>CM076999.1:12806285-14136285 GCA_039090855.1 Macrothele yani | reverse complement strand
AGAGGAAGCAAGACAGACGGACAGGAACGTAGAGAGAGAGAGAGAGAGAGAGAGAGAGAGACAGACATATTGAGACAAAGCAATAAGAGACAGGGAGAGACACGCAGCGAAAAACAGAGAAAGACAGCGTGAAGGACAGAGAGAGAGAGAGAGAGAAAGAGATAGACAGAGAGAGACAAGGAGATAGACAGAGATAGACAGAGAGAGACAAGGAGATAGACAGAGAGAGACAAGGAGATAGAGAGAGACAGACAGAGAGAAAGATAACCCATAAAGATTTTGGCAAAAAGCCCGTGCATATAGGCGTAGCAAAGATAATGCAAAGACTGAGCGCAAAGAATGAAACTCAGGAACTCAATTTTAAACTGAAGACAGAAAAGAGGAAGCAAGACAGACGGACAGGAACGCAGAGAGAGAGAGAGAGACAGAGAGAACAACCGACAGCACTGATACTTCTGAACTTTAAACAGTTGCAAAGGTATGGTGTCCACTTACGGACTGACATTTTGAATATATGCACCGTTATCCAAAATTATTTGATGTTCAGAAAATTTTCACTTTATGTTTAATAATGCGGAATTCAAATCCCTGTGAGGCAGGGATGTCGTGTTTGTCTTACGGCACGTGCTCGCTCACTTCCCTGGAGCCAGCGGCCGCAAATTAAAGACCGCCGACAGCTTATATCCCAATGTGTTGCTCACAGTGGTGGTAAAAACCCCAATAAAAAATAAAAATAATTATTGTTACGTCACTTCGTAGGGCAGCATGAGCCGCGATCAGGTCTCAAATTGGGCAGGAGGTGGCCTAGTGGTCAGCGTTCGTGACTGCCATGGAGATAACCTCAGGTTCGATCCTGGGCAGGTACGAACGTTCGAACCACTAAATACCCGCTGTACGTCGGATGGACACGTTCAGCTGTCGGACCTCGGGTACTGGCCCCCAGTAAAAAATAAGGGTGTCTTCCTCCCCTTTCTTAATTGCTTCCGCGTCACTTTCCTATCGGGCACTCTAGCCCAGATCTCTTAGCTTCCTATTTGTAAGGGTTGTTTAAGACCTGGGGTCAGACACTCCCTTCCTAAAATCCTCTACATATGATCTGATCAGGTCTCAACTTCATTTTTGCCGCCCCTGTTACGCAGTGGCCTAAACGATGGCATCTGACAATTTGTCCAGGGAGGCGTAAGGGTTCGAATCCTGGATGGAGAGGACTGGATGTTGTGTTTGTCTATCGGCATTAGATCTCTTTGTTGCACTGGTTACTGAGATCCAGTATTAAACGTTCGCTATGTACTTTGAATATGTATATGAAATGCTTATTTGTTATACACTGTGTCATATCATGAAATGTCTGCACCGATGAAGCATTACATTATGACCAGTCTAGAGAAATGAGCGCGCCTGGAGACCAAACGGTGTAGCATGGGAAGCTCACAGAGCAGTATATATAAAACCCGAAGTCCGGCTTTCGGTAAGTAGAGTATTCGGAGTCAGAATGGGAAAAGCTGCCGATCTATCGGAGTTTGATAAAAGACAAATTGTGATGGCACCGCGCTTTGTAATTACGATCACGCAAACGGCGCTGCCTGTGGGTTGTTTACGTAACGCTGTAGTGAGTACGTATCAAAAGTTGGTGCACAGATGGACAAACGACGAACCGTCGTCAGCAGTGTGTCGACCGCAGGACATTGATGCCAGAGCGGAGAGCAGAGAATATCGAGCATTGTTCACAGCGACCGCAGGGGCACAGTACGACAAATCACAACAGGGGAGATCAGGATAATGTATCACAGCACACGGTTTATCGCAGGCTTGTGCGCATGGGCGTTCGCAGCCAAAGACCCAGCCGGGTCCCCATTCTCACTGCACGTCACCGTCAACAACGCGTGATATAGGCCCAAGATCATTGAGTTTGGACCGTGAAGGATTGGAAGAATGTGGCCTGGTCTGACAAATCAAGACTCCTGGTTCATCACGTAGACGGCCGAGCGCAGATACGTCGATTACTAACTGAGGTATGGTACCTGGATGCACTATTAGGCGGCCGGCTGCGGTGTTAACTGTGGACGATGTTTTCTTGGGACGCTTTATGACCCATTATTCCAAAAGCACAATCCCTGACAGCTGTCAGGTATCTAAACATCGCTGCGGACCAAGCTCACCCATTCATGGCAACTGTGTTCCCTGCTGGTGATGGCCATTACCAACAGGATAATGCGCCACTGCCAGAATCCTTAAGGATTAGTTCGAGGAACATGCTGTTAACTTATTTTTAATGCCCTGGCCTCCATGTTTACCTGACATGAACCCAATCGAACATTTGTGGTTCGACTTGGAAAAGCGTGTTCGCGCTAAATCACCACCGCCCTGAAATGTACAAGAACTGGAGGTCCTGCTGTTAACATTATGATACCAGATACCACAGGATACCTATTGCCACCTCATCGCATCAATGCGTCGCCGAGTGGCTGCTGTTATTCAAGAAAAAGGGGGTCCTACAGCTTAGTAGGTAGGTAGTCATAATGTAATGACTCATTGCTGTACGTATGTACTGCGTATCAAAAGTATCTACACTGCAGTGCCAGAAAAACTGGTACAGAGAAGCTTATGCAAAATACATAGCAACGTCACCTATGCGCGTACTTGGTTGCGCCCGCCAGTGCGTATATAAAGCGATAGACATCCTTGCCAGCTGTCAGAGCTGTTTTCGGCGTGAGAAAGACAAGTAATAAACGATTTAGGATATTTTCAACGCGGTCATATTTGGCTCTCGTGAGATGGGCCATAGTATTTCGGAGGTAGAAACGAAGTTCGGATTTTCATGGTCGACCATTGCAAGGGTGTACCGTGACTACAAGATCTCCAGCAAAACCTGCAACCTACGATACCAGTGTGGCCGCAAAAGACATTGGGTGAACGTGACCATCGTCGGCTGTGAAGAATCGTTTCACGCGGTAGGTATCATCGGAATTCCATGCTGGAGCCTCAGAAAGCATCAGCCTGCGGAATGTGCAAGGTACCTTGCACGATATGGGCTTTGGGAGCCGACGCCCAACTCGAGTCCCCTTGATGGGTGCACGACACAGGGCACGATATGGGCTTTGTACCCTGCATGATATGGCCTTTGGGAGCCGACGCCCAACTCGAGTCCTCTTGATGGGTGCACCTCGCATGGGCCCGGCAACACCACCTCTGGACACTTAATGACTGGAAATAAGTAGCGTGGTCTGACGAGTCGCGTCTCCAACTGTATCGGGAAGATGGAAGTATTCGTGTGTGGCGCAAACTCCATGGAGCCATGTATCCCGCATGTAAACAGGGAACTGTACCGGCTGGTGGGGGGTTCGTAATGGTATGGGGTGGGTTTAGCTGCACTTCACTGTGACCCTTGGTACGTCTACAAACGTCTGTGACAGGCCAACGCTATATGCTCATCCTTTCTGACGAGGTACATCCGTTCATGTCCTGCATTCATGCTGATGGGTTGAGCCTGTTGCAACAGAACAATATACCTCCACTCAAGTGTCGGGACGCCACATTATGGTTAGAGGAGCATTCATCTGAGTTTGGGGTGTTTCCATTCCCACCCAAGTCCTCAGATCTGAACGTGATAGAACACACTTGGGATTGCATGTAACGCGCTAACGAACACAGGAATCGTAGACCTCGGAATACACCCGAATTGTAGAACGCTCTGCAGGAAGTATGGTATGCATTTTCTACAGCATATTTTCAGAAGCTAGTGGAGTCCATGCCGCGTCGTATTTCTGCAGTCCTGCGCTCCCGTGGGTGACCTACCAAGTATTAGACTGGTGTACCAGTTTTTCTGGAACTTCAGAGAATGTGTGTTAACCAAGACAATTAAAGGGTTTTTTGAACTTAACAACAAAAAAAAAAAGCCACATTTTTCTACCCGGAAGCGTTTTCGTGGTGTTTGAGAAAATCTACAAAGGTGGATCACAACCTACAGCGTCAAAATGCATTTTTGTAATGAATTCTATCACATTTAGCATCAAGTTCTCGTAATTTACGCAGAACGCAATGAAATATTGTTACGTTTATCCAAGACGTGATAAAAAAATATTGGGTAACAGTTTAGTAAAATCTATTGTTGAGTAACAATGAAATAAAAGCCGCACCAGGTGGCGCAGTGGTCTAAGCGCTGGGTTATGATCATTCTTCCGTGAAGAGTCCGGGTTCGAATCTCGGCGAGGCATGGATGTTGTGTTTCTTTTGTGGCACTGGTTTTCTCTCGTCCCTGGGACCAGTGACACTAAATTAGGGACGGGCGACTGCTCATAGCCCTTTGAGTTCTCATGCTGGTCGTTAAAGCCCTATTAAAACATGTTTGGAAAATCATGCAATGATTGATTATGATACGATTTCCAACATACTAGAAATCATTAGTCAAGTTATTACTCATGTTATGAGGACAATGGCTGTGGAATAAATCACGCTCCTGTGCTCTGACCTTTGACCCCATTCCGATGATATTAAACAAGATTAGTTCAGTATATCTCCGGAGCAACATACTAAAGTCTTGTCGCAATAGAAGCATTTTTAGTCAAGATATGAGGATAATTGCTGTGGGATAAATCTCGCTCCAGTGTCCTGATCTTTGACCCCATTTTGATTATATTCAACACAACCGGTTCAGTATAGCTCCGGAACAACATGATAAACGTTTGTTGCAATCGACGCATTTTTACGTAAGTTATGACGCATAAGGGCAATGAAATGGATCCCACTCTTACATCCTGACCTTTAACCCTATTTCACCCATTTTCAATAGGGTTCGTCCCCATGTGGTCTCCTACTACATACTAAAATGTCATCGAAATCGAACCATTCTTACGCAAGTTGTGACGCATAAGAGCAATGGAATGGATCCCGCTCTTATATCCTAACCTTTAACCCCATTTCGCCAGTTTTCAATAGGAGTCGTTCCTAGGTGGTCCGCTACCACATAATAAAATTTTATCGAAATCGAACTATTTTTACGCAAGTCATGACGCATAATAGCAATGGAATGGGCCCCGTTCTTATATCCTGACCTTTGACCCCATTTCTCCCTTTTTCAAAAGGTTTTGTCCCCAGGTGGTCCCCTACCACATAGTAAAATTTCATCGAAATCGAACAGTTTTTACGCAAGTTGTGACTCATAAGAGCAATGGAATGGATCCCGCTCTTATATCCTAACCTTTGACCCCATTTCGCCCATTTTCAATAGAAGTCGTCCCTAGGTGGTCCCCTACCACATAATAAAATTTCATCGAAATCGAACCATTTTTGCGTGTCATGATGCATAAGAGCAATGTAATGGATCCCGCTTTTATATCCTGACCTTTGACCCCACTTCGTCTATTTTCAAAATGTTTCTTCCCAATGTGGTCCCCTACCACATACTCAAATTTCATCGAAATCGAACCGTTTGTACGCACGTTTTGACGCATAAGGGCAATGGAATGGAACCAGCTCTTATACCCTGACCTTTGACCCCATTTCGCCCATTTTCAATAGGTTTCATCCTCAGGTGGTCGTCTGCCACATACTAAAATTTAATAAAAATCGAGCCATTTTTACGCACGTTCTGATGCATAAGGGCAATGGAATGGATCGCGATCTTATGTCCTGACCTTTGACCCCATTTCGCCCATTTTCAATAAGATTCGTTCCCAAGTTGCCCCCCAGCACATACTTAAATTTCATCGAAATGGACCTACTTTTACGAGAGTTATCGTGCGGACGGACAGACAGACGGACAAAGCTGTAGCATATGCGCTTCTTCAACCTACTGTTAGAAAGCGTAAAAAATGGAATTAAATATTGTTGCGTCCCTTCATAAGGCAGCTTGCGACACTATCAGGTTCAACTACAGTTTTGACTACTTTCGTTACACTGAAATATTTTAAGCGGGATTTATTTTAGTACTGTCCAGAAAAATACATAAATACACTGCGGCTAACAGAAATTGCGGCACCAAGAAAGATAGAAGCAATCGCATTGAAATTTATGGGAGTGGTTAGTTATGGCACAAGATGCAAACGATCGCAATTACAGCCAGTCTTTGCGCGATGACACCCCACACGTTCACTATAGGCGACAAATCTGGCGACCATGCAGGCCAGGGAAGACAAGCGACCTGATGCGCACAGGGTACGTCTTGGGCAGTACGTGCAATATGGTGTCGGGCATTGTCTTGTTGGACGACGGCTCCCAGAGTCGTTTGAGGGAAGGGTAAAAGTTCAGCTTCCAACACTTTCGGGTTGTACGAGGTCCGATCAAAAAGTTCCGAGACTAGGCTGACATTGAGGATCTCAGGAACTACAGACCTGTCAGCCTCCCACCAGTGGTTTATAAAATCATCACTAAAGTTCTTTCACACCGCTTGAAGGTGACACTGGACATGGCTCAACCGAGAGAACAAGCTGGATTCAGGAGTGGCTACAGCACAACAGATCACATCCACGTACTGAGAGAACTAATTGAAAGAGCGAAGGAAAATGAACTTCCATTGTGCATGGCTTTTATCGATTATGAAAAAGCCTTTGATTCGGTGAAACCATCAGCAGTTACAATTGCTCTGAAATCCTGCGGTATTGAAGATGCATACATTAATATTATTAATAACATCTATGAAAATGCAAGTGCAAAGATTCGCCTGTTTGAAAATACAACACACATAAAAGTTGGAAAGGGAGTGAGACAAGGTGACACCATATCTCCGAAGCTCTTTAATGCCACATTGGAAAATGTCTTTCAATCACTGAACTGGGAAAACAAAGGGATTAAGTTTAATGGAGATTATCTAACCCACCTTCGTTTTGCTGATGACGTAGCCATTTTTGCAACTACCCCATCAGAGCTGCAGAGTATGATCCAGGAACTTGCTGACAAGAATAAAGAAGTGGGATTAAAAATGAACTTTCAGTAGACAAAAGGGATGTTCAATGCTTTTACAAGAAATGAAGATTTGTCGATCGATGGAGAAAAGCTGGAGATAACAGACACGTACGTTTATCTTGGACAGCAGATATCAAGTGAGGGTCACATTGATGAAGAAATTAATCGGCGTATAAAACTTGCCTGGAGAGCTTTTGGAAGAAACAGCGTAATTTTCAAGAGCAATATGCCATTATGTCTTAAAAGAAAAGTGTTTCATCAATGTATCCTTCCAGTGCTTACGTATGGTGCAGAGACGAGGACCTTAACTAAAAGAGACATACAAAGGCTGCTGACAACTCAAAGCAGCATGGAGAGGTGCATGCTTGGTGTAACCAGGAGGGATAAGAGGAACTCGTGGATCAGAAAAATGACATGAGTGGAAGACATCATGATCCGAGGTAAATCCCTGAAATGACAATGGGCTGGACATACTGCCAGAAGGACAGACAGCCGAAATTTTATATTGGATTCCAAGGGACAGGAAAAGACCCAGAAGAAGACCACATGAGAGATAAGTGGATGAAATTCGAAAGTGTGCGGAAGTGACGTGGAGGAGACTGGCACAAGACAGACTGTTGTGGAGGAAACTTGGGGAGACCTTCGTCCAGCAGTGGATTGATAATGGTTGACAATGATGATGATGATGACTTGGCTATGATCTCCCTCAAAGTAGTTTCCGTTTTCGCCACTGTTGTTCGGCTCCCTGGAAGTCCTGTTCGAGAATCGTGGCAAGCACCGTCTGCTAGGCGCTGTAAAGTACGACTTCAACGCACAAAAGCGCGGAAGGATACATTGGGTTGTAAAGTACGACTTCCACGCACAAAAGCGCGGAAGGATACATTGACATTTAATGACTTGAGCGTGTGGTGAGTGATGAGGAGAGTTGCGAGAGAGATTTCGAAGGAGGAGGACATGGCGAGCTTTGGCTAAGACAACAGTTTGTAACGCGAAGTGTATTCCAATTTATGTTTTTGTGTAAAGTAATAAATGTTTTGTGTTGTGATCGAGTGTCTGTGATGTTACAGCGCGCTGGATCTCTTCGAAGGCTTCAAAACGGCGACCCTTGAGCTTCAGCTTCATCTTCGGGAACAGAAAGAAGTCTCAGTGGGGCCAAATCCGGCGAGTAAGGCAGGTGAGGAAGGGTAGTCATGCTTTTTCGGCTGCAAAACTGGCGTATTGCTAGCGCTTTGTGAGCTGCTGCATTGTCGTGATGGAGCAGGAAATCGCCCCTGCGCCACATTTCAGGTCCTTTACGGTGAATATCCTCCCTAAGACGCCGCAGAACATCGTAGTAAAAAAAGGGCGGTGACGGTCTGCCCTGGGGGAAGAATTAACGAATGTCAAAGAACACGATGATCATGCTTTTGGTTGCGCTCCGGACCTGACGGGCCTCCTTCCCTCGTGAAGATGCCGGGCTCTTCCACTGCGACGACTGTTGTTTGGTCTCCGGATCGTAACCCTAGACCCAAGTCTCGTCCCCAGTGATGACCCGCGACAGGAACGCCTCCGCTCCAAATTTGCCGGGTTTGACGCAGAATTTGTTGTTCGCTCGCTGCTCTAGTTTGTACTCCATACCGAAATCGCCGCTGTGTTCTGCACGTGGTCACCAAATATCGTGTAGCACAGCTCCCGATGATCACAAAATGACACATGAAAGTCACTGCTCTCGACCGCTGCTCGCGCATCCGCATAGTGTCATCTGTTGGCGCGCTACGTAACTAGTCTCGGAACTCTTTGATCGCAGTGCGTAGCAGTTGGCTGTTTAATGTGCCTGTGATGCGCAGTAGGCGAGTGCGTGAATGAAACGCAATAGCGTCCCAGATCATCAGGCTCGAAGTGGGACCGGTATGGCGCTGTACAAAGTCGCCTTCCCGGTGCCGTTCAGCACGGTATCTGCGAACAAGGATTAGCTTGTCGTGATACATTAGATTAAATCTGGAGTAGAGGTCTCCATGGGGCTTAATTTGGATAGCCCGTCCCGGCCCAAGCCCACACGCCCAAGACCCGGTCCGTTTCAAATTTTTTAGTTAAAGCCTGACCGGCCCTGCCCGTATATTTTTCATATGTTTCCAAGGTCCGGGCTGGCCAGTAAAGTTTCAACAATTACCAAAACACAAATTCGACACCTGGTGCACTGGGTCATTCGACTCCTGAAGAGTTTCCGTTTTCTTAATTGCTACACGTATTCTATTACAATAAACGCTAATTCAGAATATTTCTGAGACTCTTTATAAGTCACGTGACGTTCGAGGAGGGGGAGGGGCTTGTATACTCAAAAATATTGCACGAAAAGGACAATTTCCATGCCTTTCAAATTATCATTCCTTACCGCCGGATCCGGAAATATCCTTGGGGATAAGGAAGGGGGCGGGTTAATTCCAAAAGTACGAAATATCCAGAATTATGAGTCCGATCGTTTTACTGGGAGTAGATTTTATGGCTTTATAAACTGCACCTATCTCTACTGGCATACCATATTACTGGAACCCAATGTGTCTCTCGTGTGTGTGTGGGGGGGGGGGACACATTTGAGCCGCTTAAGATCCGATGTTCGAGACTTCGTGCTATCGTAACTCAAAATGTTTTTACATTTTGTGCACTGCACAACGTTTTCCGGCCGACTAGTTTCAGAACCGGACTGTATAATATTTCCAAATATCGCTTTTCCCCTTTGCATTGTCTACAAGCACATATTCTTCGGAAGCGATTTTTTCGCGCAAATCTTTCGCTTTCTTAAACTCCATATAAAGTATGGAAGAGTATCTATCAGCAACACTGAACTGAGCATGCTGTGCTAAGGAAAAACAACGACCGACTGCCCAGCTAATCAATGTCACAGAAGTTTTGAAAACGGCTGCCTGATAGTACAAATGAGGAAACTACGGCGCACATTTGTACACAGAAGTATGTTTCTCCCAGTCCATTTCTCCCGTGCCATTTAAGACAACTTTAGAGTATTTTACACATCTAGAGAACAAAGTGCCGCCGACCAGAACAATAAAAAGATCGTCTGCGACAGCCCTGGTCTGCCAGCGGTTGGCCCGGTTTACTAATACTGCAGTTAATAGCCTGCCCTGAAGCATGAGAGGAGGATGAAAGTTAGAGAGAGAGAGAGAGAGAGAGAGAGAGAGAGAGAGAAAAGGGACCACATTCACATTGAAAAACTAAGGGAGCTGACCCACTCCAATTGTTTTGTAGGAGGGGGGATGTCGTAAATCTTCTATTTTTTCAATCAGCGGAAATTGTTCAATCTTATCCCGCTGCTGTATGTTGCGAGTTTTCCAAACGAGAAAGGCATCGTACAGCGATTATTTTGCTCACAAAAATAAAACCCCTTCTCGGCCCGTGTCTGTTTTACATTAAATATTAAAGGCCCAGCCCGGCCCGTTTTTACAACTTAGAAAAGAGCAAAGGCCCGGCCCGGCCCGTTTTTACAGCATAGAAATGAGCAAAGGGCCGGCCCAGCCACGGCCCGTTTTTACAACTTAGAAATGAGCAAAGGCCCGAACTGGCCGGCGGGCCGGGCCTGCATGGGGCCTAACAAACCGGCCCGGGCCCATGCAGACCTCTAATCTGGACTCGTCGGAGCATATGCTTCCATTCAGCACTTCGACGTACGCGGTATCACTGCAATCGTTGGCGCCTATGGTTCAGAGTCAAGAGAAGTGGCAGCAATGGACGATGAGCAACGAGGCTTCTCTGCGGCAATTCGTGAAAAAACAGTGCTTGCAGGCATCGGACGATATGTGACCATCCTCCATGGTTGCGCAAGTGTCGTGGTGTTGTGCGCTACACTGCCATATGGTGCAACTGTTTGTTTTCCGGCTCGGTCGTACGATTTCGTGCTCCAGACCTTGCACGGCGATGCGTAGAACCTTCAGCTGTCCATTGACCCCATATATACATAACAGTAGTTGAGTTACGTTCAACGCGTGCAGGAGGAATATCACGGTATGATAAACCACCTCCCCTGAGTCCAACTAGTGCACCTCATTCAAACTCCGTCAAGTGTTCGTATGGTTGTCCCGTATACATACCCGGCATGTTTACATGTTAACAACTGCGTACGGTCGAGGTTAGTGATAGCAAGTTTAACAAGAAAGATGACACCGAATTTTCGGGTGTAATAAGCACGTCTTTTAAATCCGTTCTGGCCGCCCCGGTGGTGCAGTGGTCTAAGCGATGGCATCTGATCATTCGTCCGAAAGGGGTCCGGGTTCGAATCCCAGTGAGGCATGGATGTTCTGTTTGTCTTACGGCACTGGCTCTCTCTCTTCCCTGGAACCAGTGATCCTAAATTAGGGACGGGCAACTGCTTATAGCCCATTGAGTTGCTCACGGTGGTCGTTAAACCTCCAACCAAAAAAAAAAAAAAGAAAAGAATCGGTTCTGACGCAAATTAAATTTATCAAAACTATTTATAGTCAATGGAACCGGTATGGAAAACAATAGGCCGCCCCGGTGGCGCAGTTGTGTAAGCGATGGCTTCGGCTCATTCGTCCGAAAAAGGTCCGGGTTCGAATCCCGTTGAGGCATGGATTTTGTGTTTGTCTTATGGCACTGGCTTTCTCTCTTCCCTGGAACCAGTGACCCTAAATTAGGGACGGGCAACTGCTTATAGCCCATTGAGTTGCTCACGGTGGTCGTTAAACCTCCAACCAAAAAAAAAAAAAAAAAAGAAAAGAATCGGTTCTGACGCAAATTAAATTTATCAAAACTATTTATAGTCAATGGAACCGGTATGGAAAACAATAGGCCGCCCCGGTGGCGCAGTTGTGTAAGCGATGGCTTCGGCTCATTCGTCCGAAAAAGGTCCGGGTTCGAATCCCGTTGAGGCATGGATTTTGTGTTTGTCTTATGGCACTGGCTTTCTCTCTTCCCTGGAACCAGTGACCCTAAATTAGGGACGGGCGACTGCTTTATAGCCTATTGAGTTGCTCACGGTGGCTGTTAAAACCCCAACCAAAAAAAAAAAAAAAAAAAAAATAGTGTCTGACGGAAGAAAGAAGTTTTTCCATCGGGTTTTTAATCCCTCAGGTATTGCTGTAACCGGAATCGTGAGCTTACGCCCTCTGGATGCAGATTTATGCTTTGGGAAAAACATGAATTTATATGAGAAACATTTCTCACCGGAAACGCTCTACAACACAGAAATAATTTTTCAAATCGGACTCTTAGAAACAGAGATATCGACAAAAATAAAATGTGACTTTACGTCCCCTGGTGGGAAAATCATGCATTATTGTAGGAAGAAAGTATTCTCAAAAGGTTTTTACATATGAGCGGTATCGGTCTAAGAAAAAAAAAAAATTAGTCAGGTTTTCAGGAGCCCAGATTTTGCTACAAATACATCAGAAGCAGAAATTAACACTCATGCTCCTTGGTGGCCAAACCATTCTTTACAAAACATTAGAAATTATGTGAAAAATATTTTGCATCCGGTCTTGTATGCGATACAGGAAGAATTTTTCAAATTGGAGTTTTAGAAGCAGAAATAACTCAGAAAACGCAATTTACCTTTGTGCCCTCTAGCGGAAAGTCTATGAATTACTTGGAAATTTTGAAATTTTAGGAAAAACATTTTGCATCGGAAACACTATCCAACAAAGAGGGAATTTTTCAAATCCGACTCCTAGAAGTAGAGATATTGACAAAAAATATGATATACATCTACGCCCGCTGGCGTAGAAACCATACATTTTTTTAAGAAGAATTTTTTTCTAAAAAAGTTTGTCGGCATGAGTAGTATCAGTCTGCAAACGACGTTTTTTTCAATCGAAAATTTAGAAGCTTATATTTTGCTGCAAATACATCAGAAACGGAAATTAAGATTTACGCCCCTTGGTAGCCAAACCAGTTTTTTTACAAAAATTAGAAATTAGGTGCAAACGATTTCCTATCAGGAGCTATATCTAATGCAGAAAAGTTTTCAAATCGGAGATTTAGAAGCAGAGATATAGGGGTAAACGCAATTTACATCTACGCCCTCTAGCGGAAAGTCTATGAATTACTTGAAAATTTTGAAATTATATGAAAAACATGTCACACTGAAAACACCATCCAACAAAGAAGAATTTTTTTTTCAAATCGGACTCGTAGAAGTAGAGATATTGACGACAATAAGATATACATCTACGCCTCCTGGTATAGAAACTGGTAAATATTTGAAGAAGAAAATATTCCGAAAAGGTTTATCGATGTGAATGGCATCAGTCCCCGAAATAATTTTTTCAATCGATATTTATAAGCTCAGATTTTATGTCAAATACATCAGAAACAAAAATTAACACTTACTCCCTCTGGTGGCCAAAGTATTATTTACCAAAAATTTGAAATTATTTGTAAAACATTTTCCATGAGGAGATGTATCCGCTGAAAAAAAAATTCAAATCGGAGTTTTAGAAGAAGAATTTTAGGGGGAAATGTAATTTACTTTTACGGCCCCGTAGCGTAAAATCTTTGTGTAATTTGAAAAAGTAACTATATCTAAAATACTCTTCGACAAAAATGGAATCGAAAGATAAAATAAGTTTTTCAATCGGATGTTTAGAAGCAAATATGTGGAATAAAACGTATTTTTGAATTCGACATCATCTGCATTTACGCCCTCCAGCGGCGAAATTTTACATCGTAAAAAAAAGCGAAATCAAGGATCATCATTCGCATATTTCAAGCTTTCCAATGCAATAAGAATTTTTTGAAATCTTACTAATAGTTGCAGAGATATCGTGTGTACAGGCTGACGCACGAAGGGACATCCGGTAACATAAGTACGATCTTTTTTCACAAAAGGCGTGCTAAAAACCTGCTCTCATTTTCTTACAAAAATAAGAAATTATGTGCAAACGATTTCCCATCAGGAGCTGTATGCGGTGCAGAAAGAATTTTTCAAATCGGAGATTTAGAAGCAGAGATATAGGGGAAACGCAATTTACATTTACGCCACCCAGCGGAAAGTCTATGAATTACTTGAAAATTTTGAAATTATATGAACCACATGTCACACTAGAAACACTATCCAACAAAGAAGGAATTTTTCAAATCGGACTCCTAGAAGTAGAAATATTGACCAAAATAAGATGTACATCTACGCCCCCTGGCGGAGAAACTGTGGAATATTTCACGAAAAAATATTCCAAAAAGGTTTATCGATTTGAGTGGCATCAGTCCACGAAATAATTTTTTCAATCGATATTTTAGAAGCTCAGATTTTATGGCTAAAAGTCAGAAGCAAAAATGAACGCTTACGCTCCCTGGTGGCCAAAGTATTCTTTACCAAAAACTTGAAATTATAACCGAAATATTTTCCATTAGGAGGTGTATCCTCTGAAGAAAAAAAAATTCAAATCGGAGTTTTAAAAGAAGAGTCATCGGGGAAAATGTAATTTACTTTTACGTGAACTTGCGAAAAATCTATGCGTAATTTGAAAAAAGTAACTATATCTAAAATACTCTTCGACTCAAATGGAATCAAAAGATAAAATAATTTTTTCAATCGGATGTTTAGAAGCAAATATGTGGACTAAAACGTATTTTTGAATTCGGCATTATCTGCATTTACGCCCTCTAGCGGCGAAATTGTACATCGTAAAAAAACGAAATGAAGGATCATCATTCGCATATTCCAAGCTTCCGAATGCGAAAAGAATTTTTCAAATCGGACTAATAGTTGCAGAGATATCGTGGGTACAGACGGACGGACAAACTGATAACATAAGCACGATCTTTTATTTACAAAAGACGTGCTAAAAAAGTAGGAAGCAATGAGGCCGATGATTAGAGAGACTGAAGGTGATCCGAGGTGTTAATAAAATAATGAAAGCACGAAAAAAATCACGGACAAAAGCTTGGTGACATTCCGTACGACATTTGAATAAATACCTTCCTCACTGCAAAAGCAAAATTTCAATTCAGTCGATTTGTTTTATACTATGTATACGAGTTAAACCCCATATAGAGACAAAGCATCAAACGAATCCTCCACACAGGGCGCCGCAATATAAGCCAACACCAAGCCCTGCAACAGATATTTATTTTCCTGAATACTAAACATCATCATCATCATCATCATTGTCAACCATTATCAATCCACTGCTGGACGAAGGTCTCCCCAAGTTTCCTCCACAACGGTCTGTCTTGTGCCAGTCTCCTCCATGTCACTCCCGCATATTTACGAATTTCATCCACCCATCTCCCATGTGGTCTTTTTCTGGGTCTTTTCCTGTCCCTTGGAATCCAATCTAAAATTTCGGCTGTCCATCTATGGTCTGTCCTTCTGGCAGTATGTCCAGCCCATTGCCATTTCAGGGATTTAACTCTGATCATGATGTCTTCCACTCTCGTCATTTTTCGGATCCACGAGTTCCTCTTCTTATCTCTCCTGGTTATACCAAGCATGCACCTCTCCATGCTGCTTTGAGTTGTCTGCAGCCTTTGTATGTCTCTTTTAGTTAAGGTCCACGTCTCTGCACCATACGTAAGCACTGGAAGGATGCATTGATCAAACACTTTTCTTTTAAGACATAATGGCATATTGCTCTTGAAAATTATGCTGTTTCTTCCAAAAGCTCTCCAGGCAAGTTTTGTACGCCTATTAATTTCTTCATCAATGTGACCCTCACTTGATATCTGCTGTCCAAGATAAACATACGTATCTGTTATCTCCAGTTTTTCTCCATCAATCGATAAATCTTCATTTCTTGTAAAAGCATTGAACATCACTTTTGTCTTCTGAAAGTTCATTTTTAATCCCACTTCTTTACTCTTGTCAGCAAGTTCCTGGATCATACTCTGCAGCTCTGATGGGGTAGTTGCAAAAATGACTACGTCATCAGCAAAACGAAGGTGGGTTAGATAATCTCCATTAATCTTTATCCCTTTGTTTTCCCAGTTCAGTGATTGAAAGACATTTTCCAATGTGGCATTAAAGAGCTTCGGAGATATGGTGTCACCTTGTCTCACTCCCTTTCCAATTTTTATGTGTGTTGTATTTTCAAACAGCCGAATCTTTGCACTTGCACTTTCATAGATGTTGTTAATAATATTAATGTATGCATCTTCAATACCGCAGGATTTCAGAGCCGTGGTAACTGCTGATGGTTTCACCGAATCAAAGGCTTTTTCATAATCGATAAAAGCCATGCACAATGGAAGTTCATATTCCCTTGCTCTTTCAATTAGTTCTCTCAGTACGTGGATATGATCTATTGTGCTGTAGCCACTCCTGAATCCAGCTTGTTCTCTCGGTTGAGCCATGTCCAGTGTTACCTTCAAGCGGTGTGAAAGAACTTTAGTGAAGATTTTATAAACTACTGATAGGAGGCTGATAGGTCTGTAGTTCCTGAGATCCTCAATGTCACCTTTTTTATGTAGCAGGATCATTGTAGCATTGTTCCAATCCTCAGGAATCTTCCCTTCATTAAGGCATCGAGTGAAAATTTGGGCGAGTACTGTTTCAATTTCTCCACTTGCTTCTTGTATGATGTCTATAGTAATTCCATCTTCTCCTGGAGCTTTCCCCCGCTTCATGTTCTTGATTGCATGTGCAACTTCTGCTGGGAGGACTGGAAGAACTCTGGTACCTTTCATGATGTCTGGAGTACATGTATCATCCCTTTCATATAATTTGGAGTAGAAATCTTTCACTCTTGTCAAAATTTCGCCTCTATTTCTTGTTATAGAACCATCTTCTTTTCTCAGAGCCATAATCTGTTTTCTTCCCTTACTGAGATGTCCCTTTGCTATCTTTAGGCTTTGGTTGTTTTCAATTGCTTTCCTCACTAGCTCACAGTTGAATTTCCTTACGTCTTCAGTGATACTTTTTCGTGCTGTCTTGCATAGCTCTATATATTCCACTTTGGAAGTCACATCTTCTTTAGTTGTCCTCATCTCTCTTCTTTTTTGCATCAACATTTTGGTTTTTCCTGATAATTTGTTTACATGCAACTTGTTCTTAGACCCAGCTAATTTTGTTGCTGTTTCCATAAGAGCTTTGGTTACTTTTCTGTTAACTTCCGAAATATCCACTTCTTCCGATGTTAGGCCTTCTAAAGCAGAGAATCTGTTCTTCAGTTCCAACTTGAAAGTATTATGGTGTTTTTTAAGGTTGGTTATGTCAATACATTTTGTTTGTCTTATGAGCTTGCCACGTTCCAGTTTAGTGTTGAGGTGCATCTTACATCTCACCAATCTATGGTCACTACCTGTGTTGAACTTGTTTAGCACATTGCAGTCTTCGATGACGAATTTTTTGTTACACATAATAAAATCAATTTCACTTGTCGTCCCAATTGGATGTCTCCAT
This sequence comes from Macrothele yani, assembly GCA_039090855.1. Lineage (NCBI taxonomy): Eukaryota > Metazoa > Arthropoda > Arachnida > Araneae > Macrothelidae > Macrothele > Macrothele yani. Next base: position 14,119,040 of record CM076999.1, on the reverse strand, counting down.
GTCCATTTCCTGTGTGGCTTTTTCTTGAAAAAGGAATTCAAGATGAAAAATCCTTCTGCCTCTGCAAACTCAACGAGAGTATTTCCACGCTGGTTTCTGTTGCCGTGACCGAATTTACCTGCTGAAGTTTCATTCTGTTGCCGTTGCCCTATTTTTGCATTGAAATCTCCCATAATTATCTTCAAGTGCTGCTTACCTTTATTATTTAGATGACGAATTTCCTCATAAAATTCTTCAATTTCTTCTTCAGGATGACTTGTGGTGGGTGCATAAGTTTGAATAATCTGAGCCTGGTATCTTCTCGATAGTTGGATAACGAGTCGTGCAGCTCTGTCCGAGGAACTTTCAACTTCTACCACTTTATCCTTCAGTTTCTTGTTTATTATAAATCCAACACCACTAGTTCTGCCAGTATCTGTCCCACGATAATAGAAGAGATGTCCACTTTTCAGTTCAATGAGATCTTCTCCTTTTCTCCTTACCTCACTCAGCCCCACGATATCCCACTTGATCCTTTGTAGTTCCTCTTCCAATTCAAGAAGCCTTGAATCAGAAGATAGGGAGCGTCCGTTGTAGGTAGCCAAGGTCAGCATCAAATGGCAGCCTAGTCCGGTCCTCCGGGGATTCTTAGCACCCTCTGCCTTCATGTCGCACTGGCCGCTGCCTTGGCCAGGTACATTCCAGCTGCCGGAGACTGAGGGCCAAGATTTAAGTTGTAGAGTCATTTTGGAGGTGTTTGGCCATAACTCACCACGCTGGCCAAGCGGGTTGGTGAGTGTGGGATAGCATTTCCTCTGATCCCGATGGTATAGTTATACCGCTATTTGCGGTCGTCAGAGCCCCTTTAGTGGGAACAGGATGCACCACGAGAAGGCGGGGTTGACATTTGTCAAAGAGAGGCTGTGATGTTACGCATCACCTGACCTTGACTAAACATCACCTGACTAAACATACATTATGAGAAATATATGTGCTAACACTTTTGAATTATTTTGATGCAACTGTTAAATTTGAACTTGAGTTTTTCGTCTAAAACAAAATGTAGTCCATGTTTCCACCTTCTGCCGTACTGTAAAATACAAGAGGAAGCTTTATGGAACGTCATGGATCGTGTTATTTTTTCAAATCCTTAGTGATTTTATTTTCTGGAAACAAAGTTAACATTACAATATTTCTTTAACATTCGTTCGTGCCCGTCACAATTATGGAGTTCAGATTTTCACGAATTAATGAAACAATTTCGCCGCCCCGGTGGCGCAGTGGTCTAAGGCGTTGGCCACTGATCATTCGTCCGTAAGGGGTCCGGGTTCGAATCCCGGTCAGGCATGGATGTTGTGTTTGTCTTACGGCACTGGCTCTCTCCCTTCCCTGGAACCAGTGACCCTAAATTAGGGACGGGCGACTGCTTATAGCCCATTGAGTTGCTCACGGTGGTCGTAAAACCTCCAATCAAAAAAAAAAAAAAAAAAAGAATCCGTTCTGACGCAAATTAAATTTATCGAAACTATTCAAAGTCAATTAAACCAGTATGGAAAACAATAGTATCTGACAGAAGAAGTTTTTTAAACGGGTTTTTAATCCCTCAGATATTGCTGTAAACGGAATAGTGAGCTTACGCCCTCTGGTTGCAGACTTGTGCTTTAAGTAAAACATGAATTTATATGAGAAACCTTTCGCACCGGAAACGCTCTCCAACACAGGAAGAATGTTTGAAATCGGACTCTTAGAAACAGAGATATCGACAAAAATAAAATGTGCTTTTACGTCCCCTGGTGGGAAAACCATGCATTATTTTAGGAAGGAAGTATTCTCAAAAGGTTTTTCACTATGAGCGGTATCGGTCCAAGAAAAGAAAATTAGGCGACTTTTCAGGAGCCCAGAGTTTGGTACAAATACATCAGAAGCAGAAATTAACACTTATGCCCCCTTGTAGCCAAACCATTCTTTACCAAACATTAAAAAGTATGTAAAAAATATTTTTCACCAGGCCTTGTATGCGATACAGAAAAAAAAATTCAAATCGGAGTTTTAGAAGCAGAAATAACGCAGAAAACGCAATTTACCATTGTGCCCCCTAGCGGAAAGTTTATGATTTACTTGAAAATTTCGAATTTATAGGAAAAAACATTTCGCATCGGAAAACCTATCCAACATTTCGCATCGGAGAAACCAGGCATTATTTCAAGAAGAAAATGTTTCTAAACGGTTTGTCGACATGAGTAGTATCGGTCAGCAAGCCACATTTTTTTCAATCGAGAATTTAGAAACTCATATTTTGCAGCAAATACATCAGAAGCGGAAATTAAGACTTACGGCCTTTGGTGGCCAAACTATTTTTACAAAAATTTGAAATTATGTGCGAAGGATTTCCTAACAGGAGCTGTGTATCCGGTGCAGAAAGAATTTTTCAAATCGGTGATTTAGAAGCAGAGATTAAGGGAGGAAGGCAATTTACCTTTACGCCCCCTATCGGAAAGTCTATGAATTACTTGAAAATTTTGAAATTATATGAAAAACATGTCACACTGCAAACACTATCCAACAAAGAAGGATTTTTTCAAATCGGACTTCTAGAAGTAGAGATATTGATAAAAATAAAATATACATCTACGCACCCTGGCGTAGAAACCGTGCATTATTTTAAGAAGAAAATGTTTCTAAAAGGTTTGTAGACATGAGTACTATCGGTCTACAAAGGACAAATTTTTTCAATCAAGAATTTAGAAGCTCATATTTTGCTGCAAATACATCAGAAGCGGAAATTAAGGTTTACGCCCCCTGGTGGACAAACCATTTTTTTACGAAAATTAGAAATTATGTGCAAACGATTTCTCATTAAGAGCTGTATCCAGTGCAGGAAAAAAATTCAAATCGGAGATTTAGAAGTAGAGATATCGGTGGGAACGCAATTCACCTCTACGCCCCCTAGCGGAAAGTCTATGAATTACTTGAAAATTTTTAAATTATATGAAAAACATGTCGCACTGGAAACACTATCCAACAAAGAAGGCATTTTTCAAATCAGACTCCTAGAAGTAGAGATAGTGACTAAAATATGATATATATTTACGCCCCCTGGCGGAGAAACTGTGTAATATTTTAAGAAGAAAATATTCCGAAAATGTTTATCGATGTGAGTGGCATCAGTCTACGAAAGAATTTTTTCAATCGATGTTTTAGAAGCTCAGATTTTATGGCAAATACGTAAGAAGCAAAAATTAATGTTTACGCCCTCTGGTGGCTAAAGTATTCTTCACCAAAAATTTTAAATTTTATGCAAAATACTTTGCATCAGCAGGTGTATCCGCTGAAAAAAAAATTTCAAATCGGAGTTTTAGAAGAAGAGTTATCGGGAAAAATGTAATTTACTTTTACGCCCCCTAGCGGAAAATCTATGCGTAATTTGAAAAAGTAACTATATCTAAAATACTCTTTGAAATAAGTGGAATAGAAAGATAAAAATATTTTTTAAATCGGATGTTTAGAAGAAGAAAATGTGGAATAAAAAGTATTTCGACATCATCTGCATTTACGCCCCCTAGCGGCGAAATTGTACATCGTAAAAAAAACAAAATAAAGGATCATCATTCGCATATTTCAAGCTTCCCAATGCAAGAAGAACTTTTCAAGTCGGACTAAGAGTTGCAGAGATATCGTGGGTACAGACGATTCGACGGACGGACGGACAAACCGATAACAGAAGCACGATCTTTTTTTACAAAAGACGTGCTAAAAAAGAAACCATTTTGTTTCAGCTTTTATGCTATGATTTTTTATTGTGTGCGTTTTTAATTAGGAGATAACGAGTAGCGATTCTGGAGGACTGTAAGATGCAATTAGAATTTTGAAATCTAGCAATACGGATTTGTTTTTTTTTTGTTTTTTTTTATTTTTCGTTTTGCCTTAATCACTCTGGAAACGCATCCACTTTAAAGGGCAAGATCCCACAATTTACTTTCCCAAATACCACCAAGAGAAAACTTGGAAATAATACGCTCGCGGTCATGTGATCAACTGAAGTACCCATTAGGTGCAACAGAAAATAACAATAATAACTCAAACACTATGATTAAATGTTTCTACCGCAAAATAAGCCTCCGCGTTTGGAGTACTTCCGGCTGAAAAGCATTATAAATACAGCCAAGAGATTTGTTCTCGGAGTACGTGTTTGGAAGATGCATGCGTGATACCGAAATTGGGTATTAATTCTTGAATTCCAAGGAAAAAGGAGCAAGGAAATGAGGAAAGGTATAGGGAAGAAAAATTAATTAGGACTTAGATGAGAACCTACTCTGTGAAACGTCTGCTAATCTCGAGGAGGAAATAACTGCATTAAGCACTCTGGAAGGAAACTGAGGAATAATATTAATGGAAGTTATAAGACAGAAACCGTTACCATAGGCTTAACAAAGGCAATAATCGTTTCCCTTGGATCTTATCGTTCATCATCATTTAGCAGAAGAGTGCTAATTAAGACACACTACGACGGTTTAACTTTACTGGAAGTGCGATTTCTAAAGTGATTTATTGATAGGGAAAGTTAATAGAACAACCATGCTTTTTTGCGATCGTCATAAATAAATGAGCAATTCCAGTGATCGCGTGGTCTCAGGCGCTTGCCTCTGAACATTCGTCCCGGGTTCGAATCCCATATGAGGCATACCGCATTTCATCGAATCCAACGCGCACTTCTTGTCCACAAAACTTTGTGGTAAAAACAAGGTGCGCGTTAGAATCGAGTACGCGTATTTGCAAATACGCAAGGTTGACGCGCTTTTTTTAATTCCTCCAAGTATGAAACGCAAAAGTGTCGTGGCAGGTGCGTGGGGGGGGAACCGGAAGGAGCAGAAGCAGATGACCTTGAGTGTAAGCGCACATTAATAACTCCTCCCTCCGCTTTTAACCCCGTTTTACCTCAGGGCTTAGGATATGCGCGCCTTTATCCTCAAATTACAAGGGAATCTTGCTTCTTGATCTTTTTGGCAGTCATTCTTTCCGAGTCAATGTGCGCAGAGAGATGTCTTCAAAAGGGCAGCATTACACCAGGGCTTAGTAACAAGGGCTGGCTTATCGCTTTGTGTTTCTGGTCCTTGAAGTGGTCCTCGCCTGTGTCGCTCAGCGACGTCACGGGTATGCATGTCACTTGTCACTGCGCGATGTAAAGCGCTCGGTCGATGCTGTTAACCCACGTTTGTTGCATTCGCATTTAGTTATCTGCTGTTTATTAGGTTTTATTTCTAACATCGAATTTTTTTATTTACGCTTTCCAACCGTAGTTTGAAGAAGCGTATATGCTCCAGCTTTGTCTGTCCGTCTGTCTGTAGGCACGATAACTCGCGTAAAAATGAATCGATTCGGATGAAATTTTAGTATGTGGTAGGGGACCATCTGGGTACAAACTCTATTGAAAATGGACGAAATGGGGTCAAAGGTCACGGCATGGGAGCGGGATCCATTCCATTGCCCTTATGCGCCATAACTTGCGTAAATATGGTTCGATGTCGACGAAATTTTAACATATTCTAGGGGATCACCTGGGGATGAACCCTATTGAAAATGGGTGAAGTGGGGTCAAAGGTCACGGCATAGGAGCGGGATCCATTCCATTGCCCTTATGCGTCATAACTTTCGTAAATATGGTTCCATGTCGATAAAATTATAGTATATTGCAGGGGACTACCTGGGAATGAACTCTGTTGAAAATGGGTGAAGTTGGGTCAATTGGTCAAGACATAGGAGCGCAATGCATTGCATTGCCTTTATGCGTCATAACGTGCGTAAAGATTGATCGATTTTGATGAAGTTTTATTATGTGGTAGGGGACCACCTGGAGACGATCTTATGACATCACAATCTCGCGCTTGTGATGTCGGCGGGCGGTCACGTCACGCCATCTCTCTCATTACGTCACGCATTGTGTGTGGATCCTATTAAAGTTTTACGACGCCACACTCTTGCGAGCAGATGGTTACGATTCCCATCTGCCTCATTACGTCACGGGTTGTGTGCGTATGTCCGTCCGCACGATAACTCGCGTAAAAGTCGTTCGATTTCGATGAACGTTTAGTATGTGGAAGGGGATCACCTGGAAAGGAACCCTATAGAAAGTGAACGAAATGGAATCAAAGGTTAGGACATAGGAGCGGGATCCATTCTACTGCTCTTATGCGTCATAACTAAGGTAAAAGAGGTTCGATTTCGATTAAATGTTAGTATCTGGTAGGAGACCACCTGGGGACAAACCCTATTAAAAATGGGCGAAATAGGATCAAAGGTCAGGACATAGGAGAGGAATCGCTTCCATCGCCATTATGCGTCATAACGTACGTAAAAATTCTTCGATTTGAATGAAATGTTAGTATATTGTAGGGGCCTGCCTATGGACGAATCCTGTCGAAAATGGGCGAAATGGTGTCAAAGGTTAGGACACAGGAGCGGAATCTATTCCATAGCCCTTATGCATCATGACTTACGTAAAAATGCTTCCATTGCGACAAAACTTTATCATGTTATTTCGGAGCTATACTGAACCGGTTCTGTTGAATGTAATCGAAATGAGATCAAAGGTCAGGCCACAGGACCGAGATTTTTTCCACAGCCATTATCCTCATAACTTGAGTAATGATTTCTGGTATGTTGGAAAGCGTATTATAATCAATGCATTGCCTGATTTTACTATCTTGTTTAATTTCTTTAGTATATCGTTTTCGTACAATGGCATCCTGAGCTGTTGCCGCGTGCCAAAATACCTGCGGGAATACGAAAGGGCGAAACATAAGTTTTCACTGTTTCCGTAGAAACGACACAGTAGTTTACAAAAAACTGGGTTAACAGGTGCTGCAGAGCAAATTCTTTTAATGAGAAAAACGCCAGGATTTGAAGTGAGCACTTTTTAAATAGTAAGTACGAAGACGATGTGATGAATCGCCTGCTTGGTTAACCAGTAAAAAAAGATATTAAAATCGTCGGCTAAACCAATAGTCAATTTACCGAGATCAACCGTTGAAAATGTCACTGCAAAAGGTGAAAGACAAAGAAGGAGAAAAATACTGCATAATGCTTTTGATAGGTTTAAAAATCTTAGTCCCAAAAAAGGTCTTTTGGAGAAAATGTGGCCCCAATTCAACCTGCATCAGATGAAAAGACAATTTTCTGCGTGAAATGTTGTGACATGTTCAAAAAAAAAAAAAAAGTACATTTTTTAAATGACAAATTGTCAATAACGGAAAAAGAGCTAAACTTTCTGAAAACAGGAAAAAAAAATATTTTAAAGAGCTTTTCTGGCAAAGCCAGAAGATGAAATCGTTCGAGCCGGCTTTTATTGAAACAAATCAGAGAACTGGAAATTAAGGTAAAAAAAACAAAATAGGAAAAATCAAAAATTGAGAACAAAAATGACAAATTCTTTCGAAAGATACTTACAAAAACACAGGTAACCTCTCTTGTAGAAGGTAAAAGTCGAATTAAATGAACAGTTGTATAACCGAAACGTTTCACAAGAATTACAGTAGAAGAGGTTTGAAGAGACAACTTTCTGCGTGAAATGTTGTGACATGTTCAAAAAAAAAAAAAAAAGTACATTTTTTAAATGACAAATTGTCAATAACGGAAAAAGAGCTAAACTTTCTGAAAACAGGAAAAAAAAATATTTTAAAGAGCTTTTCTGGCAAAGCCAGAAGATGAAATCGTTCTCGCCGGCTTTTATTGAAACAAATCGGAGATCTGAAAATTAAGGTAAAAAAGCAAAATACGAAAAATCAAAAATTCAAAAAAAAATCAGAAATGCTTTCGAAACATACAAAAACACAGGCAACCTCTCTTGTAGAGGGTAAAAGTCGAATTAAATGGAAACCTGAATACGTTTCACAAGAATTACAGTAGCCGAGGTTTTGTTATTCACAATAAAGCGTTATTTTCGCGTTTGATGAAAGTAATACACACATATATAAAAGAGGAAACATTCAATGATATATTCTGCTTCACTCCTTTTGTTTCTTTAAAAATTTCACCATTTTGTTTCATATTCTGCAGCTCAGTAGTTGTATTTATGATCTGAGTTCCCACAGAGCACAGCAAACGCGATTCCAAACACTCGGCGATGCATCCCAGCTACGTCACCAGCCGCAACTTCCGGGAACAACTGAAATCTGCCGTATGAGCCAGCCTTTGTATCTAGATCCCTGGCATTGTACTGCAAAGTTGAAACTTAAAGGCATCGCTTTCGCGGAAGAAAATAGCAATTAGGCATGTAAATCGAAATTTGGAGTTCCTGAAGCGAATGTGCGTTTGTGGCGCAAATAAAAAGAACGATTGAAGATGTGGTCAACAATCAGAGAAACTTTTACTGGCCCTAAACAGGGGAAAATTCCCGAAATTGACGAACAGTCAAGCATGTTCGTAAAAGAACAGCGGCAGGTGGATTACCAGTAACAGCAAAAATCCTTTGAGTGAAGGCTAGAGAAATTCATCGTCAGCTACAGCTACAGGGGAAATTGGGAGCATCGCGTGGTTGGATAACGCCGTTCATAAAGAGAAAGGGATTTTCTCTTAGTGTACATTTATGCTGCAGCCTTGCTGCTCGCACATAGATGCTGGCTCAGGCACCTCGCTGTTTGCATGTAGTTGCGATGCTCCCCATGGAGCATTTGCCCTGTAGCTGTTCACATCGCTTTTATTATTATATGAATCACGACTCTATCTCTTATTGTCAAAAAGACTTTACCAGTGTTATGGCAAGTCTCACAACCACTGCATATAAAGCCATCAACTAAAGAAGAATTCAAAGAAATCGCTGATATGTTTTACAAGAAATGAGGATTCCCTAACTGTCAAGGTTTTATCGATGGAAAGCACGTCCGAATACTTCTCCCTCAATTGTCAGGCTCCATTCTCTTCAATTATAAAATCTACTTTTCAATAGTCCTGCAGGCCATCAGTGATGCACACTGTAAATTTATTCTATTGAGGTCGGAGCCTATGGAAAACAAAGTGATTGGAGCACATTTAGAAAGTCTGCCTTGTATGACAGAAAGAAAAAGGGTGTGCTTAACATTCCTGAAGATAACTTCCTACTATGTACTAACATCCAAGCCCCCTTTGTGTTCATAGGTGATGAAGCCTATCCCTTACTGAGACACAGGATGAAGCCTTATGTTAGGAAAACTCTTGATCAATCAAAGGAGAAGTTCCATAAAAAATAAAAGTTCAAATCAGAGGAAAACTCCACAAATAAAACTTGCTTCTATGAAAACACAAAACGATTTTTTAAAGATACGAGAGAGATGACTGCGTAGTTTCACACTCGGTTGGGGAAAGTGGTTCAATGGACGGGAAGAGTGGCCTTGAAGTAACCAATCACAGTGTAAGTTTCAGGATGCCTGGAGATGGTCGAGGCTCGAAAAACAAACCAGTTTGATATCATAGCTGTGGTGATGATCGCAGCGAGCAGCGCAGATATCATCGCTGCTCCACGATAAATGAGCGTGTAAAGATTTATGGTTTTGTTTCATCATCGCCAGGCATCCATGTGCACAGCTTGGCGATGTGCCAGCAGCGAGGCTGCAGCATAAACGTACCCTTAGACGGTGGACACCCATCTGCCAAAAGCTGTAGGCTGACTTTGAAAAAAACCTGAATGCTTTCCAAAAACATTTGATCGCTATTCGAAAGCAAGGGCAACATGACTTAGGGCAGATCGGCAATGCTGATCAGACGCCGATCTATTTCGACATGCCTTCAAACTGCACAGTAGACAATGTTGGAGCAAAACAAGTGAAATTACTGCCAACGAGTCGCGATAAAATCAAAATGACAGTAATGCTCTGTGTTATAGCTGATGGAAATAAACTTCCACCCTATATCGTTTTCAAGAGGAAAACGTTTACCAGAAAAGCGACTTTTCCCAGAGGAATCTATTTTGCAGTGCAGGAAAATGTCTGGGTGTCTGCAAATTTGGTTTTAGACTGGCTAAGTAAAGTTTGGCTATCACGACCTGGAGGTCTCCTGAACTTTCGATCCCTGTCAGTGCTAGACGCATTTAAAGGACATGTAGCAGATGCAGTAAAAGCAAAAATGAAAGAAAACCGCAGCGATCTCGTCATTATTCCTGGAGGAATGACATCACAAATCCAGCCTCTGGATGTTTGTATCAACTTCCCATTTAAGGCTTCCGTTCGTGGACTTTATAATGCTTAGCTTTCATCGGGAGAAACGGAACTAACAAATACTGACCCCGTTAAAAGAACACCCCTATCAACTCTGTGCGAATGGTTTACTGCTGCTTGGGAATACATTTCAAATGAACTTGTGCGGAAATCCTTTCTTAAGTGCGGAATTTCGAATTCTTTGGACGGAACAGAAGATGACGCATTATTTGAAGTGAGCTCCGACAATGAACAATCGGAAGTAGAAAGCCCTGTTAGTGACCGATTTTCTTTCTTTCGTTTTTCTTTTTTTTTCAGTCATGTGTATTGGATCTAGTATGTATCGGAAATAAGGTAAATATACCTATTTGTTAGTATTTTTTCCAGATTTTATTTTTTACTTGAGTATATGGGTTAGGATGGGCCTGATGTGGCCTTAAAAAATTGTTTTTGAATTTGTTTCCTCCCAACCCATAAATGTGTTCAGTATATCAAAAAATAATTTGCTGAATTTTTTTGAATATCAAGATAATTTTTGAGGTCGCTACCGCCTTTACAGTTCGATGGAGTTAGTATGAGGAAATAGTACGAAATGGAGTTTCATTAAATTTTAAGGATTAAAAACATAGATATGAAACATAGTATATATTTTGGTTAATAATATACAATTGTTAATACACTGGCGTGCAAAAAGTAAGGACGAGACGGTTTTTCGAATGTAACATCGTGCAGAAGTGCTCCACATCGATTCAAATCATACCATAAGATCCCCAAGATGTAAGAATATGGGACAAGTGAGCAAAACCGTCCAAACAAGGAATCCAAAGGATACAAAGGCACTTTATTGAAAAGGTAACTTTGAGCACAACTGGACACAAGACAGAAACGTCCATGTGACAGGCGGCTGCCAAGAAAAATCCAGTCTTTAGTAGGGGATATGATAACCCCTGACTGCGTTGCAGGATTTACAACGTCCGTATATGCTGAGGACGAGGTTGTCAAGGAGCTGTTGAGGCATCGCGGCCCATTCCTCTTGTAGCACCAATCGTAGCTGCGGAATTGTTGTTGGCGGCGCTGGTGACGTGTTGCCAAGCGTTTCCCGAGAAAGTCCGACACGTGTTCGACTGGATTTATGCCCGCGGACCTTGCGGGCCAATCCATGCGCTGAATATCTTCACTCTCCAACAGCTCTGCGACAGCAACTGTACGATGAGGTGTAGCATTGTCTTCCATGAAGAGGAACTCAGGACCCACAGCACCTCTACGCAGACGCACGTGAGGCAAGAGAACCTCTGTACAATAGCAGACCGCAATGACTGAACCTCCTTGGAAGATGTGGAAGTCAGTACGGCTACTAAGCATGATGCCGCCCCAAACGAGAACTCCGCCACCTCCAAACCGGTCCCTTTCGATGTTTTTGGAGGTGTGATTGCGTGTTCCTTGCTTTCTCCAGATGTGTATACGTCCAGAATCGCTCGTCAGACTAAATCGGCTCTCATCCGTAAAAAGAACTCGACCCTATTGCTGATGTGTCCAGTACTTGAGTTCCTGGCACCAGAGAAACCGCCGTCTATGATGAGCAGGCGTTAATGGCACACACCGTACTGGTCGTCGTGCAAATAGACCACCTTTGTGCAGCCTCCTGGCCACGGTAAAACGCGATAACGGACGTCCAGTTGTCTGTTGCATGTGCCTTGCGATTTCTCTCGCTGTCTGCCGTCTGTCTCTTCTCGCCTTTAGGAGAATATGCCGGTCGTCCGCCGCCGTGGTTGCTCGTGGACGACCACTACTAAACTCTCGGACAGCTGTTCCTGTCGTTTGAAATGTTCTCCAAGCTCGTGAAACGATGCTGTGAGCGATCCCGAACGCCTCGGCCACACTAGTCACACTTCGACCTTCTTCCAACTTCCCAATGACGGGACCTCGGGTAAAGTCATCCAGATTTCGTCTACTGGATTGCCTGTTGGCTATATGACACGGTGGTAGCAACTCGACGTCGTTCAAAACGATGTACACCGTGCAATAGCTTTCATCGAATTGCTGAGCGTACACCACTCGTGGGCTTTATATCCTTCCAACAGCCTCCCCCCTACGTCATGCTGCATATATGCGCATGCCCTACCGTACCGGACCCTAGTCTATCTCCTGAATGGTCTTTCGGTCCGTTCTGCCTGCTCGTTCCGCTGTTATACTAATTTCTCCTCTTCGTGCTTTATTTTTGTACACCAGTGTAATATACATTTGGCTTATAATACAAAACTACTGCATGAACTGATAACACAACCCCCCCCCCCAAAAAAAAAAAAAAATAGTAGTACTTCATTACTTAAATTCAACACCAAGAAGCCCCAACCTTCATTTCTGTGTTTGTTGCTCTTGTATCAAAGCTGATACACTTCCCTTTATCACAAATTCCTCACTTTCCTAATGTATCATAGACGGCCGATGCAATTGTTTCTCCTTTTGCTGATAATAATGTTGGTATCCCTAATAACTGATCCACACCATCTCCAGATACAAAAATGGTAAGACTGTCAACAGTTTCGGATCCAAATATATCTTCAAGCAATACTTTGACGATGTTTTGTTCTTTCACGATTACTGAATTTACATTTACATTTTAAAGAGATGGATCTAGTCATAGATTTCGTATTGTAGGGGTCAGAATTAAAGCTGCCTGTCCATTGCTTACCTTTGCAACATCAAGACTAGCAGATAAATTACTACCCAGTAGTTGTTTTCTTCCAATTTTAATGGGTTTCTCACCTGAAGTGGAAGGCTCTTCAGAAACAGTAAAACACATTCTTTTTCTTCAGAATCCAAATCAGGTGAAGAAAATAGAATAACCTTTTCCTCCTTGGATCTTATCTCTTCATATTCCAATCATAAATTTTTTTCTTTAAATTAGCAATCTTAAAAGCACGATAATTAAAAATACTACCGAGGCTTCCAATGAAGTGAAGGACTTATTTATTTTATAAGTTAAAAGGTTAAAAATAAAGCCATAAGAACTTTCGGTTTTCCTAAAGACCATCATCAGATGGAAGTACTAAAGGAACATTTTTGGGTGGGGAGACATATAAGTAACTTACAGGCGTGACGTACAGAACAGGTGATCATGTTGTCAATCCAGATATGATGATTTTAAATCGATATATGAATATATTTATATATAGTATGTATACATTTATACACTGGCGGAAAGTGAAAAAAGAACACCAAGAAGGAATTGGCGGACGATCATGAAATTTATATATGTTAATGGGGTCGAGTTTGCGTAGGTGTGATGTTAATTTCGAGACCAATCGGTGAGCGCTTACGCCACAGCCCGGCATAATATGCAAATTATCGTCGGTGGTAATTAAGGAGTACGGCGAAGTGAATGTAATCAGTCGTCGGCGTACGGACACATGCGAAGACCCTGAAGAAGCTGCAATACCTGGACATGGAAGACGTGTACGATTTCAGCAGTTATCGGACTTTGAGCGAGGTCGTCTAGTCGGACTCCGCGAGGCCGGGTGGTCGTATCATCGTATTGCGGAGTGAATTGGACGGGAAGTATCGGTGGTGGTACGTTGGTGGTGTAGATGGTCCGAGGAACATTCCCACACGAGAAGACGTGGAACCGAGAGTCAAAGACGGACTGATGAGCGGACCTATCGACGCATAAAAAGAGCGGCGTTGTCAAGCAGAACATTCACTGCGATGCAAATCCGAGCTGCCGTTGCACCTGAGGTGACTGTGAGAACAATCTGCAACCGTCTACTGGATGCAGGACTACGTGCACGTGTGCCTCTGGCATGTGTACCTCTGACTCCAGCCCACCGTCAGGAACGGCTGCAGTGGTGTCGCCAACGTCTGCACTGGAGAACGCAATGGCGATCTGTCGTGTTCAGCGATGAAAGCAAATTCTGCTTGGGAGCCTCCGATGGCCGTATGCGTGTTCGCAAACGCACAGGGAGCGTCTCCAAACTTCTTGCATCGGCCAGCGACACACAGGGCCTACACCTCGTCTCCTGGTGTGGGGAGCGATCAGCTATCACTTCCGTACACAACTAGTGTTTGTACCGGGTACGTTAAGCAGCACCTCCTACATCAACAACATCATTCAGCCCGTTGTTGTCCCATTTGTAAGGTCGGTCCATCGTGGTGTTTTTCAGCAAGATAACGCACGCCCACACACGGCACGTGCAACGCAACATGCGCTTCTGGGTGTGAGACAACTTCCATGGCCTGCACGTTCACCGGATTTGTCCCCTATTGAGCACGTGTGGGATTTTATGGGACAACGGCTTATCCGGTTTACACGGCCAGTCACGACCATCCCCGATTTACGCGTCCAGGTTGAGGATGCTTGGAACTCAATACCCCAAACTCACATCCAACATCTGTACGACGGACTCCATGCCAGAATTGCACAGTGTGACGCAGTTCATGGCGGTTCAACCTCGTACTAACCATGTTACATGGAAGTGTTACTTTTCAGTTTACCAGCAAATACAGCTGTATTGAGCCATAACGTTTTGATCACGTTATCCTCTGTAATCCGTTAATACGCTGTCTAAATTTCGTTGGTATCAGACGTCTCCTTTTTGGTGTTCTTTTTTCACTTTCCGCCAGTGTATATAGTATGGCAAAAGCAAATACCATCGAACAAATTTGAAATTCGTTAGCGCCAGTGGCTACATAAGAGAAAGATCAAATAACAAATAATATAGTATGTATTCATATATCGATTTAAAATCATCACATCTGGATTGACAACATGATCACCTGTTCTGTAAGTTATCACAGAAACACCTGTTGTAAGTTACTTATATGTCTCCCCACCCAAAAATGTTCGTTCAGTACTTCCATCTGATGATGGTCTTTAGGAAGACCGAAAGTTTTTATGGCTTTATTTTTAACCTTTTAACTTATAAATTAAATAAGCCCTTCACTTCATTGGAAGCCTCGGTAGTGTTTTTAATTATCGTGCTTTTAAGATTGCTACCTTAAAATTTTTTTTTATGATTGACTCATTCAGCACGAGAACCTGATATCTTGTGTTCATATTCCATTTGTTTCCTTTTTCTGAAATGTTCTCTTGTTTGAAAATTCTCTTCTTTTTTTGCTAGCACCAAGTCAACACTTCTTAATTTTCCTCGTCGTCCTTTCTCTCGTTGAGCCATAAGAAACAATTTGTCTTCTTCAATCGTGATTATTTCGTGTGCTATATCGAAAAGATCTCCCAACTTTTCTTTCCAAAGATTTTCCTTCTTAATCAAAGTGTCTGAATGGTTGGCTTTATTTTCTTTATCTTTTTTCAGCCCTTGCATTCTTGAAAAAATTGTCAACTTTCTCAACAATATGATCTTTTCGTTTAGTAGGAATTCGAGCCTACTCTCTCTAAAATATCACATGCAGTTGATTCCGGAGATTTCCTAACAGTTAGTTTCAAATCAAGTTTATAATGAAAAAATAATGCCATTACCTCACTAATGGACAGAAGCTTCGAAGGATGAAGCGATGACGAAATTGGCCAATTAACCATATTTCTGTACTTCTAGTCGAAATAGGACTTTCATAAGTTTTAATTGTGTTTGATGCCATTTAATACTATGTTATTCTAGAGCTCTGAAAAATGCATCTACTCTGTGCAACAGTCAGCCACTTACTGATTCAATTGGATAATGCTACAGCGCCACCTTATGGTCGCCTAGCGCAACATTTTTTTACTGTATTGTCAGCTGGTGAGAGACCGCAGTGCCATCTGGGGTGCAATAAAATTACCACACAGATTCACGTAATGAGTATTATAGTAATATTTTCGACCCTGGTAGCGACCTCTAAATCTAATCCGATTTGAAAAAAAACCCAAGAAAGATGACACCGAATTTTCGGGTGTAATAAACACGTCTTTTGAATCCGTTCTGACGCAAATTATATTTATCAAAGCTATTCAAAGTCAATGGAACCGGTATGGAAAACAATAATATCTGACGGAAGAAAGAAGTTCTTCAAGCGGGTTTTTATCCCTCAGATATTGCTGTAAACGGAATCGTGAGCTTATGCCATCTGGTTGCAGACTTGTGCGTTAAGAAAAACATGAATTTATATGATTAGCATTTCTCACCGGAAAGGTTCTCCAACACAGAAATAATTTTTCAAATCGGACTCTTAGAAACAGAGATATCCACAAAAATGACATGTGACTTTACGTCCCTTTGTGGGAAAACCATTCATTATTTTAGGAAGAATGTATTCTCAAAAGGTTTTTCCATATGAGCGGTATCAGTCCAAGAAAAAAAAAAATGAGTCGAGTTTTCAGGAGCCCAGATTTTGCTACAAATATATCAGAAGCAAAAATGAACACTTATGACCCCTGGTGGCCAAACCATTTTTTACCAAACATTAGAAATTATCTGAAAAATATTTTCCATCAGGTCTTGTATGCGACACAGGAAGAATTTTTCAAATCGGTGTTTTAGAAGCAGAAATATCGCAGAAAACGCAATTTACCTTTGTGCCCCCTAGCGGAAAGTCTGTGATTTACTTGAAAATTTTGAATTTATAGGAAAAACATTTTGCATCGGAAATACTATTCAACAAAGAAGGAATTTTTCAAATCGGAGTCCTTGAAGTAGAGATATTGACAAAAATAAGTTATACATCTACGCTCCCTGGCGTAGAAACCATACATTATTTCAAGAAGAAAATGTTCCTAAAAGGTTTGTCAACATGAGTAGTATCGGTCTACAGACGACGTTTTTTTCAATCGAGAATTTAGAAGCTCATATTTTGCTGCAAATACATCAGAAGAGGAAATTAAGATTTACGCCCCCTGGTGGCCAAACCATTTTTTTTTTTTTTTTTTTGCAAAAATTAGAAATTATGTGCAAAGGATTGCTAATCAGGAGCTGTATCCGGTGCAGGAAGAATTTTTCAAAACGGAGATTTAAAAGCAGAGGTATAGGGGGAAACGCAATTTACCATTACGCCCCCTAGCGAAAAGTCTACGAATTACTTGGAAATTTTGAAATTATATGAAAATCATGTCACACTGAAAACACTATCCAACAAAGAATATTTTTTTCAAATCGGACTCCTAAAAGTAGAGATATTGACAAAAATAAGATATACATCTACGCCCCCTGGCGGAGAAACTGTGAAATATTTTAAGTAGAAAATATTCCAAAAAGGTTTATCTATGTGAGTGGCATCAGTCTACGAAATAATTTTTTCAATCGATACTTCAGAAGCTCAGATTTTTAGGCAAATACATCAGAAGCAAAAATTAACGCGTACTTCCCCTGGTGGCCAAAGTATTCTTTACCAAAAATTTGAAATTATATGTAAAAGATTTTCCATCAGGATGTGTATCCACTGAAGAAACGTTTTTTCAAATTGGAATTTTAGAAGAAGAATTATCGGGAAAAATGCAATTTACTTTTACGCCCTCTAGCGGAAAATCTATGCGTAATTTGAAAAAGAAGCTATATCTAAAACACTCTTCGACATAAATGGAATCGAAAGATAAAATATTTTTTTCAATCGGATGTTTAGAAGCAATTACGTGGAATAAAACATATTTTTGAATTCGACATCATCTGCGTTTACGCCGTCTAGCGGCGAAATTGTACATCGCAAAAAGAAAAGCGAAGTAAAGGATCATCATTCGCATATTTCAAGCCTCCGAATGCAAAAAGATTTTTTCAAGTCGGACTAATAGTTACAGGACGAACGGATGGACAACCTGGTAACATAAGCACGATCTTTTTTTACAAAAGACCTGATAACCGGTTTATTTTCTCACATGATGAAACATTTTGAACAGTTGTGAGAAAGGAGATTCCAAACTTCAAAAATAAGGCCCACCCTAATTATGGGTATATTTTTTCTGATTCCTAAAATCGCCGCCTAGAATTGGGGGAGCGCGTTTCATTCGGGGGCGCGCGTTACGCTCGGGGGCACCCTATATTCAAGTAAATACCGTATGTGGCTCACTTGTCTTACTGCCATGACTCTCTCTCCATCTGCTGAACCAGTGGCACAAAATTTGAGACAAACGAATAACTACAGGCACACCAGCCAATAAAATAAAAACCTTTACGCAGATGTACACTATGTGGACAAAAGTGATTGGACACTGTAAGTAAATACAAACACAGTATTGTATTTACATCAGTATAGGCGTTAGGTAATCTATCTGGAGAGATTACAGCAGTCATCCTTCGAGGTAAACGGTACACGAGTACGGAGAGCGGGATGTTCCTCTATTCCGCTTCAATTACCTCTTTCACGGAAAGAGTTGTGTTGGTCTAGATCTCGCCAGTCGTTCAAGTTCATCCCATAGGTGTTCAATGGGATTAAGGTCCGGGATCTGAAAAAGGCAGTATATACGCGAGACCTGATCTTCATCTTACGACTCCCCATAGAGCACAAAACGTTTCATATATGCATCAATAATGTTACAATCTCTCATTTTCGTTACATTCTCAGAGATATCTTACAATTACGTTTCAGCAACATTTATTTTGGAACATGCCTCTTTGTACATTACGGTTACGTTAAAAATAGCATTCACCGATACTACTGTTTTATAGTGTCCATTGTACATAACTGCTACCTTGATGCTACATTCCTGCGATATTTAAGATTTTTGGTTTGGCAACGGCGTAGATGCGCATGCGCACTTATGCCATTTCACCGAAGCACTCTCGTAGTCGTATTTCCACGTGCTACTGCGATATTCTTTAGTGATACTGTCGTACTCGAGTTAGTCGATTTAATATTTCCTTTTTTTTTGTGTGTATCTGTGATTCAAGATCATCTGAAGGTAAGTAATTGTTTTGATTGTTATAATTTTTAAATTCTAGAAAGCATTTTATAAAATCTAAGTAGATGGCTGTGTTGTTGTGTTGTATACTATACCAGCATGTTTGTTTTTCCTTGAAGATGAGACATTTCATATTTGTTGAAGATATTTAGAGAAATGACGAATTTGATTTCCTTTCTTCTTTTCACTGAAATTTAGTCTATTCCACATGTATAATAGAAATTCGACACCCTCAGTTGCGACCGAATTTTATTTCTTTTGTTATCAAATACACTGAAGTGCCCGAAAAACTGGTACACCAGTCTAATACTTGTTAGGTCCCCCACGGGCGCGCAGGAGTGCAGAAATACGACGGGGCATGGACTCCACTAGCTCCTGGAAATATGCTGTAGGCAATGCACACCACACTTCCTGCTTAGGGGTTTACAATTCGGGTGTATACCGAGGTCTCAGATTCCTGTGTTAGACAGCGCGTCGCATGCAATCGCAAATGTGTTCTATCACGTTCAGATCTGGGAACTTGGGTGGGAATGGAAACACCCCAAACTCAGATGAATGCTCCTCTAACCATAATGTGGCGTCCCGACACTTGTGTGTAGGTGCATTGTCCTATTGGAACAGGCCCAACCCATTAGCATGAACTTAGGACATGGACGGGTGTACCTCATCAGAAAGGATGCGCACATAGCGTTGGCCGGTCACAGATGTTTGTAGACGTACCAAGGGTCCCAGTGAAGTCCAGCTAAACACACCCCATACCATTACGGACCCTCCCCCCAACCAGCCGGTACAGTTCCCTGTTGAAAGGCGGGATCCATGGCTTCATGGGGTTTGCGCCACACACGAATCCTTCCATCTGCCCGATACAGTTGGAAACGCGACTCGTCAGAACAGGATACTTGTGTCCAGTCATCAAGTGTCCAGTCGCGGTGTTGCCGTGTCCAAGCGACGCGCATAGCTCTGTGTCGTGCACCTATCAAGGGGACTCGAGTTGGGCGTCGGCTTCCAAAGCCCATATCGTGCAGGGTACGTTGCACAGTCCGGACGCAGATGCTTGTTGAGGCTCCAGCATTGCATTCCGATGATACCTGCGAGAGTGTTGCACGCCTATCGCGTGAAATGATTCTTGACAGCTGACGATGGTCACGTTCACCCAATGTCTTTTTACAGCCACACTGGAATCGTAGGTTGGAGGTTTTGCCGGAATTCTTGGAGTCACGGTACACCCTTGCAATGGTCGTCCGTGAAAATCCGAACTTCTTTTCTACCTCCGAAATACTATGGCCCATCTGACGAGCGCCAAGCATGACCGCGCGTTGAAAATAGCTTAAATCGTTATTACTTGTCATTCTCATGCCAAAAACAGTTCTGACAGCTCGCAAGGATGTCTATCGCTTTATATACGCACTGGCGGACGCAACCGAGTACGCGCATAAGTGACACGGACTGCGTTGAACCTGTGAAAACATAAACAACTCGTAATACGACTGTTGTTGCTTTTGATACAGCTGTCGAGTGTAATATTTTTTAATGGAATTTTACAAAATTTATTAAAACTATAATAGTAAATACGTAACAGTAATATGATGATGTCACAAATATCTTTCAACTACGTAACAGTAATGTAGCGAAGTTACAAATATCTCTCAAATACGTAACAGTAACACGAAGTTGGTATGTTGAAGTTACAAAGGCCATTCCCTGAAACGTATCGGTTATGTTTCAAAGTAATGTAACGTTTCAGGACGTTTTGACGTAACCGTACGGTTTCTGAAACATTGCTGTTTCATTGCGCAACGTATCTTAAATTTCAGTGCTACGTACTTGTAACGTATACGAAGTCTTCTGTGCTGTGTGGGGTTTGGCATCGGCTTTTCGTAATTTGCGCAAACTGCAAATGCGATATTGTTACGTTTATGTAAAGAGGGTTGAAATAATCTTCGGCGATACTTCAGAAAAATATATCGTTGAGTACCAATGAAATTAACTGTTGTTGCGTAGTTCCCGGAACAATATTCAAAAAAATATATTTCGACAGCGGTTTTGACAACTTCCTTTACCCATGTTACACTTAATGTTTTACTTGGGATTTACTTTATCATTGTCGAGAAAGATGCACAGAGTCAAAAATTAAGTTCTGTTCACAACCACCTTCCAATATTCTTTGCCTAGTGACGCCCAAAATGTGCGTTGTTGTAACTCTGAAACAAAGTCTGGTGTACGTCAAGAGAGAAATTTCTCGGTGACGGCTATGGAAATCGCGTCTCATCGCTCCGGAGTCAGTTGCAGTAACCGACGAAGCTACACTGCTGGCCACCCAAAATACAACACCAAGAAGGACGCGAGATAGCAAAGCCAGATTTACTGGACACATAACAACAGATACAAAGATGAAGCGATTGAGCTTACAGGCCCGTGCGACTTGCGGAACACGCAGACACCAATAGTTCGTGTGTCCCCCACGGCTGGCAATAACGGCCGCTACACGCCGCGGCATCGAACGAAAGAGGCTTTAGATGTGGGCTTGCGGTATGTCGGTCCAGGCTGCTTCCACACGTTGCCACAGTTCATCAGACGTAGCCGCGGGTGGTGCTTGCCGGGCCACTCGGTTGCCAATCAGCGACCAGACGTGTCCGATGGGCGAAATATCGGGAGAACAGGCGGGCCACGGCAGCAGTGACACCTGGTATGCCGTGAAGAATTGTTGCACGATGCGTGACACGTGCGGGCGAGCATTGTCCTGTTGAAAGGTGGCCGCTGGCAGGTCCTG
Source organism: Macrothele yani (assembly GCA_039090855.1). Classification (NCBI taxonomy): domain Eukaryota; kingdom Metazoa; phylum Arthropoda; class Arachnida; order Araneae; family Macrothelidae; genus Macrothele; species Macrothele yani. The sequence goes on along the minus strand of CM076999.1, from coordinate 14,097,310 downwards.
CAGGTAAGAGAGGACTACAGGCTCCAAAAAGTTAGAGATGTAGCGGTGGCTGTTGAGTGTACCGGCGATGGGTACCAGAGGGGTGCGGGTGTCATATCCAATTGCGCCCCAAACCACACCGCCAAGCGATGGACCGGTATGGCGATGCATAATGCAGGCGTCATACAGTCTCTCGCCGCGGTGCCGCCACACGTGGATCTGACAATAGTGGTGTTGCAAGCAGAAGCGGGATTCGTCGGAGAAGACAATGTCGTGCCATTCCGTACACCAGGTGCGGCGTTCAAAGGGCCGCTGCCACCGCACTCGCCGGTGGTGTAACGTCAATGGTAATCGGAGCAATGGGCGCCGTGCGACAAGTCCCCGCTCCTGCAGATGACGTCGAAAGGTATGTGCTGACACAGGTTGTTGCGCAACACACCCTAATTCCTGCGCTAACGTTCGTGATGTGACGGTGCGAGCCGTCAATGCCCGCCGCACAACATGCCGGTCCTCTGGTTCGGTGGTATCCCGCGGGTGCGCCAATCCCTCACGTTGGTCCGTCCGTCCCATTTCTGCACCCACGGAATCCATACTCGCCTCACTGTGGCTGGATGTCGTCCCACACGGGCGCCGATGTCTCGGTACGATTAACCGCTGTCGCTATAAGCCACTATTCGTCCTCTAATGAGCTCCGAAACGTGCTGGAATGACTGCCGTATTCTGCGAAGAGGCATCAGGAAGCTTCCCACGCACAGGTCAGGCAGCATAACACACTTCCACAACTTACACCCCGCCTTCCGTGCACCCTTCTTATAATGGTTCTCGGTGGCGTGCCGGGCGCACATGATTTACTTATCCCTGCAATGCCAATCGCTTGCATGTCCCCTCGCGGGCGACGCATGCTGCGAATTTCAGGCCAATCGGATGCTTCCTTCTAGGTGTTGCATTTTGGGTGGCCAGGAGTGTACATCGACGGAATGCATCCCAACAGATTTTTCGTCTTAACATGTGCTTCACCTGTGTCGTGTATGACATCATCTCCCAGTTGTTTTTTTTTTACGCTTTCCAACCGTAGGTTGAGGAAGCGTATGAGGACGAACCCTATTGAAAATGGGCGAAATCGGGTCAAAGGTCAGGACACAAGAGCGGGATTCATTCCATCGCCTTTACATGCCATAACGTACGTAAAAATGCTTCGATTGCGTCAAAACTTTAGCATGTTGTTCCGGAGGTGTACTGAACCGGTTCTGTTTAGTATCATCGAAATAGGGTCAAAGACCAGGGCACAGGAGCAAGATTTATTCCACAGCAATTATCCTCATAACTTGACTAAAAATGCTTCTATTGCGACAAAACTGTAATATGTTGTTCCGAAGGTATACTGAACCGGTTCTGTTTAATATAATTGAAATGGGGTCAAAGAATAGGGCACAGGAGCGAGATTTATTCTATAGCAGTTATCCTGATAACTTGACTAAAAATGCTTCCATTGCGACAAAACTGTAATATGTTGTTCCGAAGGTATACTGAACCGGTTCTGTTTAATATAATCGAAATGGGGTCAAAGGCCAGGGCACAGGAGCGAGATTTATTCCACAGCAATTATCCTCATAGCTTGACTAAAAATGCTGCTATTGCGACAAAACTTTGGTATGTTGTTCTGGAAATATACTTAATCGGTTCTGTTTAATATAATCGAAAGGGGGTCAAAGGGGGAAGACACAGGAGCGAGATTATTCCACAGCCATTATCCTCATAACTTGGGTAATGCTTTCTGGTATGCTGAGAAGCGTATCATAATCAATGCTTTGCATGATTTTACTAACTTGTTTTGCAGCGAAGAAGTAACCTTCCAGACGTTGTGCGGAACGAACATTACAACTTTTTTTTTTTTTTGGAGGTTTAACGACCGCCGTGAGCAACCCAATGGGCTATAAGCAGTCGCCCGTCCGTAATTTAGGGTCACTGGTTCCAGTGAAGGGAGAGAGCCAGTGCCGTAAGACAAACTCGACATCCATGCCTGACCGGGATTCGAACCCGGACCCCTTACGGACGAATGATCAGAGGCCAGCGCCTTAGACCACTGCGCCACCGGGGCGGCTACAACTTTTTCGAAGTACCCAACTGCCGGAAGATCCATTTTGAAATCAGGGCGCAGATGAGAAAACAGGAGTTTGTCGGTGACGGAGATCGAAACCGCGCTCCTCGCTTTGGAGTTAGTTGTCCTAATCTAATACGCTATACACCGACGGAATATATCGTTGCAGATTTGTCATCTTGACTTGTTCGTCATCTCTGTAATACGTCACATGTAAAGAAGCGAAAAACAGAAATACGTATCAGCCGCAAACGCGTTTTAGCGGTAGCTTCCTTCAGAAATGAAAGGACTCCCAATTAATAATCCGTCGCCTAGGAATCGGACGATTTGCCGAGCGAGCTCTGCCGCCTTGTTGAAAGCTTTCGATTAGCCATTCGTTAACAGTCAACAATGAATCGCACGTTGTTCCAGCCATTACGGCATCAAAGCTAGTGACGCTTAAGTGGAGTGAAGAGCTCCCTCTATCACGGGGGTCATTGGTGTTCTCCGTGCGCGAAGCATATGTAATGATAAATGGAGGTCAAGTCGACATCATGACCATTGTGAGAGCCAGCATGCTGTATCTCATGTCTCCGAATAATGGAATGCCAGTGGCTTCCAGGAATGAGGAGAGGAGGGGGCGAGGACTCCGTTCTGTCTGCTTGCCCATCATGCAATTACTGATGCCATACAAACCACTTGACATCCTTTTCTCCCGCCAAGCTCTCTCTCTCTCTCTCTCTCTCTCTCTCTCGCGCGCGCGCGCTCTCCCTCCCTCTTTCTCTCGCTCTTTCTCTCTCCTCCTGCGAAGGATTCTCGTGACGTAGTTTCTACTTGTTTCCACTTCTCGATAGATTAATGAATCAATAACAATGCAGTTCTCTGCGATGAACACGATAGTAATGCCATAAATAAACCAAGATTCCACAATTAACGACTGATTTTGGCTTATACCAGAAAATCCATGTAATACTGCGTAAATGAAAATAATATAAAATGTACAGGGCAATTCATAAAGAAGTATAGTTTCACATACATACATATCACTAAGCTGTTCTCTTTTTTTTTTTTTTTTTTTGATTGGAGGTTTAACGACCACCGTGAGCAACGCAATGGGCTATAAGCAGTCGCCCGTCCCTAATTTAGGGTAACTGGTTCCAGGGAAGGGAGAGAGCCAGTGCCGTAAGACAAACTCGACATCCATGCCTGACCGGGATTCGAACCCGGACCCATTACGGACGAATGATCAGAGGCCAGCGCCTTAGACAACTGCGCCACCGGGGCGGCTAAGCTGTTCTCTGAGGTCAGAGGTTAGCTCCAAAAAGAAATACAAACATAAATACAAAGGTAAATTGCGTTTTCTTCGTTATTTGTGCTTCTGAAATTACGATTTGAAAAAATTCTTCCTGTATAGCATACAACACCTGATGGAAAATATTTTTCATATAATTTCTAATGTTTTGTAAAGAATGGTTTGCCCACCAGGGAGCATAAGCGTTAATTTCTGCTTCTGATGTATTTGTAGCAAAACCTGGACTCCTGAAAACTCGACTAAATTTTTGTTTTCTTTTTTTTTTTTTTTTGATTGGAGGTTTGACGACCACCGTGAGCAACTCAATGGGCTATAAGCAGTCGCCCGTCCCTAATTTAGGTTAACTGGTTCCAGGGAAGGGAGAGAACCAGTGCCGTAAGACAAACACAACATCCATGCCTACCGGGATTCGAACCCGGACCCATTACGGACGAATGATCAGAGGCCAGCGCCTTAGACCACTGCGCCACCGGGGCGGCTAAGCTGTTCTCTGAGGTCAGAGGTTAGCTCCAAAAAGAAATACAAACATAAATACAAAGGTAAATTGCGTTTTCTTCGTTATTTGTGCTTCTGAAATTACGATTTGAAAAAATTCTTCCTGTATCGCATACAACACCTGATGGAAAATATTTTTCATATAATTTCTAATGTTTTGTAAAGAATGGTTTGCCCACCAGGGAGCATAAGCGTTAATTTCTGCTTCTGATGTATTTGTAGCAAAACCTGGACTCCTGAAAACTCGACTAAATTTTTTTTTTTTTTTTTTTTTTTTGATTGGAGGTTTGACGACCACCGTGAGCAACTCAATGGGCTATAAGAAGTCGCCCGTCCCTAATTTAGGTTAACTGGTTCCAGGGAAGGGAGAGAACCAGTGCCGTAAGACAAACACAACAACCATGCCTACCGGGATTCGAACCCGGACCCATTACGGACGAATGATCAGAGGCCAGCGCCTTAGACCACTGCGCCACCGGGGCGGCTAAGCTGTTCTCTGAGGTCAGAGGTTAGCTCCAAAAAGAAATACAAACATAAATACAAAGGTAAATTGCGTTTTCTTCGTTATTTGTGCTTCTGAAATTACGATTTGAAAAATTCTTCCTGTATCGCATACAACACCTGATGGAAAATATTTTTCATATAATTTCTAATGTTTTGTAAAGAATGGTTTGCCCACCAGGGAGCATAAGCGTTAATTTCTGCTTCTGATGTATTTGTAGCAAAACCTGGACTCCTGAAAACTCGACTAAATTTTAGTTTTCTTTTTTTTTTTTTGATTGGAGGTTTAACGACCACCGTGAGCAAGGCAATGGGCTATAAGCAGTCGCCCGTCCCTAATTTAGGGTCACTGGTTCCAGGGAAGGGAGAGAGCCAGTGCCGTAAGACAAACTCGACATCCATGCCTGACCGGGCGATTCGAACCCGGACCCATTACGGACGAATGATCAGAGGCCAGCGCCTTAGACCACTGCGCCACCGGGGCGGCTAAGCTGTTCTCTGAGGTCAGAGGTTAGCTCCAAAAAGAAATACAAACATAAATACAAAGGTAAATTGCGTTTTCTTCGTTATTTGTGCTTCTGAAATTACGATTTGAAAAATTCTTCCTGTATCGCATACAACACCTGATGGAAAATATTTTTCATATAATTTCTAATGTTTTGTAAAGAATGGTTTGCCCACCAGGGAGCATAAGCGTTAATTTCTGCTTCTGATGTATTTGTAGCAAAACCTGGACTCCTGAAAACTCGACTAAATTTTAGTTTTCTTTTTTTTTTTTTTTTTTGATTGGAGGTTTAACGACCACCGTGAGCAACGCAATGGGCTATAAGCAGTCGCCCGTCCCTAATTTAGGGTCACTGGTTCCAGGGAAGGGAGAGAGCCAGTGCCGTAAGACAAACTCGACATCCATGCCTGACCGGGATTCGAACCCGGACCCATTACGGACGAATGATCAGAGGCCAGCGCCTTAGACAACTGCGCCACCGGGCCGGCTACAACTTTTTCGAAGTACCCAACTGCCGGAAGATCCATTTTGAAATCAGGGCGCAGATGAGAAAACAGGAGTTTGTCGGTGACGGAGATCGAAACCGCGCTCCTCGCTTTGGAGTTAGTTGTCCTAATCTACCACGCTATACACCGACGGAATATATCGTTGCAGATTTGTCATCTTGACTTGTTCGTCATCTCTGTAATACGTCACATGTAAAGAAGCGAAAAACAGAAATACGTATCAGCCGCAAACGCGTTTTAGCGGTAGCTTCCTTCAGAAATGAAAGGACTCCCAATTAATAATCCGTCGCCTAGGAATCGGACGATTTGCCGAGCGAGCTCTGCCGCCTTGTTGAAAGCTTTCGATTAGCCATTCGTTAACAGTCAACAATGAATCGCACGTTGTTCCAGCCATTACGGCATCAAAGCTAGTGACGCTTAAGTGGAGTGAAGAGCTCCCTCTATCACGGGGGTCATTGGTGTTCTCCGTGCGCGAAGCATATGTAATGATAAATGGAGGTCAAGTCGACATCATGACCATTGTGAGAGCCAGCATGCTGTATCTCATGTCTCCGAATAATGGAATGCCAGTGGCTTCCAGGAATGAGGAGAGGAGGGGGGGGCGAGGACTCCGTTCTGTCTGCTTGCCCATCATGCAATTACTGATGCCATACAAACCACTTGACATCCTTTTCTCCCGCCAAGCTCTCTCTCTCTCTCTCTCTCTCTCTCTCTCGCGCGCGCGCTCTCCCTCCCTCTTTCTCTCGCTCTTTCTCTCTCCTCCTGCGAAGGATTCTCGTGACGTAGTTTCTACTTGTTTCCACTTCTCGATAGATTAATGAATCAATAACAATGCAGTTCTCTGCGATGAACACGATAGTAATGCCATAAATAAACCAAGATTCCACAATTAACGACTGATTTTGGCTTATACCAGAAAATCCATGTAATACTGCGTAAATGAAAATAATATAAAATGTACAGGGCAATTCATAAAGAAGTATAGTTTCACATACATACATATCACTAAGCTGTTCTCTTTTTTTTTTTTTTTGATTGGAGGTTTAACGACCACCGTGAGCAACGCAATGGGCTATAAGCAGTCGCCCGTCCCTAATTTAGGGTAACTGGTTCCAGGGAAGGGAGAGAGCCAGTGCCGTAAGACAAACTCGACATCCATGCCTGACCGGGATTCGAACCCGGACCCATTACGGACGAATGATCAGAGGCCAGCGCCTTAGACAACTGCGCCACCGGGGCGGCTAAGCTGTTCTCTGAGGTCAGAGGTTAGCTCCAAAAAGAAATACAAACATAAATACAAAGGTAAATTGCGTTTTCTTCGTTATTTGTGCTTCTGAAATTACGATTTGAAAAAATTCTTCCTGTATAGCATACAACACCTGATGGAAAATATTTTTCATATAATTTCTAATGTTTTGTAAAGAATGGTTTGCCCACCAGGGAGCATAAGCGTTAATTTCTGCTTCTGATGTATTTGTAGCAAAACCTGGACTCCTGAAAACTCGACTAAATTTTTTTTTTTTTTTTTTTTTTTTTTTGATTGGAGGTTTGACGACCACCGTGAGCAACTCAATGGGCTATAAGCAGTCGCCCGTCCCTAATTTAGGGTAACTGGTTCCAGGGAAGGGAGAGAACCAGTGCCGTAAGACAAACACAACAACCATGCCTACCGGGATTCGAACCCGGACCCATTACGGACGAATGATCAGAGGCCAGCGCCTTAGACCACTGCGCCACCGGGGCGGCTAAGCTGTTCTCTGAGGTCAGAGGTTAGCTCCAAAAAGAAATACAAACATAAATACAAAGGTAAATTGCGTTTTCTTCGTTATTTGTGCTTCTGAAATTACGATTTGAAAAATTCTTCCTGTATCGCATACAACACCTGATGGAAAATATTTTTCATATAATTTCTAATGTTTTGTAAAGAATGGTTTGCCCACCAGGGAGCATAAGCGTTAATTTCTGCTTCTGATGTATTTGTAGCAAAACCTGGACTCCTGAAAACTCGACTAAATTTTAGTTTTCTTTTTTTTTTTTTTTTTGATTGGAGGTTTAACGACCACCGTGAGCAAGGCAATGGGCTATAAGCAGTCGCCCGTCCCTAATTTAGGGTCACTGGTTCCAGGGAAGGGAGAGAGCCAGTGCCGTAAGACAAACTCGACATCCATGCCTGACCGGGATTCGAACCCGGACCCATTACGGACGAATGATCAGAGGCCAGCGCCTTAGACCACTGCGCCACCGGGGCGGCTAAGCTGTTCTCTGAGGTCAGAGGTTAGCTCCAAAAAGAAATACAAACATAAATACAAAGGTAAATTGCGTTTTCTTCGTTATTTGTGCTTCTGAAATTACGATTTGAAAAATTCTTCCTGTATCGCATACAACACCTGATGGAAAATATTTTTCATATAATTTCTAATGTTTTGTAAAGAATGGTTTGCCCACCAGGGTGCATAAGCGTTAATTTCTGCTTCTGATGTATTTGTAGCAAAACCTGGACTCCTGAAAACTCGACTAAATTTTTGTTTTCTTTTTTTTTTTTTTTGATTGGAGGTTTGACGACCACCGTGAGCAACTCAATGGGCTATAAGAAGTCGCCCGTCCCTAAATTAGGGTAACTGGTTCCAGGGAAGGGAGAGAGCCAGTGCCGTAAGACAAACTCGACATCCATGCCTGACCGGGATTCGAACCCGGACCCATTACGGACGAATGATCAGAGGCCAGCGCCTTAGACCACTGCGCCACCGGGGCGGCTAAGCTGTTCTCTGAGGTCAGAGGTTAGCTCCAAAAAGAAATACAAACATAAATACAAAGGTAAATTGCGTTTTCTTCGTTATTTGTGCTTCTGAAATTACGATTTAAAAAATTCTTCCTGTATCGCATACAACACCTGATGGAAAATATTTTTCATATAATTTCTAATGTTTTGTAAAGAATGGTTTGCCCACCAGGGAGCATAAGCGTTAATTTCTGCTTCTGATGTATTTGTAGCAAAACCTGGACTCCTGAAAACTAGACTAAATTTTTGTTTTCTTTTTTTTTTTTTTTTTTTGATTGGAGGTTTGACGACCACCGTGAGCAACTCAATGGGCTATAAGAAGTCGCCCGTCCCTAATTTAGGGTAACTGGTTCCAGGGAAGGGAGAGAACCAGTGCCGTAAGACAAACACAACAACCATGCCTGACCGGGATTCGAACCCGGACCCATTACGGACGAATGATCAGAGGCCAGCGCCTTAGACCACTGCGCCACCGGGGCGGCTAAGCTGTTCTCTGAGGTCAGAGGTTAGCTCCAAAAAGAAATACAAACATAAATACAAAGGTAAATTGCGTTTTCTTTGTTATTTGTGCTTCTGAAATTACGATTTGAAAAAATTCTTCCTGTATAGCATACAACACCTGATGGAAAATATTTTTCATATAATTTCTAATGTTTTGTAAAGAATGGTTTGCCCACCAGGAAGCATAAGCGTTAATTTCTGCTTCTGATGTATTTGTAGCAAAACCTGGACTCCTGAAAACTCGACTAAATTTTTGTTTTCTTTTTTTCTTTTATTTTTTTTTGATTGGAGGTTTAACGACCACCGTGAGCAACTCAATGGGCTATAAGCAGTCGCCCGTCCCTAATTTAGGGTAACTGGTTCCAGGGAAGGGAGAGAACCAGTGCCGTAAGACAAACACAACAACCATGCCTACCGGGATTCGAACCCGGACCCATTACGGACGAATGATCAGAGGCCAGCGCCTTAGACCACTGCGCCACCGGGGCGGCTAAGCTGTTCTCTGAGGTCAGAGGTTAGCTCCAAAAAGAAATACAAACATAAATACAAAGGTAAATTGCGTTTTCTTCGTTATTTGTGCTTCTGAAATTACGATTTGAAAAAATTCTTCCTGTATAGCATACAACACCTGATGGAAAATATTTTTCATATAATTTCTAATGTTTTGTAAAGAATGGTTTGCCCACCAGGGAGCATAAGCGTTAATTTCTGCTTCTGATGTATTTGTAGCAAAACCTGGACTCCTGAAAACTCGACTAAATTTTTGTTTTCTTTTTTTTTTTTTTGATTGGAGGTTTGACGACCACCGTGAGCAACTCAATGGGCTATAAGCAGTCGCCCGTCCCTAATTTAGGGTCACTGGTTCCAGGGAAGGGAGAGAGCCAGTGCCGTAAGACAAACTCGACATCCATGCCTGACCGGGATTCGAACCCGGACCCATTACGGACGAATGATCAGAGGCCAGCGCCTTAGACCACTGCGCCACCGGGGCGGCTAAGCTGTTCTCTGAGGTCAGAGGTTAGCTCCAAAAAGAAATACAAACATAAATACAAAGGTAAATTGCGTTTTCTTCGTTATTTGTGCTTCTGAAATTACGATTTAAAAAATTCTTCCTGTATCGCATACAACACCTGATGGAAAATATTTTTCATATAATTTCTAATGTTTTGTAAAGAATGGTTTGCCCACCAGGGAGCATAAGCGTTAATTTCTGCTTCTGATGTATTTGTAGCAAAACCTGGACTCCTGAAAACTAGACTAAATTTTCGTTTTCTTTTTTTTTTTTTTTTGATTGGAGGTTTGACGACCACCGTGAGCAACTCAATGGGCTATAAGAAGTCGCCCGTCCCAAATTAGGGTAACTGGTTCCAGGGAAGGGAGAGAGCCAGTGCCGTAAGACAAACTCGACATCCATGCCTGACCGGGATTCGAACCCGGACCCATTACGGACGAATGATCAGAGGCCAGCGCCTTAGACCACTGCGCCACCGGGGCGGCTAAGCTGTTCTCTGAGGTCAGAGGTTAGCTCCAAAAAGAAATACAAACATAAATACAAAGGTAAATTGCGTTTTCTTCGTTATTTGTGCTTCTGAAATTACGATTTAAAAAATTCTTCCTGTATCGCATACAACACCTGATGGAAAATATTTTTCATATAATTTCTAATGTTTTGTAAAGAATGGTTTGCCCACCAGGGAGCATAAGCGTTAATTTCTGCTTCTGATGTATTTGTAGCAAAACCTGGACTCCTGAAAACTAGACTAAATTTTTGTTTTCTTTTTTTTTTTTTTGATTGGAGGTTTGACGACCACCGTGAGCAACTCAATGGGCTATAAGAAGTCGCCCGTCCCTAATTTAGGGTAACTGGTTCCAGGGAAGGGAGAGAACCAGTGCCGTAAGACAAACACAACAACCATGCCTACCGGGATTCGAACCCGGACCCATTACGGACGAATGATCAGAGGCCAGCGCCTTAGACCACTGCGCCACCGGGGCGGCTAAGCTGTTCTCTGAGGTCAGAGGTTAGCTCCAAAAAGAAATACAAACATAAATACAAAGGTAAATTGCGTTTTCTTCGTTATTTGTGCTTCTGAAATTACGATTTGAAAAATTCTTCCTGTATCGCATACAACACCTGATGGAAAATATTTTTCATATAATTTCTAATGTTTTGTAAAGAATGGTTTGCCCACCAGGGTGCATAAGCGTTAATTTCTGCTTCTGATGTATTTGTAGCAAAACCTGGACTCCTGAAAACTAGACTAAATTTTTGTTTTCTTTTTTTTTTTTTTTTTTTTGATTGGAGGTTTAACGACCACCGTGAGCAACTCAATGGGCTATAAGCAGTCGCCCGTCCCTAATTTAGGGTAACTGGTTCCAGGGAAGGGAGAGAGCCAGTGCCGTAAGACAAACACGACATCCATGCCTGACCGGGATTCGAACTCGGACCCATTACGGACGAATGATCAGAGGCCAGCGCCTTAGACCACTGCGCCACCGGGGCGGCTAAGCTGTTCTCTGAGGTCAGAGGTTAGCTCCAAAAAGAAATACAAACATAAATACAAAGGTAAATTGCGTTTTCTTTGTTATTTGTGCTTCTGAAATTACGATTTGAAAAAATTCTTCCTGTATAGCATACAACACCTGATGGAAAATATTTTTCATATAATTTCTAATGTTTTGTAAAGAATGGTTTGCCCACCAGGGAGCATAAGCGTTAATTTCTGCTTCTGATGTATTTGTAGCAAAACCTGGACTCCTGAAAACTCGACTAAATTTTTGTTTTCTTTTTTTTTTTTTTGATTGGAGGTTTGACGACCACCGTGAGCAACTCAATGGGCTATAAGAAGTCGCCCGTCCCTAATTTAGGGTAACTGGTTCCAGGGAAGGGAGAGAACCAGTGCCGTAAGACAAACACAACAACCATGCCTACCGGGATTCGAACCCGGACCCATTACGGACGAATGATCAGAGGCCAGCGCCTTAGACCACTGCGCCACCGGGGCGGCTAAGCTGTTCTCTGAGGTCAGAGGTTAGCTCCAAAAAGAAATACAAACATAAATACAAAGGTAAATTGCGTTTTCTTCGTTATTTGTGCTTCTGAAATTACGATTTGAAAAATTCTTCCTGTATCGCATACAACACCTGATGGAAAATATTTTTCATATAATTTCTAATGTTTTGTAAAGAATGGTTTGCCCACCAGGGTGCATAAGCGTTAATTTCTGCTTCTGATGTATTTGTAGCAAAACCTGGACTCCTGAAAACTCGACTAAATTTTAGTTTTCTTTTTTTTTTTTTTTTTTTTTTTTGATTGGAGGTTTAACGACCACCGTGAGCAAGGCAATGGGCTATAAGCAGTCGCCCGTCCCTAATTTAGGGTCACTGGTTCCAGGGAAGGGAGAGAGCCAGTGCCGTAAGACAAACTCGACATCCATGCCTGACCGGGATTCGAACCCGGACCCATTACGGACGAATGATCAGAGGCCAGCGCCTTAGACCACTGCGCCACCGGGGCGGCTAAGCTGTTCTCTGAGGTCAGAGGTTAGCTCCAAAAAGAAATACAAACATAAATACAAAGGTAAATTGCGTTTTCTTCGTTATTTGTGCTTCTGAAATTACGATTTAAAAAATTCTTCCTGTATCGCATACAACACCTGATGGAAAATATTTTTCATATAATTTCTAATGTTTTGTAAAGAATGGTTTGCCCACCAGGGAGCATAAGCGTTAATTTCTGCTTCTGATGTATTTGTAGCAAAACCTGGACTCCTGAAAACTAGACTAAATTTTTGTTTTCTTTTTTTTTTTTTTTTTGATTGGAGGTTTGACGACCACCGTGAGCAACTCAATGGGCTATAAGAAGTCGCCCGTCCCAAATTAGGGTAACTGGTTCCAGGGAAGGGAGAGAGCCAGTGCCGTAAGACAAACTCGACATCCATGCCTGACCGGGATTCGAACCCGGACCCATTACGGACGAATGATCAGAGGCCAGCGCCTTAGACCACTGCGCCACCGGGGCGGCTAAGCTGTTCTCTGAGGTCAGAGGTTAGCTCCAAAAAGAAATACAAACATAAATACAAAGGTAAATTGCGTTTTCTTCGTTATTTGTGCTTCTGAAATTACGATTTAAATAATTCTTCCTGTATCGCATACAACACCTGATGGAAAATATTTTTCATATAATTTCTAATGTTTTGTAAAGAATGGTTTGCCCACCAGGGAGCATAAGCGTTAATTTCTGCTTCTGATGTATTTGTAGCAAAACCTGGACTCCTGAAAACTAGACTAAATTTTTGTTTTCTTTTTTTTTTTTTTTTTGATTGGAGGTTTGACGACCACCGTGAGCAACTCAATGGGCTATAAGAAGTCGCCCGTCCCTAATTTAGGGTAACTGGTTCCAGGGAAGGGAGAGAACCAGTGCCGTAAGACAAACACAACAACCATGCCTACCGGGATTCGAACCCGGACCCATTACGGACGAATGATCAGAGGCCAGCGCCTTAGACCACTGCGCCACCGGGGCGGCTAAGCTGTTCTCTGAGGTCAGAGGTTAGCTCCAAAAAGAAATACAAACATAAATACAAAGGTAAATTGCGTTTTCTTTGTTATTTGTGCTTCTGAAATTACGATTTGAAAAATTCTTCCTGTATAGCATACAACACCTGATGGAAAATATTTTTCATATAATTTCTAATGTTTTGTAAAGAATGGTTTGCCCACCAGGAAGCATAAGCGTTAATTTCTGCTTCTGATGTATTTGTAGCAAAACCTGGACTCCTGAAAACTCGACTAAATTTTTGTTTTCTTTTTTTCTTTATTTTTTTTTGATTGGAGGTTTAACGACCACCGTGAGCAATTCAATGGGCTAAAAGCAGTCGCCCGTCCCTAATTTAGGGTAACTTGTTCCAGAGAAGGGAGAGAACCAGTGCCGTAAGACAAACACAACAACCATGCCTACCGGGATTCGAACTCGGACCCATTACGGACGAATGATCAGAGGCCAGCGCCTTAGACCACTGCGCCACCGGGGCGGCTAAGCTGTTCTCTGAGGTCAGAGGTTAGCTCCAAAAAGAAATACAAACATAAATACAAAGGTAAATTGCGTTTTCTTCGTTATTTGTGCTTCTGAAATTACGATTTAAAAAATTCTTCCTGTATCGCATACAACACCTGATGGAAAATATTTTTCATATAATTTCTAATGTTTTGTAAAGAATGGTTTGCCCACCAGGGAGCATAAGCGTTAATTTCTGCTTCTGATGTATTTGTAGCAAAACCTGGACTCCTGAAAACTAGACTAAATTTTTGTTTTCTTTTTTTTTTTTTTTGATTGGAGGTTTGACGACCACCGTGAGCAACTCAATGGGCTATAAGAAGTCGCCCGTCCCAAATTAGGGTAACTGGTTCCAGGGAAGGGAGAGAGCCAGTGCCGTAAGGCAAACTCGACATCCATGCCTGACCGGGATTCGAACCCGGACCCATTACGGACGAATGATCAGAGGCCAGCGCCTTAGACCACTGCGCCACCGGGGCGGCTAAGCTGTTCTCTGAGGTCAGAGGTTAGCTCCAAAAAGAAATACAAACATAAATACAAAGGTAAATTGCGTTTTCTTCGTTATTTGTGCTTCTGAAATTACGATTTAAAAAATTCTTCCTGTATCGCATACAACACCTGATGGAAAATATTTTTCATATAATTTCTAATGTTTTGTAAAGAATGGTTTGCCCACCAGGGAGCATAAGCGTTAATTTCTGCTTCTGATGTATTTGTAGCAAAACCTGGACTCCTGAAAACTAGACTAAATTTTTGTTTTCTTTTTTTTTTTTTTGATTGGAGGTTTGACGACCACCGTGAGCAACTCAATGGGCTATAAGAAGTCGCCCGTCCCTAATTTAGGGTAACTGGTTCCAGGGAAGGGAGAGAACCAGTGCCGTAAGACAAACACAACAACCATGCCTACCGGGATTCGAACCCGGACCCATTACGGACGAATGATCAGAGGCCAGCGCCTTAGACCACTGCGCCACCGGGGCGGCTAAGCTGTTCTCTGAGGTCAGAGGTTAGCTCCAAAAAGAAATACAAACATAAATACAAAGGTAAATTGCGTTTTCTTTGTTATTTGTGCTTCTGAAATTACGATTTGAAAAAATTCTTCCTGTATAGCATACAACACCTGATGGAAAATATTTTTCATATAATTTCTAATGTTTTGTAAAGAATGGTTTGCCCACCAGGAAGCATAAGCGTTAATTTCTGCTTCTGATGTATTTGTAGCAAAACCTGGACTCCTGAAAACTCGACTAAATTTTTGTTTTCTTTTTTTTTCTTTTTTTTTTTTTTGATTGGACGTTTAACGACCACCGTGAGCAATTCAATGGGCTAAAAGCAGTCGCCCGTCCCTAATTTAGGGTAACTTGTTCCAGAGAAGGGAGAGAACCAGTGCCGTAAGACAAACACAACAACCATGCCTGACCGGGATTCGAACTCGGACCCATTACGGACGAATGATCAGAGGCCAGCGCCTTAGACCACTGCGCCACCGGGGCGGCTAAGCTGTTCTCTGAGGTCAGAGGTTAGCTCCAAAAAGAAATACAAACATAAATACAAAGGTAAATTGCGTTTTCTTCGTTATTTGTGCTTCTGAAATTACGATTTGAAAAAATTCTTCCTGTATAGCATACAACACCTGATGGAAAATATTTTTCATATAATTTCTAATGTTTTGTAAAGAATGGTTTGCCCACCAGGGAGCATAAGCGTTAATTTCTGCTTCTGATGTATTTGTAGCAAAACCTGGACTCCTGAAAACTCGACTAAATTTTTGTTTTCTTTTTTTTTTTTTTTTTGATTGGAGGTTTGACGACCACCGTGAGCAACTCAATGGGCTATAAGCAGTCGCCCGTCCCTAATTTAGGGTCACTGGTTCCAGGGAAGGGAGAGAGCCAGTGCCGTAAGACAAACTCGACATCCATGCCTGACCGGGATTCGAACCCGGACCCATTACGGACGAATGATCAGAGGCCAGCGCCTTAGACCACTGCGCCACCGGGGCGGCTAAGCTGTTCTCTGAGGTCAGAGGTTAGCTCCAAAAAGAAATACAAACATAAATACAAAGGTAAATTGCGTTTTCTTCGTTATTTGTGCTTCTGAAATTACGATTTAAAAAATTCTTCCTGTATCGCATACAACACCTGATGGAAAATATTTTTCATATAATTTCTAATGTTTTGTAAAGAATGGTTTGCCCACCAGGGAGCATAAGCGTTAATTTCTGCTTCTGATGTATTTGTAGCAAAACCTGGACTCCTGAAAACTAGACTAAATTTTTTTTTCTTTTTTTTTTTTTTTGATTGGAGGTTTGACGACCACCGTGAGCAACTCAATGGGCTATAAGAAGTCGCCCGTCCCTAATTTAGGGTAACTGGTTCCAGGGAAGGGAGAGAACCAGTGCCGTAAGACAAACACAACAACCATGCCTACCGGGATTCGAACCCGGACCCATTACGGACGAATGATCAGAGGCCAGCGCCTTAGACCACTGCGCCACCGGGGCGGCTAAGCTGTTCTCTGAGGTCAGAGGTTAGCTCCAAAAAGAAATACAAACATAAATACAAAGGTAAAATGCGTTTTCTTTGTTATTTGTGCTTCTGAAATTACGATTTGAAAAAATTCTTCCTGTATAGCATACAACACCTGATGGAAAATATTTTTCATATAATTTCTAATGTTTTGTAAAGAATGGTTTGCCCACCAGGAAGCATAAGCGTTAATTTCTGCTTCTGATGTATTTGTAGCAAAACCTGGACTCCTGAAAACTCGACTAAATTTTTGTTTTCTTTTTTTCTTTATTTTTTTTTTTTGATTGGAGGTTTAACGACCACCGTGAGCAATTCAATGGGCTAAAAGCAGTCGCCCGTCCCTAATTTAGGGTAACTTGTTCCAGAGAAGGGAGAGAACCAGTGCCGTAAGACAAACACAACAACCATGCCTACCGGGATTCGAACTCGGACCCATTACGGACGAATGATCAGAGGCCAGCGCCTTAGACCACTGCGCCACCGGGGCGGCTAAGCTGTTCTCTGAGGTCAGAGGTTAGCTCCAAAAAGAAATACAAACATAAATACAAAGGTAAATTGCGTTTTCTTCGTTATTTGTGCTTCTGAAATTACGATTTGAAAAATTCTTCCTGTATAGCATACAACACCTGATGGAAAATATTTTTCATATAATTTCTAATGTTTTGTAAAGAATGGTTTGCCCACCAGGGAGCATAAGCGTTAATTTCTGCTTCTGATGTATTTGTAGCAAAACCTGGACTCCTGAAAACTCGACTAAATTTTAGTTTTCTTTTTTTTTTTTTTTTGATTGGAGGTTTAACGACCACCGTGAGCAACGCAATGGGCTATAAGCACTCGCCCGTCCCTAATTTAGGGTAACTGGTTCCAGGGAAGGGAGAGAGCCAGTGCCGTAAGACAAACTCGACATCCATGCCTGACCGGGATTCGAACCCGGACCCATTACGGACGAATGATCAGAGGCCAGCGCCTTAGACCACTGCGCCACCGGGGCGGCTAAGCTGTTCTCTGAGGTCAGAGGTTAGCTCCAAAAAGAAATACAAACATAAATACAAAGGTAAATTGCGTTTTCTTCGTTATTTGTGCTTCTGAAATTACGATTTGAAAAATTCTTCCTGTATCGCATACAACACCTGATGGAAAATATTTTTCATATAATTTCTAATGTTTTGTAAAGAATGGTTTGCCCACCAGGGTGCATAAGCGTTAATTTCTGCTTCTGATGTATTTGTAGCAAAACCTGGACTCCTGAAAACTCGACTAAATTTTAGTTTTCTTTTTTTTTTTTTTTTGATTGGAGGTTTAACGACCACCGTGAGCAACGCAATGGGCTATAAGCAGTCGCCCGTCCCTAATTTAGGGTCACTGGTTCCAGGGAAGGGAGAGAGCCAGTGCCGTAAGACAAACTCGACATCCATGCCTGACCGGGATTCGAACTCGGACCCATTACGGACGAATGATCAGAGGCCAGCGCCTTAGACCACTGCGCCACCGGGGCGGCTAAGCTGTTCTCTGAGGTCAGAGGTTAGCTCCAAAAAGAAATACAAACATAAATACAAAGGTAAATTGCGTTTTCTTTGTTATTTGTGCTTCTGAAATTACGATTTGAAAAAATTCTTCCTGTATAGCATACAACACCTGATGGAAAATATTTTTCATATAATTTCTAATGTTTTGTAAAGAATGGTTTGCCCACCAGGGAGCATAAGCGTTAATTTCTGCTTCTGATGTATTTGTAGCAAAACCTGGACTCCTGAAAACTCGACTAAATTTTAGTTTTCTTTTTTTTTTTTTTTTTTTTTTTTTTTTTTGATTGGAGGTTTAACGACCACCGTGAGCAAGGCAATGGGCTAAAAGCAGTCGCCCGTCCCTAATTTAGGGTAACTTGTTCCAGAGAAGGGAGAGAACCAGTGCCGTAAGACAAACTCGACATCCATGCCTGACCGGGATTCGAACCCGGACCCATTACGGACGAATGATCAGAGGCCAGCGCCTTAGACCACTGCGCCACCGGGGCGGCTAAGCTGTTCTCTGAGGTCAGAGGTTAGCTCCAAAAAGAAATACAAACATAAATACAAAGGTAAATTGCGTTTTCTTCGTTATTTGTGCTTCTGAAATTACGATTTGAAAAAATTCTTCCTGTATCGCATACAACACCTGATGGAAAATATTTTTCATATAATTTCTAATGTTTTGTAAAGAATGGTTTGCCCACCAGGGTGCATAAGCGTTAATTTCTGCTTCTGATGTATTTGTAGCAAAACCTGGACTCCTGAAAACTCGACTAAATTTTAGTTTTCTTTTTTTTTTTTTTTTTTTTGATTGGAGGTTTAACGACCACCGTGAGCAACGCAATGGGCTATAAGCACTCGCCCGTCCCTAATTTAGGGTCACTGGTTCCAGGGAAGGGAGAGAGCCAGTGCCGTAAGACAAACTCGACATCCATGCCTGGCCGGGATTCGAACCCGGACCCATTACGGACGAATGATCAGAGGCCAGCGCCTTAGACCACTGCGCCACCGGGGCGGCTAAGCTGTTCTCTGAGGTCAGAGGTTAGCTCCAAAAAGAAATACAAACATAAATACAAAGGTAAATTGCGTTTTCTTCGTTATTTGTGCTTCTGAAATTACGATTTGAAAAATTCTTCCTGTATCGCATACAACACCTGATGGAAAATATTTTTCATATAATTTCTAATGTTTTGTAAAGAATGGTTTGCCCACCAGGGTGCATAAGCGTTAATTTCTGCTTCTGATGTATTTGTAGCAAAACCTGGACTCCTGAAAACTCGACTAAATTTTAGTTTTCTTTTTTTTTTTTTTTTTTTGATTGGAGGTTTAACGACCACCGTGAGCAACGCAATGGGCTATAAGCAGTCGCCCGTCCCTAATTTAGGGTCACTGGTTCCAGGGAAGGGAGAGAGCCAGTGCCGTAAGACAAACTCGACATCCATGCCTGACCGGGATTCGAACTCGGACCCATTACGGACGAATGATCAGAGGCCAGCGCCTTAGACCACTGCGCCACCGGGGCGGCTAAGCTGTTCTCTGAGGTCAGAGGTTAGCTCCAAAAAGAAATACAAACATAAATACAAAGGTAAATTGCGTTTTCTTTGTTATTTGTGCTTCTGAAATTACGATTTGAAAAAATTCTTCCTGTATAGCATACAACACCTGATGGAAAATATTTTTCATATAATTTCTAATGTTTTGTAAAGAATGGTTTGCCCACCAGGGAGCATAAGCGTTAATTTCTGCTTCTGATGTATTTGTAGCAAAACCTGGACTCCTGAAAACTCGACTAAATTTTTGTTTTCTTTTTTTTTTTTTTTTTTTTTGATTGGAGGTTTGACGACCACCGTGAGCAACTCAATGGGCTATAAGAAGTCGCCCGTCCCTAAATTTAGGGTAACTGGTTCCAGGGAAGGGAGAGAACCAGTGCCGTAAGACAAACACAACAACCATGCCTACCGGGATTCGAACCCGGACCCATTACGGACGAATGATCAGAGGCCAGCGCCTTAGACCACTGCGCCACCGGGGCGGCTAAGCTGTTCTCTGAGGTCAGAGGTTAGCTCCAAAAAGAAATACAAACATAAATACAAAGGTAAATTGCGTTTTCTTCGTTATTTGTGCTTCTGAAATTACGATTTGAAAAATTCTTCCTGTATCGCATACAACACCTGATGGAAAATATTTTTCATATAATTTCTAATGTTTTGTAAAGAATGGTTTGCCCACCAGGGTGCATAAGCGTTAATTTCTGCTTCTGATGTATTTGTAGCAAAACCTGGACTCCTGAAAACTCGACTAAATTTTAGTTTTCTTTTTTTTTTTCTTTTTTTTTTTTTTTTGATTGGAGGTTTAACGACCACCGTGAGCAAGGCAATGGGCTATAAGCAGTCGCCCGTCCCTAATTTAGGGTCACTGGTTCCAGGGAAGGGAGAGAGCCAGTGCCGTAAGACAAACTCGACATCCATGCCTGACCGGGATTCGAACCCGGACCCATTACGGACGAATGATCAGAGGCCAGCGCCTTAGACCACTGCGCCACCGGGGCGGCTAAGCTGTTCTCTGAGGTCAGAGGTTAGCTCCAAAAAGAAATACAAACATAAATACAAAGGTAAATTGCGTTTTCTTCGTTATTTGTGCTTCTGAAATTACGATTTAAAAAATTCTTCCTGTATCGCATACAACACCTGATGGAAAATATTTTTCATATAATTTCTAATGTTTTGTAAAGAATGGTTTGCCCACCAGGGAGCATAAGCGTTAATTTCTGCTTCTGATGTATTTGTAGCAAAACCTGGACTCCTGAAAACTCGACTAAATTTTTGTTTTCTTTTTTTTTTTTTTGATTGGAGGTTTGACGACCACCGTGAGCAACTCAATGGGCTATAAGAAGTCGCCCGTCCCTAATTTAGGGTAACTGGTTCCAGGGAAGGGAGAGAGCCAGTGCCGTAAGACAAACTCGACATCCATGCCTGACCGGGATTCGAACCCGGACCCATTACGGACGAATGATCAGAGGCCAGCGCCTTAGACCACTGCGCCACCGGGGCGGCTAAGCTGTTCTCTGAGGTCAGAGGTTAGCTCCAAAAAGAAATACAAACATAAATACAAAGGTAAATTGCGTTTTCTTCGTTATTTGTGCTTCTGAAATTACGATTTAAAAAATTCTTCCTGTATCGCATACAACACCTGATGGAAAATATTTTTCATATAATTTCTAATGTTTTGTAAAGAATGGTTTGCCCACCAGGGAGCATAAGCGTTAATTTCTGCTTCTGATGTATTTGTAGCAAAACCTGGACTCCTGAAAACTAGACTAAATTTTTGTTTTCTTTTTTTTTTTTTTTTTGATTGGAGGTTTGACGACCACCGTGAGCAACTCAATGGGCTATAAGAAGTCGCCCGTCCCTAATTTAGGGTAACTGGTTCCAGGGAAGGGAGAGAACCAGTGCCGTAAGACAAACACAACAACCATGCCTGACCGGGATTCGAACCCGGACCCATTACGGACGAATGATCAGAGGCCAGCGCCTTAGACCACTGCGCCACCGGGGCGGCTAAGCTGTTCTCTGAGGTCAGAGGTTAGCTCCAAAAAGAAATACAAACATAAATACAAAGGTAAAATGCGTTTTCTTTGTTATTTGTGCTTCTGAAATTACGATTTGAAAAAATTCTTCCTGTATAGCATACAACACCTGATGGAAAATATTTTTCATATAATTTCTAATGTTTTGTAAAGAATGGTTTGCCCACCAGGAAGCATAAGCGTTAATTTCTGCTTCTGATGTATTTGTAGCAAAACCTGGACTCCTGAAAACTCGACTAAATTTTTGTTTTCTTTTTTTCTTTATTTTTTTTTTTGATTGGAGGTTTGACGACCACCGTGAGCAATTCAATGGGCTAAAAGCAGTCGCCCGTCCCTAATTTAGGGTAACTTGTTCCAGAGAAGGGAGAGAACCAGTGCCGTAAGACAAACACAACAACCATGCCTACCGGGATTCGAACTCGGACCCATTACGGACGAATGATCAGAGGCCAGCGCCTTAGACCACTGCGCCACCGGGGCGGCTAAGCTGTTCTCTGAGGTCAGAGGTTAGCTCCAAAAAGAAATACAAACATAAATACAAAGGTAAATTGCGTTTTCTTTGTTATTTGTGCTTCTGAAATTACGATTTGAAAAAATTCTTCCTGTATAGCATACAACACCTGATGGAAAATATTTTTCATATAATTTCTAATGTTTTGTAAAGAATGGTTTGCCCACCAGGAAGCATAAGCGTTAATTTCTGCTTCTGATGTATTTGTAGCAAAACCTGGACTCCTGAAAACTCGACTAAATTTTTGTTTTCTTTTTTTTTTTTTTGATTGGAGGTTTGACGACCACCGTGAGCAACTCAATGGGCTATAAGAAGTCGCCCGTCCCTAATTTAGGGTAACTGGTTCCAGGGAAGGGAGAGAATTAGTGCCGTAAGACAAACTCGACATCCATGCCTGACCGGGATTCGAACCCGGACCCATTACGGACGAATGATCAGAGGCCAGCGCCTTAGACAACTGCGCCACCGGGGCGGCTAAGCTGTTCTCTGAGGTCAGAGGTTAGCTCCAAAAAGAAATACAAACATAAATACAAAGGTAAATGGCGTTTTCTTCGTTATTTGTGCTTCTGAAATTACGATTTGAAAAATTCTTCCTGTATCGCATACAACACCTGATGGAAAATATTTTTCATATAATTTCTAATGTTTTGTAAAGAATGGTTTGCCCACCAGGAAGCATAAGCGTTAATTTCTGCTTCTGATGTATTTGTAGCAAAACCTGGACTCCTGAAAACTCGACTAAATTTTTGTTTTTTTTTTTTTTTTTTTTTTTTTTTTATATTGGAGGTTTAACGACCACCGTGAGCAATTCAATGGGCTAAAAGCAGTCGCCCGTCCCTAATTTAGGGTAACTTGTTCCAGAGAAGGGAGAGAACCAGTGCCATAAGACAAACACAACAACCATGCCTACCGGGATTCGAACTCGGACCCATTACGGACGAATGATCAGAGGCCAGCGCCTTAGACCACTGCGCCACCGGGGCGGCTAAGCTGTTCTCTGAGGTCAGAGGTTAGCTCCAAAAAGAAATACAAACATAAATACAAAGGTAAATTGCGTTTTCTTTGTTATTTGTGCTTCTGAAATTACGATTTGAAAAAATTCTTCCTGTATAGCATACAACACCTGATGGAAAATATTTTTCATATAATTTCTAATCTTTTGTAAAGAATGGTTTGCCCACCAGGGAGCATAAGCGTTAATTTCTGCTTCTGATGTATTTGTGGCAAAACCTGGACTCCTGAAAACTCGACTAAATTTTAGTTTTCTTTTTTTTTTTTTTTTTTTTTTTTTGATTGGAGGTTTAACGACCACCGTGAGCAACGCAATGGGCTATAAGCAGTCGCCCGTCCCTTATTTAGGGTCACTGGTTCCAGGGAAGGGAGAGAGCCAGTGCCGTAAGACAAACTCGACATCCATGCCTGACCGGGATTCGAACCCGGACCCATTACGGACGAATGATCAGAGGCCAGCGCCTTAGACAACTGCGCCACCGGGGCGGCTAAGCTGTTCTCTGAGGTCAGAGGTTAGCTCCAAAAAGAAATACAAACATAAATACAAAGGTAAATTGCGTTTTCTTCGTTATTTGTGCTTCTGAAATTACGATTTGAAAAAATTCTTCCTGTATAGCATACAACACCTGATGGAAAATATTTTTCATATAATTTCTAATCTTTTGTAAAGAATGGCTTGCCCACCAGGAAGCATAAGCGTTAATTTCTGCTTCTGATGTATTTGTGGCAAAACCTGGACTCCTGAAAACTCGACTAAATTTTTGTTTTCTTTTTTTTTTTTTGATTGGAGGTTTGACGACCACCGTGAGCAACTCAATGGGCTATAAGAAGTCGCCCGTCCCAAATTAGGGTAACTGGTTCCAGGGAAGGGAGAGAGCCAGTGCCGTAAGACAAACTCGACATCCATGCCTGACCGGGATTCGAACCCGGACCCATTACGGACGAATGATCAGAGGCCAGCGCCTTAGACCACTGCGCCACCGGGGCGGCTAAGCTGTTCTCTGAGGTCAGAGGTTAGCTCCAAAAAGAAATACAAACATAAATACAAAGGTAAATTGCGTTTTCTTCGTTATTTGTGCTTCTGAAATTACGATTTGAAAAATTCTTCCTGTATCGCATACAACACCTGATGGAAAATATTTTTCATATAATTTCTAATGTTTTGTAAAGAATGGTTTGCCCACCAGGGTGCATAAGCGTTAATTTCTGCTTCTGATGTATTTGTAGCAAAACCTGGACTCCTGAAAACTCGACTAAATTTTTGTTTTCTTTTTTTTTTTTTTTTTGATTGGAGGTTTAACGACCACCGTGAGCAAGGCAATGGGCTATAAGCAGTCGCCCGTCCCTAATTTAGGGTCACTGGTTCCAGGGAAGGGAGAGAGCCAGTGCCGTAAGACAAACTCGACATCCATGCCTGACCGGGATTCGAACCCGGACCCATTACGGACGAATGATCAGAGGCCAGCGCCTTAGACCACTGCGCCACCGGGGCGGCTAAGCTGTTCTCTGAGGTCAGAGGTTAGCTCCAAAAAGAAATACAAACATAAATACAAAGGTAAATTGCGTTTTCTTCGTTATTTGTGCTTCTGAAATTACGATTTAAAAAATTCTTCCTGTATAGCATACAACACCTGATGGAAAATATTTTTCATATAATTTCTAATGTTTTGTAAAGAATGGTTTGCCCACCAGGGAGCATAAGCGTTAATTTCTGCTTCTGATGTATTTGTAGCAAAACCTGGACTCCTGAAAACTAGACTAAATTTTTGTTTTCTTTTTTTTTTTTTTGATTGGAGGTTTGACGACCACCGTGAGCAACTCAATGGGCTATAAGAAGTCGCCCGTCCCAAATTAGGGTAACTGGTTCCAGGGAAGGGAGAGAGCCAGTGCCGTAAGGCAAACTCGACATCCATGCCTGACCGGGATTCGAACCCGGACCCATTACGGACGAATGATCAGAGGCCAGCGCCTTAGACCACTGCGCCACCGGGGCGGCTAAGCTGTTCTCTGAGGTCAGAGGTTAGCTCCAAAAAGAAATACAAACATAAATACAAAGGTAAATTGCGTTTTCTTCGTTATTTGTGCTTCTGAAATTACGATTTAAAAAATTCTTCCTGTATCGCATACAACACCTGATGGAAAATATTTTTCATATAATTTCTAATGTTTTGTAAAGAATGGTTTGCCCACCAGGGAGCATAAGCGTTAATTTCTGCTTCTGATGTATTTGTAGCAAAACCTGGACTCCTGAAAACTAGACTAAATTTTTGTTTTCTTTTTTTTTTTTTTTTTGATTGGAGGTTTGACGACCACCGTGAGCAACTCAATGGGCTATAAGAAGTCGCCCGTCCCTAATTTAGGGTAACTGGTTCCAGGGAAGGGAGAGAACCAGTGCCGTAAGACAAACACAACAACCATGCCTACCGGGATTCGAACCCGGACCCATTACGGACGAATGATCAGAGGCCAGCGCCTTAGACCACTGCGCCACCGGGGCGGCTAAGCTGTTCTCTGAGGTCAGAGGTTAGCTCCAAAAAGAAATACAAACATAAATACAAAGGTAAATTGCGTTTTCTTTGTTATTTGTGCTTCTGAAATTACGATTTGAAAAAATTCTTCCTGTATAGCATACAACACCTGATGGAAAATATTTTTCATATAATTTCTAATGTTTTGTAAAGAATGGTTTGCCCACCAGGAAGCATAAGCGTTAATTTCTGCTTCTGATGTATTTGTAGCAAAACCTGGACTCCTGAAAACTCGACTAAATTTTTGTTTTCTTTTTTTCTTTATTTTTTTTTTGATTGGAGGTTTAACGACCACCGTGAGCAATTCAATGGGCTAAAAGCAGTCGCCCGTCCCTAATTTAGGGTAACTGGTTCCAGAGAAGGGAGAGAACCAGTGCCGTAAGACAAACACAACAACCATGCCTACCGGGATTCGAACTCGGACCCATTACGGACGAATGATCAGAGGCCAGCGCCTTAGACCACTGCGCCACCGGGGCGGCTAAGCTGTTCTCTGAGGTCAGAGGTTAGCTCCAAAAAGAAATACAAACATAAATACAAAGGTAAATTGCGTTTTCTTCGTTATTTGTGCTTCTGAAATTACGATTTGAAAAAATTCTTCCTGTATAGCATACAACACCTGATGGAAAATATTTTTCATATAATTTCTAATGTTTTGTAAAGAATGGTTTGCCCACCAGGGAGCATAAGCGTTAATTTCTGCTTCTGATGTATTTGTAGCAAAACCTGGACTCCTGAAAACTCGACTAAATTTTTGTTTTCTTTTTTTTTTTTTTGATTGGAGGTTTGACGACCACCGTGAGCAACTCAATGGGCTATAAGCAGTCGCCCGTCCCTAATTTAGGGTCACTGGTTCCAGGGAAGGGAGAGAGCCAGTGCCGTAAGACAAACTCGACATCCATGCCTGACCGGGATTCGAACCCGGACCCATTACGGACGAATGATCAGAGGCCAGCGCCTTAGACCACTGCGCCACCGGGGCGGCTAAGCTGTTCTCTGAGGTCAGAGGTTAGCTCCAAAAAGAAATACAAACATAAATACAAAGGTAAATTGCGTTTTCTTCGTTATTTGTGCTTCTGAAATTACGATTTAAAAAATTCTTCCTGTATCGCATACAACACCTGATGGAAAATATTTTTCATATAATTTCTAATGTTTTGTAAAGAATGGTTTGCCCACCAGGGAGCATAAGCGTTAATTTCTGCTTCTGATGTATTTGTAGCAAAACCTGGACTCCTGAAAACTAGACTAAATTTTTGTTTTCTTTTTTTTTTTTTGATTGGAGGTTTGACGACCACCGTGAGCAACTCAATGGGCTATAAGAAGTCGCCCGTCCCAAATTAGGGTAACTGGTTCCAGGGAAGGGAGAGAGCCAGTGCCGTAAGACAAACTCGACATCCATGCCTGACCGGGATTCGAACCCGGACCCATTACGGACGAATGATCAGAGGCCAGCGCCTTAGACAACTGCGCCACCGGGGCGGCTAAGCTGTTCTCTGAGGTCAGAGGTTAGCTCCAAAAAGAAATACAAACATAAATACAAAGGTAAATTGCGTTTTCTTCGTTATTTGTGCTTCTGAAATTACGATTTGAAAAAATTCTTCCTGTATAGCATACAACACCTGATGGAAAATATTTTTCATATAATTTCTAATGTTTTGTAAAGAATGGTTTGCCCACCAGGGAGCATAAGCGTTAATTTCTGCTTCTGATGTATTTGTAGCAAAACCTGGACTCCTGAAAACTCGACTAAATTTTTTTTTTTTTTTTTTTTTTTTTTTTGATTGGAGGTTTGACGACCATCGTGAGCAACTCAATGGGCTATAAGAAGTCGCCCGTCCCTAATTTAGGGTAACTGGTTCCAGGGAAGGGAGAGAACCAGTGCCGTAAGACAAACACAACAACCATGCCTACCGGGATTCGAACCCGGACCCATTACGGACGAATGATCAGAGGCCAGCGCCTTAGACCACTGCGCCACCGGGGCGGCTAAGCTGTTTTTTGAGGTCAGAGGTTAGCTCCAAAAAGAAATACAAACATAAATACAAAGGTAAAATGCGTTTTCTTTGTTATTTGTGCTTCTGAAATTACGATTTGAAAAAATTCTTCCTGTATAGCATACAACACCTGATGGAAAATATTTTTCATATAATTTCTAATGTTTTGTAAAGAATGGTTTGCCCACCAGGAAGCATAAGCGTTAATTTCTGCTTCTGATGTATTTGTAGCAAAACCTGGACTCCTGAAAACTCGGCCGCCCCGGTGGCGCAGTGGTCTAAGGCGTTGGCCTCTGATCATCCGTCGGAAGGGGTCGGGTTCGAATCCCGGTGAGGCATGGATGTTGTGTTTGTCTTACGGCACTGGCTCTCTCCCTTCCCTGGAACCAGTGACTCTAAATTAGGGACGGGCGACTGCTTATAGCCCATTGAGTTGCTCACGGTGGTCGTTAAATCTCAAAAAAAAAAAAAAAAAAAAAAAAACTCGACTAAATTTTTGTTTTCTTTTTTTCTTTATTTTTTTTTTGATTGGAGGTTTACGACCACCGTGAGCAATTCAATGGGCTAAAAGCAGTCGCCCGTCCCTAATTTAGGGTAACTTGTTCCAGAGAAGGGAGAGAACCAGTGCCGTAAGACAAACACAACAACCATGCCTACCGGGATTCGAACTCGGACCCATTACGGACGAATGATCAGAGGCCAGCGCCTTAGACCACTGCGCCACCGGGGCGGCTAAGCTGTTCTCTGAGGTCAGAGGTTAGCTCCAAAAAGAAATACAAACATAAATACAAAGGTAAATTGCGTTTTCTTTGTTATTTGTGCTTCTGAAATTACGATTTGAAAAAATTCTTCCTGTATAGCATACAACACCTGATGGAAAATATTTTTCATATAATTTCTAATGTTTTGTAAAGAATGGTTTGCCCACCAGGAAGCATAAGCGTTAATTTCTGCTTCTGATGTATTTGTAGCAAAACCTGGACTCCTGAAAACTCGACTAAATTTTTGTTTTCTTTTTTTTTTTTATTTGATTGGAGGTTTGACGACCACCGTGAGCAACTCAATGGGCTATAAGAAGTCGCCCGTCCCTAATTTAGGGTGACTGGTTCCAGGGAAGGGAGAGAACTAGTGCCGTAAGACAAACACAACAACCATGCCTACCGGGATTCGAACCCGGACCCATTACGGACGAATGATCAGAGGCCAGCGCCTTAGACCACTGCGCCACCGGGGCGGCTAAGCTGTTCTCTGAGGTCAGAGGTTAGCTCCAAAAAGAAATACAAACATAAATACAAAGGTAAATTGCGTTTTCTTCGTTATTTGTGCTTCTGAAATTACGATTTGAAAAATTCTTCCTGTATAGCATACAACACCTGATGGAAAATATTTTTCATATAATTTCTAATGTTTTGTAAAGAATGGTTTGCCCACCAGGGAGCATAAGCGTTAATTTCTGCTTCTGATGTATTTGTAGCAAAACCTGGACTCCTGAAAACTCGACTAAATTTTTGTTTTCTTTTTTTTTTTGATTGGAGGTTTGACGACCACCGTGAGCAACTCAATGGGCTATAAGAAGTCGCCCGTCCCTAATTTAGGGTAACTGGTTCCAGGGAAGGGAGAGAATTAGTGCCGTAAGACAAACTCGACATCCATGCCTGACCGGGATTCGAACCCGGACCCATTACGGACGAATGATCAGAGGCCAGCGCCTTAGACAACTGCGCCACCGGGGCGGCTAAGCTGTTCTCTGAGGTCAGAGGTTAGCTCCAAAAAGAAATACAAACATAAATACAAAGGTAAATGGCGTTTTCTTCGTTATTTGTGCTTCTGAAATTACGATTTGAAAAATTCTTCCTGTATCGCATACAACACCTGATGGAAAATATTTTTCATATAATTTCTAATGTTTTGTAAAGAATGGTTTGCCCACCAGGAAGCATAAGCGTTAATTTCTGCTTCTGATGTATTTGTAGCAAAACCTGGACTCCTGAAAACTCGACTAAATTTTTGTTTTCTTTTTTTCTTTATTTTTTTTTTTGATTGGAGGTTTAACGACCACCGTGAGCAATTCAATGGGCTAAAAGCAGTCGCCCGTCCCTAATTTAGGGTAACTTGTTCCAGAGAAGGGAGAGAACCAGTGCCATAAGACAAACACAACAACCATGCCTACCGGGATTCGAACTCGGACCCATTACGGACGAATGATCAGAGGCCAGCGCCTTAGACCACTGCGCCACCGGGGCGGCTAAGCTGTTCTCTGAGGTCAGAGGTTAGCTCCAAAAAGAAATACAAACATAAATACAAAGGTAAATTGCGTTTTCTTTGTTATTTGTGCTTCTGAAATTACGATTTGAAAAAATTCTTCCTGTATAGCATACAACACCTGATGGAAAATATTTTTCATATAATTTCTAATCTTTTGTAAAGAATGGTTTGCCCACCAGGGAGCATAAGCGTTAATTTCTGCTTCTGATGTATTTGTGGCAAAACCTGGACTCCTGAAAACTCGACTAAATTTTAGTTTTCTTTTTTTTTTTTCTTTTTTTTTTTTTTTTGATTGGAGGTTTAACGACCACCGTGAGCAACGCAATGGGCTATAAGCAGTCGCCCGTCCCTTATTTAGGGTCACTGGTTCCAGGGAAGGGAGAGAGCCAGTGCCGTAAGACAAACTCGACATCCATGCCTGACCGGGATTCGAACCCGGACCCATTACGGACGAATGATCAGAGGCCAGCGCCTTAGACAACTGCGCCACCGGGGCGGCTAAGCTGTTCTCTGAGGTCAGAGGTTAGCTCCAAAAAGAAATACAAACATAAATACAAAGGTAAATTGCGTTTTCTTCGTTATTTGTGCTTCTGAAATTACGATTTGAAAAAATTCTTCCTGTATAGCATACAACACCTGATGGAAAATATTTTTCATATAATTTCTAATCTTTTGTAAAGAATGGCTTGCCCACCAGGAAGCATAAGCGTTAATTTCTGCTTCTGATGTATTTGTGGCAAAACCTGGACTCCTGAAAACTCGACTAAATTTTTGTTTTCTTTTTTTTTTTTTTTGATTGGAGGTTTGACGACCACCGTGAGCAACTCAATGGGCTATAAGAAGTCGCCCGTCCCAAATTAGGGTAACTGGTTCCAGGGAAGGGAGAGAGCCAGTGCCGTAAGACAAACTCGACATCCATGCCTGACCGGGATTCGAACCCGGACCCATTACGGACGAATGATCAGAGGCCAGCGCCTTAGACCACTGCGCCACCGGGGCGGCTAAGCTGTTCTCTGAGGTCAGAGGTTAGCTCCAAAAAGAAATACAAACATAAATACAAAGGTAAATTGCGTTTTCTTCGTTATTTGTGCTTCTGAAATTACGATTTAAAAAATTCTTCCTGTATCGCATACAACACCTGATGGAAAATATTTTTCATATAATTTCTAATGTTTTGTAAAGAATGGTTTGCCCACCAGGGAGCATAAGCGTTAATTTCTGCTTCTGATGTATTTGTAGCAAAACCTGGACTCCTGAAAACTAGACTAAATTTTTGTTTTCTTTTTTTTTTTTTTGATTGGAGGTTTGACGACCACCGTGAGCAACTCAATGGGCTATAAGAAGTCGCCCGTCCCAAATTAGGGTAACTGGTTCCAGGGAAGGGAGAGAGCCAGTGCCGTAAGACAAACTCGACATCCATGCCTGACCGGGATTCGAACCCGGACCCATTACGGACGAATGATCAGAGGCCAGCGCCTTAGACCACTGCGCCACCGGGGGTGCTAAGCTGTTCTCTGAGGTCAGAGGTTAGCTCCAAAAAGAAATACAAACATAAATACAAAGGTAAATTGCGTTTTCTTCGTTATTTGTGCTTCTGAAATTACGATTTAAAAAATTCTTCCTGTATCGCATACAACACCTGATGGAAAATATTTTTCATATAATTTCTAATGTTTTGTAAAGAATGGTTTGCCCACCAGGGAGCATAAGCGTTAATTTCTGCTTCTGATGTATTTGTAGCAAAACCTGGACTCCTGAAAACTAGACTAAATTTTTGTTTTCTTTTTTTTTTTTTTTTGATTGGAGGTTTGACGACCACCGTGAGCAACTCAATGGGCTATAAGAAGTCGCCCGTCCCTAATTTAGGGTAACTGGTTCCAGGGAAGGGAGAGAACCAGTGCCGTAAGACAAACACAACAACCATGCCTACCGGGATTCGAACCCGGACCCATTACGGACGAATGATCAGAGGCCAGCGCCTTAGACCACTGCGCCACCGGGGCCGCTAAGCTGTTCTCTGAGGTCAGAGGTTAGCTCCAAAAAGAAATACAAACATAAATACAAAGGTAAATTGCGTTTTCTTTGTTATTTGTGCTTCTGAAATTACGATTTGAAAAATTCTTCCTGTATCGCATACAACACCTGATGGAAAATATTTTTCATATAATTTCTAATGTTTTGTAAAGAATGGTTTGCCCACCAGGGAGCATAAGCGTTAATTTCTGCTTCTGATGTATTTGTAGCAAAACCTGGACTCCTGAAAACTCGACTAAATTTTTGTTTTCTTTTTTTTTTTTTTGATTGGAGGTTTGACGACCACCGTGAGCAACTCAATGGGCTATAAGAAGTCGCCCGTCCCTAATTTAGGGTAACTGGTTCCAGGGAAGGGAGAGAACTAGTGCCGTAAGACAAACACAACAACCATGCCTACCGGGATTCGAACCCGGACCCATTACGGACGAATGATCAGAGGCCAGCGCCTTAGACCACTGCGCCACCGGGGCGGCTAAGCTGTTCTCTGAGGTCAGAGGTTAGCTCCAAAAAGAAATACAAACATAAATACAAAGGTAAATTGCGTTTTCTTCGTTATTTGTGCTTCTGAAATTACGATTTGAAAAATTCTTCCTGTATCGCATACAACACCTGATGGAAAATATTTTTCATATAATTTCTAATGTTTTGTAAAGAATGGTTTGCCCACCAGGAAGCATAAGCGTTAATTTCTGCTTCTGATGTATTTGTAGCAAAACCTGGACTCCTGAAAACTCGACTAAATTTTTGTTTTCTTTTTTTCTTTATTTTTTTTTTGATTGGAGGTTTAACGACCACCGTGAGCAATTCAATGGGCTAAAAGCAGTCGCCCGTCCCTAATTTAGGGTAACTTGTTCCAGAGAAGGGAGAGAACCAGTGCCGTAAGACAAACACAACAACCATGCCTACCGGGATTCGAACTCGGACCCATTACGGACGAATGATCAGAGGCCAGCGCCTTAGACCACTGCGCCACCGGGGCGGCTAAGCTGTTCTCTGAGGTCAGAGGTTAGCTCCAAAAAGAAATACAAACATAAATACAAAGGTAAATTGCGTTTTCTTTGTTATTTGTGCTTCTGAAATTACGATTTGAAAAAATTCTTCCTGTATAGCATACAACACCTGATGGAAAATATTTTTCATATAATTTCTAATGTTTTGTAAAGAATGGTTTGCCCACCAGGGAGCATAAGCGTTAATTTCTGCTTCTGATGTATTTGTAGCAAAACCTGGACTCCTGAAAACTCCACTAAATTTTTGTTTTCTTTTTTTTTTTTTGATTGGAGGTTTGACGACCACCGTGAGCAACTCAATGGGCTATAAGAAGTCGCCCGTCCCTAATTTAGGGTAACTGGTTCCAGGGAAGGGAGAGAACCAGTGCCGTAAGACAAACACAACAACCATGCCTACCGGGATTCGAACCCGGACCCATTACGGACGAATGATCAGAGGCCAGCGCCTTAGACCACTGCGCCACCGGGGCGGCTAAGCTGTTCTCTGAGGTCAGAGGTTAGCTCCAAAAAGAAATACAAACATAAATACAAAGGTAAATTGCGTTTTCTTCGTTATTTGTGCTTCTGAAATTACGATTTGAAAAATTCTTCCTGTATCGCATACAACACCTGATGGAAAATATTTTTCATATAATTTCTAATGTTTTGTAAAGAATGGTTTGCCCACCAGGAAGCATAAGCGTTAATTTCTGCTTCTGATGTATTTGTAGCAAAACCTGGACTCCTGAAAACTCGACTAAATTTTTGTTTTCTTTTTTTCTTTATTTTTTTTTTGATTGGAGGTTTAACGACCACCGTGAGCAATTCAATGGGCTAAAAGCAGTCGCCCGTCCCTAATTTAGGGTAACTTGTTCCAGAGAAGGGAGAGAACCAGTGCCGTAAGACAAACACAACAACCATGCCTACCGGGATTCGAACTCGGACCCATTACGGACGAATGATCAGAGGCCAGCGCCTTAGACCACTGCGCCACCGGGGCGGCTAAGCTGTTCTCTGAGGTCAGAGGTTAGCTCCAAAAGAAATACAAGCATAAATACAAAGGTAAATTGCGTTTTCTTTGTTATTTGTGCTTCTGAAATTACGATTTGAAAAAATTCTTCCTGTATAGCATACAACACCTGATGGAAAATATTTTTCATATAATTTCTAATGTTTTGTAAAGAATGGTTTGCCCACCAGGGAGCATAAGCGTTAATTTCTGCTTCTGATGTATTTGTAGCAAAACCTGGACTCCTGAAAACTCGACTAAATTTTTGTTTTCTTTTTTTTTTTTTTTTGATTGGAGGTTTGACGACCACCGTGAGCAACTCAATGGGCTATAAGAAGTCGCCCGTCCCTAATTTAGGGTAACTGGTTCCAGGGAAGGGAGAGAACCAGTGCCGTAAGACAAACACAACAACCATGCCTACCGGGATTCGAACCCGGACCCATTACGGACGAATGATCAGAGGCCAGCGCCTTAGACCACTGCGCCACCGGGGCGGCTAAGCTGTTCTCTGAGGTCAGAGGTTAGCTCCAAAAAGAAATACAAACATAAATACAAAGGTAAATTGCGTTTTCTTCGTTATTTGTGCTTCTGAAATTACGATTTGAAAAATTCTTCCTGTATCGCATACAACACCTGATGGAAAATATTTTTCATATAATTTCTAATGTTTTGTAAAGAATGGTTTGCCCACCAGGGAGCATAAGCGTTAATTTCTGCTTCTGATGTATTTGTAGCAAAACCTGGACTCCTGAAAACTCGACTAAATTTTTGTTTTCTTTTTTTCTTTCTTTTTTTTTGGATTGGAGGTTTAACGACCACCGTGAGCAATTCAATGGGCTAAAAGCAGTCGCCCGTCCCTAATTTAGGGTCACTGGTTCCAGGGAAGGGAGAGAGCCTGTGCCGTAAGACAAACACTACATCCATGCCTCACGGGATTCGAACCCGGACCCCGTTCGGACGAATGATCAGAGGCCACCGCTTAGACCACTGCGCCACCGGGGGCGGCTTTGTTTTCTTGGACCGATACCGCTCATATGGAAAAACCTTTTGAGAATACTTTCTTCCTAAAATGAAACATGGCTTTCCCTTTCCCACCAGGGGGCGTAAAGGCACATCTTATTTCTGTTGATATCTCCGTTTCTAAGAGTCCGATTTGAAAAATTATTTTTGTGTTGGAGAGCGTTTCCGTTGCGAAATGTTTCTCATATAAATTCACATTTTGTTAACGCACAAGTCTGCAACCTAAGGACGAATGTTCACGATTCCGTTTGCAGCAATATCTGCTGGATTAAAAACCCGATTGAAAAACTTCTTTCTTCCGTCAGATACTATTGTTTTCCATACCGGTTCTGTTGACTTTGAATAGCTTTGATAAATTTAATTTGCGTCAGAACGGATTCAAAAGACGTACTTATTACACTCGAAAATTCGGTGTCATCTTTCTTGTCATTCTTGCACAGGGTGATCCATTTAAACCAGCACCTTGAAAAAGCCTTACATTTTTGCAAGGGATCGCGCAAGGAACTTCTTTTTTTCAATAGAAGCAGCAACTCCTGGAGAATGAAAACCGCCACCGTGAAGAAGATTGTTAACCGTAAGTGTAACTCAGCTCGGGATTTGTTTGTTGTTGCGTTGTCAATCACTTGCGTGCATTCGGAAACATGTAGTACTCTGTTCCATAGCGTGTTTTTTTTAGTGAAATCGTATTGGGTAACCAATTCTGTCATCAAAACGCAACGAACATTTCGAAAAGAGTTTGGAGTTCGAAAAGTGCCAAGCAAGTCAACAATTCGGTCGATGGCAAAAAAAAAAAAAAACTGGAGCAAACCGGTTCTCTTCTCAACGGTAGCGGTAGACATCACCCTCCGATGCCCCAAACGCGTGTGAGCAATGTTCGGCAACGTTTACTTCAATCTCCGACGAAATCGTTGCGCAGATTAAGCCAACAGACAGGATATTGATACGGAACTTGTCAAAGGGCAGCAAAAACAGCGAATATTCGACCATTTAAAGTGCACGTAATCCATCAGCTGCAGGAACCGGACAAGGGAAAGCGAGTAAGTTACTGCAAATGGTTTAAAATTTTTCTTAAT
This sequence comes from Macrothele yani, assembly GCA_039090855.1. NCBI lineage: Eukaryota > Metazoa > Arthropoda > Arachnida > Araneae > Macrothelidae > Macrothele > Macrothele yani. The sequence goes on along the minus strand of CM076999.1, from coordinate 14,061,543 downwards.
TTGTGATCTGATATTCTCTCCATCACATGGTTTGCGGATGAAGCCTGGTTTCATCTGTCAGGCTACGTCAATTCGCAAAACAGCACATACTGGGCTGTCGAAAACCAACACGTTATGTGTGAAACACCGATGCATTCACAAAAGGTTGGTGTATGGTGTGCGGATTAGTCTATGAAAATTATTGTCCCCATTTTTTTCTCTGAGACTGTCAACGCTAACGTTTATTGCCGCATATTCAATGAATTTGTGGAACAACTTGATGGCATTGAATTGACAGAGGGCTACTTTCAGCAAGATGGCGCTACGTGTCACACATCGAAAGTCTCAATGGAACTTATAACCAGCTTCTTTGATGACAGATTAATTTCAAAAAACATATGGCCTCCCCGATCTCCGGACTTAACTTCCCCTGACTTTTTTTTTATGGGGCTACTTAAAGGATAGAGTTTACAAAACCCATCCTAAAGCATTGGATGCATTGCGTAAATCACATGGTACTAGTTTAAATGGATCACCCTGTAGTTGAAATATACCTGAACGAGATTCATATACGTATCCTAAAGTCAAAAACACAGTAAAATAATTTTGACCACCTTTTTGGGTCACCGCATTCAAATAGTACAAAAGATATTTAAATGTATCATAAAAACGTATTTTAATGTATTATACAGCTATTCAGCTAACTGCAAACTGGATAATAGAGTACTTCAACAATATGAATGCGGTGAGTTGACTAGTCAAATATTTAAAGTTTCAACTATACTAGTAGTTTCTACAATTTGAACGCGGTGACCTGACGTCAAAAATTTAAAATTTCAACAATATTAGTAGTTTCTACAATTCGCACGAGGTGACTTGACTAAACAAGTGACTGGCCACGTCACCGCGTTCAAATTGTAGAAACGCATTTAAATGTACCATAAAAAAACTATTTTAAATACTATCCAGCTATTCAGCTAACTGCAAACTGGATAATAGAACGTTTCAACAATTTGAACGCGGTGAGTTGACTAGTCAACGATTTAAACTTTCAACAATATTAGTAGTTTCTACAATTTGAACGCAGTGACTTGACTAGACAAGTGACTGGTCAAGTCACCGCGTTCAAATAGTAGAAACGTATTTAAATGTATCATAAAAACGTATTTTAATGTATCATAAAAACGTATTTTAATGTATTATCCAGCTATTCAGCTAACTGCAAACTGAATAATAGAACGTTTCAACAATTTGAACGCGGTGAGTTGACTAGTCAACAATTTAAAGTTTAACAATACTAGTAGTTTCTACAATTTGAACGCGGTGACCTGACCAGTCAACAATTTAAAATTTCAACAACATTAGTAGTTTCTACAATTTGTACGCGGTGACTTGACTAGACAAGTGACTGGCCAAGTCACCGCGTTCTAATTGTATCTAGTTATTCAGATAACTGCAAACTGGATAATAGAACGTTTCAAGAATTTGAACGCGGTGACTTGACTAGTCAACAATTTAAAGTTTCAAGAATACTAGTAGTTTCTACAATTTGGACGCGGTGACTTGACTAGACAAGTGACTGATCAAGTCACCGCGTTCAAATTTTAGAAAGGTATTTAAATGTATTATAAAGACGTATTTTAATATATTATCCGGTTATTCAGTTAACTGCAAACCAGATAATAGAACGTTTCAACAATTTGAACGAGGTTACTTGAATAGTCAACAATTTAAAGTTTCAACAAAACTAGCAGTTTCCACAATTTGAACTCGGTGACTTGACTAGTCAACAATTTAAGGTATCAACAATACTAGTAGTTTCTACAATTTGAACGTGGTGACTTGACCGAGTTCATATTGGGTGACTTGACTGGTCAAGTCACCGACTTGACTAAGTTCAAAACACGGTGACTTGACTAGTCAAGTTTGAAGTTAGCTGTCTACGTTCCTTGAAAAAGTCATCTGGTTGATGTGCGAAAGCTTGGAAAGTTTTATTTCTATTCGACGCCAAGAAATTCGGATTATTAATCTAGTTATACTATTGAATATTTGGAGTAGAATTGATGTACAGTTCCTACTTATTAATTATTTGAAAAATTTAATTAACGTCAGAAAGGAGATAAAAGACATGCTGATTACAACCGAAAATTCGGTGTCATCTTTCTTGTTCTTTTTTTTAATGAATTTTTGCATTTAGCAAAAGTTCCGCATAATTAAGTCTTGAACTATAATGCTTAGATTCGATAATCAAGTGCGTAGTATTGTAAAGCACAACAAAAATAACGCTAAAAATATATGGTTGGCAAATTCGAAAAGCGCGTCAGCTTTAAATGCAAGGAAAGCAATTCGTAAGAAAGAAAGAGTGCCGACTAAACGGATAAAAAGCGGGAACTGAAATCTCAGTAATCAACAAATGGACGAACCAGGACTTCGGGAGAACTATTAGCACGTATTGCATTGAAAGATCCAAACTCCCGCATGTCCTGTATTAGTTGGGGAACCACGTCTAATACATCCACTTGGAGTATCAAGCTCCGAAGAGTACAGCATCTTCTACGGAAAGAGTTTTCCGTAACAGTATTCGGCTTTTAGCGATATTAGTGAATTCAGGAAGCAGGAGATCTCCGAAAATAAAATCGCTTCTTGAAGAACGATGTTCGCTTTTATATCACTGCGGTGGATCATGAAGTTTATGATCGTCTCTCTGACGTACATTCGGGATGCATTTCTGAAGAAACTGATGTCTTACATAGTTTCTTGGGATTAGGGACCCTCAATATCTTCTTTCGCGGCAAACTAAGCATTCTTGAATTTTGTTCAAAGAATCAGATGGGCGTATACTATCAAAATTAAAGGATTATTCACAAATTCTCAAGCTGATATGCACGCCCTCCGAACGCTGAATCTGTAATTTTTTTTAACATAAAATTAAAGAAAAGGTAAAGTAATTAACCCTTTAAGGGGCTGGAACGAATTAATTCGGGTTTAACCAAATACGGTAAAATCAGCGCGAATGAATATATTCGGTGTCTAAGGAGTGGACTAAACGCGACAGGAACGCCTGAACCTGCACATCATAAAGTGTTACTTTTGAATAAATAAATATTGGGTTGTCGGAAAAGTCATGACGTATTTTAGCCATGTTTTGCAAAAGTCATTTATTGATAGAAAGAACAAAGATCAATCAATGATATAATGCCCGTTTTATTCGATGAGCTTTTGCTATCTTTTAGTGAGCTGCAGAATGACATTCGACAGGTGCTAGTTCTAGTTGTAGTCTAAAAGGAATAGTGAGCGATTTGATTGATTTGCGGAGATTTGACATCAAGTTGAAGATGGAAGATCAAACTGTGCATTTTCGCCATATTTTACTGTTTTACTTCCGTAAAGGGAAGAACGCGCGTCAAGCTGTTGAAAAGTTGCTTAAAGTGTACGTTGAAAATGCTCTACAAGAGCGTCAGTGCCAGCGGTGGTTTGCAAATATTCCGTGCTGGTGATTTTGACCTCAACGATGCTCCTCGGTCCGGGAGGCCAACCGAGGTTGATGACGACCAAATCAAGGCATTGATCGAGTCAAACCCATGTTACACGACACAAGAGATTGCAGACACATTGCACATCCATCATTCAAGCGTTCACGACCACCTGAAGGAGTTGGGATACGTAAGCAAGCTCGATGTGTGAGTTCCTCATGAACTCCAAGACGCTCAATTGACGGTGCTTATAAGCACCTGCGATATACTCATTAAACGTGAGGAAAACGATCCTTTTTTGAAGCGAATGATAACTGGTGACGAAAAGTGGATTGTGTACAACTATGTGTTGCGCAAACGGTCTTGGTCCCGACGTGCTGCTTCGCCTCAAACGACATTCATCAGCGGAAGGTTCTGGTCTCAGTGTGGTGGGATTTTAAAGGTGTCATGCTTTTCGAGCTCCTACCACGGAACCAAACAATCAATTCGAATGTGTGCTGTCGGCAATTGGACAGTTTGAATGAATCCATCGTCCAGAAACGTCCAGAGCTCGTTCATCGTAAAGGTGTTGTGTTCCATCACGACAACGTGAGACCACACTCAAGTTTGATCACCCGCCAAAAATTATTGGAGCTTGGGTGGGATGTGTTGCCACACCCAACATACTCGCCTGACCTCGCGCCGTCAGACTTCCACGTGTTTCGCTCTCTTCAACAGTCCTTGCGTGGTATAACGTTCAATTCAGATGAGGCTGAAAACCAGCACCTTGAACAGTTTTTCGCCACGAAAGACAGGTCCTTCTATGAACGAGGCATTCTGCAGCTCACTGAAAGATGGCAAAAGGTTATCGAACAAAACAGGCATTTTATCATTCATTGATCTTTGTTCTTTCTATCAATAAATGACCTTTGCAAAACTTGGCTAAATTACTTCATGACTTTTCCGACAACCCAATATAATTATAAATTGAGTTTCGAATTTATACTTCAAAGCAGATTTGTCCGGATCACGCCCGGGTTCGGGTCCAAAATCTTTGACCCGTTTGCAACTGTGTCCACCACTGCTGCGAACATTATGTATTCGTCTCTTCTTGTAAATGCTGGCTAAGGATTAAAGGAATTTAACCGCGTGCATTTCTGATTTCGTCTTTTTGTAGCGGAAATCAAATGCTCATTTTTTTTAAACGACAAGAGTCGACAAATCAGGAATTCATATCCATAACTGCTTCCGTGCGTTAATGTCAAAAGCGCTGTTGTATTAACGTATGTGCGTGATTTCAAATGATGAACGAAAACGACTCTTGCGTGGATTACGGTTGCTAGCCAGGCGGATACATTTCGCACAGCATGTTTATTAAAGTTGGTCCTTGTATTTCCATTCTCCCCTCTGGTGCTAATTTTTCGTCAGTGTTGAACTTTTATGTCGCAAGATCGGAAAACTAGACCATCATCAGCTTTAGATCTAGTCACTGACAGGTACACTGTAACTTCCAAGCTTCAGCATCAGTTCAGTAACTACATATCCGCAAGAGCGGGAGGGCTAAAAAAAAAACAACAGAATTTGAACTTTATGTAAATGATGTTACGTGTGAGTTAATGCGTTTCTGGAAACTGCTAAGATTGAAGTTCGCAGTGGGCGAGAATTAAAGGAATCGTGACCAACTTGTGCCAAACAAATTATAATGCTGTGAAAATCCAGAATGGTAACGATTTAGTTTCTCAGAAAAGCCAAAGTGCATGCAGGAATAAATAATTACATAAATAATAACTGTTGTTCTAGTAAATGTCTGTTTAAGAACCAAAAAAAAAAAAAAAAAAAAGAGTCTGAGTTATGTAATTCCGAAAAAAATCAGGGCGTATTTCCGAATTTCTTTGAAATCTCGCTCGAAATACCACGAAATCTGTTTACAATTATAAACGTATTTTACATTTTTTTTTTTTTAGTTTATATTAACGAAATCTTTAACTCTGAACCTAATGAGGATTTTATTTTATTTGCGGATGATGCTACAGTTCTCATGCGGGGTGTAAATATAAATGAGGCCAAAATAAAATGTAATACATTTATTGAAAAATTGATGTAATGGCTGCAGACAAAAATTTTCTGTGTTTAAATATAGAAAAAAACTAAAAAAAAAAATGATTTACCAAAATGGAGATAGACAGGTTGTTGAGCCCCCATCTAAGAATTGTACCCTTGAAATAGTCAATAATATTAAATATTTGGGAATAATAATTGAGGATAATTTAAAATGGAATATTAATATTCAAAGTATTGTAAAAAATAATTCGGGGGTATTGCGTTTAATTACGAGAATTTTAAATAACTTAACAATTAAAACATTAAAAATGCTGTATTATAGTCTGATTTATCCCTGCTTGACTTATTGCTTATTAGCATCGGGGCAAACTACTAAGACTAATTTATATAAATTACAATCATTACAAAATAGGATGGTCAAAATTTTCAATAATTTTAGGAGAACTAAGTTTAATATCGGGGTACAAATTAATTATTATGGATTTTTAGATATTGAGAAATTACGGCAATATAGACTATTAGGATTCATGTTTAAAAGAATAAAAGGGAATATGTATTAAAATTTAATTCAGCTGAACACTGTGGGCCACGACTATCAAACAAGAGACAAAAATGCATTTTTGTTACCAATGCCTAAAACTTTAACCCCAAAACGATTTATTCATTACCAGGGATTAATATTATGGAATAACCTACCTTGTCAACTAGCACATATTAATAATTATAATTATTTTGGAAAGCAACTAAAGAAATATTTCCTAACAAACTAAAATACAAAATTCCATGGTAAAATTTATTATCAGACCACATACGAGTAGATTTCATATGTACAGTACGTTTGATTTGACTACGTACTTTAGGGGTATTGGGATTCACTCAGGCTACATATATGTACATATATATACACACTGGCGGAAAGTGAAAAAAGAATACCAAGAAGGAGACGTCTGATACCAACGAAATTTATACAGCATAATAACGGAATACAGAGGATAACGTGATCAAAACATTATGACAAAATACAGCTGTATTTGCTGGAAAACTGAAAAATAACATTTCCATGTAACATGGTTAGTACGAGGTTGAACCGCCATGAACTGCGGCACACTGTGCAATTCTGGCATGGAGTCTGTCGTGCAGATGTTGGATGTAAGTTTGGGGTATTGAGTTCCAGGCATCCTCAGCCTGGACGCGTAAATCGGGGATGGTCGTGGTTGGCCGTGGAGACCGGATAAGTCGTTGTCCCATAAAATATCACACGTGTTCAATGGGGGACAAATCCGGTGAACGTGCAGGCCATGGAAGTTGTCTCACACCCTGAAGTACATGTTGCGTTGCACGTGCCAGGTGTGGGCGTGCGTTATCTTGCTGGAAAACAATACGATGGGCCGACCTTACAAATGGCACAACAACGGGCTGAATGATGTTGTTGATGTAGGAGGTGCTGTTTAACGTACCCGGTACAAACACTAGTCGTGTACGGGAGCGATAGCTGATCGCTCCCTACACCAGGAGACCAGGTGTAGGCCCTGTGTGTCGCTAGCGGATGCAAGAAGGGTAGAGACGCTCCCCTGTTCGTCTGCGAACACGCATACGGCCATCGTAGGCTCCCATGCAGAATCTGCTTTCATCGCTGAACACGACAGATCGCCATTGCGTTCTCCAGTGCAGACGTTGGCGACACCACTGCAGCCGTTCCTGACGGTGGGCTGCGGAGTCAGAGGTACACATGCCAGAAGCAGACGGGCACGTAGTCCTGCATCCAGTAGACGGTTGCGGATTGTTCGCGCAGTCACCTCAGGTGCAACGGCAGCTCGGATTTGCGTCGCAGTTGATGTTCTGCTTGACAACGCCGCTCTTCTTATGCGTCGATCGGTCAGCTCATCAGTCAGTCTGTGACTCCCGGTTCCACGTCTTCTCGTGTGGGAATGTTCCTCGGACCATCTACGCCACCATCGTACAACCACCGATACTTCCCGTCCAATTCGCTCCGCAATGCGAAGATACGACCACCCGGCCTCGCGGAGTCCGACTAGACGACCTCGCTCAAAGTCCGATAACTGCTGAAATCGTACACGTCTTCCATGTCAAGGCATTGCAGCTTCTTTAGGGTCTCCGCACGTGTCCGTACGCCGACGACTGATTACATTCACTTCGCCGTACTCCTTAAATACCACCGAAGATAATTTGCATATTATGCCGTGCTGTGGCGTAAGCGATCACCGGTTAGTCCCGAAATTAACATCACACCTACGTACACTAGACCTCATTAACATATGTAAATTTCATGATCGTCCGCTAATTCCTTCTTGGCGTTCATTTTTTACTTTCTGCCAGTGTATATAGCCTCTTACCCAATTTCCTGTTCTGTGGCTACCCTGTACATAAGTATTCATATTATATATGTTGTTTTTTCTTAATATTATATGTTATAAAATTAATTTTGAAATCTAGCATGATCAAATGTAACCCCATAACGAAATAAAGGAAATGAAGAATACAAATGACAAGATAAACCTGTGTAATTGCTTACATAACGACAACAACGTATGAGTGTTTTATGCTTTATGTTGCCACTTCCACATGGGCACCATTTGTTGCACGAATCATATCGAGACCCTAAACGATTTCTTGCCATATTCGATGTAACATAACTTCGTCATTGGTGTAAATGACGTCATCGATTCTTTGTTTCAAGTCGTTGATGTACCGTACTGGGTTTCATACACGATATCTTTCACACAGCACCACAGGAAGGAATCCATGGGAGTGATATCTGGAGAATAAGATGGCTAGGGAATGGGGCCATGCTTTCCAATCCACAGGTCTGGAAACGGGTCGTTTAGGAACTCACGAGAAGGTGCACCATCTTGCTGGAAGTTGATGGTTGGGTGAAGATCTTCCAGCTGTGGTACCACATATTTGGTCGAAACATCGAGGTAAACGCCTGCAGAAGTTGCTTTTTGTAAGAAGAAAAATGGTCCACGGATTCCATTGCACATGATCCCACACCCCAGATTAATCTTTGGACTACCCTTTTGAACCTCAAAAGTCACATGGGAGTCTTCTTGTCCCTAAATCCTCGACATGAAAGGTTGCCTCATCTGTAAATGAAACACGGGTGAGGAAGTCTGCATCTGCAGAAATTCATTCCAGCATGTCAACTGCGAACAATCGGCTTAGCATTTGTTTAAAGTGCCTGCAAGCGTTGGAATTTCTATGCGTGTAGTCCGAAATTGTTGTGTGAAACTTTGTAGAATGTTCAGTATGGAGGTTCTAACAGTCTAGCAGCAGTACGGATATACTTTGTCGGGCTACGAGCAAATGATTTACGCATACGATCGATGTTTTCACCGCATGTTCTTTGCCGACTTGATTTCTCTTTATCCAACACTGACCCTATGTCCAAGTTGGTGCAAGGGCCAAAAGGGCCAACACTCACCCTGTGTCCAAGTTGGTTCAAATGCCACCACTGACCCTGTGTCCAAGCTGGTTCAAATGCCACTACTGACCCTCTGTTCAAGTTGTTCCGAGTGCCAATACTAACCGTGTGCCCAAATTGGTTCAAGCGCCAACTCTGACTATGTGTCAAAGTTGGTTCGAGTGCCACCACAGAACTTGTGTCCAAGTTAGTTCAAGTGCCATTACTGATCGTGTGTACAAATTGGTTCCAGTGCCAACACTGATTCCGTGCCCAATTTGGTTCAAGTGCCACCATTGACCCTGTGTTTAAGTTGCTTAAAGTCCAACGCGGACCCTGTGTCCAAGTTGGTTCACTGACCATGTGTCCAAGTTGCTTCAAGTGCGAACAGAAACTCTTTGACCGAATTGGTTCAAGTGCCACAACTGACCATGTGTCCAAGTTGATCCAAGTGCCAACAGTATCCCACTGTCCAATTTGGCTCCAGTGCCAACAGAATCTCTCTGTCCAATTTGGCTCAAGTACCAACTCTGAACCTGTGTCCAAATCGCTTAAACTGCCGACAGTGACCCTGTGTCCAAGTTATTTCAAATGCCAACGCTGACCCTGCGTCCAAGTTGGTTCAAGAGGCACCACTCTGTCTGTGGCTAAGTTGATTCAAGTGCCGACAGTGACTCCGTAGCCAAATTGGTTCAAGTGCTAACTCTGACTCTTTGGCCGAATCGGTTCAAGTGCTAACCCTGACCCTTTGGCCGAATCGGTTCAAGTGCCAGCACTGACCATGTGTCCAAGTTGTTCCAAGTGCCAACACTGACCCTGTGTCCAAGTAGGTTCAAGTGCCGACAGTGACTTTGTGGCCAAATTAGTCCAAGTGACTGCAAGAATAACAGTTTGCGTATAGACACAAATGCTTGTGCAGGACTTTGTGCACTGTTGGACGTGGTAGTTGTAGCTATTTCGCAGCAGTACGAGGGGATTTTGTCGAGCTACGAGCAAATGATTCACGCACACGATTGATGTATATTTTGGATGTTCTTGGTCCACCAGTTCTCTCTTTATCCAACACTGACAATCTTATATATAAAACACAAAACGTCTGTCTGTCTGAAGCAGCAAACGCTCTCAAACGCCGAATTGTGGCATCGTGAAATTTGCATAGCTTATTAATACTGCAATTTTTAGGTCAACGCAACTATTTTAAAATCTCTACGTTATTCCGTTCGCGAGTTATGAATTAATTAACAAGCTAATTAATAAAGTCAGCGTCGTTTGCTACGTCATCGTTATCTGTTAAAAATCTGAAAGCACGTGACTGCATTCAGCGCTGTGGCCCATCCACAGGTGTTTCTACTCTTTGAGAACAACTGTGCATAAAAAATGCAAAAACGAACTTTGCGAAATCTTAACGAAACGGGTTGAAATTTTTATCAACACCATGAGTTGGGAATAAGAGGAGTGCCTCAAACTTTCACTGGAATCAGGTCAAAACTTTTTAAAATAGGCATGGAATTTTTAATTCATCGGTAAACAGAAATACAAACACAGAAACGGTTAATAACATTTTGTCTGCTAATTTAAAACGTTATTTACCGATTCAGGCGAAATTTGGAGGCTATGTTCCTATTAACGATTTATGACGTTCATTAAAATTTCAGCCAGTTTATAAATATTCGCAAAGATGCGTTTTTAACTTTTTTATCCCGGAGATACGCCCTTCAAAAACGTCTGAAACTGAAAGCACGTGACGCATTGGATCGTCGATAACAAATTGTTAACAATTTTTTTTCAGTCAGTGTTCTAATGCTGTGTCTCCTGGACGCGTGTTAAATAATTCGTAGCGCTTTTGGTCTGTTTGATTCTACAACTGCATGTTGGAATGTCAAGAGCAAAGGATCCAACAAAATTATATATTGTCGCCGATGAAGAAGAAACCAAAAATGTTGTGTACCCGGCCAAGTGCTGAAATAATCACACTATGAACAAATAATTTATAATGACCGAATTTGGGAAATCAGCTGTTTTCTTCCTTGCAAGCATCAATTTTTTCCTCGATTTTTTCAGTGACATAAAAGGGAATATAAAATTAATATGCCTGAATCCCGGGCAGAGCCTGGTAGTAAAGTTAGTGTCTTCATAAATTTCTTGTGCCACTTGCGAAGCGATGGCCGAGACGGTAGACATTCCCCATATTTAGTTCTGTAATTTTGCTGAGTCTGCGTATCCAATTTTGTTCAAATAAGGCAGACTACGCATTGCGCTTTTCCTTGAGGAGTTTTTTTTTTTTTTTTTTTTTTGATTGGAGGTTTAACGACCACCGTGAGCAACTCCATGCGCTATAAGCAGTCGCCCGTACCTAATTTAGGGTCACTGGTTCCAGGGAAGGGAGAGAGCCAGTGCCGAAAGACAAACACAACATCCATGCCTCACCGGGATTCGAACCCGGACCCCTGTCGGACGAATCATCAGACACCATCGCTTAGATCAGGACAAATTTGCAATTTTCGCTTTTCTGAGAGTTATCTGTAAATGTGACCATTTTTATTTCACCGGCGGATGACTTTTCTCGAACGGATATTCCGTTCCTTCTCAACGAACTCTTAAGTCGTCTATCGAATTCAAGTATTGATCATACATTTGTTTCCCCGAAACGGAGAAGTTTCAGAAACTTAAATGCTCTTTTGAAGTAAGCTTAGAGATCAAGAACAAATATTGAATTGCATTTGACGCCTCGGCTGCCAACAGGATATTTAGTGGAGATCTTACCATTTTCGCCACAATTTCTGTTTCAGAATTAGGGGGTAAATCGGTGGGATGCGAAGACATCGTTTTCATTCATTTTAAGGAGTAACGAAATAGAAACAATTATCCACGGCGCTGCATTCCATGTCCCAAGAGTCTAGTTAGTCGTTGAAGCACCTCGACACTCTGGCTAATAAAGAGGCTCTTTCACTGTCTTAATTAATGCATGCGATTTCCCTCAATGGCGGTGTACTAAGAAGATCAGGAGCAAGAAGAGGTGCTCTGTGATAAGGAGAAGGAAGCATTTTGCTCCCATCTTTTACGATGAAGCGAGGAAACAGCCAAATGAGGTTTGTAAGTCGCACAAGCTGAATATAAGGTCGCCGTGAATAAGAGAGCCGGGAAGAGACTGCGTGCCATTGTTGGTTAAGACTTCCAGAGGGAATGCAATTCTCCGGAGCCACGAGTGAAGATCGTTTAGACAAAAAGCAGGCCTGTGTTTCCTGCGTCCTCTTATAATTACAGGAGGACGAACAATGTTTCAACCACAAGAGAATAGTAAAAATTACATTATTTACTGATAAAAGTTTTATTCTGCCACGTTGATTTCCACCACGATAAACTTAAAGGAAGCAAAACAGATGGACTTTTCAAATATTATGTTTATCGATTACACTGTTCTGCAATATGTTATAGCGCCTTTAAAAATTTTTAAGATGAATTTTAAGATAGTTCTACCTACCATGCTGTGCAAATTAATTGGGACTAAGTAAAAAAAAACACTCTTTTTTTCCAAAACTATGCCTTTATATCATTCTATGCCTTGATATACACTGATAAATACCTGTATTAGTATAAAGTATGTCCTCTTTTAGCAGAAATGACCTCTTGAATTCGTTTTGGCATTGACTCCACTAATTGAGTGAACATATTTTTCTCCTCATAATCGTGGAACCACTTTTAAAGCATTCGTTATCATGCGTTCTTTGGTTGTACAGTCCATTTTACCTAAACGTCTCTTCAAAATATTCCACAAGTTTTCTATGGGATTTAAGTCTGGTGAATTTCCAGGCCAATCAAGCAAATGAATTTGATTTTCCAGCTTGACCAATTTCGAATTGTGGCATGGGGCCAAGTCATGTTGAAATGTCTCGTCAAAAGTTTGCAAGAATGGAACAATTCTACGTTGTAATATTTCTACGTACTTGGCTGAATTCATCATACCTTGAACAGGAACTAAGCTTCCAGTGCCATTTGATGTAAAATATCCCCCAAACATCTGTTTCAGAGGGTGTTTTACAATTTGTTTGACATGCTCAGGTCTTAAGGGTTCACAGTTGCTTCGTCTAACGACATTTGTTTGGTAACCCTACACAAATAAATGAGTTTCATCACTGAAAATAACCTTTTTCCAGTCGTCAGCAGTCCATAATTTATATTTTTGGCCCATGCTAAACGCTTTATCTTCATTTTCGCATTCAAATATTGTTTTTTCGTTGGTCTTCTTGCCTTCCGACCAACTTCCAGAAGCCTACGGCGTACAGTTGAATCACTAACATCACAACCACTAGCCAATAAATCTCTTTGAAGGTCGGTGCTTCTTTTTTTATTCATTTTACTATTTTTGATTAGATATTTATCGGTTCGTGGAGCTGATTTTCATTTTCTTCCACATTTACCTCTCCTTTTTGGAGACGATGATCCAGATGCATTGTATCGCGCAAGCAGTCTTGATTCACTTGATTTGCCTACACCAACTGCAGAGGTGATATCTCTCACTGTTATAGAAGTGTAATCCTTCAGAGCAATTAATTTTGCACGCTTCCTTGGGGAAATATCAATTTTTCAATACACGTAAGCAAGACGTACTCACAGAGAGCAAAAACTAACATCCACCTGTCATACACGAAAGCTCACAACTGAAGTGTCTATTTCCTGTTTAAAACCGATCAAACCACATTCTTACTATAACGTTCTAACAGTCACACCACCTCACAGATGATAAAACCGGTTTACGTGGGTTTCAGACATCAACTGGCGATCACATTACAAGTCTGAGAATAAAATAGCCTGTTCTAGTTAATTTGCACGGTATAGTAAAATCTCTGCCTTATGTTTCCAATGGTAAAACTTCTGTGAATGTTTTTTTCGCAATTAATGCATTCCCAAGAATGAAAATTTGCACATCGATAAAACTAACTTTAAGTTATAGCATGGGATACTTAAGAGTTGCTAAAGCATAACCATAACTAAGCAATCCAACATTTGTTTGTCTACTGACGTCATGAATGTACAGGTCGCGCCACCTATTAACAGGTCTGAACATTACTCAAAGAAAAAAGATTAATTTTTAATATAATAACGGTTGTGTTTTAGCAAATCCCATGCTATAGTATAAAATTAGTTTTATCGATGTGCAAACTTTCATCCTTGGGAATGCATTAATTGCAAAGAAATTATGTAAAGAAGTTTTACCATTGGAAACATAAGGCAGAGAGTTTAGGTGAAACCACCTTAAACAAAGGTAATTCTTTAACATACAGTACATAGAAAAACTACACATTTTTAGAACGACTTTTCCAGCAATATAATTAATGTTTCAAGCAAAATATTTCTATTTTAAAATGCTCTATCCGCTAGCCTTTTCTTTGTACTACACTGTAAAACATTCTCTGAAATTCGTGTACAAGCTTCCGTCATTTCTTTAGTCATTTCTTTAGTAAATTATTCTTTAATAATAAACTTCTGGTACAACCTTTTCCGTGAAATCACGGAAAGAAACCAGAATTTAACGGATTTTTCGTACCACGGGAAAATTCTGAATTTTCAGAAACCTTTCCGCAGTTTCTTTCTTATATTGACCGTAAATTACGGTTTTAGAGATGTGTAAACGGAAAATCCTGAATTTTCAGAAACCTTTCCGCAGTTTCTTTCTTATATTGACCGTAAATTACGGTTTTAGAGATGTGTTAACGGAAAATCCTGAATTTTCAGAAACCTTCCCGCAGTTTTTTTCTTATATTGACCGTAAATTACGGTTTTAGAGATGTGTTAACGAAAAATCCTGAATTTTCAGAAACCTTTCCGCAGTTTCTTTCTTATATTGATCGTATATTACGGTTTAGAGATGTGTGAACGGAAAATCCTGAATTTTCAGAAACCTTTCCGCAGTTTATTTCTTATATTGACCGTAAATTACGGTTTTTGAGATGTGTTAAAGGAAAATCCTGAATTTTCAGAAACCTTTCCGCAGTTTCTTTCTTATATTGACCGTAAATTACGGTTTTAGAGATGTGTTAACGAAAAATCCTGAATTTTCAGAAACCTTTCCGCAGTTTCTTTCTTATATTGACCGTAAATTACGGTTTTAGAGATGTGTTAACTGAAAATCCTGAATTTTCAGAAACCTTTCCGCAGTTTCTTTCTTATATTGATCGTATATTACAGTTTAGAGATGTGTTAACGAAAAATCCTGAATTTTCAGAAACCTTCCCGCAGTTTCTTTTTTATATTGACCTTAAATTACGGTTTTAGAGATGTGTTAACGAAAAATCCTGCATTTTCAGAAACCTTTCCGAAGTTTCTTTCTTATATTGATCGTATATTACGGTCTAGAGATGTGTTAACGGAAAATCCTGAATTTTCAGAAACCTTTCCGCAGTTTCTTTCTTATATTGACCGTAAATTACGGTTTTAGAGATGTGTTAACGAAAAATCCTGAAATTTCAGAAATCTTTCCGCAGTTTCTTTCTTATATTGACCGTAAATTACGGTTTTAGAGATGTGTTAACGGAAAATCCTGAATTTTCAGAAACCTTTCCGCAGTTTCTTTTTTATATTGACCGTAAATTACGGTTTTAGAGATGTGTTAACGAAAAATCCTGAATTTTCAGAAACCTTTCCAAAGTTTCTTTCTTATATTGACCGTAAATTACGGTTTTAGATATGTGTAAACTGAAAATCCTGAATTTTCAGAAACCTTTTCGCAGTTTCTTTCTTATATTGATCGTATATTACGTTTAGAGATGTGTTAACGAAAAATCCTGAATTTTCAGAAACCTTCCCGCAGTTTCTTTCTCATATTGACCTTAAATTACGGTTTTAGAGATGCGTTAACGAAAAATCCTGCATTTTCAGAAACCTTTCCGCAGTTTCTTTCTTATATTGATCGTATATTACGGTCTAGAGATGTGTTAACGGAAAATCCTGAATTTTCAGAAACCTTTCCGCAGTTTCTTTCTTATATTGACCGTAAATTACGGTTTTAGAGATGTGTTAACGGAAAATCCTGAATTTTCAGAAATCTTTCCGCAGTTTCTTTTTTATATTGACCGTAAATTACGGTTTTAGAGATGTGTTAACGGAAAATCCTGAATTTTCAGAAACCTTTCCGCAGTTTCTTTCTTATATTGATCGTATATTACGGTCTAGAGATGTGTTAACGGAAAATCCTGAATTTTCAGAAACCTTTCCGCAGTTTCTTTCTTATATTGACCGTAAATTACGGTTTTAGAGATGTGTTAACGGAAAATCCTGAATTTTCAGAAATCTTTCCGCAGTTTCTTTTTTATATTGACCTTAAATTACGGTTTTAGAGATGTGTTAACGAAAAATCCTGCATTTTCAGAAACCTTTCCGCAGTTTCTTTCTTATATTGATCGTATATTACGGTCTAGAGATGTGTTAACGGAAAATCCTGAATTTTCAGAAACCTTTCCGCAGTTTCTTTCTTATATTGACCGTAAATTACGGTTTTAGAGATGTGTTAACGGAAAATCCTGAATTTTCAGAAATCTTTCCGCAGTTTCTTTTTTATATTGACCGTAAATTACGGTTTTAGAGATGTGTTAACGGAAAATCCTGAATTTTCAGAAACCTTTCCGCAGTTTCTTTCTTATATTGACCGTAAATTACGGTTTTAGAGATGTGTTAACGGAAAATCCTGAATTTTCAGAAATCTTTCCGCAGTTTCTTTCTTATATTGACCGTAAATTACGGTTTTAGAGATGTGTTAACGGAAAATCCTGAATTTTCAGAAACCTTTCCGCAGTTTCTTGCTTATATGACCGTAAATTACGGTTTTAGAGATGTGTTAACGGAAAATCCTGAATTTTCAGAAACTTTTCCGCAGTTTCTTTCTTATATTGATCGTATATTACGGTCTGGAGATGTGTTAACGGAAAATCCTGAATTTTCAGAAACCTTTCCGCAGTTTCTTTCTTATATTGACCGTAAATTACGGTTTTAGAGATGTGTTAACGGAAAATCCTGAATTTTCAGAAATCTTTCCGCAGTTTCTTTCTTATATTGACCGTAAATTACGGTTTTAGAGATGTGTTAACGGAAAATCCTGAATTTTCAAAAAAATTTCCGCAGTTTCTTTCTTATATTGATCGTAAATTACGGTTTTAGAGATGTGTTAACGGAAAATCCTGAATTTTCAAAAACCTTTCCGCAGTTTCTTTCTTATATTGACCGTAAATTACGGTTTTAGAGATGTGTTAAAGGAAAATCCTGAATTTTCAGAAACCTTTCCGCAGTTTCTTGCTTATATGACCGTAAATTACGGTTTTAGAGATGTGTTAACGGAAAATCCTATATTTTCAGAAACCTTTCCGCAGTTTCTTTCTTATATTGATCGTATATTACGGTTTAGAGATGTGTGAACGGAAAATCCTGAATTTTCAGAAACCTTTCCGCAGTTTATTTCTTATATTGACCGTAAATTACGGTTTTAGAGATGTGTTAACGAAAAATCCTGAATTTTCAGAAACCTTTCCGCAGTTTCTTTCTTACATTGACCGTAAATTACGGTTTTAGAGATGTGTTAACGGAAAATCCTGAATTTTCAGAAACCTTTCCGCAGTTTCTTTCTTATATTGATCGTATATTACGGTCTAGAGATGTATTAACGGAAAATCCTGAATTTTTAGAAACCTTTTCCGCAGTTTCTTTCTTATATTGACCGTAAATTACGGTTTTAGAGATGTGTTAACGGAAAATCCTGAATTTTCAAAAACCTTTCCGCAGTTTCTTTCTTATATTGATCGTATATTACGGTTTAGAGATGTGTTAACGGAAAATCCTGAATTTTCGGAAACCTTCCCGCAGTTTTTTTCTTATATTGACCGTAAATTACGGTTTTAGAGATGTGTTAACGGAAAATCCTGAATTTTCAGAAACCTTTCCGCAGTTTCTTTCTTATATTGACCGTATATTACGGTTTAGAGATGTTAGAACGAAAAATCCTGAATTTTCAGAAACCTTTCCGCAGTTTCTTTCTGATATTGACCGTAAATTACGGTTTTAGAGATGTGTTAACGAAAAATCCTGAATTTTCAGAAACCTTTCCGCAGTTTATTTCTTATATTGACCGTAAATTACGGTTTTAGAGATGTGTTAACGAAAAATCCTGAATTTTCAGAAACCTTTCCGTAGTTTCCTTCTTATATTGACCGTAAATTACGGTTTTAGAGATGTGTTAACGAAAAATTATGAATTTTCAGAAACCTTTCCGCAGTTTCTTTCTTATATTGACCGTAAATTACGGTTTTAGAGATGTGTTAACTGAAAATCCTGAATTTTCAGAAACCTTTCCGCAGTTTCTTTCTTATATTGATCGTATATTACGGTTTAGAGATGTGTTAACGAAAAATCCTGAATTTTCAGAAACCTTCCCGCAGTTTCTTTCTTATATTGACCGTAAATTACGGTTTTAGAGATGTGTTAACGGAAAATCCTGAATTTTCAGAAACCTTTCCGCAGTTTCTTTCTTATATTGACCGTAAATTACGGTTTTAGAGATGTGTTAACGGAAAATCCTGAATTTTCAGAAACCTTTCCGCAGTTTCTTTCTTATATTGACCGTAAATTACGGTTTTAGAGATGTGTTAACGGAAAATCCTGAATTTTCAGAAACCTTTCCGCAGTTTCTTGCTTATATGACCGTAAATTACGGTTTTAGAGATGTGTTAACGGAAAATCCTGAATTTTCAGAAACCTTTCCGCAGTTTCTTTCTTATATTGACCGTAAATTACGGTTTTAGAGATGTGTTAACGGAAAATCCTGAATTTTCAGAAACCTTTCCGCAGTTTCTTTCTTATATTGATCGTATATTACGGTTTAGAGATGTGTTAACGAAAAATCCTGAATTTTCAGAAACCTTCCCGCAGTTTCTTTCTTATATTGACCGTAAATTACGGTTTTAGAGATGTGTTAACGGAAAATCCTGAATTTTCAGAAACCTTTCCGCAGTTTCTTTCTTATATTGACCGTAAATTACGGTTTTAGAGATGTGTTAACGGAAAATCCTGAATTTTCAGAAACCTTTCCGCAGTTTCTTTCTTATATTGACCGTAAATTACGGTTTTAGAGATGTGTTAACGGAAAATCCTGAATTTTCAGAAACCTTTCCGCAGTTTCTTTCTTATATTGACCGTAAATTACGGTTTTAGAGATGTGTTAACGGAAAATCCTGAATTTTCAGAAACCTTTCCGCAGTTTCTTGCTTATATGACCGTAAATTACGGTTTTAGAGATGTGTTAACGGAAAATCCTGAATTTTCAGAAACTTTTCCGGAGTTTCTTTTTTATATTGATCGTATATTACTGTCTGGAGATGTGTTAACGGAAAATCCTGAATTTTCAGAAACCTTTCCGCAGTTTCTTTCTTATATTGACCGTAAATTACGGTTTTAGAGATGTGTTAACGGAAAATCCTGAATTTTCAGAAATCTTTCCGCAGTTTCTTTCTTATATTGACCGTAAATTACGGTTTTAGAGATGTGTTAACGGAAAATCCTGAATTTTCAAAAAAATTTCCGCAGTTTCTTTCTTATATTGATCGTAAATTACGGTTTTAGAGATGTGTTAACGGAAAATCCTGAATTTTCAAAAACCTTTCCGCAGTTTCTTTCTTATATTGACCGTAAATTACGGTTTTAGAGATGTGTTAACGAAAAATCCTGAATTTTCAGAAACCTTTCCGCAGTTTCTTTCTTATATTGACCGTAAATTACGGTTTTAGAGATGTGTTAACGGAAAATCCTGAATTTTCAGAAACCTTTCCGCAGTTTCTTTTTTATATTGACCGTAAATTACGGTTTTAGAGATGTGTTAACGGAAAATCCTGAATTTTCAGAAACCTTTCCGCAGTTTCTTTCTTATATTGACCGTAAATTACGGTTTTAGAGATGTGTTAACGGAAAATCCTGAATTTTCAGAACACTTTCTGAAATTCCTTTTGCATATTTACGGAAAATCTCCGTTCTCACTTTTCCGTATCCGTATGACAAGAAATTTCCCATAATAGGAGCGATTGGTGAGAATACTTGAGGTTTAATTAACTTTTAAATTTCACTTGTCTGTCGAATTTTGAAGTTCCGTAGCGAGATTGGATATTGCGGATAGCATTTCGCATGGATTTTGTTTATTGTGGCACTGGATATTTTCTCCTTTTCCCTATTTGGAGCACCGGCTACTTACACTGCTGGCCACCCAAAATGAAACACCAAGAAGGAAGCAACCGATTGGCCTGAAACTCGCAGCCTGCGTCGCCCGCGAGACGACATGCAAACGACTAGTATTGCAGGGCATATGCAGAACAGGAAGCTTCCTGGTGCCTCGTCGCAGAATACGGTAGTCACTCCAGCACGTTTCGGAGTTCGTCAGAGGACAAATAGTGGCTTATCGCGACAGCGGTTTATCGTACCGAGACATCGGCGCCCGTGTGGGACGACATCCAGCCACAGTGAGGCGAGTTTGGATTCGGTGGGTGCAGGAGGGACGGACAGACCGACGTGTCGCTCACGCCCGCAAGTGGCACGCATCGTGCGACAATTCTTCACGACCCACCAGGTGTCACTGCTATCGTGGCCCGCCTGTTCTCCCGATATGTCGCCCATCGAACACGTCTGGTCGATGATCGGCAACCGAGTCGCCCGGCAAGCACCGCCCGCAGCTTCGCCTGATGAACTGTGGCAACGTGTGGAAGCAGCCTGGGCCGACATACTCCAAGCTTACATCCAAAGCCTCTTTCGTTCGATGTCGCGGCGTGTAGCGGCCGTTATTGCCAACCATGGGGGCCACACGAACTATTAATGTCTGCATGTTCCGCACGTCGCACGGGCCTGTAAGCTCAATCATTTCATCTTTGTATCTGTTGTTATGTGTCCAGTAAATCTGGCTTTGCTATGTCGTGTCCTTCTTGGAGTTGCGTTTTGGGTGGCTAGCAGTTTATACACTGCTGGTCAATTGCTAAGGACGGATCATAAACGGCTATATAGCGCATAAAAAAGTAAGTGTGGTTGGATGCCAAGTGAAATAAAATAATGTCAGAATGCCAGGACATTAAAAGAAAGACAATTTTTTGTGCTCTGAAATCCAGAAGGCTTTGGAACGTGTTCAAGGGACAAACACGCCATTTTGTGCAGAATACGTAAACGTGAAAAAAAATGCAATTACCGTCCGCAAGCGTTCCAGCGTAAGATGTCAATACGGGATATGGCCACCATGGAGGGCGATGCAAGATTCCACACGTCGTGTCATGCTTTGCACAACATTATCAAGCAGCTGTTGGGGTAATTTATCCCATTCCTCTGTCAGTGCACGGATGAGGGTGTCCTTGTTTATTGGAGGGCATTGGCGACCAGCAAGACTCCTCTCCAAAGCATCCCACACATTTTCAATGGGATTCAGATTTGGAGAACGTGCTGGCCATACGAGGCGTTGAATATCCTCGCTCTCAAGACACTCCTTGACAGCGACTGTTCGATGACATGTTGCGTTGTCGTCCATGAAAATGAATCTATCACCGACAGCACCACGGAACATGCGAACATGAGGTAGCAGAACATCATTAATGTATCCTTGGCCAGACATAGTCCCAGTTGGAAGCACATAGAGGGACGTACGACCATTGATCATGATGCCAGCCCATACCATGAAACTACATGTCGGATATCGATCCCTTTCCTGTATGTTTGCTGCACAATATGCAGTACCACTATCACGCCAGATCAGTTGTCGTCGACAATCAGACGATAGACTGTATCCACTCTCATCTGAGAAGAGGACAGCAGACCAGTCGTTATCAGCCCAATTGCGATGTTGATGGCACCATTGCAAACGGGCGGTACGGTGACGTCTGGACAATGGGATGCACACAAAAGGACGGCGGGCATATACTCCTCCTTCATGCAAACGTCTGGCGACAGTTTTTCGGGAGATCCGCTTTCCAGTAGCAGCCATAAACTGATTTGCTACCTCACTAGCTGTGCTGCGCCGGTGTCTTTTTGTTGATAGCACTATGTACCGATCTTCTGCAGGTGTCGTACTGCGACCTCGACCTCCCCCGTGACGTTTGCTACACTCTCCATTTGTTTGAAATGATTTCCAAATCCTTGAAACAACACTGTGGCTGACGTCGAACTCCGTGGAAACATCTGTTATGTTTCGCCCTTCTTCAATCTTGGCAATAATACAGCCACGCGTAAAATCATCTAGGTGATGTCGGGAAGACATAGTGAAAATTGCAAATTTGTCAATTGATTCTTTCCCTTTCAACTTTGCGTTTGAACAACAACGGTCAATACGCGTCAAATCCTTTATATCTCTTATCAGCGCTATGACGTCACGAACAAGTTCGGCAATCCAAAATTTTCATACGCACAACACGTCTTACTGTATCCCGCACTTATGCTAATTTCCAGATTTTCCTGACTTCCATTTTATGGTTGCTATCGTTGCTATTGTCATCCGTCCTTAGCAATTGTCCGGCAGTGTATATATTGTGTTACTGTAAGAAACCGGGAACTTGTGGTGCAAATGATTATAAAATGCCTGTGTGTCAGTCTTCGGTCAACGTAAGACAAAAACGGTTATATCTATCAAGAGTAAATTTTATATTTAGCTTTTTTGTGAAACATTACTATAAAAAGTACATTTAACCTTTTAAAAAGTTAACTGAAAGTCATTGTCAGTTTAAAAAAATGATGAAAAGAATTTTGTTCGAAAAATCAGGATGAAAAATGCTTAATTTGTGAAAAGTCTTCCTACAGAAGAAATAATTACAAACCTATTCAGAAAAATATTAAGTTCCAACACAAAATAAAATGACTAAATCCGTCACATTAATGACAAAAAGCAAAATTTCATCGTCGCCGAATTCGTTTTACGATGTACGTGAGTCAGCTTGCCGAGCGTTTGTAGCCGAGTTGTTAAAGGCGCAAGTTGCCAGCTTTAACGACGGGTTTTTGATTCTGACTTCATCGGAGGGATTATCTGGTTTAATTGCTATTCAGGGTTGTCGATTTTGAGGATTTCAGTTTAAATACAGAAAAAACCTAAAATTAATTTTTCTGAAATAAACGGAATTTCTGTCCATGGAAAATCTGTGAAAATACGGAAGTTAAAATAAACAGACAATTTTAAAAACGGAAATTTCTGAAAAACACTGATACGTACGGGCAACTTTGCTGAAGTACGGGCAACTTTACTAAAGTTTTGTCGCATTCGAAACATTCTTAGTCAAGTTATGAGGATGAGGAATATCAGTGTTTTTCAGAAATTTCCGTTTTTAAAATGTTTTCTGAAAATGTTTTCTGAAAATTTCCGTGCATTCACACCACATATTGTTTACACTATATAAACCCACATCCAGATTTCCAAGATAACAGGGCATATCTTAAAAGTGGTAGTGGTATTTTATTCCACCGCTCTTCCACTACCTTCCATAATCCAATCATTGTTTTAAGTCTGAGTGTTCTTTTTAGCAATCCGAAGGCACAATAATCCATTTGTTACACATCAAGGAACTGTAAAGGAATATAAAACAAGTTAGTAAAATCATGCAATGCATTGATTATGATACGCTTTCCAAAATACCAGCAATCATTACTCAAGTTATTACTCAAGTTACGAGGACAATGGCTGTGGAATATATCTCCAACCTGTGCCCTGACCTTTGACCCCATTTCGATTAAATTAAATAGACCTGGATCAGTATACCTCCGGAACAACATACTAAAGTTCTGTCGCATTCGAAACATTCTTAGTCAAGTTACGAGGACAATGGCTGTGGAATATATCTCCAACCTGTGCCCTGACCTTTGACCCCATTTCGATTAAATTAAATAGACCTGGATCAGTATACCTCCGGAACAACATACTAAAGTTTTGTCGCATTCGAAACATTCTTAGTCAAGTTATGAGGATGAGGAATAAATCTCTCTCCCGTGCCCTGACCTTTAACCCCATGTCGATGATATTAAACAGAATTGGTTCAGTAAACCTCCGGAACAACATTCTAAAGTTTTGTCGCAATAGAAGCATTTTTAGTCAAGTGTTGAGGATAATGGCTGTGGAGGAAATCGTTTCTGTGCCTTGACCTTTGACCCCATTACGTGGATATTCAACAGAACCGGTTCAGTATACCTCGGGAACAATATACTAAAGTTTTGTCACAATAGAAGTGTGTTTAGTCGAGTTATGAGGATAACGGCTGTGCAATAAATCTCTCTCCTGTTCCCTGACCTTTAACCCCATGTCGATGATATTAAACGGAATTAGTTCAGTATACCTCCGGAACAACATAGTAAAGTTTTGTCGCAATAGAAGCATTTTTAGTCAAGTTATGGTGATAATGGCTGTGGAATGAATCTTGCTCATGTGCCCTGACCTTTGACCCCATTTCGATGAAATTAAACAGAACTGCACCAGTATACCTCCGGGACAACATACTAAAGTTTTGTCGCATTCGAAATATTTTTAGTCAAGTTATGAGGATGAGGAATAAATCTCTCTCCTGTGCCCTGACCTTTAACCCCATTACGTGGATATTCAACAGAACCGGTTCAGTATACCTCGGGAACAATATACTAAAGTTTTATCACAATAGGAGTGTGTTTAGTCGAGTTATGAGGATAACGGCTGTGCAATAAATCTCTCTCCTTTTCCCTGACCTTTAACCCCATGTCGATGATATTAAACGGAATTAGTTCAGTATACCTCCGGAACAACATAGTAAAGTTTTGTCGCAATAGAAGCATTTTTAGTCAAGTTATGGTGATAATGGCTGTGGAATGAATCTTGCTCATGTGCCCTGACCTTTGACCCCATTTTGATGAAATTAAACAGAACTGCATCAGTATACCTCCGGGATAACATACTAAAGCTTTGTCACAAGAGAAGCATTTTTACTCAAATTATGAGGATAATGGCTGTGGAATAAATCGCTCCTGTGCCTTGACTGTTGACCCCATTTCAAAGATATTAAACAGAATTAGTTCAAGTAACACGTGGGATACGAATACGCCGGCGAAATCGCCCGACCTCAATCCCATAGAGCACTCGAGGAACTATTTGAATCGACAGGTTCCACGTGCCGACCTGCAACCAAATCATATCCGGTTCCTCCCTGCTCCGCTGAAGTTCGAATGGTCACGTGTGCCTTAAGAAACTTTACAGGGCCTCATTGCATGCATGCCACGCTGTCTCGTCGTTGTTAACGGGACCAAGGGTGGTTATTCCCATTATTAGGTAGGTGGTCCTATTATTTTGATACGAATGTCTATACCGCTACATGACCTTCACACAAGTCGTTGTTTACCTGCAGTTGTTTCGATTTACGTTAAGGTGCTTTGGTCATAACGTTTTGTCTCTTCTGTTATACTGAAATACATTTATTGTTGCCTCTCACAGAGCTACTTCGCTCTGCTGGTTTTCATTATACGAGCGACATTATCTTATACATAAAAGAGTAACTTCGTACAAATGTGTCAAATGAAATAAAAACTTCCCTGTCTTAGTACGATATTTAATAAAAGATGAAACTATTTACAGATTAAAATATCACACTAGCACTTTCGGGGCAACATTCACTTCATCATCAGGTGGAACAGAGAGGTTCGCTCGCTTAGCTTTTTATAGGAGTGCAGCGATGCACTATGGGTAAGGGTCTTGATTGCCATGCCGGTCGTGACTGTTGCCATTACATCGGAACAAAAGATACAATTCCCAAACAATAATTTCACATAATATAGAAATTTTGTTACAAATGGAGGTTATTGTCACGTTAATAAATTCTTGGTAATATTTATTTTATTACTACTGTAATTTAAAGTTCAAGTTGGTAATATGGTCTTTCCAAATTTTTGAAATGTCCGTAGGTGTGTTGTCATTGCAGCATTTGTCCCCTAAGGCTTCGATGCTGCAATGACTACACACCTACGGACATTTCAAAAATTTGGAAAGACCATATTACCAACTTGAACTTTAAATTACAGTAGTAATATATTAAATATTACCAAGAATTTATTAACGTGACAATAACCACCATTTGCAACAAAATGTCTATATTATGTGAAATTATTGTTTGGGAATTGTATCTTTTGTTCCGATGTAATGGCAACAGTCACGACCAGCATGGCACTCAAGACCCTTACCCATAGTGCATCGCTGCACTCCTATAAAAAGCTATGCGAGTGCTGAATTACCTCTCTGGGCCGCGGGTGTCCTAGTGGGCAACGTTCGTGACTGCCACGGAAAAGACCTCAGGTTCGATCCCAGGCAGGTACGAACACTCGATCCACTAAACATCCGCCGTGCGTCGGATGGGCACGTTAAGCCGTTGGACCCCGGGTACTGCCCCCCCCCCCCGTAGGATATAAGGGCATCTTCTACCTCGCTTCCGTGTCACTTTCCCATCTGGCACTCTAGCCCAAATCTCGTAGCTACTACCTATTTCTAAGGGTTGTTTAAGACCTGGGATCAGACACTCTCTTCCTAAAATCCTCTACAATCGATCAATCAATCAATTATCTCTCTGTTCCACCGGATGATGGGGTGAATGTTGCCCCGAAAGTTCTAGTGGGGTATTTTAATATGTAAATAGTTTTATCTTTTGTTAAATAGCGTACCAAGATGGTGACGTTTTTATTGTTTATTTCATTTGACATTATCTTGTTCCTTTTTACGGAATGTTCTCAATAAAGTCAGCTAAAATCGTTTCGAAATGTCGGGCATAGAAGTCTTCTCTAAAAATAACGAACCGGACATTAATCTCTCTCCAAACAAAAGAGACGGAGTAGTCTATTATATCATCACACATGATGGCTTACGACGTGTCTTTATCATGTCAGAGCGGTAAGGAATTACACTGATGCTCAGAGAATGAAAGTAGGAGATTATGCCTGGCGTCAGTTGAAGTTTCCATGACAGCTTGCTGATTTATCAAATGTGGTATACGGGATCATCGTTTCTTCTCTCAAGGACTATATTTGAAGAAAGTCATATTTATCTAAGCGATGTGTCTATTGTCCGATATAGAGGATATCCCACTATCTACTATACGCAAATTTTTATTAATACCCACACAGCACAGAATATTTCGTATATGTTACAAGTACGTAGCACTGAAACTTTGAGACTTTTCAGATACGTTGCGCAATGCAACAATAATGTTTCAGAAAACTTACGGTTACGTCAAAATGTCCTCAAACGTTACATAACTTTGAGACTTTTCAGATACGCTGCGCAATGTAACAGTAATATTTCAGAAAACTTACGGTTACGTCAAAATGTCCTCAAACGTTACATAACTTTGAGACTTTTCAGATAGGTAGCGCAATGTAACAGTAATGTTTCAGAAAACTTACGGTTACGTCAAAATGTCCTCAAACGTTACATAACTTTGAGACTTTTCAGATACGTTGCGCAATGTAACAGTAATGTTTCAGAAAACTTACGGTTACGTCAAAATGTCCTCAAACGTTACATAACTTTGAGACTTTTCAGATACGTTGCGCAATATAACAGTAATGTTTCAGAAAACTTACGGTTACGTCAAAATGTCCTCAAACGTTACATAACTTTGAGACTTTTCAGATACGTTGCGCAATGTAACAGTAATGTTTCAGAAAACTTACGGTTACGTCAAAATGTCCTCAAACGTTACATAACTTTGAGACTTTTCAGATACGTTGCGCAATGTAACAGTAATGTTTCAGAAAACTTACGGTTACGTCAAAATGTCCTCAAACGTTACATAACTTTGAGACTTTTCAGATACGTTGCGCAATGTAACAGTAATGTTTCAGAAAACTTACGGTTACGTCAAAATGTCCTCAAACGTTACATAACTTTGAGACTTTTCAGATACGTTGCGCAATGTAACAGTAATGTTTCAGAAAACTTACGGTTACGTCAAAATGTCCTCAAACGTTACATAACTTTGAGACTTTTCAGATACGTTGCGCAATGTAACAGTAATGTTTCAGAAAACTTACGGTTACGTCAAAATGTCCTCAAACGTTACATAACTTTGAGACTTTTCAGATACGTTGCGCAATGTAACAGTAATGTTTCAGAAAACTTACGGTTACGTCAAAATGTCCTCAAACGTTACATAACTTTGAGACTTTTCAGATATGTTGCGCAATGTAACAGTAATGTTTCTGAAAACTTACGGTTACGTCAAAATGTCCTCAAACGTTACATAACTTTGAGACTTTTCAGATATGTTGCGCAATGTAACAGTAATGTTTCTGAAAACTTACGGTTACGTCAAAATGTCCTCAAACGTTACATAACTTTGAGACTTTTCAGATATGTTGCGCAATGTAACAGTATTGTTTCAGAAAACTTACGGTTACGTCAAAATGTCCTCAAACGTTACATAACTTTGAGACTTTTCAGATACGTTGCGCAATGTAACAGTAATGTTTCAGAAAACTTACGGTTACGTCAAAATGTCCTCAAACGTTACATAACTTTGAGACTTTTCAGATACGTTGCGCAATGTAACAGTAATGTTTCAGAAAACTTACGGTTACGTCAAAATGTCCTCAAACGTTACATAACTTTGAGACTTTTCAGATACGTTGCGCAATGTAACAGTAATGTTTCAGAAAACTTACGGTTACGTCAAAATGTCCTCAAACGTTACATAACTTTGAGACTTTTCAGATACGTTGCGCAATGTAACAGTAATGTTTCAGAAAACTTACGGTTACGTCAAAATGTCCTCAAACGTTACATAACTTTGAGACTTTTCAGATATGTTGCGCAATGTAACAGTAATGTTTCTGAAAACTTACGGTTACGTCAAAATGTCCTCAAACGTTACATAACTTTGAGACTTTTCAGATATGTTGCGCAATGTAACAGTAATGTTTCTGAAAACTTACGGTTACGTCAAAATGTCCTCAAACGTTACATAACTTTGAGACTTTTCAGATATGTTGCGCAATGTAACAGTATTGTTTCAGAAAACTTACGGTTACGTCAAAATGTCCTCAAACGTTACATAACTTTGAGACTTTTCAGATACGTTGCGCAATGTAACAGTAATGTTTCAGAAAACTTACGGTTACGTCAAAATGTCCTCAAACGTTACATAACTTTGAGACTTTTCAGATATGTTGCGCAATGTAACAGTAATGTTTCAGAAAACTTACGGTTACGTCAAAATGTCCTGAAACGTTACATAACTTTGAGACTTTTCAGATACGTTGCGCAATGTAACAGTAATGTTTCAGAAAACATACGGTTACGTCAAAATGTCCTCAAACGTTACACAACTTTGATATATAACCTATACGTTGCATTGAAAGGTCTTTGTAACTTCAACATACCAACTTCATGTTACTCTTACGTATTTGAAAGATATTTGTTACATTACTGTTACGTATTTGAAAGGTACTTGTGACCTCATCATATTGCTGTTACGTATTTAATACGTTGAACATTATGGTTTTAATAAACTTTGTAAAATTACAATAAAAAAATATTACACTCGACAGCTGTTTCAAAAGCAACAACAGTCGTATTACGAGTTGTTTACATTTTCACGGGTTCAACGCAGACCGCTGTCCATAGGGAACAGTGGCTGCGTTTATATATTGAAAATGAAAGAAATAAAAATCGGTCGGTCCCAAATGAGGGGGCGTCGAATTTCTATTATACATGTGGAATAGACTATATTTCAGCAAAAAAAAAAAAAAAAAAAAAAAAGAAAGAACATTAAATTCGTCATTTCTCTAAATACCTACTAATATGCAATTTCTCAGCTTCAAGTAAAAAATACCATGTTGGTATAGTTTACTAACACAACAACACAGCACTCTACTTAGATTTTAAGAAATGCTTTTTGGAATTTAAGAATTTTAATGATCAAAACAATACGTTCAGATGATCTTGAAGCACAACAAAAAAAGATGAAATATTAAACCAACGAACTCGATTAAGATAGTATCAGCAAATAATATCCCCGTAGTACATGGAAATACGACTACGAGAGTGTTCGGTAAAATGGCATAAATGCGCATGCGCATCCACGCTGTTGACAAACCCAAAATCTTTAATATCGCCGGAATGTAACATCAAGGTAGCAATTATGTACAATGGAAACTATGAAACAGTAGTATCGGTGAATGCTATTTTTAACGTAACAGTAATGTACAAAGAGTTATGTTCCAAAATAAATGTTGCTGAAACGTTATTCCAAGATAACTCTGAAAGTGTAACGAAAATGAGAGATTGTGACGTTATTGGGTAAAGTCGCGAATAATTACGGTAATTGAATGAATTTTGGTAAGAACATACCTTCATCAATGTAAAACAAAACCATATCATAAGAGATGTTGAAAATGTCCCCCAGTGCACCGAGAAAGGCTTGAACACAAGAATCCATATTTCTGCAAGTTCGCCCAATTCCTCTTGCGTCATCTCTGCCACACCCTTGCAGATGCTGTACTTGAATGCCTGTCGTCGCGCTCGTTCTGAATGTGGACGTGTCGGGCATGTCAGGTTCGCGATTCCTTGGTGTCAGCTCTTTGTTTGCCGCAAGGCTGTTCGAAAGCGTTAAGGATTTCACGTTTGCGGTCTCAAGTAGTGACTTGAAGATCTGCTCACGTGATCCCTCTTATACTCACCGTGGTCGATGTCATAGTCTGTGCACCAGAGGACTCACTACTGTTGGGCATGCGCAAAACGACATTACTTCTGGGAATACCTGATATAACAAGCACAGTGAATCTAGCGACAACTGTCCGGTTTGTTCCCTTGTCAGGATTATCGACTATAAATCTGTCTTTGGTTGTAAGTGCTCCTTTACATTCCTCAGTCTTACAATATGTAGTCTGATTCCTTTATAGTCCTTTATTATCTGTTCCATTACCCAAGGGATAATAGGAAAGGAGTACCCGGTAGCACAGTTTAGTCAAATCGACATCGAATTTTGGTTACCAGGTCGATATTACATCGATTCATAGTTTTCAAGGTGAAATCGATGCGACGGAACGTCAAGAAAAATCATTGTGGACAGATTTTTCTTGACGTTCCGTCTGAGCGCTCTTTTTAGAAGTCCGTAGGCACAATAGTCCATTGCTAACACATCAGGGGTCTTGGAAGGAATATGAGCAAAGGGTATAGACTTGATACCCGTCTCTTTTTCCATCTTCCATTGCTTTCCATAGTCCAATCATTGTTTTAGGTCTGAGCGCTCTTTTTAGCAGTCCGAAGGCACAATAGTCCATTGCTAACACATCAGGGGACTTTGAAGGAATATCAGCAAAAGGTAAAGACTTGATACCCGTCTCTTTTTTCATCTTCCACTGCTTTCCATAGTCCAGTCATTGTTTTATGTCTGAGCGATCTTTATAGCAATCCAAAGGCACAACAGTCCGTTGGTGACACATCAGGGAACTTTGAAGGAATATGAGCAAAAAGTAAAGACTTGATACCCGTCTGTTTTTTCATCTTCCACTGCTTTCCATAGTCCAATCATTGTTATAGGTCTGAGCGATCTTTTTAGCAGTCCGAAAACACAATAGTCCATTGGTGACACATCAGGGGACTTTGAAGGAATATGAGCAAAAGGTAAAGACATGATACCCGTCTCTTTTTTATCGTCCACTGCTTTCCACACTCCAATCATTGTTTTAGGTCTGAGCGATCTTTTTAGCAGTCCGAAGACACAATAGTTCATTGGTGACACATCATGGGACTTTGAAGGAATATGAGCAAAAGGTAAAGATTTGATACCCGTCTGTTTTTTTATCTTCCACTGCTTTCCATAGTCCAATCATTGTTTTAGGTCTGATCGCTCTTTTTAGCAATCCGAAGGCACAATAGTCCATTGCTGACACATCAGGGGACTTTGAAGGAATGTCCGAAAAAAGTATAGAATATGAGTAGAAGCACTGACGTCCTTTTTTTTATTTTTTCAAGAAAAAAGTGGTAGATTTTGTTGCAGTACTGGTATCCTTACCCTGCTTAAGTTGTAATACTTGAAGGCTCTGTGGATATAGGAATGGTATGTCCTCTTTAAATATAGCAGTTCAAACATTGTATTGGTAATATACAGAATTGATTTTAACATTCTTTTCAACTTTTCTTAAGCTTAGTTCGCCATTGTACGAGAAACCATGTTAAAACGCAAGTTTTTCCGCGACGAACATCAAACCTGTGTCCCTTCACTTCGAAGTACCCCGTCTGTGATAGCAGCCATTTTGGAATGCACCCCTCAGGCGGTCACGGTTGTGGAATTCGGTGATATGGCACTACGTGAAATAAAACTTGATGGGTTTTGCTACACATTAATGCCCCCTAAAATTTTGTAAGTACTCTGAACAAATTTCTATATTTTTCAAAGTTGAAAATAACTTTTAGAATCATCCTATCTACGTATTTATCTCATTGGAACGTTCCTTGAAGTTTAAGTCGTGCTCCGGATAGTTTAAATACAGAGGATTGTGAAAACACAGGTTTTTCCGTGACGGCCATTGAATCCGTATCCCCTCACTCCGGAGTAAGTCGCTCTCCCAACTGAGCTACGCGGACAGAACATCTCGTTGCAGATATGTTGCCCTGACACGTGTTTTCATATCTGTAGTAGGTCACAACCAACAATAATCATGAATCCTTTACTGAAACGTTTTTGAAAACTTGGAGCCAAGTTTATGTCTTTTTCTGCTCTTTTGCAATTGTAAATAGACCTTTTCTCGTTACATTAGTTTAGATAGATCCATAGTTCTTTTTTATTGGCAGTTTAACGACCACCGTGAGCAACCTAATGAGCTATAAGCTGTCGCACGTCCCTTATTTAGGGTCACTGGTTACAGGGAAGGGAGAGATCCGGTGCTGTAAAAGAAACATAACATCAATGCTTCACCGGGATTCTTTTTTTTTTTGATTGGAGGAGGAGGAGGAGGTGGTTGGAGGGTTTTATTTTAACAACCACCGTGAGCAACTCAATGGGCTATAAGCAGTCGCCCGTCCCTAATTTAGGATCACTGGTTCCAGGGAAGGGAGAGAGCTAGTGCCGTAAGACAAACACAACATCGATGCCTCACCGGGATTTGAACCCGGACCCCTTTCGGTCGAATGATCGGAGGCCATCGCTTAGACCACGGCGCCACCGGGGCGGCAATTTAATTGGAGGTTTAACTACCACCGTCAGCAGCTCAATGAGCTATAACCAGTCGCCCCTCCCTTATTGAGGGCCACTGGTTCCATGGAAGGGAGAGATCCAGCGCCCTGAGACAAACACAACATCCATCCTTATCGGGATTCAAACCCGGACCCCTTTCGGACGAATGATCAGAGGCCATCGCTTAGACCACCGCACAGGATTAACGACCGCCGTGAGCAACTCAATGGGCTATAAGCAGTCGCCCGTCCCTAATTTAGGGTCACTGGTTCCAGGGAAGGGAGAGAGCCAGTGTGGTAAGACAAACACAACATCGATGCCTCACCGGGATTTGAACCCGGGCCCCTTTCGGTCGAATGATCGGAGGCCATCGCTTAGACCACGGCGCCACCGGGGCGGCTAATTTAATTGGAGGTTTAACTACCCCCGTCAGCAGCTCAATGAGCTATAACCAGTCGCCCCTCCCTTATTGAGGGCCACTGGTTCCATGGAAGGGAGAGATCCAGCGCCCTGAGACAAACACAACATCCATCCTTATCGGGATTCAAACCCGGACCCCTTTCGGACGAATGATCAGAGGCCATCGCTTAGACCACCGCACAGGATTAACGACCGCCGTGAGCAACTCAATGGGCTATAAGCAGTCGCCCGTCCCTAATTTAGGATCACTGGTTCCAGGGAAGGGAGAGAGCTAGTGCCGTAAGACAAACACAACATCGATGCCTCACCGGGATTTGAACCCGGACCCCTTTCGGTCGAATGATCGGAGGCCATCGCTTAGACCACGGCGCCACCGGGGCGGCAATTTAATTGGAGGTTTAACTACCCCCGTCAGCAGCTCAATGAGCTATAACCAGTCGCCCCTCCCTTATTGAGGGCCACTGGTTCCATGGAAGGGAGAGATCCAGCGCCCTGAGACAAACACAACATCCATCCTTATCGGGATTCAAACCCGGACCCCTTTCGGACGAATGATCAGAGGCCATAGCTTAGACCACCGCACAGGATTAACGACCGCCGTGAGCAACTCAATGGGCTATAAGCAGTCGCCCGTCCCTAATTTAGGGTCACTGGTTCCAGGGAAGGGAGAGAGCCAGTGTCGTAAGACAAACACAACATCGATGCCTCACCGGGATTTGAACCCGGACCCCTTTCGGTCGAATGATCGGAGGCCATCGCTTAGACCACGGCGCCACCGGGGCGGCAATGTGTTAATTGGAGGTTTAACTACCCCCGTCAGCAGCTCAATGAGCTATAACCAGTCGCCCCTCCCTTATTGAGGGCCACTGGTTCCATGGAAGGAGAGATCCAGCGCCCTGAGACAAACACAACATCCATCCTTATCGGGATTCAAACCCGGACCCCTTTCGGACGAATGATCAGAGGCCATCGCTTAGACCACCGCACAGGATTAACGACCGCCGTGAGCAACTCAATGGGCTATAAGCAGTCGCCCGTCCCTAATTTAGGATCACTGGTTCCAGGGAAGGGAGAGAGCTAGTGCCGTAAGACAAACACAACATCGATGCCTCACCGGGATTTGAACCCGGACCCCTTTCGGTCGAATGATCGGAGGCCATCGCTTAGACCACGGCGCCACCGGGGCGGCAATTTAATTGGAGGTTTAACTACCCCCGTCAGCAGCTCAATGAGCTATAACCAGTCGCCCCTCCCTTATTGAGGGCCACTGGTTCCATGGAAGGGAGAGATCCAGCGCCCTGAGACAAACACAACATCCATCCTTATCGGGATTCAAACCCGGACCCCTTTCGGACGAATGATCAGAGGCCATCGCTTAGACCACCGCACAGGATTAACGACCGCCGTGAGCAACTCAATGGGCTATAAGCAGTCGCCCGTCCCTAATTTAGGATCACTGGTTCCAGGGAAGGGAGAGAGCTAGTGCCGTAAGACAAACACAACATCGATGCCTCACCGGGATTTGAACCCGGACCCCTTTCGGTCGAATGATCGGAGGCCATCGCTTAGACCACGGCGCCACCGGGGCGGCAATTTAATTGGAGGTTTAACTACCCCCGTCAGCAGCTCAATGAGCTATAACCAGTCGCCCCTCCCTTATTGAGGGCCACTGGTTCCATGGAAGGGAGAGATCCAGCGCCCTGAGACAAACACAACATCCATCCTTATCGGGATTCAAACCCGGACCCCTTTCGGACGAATGATCAGAGGCCATCGCTTAGACCACCGCACAGGATTAACGACCGCCGTGAGCAACTCAATGGGCTATAAGCAGTCGCCCGTCCCTAATTTAGGATCACTGGTTCCAGGGAAGGGAGAGAGCTAGTGCCGTAAGACAAACACAACATCGATGCCTCACCGGGATTTGAACCCGGACCCCTTTCGGTCGAATGATCGGAGGCCATCGCTTAGACCACGGCGCCACCGGGGCGGCAATTTAATTGGAGGTTTAACTACCCCCGTCAGCAGCTCAATGAGCTATAACCAGTCGCCCCTCCCTTATTGAGGGCCACTGGTTCCATGGAAGGGAGAGATCCAGCGCCCTGAGACAAACACAACATCCATCCTTATCGGGATTCAAACCCGGACCCCTTTCGGACGAATGATCAGAGGCCATCGCTTAGACCACCGCACAGGATTAACGACCGCCGTGAGCAACTCAATGGGCTATAAGCAGTCGCCCGTCCCTAATTTAGGGTCACTGGTTCCAGGGAAGGGAGAGAGCCAGTGCCGTAAGACAAACACAACATCGATGCCTCACCGGGATTTGAACCCGGACCCCTTTCGGTCGAATGATCGGAGGCCATCGCTTAGACCACGGCGCCACCGGGGCGGCAATTTAATTGGAGGTTTAACTACCCCCGTCAGCAGCTCAATGAGCTATAACCAGTCGCCCCTCCCTTATTGAGGGCCACTGGTTCCATGGAAGGGAGAGATCCAGCGCCCTGAGACAAACACAACATCCATCCTTATCGGGATTCAAACCCGGACCCCTTCTGTTCGAATGATCAGAGGCCATCGCTTAGACCACTGCGCCACCGGGGCGGCCATTGCATTTTTCAAAACAGGTAATCTTGAAAATTTGTTTCGATAAATCTGATGTTCTGATTTACAAAAACAGCTGAAATTACTTCTATATAAAGAACACACACAGAAGAAGCTTGTAACGCAATTTTAAAACTTTCTCGAAAGGTTCTGAAATATTTATAGGTTCTGCAAGTAGGTATTTCGAGCAATTTGCTCTTATGATGAAAAATACAGTTGAGTGGGTTATAAAAGCTTAAAAATATGAAGGAAGAGATGATTTTGCATAAAACGAACATTCGCTAAAGTACCTCTGCTTTCA
Source organism: Macrothele yani (assembly GCA_039090855.1). Lineage (NCBI taxonomy): Eukaryota > Metazoa > Arthropoda > Arachnida > Araneae > Macrothelidae > Macrothele > Macrothele yani. The sequence continues at coordinate 14,025,138 of CM076999.1, read as the reverse complement.
TTTTATTTCGGATGGAATTTATAAGTATCTTAAAGATCAGATAAAGCAAATATAATTTCATGTAGAGAAATACCCTACCTCCGGAATCAGTGTACATGTTTTTGTTGTCTCATGAAAGGTAAATCTTCGGGATTTTTAGACCCTCTTAGAAGCGCAAATAAAAACGTTCCGCTTTCTTAAGCACGAATCTATCAACGCCATTTTTTTTTGCATTACCGTAAATGGTGAGATCTCCTTTAAACTCAAAGTGCAGTAAGAAATTGAAATTTATGATCGAGTCAGGTGTTCGTTCGGGGTATCACATAAACCATTCTCGCTTTTGTATGCCTACATTTGAAGGAACTTCATCATCTGATACGGTAGGTAATCCTAGTGTTTCAAAAAGCTTGCGCTTCTTATTCTTATCAAAGCTACCAAAATCATAAAAATCGGCTTCCAATGAGGATTAAAGAAGGGCCTTTTTTTTTAACCTCCTCTCTACGCAAGGTAGATAAACACTCGAATGGTCTGAGGATTAAAGATGTAACAGGTAAAAGCAGAAAAGGAGTCGTTGGTGTTTTTTAGGCTCCAACACAAACACTCCACAAGCAAGGAGAACATTGAAAGCCACTTAAGCCGTAATGGGTGGTTTGTTGTCACGGCTTCGGAAACAAAGCTCCTCCAGATTCACATCTTCGTGCTTTAAGAGATTTTGTTTGCCGAGCTTTTTTTTTATTTCTTCAATGTTTTTTCTTTGTTTTTGTTTTGTTTCCTTTGCTGCTTAGTTCGGTGACTTAGCCTAAACTTTGCTACTTCATTTTAGTAGTTCTGAAGGCCCGTGAACGTAGCAACAGCTAATGTATTGAAGAAGCCTGCGAGATTTTACTTCATTTATCAAAACGGTGCGAAAAGAAATCGGTATATCTGATTCCAAAATATTCATCCCCTTGAACGAATTTTCATGTATTGGAAGAAGTAATTCCATTATTTTTTTCATATAAAAAAGAACATGTTTTCATTTTACAAACCACATAACTTTTTTCTTTTTTTTTTTGATTGGAGGTTTAAAGACCACCGTGAGCCACTCAATGGGCTATAAGCAGTCACTCGTCCCTAATTTAGGGTCACTGGTTCCAGGGAAGGGAGAGAACCAGTGCCGTAAGACAAACACAACATCCATGCCTTACCGGGATTCGAACCCGGACCCCTTTCGGGCGAATGATCAGAGGCCATCGCTTAGACATCTGCGCCACCGGGGTGGCAATTGAAGGTTTAACAACCACAACCACAGTGAGCAACTCAATGGGCTATAAGCAGTCGCCCGTCCCTAATTTAGGGTCACTGGTTCCAGGAAAGGGAGAGAGCCAGTGCCGTAAGACAAACACAACATCCATGCCTTACCGGGATTCGAACCCGGACCCCTTTCGGGCGAATGATCAGAGGCCATCGCTTAGACATCTGCGCCACCGGGGTGGCAATTGAAGGTTTAACAACCACAACCACAGTGAGCAACTCAATGGGCTATAAGCAGTCGCCCGTCCCTAATTTAGGGTCACTGGTTCCAGGGAAGGGAGAGAGCCAGTGCCGTAAGACAAACACAACATCCATGCCGGACCGGGATTCTAACCCGGACCCCTTACGGACGAATGATCAGAGGCCAGCGCCTTAGACCACTGCGCCATCGGGGCGGCGGTGGCGTGAATAATGACGACTGTGTGCAACTTGATGGGCTATAAGTAGTTGGGAGTCCGTAATTTAGGGTTATAAATTCTAGGAAAGAGAGACAGACAAGACGGGCCACCCGCGGTGGCGCAGCGGTGTAAGCAATGGCTTCTGACTATTCGTCCGGAAGGGGGCTTTTGTTCGAATTCCCTTGAAGCATGGATGTTGTGTTTGTCTTGCAGCAATGGCTCTCTCCCTTCACTGGAACCAGTGACCCTAAATTAGGGACAGGTAACTGCTTTTAGCTCATTGAGTTGCTCATGGTGGTCGTTAAACCTCAAGTAAAAAAAAAAAAAAAAAAAAACAACAACCAAAGGTCGTAAGACAATTGGCTATACGCAGTTCAAACAAGGCTCGATGGGCTATAAGCAGTTGGGAGCCCCAAATTCAGGGCTATAAGTTCCAGGAAAGAGAGACGGTTAAGGCCGGCCATCCCGGTGGCGCAGTGGTGTAAGCAATGGTTTCTGACCATTGGTCCAGAAGGGTCCTGGTTCGAATCCTCTTGAAGCATGGATTTTGTGTTTGTCTTACAGCACTGGCTCTCTCCCTTCCCTGGAACCAGTGGCCCTAAATTAGGGATGGACAACTACTTATATCCCAACGAGTTGCTCATGGTGGTCGTTAAACCTCAAATAAATAAAATAAAACTTAAAAAAAACAAGGCCGTAGGACAAACACAATCCCATGACTGTGGTGACGAGGAGGGATCTAAAAAAAAATAGATGAAAACAAGAAAGATGACACTGAATTTTCGGATGTTAGAAGCACGTTACCTTTTCACGGCTCCAGTGGCTTCCGCAGTTCAGGTACGTGACGTTCTTGCCTCCTTGCGTAACCCACATTTTTCTTTTTCTTTCTTTAGTTCTCATGGATTGCTGTCCTTTCCCCCCTCCAAACTCCCACCTGCATATTCTGAAGCCCTCACTCACCTTCGCTCTCTCCCCCTCATTCGCTCCCCTCCCTCTTCAACTCTAGAGCTTCTTTCTGAACCCCTCTTCTTCAACTCCCTTGTTCATCCCCCCCATCTCCCCTGTTTTTCATTCCCCTCTTGGCTCCGAGCAGGTGTAGTAACTGTACAAGACCTCACTAACTCGGATCTATCCTGGCGCCCTCTCTCTGGCCTCCCCCTGCTATTCTCTCGTCCCCATCCGCCCATTTGGTCTATGACTCTCTGCTAACTGCACTTCTTTCGCTTTTCCCTGATCTTGTCTCCCCCACCGGTCTCGTCTCTGTCTTTTCTGCCCCTCTTCCGCTGCCGTTTTTCCTCCGACTCACAAACTCGGTTCTTCCTCTCTCCTCTCTCTCCTCTAAATCTCTTTATCGTTTTCTAGTGCACCTTGCCACCCCTTCACCGCTTTCTATTCTGGAGGTTCCCCCTGCTTCTCTTCCTCTTGTCTGGGCCGCTGCCCGCTCACCCTTATCTGCCCCTCTTGAAATTAATACCCACTGGCTCTTTTTGCATAATCGCCTCCCTGTTCCGTATTTTCTCTTTCGCATGTCTCTTCTCTCCTCCCCTCTCTGCTCCTTCTGCGCACAGGAGGCAGACGTTTCTCACGTCTACCTTTACTGTCCCATCCTGATGCCTCTCCTCCACCAGGCTTTCCGGATTGCCAGTCGCTCTTGTTCTCAAGATCTTCCGTTCACTGCCTACAGACATCTTCTTCTGCGGGCTCATCCACCTACAACTCTTCCTTCAGTATGTGCCTATCTTTTCGTGCTGGTTAAAAAGCATGTTACGTAAAACTTCAACAAATGGCGACCAAGCATTTCCTCGCCGGTCTCTTTACACCAGGCCAGTGCAGCACTTTTGTGCCATTTTCAAGATCGATTGCTTTCTCGACTCCGCCTGGAGTACCAGTCGGCTTCTTCCAGTCGTCGAGAAGCCACCTTCTATGCTACCTGGGCGCCGGCCGCTCCATGGTTTGCGATTGATTCTGGACTGCTACACCTATCAGAACCCTAGGACATTCTACACCTCCTTTGCTGAGTTTCCGTGGCACCCTGGTGGCCCTCCTCCACTCTACGACTCGTGCAATCCACACTACCGTTGAATTGTGAATGCTAATGCCATCTCAGTGTATTTTCATGCTTACTCGTGTACATTACTTACTTTCACCCCGCCTGTATTATGTTGCTTTTGGTGCCCTCGTTAAATAACTTGCACAATTGTGCACGCTGTGTTTTTTATCTCATGTATGTAATGTTTTACCTTCACGGCGGTGTTTGTGCTGTTCTTTTTCTAATTGTGTACTATTGTTTCGCCTGTGTTATCCTGTAAATCATGCCCAGCCAATGTCATGTGACACGATGTGTTTCTCTTTGTCACTTCTGCAATTTTTTTATTCAATAAGCTTTGCTTGCAGCATTTTGTTATTCATCCCCATTGTCATTGCAATGTATATACCATCATGTTTTTAACAGCTTTTCAAATACGTCTACCGGTAGCAGCGACAGCTACAAAAAATAATGGTTTCTTATGATAAATTACGCAGCTAAAGCGATTTTGAAACCTTGCGTTAGCTAAAGAGAATAATGCCCCATGTCGCTGTTGTAGCGAATGGCATACAGTAAAGGGAGGGGTATGTAACGATTGGTCGACATAACGATTATCCGACACCCGATTGGTTGATAGCACGTTTGATCGACATAAGGATTGGTCGACATTAACGACAGGTCGATAAAACGATTAGTCGACATTGGTCGACATAAAATGGTCAACGGAACTTGGAAAAATAAATTGAATAAGTGCAAACAGTTTGGCGGTAAATTGCCCTACCGGAAGATTGCCACACATCTTTCAGCAACCCGGAAAATTGCCACACACAGAAAAATTGCCCCACCGGAAAATTGCCACATGGTTTTTATTAAGGGGACGAGCACAAATCGCCGTTCGTCCGAGAAACACTTTGAATGTGTGGCAATTTTCCGGTGGGGCAATTTTCCGAGTTTCCGAATTATGTGTGGCAGTTTCCCCAAGGTGCCTATACCTAAAGTGCTTCGAGGCCCTTTCGGAAATAACATCGTTCAGAAGGTCCTCTACATAAATTTCACTTAGAGTGCAAAAATAACACATGGGCCTATTTGGAAACAATATGTTATAATGCTGTACTTTCTGAGGACTACATTCTAAAAGATTTCATTTCCAAAAAAAGGAACGTTACGTTTTGAGAGGTCAGCACGTTCTGAGAGGTACCGCTGCGAATGTAAACCATAATCCTCTGAACCAATGGATATCTCGACATATCCTTGTGTCGACCAATCCTTGTGTCGACCAATCGTGCTGTCGACCAGTCGTTACGGTCGACTGATCGTTATGTCGACCAATCTTTACTGTCGACTAGTCGTTACGGTCGACCAATCGTGCTGGCGACCAATCGTTACTGTCCACCAAACGGGTGTTGACCAATCGTTGTTCGACCAATCGTGCTGCACCGCAGTAAAGAAGAAATTTCTCAATGTGTTATAAGAGGCTGCGATACAGCTCCAAACTGAAGTGCACAAACACCACCTACCGACAGAACTATGAACTACGAAATGCCGCAAATACTAGCATAAAGTGTTGTACAAGAAAAGTGGCATTCGGTGCTGAAATAATTTTAAATCGCACAGGTAAAAGCAGTGATATTGAAAAAGACACATTAAGTTTTAGCGCCCCTAGCGGCGAAATTATGCGCTATTTTGGAAAGAAAACACACACACACACAGTGTTTGCATAGTTAGCAGTATCTCACTGAAGAAAGAAATTTTTCAAGCGGGTCCCGTTGATATTGTTGTAAACGGAAACGTGAACTTACGCTCTCTGGTGTCAGACATGTGCGCTGCGAAAAATCTATAATTATATGAGAAACATTTCGCAGCGGAAACGCTCTCCAACAAAGAAAAAAATTTCAAATCGGACTCTTAGAAGCAGAAATATCGGCAAAAATAAGATTTGCGTTTACACCCCCTGGCGGAAAAACCATACATTATTTTAAGTATTATTTTAAGATGTAAGCGGTATTGCTGCACGAATGAATTTTTTCAATCGAGTTTTCAGGACTTGAGATGTTGTTGGAAGTACAACAGACGCCGAAATTAACACTTACGACCCCTAGTGGCCAAACCATTGTTTATCAATTATTAGAAATTATATGCAAAACATTTCCCATCAGGAGCTGTATGCTGTGCAAAAAGAAGTTTTCAAATCAGAGTCTCTTTTTTTTTTTTTTTTTGATTGGAGGTTTAACGACCACCGTGAGCAACTCAATGGGCTATATAAGTAGTCGCCCGTCCCTAATTTAGGGTCACTGGTTCCAGGGAAGGGAGAGAGCCAGTGCCATAAGACAAACACAACATCCATGCCTCACCGGGATTCGAACCCGGACCCCTTTCGGACGAATGATCAGAGGCCATCGCTTAGACCACTGCGCCACCGGGGCGGCGTCGGAGTTTCAGGAGCACAGATATCAGGGAAAACGCAATTTATCTTTACACCAACAGCGGAAAGAGTACGCATTACTTGAAAATTTTGAAATTACATGAGAAACATTTTACACCGAAAACGCTATCTATCAGAGAAGGAATTTTTCAACTCCGACTCTTACAAGCAGAGATGCTTACCAAAAAAAGATGTACATCTACGCCCCCTGGCGGAAAAACCCTGCATTATTTTAAGAAAAAAGTATTTGCAGAAGCTTGTCGACATTAGAGGTATCTGTCCAAGAAAGAATTTTTTAATCAAGCTGTTAGAAGCTCAGATGTTGCTGCAAATACCTACGAAGCAGATATTATTATTTACGCCCCCTGGTCTCCAAAATATATTTTATAAACAATTATAAATTACAATCAAAATATTTCCCACCAGGAGCTGTATCCGGCGCAGAAAAAAATGTTCAAATCTGAGTTTTAGAAGCAAAGATATCGGGGAAAGGGCATTTTACCTTTACGGCCCCTAGCGGAAAGTCCATAAATTACTTAAAGATTTTGAAATCATATCAAAAACATTTACCACCAGAAGCATTATCCAATAAAGAAGAACTTTTTCAAATCGGGCCGTTAGAAGCAGAGATATTGGAAAAAATAAGATATAAATGTATATATTTGGCGGAGAAACCATGTGTTATTTTAAGAACAAAATATTACGAAACGGTTTATCGACGTGAGTAGTATCGCTTCACGAAATAATATTTTTCAATGCGGAATTTAGGAGCTTTGATTTGGCTGCAAATACACCAGAAGCAGAAATTAATACTTGCGCCTCCTCGTGGCCAATTTATTTTATACCAAAAATCAGTAATTATATGCAAAATATTTCCCATCAAGTTCTGCTGTGTTCGCCTCGGAAATAATTTTTCAAATCGGAGTTTTAGAAACAGAGATATCGGAGAAACGTAATTTACTATTACGCCTCCTAACGGAAAACCAATGCGTACCTTGAAAACGTGATTATACCTAAAATAATCTTCGACATGAATGAAATGGAAAGGTAAAATAAATTTTGAATTGGATGTTTAGAAGCAAATGCACTGCTGGCCACCCAAAATGCAACACCAAGAAGGAAGCATCCGATTGGCTTGAAATTCGGTCGCCCGCGAGAGGACATGCAAACGATTAGCATTGCAGGGCCTATGCAAGTCATGTGCGCCCAGCGCGCCACCGAGAAGCACTATAAAAAGGGTACGTAGGAGGCGAGGTGTAAGTAGTGGAAGTGTGTTGCGCTGCCGGACCTGTGCGTGGGAAACATCCTGGTGCCTCGTCGCATAATACGGTAGTCATTCCAGCACGTTTCGGAGTTCGACAGAGGACGAATAGTGGCTTATCGCGACAGCGGTTTATCGTACAGAGACATCGGCTTCTGTGTGGGACGACATCCAGCCACAGTGAGGCGAGTATGGATTCGGTGGGTGCAGGAGGGACGGACGGACTGACCTGAGCGATTGCCGCAGCCGCGGCACACCACCGGACGAGAGGACCGTCATGTTGTGGGGCGGGCATTGACAGCTCACAGCACCACTTCACGAATGTTAGCGCAGGAATTAGGGTGTGTTGTGCAACAACCTGTGCAGCACGTACCGTTGGACGTCATCTGCAGGAGCGGGGACTTGTCGCACGGCAGCCATTGCTCCGATTACCATTAACGTTACACCACCGGCGAGTGCGGCGGCAGTGGGCCGTTGAACGCCGCACGCGGACTACCGATAGGCACGACATTGTCTTCTCCGACGAATCCCGCTTCTGCCTGCAACACAACGATGGTCGGATCCGCGTATGGCGGCACCGCGGCGAGAGACTGTATGACGCCTGCATTATGCATCGCCATACCGATCTGTCGCCTGGCGTTTTGGTTTAAGGCGCAACTGGATATGAGAACCGCACCCTCAGGTACGCTTCGCCGGTACACTCAACAGCCACCGCACCATCTCCGACGTTTTGGAGCATCTAGTCCTCCGTTACTTGCAGGACCTGCCAGCGGCCACGTTTCAACACGACAATGCGCGCCCGCACGTGGCACGCATCGTGCAACAATTCTTCACGGCCCACTAGGTGTCACTGCTGCCGTGACCCACCTGTTCTTCCGATATGTCGCCCATCGCACACGTTTGTTCGCTGATCGGCACCCGAGTGGCCCGGCAAGCACCACCCGCTGCTATGCCTGATGAACTGTGGTGACGTGTGAAATCAGCTTGGGCCGAAATACCCCAAGCCTCTTTCGTTCGATGCCGCGGCGTGTAGCGGCCGTTATTGCCAACCATGGGGGCCACACGAACTATTGATGTCTGCGTGTTCCGCAAGTCGCACGGGCCTGTAAGCTCAATCGTTTCATCTTTGTATCTGTTGTTATGTGTCCAGTAAATCTGGCTTTGCTATCTCGTGTCCCTCTTGATGTTGCATTTTGGGTGGTCAGCAGTGTATTTGGGATAACATGTATTTTGAATTCGATCTCATCTGCATTTACGCCCTCTAACGGCGAAATTTTGCTCGATAAAAAAACTATACGAAGGGTCGTGATTCTCATATTTCAAGCTTCCTAATTCAAGAATATTTTTTTTTCAAATCGGTCTTTTAGTTGCAGAGATATGGTGTCTACATACGGACAGACAAACCGATAAGCACCATCTTGTTATACGCTTTCCAACCGTAGGTTGAAGCAGCGATATGTTCCAGCTTTGTCCGTCTGTCTGTCTGTCCACACGATAAATTGCGTAAATATGGTTCGATTTCGATGAAATTTTAGTATGTGGTAGGGAACAACCCCTATTGAAAATGGACGAAATGGGGTCAAAGATCAGATTAGAGAGAGATTCATTCACGTTATCAAAGATTTTAGCGAGATACATTCCATCGCCCTTACACGTCATAACTTACGTAAAAATGCTTCGACTGCGACTAAACTTTATCATCTTGTTCCGGCGGTGCACTGAACCGGTTATGTTGAATATCATTGAAATGGGGTCAAAGGTCAGGGCACAGAAGCGAGATTTATTCCACAACCATCATCCTCATAACTTGACCAAAAATGCTTCTATTGCAACAAAACTTTAGTATGTTGTTCCGGAGATACACTGAACAAATTCTGTTGAATATCATCGAAATGGGGTCAAAGGTCAGGGCACAAGAGCGAGATTCACTCAGCAGCCATTATCCTTATGACTTGGGTAATAACTTGTGTAAGGATTTCTGGTATGTTGGAAAGTGTATCACAATGAATGAATTGCATGATTTTACCAACTTGTTTGCAAAAGGCGTGCTAAAAGCTGCCAGTTGTGATAGGAAAATCAGTGATAATGTTAAATTCTAAAAAGTAAAAAAAAAAAAAAAAAGGTAAAGTGACGCAATTATTGAGTGACAGAGAAGGAAAGAAAACTTCCAGCCATCTGTGGGACAAGGTCACAAGAATCTGGGAGAGGACACGACTTTTTAACAATTTTGGAGAGTGGAATTCACAAACGCCATAGCGACAGCAGATTGGGCATCTGGATTATGTCATGGTAAGAGTGACATGGCCGCCCAGTTGGCGCAGTGGTCTTAACGCTGACTTGTGACCATTCGTCCGAGATGGGTAAGGGTTCGAATCCCGGTGGGGCATGGATGTTGTGTTTGTCTTACGGCACTGGATCTCTCCCTTCCCTGGAACCAGTGACCCTAAATTAGGGACGGGCGACTGCTTATATCCCATTGAGTTGCTTACACTCGTCGTTAAACCTCCAATAATAAAAAAAATGATAAATAAATGTGTACAGATATAGACAATGTTACACAGATATAGACATATTGATCAAGTAACACATTGGCCGCCCAGGTGGCGCAGTGGTCTAAGCGATGGCCTCTGATCATTCGTCCGAACGGGGTCCGAGTTCGAATCCCGGTGAGGCATGGATGTTGTGTTTGTCTTACGGCACCGGCTCTCTCCCGTCCGTGGAACCAGTGACCCTAAATTAGGGACGGGCGACTGTTTATTGCCCATTGAGTTGCTCACGGTGGTCGTTAAACCTCCAATCAAAAAAAAGAAAAAATTCTTCCGAAACGGGTCCGGGTTCGAAACCCTGTTAGGCATCGATGTTGTGTTTGTCTTACGGCACTGGCTCTCTCCCTTCCCTGGAACCAGTGGCCCTGAATTAGGGACAGCGACTGCTTATATCCCATTGAGTTGCTCACGGTGGTCGTTAAACCTTCAATCAACAAAAAAAAAAGAAAGAAGAAAAAAGTGACATGAGTCGGAGAGCATAGGATGCCGGAGACCACGGGATCAAAATGAAAGGCTGTGATTGGTTGTGCACTGTCCAGCATCTCAGAAAAAGTTGAGGAACGCAAAAACATGCGATTTTGGCGGCACTCCTCGTATAGCTTTCTCTGAAAATAGCTGTCAGGTAAGGTGGCACGATGAATTTTGAAACCTAAAGCTTAGGCACTCAGCTGCGGTTGAGTTGCGAGAGGCGAAGATTTGTACTAACTGCAGTTAGTGGTGGATCTTTTTAAATACCCACGCAATAGTAACTCTGGCCTAGAAAGCTGAAACTAAGCATTTAGCTGGTAAGTAGATAAAAGGTAACTCGAGTAGATAACTCCCCTGGTGTCTGTACCTAATGCACGGCGAGTCACATTATTCTGATCACCAGCTAATATCCATATTTACCGATCTGTGCAGTGCGGACAGCAGGGTGACGGACTGGGAGTGCCTCAATAACGTGCTGGAAGGTGTTTACAGGTATGTGGAACCATGCTGACTGCAGTGCATCTGACAGCTGCTGGAGGGTGCGTGGTGGAGGATCCATAGAGCGAACAACACGATCAAGGTGGTCCCGCAGATGCTCAATTTGGTTTACATCTGGGGAATTAGGGGGCCAGGGAAGTACTTTGAAGTCTTCATCGTACTCTTTCAACCATTCTCGGACATTTCTAGCTGTGTGACACGTCGCGTTGGAAGATCCCATCCGCCCCAGGGGAGACAATCAACATGTATCGGTGTACGCGGTCTGCAAGGATGGACTCAACGAATTCGGTCCATAGAAAGATGGATTCATAATGAATTTGGTCCATAGAAAGATGGATTCATAACGAATTCGGTCAAGGATGGATTCTTAACGAATTCGGTCCACGGGTATGATTCGATCCAGAGAACGCAACAGAAACATTCCCCAGACCATTACGCTGCCCCCACCAGCTTGTGTTCTGCCAGGAATGGTTGAACAGTGTTTATTCTCAAGTGCTTCTCGCATTATACCGCCAACGTCCATCCGTTTGATGAGGCAAAAACCGTGACTCACCGCAGAATGCAATCCTTGCCAATCAGCGGAGGTCCAATACCGATACTGCCATGCAAATGTAAGCTTTCTCCCGCCGATGCACTTTCGTTAGCTTAGGTGCAGTGACCATCCGTCCCCATACGCAGCAAGGTTCGCTGAACTGCCGTTTCAGACACACTTCCGATAGCCCCCTGGTTCATTCGGCCAGTGAGTTGCTCCACTGTTGCGTGTCGATCGGTCCTCACGCACCTTCGAAGCCGACGTTCACCTCTCACATCAATAGCACCTGGTGCTCCGCAGTTTCCACGTCGCTTATTCGCAATGGTGCCATTTCTCCAATCGCGATTACATTTTAATCACAGCAGCACACGAACAGTTCACAAACTGCGCTGTTTCAGAAATACTGCCACCCTTGTCACGAAAGCCGGTAATCATCCCTTCTTGCAAATCTGATAAATCGCTCCTTTTATCCATGACAGCAACGAGTGAAATGTTTTCAGGATGTCTATAGTACACCTTATGTACCCTATAACCAGCTCAAGACACGTGCCTTTTCCCATTAGCTACGCGCTGTTGACCTCAAAAGTAGAAGGTGATCACAATAATGTGACTTAACTGTTAATGCCTTGTTTCTTGCTTCCAAGTGCTTGCGTGTTTCCTGCTGCTATCCAGACTAGGTGTAAAAGGAAGTGATTCCTTCATATTGTTGGTCAAGAAGGAATCTCTGCTAAGAAAGTCGAGACGGGAAAATTCCGACACAGATTTCTGTGTATGTGGGCAGTTGTCCTTTCAAACGTTTTTTGGCCTCTAAAAGCAGGGTTGTTGCCTTTGCAGTTTAAATCTTGAATTAAACATATTCCGTTTTTCATTGATACTCGCATGTTATATGTCTTGATATATTAAATTAATTTTTCTTTTCTTTTGGGAGAAGACCTTTAAGAAGATTTTTCGTTGAAGGCACTTAAGCGAATCCCTTTAGGCTGCTACTGAGGATACTTTGTGTAACCTACAAAAACGACCAACTTTTGATGCACATGAAGATTTTTCTTAACTATGAAACATGTTTTTTCAAGACGAATCGATGCGCCAAATAGAAAACTAAAGTTGAATTATGTAGTTCAAAGCGGAATGCTAATTACGATGCTAATTAAGCTAATTAGCATAGCCATTAGCGACATCCAGTAGAAAACTTCTGATGGTTGTTTGGCAAGTGAGCGCTTTTTGCACTCAGAGGCTGCACAAAAGTTGTGTACAACTTTATGAACGAAGAAGTAATTTATTCTTGTAATAAAATGAGATGTGTGACTTAAAAATCGTAAAAATTTAGTTAAGGATATTCATGGAAATTAAGGTTGCTCTTGTAAGTATAGTGGACAGTGCAATGATATGTATTAATCATCTTAAGGTAAATATAGGTCGAAAAATCGGAAAAAGTGATGAAAGTAGCAAATTGCTTGTAAAACTTAGGAAATTATGGAGATAAAAATTACACAGCCCAACAAAAAACTGGTTTCTGGTGCTTTGGAAGTTAGACCCATTTGTGGATATATTTGTGGCGCTGATTCCAAAAATGGCATTTGTTTGGCCATATCAACTCTCTTTTTGGAGATACGCAAACCTGCTTTAGATGCTGATGTGCAGAAATACACTGCTGGCCACCCAAAATGCAACACCAAGAAGGACACGAGATAGCAAAGTCAGATTTACTGGACACATAACAACAGATACAAAGATGAAACGATTGAGCTTACAGGCTAGTGAGACTTGCGGAACATGCATACATTAATAGTTCGTGTGAACCCCATGGCTGGCAATAACGGCCGCTACACGCCGCGGCATCGAACGAAAGAGGCTTTGGATGTGGGCTTGGGGTATGTCGGTCCAGGCTGCTTTCACACGTTGCCACAGTTCATCACGCGTAGACGCGGGTGTGCTTGCCGGGCCACTCGGTTGCCGATCAGTGGCCAGACATGTTCGATGGGCGACATATCGGAAGAACAGGCGGGCCACGGGAGCAGTGTCACCTGGTGGGCCGTAAAGAATTGTTACACGATGCGTGCCACGTGCAGGCGCGCATTGTCCTCTTGAAACGTGGCCGCTGGCAGGTCCTGCAGGTAAGGGAGGACTACAGGCTCCAAAACGTCGGAGATGGTGCGGTGGCTGTTGAGTGTACCGGCGATGCGTGCCAGAGGAGTGCGGATGTCATATCCAATTGCGCCCCAAACCATAACGCCAGGCGACGGACAGGTATGGCGATGCATAATGCAGGCGTCATACAGTCTCTCGCCACGGTGCCGCCACACACATGTATCCGACCATCGTGGTGTTGCAGGAAAAAGCGGGATTCGTTCGAGAAGACAATGTCCGTGCCATTCCGTAGTCCAGGTGCGGCGTTCAACTGCCCACTGCCGCCGCACTCGCCGGTGGTGTAACGTTAATGGTAATCGGAGCAATAGGCGCTGTGCGACAAGTCTCCACTCCTGCAGACGACGTCGAACGGTACGTTCTGACACAGGTTGTTGCGCAACACACCCTAATTCCTTTTCGTGATGTGGCAGTGCGAAATGCCAAAGCCCGCCGCACAACATGCCGGTCCTCACGTTCGGTGGTGTGCTGCGGCTGCGGCAATCGCTCACGTCGGTCGGTCCATCCCTCCTGCACCCACTGATTCCATACTCGCCTCACTGTGGCTAGATGTCGTCTCACACGGGCGCCGATGTCTCGGTACGATAAACCGCTGTCGCGATAAGCCACTATTCGTCCTCTGTTGAACTCCGAAACGTGCTGGAATGACTGCCGTATTCTGCGACGAGGCATCAGGAAGATTCCCACGCACAGTTCCGGTAGCACAACACACTTCCACTACTCACACCCGGCCTTCTGTGCACCCTTCTTATAGTGCTTCTCAGTGACGTGTTGGGCGCACATGATTTGAATATGCCCTACAATGCTAATCGTTTGCATGTCCTCTCGCGGGCAACGCATGCTGCTAATTTCAGGCCAACCGGATGCTTCCTTCTTGGTGTTGCATTTTGGGTGGCCAGTAGTGTATAATAAGGAGTATATTTTCAATTAGAGATTGTTCAGGGTGGGTGATAAAGGAGAATTGTGATTCCCTGGAGTGTGTAGGTATCCCAACTTTTGCGACAATCTTGTAAAACTGTGCTCACCAAGAATTCTTTTGTGGACTGATGCCACTCACATCGATAAACCTTTTCGGAATATTTTCTTCTTAAAATATTGCACAGTTTCTCCGCCAAGGAGCATAGATGTACATCGTATTTTTGTCAATATCTCTACTTCTAGGAGTCCGATTTGAAAAATTCCTTCTTTGTTGGATAGTGTTTTTCGTGTGACACGTTTTTCATAAAATTTAAAAATTTTCAAGTAATTCATAGACTTTCCGCTAGGGGACGTAAAGCTAAATAGCGTTTCCCCCTATATCTCTGCTTCTAAATCTCCGATTTGAAAATTTCTTTCTGCACCGGATACAGCTCCTGATGGGAAATCGTTTGTACATAATTTCTGATTTTTGTAAAAAAATAGTTTGGCCACCAGGGGGCGTAAATCTTAACTTCCGCTTCTGTTGTATTTGCAGCAAAATATGAGCTTCTAAATTCTCGATTGAAAAAAACGTCTTGTGTTGACCGATACTAGTCATGTCGAAAAACCTTTTAGAAACACTTTCTTGTTAAAATAGTGTACGGTTTCTACGCCAGGGGGCGTAGATATATATCTTATTTTTGTCAATATCTCTACTTCTAGGAGTCCGATTTGAAAAATTCCTTCTTTGTTGGATAGTGTTTCTAGTGTGACATGTGGTTCATATAATTTCAAAATTTTCATGTAATTCATAGACTTTCCGCTAGGGGGCGTAAATGAAAATTGCGTTTCCCTCTATATATCTGCTTCTAAATCTCTGATTTGAAAAATTCTTTCTGCACTGCATACAGCTCCTGATGGAAATTCGTTTGCATATAATTTCTGAGTTTTGTAAGAAATGGTTTGGCCACCAGGTGGCCTAAGCCTTAATTTTCGCTTCTGTTTTATTTGCAGCAAAATATGAGCTTCTAAAATCTAGATTGAAGAAAAAAGTCATTCGTTTGCCGATACTACTCATGTCGACAAACCTTTTAGGAAAATATTCTTCTTGAAAAAACGCATGGTTTCTACGCCAGGGGGCGTAGATATATATCCTATTTTCGTAAATATCCCTGCTTCTAAGAGTAAGATTTATAAAATTCCTTCTTTGTTGGATAGTGTTTCCGATGCGAAATGTTTTTCCTATAAATTCAAAATTTTCAAGTAAATCATAGACTTTCCGCTAGGGTGCACAAAAGTAAATTGCGTTTTCTGCGTTACTTTTGCTCCTAAAGCTCTGATTTGAAAAATTCTTCCTGTATCACATACAAGACCTGATGGAAAATATTTTTCACGTAATTTCTATTGTTTGGTAAAGAATGGTTTGGCCACCAGGGGTCATATCTGTTAGTTTCTGCTTCGGAAGTATTTGTTGCAAAATCTGGGCTCCTGAAAACTCGACTAATTTTTTTTTTCTTGGACCGCTACAGCCTATATGGATAAACCTTTTGAGAATACTTTCTTCCTAAAATAATGCATGGTTTTCCCACTAGGGGACGTAAAGTCACATCTTAGTTTTGTCGATATCTCTGTTTCTAAGAGTTCCTAAGCTCACGATTCCGTTTACAGCAATACATGAGGGATTAAAAACCCGATTAAAAATCTTCTTTCTTTGGTCAGATCTATTGTTTTCCATACCGGTTCCATTGACTTTGAATAGCTTTGATAAATTTAATTTGCGTCAGAACGGATTCAAAAGGTGTGCTTATTACAACCGAAAATTCGGTGTCACCTTTCTTGTTTTTATATATAACCAGTAAGATTTATTATTTTTTGTTTTTATAAGACTATGTATATATTGTAAAGTATTTCAGAAAATAATATAGCCAGATGTAATGAGCTAAACAAGTTTTTAATTAAACAACACTTTTTAATGGGCTACAAATTTTTCGGTTTAAGCAATTCCCTTTTCCGAGACATCCCCGAGATTTGAAATTGTCTAAACTCTAAATCATATGAAGAGAGCATTTGTTTCTATCATTTTTAATTAATTTTTTATCCAGTTGAGTAGCTATTACGAAGTTATAATACTGCGGGAAAATCTCCAATTAAAAATTTTGTTCTCGGCAACTTCTCTTAATAAACAAACGGCCACATTAAAATGATTTTTGACATTACTTAAAGTGTGAAGTACGAATTTCCTGCAATTATATCAAGCAGTTTGTAATCAGCTGAAGCCAAAATATATTTTACACGTAGGACAATCGACGTTTCCCTTCGGTTATTTCATAACCCCGCAAATTACGATAAGGATGTTTTCTTGAATCGTAAGTTAAAAGGTGCAACGTCCAACTGATCCCCCATTGAAAACAATACTATTACGCAGTACTATAAGAAGGTAAAGGATGACACACACGTAACAGTACGACCGTCGCAGACAGTTGTTCGCGCACGTACGTGGTGCATTAGATGAAGTCATTTGTCTCACTAACTTTTTTTATTTTGAGGTATTTCTCCTTGATTTTACGTATCGTACGATAGTTGTGAGCATAGTTCCGATTTCGGCCACCGGATACAATCAGATGGCGCTGCATGTACTGACTGTGACGTCAGAACGTTATTCTCCTTTTTTATGAAATTACCCTGCAATGCAAAAAAAAAAAAAAGATGAGATAAATCACCTCCTAACACCTACGTAGCAGAACAAACATTGCAGACAGTTGTTCGAGTACGTGCATGTTGCCACAGATGAAGCCATTTGTCTTACTAACTTTATTATATTTAATTTTGAAGATGACAATCCGATTTTTGTCGTAAATGTCACAAGGATGGTAAGTCAGATAATATCCGAAAACTTGATAATTTTCATCGTCCTAGAGCGGGACTCGAACCCGCGTCTTTTAATATAATCCTGTGATGGTTATATTCAAATTGATCGGAAACTTGAAACTTGGTCGTTCTGGGTGGTGTAGTAGTTAGCATACCCGGGCGTTTTCTGGAAGACGCGGCTTCGAGTCCCGGTCCAGGACGATGAAAATTTTCAAGTTTTCGGATATTATCTGACTTACCATCCTTGTCACATTTACGCAAAAAATCGGATTATCATCTTCAAAATTTGTATTAAATGGCGTAATCCCGTATTTCTTTCATGATTTATCTGCTTCTCCGGGCAAAACACGCGATAAGATTCTTAACCTCCAGATTTGCTAAACATGAATGCCGGTTGCTTCGACTAGCGAATCCTGTGATGGTTATATTCAAATTGATCGGAAACTTGAAACTTGGTCGTTCTGGGTGGTGTAGTGGTTAGCATACCCGGGCGTTTTCTGGGAGACGCGGGTTTGAGTCCCGCTCCAGGACGATGAAAATTTTCAAGTTTTCGGATATTATCTGACTTACCATCCTTGTCACATTTACGCCAAAAATCGGATTGTCATCTTCAAAATTTGTATTATATGGCGTAATCCCGTATTTCTTTCATGATTTATTTTATTTTTCGGTATTTCTCCTTGATTTTACGTTTCGTGCGATAGCTGTGAGCCTAGTTCCGATTTCGACCACCGGATAAAAGCAGATGGCGCTGCATGTACTGAATGACGTCAGAGTGTTATTCTTTTTTTTTTTCAAGAAATTATTCTGCAATGCGAAGAAAATGAAATGAAACACCACATAACACCTACGTAGCAGAACAAACATTGCATACAGTTGTTCGAGTACGTGCGTGTTGCCACAGATGAAGCCATTTGTCTTACTAACTTTATTTTATTTTGCGGTATTTCTCCTTGATTTTACGTATCGTGCGATAGCTGTGAGCCTAGTTCCGATTTCGGCCACCGGATAAAAGCAGATGGCGCTGCATGTACTGAATGACGTCAAAGCGTTTTTCTTTTTTTATGAAATTACTCTGCAGTGCAAAGAAAATGAAATAAAAGACAACATTACTGTTACCGGGGCTTCCATATTTATCAGAAGCGAGATTCTCTAGCCATTCTTTGAGCTATTGAATCGTAGTCATTTTCTTTCATTTCCCGGCATTTGGATGGGAATCGCAGCAACAGAAAAAGTATTTCCTTTCCCACGCGTCGTAGCAGAGGGAGCAGATAAGCAATTAAGAACATAGAGTTTTGAGACTGAAGGCGTGCGGCTCTTTCTTGGAAGAAGTCGGAAGAGGGGACAGTTTTCTGAGGGGGTTTCTCTCTCCGGGCAAGAGAGGGGGACTCGGTGGCGAAAAGTCGAGGGAGGAGCAGAATATTTTTAGGAAGCTCTAAAAACCTCGGGGGTTTGGTCGAAACGGATGAATTGAGAGGTTTGGATGGCCTGGAAGAGACAAGCAGAATTCGTCGAGTAGGACAGCGAGGGACAACTAAAATAATGAAAGCACGAAAATGACGGACACAAGCTTGATGACATTCCCCGTAACATCTGAATAAAAGTTTTTCCTCACTGCAAAATTTAGCCTCAGTCGATTCAATTTTCTATGCTTTCTATTGTATTTATCTGCTCCAGTTGGGAGAATTACGGATTAAACCACCGACACCGAACTTACTGCAAAGGAAGCATCTAAAGAACCCTCCACACAGGGCGCTGTAATAGAACTCAGCACCAAGCCCTGTAACATAACACTAACGTAGCATGGACGCAAACAAATCCTCGACATAACACCAACCTTGGAATGGACGCATACAAATCCTGGATGGTGGTTAGTGGGATGTTACACCATCCTTCATGCAGAAAGAAAGGTTTTACGTGCCTAATAGGGTGTGGGACCACCATTGGCATTCAAAACCACCTGAATCCTCCTTGGAATGGACGCATACAAATCCTGGATGGTGGGTAGCGGGATGTTACAGCATTGTTCATGCACAAAGAAGGTTTTACGTGCCTAATAGGGTGTGGGACCACCATTGGCGTTCAAAACCACCTGAATCCTCCTTGGAATGGACGCATACAAATCCTGGATGGTGGGTAGCAGGATGTTACAGCATCCTTCATGCACAAAGAAGGTTTTACGTGCCTAATAGGGTGTGGGACAAGACAACCTTTGGCATTCAAAACCACCTGAATCCTCCTTGGAATGGACGCTTTTAAATCCTGGATGGTGGTTAGCGGGATGTTACACCATCCTTCATGCAGAAAGAAGGTTTTACGTGCCTAATAGGGTGTGGGACCACCTTTAGCATTCAAAACCGCCTGAATCCTCCTTGGAATGGACGCATACAAATCCTGGAGGGTGGTTAGTGGGATGTTACACCATTCTTTATGCAGAAAGAAAGTTTTACGTACCTAATAGGGTGTGGGACCACCTTTGGCATTCAAAACCGCCTGAATCCTCCTTGGAATGGACGCATACAAATTCTGGATGGTGGGTAGCGGGATGTTACAGCATCCTTCATGCACAAAGAAGGTTTTACGTACCTAATAGGGTGTGGGACCACCTTTGGCATTCAAAACCGCCTGAATCCTCCTTGGAATGGACGCATACAAATTCTGGATGGTGGGTAGCGGGATGTTACAGCATCCTTCATGCACAAAGAAGGTTTTACGTGCCTAATAGGGTGTCGGACAACCTTTGGCATTCAAAACCGCCTGAATCCTCCTTGGAATGGACGCATACAAATCCTGGATGGTGGTTAGTGGGATGTTACACCATTCTTCATGCAGAATGAAGGTTTTACGTACCTAATAGGGTGTGGGACAACATATGGCGTTCAAAACCGCCTGAATCCTCCTTGGAATGTACGCATACAAATCCCGGATGGTGATTAGCGGGATGTTACACCATCCTTCATGCAGAAAGGTTTTACGTGCCTAATAGGGTGTGGGACCACCTTTGGCATTCAAAACCGCCTGAATCCTCAATGGAATGGATGCATACAAATCCTGGATGGTGGCTAGCGGCATGTTACACCATCTTTCATGCAGAAAGAAGGTTTTACGTGCCAAATAGGGTGTGGGACCACCTTTGGCATTCAAAAACGCCAGAATCCTCCTTGGAATGGACGCATACAAATCCTGGATGGTGGTTAGTGGGATGTTACACCATTCTTCATGCGGAAAGAAGGTTTTACGTGCCTAATAGGGTGTGTGACCAGCTTTGGCATTCAAAACCGCCTGAATCCTCCATGGAATGGACGCATACAAATTCTGGATGGTGGCTAGTGGGATGTTACACCATTCTTCATGTAGAAGCTGTTCCTGGTCCTTGATAAATGCAAGAGGAGGATGACGGAATCTTACTCTGATTTCTAACACAGATCCCAGTGGCTCGATGATGTTTAAGCCTGGTGATTGGTAAGGCAGAGGAAGGTGTGAAAGTGCGTCCTAATGTTTCTCAAACCATTATTGGACATTCCGAGCGTTGTACATTGAGGAGCTGTCATCTTGTTAGATGGCATCCCCTTCAGGAAAAAATGCCTGAAAAGTTGAATGGACTTGATTGGCCAAAATGTTTAAATACGCCCTGCCAATCATCCGTCCTTTCACGGTGATCAGGAGACTTTTTGAAAACCACGATATGACTACCCAGAGCTTGACAGAACCACCACCATACTGCACTGTTGCGAACAGACAGTCCGGAATGTACGCTTCTGAATGTGTTCTCATCACGTAAACACATCCTAAGATGTGAATATGGATTCACTCGAACACATTCAACGCTTCCATGCATCGGCAGTCCACGTTGTGTGTTCCTATCACCACTGCCATCGCCGTAGTGCATTCATCTGGGTCACCAGTGGTTTTGCAATAGCAGCTCTGGCATGAATATCTTGTTTATGAAGTTCCTTGCGCACTGTTTTTGTTGATACTTGGGTCTAGAGATGCAGATTGTGCTCTGCACTCATCGTCGGCGCTGTGGTCTTCTTATTACGAGGTAACAGTCCTCTTTAATGCTCTCCTGTCTCTATCAGTCAGGGTCGTTTTCCGGCAGCTCTTGTGTTTCGCAGGCCAGGTTTTGCCACGAACACGGTATGCTGTCATGACGTTAAACACAATAGCTCTCGATAGCCCCACTACCCTGGCGACTGTTGTCAAGGAGGCACCAACAAGCCGGCCACCAACGATTAGCCCACTTTCGAAGTCCGTTAGGTCGCTCATTTTGTCGTCACCCTGAAAGAAATTTTGCGACAAGATACTTTAAATGCACTTAGATCACATCACATGTAGAGGATTTTAGGAAGGGAGTGTCTGACCACAGGTCTTAAACAACCCTTAGAAATAGGAAGCAAGGAGATTTGGCCGATAGGAAAGTCACACGGAAGCGAGGTAGAAGACGCCCGTTTTTACTACCAGGGGGCCGGTACCCCGGGTCCGACGGCTTAACGTGCCCATCCGACGCACGGCAGATATTTAGTGGTTTGAGTGTTCGTACCAAACCCGAGGTCTTCTCCGTGGAAGGCACGAACGTTGCCCACTAGGACACTCGCGGCCCTTCAATGCACCTAAACAGGACCTTGGGGTACTAAATAAAGCCATTACAAGCAAAAGGTGGTGGATACCTTTGCGTATTGTGACGTACGCAGCTGTGTTAAAATTCACGTCCCCGAGCGTGGTGTTCACATTATTCTGGCCAACCCCTGTGTGTACGTAGAGGAGAAAACATGACATATATGTATGCGGTTCGGTGCTATCCGCGACTTCACGCATCCAGTGGGAGTCTTCGAATGTTTTCCCCGCGGAGGAGGGAGGGAGGAACACTGTGTTAACTTTCTGCGGATCAAATTTCGAGCTTAAAGACGTTATTCCTATTGCAGAATAAAAACGTTACAATGTTATAAACTAAGACGAAATACTTAGCACGAAAGCTTTGAATTTAAGACATGAATGAATTTTAAATAAAAATTAGAATCATGGAATTCGAAGGTATAAACGAATGTTATAATCAAGCAACTTTAAATGGGAAAATATTGCTAAAATAAAACCGTGATGCCCGTTTTCCTCGCTATTTTCCTCGTTGTCTTTCAAAAATTAATTAAAATTAAAAAAATGTTTTCAGACATATGTTCCCGAGATTGAAATTCTTTCGCATTCGTAGAACGGTTTTCGAAGGGGTTTTAAAAAACGATACCATCGGGGAATGCTGATGAGAGAATTATCGCAACTGCTCGAAAAGATAAAATTACGATGGCAAAATAGGATAACAGGAATTACATTTGTTACCTTTGCTCTTTTTGAAATTCCACGTAAAATTGTTTGAGAGAATGGATCTGCAATTCTATTCAATGCCGAAAGGAGATGCTCAATTGTAAAAATAATTGCAAATTCCATTTATTGCGCGTTCAACGCCTGAATACAGGCGACAGTCCCAATTCGTAAGTTTTTTTCAAAGAGTAATTTGCATTTAAGACCAAATTAATGCGAGTTAAACATACACTATCCAAATCTTTCTACTTAAGAAACTGCATTCATCTAAGGATAAATTTGCTTTACTTACCGATTTTCAATTCACATTTAAGAAATAATTCATTCACCTACCTGGAAAGACAGAAAATGAATTCTCGTTAAACATAAGCAAAAATAGTTTTAACAAAGTTACATTGTGTCATTTTTGAGTTCAAAAATATATTTTCTGCTATCAATACCTTTTTGCTGAGATATCTGAAAGATGAGAAAATTTCAATGATTCTTAGTGTATTTTCATTCAACGTTCTACCCCACACCGTACGAAGCACTGAAACCTTGAGACTTTTCAGATACGTTGCGCAATGTAACAGTAATGTTTCAGAAACCTTACGGTTACGTCAGAATGTCCTCAAACTTTATATAACTTTGAAACATAACTGATACGTTACAGTGAAAGGTCTTTGTAACTTCAACATACCGACTTCAGTTAGTGTTACGTATTTGAAAGATATTTGTAACTTCGTTACATTACTGTTACTTATTTGAAAGATATTTATGACATCATTATATTACTCTTACGTATTTACTACGTTGGACATTATAGTTTTAATAAACTTTGTAAAACCACAATAAAAATATTACGCTCGACAGCTGTTTCAAGGGAAACAACAGTCGTATTACGAGCTGTTTACGTTTTCACAGGTTCAACACAGTCCACTGTCCATCGGGAACAGTGGCGGCGTTTATATATTGACAACAAAAGAAATAAAAATCGGTCCCAAATGAGGGTGTCGAATTTATATTTTACCTGTGGAATAGACTGTATTTCAGCGAAAAAAGAAAAAAAAATCAAATTCGTCCTTTTTCTAAATCATCATCATCATCATCATTGTCAACCATTATCAATACACTGCTGGACGAAGGTCTCCCCAAGTTTCCTCCACAACGGTCTGTCTTGTGCCAGTCTCCTCCATGTCACTCCCGCATACTTTCGAATTTCATCCACCCATCTTCCATGTGGTCTTCTTCTGGGTCTTTTCCTGTCCCTTGGAATCCAATCTAAAATTTCGGCTGTCCATCGATGGTCTGTTCTTCTGGCAGTATATCCAGCCCATTGCCATTTCAGGGATTTAACTCTGATCATGATGTCTTCCACTCTTGTCATTTTTCGGATCCACGTGTTCCTCTTCTTATCTCTCCTGGTTACACCAAGCATGCACCTCTCCATGCTACTTTGAGTTGTCTGCAGCCTTTGTATGTCTCTTTTAGCTAAGGTCCACGTCTCTGCACCATACGAAAGCACTGGAAGGATGCATTGATCAAACACTTTTCTTTTAAGACATAATGGCATATTGCTCTTGAAAATTATGCTGTTTCTTCCAAAAGCTCTCCAGGCAAGTTTTGTACGCCGATTAATTTCTTCACCAATGTGACCCTCACTTGATATCTGCTGTCCAAGATAAACGTACGTGTCTGTTATCTCCAGCTTTTCTCCATCAATCGATAAATCTTCATTTCTTGTAAAAGCGTTGTACATCACTTTTGTCTTCTGAAAGTTAATTTTTAATCCCACTTCTTTACTCTTGTCAGCAAGTTCCTGGATCATACTCTGTAGCTCTGATGGGGTAGTTGCAAAAATGACTATGTCATCAGCAAAACGAAGGTGGGTTAGATAATCTCCATTAATCTTTATCCCTTTGTTTTCCCAGTTCAGTGATTGAAAGACATTTTCCAATGTGGCATTAAAGAGCTTCGGAGATATGGTGTCACCTTGTCTCACTCCTTTTCCAATTTTTATGTGTGTTGTATTTTCAAACAGCCGAATCTTTGCACTTGCATTTTCATAGATGTTATTAATAATATTAATGTATGCATCTTCAATACCGCAGGATTTCAGAGCCATTGCAACTGCTGATGGTTTCACCGAATCAAAGGCTTTTTCATAATCGATAAAAGCCATGCACAATGGAAGCTCATATTCCCTCGCTCTTTCAATTAGTTCTCTCAGTACGTGGATATGATCTATTGTGCTGTAGCCACTCCTGAATCCAGCTTGTTCTCTCGGTTGAGCCATGTCCAGTGTCCCCTTCAAGCGGTGTGAAAGAACTTTAGTGAAGATTTTATAAACCACTGATAGGAGGCTGATAGGTCTGTAGTTCCCGAGATCCTCAATGTCACCTTTTTTATGTAGCAAGATCATTGTAGCGTTGTTCCAATCCTCAGGAATTTTCCCTTCATTAAGGCATCGAGTGAAAATTTGGGCGAGTACTGTTTCGATTTCTCCACTTGCTTCTTGTATGATGTCTATAGTAATTCCATCTTCTCCTGGAGCTTTTCCCCGCTTCATGTTCTTGATTGCATGTGCAACTTCTGCTGGAAGGACTGGAAGAACTCTGGTACTGGTACCTTTCATGATGTCTGGAGTACATGTATCATCCCTTTCATATAATTTGGAGTAGAAATCTTTCACTCTTGTCAAAATTTCGCCTCTATTTCTTGTTATGGAACCATCTTCTTTTCTCAGAGCCATAATCTGTTTTCTTCCCCTTACTGAGATGTCCCTTTGCTATCTTTAGGCTTTGGTTGTTTTCAATTGCTTTCCTTACTAGTTCACAGTTGAATTTTCTTACGTCTTCAGTGATACTTTTTCGTGCTGTCTTGCATAGCTCTATATACTCCACTTTGGAAGTCACATCTTCTTTAGTTGTCCTCATCACTCTTCTTTTTTGCATCAACATTTTGGTTTTTCCTGATAATTTGTTCACATGCAATTTTTTCTCAGACCCAGCTAATTTTGTTGCTGTTTCCATAAGAGCTTTGGTTACTTTTCTGTTAACTTCAGAAATATCCACTTCTTTTTCTAAATACCTACCGATATGAAATTTCACATCTTCAAGTAAATAAAAATATGCTAGTATAGTATACTAATACAACGCAGCAATCTACTTAGATTTTGTATAATGCTTTTTACGAATTTAAAAATAATAATAATTAAAAAAATGACTTACTTTCAGATGATCTTGAATCACCAAAAAAAAAAAAAAAAAAAAAAATAATTAAATATTAAATCAACTAACTCGAGTAGGACAGTATCTACAAAGCATATCCCAGTAGCACGTGGGAATACGGCTACGAGAGTGCTTCTGTGAAATGGCATAATGCGCATGCGCTTGCGCATCCACGCCGTTGCAAAACCAAAAATCTTAAATATCGCCGGAATGTAACATCAAAGTAACAATTATGTACAATGGAATCCATAAAACAGTAGTATCGGTGAATGCTCTTTTTAACGTAACCGTAATGTACAAAATGTTATGTTCCAAAATAAATGTTGCTGAAACGTAATTGCAAGATATCTCTGAAAGTGTAAAGAAAATGAGAGATTGTATCATTATTGATACATATCTGAAACGTAATTGTAAGATATCTCTGAAAGTGTAACGAAAATGAGAGATTGTAACATTATTGATACATATCTGAAACGTAATTGTAAGATATCTCTGAAAGTGTAACAAAAATGAGAGATTGTAACATTGTTGATACATATCTGAAACGTTTCGTGCTGTATGGGATGGTACAATATACACTATATTATCAAATTCATTCGGACATACTTCCAAATATTTACATTAGTGCAAAGAACGGTTGCGTAGGAAGGTACTCTGTGAGTTGTGAGGTACTTATATCAAGCTCAGATGTTCTGCCATGATATCAGTAACTTGGAAACGGATATGCCACGAGGACGGGAACTTTCCCTGTTCCACCGTGTGCTGGTCAAAAGATGTCATTTGAGTAATGTTTCCATATGGAGCATTGCAGCTAAACTAAACATACCAAAATCGACTGTAAGGGATGTCGTGAAGAGATGGAAGCAGGACCGTACAACTACAGCAAAAATACATTAAGGAAGGCCGCACAAACTGACAGAACGTGACAGAAGAGCTATGGTAAGAAAGTCTCGTAGTGATGTCGTGAAGAAATGGAATCAGGACGGTGCAACTACAGCAAAAAGACATTAAGGAAGGCCGCACAAACTGACAGAACGTGACTGAAGAGCTATGGTAAGAAAGCCTCATAGTGATGTCGTGAAGAGATGGAAGCAGGACCGTACAACTACAGCAAAAATACATTAAGGAAGGCCGCACAAACTGACAGAACGTGACAGAAGAGCTATGGTAAGAAAGTCTCTTAGTGATGTCGTGAAGAAATGGAATCAGGACGGTGCAACTACAGCAAAAATACATTAAGGAAGGCCGCAAAAACTGACAGAACGTGACAGAAGAGCTATGGTAAGAAAGTCTCTTAGTGATGTCGTGAAGAAATGGAATCAGGATGGTGCAACTACAGCAAAAAGACATTAAGGAAGGCCGCAAAAACTGACAGAACGTGACAGAAGAGCTATGGTAAGAAAGTCTCTTAGTGATGTCGTGAAGAAATGGAATCAGGACGGTGCAACTACAGCAAAAATACATTAAGGAAGGCCGCACAAACTGAGAGAACGTGACTGAAGAGCTATGGTAAGAAAGCCTCATAGTGATGTCGTGAAGAGATGGAAGCAGGACCTTACAACTACAGCAAAAATACATTAAGGAAGGCCACACAAACTGACAGAACGTGACAAAAGAGCTATGGTAAGAAAGTCTCTTAGTGATGTCGTGAAGAAATGGAATCAGGACGGTGCAACTACAGCAAAAAGACATTAAGGAAGGCCGCACAAACTGAGAGAACGTGACTGAAGAGCTATGGTAAGAAAGCCTCATAGTGATGTCGTGAGGAGATGGAAGCAGGACCGTACAACTACAGCAAAAATACATTAAGGAAGGCCGCACAAACTGACAGAACGTGACAAAAGAGCTATGGTAAGAAAGTATCTTAGAGATATCGTGAAGAAATGGAATCAGGACGGTGCAACTACAACAAAAAGACATTAAGGAAGGCCGCACAAACTGACAGAACGTGACAAAAGAGCTATGGTAAGAAAGTATCTTAGTGATGTCGTGAAGAAATGGAATCAGGACGGTGCAACTACAGCAAAAAGACATTAAGGAAGGCCGCACAAACTGACAGAACGTGACAAAAGAGCTATGGTAAGAAAGTATCTTAGTGATGTCGTGAAGAAATGGAATCAGGACGGTGCAACTACAGCAAAAAGACATTAAGGAAGGCCTCACAAACTGACAGAACGTGACAGAAGAGCTATGGTAAGAAAGTCTCTTAGTGATGTCGTGAAGAAATGGAATCAGGACGGTGCAACTACAGCAAAAAGACATTAAGGAAGGCCGCACAAACTGACAGAACGTGACAAAAGAGCTATGGTAAGAAAGTATCTTAGTGATGTCGTGAAGAAATGGAATCAGGACGGTGCAACTACAGCAAAAAGACATTAAGGAAGGCCGCACAAACTGACAGAACGTGACAGAAGAGCTATGGTAAGAAAGTATCTTAGTGATGTCGTGAGGAAATGGAATCAGGACGGTGCAACTACAGCAAAAATACATTAAGGAAGGCCGCACAAACTGAGAGAACGTGACTGAAGAGCTATGGTAAGAAAGCCTCATAGTGATGTCGTGAGGAGATGGAAGCAGGACCGTACAACTACAGCAAAAATACATTAAGGAAGGCCGCACAAACTGACAGAACGTGACAGAAGAGCTATGGTAAGAAAGTATCTTAGTGATGTCGTGAAGAAATGGAATCAGGACGGTGCAACTACAGCAAAAAGACATTAAGGAAGGCCGCACAAACTGACAGAACGTGACAAAAGAGCTATGGTAAGAAAGTCTCTTAGTGATGTCGTGAAGAAATGGAATCAGGACGGTGCAACTACAGCAAAAATACATTAAGGAAGGCCGCACAAACTGACAGAACGTGACAAAAGAGCTATGGTAAGAAAGTATCTTAGTGATGTCGTGAAGAAATGGAATCAGGACGGTGCAACTACAGCAAAAAGACATTAAGGAAGGCCGCACAAACTGACAGAACGTGACAGAAGAGCTATGGTAAGAAAGTCTCTTAGTGATGTCGTGAAGAAATGGAATCAGGACGGTGCAACTACAGCAAAAAGACATTAAGGAAGGCCGCACAAACTGACAGAACGTGACAAAAGAGCTATGGTAAGAAAGTATCTTAGTGATGTCGTGAAGAAATGGAATCAGGACGGTGCAACTACAGCAAAAAGACATTAAGGAAGGCCGCACAAAATGACAGAACGTGACAGAAGAGCTATGGTAAGAAAGTATCTTAGTGATGTCGTGAAGAAATGGAATCAGGACGGTGCAACTACAGCAAAAAGACATTAATGAAGGCCGCACAAACTGACAGAACGTGACAGAAGAGCTATGGTAAGAAAGTCTCTTAGTGATGTCGTGAAGAAATGGAATCAGGACGGTGCAACTACAGCAAAAAGACATTAAGGAAGGCCGCACAAACTGACAGAACGTGACAAAAGAGCTATGGTAAGAAAGCCTCATAGTGATGTCGTGAAGAGATGGAAGCAGGACAGTGCAACTACAGCAAAAAGACATTAAGGAAGGCCGCACAAACTGACAGAACGTGACAGAAGAGCTATGGTAAGAAAGTCTCTTAGTGATGTCGTGAAGAAATGGAATCAGGACGGTGCAACTACAGCAAAAAGACATTAAGGAAGGCCGCACAAACTGACAGAACGTGACAAAAGAGCTATGGTAAGAAAGTATCTTAGTGATGTCGTGAAGAAATGGAATCAGGACGGTGCAACTACAGCAAAAAGACATTAAGGAAGGCCGCACAAACTGACAGAACGTGACAGAAGAGCTATGGTAAGAAAGTCTCTTAGTGATGTCGTGAAGAGATGGAAGCAGGAAGGTGCAACTACAGCAAAAAGACATTAATGAAGGCCGCACAAACTGACAGAACGTGACAGAAGAGCTATGGTAAGAAAGTCTATGAGTGATGTCGTGAAGAGATGGAAGCAGGACGGTGCAACTACAGCAAAAAGACATTAATGAAGGCCGCACAAACTGACAGAACGTGACAAAAGAGCTATGATGAGAAAGTATCTTAGTGACGTCGTGAAGAAATGGAATCAGGACGGTGCAACTACAACAAAAAGACATCAAGGAAGGGCACACAAACTGACAGAACGTGACAAAAGAGCTACGGTAAGAAAGTATCTTAGTGATGTCGTGAAGAAATGGAATCAGGACGGTGCAACTACAACAAAAAGACATTAAGGAAGGCCGCACAAACTGACAGAACGTGACAAAAGAGCTACGGTAAGAAAGTATCTTAGTGATGCCGTGAAGAAATGGAATCAGGACGGTGCAACTACAACAAAAAGACATTCAGGAAGGTCGCACAAACTGACAGAACTTGTCAGAAGAGCTATGGTATGAAAGCCTTTTAGTGATGTCGTGAAAAGATTGAAGCAGGACGGTGCAACTACAGCAAAAAGACATTAAGGAAGGCACCGCAAACTGACGGAACTTGGCAGAAGGGCCACTTTAAAAAAAAATTAAAAATGGCGTACTTCCTTTGCGGTTTCAAGCGCTGCTGAAGTAGAAAATGCTTGTAACGACTCCGTTATTATCATTTTTTTTGGATTGGTGATTTAACGAAAACCGCGTGCACTCATTGGGCAATAAGCAGTCGCACGTCCCTAATTTAGTGCTACTGGTTCCAGGGAAGGTACAGAGCCAGTGCCCTAAGAGAAACACAATATCCATGCCTCACCGGGATTTGAAACTGGACCCTTCACGGACGAATGACGATAGAAGCCAGCTCTTATACCACTGTGCCACCAGGGCTCAAACATGAAGTTCACTCTCACAATGGTTTTTTCGAGGTCTGATCAAAAAGGTTCCGAGACTAGGCCGATATACATTGAGTGGCCACTTTATTATGACCACCGCCTCAGTACTTCTTTGGGCCACCTTTTTCCTTTGTTACTGCGTCGATTCTTCGTGGCATGGACTCCCCAGATGTTGATAGGTGGTTTGTGGTATCTGAGACCATGCTTGATGAATAGCACTTTCCAGGAGTGTGAGATTGTAGGTTTGTGGATCCAGCTGTCTGATGGCTAGTTCAACTTCATCCCACAAATTCTCAATGGGTTTGAGATCTGGAGATTGTGGAGGCCACCTAAGCAAAGTAAACTCACCGGCATGTTCCTGAAACCCATCCTGTACAATACAAGCACTATGGCAGGACGCATTATCTTGTTGAAAGTAGCCATCGCCATTGGGATAAACCATCCACATGACAGGATGCACTTGGTCCGCAATGATGTTTAGATATGATGTGCCAGTCAGACGTTTATCAACACCAATTAAAGGGCCCAAAGCATGCCAGGAAAACATTCCCTAAACCATAACGTTGCCTCCACTAGCTTGAAGGGTTGTAACAATGCATTTGGAGGTCCATGCTTTCGTGATGTTTCCTCCAAATTTCACTCGGCCATCGGTATGGTGTTACTGAAAACGTGATTCATCGGACCACATAAATTGTATCCAATTATCGACTGTCCAATCCTTGTGCTCCTGTGCGAACTGGAGACGTTTTCTCTTGTTGACTGCAGACAGCAAAGGTGTTCGAACAGGCCTTTGGCTGCCATATCCCATTCGATAAAGCGTACGGCCAGCAATGCGTGCAGAGATAATTTGAGGGGATCCTCGATTAAGATGGTCTGTAATTTGCTGCACTGTTGCCCTACTTTGTCTCTTACCAGTCTGAACACTCTCCGTTCCACCTGAGCAGTCACTAGTCGATGACGACCACACGTTGCAAGTAAAGACCCAGTTTTTTGGCTGACAGTTCAGTTTTTAAACACTTTAACAACAGCTGCTCTGGAACATTTCACGAATGCGGCGGTTTCGGTAATAATCGCTCAATGGCTCCGAGCTCCTACAATCATTCCACGTGGTAAATCTGTCAAATCGCATTTTTTAACCCATCTCGTCACCCAAAAATCCCTCCTACTACTGTCGCAAGCACTAAGGTTTCTCTTTGGATACTAGACTCGCCCTCTGGCGGCAATAGCGTGCAGCCATAGCTCATTTGCTTAAAACTGTCAGGTGGTCATAATAAAGTGGCCACTCAGTGTATAACAAAGTACTTTCGTTACTTAAATCTGGCTATGATCTCCCTCAAAGTAGACTCCTTGGGCTGGGATTCACCGCTGTCAGCGTTTTTGCCACTGTTGGAACGCTCCCTTGAAGTCCTGTTCGCGCATCGTGCCAAGCACCGTCTGCGATTCGCGCTGGATCTCATCCACGGTTTTAAAACAGCGACCCTTGCGCTTCAGCTTCATATTCGGGAACAGAAAGTAGTTGCAGGGGGTTCACATCCCGCGAGTAAGGCGGGTGAGGAAGGGTTGTCATGCTGATGGAACCTGACAGAAGGGCTGTTACTGCTGCAAAACTGGTGCGTTGCTAACTGTCTGTGTGCTGCTGTTGTCGTGATGGAGAAGAAAATCGCACCTGCGCCACATTTCAGGTCGTTTGCGCCAAATATCCTCCCTAAGACGTCGCTGAACATCGCAGTAAAAAATAACGGTGACGGTCTGGCCCTGGGGGACGAATGAATTCACGGTGTACAAACTCCGCGAATGTCGAAGAACACGATGAGCATACCTTTGGTTGCGTTTCGGACCTGTCGGGCTTTCTTCGGTTGTAGAGATGCAGGTCTCTACCACTGCGACGACTATTGTTTGGTCTCCGGGTCGTAATCGTAGACGTAAGTCTCGTCCCCAGTGATGACACGCGACAGGAACATTGGTTCATTCACCACCTGCGGACGAAGATGTTGACACAGTTCAACACGGAGTGCCTTCTGTTTTGGGTTCAGAATCTTTGGCACAAACTTTGCAGCAATGCAGTGGGTGATCAAAACCGACGTCAGAATTTTTTGCACCTTTTCGTATGACACATTGCCGATGGCAGCAATGTCTTGAAGGGTTCTCCGACGATCCTCATGCACCAGTTGGTAATAAACAAGATTTTCGTGCCACAAAGACTACTCAGGGTAAGACACTTGCTGTTAATGCACGATGTTCGAACTTGCCGAATGGTTCCAGTTATAGGCAAACTTTAATAACTAATATAGACACAAGTTAAAATATATTTACATGGTTAAAATAACATGAGTATTTTCGTGCTCGCTACGAGCACATCATCAGATGAAAGACTAAGTTGGAGTTCCAGAAACACATTTATATATGGGTGCCGTTGCCAAACGTGCTCAATGAAGGAAGAAATTCTAGAACGTACACTTGCTTTAACGTAATACGAGAAAATAGAGGCCTATAGAGTTCCATTAATGATGGACAGAGTCTGCGAAAACTTTACTGTCCTGGATTTCGGTTCTTACTTCTAACATCGCAGACTCCGCCCATCATTAGTAGAACCCTATAGGCCTCTATTTTCTCATATTACGTTAAAGCAAGTGAACGTTCTTGAATGTCTTTACGGCACTCATATACACTGGCAGAAAGTGAAAAAAGAACACCAGGAAGGAAACGTCTGATACCAACGAAATTTATACAGCATAATAACGGAATACAGAGGATAACGTGATCAAAACATTATGGCAAAATACAGCTGTATTTGCTGGTAAACTGAAAAATAACATTTCCATGTAACATGGTTAGTACGAGGTTGAACCGCCATGAACTGCGTCACACTGTGCAATTCTGGCATGGAGTCTGTCGTAGAGATGCTGGATGTAAGTTTGGGGTATTGAGTTCCAAGCATCCTCAACCTAGACGCGTAAATCGGGGATGGTCGTGGCTGGCTGGGGAGACCGGATAAGTCGTTGTCCCATAAAATCCCACACGCGCTCAATGGGGGACAAATCCGGTGACCGTGCAGGCCACAGAAGTTGTCTCACACCCTGAAGTGCTTGTTGCGTTGCACGTACCGTGTGTGGGAGTGCGTTATCTTGCTGGAAAACACCACGATGGACCGACCTTACAAATGGCACATCAACGGGCTGAATGATGTTGTTGATGTAGTAGGTGCTGTTTAACGTACCC
The DNA here is from genome assembly GCA_039090855.1 of Macrothele yani. Taxonomy (NCBI): domain Eukaryota; kingdom Metazoa; phylum Arthropoda; class Arachnida; order Araneae; family Macrothelidae; genus Macrothele; species Macrothele yani. The sequence goes on along the minus strand of CM076999.1, from coordinate 13,991,286 downwards.
GGTACAAACACTAGTATTGAACGGGAGTGATAGCTGATCGCTCCCCACACCAGGAGACCAGGTGTAGGCGCTGTGTGTTACTGGAGGATGCAAGAAGGATGGAGACGCTCCCCTGTGAGTCTGCGAATATGCATACGGCCATCGGAAGCTCTCAAGCAGAATCTGCTTTCATCGCTGAACACGACAGTTCGCCATTGCGTTCTCCAGTGCAGACGTTGGCGACACCACTGCAGCCGTTTCTGACGGTGGGCTGGAGTCAGAGGTACACATGCCAGAGGCACACGTGCACGTAGTCCTGCATCCAGTAGACGGTTGCGGATTGTTCGCACAGTCCCCTCAGGTGCAACGGCAGCTCGGATTTGCGTCGCAGTGGATGTTCTGCTTGACAACGCCGCTCTTCTTATGCGTCGATCGGTCCGCTCATCAGTCCGTCTGTGACTCCCGATTCCACGTCTTCTCGTGTGGGAATGTTCTTCGGACCATCTACGCTACCATCGTACCCCCAGCGATACTTCCCGTCCAATTCGCTCCGCAATATGACGATATGACCACCCGGCCTCGCGGAGTCCGATTGGACGACCTCGAACAAAGTCCGATAACTGCTGAAATCGTACACGTCTTCCATGTCCAGATATTGCAGCTTCTTCGGGGTCTTCGCACGTGTCCGTACGCCGACGACTGATTACATTCACTTCGCCGTGCTTCTTACATACCACCGACGATCATTTGCATATTATGCCGTGCTGTGGCCTAAGTGCTCACCTGGTGGTCCCGAAATTAACATCACACCTACATAAGCTCGACTCCATTAACATATGTAAATTTCATGATCGTTCGGCAATTCCTTCTTGGTGTTCTTTTTCCACTTTCCGCCAGTGTATAAGGAAGAAATACTTTTATTTTAAAGATTAAATATATTGCTTGAAAATAGTTCTAAAAATGTATGAATATCCTCTTTATATATTTCACTCTATCGCAGTCAGGAATTTGAAATTGCCACACTTGCGGCGCTGTGGTCAAAGCGATTTCATCTGACCTTCCAAGTGAGTCTCACCTTCAGTCCCAGATGAGGGATGCGCTTGTTTTAAGGCACTGAATTTCTCCTTTCTCTGAAGAATGTGATGTTATATAAGAAATCGGAGTGACTGTCTATAGCGCTTAAAGTTTCCCGTACTGGTGGGTTAAAAAACAATTGAAACACCTTAATTTATCATATGACAGTGTTGTGAGTTTTGCTTCGTTAGGTGCGTTATGCAATTTAAATTCTGTTTAAGAGGATGCGACAGTGTCTGTTCCCGATCTTTAATTTTATATCTAAACACGATGGACTCCTACTCAGAAATGCTAATTTTTAAATTAATAACATCTGCATCTGTTGTTCCTGCCATTTCCAGAACACGTGATGATTTCTCTCTCTCTCTCTTTCTTTGGTTAATTAAGTTGCTGAAAGCATCCAGGAAATTTTATCCTAATTTGCATCAAACAAAACTACGAGGAAGGTACAAAGAATAATCTGGAATATTAAAAGTCGTAGCGATTGCTTTTAATGAGCAGAATAATTTAAATCTTGGAGCGAAATGTCATTCCGTCTGCTCATGTATGATAGAAGTCGCATTTGTCAGATGATTCCCAGAAAAGCAACAATCAAGAAAGGCATTGAATTACATATCGACAAAGTCCAGCGATCAAATTATAGCCTCTGCATTTATTCAGCCGTTACTCATAACAAAAAAAAAAAAAACTAAAATTCCTGCGAAAGTGTCGTTTCCACTGAAGCCCATTCAAATTCAAATTATAAACTCTATCGAATTTCATCTTGGTAAAATAACTTTTAAAACAAGGCTGGTCTACGTATGCATAGCAATGACATCTGTTTGTGCATTACGTATTGAGCGACGCGCATGCTTCACAGAAGACGCACATGTCAAGATGACAAATTTGCATGAACAAACTCCGTTGGCATAGCTAAATTGGGAAAACATTCTTGTAAAATCCATTTCGAAACAACAAATACAAATAAAATTGGGAACATACATTCGCGAATCAACTTTTAAAATTTCACATAGCAACGTTCCAAATCGTAAATACCGCCCAGGTGGCGCAGTGGTCTAAGCGATGGCCTCTGATCATTCGTCCGAAGGGGGTCCGGTTTCGAATACCGATGAGGCATGGACATTGTGTTTGTCTTACGGCACTGGCTCTCACTCCTTCCCTGGAACCAGTGACCCTAAATTAGGAACGGGCGACTGCTTATAGCCCAATGAGCTGCTCACGGTGTTCGTTAAACCTCCGATAATAAAAAATAATAAATAAATGTGCACAGATATAGACAGTGTTACACAGTATAACGAAGTGAATTTCTCCGTCATTTTTATCCGCGCCGGGGTTCGAACCCGGGTCCACTCATTCCGGAATAACTTTTTCTACCAATTAAGCTACGCGGACATGTATTCTGATTCCTATCTGCCTTTATGTCATGTGCGTCCTGCTGGCAGGTACGTCACACTCCCCCCCGAAAGAGAGCCGGGGGCATGGCCCACGGATCAGCCGTGACCATGAATCGTTGCAGGCAGGCAACCACTGTAGAACGTGCACTTGAGAACTCCCAGTCAATCTGGTGTGTGGAATGCAACGTCACACACATTTATTTTTCGAAGCACTGGAGAAGGGATTCTCTGATTTTTCCTATCTCGCGGTGTGGAAATAACATCACACCAATGCGAGATTTTTTAAACGGTCGGGTCATCCGGGTAGTTCGGGCGCCATTATAACGAATTAAATTTCTCCGTCATTTTTGGTCTACGCCGGGATTCGAACCCAGGTCCACTCATTCCGGAATAAGTTGCTCTACCAATTAAGCTACGCGGACATTGTATTCTGATTCCTATCTGCCTTTATGTCATGTGCGTCCTGCTGGCAGGTACGTCACAACAGATATAGACATATTGATCAAGTAACACATTCGCCGCCCCGATGGCGCAGTGGTCTAAGTGATGGCCTCTGATCATTCGTCCGAAGGGTGTCTGGGTTCGAATCCCGGTGAGGCAGGGATGTTGTGTTTGTCTTACGGTATTGGTTCTTTCTCTTCCCTGAAACCAGTGACCCTAAATTAGGGACGGGCGACTGCTCATAGCCCATTGAGTTGCTCATGGTGGTCATTAAACCTCCAATCAACAAAAACGGGGGTCTGGTTTCGAATCCAGGTGAGGCATGGATGTTGTGTTTGTCTTACGCACTGGCTGTCTTCCTTCCTTGGAACCAGTGGCCCTAAATTAGGGACGGGTGACTGCTTATAGCCTATTGAGTTGCTCACGGTGGTCGTTAAACCTCCAATAACAAAAAATATTAAATAAATGTGCACAGATATAGAGAGTGTTACACAGATATAGACATATTGATCAAGTAACACATTGGCCGTCTCGGTGGCGCATTTGTCTAAGCAATGGCCTCTGATCATTCGTCCAAAAGGGATCCGGGTTCGAATCCCGGTGAGGCAAGTATGTTGTGTTTGTCTTACGGTACTGGCTCTCTCCCTTCCCTGGAACCAGTTGCCCTAAATTCGGGACGCGCGACTGTTTATAGCCCATTTTGTTGCTCACGCTCGGCTTTAAACCTCCAATCAAAAAGAAAAAAAAAATCGTAAACGGCTGAATTAAACTCATTTATCAAATGACACATTCTGTATATAATATGGACTTATATACGTCCATATTATATACAGAATGTGTCCTTCTATATATAATATGCACGGTCGAGGCACAATTTGTGGCCACCAGATAAAATCCAGAGTAACCACCGTGTGCAGCGCGGACAGCAGCGCGGACAGCAGCTAGACGTGCTGGGAGTGACTCAATGGGTTGCTGGAAGGTGTTCACAGGTATGTGGAGTCATGCTGACTGCAGTGCATCTGACAGGTGCTGGAGGATGCGTAGTGGAGCACACTATAGAGCTAACAACACGATCGAGGTGGTCGCACAGATGCTAAATTGGTTTTAACTCTTGGGAATTTGGGGGCCCAGAGAAATATTAGGTGTGCAACTTAATTTTGGGCCCTAAAACGCAAGCGATCACAGAACGTCGGCAAATGCAAATAGCTGTGCGCGATAATGACTGATTGCAGCGCCATCCAGCAGCTTTCCAGGCAATCGTAACCGCTCACAGCTGTAGTGACAGAAGGGACGAAAGGTGACGGCGAAAGCAATGTCGTCCGAGATGCAACATTTCAGGCACCGCCTCCTGCTCGCTTTTCAGAGGAAGAAAAAAGTGCCCAGCAAATGATCTGTGATGCTTTGGGTCAGGCTGCTGGTGAGGCTGCTGTGCCCTACAGTACGTGTAAGAAGTGGTTCCAGTGGTTTAAGCACCAAAATTTCGATCTCCGTGATACATAACGCCCGGGACAGCCACAGAAAGTTGACGATGAGGAACTGGAACAACTCTTCAACGCGTATTTCTGCCGCACACAGTCCCAGATCTCCCAGTAACTCGGAGTAACACGGCAAGCCATTGCAAAGCGCCTGAGCAAGCTTGGACGGATTCACAAGGAGGGCCGTTCGGTGACCCACCAACTCACAGCTGCGAACAAGTCTAGGCGCTACGATGTTGCTGTGTCCTTGCTCTCCAGATTCAAGAAAGATTTCCTCTACAAGATCTGTGATGAGACGTGTATCCTCTACGATAATCCTAAGCGGTGCAAATCGCGGGTTTATATAGGACAGCCTACCACCAGTACCGCCAAACCGAATATCCATGCCAGGAAGTTGTTGCTGTGCATGTAGTGGGATCAGCGCGATGTCTTACACTATGAGTTGCTCAAACCTGGTGAAACGGTCAATGCTGAGCGTTATTGTCAGCAATTCGTTTGTGTGAGTGACGCAATGGAGGCGGAAAGGCCATACACCGGCAAGGGCAAAAGGTCTGTCCTGTTGCTTCAAGATATACCGCGCATCCTCACACCGCGAAAACGACTTTAAACACGATCACCGACCTGGAATGGGAGATTTTGTCCCACCCGGCGTATTCTCCAGACTTCGCCCCGTCGGATTATCACCTCTTTCGCTCCCTGCAACATCAGATGAGTGATACGCACTTCAGTTCTGTCGAGGAAGTGCACACAAGTATTGATGACTTTATCAACTCGAAACAGCCCTCTTTTTTCCGGTGGCATTCGGCAGTTTTCTGACCGATGGCTCAAATGTATCCAACACGACGGGGATTATTTCCCTGATTAGGTACGTATTCGATTTGCTATAATTTGCTGTCAACGCGTCGTGCCTATGGCCAAGAATTAAGTTGCACACCTAACACTTTGGAGTCTTCAACGTGCTTTTCCAACCACTCTCGGACGTTTCTGCCGATGCATCTTCGTTAGCATAGGTGCAGTGATCACCCGTCTGCATCGGAGCCCCACACGCAGCAGGGTTCGCTGAACTGTCGTTTTGGACACACTTCTGGTAGCTCCCTGGTTTATTGGGACAGTGAGGTGCTCCACTGTAACGTTTCGATCGGCTCTCATGCACCTTCGAAGCCGACGTTCACCTCTCACATCAATGGCACGTGGCGCTCCGCAGTTTCCACCTTGCTTATTCCCAATGGTGCCATTTCTCTAATCATGATGCACTTTAACCACAGCAGCATGCGAAGAGTTCAAAAACTGCGCTGTTTCAGAAATGATGCCACCCTTGTCCCGAAAGCCGATAATCATCGCTTTTTATAAATCTGATAAATCGCTCTTTTTATCCATGAGAGCAACGAGTGATATGTTTTCAGATTGCCTAAGGCACACTTTATATACCCTCCAAGCCAGCTCACGACAAGTACCTTCTTTCAGTGACTACACGCTGTTGAAATCCAAAGTAGGAGGTGGTCACAATAACGTGCAAGTCCCTAAGCGTTAGGTTCTGTGTTCGTTAAATTTATTGGAAATCGAAATTTATTAGTGCTTGAAAGGTTTCTAAGCAGCGAGGTATGTGTTCGTTTAATTAATTGGCTGTAGCAGTTTTTTAGTCCTTGCCATGTTCTGAAGCGTTAGATTCTGTATTCGTCAAATTGTTTGGAAGTTGCGATCTTTTAGTCCGTGCACTAAGCGTTGGGTTCTGTGTTCGTCAAATTGTTTGGAAGTTGCGATCTTTTAGTCCGTGCACTAAGCGTTGGGTTCTGTGTTCGTCAAATTGTTTGGAAGTTGCGATCTTTTAGTCCGTGCACTAAGCGTTGGGTTCTGTGTTCGTCAAATTGTTTGGAAGTTGCGATCTTTTAGTCCGTGCACTAAGCGTTGGGTTCTGTGTTCGTCAAATTGTTTGGAAGTTGCGATCTTTTAGTTCGTGCACTAAGCGTTGGGTTCTGTGTTCGTTAAATTGTTTGGAAGTTGCGATCTTTTAGTCCGTGCACTAAGCGTTGGGTTCTGTGTTCGTCAAATTGTTTGGAAGTTGCGATCTTTTAGTCCGTGCACTAAGCGTTGGGTTCTGTGTTCGTCAAATTGTTTGGAAGTTGCGATCTTTTAGTCCGTGCACTAAGCGTTGGGTTCTGTGTTCGTCAAATTGTTTGGAAGTTGCGATCTTTTAGTCCGTGCACTAAGCGTTGGGTTCTGTGTTCGTCAAATTGTTTGGAAGTTGCGATCTTTTAGTCCGTGCACTAAGCGTTGGGTTCTGTGTTCGTCAAATTGTTTGGAAGTTGCGATCTTTTAGTCCGTGCACTAAGCGTTGGGTTCTGTGTTCGTCAAATTGTTTGGAAGTTGCGATCTTTTAGTCCGTGCACTAAGCGTTGGGTTCTGTGTTCCTTAAATGAATTGGCAGTTGCAATTTAATTCAGCTGTGCGAAGTTCTTATGTATTGAATTCTGTGTTCGTTAAATGATTTGAGATTAGCAATTTCATTCGTTCGTTCAAAGTTCATAAATGCGAATTGTTCGTTTCTTGGAAGTTTATAGGTCGTCGTCCTTTAGTATTTAATGTTGTCTCTTTGAAAACGTCGTTCTGTCTTCCAATACAGGTATTCACATGTAGGACTGTTTTTTATCTTCGAAATGTCTTGATGTAAGTCTTCGGAATTCATCATTCAAACGAAATGTTCTGGTTTTTATATCTGTTCTTTATTGATTTCACCAATTTAAACAGTGTTTCCTGCAACGCAATTCCTATCTTTACATTTACTTCCTGTTTTTCGTAGATTTATGCATTAGAATTTTGGCTTTTCGTCTTTCTCAAGATATTGGACTATCTCATGAAAATCAAATCATTCGACAACTGACGCTTTGTTGGCCAAATGTTTTATTGTTGTGTGCCAATAATAGAATATCCCACGGTTTTCTGAACACGAACTATTTCTTTACCAAAAGAATCTTTCATCGCACACGAAAAACTGAGAAGAAAAAGTAACAAAAACTTAGTCCTTTGAAAGGAATCCCAGAATGCTCGTCGTTTTACTTTTTATTCCCGTATTTCTTTGACTGGTATTCTAACTGTCCTACGCACAGTATCTCTATGGCATTTCAGATCCCCAAATGCTGTTTATCCAGCTTTTAATTCATCGACTGTAAGTATAAAAGCTTGTATATCAGCTTAGCTGGTAATAACACCTAAACATTCAAAAGTAATCGAGGTACTTGCCTTCGATGACCGATCTTGATAAGAAGAATCGCACATAATTTAAGTTCAAATTTATGGGCTAAATTTGAAGATTTTATTGTGTATAGTTTGAGGTATAAGTACTTTCAGGTCTCCCTAGAACCCATCGTCAGATACATAAACACAAGAAGAAAGGGAATACGTTTTAAGAAAGGGAATACGTTCCCCTTTCTTCTTCTGTTTATGTATCTGACGATGGGTTCTAGGGAAACCTGAAATTTCTTATACCTCGAACTACACTGCTGGCCACCCAAAATGCAACACCAGAACGATTGGCCTAAAATTCGCAGCATGCGTCGCCCGCGAAAGGACATGCAAACAATTAGTATTGCAGGGCATATGCAAATCATGTGCGCCCGGAACGCCACCGAGTGCATAGAAGACCGGGTGTAAGTAGTGGAAGTGTGTTGTGCTGCCGGACCTGTGCGTGGGAAGCTTCTTGATGCCTTGTCGCAGAATACGGCAGTCATTCCAGAGGCAAAATAGTGGCTTATCGCGACAGCGGTTTATCGTACCGAGACATCGGCGCCCGTGTGGGACGACATCCAGCCACAGTGAGGCAAGTATGGATTCGGCGAGTGCAGGAAGGACGGACGGACCGACGTGAGCGATTGCCGCGGCCGCGGCACACCACCGAACGAGAGGGCCGCCATGTTGCGGGGCGGGCATTAACGTCTCGCACCGCCACATCACGAACGTTAGCACAGGAATTAGGGTGTGTTGCGCAACAACCTGTGTCAACACGTACCGTTCGGCGTGGTCTGCAGGAGCGGGGACTTGTCGCACGGCGCCCGTTGCTCCGATTACCATTGACGTTACACCACCGGCGAATGCGGCGGCAGTGGGCCGTTGAACGCCGCACCTGGACTAGGGAATGGCACGGCATTTTCTTCTCCGACGAATCCCGCTTCTGCCTGCAACACCACGATGGTCGGATCCGCGTGTGGTAGCACCGTGGAGAGAGACTGTTTGACGCCTGCATTATGCATCGCCATACCGGTCCGTTGCCTGGCGTTATGGTTTAAGGCGCAATTGGATAGGTCACCCGCAACTCTCTGGTACGCATCGTCGGTACACTCAGCAGCCCTCCCTTACCTGTAGGACCTGCCAGCGGCCACGTTTCAACAGGACAATGATCGCCCGCACGTAACACGCATCGTGCAACAATTATTCACAGCCCACCAGGTGTCACTGCTGCCATGGCCCGCCTGTTCTCTCGATATGTTGCCCATCGAACACGTCTGGTAGTTGATCGGCAACCGAGTGGCCCGGCAAGCACCACCCGCGGCTACGCCTGATGAACTGTGGCAGCGTGTGGAAGCAGCCTGGACCGACATACCCGAAGCCCACATCCAAAGCCTCTTTCGTTCGATGCCGCGGCGTGTAGTGGCCGTTATTGCCAGCCATGGAGGTCACACGAACTATTGACGCCTGCGTGTTCCGCAAGTCGCACGGGCCTGTAAGCTCAATCGTTTCATCTTTGTATCTGTTGTTATGTGTCCAGTAAATCTGGCTTTGCTATCTCGTGTCCTTCTTGGCGTTGCATTTTGGGTGACCAGCAGTGTATATACAACAAAATCCTTAAATTCAGCCGATGAACACAGACATTTGACGTAGACTAGGAACATCAAACAGAAGTCATCGCTATTTCCACGTTTATTAGTGAGTCACGGAAAAATGCTCATTGGCCGCCACCGGGAATCGAACCCAGGGTCTCTCAATCACGCGCCGGACATGCTTCCACTGCGCCACAGCGGCCTCGAATTCCTCCAGACTCACATACGACTAACTGCCAAGCCACTTGGCAGGTTGCTTCTTGGAGCCCCGCACAATGCTGGAAATTCATTAAAGATGGTAAGCAGCAACTCAACAAATAACTAGAAGGCGAGTGAATAATTAATACAGACATTTGACGTGGACCAGGAACGTCAAACAGAAGTCATCGCTCTTACCACGTTTATAAGTGAATCACGGAAAAATTATCATTGGCCGCCACTGGGAATCGAACCCAGGAGCTTCCAGTTACGCACCGGACATGCTTCCACTGCATCATAGGATTCTCCAATTCCTGCTCCACTGCACCACAGCAACCTGCCAAGTGGCTTGGCAGTTAGTCGTATGCGAGTCTGGAGGAATTCGAGGCCGCTGTAGTGAAGTGGAAGCATGTCCGGGGCGTAACTGGAAGAACCTAGGTTCAGTTCCCGGAGACGGCCTATGAGAATTGTTCCGTGACTCACTTATAAACGTGGAAAGAGCGATGACTTGTGTTTCATATTCAGGTGATGAATTTGAATTTGTTCATCATAACTTTGTTCATCAATTCACTCCCAAATTCCAGAGAATATCGATGGAATTTAAACATCCGGGATCCCCCGTGTGAAATTCAAGGCGACGCCATCGGCGGATAAGGTGCTTGTGACAGTGTTCAGGGATATTCTTCTGATTGCCTTTCTGGAACGTGGGCACACGATCAGTGCCGCTCGGAATTGTCAAATCTTGGAAAAACTGAGAGCGGTAATTCGAAGGAAGTGCCTTGGCCTCCGCCCATCTGGTGTCGTCCGGCTCGACGACAAAGTCCGTCCACACTCGGCTGCACAAACAGAGGAAAAAATAGCGGAATTGAGGTGAGAACGGCTTCACCATCCACCTTACAGCACTGATTTGGCGCCGTCAGACTTTCATTTGCTTTCAACACTGTAGAGGAAGTTGGTAAGTCGCCATTTTGAAACTGATGCCACGGTCCAGACCGCAGTTAGGACAGTTTTAAGGGGGTCTGAACCCGGACTTTTGTGGAGAGGGGTTCGATAAATTGGTGTAGCGTTGGGACAGATGCCTCAACATCTATGGGAATTATGTAGAGAAGTGGAGACGAATGTACCTATCCAGAGGTTTATCGTTTTTATGCGTATCTTACCGTATAAAGACGCTCTAACCTGCAATATAAACTGAAATCTTGATATGCCAAAGTGAGAAAAATTGCATCTAAAAACAGATGTCGTCCCCAAACATAAATATATATATACACGGTCAAGTCACATTATTGTGAACACCAGCTAATATCCAGAGTTACCGCCGTGTGCAGCGCGGACAGCAGCTAGACGGGGTGGGAGTGACTCGATAAGGTGCTGGAAGGTGTTCACAGGTATGTGGAGCCATGCTGACTGCAGTGCATCTCACAGCTGCTGGAGGATCCAATGAGTGAACAATACGATCAAGGTGGTCCCGCAGATGATCAATTGGGTATAAATCTGGGGAACAGAAAAGTACTCTGAAGTTTTCATTGTGCTCTTCCAACCACTCTCGGACATTTCTAGCTGTGTGATGATACGTCACATTGTCATTCTGGAAGATCTCATCAGCCCCAGTGAAGACAATCAGAATGTATGGGTGTACGTGGTCCGCAAGGATGGATTCATAACGAATTCGGTCTATAGTGTCTTCCACTGGTATGCGTGGACCCATAGAATGATACCAAAACATTCTACAGGCCCTAACGCTGGCCCCACCAGTTTGTGTTCTTCCAGCAATGGTTGAATAGCGTTTGTTCTCCGATTATTCTCGCCTTATACGCCAACGTCCATCCGTTCGATGAAGCAGAAAACCTGATTCATCGTTTGCCAATCGGCGGTGGTAAAATTCCGGTTGTGCAGTGCAAATGTAAGCCATTTCTGCCGATGCACTCTCCTTTTAGCATAGGTGCAGTGACCATCCGTCTGCAACGGAGCCCGTACGCCGAAGGGTTCGCTGCTTTCGAAAACAGACGTTTTGTGTTTTATATATAAAATAATACTTGTGGTTGACTCTATTGCTACACTGATTGCGTCTGAAACCTGCAGTTAGGTGCAGTTTTGTAGTGATCATGTTGCGTTGGTGTGTTTTCTACTAACGTTTTCAAATCTTGTGATATATATATATATATATATATATACACTGACGGAAAAAAATCCCAACACCACGAAATAATATTTGTAGAGGAATGAAATGGCGGCAATACATTTGTATAGGTAACATATTTAATCGATTAAGGTTTCAAGATCACAGCTTATTGTAAGCGCGAGAAGAGCCACTTTAAATGTGAAATGCTGGTACAATAATAAACGGTGAAACCGCCAAAATGTTGAATGCAAGCACGCAAACGTTCATGCATTGTGTCGTACAGGTGCTGGATGTCAGTTTGTGGGATGGAGTTCCATGCCTGTTGCACTTGGTCGGTCAATACAGGGACGGTTAATGCTGGTTGGGGGTGACGCTGGAGTTGACGTCCACTGATTTTCCATACGTGCCCGATTGGTGAAAGATCTGGTGATCTAGCAGGCCACGGCAACAAGTCGACACTCTGTAGAGCATGTTGGGTTACAACAGCGGTATGCGGGCGAGCGTTATCCTGTTGGAAATCATCCCCTGGAATGCTGTTCATGAATGGCAGCACAACAGGTTGAATCACCAGACCGACGTACAACTGTGGCGTCAGGGTGCGTGGGATAACCACGAGAGTGCTCCTACTGTCATAGGAAATTGCTCCCCTGACCATAACTCCAGGTGTAGGTCCAGTGTTTCTCGGCCGAAGACAGGTTGTTTGCAGGCACTCACCTGGCCTCCTTCTAATAAACACACGGCCATCACTGGCACCCAGGCAAAACCGGCTTTGATAAGAAAACACAACAGATCTCAACTCCGCCCTCCAATGAGCTATAGCTTGACACCACTGACGTCGCAAACGGCAGTGGTTTGGAGTTAGTGGAATGCACGCTACAGGGCGTCTGGCTTGGAGCTGTCCTTCAAGTAACCGATTTGTAACAGTTCGTTGTGTCACTGTGATGGCAACTGCAGCTCGAATTTCTGCCGCAGACGCGGTACGATGTGCCACGGCCATACGCCGTACACGGCGGTCTTCCCTCTCAGTAGTGCCACGTGGCCGGCCGGAACCCGGTCTTCCTGAGGCAGCACCTTCCCTTGACCACCGCTGCCAACAATCATGCACAGTGGCTACATTCCTGCCAAGTCGTTCTGCAATATTGCGGAAAGAAAATCCACCTTCTCGTAGCCCTACTACACGACCTCGTTCAAACTCCGTGAGCTGTTGATAATGGCTTCTTCGTCTTCTTAAAGGCATTCTTCAGACCCTAGTCCGGTGGCAATGTAAATAATAATGTAAATATTTAAATATATTTCAATGTGAGAGGGCCCATTGAGAAAGGGATGTATTTCCTACGCGGAGATGGGTTCCTTAGTGTAAATAAATGTGTATGTATTTTCTGTTTGAATAAAGGGCGGACGCCCCAAACAGTTCGCGCCAGCAATTTATTCTACCAGTCAGGGGTAGAGAATTTTCTTTACTAGCCCCTGCATAAATGGCACGCACACCCGGGTCATGACGGAGAGGTGATAAGTGCCGGCCCACGGGGTAGCAGCAAGCTGCAGGTCTACGGACCGATTCTGTCCGGATGGGAGAATGTCGGATCCTGGCAGGATTACTCGCAACGCCGTCACTATCAATTTCGAGAGAGTTCGCTTAAATCTGTGGAGTCCGCAATTGGACGGTACAGGTTAATGTTCATCAGCTAGTCTTTAAAGGCATTCTTGACTAACATCAACACCCTACATCGAATCTCAACGATAAAAAACGCTCACGAACGTTACAGCGCGTATTTACAGCAAACCTGCTTTGCATGTTCCGAGGGGCGCTACTAGCGCCACACGTATGTGCCGAGCGCGAAATTTCCATAGACGTCATCTTACAGATGTACTCTCACCGCCTGCCAACTGTCGTTTATCTAACACAACCCCTTCTTGGTGGTGGGATTTTTTTCCGTCAGTGTATATATACACATATTAACATTATTTGATGTATATAAATAAGCAATATTTAAAGCTTAGAAATAAAATTAACCTTCGAATACGTCGTCTTCTATATATTAATGTTTATTTAAAGCTTAAAATCAACCGTACTAGAACGGGATATAAGCAAATCTGGGGATAAGAACTTCTTTCAATCTGGACGTTCTCTTCGCGATGAAAAATTCCCAGGTTTTGAAATTTACGAGCCATTTTTGCTGTTACGTATTACATGCAGGAAATTATTTTACCTCGTGAGTACATATTTCTGAGTGTGAGTTCTAATATTCGATACCCAACCATTCACTAAGCACGTTTGGGAAAATACTTGCCGAATGGCAAAAATGAAAATGTGACTCCTCTAAACATTTGTAAGTCGTTTGATGAAAGCATTTCAAAGATGAAATTGTGTATCCCTCAAGGAATCATTCTGTCCTCAAGGAATTTTTTTCTCTTCCGTTTTCATCTTGTACCTTGGAAAAGAATAAATCAAATCTTTAACGTTTAAAGGAATCACCAGATTCCGGCTTTCCAAATACCTAAGCTCATGGGAATTGTCCAACCCTTGCTCACAAACAAATATTCGAAATATGATTAGATATCGAGTTAGGGCATTTATCTTTCCCGTGAGCTCCGACAAATCTACTTTGCCAAAGACAAACATAAGTGGCTTTGGAAAAGTCTCTCTCTCTCTCTCTTTCTCTCTGTTTCTGTTTTTATTTTAAACAAAAGTTACTGCAGGCTGAATGAAAATTTTAGTTACTCTTTTTTTCTACTTTCCCAGACGAAAAGTCATTTATTTTCCGCTGTTTCTTGCTCTGACATTTGGTTGTTTTCATCCTCAACTTCAAAACACGTACAATATTACAGAGACTAAGAAAAAACTTTTATCCTCCGGCGAGAGTCAGCTTTTAATGAAATTCGTTTAAGTACTAGCACCATAAGGGGAGACAAACAAAACATTACAAATTCAACGAGGTACGAGATATTATTTTTACCGAAATAGAAGGGATATGATGTTGTTAATATCGCAGGAATTACCGTAACATCGTACACTATCTACCAGCAGGTAATTGGACACCCCTGCAATCGACGATATCAGCGGTCCTGATACACGTCACGGCCGCCGCCGTTAAATATCGTGTGGGAAACAACAACGCAATCAGTCGCATGCAAGATGCTACGCAGTTCGGAGCTCTCTGATTTGCAGAAAGGTGTAATCGTCGGGTATCACAGAAATGGCCGATCCATACGTGACATATCCAGCGAGTTGAAGTATCCAAAATAGACAGTGGCCTACTTGATTGGCAAGTGGAAGATGAGAGGTGACTGTCGGAATGTGACCCGACCCGGCAGACCCACAAAACTGGGAGTTAGAGACCGACGGGTGCTGGCCAGAGAAATTCGGAAAAACCGCACCAAATCGATGGGCCACATCCGCAAGGGGTTTCAACAGGCATCCGGGAGTGTTCTTTTGATGAATACCATCCGCCCATCTGCTCGGTTATCATGCACGTGCTGCCGCCCACAAGCCTTTGATCGCCAAGTCCAATAGCGCTGTTCGGCTAACGTGGTGTAAAGAACGTCGACAGTGGCCGTTGAACAGTGGAAACAGGTTCTCTGGAGCGACGAATCAAGGTTCACCTTCTTTCGTTCGGATGGCAGGGTCTGGGTTTGGCGTCTGCCTGGAGAACGACTCCTACTGGAATGTATTGTGCCAACTGTGAAGTTCGGCCGCAGTGGCATTATGATATGGGGGTGTTTCTCCTGGTATAGCACGGGATCCCTTGATCGCAATTCCTGGTAGACTCAACGCCGAGACATACTGCTCCATTTTGGATGACCATGCGCTTTCTTCGTTGTGGCAGTTTTACGGAGTGGACCCATGTTTCTTTCAGGATGACAATGCCACCTGTCATGTTGTCAGGTCCACCATGGCTTGGCATGGTGGCAATGGGGTTAACCGAATGGACTGGCCTGCTCAGAGCCCGGACGTTAAACCTATCGATCATCTCTAGGACGAGTTGGAGCGTCGATTTAAGGGATGCCCCCACCTTCCGAAATCGGTAAAAGAACTGACCTGTCTTCTCCAAACCGAGTGGAAGAAAATACCGCTAGCTGTCGTACAACGTCTGGTTGAGAGTATGCCCCGGAAGGTCGTAGCTGTAATCGCCGCTCGTGGAGGGTCCACCAACTGCTGAAGGTGAATAAACTTCGCTTTCCTTTGCTATCACAGGTGTCCAATTACTTGTTGATAGATAGTGTACAAGAAGCAAATGGAGAAATTGAAACAGTACTCGCCCAAGTTTTCATTCGATGCCTTAATGAAGGGAAAATTCCTGAGGATTGGAACAATGCTACAATGATCCTGCTACATAAAAAAGGGGACATTGAGGATCTCAAGAACTACAGACCTATCAGCCTCCTATCTGCGGTTTATAAAATATTCACTAAAGTTCTTTCACACCTCTTGAAGCTGACACTGGACATGGCTCAACCGAGAGAACAAGCTGGATTCAGGAGTGGCTACAGCACTATAGATCACGTCCACGTACTGAGAGAACTAGAAAGAGCGAGGGAATATGAACTTCCATTATGTATGGCTTTTATCGATTATCAAAAGGCCTTTGATTCGGTGAAAACGTCATCAGTCACAATGGCTTTGAAGTCCTGCGGTATTGAAGATGCATACATTAATATTATTAATAACATCTGTGAAAATGCAAGTGCAAAGATTCGGCTATTTGAGAATACAGCACCCATAAAGATTGGAAAGGGAGTGAGGCAAGGTGACACTATATCTCTGAAGTTCTTTAATGCCACATTGGAAAATGTCTTTCAATCACTGAATTGGGAAAACAAAGGGATAAAGATTAAAGGAGATTATATAACTCACCTTCGCTTTGCTGATGATGTAGTCCTTTTCGCAGCTCCCCCATCAGAGCTGCGGAGTATGATACAGGAACTTGCTGACAAGAGTAAGGAAGTGGGATTAAAAATGAACTTTCAGAAGACAAAAGTGATGTACAATGCTTTTACAAGAAATGAAGATTTATCGATTGATGGAGAAAAGCTGGAGATAACCAATACCTACATTTATCTTGGACAGCAGAAATCAAGTGAGGGTCACATTGATGAAGAAATTGATCGGCGTATAAAACTTGCCTGGAGAGCTTTTGGAAGAAACAGTATCATTTTCAAGAGCAATATGCCATTATGTCTTAAAAGAAAAGTGTTTGATCAATGCATCCTTCCAGTGCTTACGTATGGTGCAGAGACGTGGACCTTAACTAAAAGAGACACACAAAGACTACAGACAACTCAAAGAAGCACGGAGAGGTGCATGCTTGGTGTAACCAGGAGAGATAAGAAGAGGAACTCGTGGGTCCGAAAAATGACAAGAGTGGAAGACATCATGATCAGAGTAAAATCCCTGAAATAGCAATGGGCTGGACATATTACCAGAAGGACAGACCATCGATGGACAGCCGAAATTTTAGACTGGATTTCAAGGGATAGGAAAAGACCCAGAAGAAGACCACATGGGAGATGGGTGGATGAAATTCGAAAGTATGCGGAAGTGACATGGAGGAGACTGGCACAAGACAGACCGTTGTGGAAAATACTTGGGGAGACCTTCGTCCAGCAGTGGATTGATACTGGTTGAAAATGGTGATGATGATGACATTTTAAAATGAACGAGGAGTGCGCAATCGTTGCACGATATGTGTATATAGACGAGCAGTCAGAGACGGATAGTCTAAAACCATTTATTTAAAATTAAAATGTATAAAATAACCACATAAGATCTTTCCGACCACCACTTTGGTGTCATCATCAGATGTCTGACAGAAAAGTGGAATAGAGACCGGCATTATATAGAATAAATGTGTAGAATGTGACCAATACAATGTCATAGAATAATTTACATAGATAGTTAATCATTCCTAACATCCATAGATGAGTTTTTTCCATGAGGGATAAGTGATCACCAAGTTTGTGATACATAGTTGTAAATTATCATTACAGAAAAAGTGAGTGTTAGCTATAATATGTAAGCTTTCGCGCAGAAGTAAGGAGTTATTCAATGTATATTAGGACAAAGTCCTCTACAGTACTGTTACTCACGTTGTATTATATGAACCTAGAAGAGACAAGTTGACTCCAATGACATATTTATATCTGAACCTAAGAATATTTCTACACGTACAATATATTTACATTTAAATGCTAAAATCTGATGTACGTTATATCCAGTGAGACATTAAAAAAAAAGCAATGAGGTATATGGAGCAACAGATATTGCGCTCACCTTACTTCGGCTTCAGTCCCTCTCGTTTGCAATCAATCATGCTGCTTGTCTGATGTCCACTGTTGCACCACATCATTAAAGGTATTCCACGTTCAAAGTTCAACAAAAACACGAACATCAGCACAATTCTAAAAGAAGGGGGCGATGAGTTAAACTACACTGCTGGACAATTGCTAAGGACGGATCATAAACGGCTATATAGCGCATAACAAAATAAGTGTGGTTGGATGCCAAGTAAAATAAAATGTCAGAATGCCAGGACATTACAAGAAAGACAATTTATTGTGCTCTGAAATCCAGAAGGCTTTGGAACGTGTTCAAGGGACAAACAGGCCATTTTGTGCAGAATACGTAAACGTGAAAAAAATGCAATTACCGTCCGCAGGCGTTCCGGCGTAAGATGTCAATACGGGATATGGCCACCAGGGAGGGCGATGCAAGATTCCACACGTCGTGTCATGCTTTGCACAACATTATCAAGCAGCTGTTGGGGTAATTTATCCCATTCCTCTGTCAGTGCACGGATGAGGGTGTCCTTGTTTATTGGAGGGCATTGGCGACCAGCAAGACTCCTCCCCAAAGCATCTCACACATTTTCAATGGGATTCAGATCTGGAGAACGTGCTGGCCATACGAGGCGTTGAATATTCTCGCTCTCAAGACACTCCTGGACAGCGACTGTTCGAAGAAATGTTGCGTTGGCGTCCATGAAAATGAATCTATCACCGACAGCACCACGGAACATGCGAACATGAGGTAGCAGAACATCATTAATGTATCATTGGCCAGTCATAGTCCCAGTTGAAAGCACACATAGAGGACGTACGGCCATTGATCATGATGCCAGCCCATACCGTGACACTACATGTCGGATATCGGTCCCTTTCCTGTATGTTTGCTGGACAATATGCAGTACCACTATCACGCCAGATCAGTTGTCGTCGACAATCAGACGATAGACTGTATCTACTCTCATCTGAGAAGAGGACAGTAGACCAGTCGTTATCAGTCCAATTGCGATGTTGATGACACCATTGCAAACGGGCGGTACGGTGACGTCTGGACAATGGGGTGCACACAATAGGACGGCGGGCGTATAGTCCTCCTTCATGCAAACGTCTGGCGACAGTTTTTCGGGAGATCCGCTTGCCAGTAGCAGCCATAAACTGATTTGCTACCTCACTAGCTGTGCTGCGCCGGTGTCTTTTTGTTGATAGCACTATGTACCGATCTTCTGCAGGTGTCGTACTGCGAACACGACCTCCCCCGTGACGTTTGCTACACTCTCCATTTGTTTGAAATGATTTCCAAAGCCTTGAAACAACACTGTGGCTGACGTCGAACTCCCTGGCAACATCTGTTCGCCCTTCTTCAATCTTGCCAATAATACGGCCACGCGTAAAATCATCTAGGTGATGTCGGGAAGACATACTGAAAATTGCAAGTTCGTCAATTGATTCTTTCCGTTTCAACTTTGCGTTTGAACAACAACGGTCAATACGCGTCAAATCCTTTATATCTCTTATCAGCGCAATGACGTAGCGAACAAGTTCGGCAATCCAAAATTTGCATACACACAACACGTCTTACTGTATCCCGCACTTATGCTCATTTCCACATTTTCCTGCCTTCCATTTTATGGTTGCTATCGTTGCTATTGTCATCCGTCCTTAGCAATTGTCCGGCAGTGTATTAACAGACCTAAGAGTGAAAATAACTTTGAGAACATCACACAATTTTGCGGGCGCGTACCTTATATACCACAGTTAAGCAGCATTTTAAAAAAGGAATGCAATAAAGTGGATATAAGATTCGCCAACATTGTAATCGATAACAACAAATTCCTTACCGCCGATTACAGTAATAACGGAGTTATGCATAGAGCTGGTGTATACGGTATACCCACGAAGAATAACGATACCAGTAATATTGATAGCGTCTACATAGGTAGTACTAAAAGACGACTAAAAACAAGAATGGAAGAACACGACAGAAATTGGAAAAAGGGTGAGCAACGAAGATCTCTAACTATATATTGCGTTAATAATAATTCTGTCCCCGTGTGGGAAAATGCAAAAATATGTACTACGCATAACACACATAAAAAGATTTTGTATTCTGAGTCCGTTGTGATAGAAAAAACCAGAGGATTTAATTGCAATGAACAAACACCACTTGAATTGCCATTTGCCTGGCGGTACATAATAACAAAAGAAAAAGAAACAGGAGAAAAGTACATAAAAACTAAATTTATTGAGAACGTCTCATCCAACAACGATGAATAATAAAATTGCATAAAATGAACACCAGATGGTTAAACAATAGCAAATGTCGTAAATCACGTGATCAACCTACGTACAGATACAGAACCAATGCGCGATGAGTCGACTGGTGACCAGAAGGTAGTCAGTACAATAAAAGCTGATTGGTATCTCTTACAACTGACGGCTGAAGATGGGCACAGTTTAGCCTGAAACATGTCCTGGCGAGCGAAGAAGGACATGTTGACATTTTTAAGTCTTTTAATCATGATCCTTCATAATAGCTTGGCATAGAACAGTGAAATGTTTCTACTGCTGAAATTTTGGCTGCGTCGACGTAATGTAGTCTTAATAATAGTCTCGAATTATTTTAACTCATCAACCCCTTTATAATGTACATATGGCTTTTTCTACCAATTATAATGAATATATCTCGCTTCTTCTACTGCTTGTTGTTTGTTAATTATATCATGAATACACTTTCCTGCTAGTAGTGTAGTAGTAATAATGAACAAGCATTTAACTGCTAGTAATGTTGTAGTAGTAATTAAGATGAATAAAGTCTTATGCTGGTTGTTAATAATAATCAACTAATGAAATTAACCTAACAGCCAGACAGAGATCTGACAAAACTATGAACTGAGAAAGACGTACTTACTAAGACAATATTTTATTTGGTAAACTTCTGGCTCTCACATAAACGAAGATCTCTTTACACACGAAACAAAGCTCTCACGCACATGAACAACCGCTCTCTCTATACAACAACAGCTCTCTGACACATAAACAACAGCTCACTTCGTACAACAACAGCTCTCTCTCTCTACGCACATCAACAAAAAGCTCTCCCTACGTATCGTTGAACGCGCCTATTTATACTGGCTACCACCACGTCATGACTTACACTCATTGCCAGATCTCATTCAGCGGGAGAAATAACATCTCGTTCAGTAAGAAGATAATTTACATAGGAAAATAAAATAACCAGAGATAGTAAAAATCAAAAGGAAAGTGAATCTAGAGTATACGTTACACCTTCTTTTAGAATTGGCCGAGATTCTGATGCAAACTCTTGAAGAAAACATTTTGTCGGAATTTCCGGTTCAACCATTATTACTTCTACGGTATGTCGATGACTTACTAATCTTTTGGCCCCACCCCTTGTCCTTACTAGAACGTTTTACGGATTGTCTTTCCAATCAGTACCCTACCATTAAGTTCACTTGTGAAACTGAAGATCAAGGAAAAACTGCCGTACCTGGATATTTTACTTCTTCGAGACTTAAAAACTCACCAACTCAACTACTCTGTGTTCCGCAAACCTATACCTTGCATGATACCATATTCATCATCTAACCCTTTTGAACATAAGGTCTCCTCCTTCCTCTTTTTGATAAAACGTGCTTTCACTCATTCGTCTTCACGCAGAGCCCGACAACTTGAATTAAATAGGATTTCGTCTATGACATAGTCGTTCGGCTTCCCACCTTACCTATTCCAAGGACGTTTGCGGAAATTCCAGAGACTGAGATTTACCACATTATCTACTCAAACTACCCCTACTCAATTTGTTGGTAAGATAGAATTTATTCCCCCATTTGTAACTATTCTGAAAAAAGCATGTCATAAACATAATTTGTCCTTTGGAATTTGTACCAGGAATGTTTTTTCACTGGTGAGGAACGATAGAGACAAAGTTCCAACCCCCAATAAAGCTGGTGTGTATAGTATACATTTATTACCTGAAGATACTTACAGTGAAGTTAAGTACTATGTGGGCTCTACACTTCGGACCTTAAGTACTCGTCTGTCTGAACATAAATATTCCCTACGTACTGATACTATAAATACCGCACTCACTGTAGCAGTAAAACAGGATGGATACGCCTCTGACTGGAACAACACTAAAATCTTAATATCTACAGTCGACAAACGCTCAATTCTTTTGTTGGAAAGTCTCTGTATTCTTTCTTACGGGGAAATGTGTTGCAAAATAGAACTACCAACTGTGATTCACAGACCCTGGAGACGAATACTTCATTCTTCACGAGCACAAACGGGTCTTCGGGACTTTGTATACTACTGTACATTTTGTTTTATTTCTGTGCTTTACGTTTAGGATTTAGTGGGATGGCATCGCTACCTGATTGGTGAACTCATGAACAGATGCGCCTCGTATTTGCAGTACAAATTGACTGGTTTGTTTCTTGTGCCGTGTCATTGTCGGCCTGAGGATGAAGCCATTGTGGCTTCGAAAGTACTTGTCACTTTCATTGAACGGTTTTGGATCGTGAATAAAATGTAAAATTTGTTTACGGTTTGGTAAATTGTTTTAATATATTGTGCTAAAGACAGCAACTTTTAATTTCATAACTGTGCTGATGTTCGTGTTTATGTTGAACTTTGAACGTGGAATACCTTTAATGATGTGGTGCAACAGTGGACACCGGACAAGTAGCCTGATTGATTGCAAACCAAAGGGACTGAAGCCGGACTAAGGTGAGCGCAATATGTGTTGCTCCATATACCTCATTGCTGATTTTTTATGCCTCACTGGATATAACTTACATGAGCTTTCAGCATTTAAATGTAAATATATTGTACATGTAGAAATATTTATAGGCTCAGATATAAATATTGAATTGTCATTGAAGTCAACTTGTCTTTTCTAGGCTCATATAATACAACGTAGCCGCCCCGGTGGCGCAGTGGTCTAAGGCGCTGGCCTCTGATCATTCGTCCGTAAGGGGTCCGGGTTCGAATCCCGGTCAGGCATGGATGTTGTGTTTGTCTTACTGTGCTGGCTCTCTCCCTTCCCTGGAGCCAGTGACCCTAAATTAGGGACGGACGACTGCTTATAGCCCATTGAGTTGCTCACGGTGGTCGTTAAACCTCCAATCAAAAAAAAAAAAAAATAATACAACGTATGTAACAGTACTATAGAGGACTTTGTCCTAATATACATTGCCTATCTCCCATGTATTTTATTGTTCAAACATATGTATGTATAGACTGAACTTCTACTAAACGAAATAAATTACTATTAGATGTTCTTTGCAGAATAGCTGCTTCCTTCCATTGTGGGTAATACTGTCCTTCCTGAACACAACGGGCTACAGCCGTAGTTAACTTACCATTTGTAAGATCATACTTGTGTTCATTTATTCTAGTCTTTAGTGTCCTCCTAGTAAAACCGATGTATAATTTCTTGGTTTGCAATGGGTCACGGGGAAGTAGAGGAATGGAATAAATTCCATGCATGTTTTCCTCACACACCATATCACGATCACTCCTAATCAGATATGAGAGATTAAAAGTCTTTGAACCAAAATCAATGTCATGACGCCATCACAGTTTCTTTAACACCGGAGTTAAACTTGGATGGTAGTCGAGTGAACCAACAAACCTTCTTTGTGAGGTATCACGAATCAAGGAACATTCCCGTGAGAACAGGATTTTATTGTAGAGTTTGTCTACAGTAGTATTATGGAAACAAAATACAGATAGTCATTTGACGTGGACCAGCAACATCAACCAGAAGTCATCGCTCTTACCACGTTTATAAGTGAGTCACGGTAAAATTCTCATTGGCCGCCACCGGGAATCGAACCCAGAGTCTTCTAGTTACGCGCCTGATATGCTTCCACTGCACCACAGCGGCCTCGAAGTCCCCCAGACTCACATACACTAAGTATCAAGCTACTTGGCAGGTTGCTTCTTAGAGTCCCGCACAATGCTGGGGATTCACCTAAGATGGTAAGCAGCAACTGAACAAATAATTAGAAGGCAAATGAATAATAAATACAGATTGACATTTGACGTGGACCAGGAGAATCAAACAGAAGTCATCGCTTTTGTGAGTCTATGGGAATTCGAGACCGCTGTGGTTAAGTGGAAGCATATTCGGCGCGTAACTGGAAGACCCTGGGTGAGATTCCCGGGGGCGGCCAATGAGAATTTTTTCGTGACTCACTTATAAACGTGGTAAGAGCGATGACTTCTGTTTGATGTTCCTGGTCCACGTCAAATGTCTATCTGTATTTATTATTCATTCGCCTTCTAATTATTTGTACAGTTGCTGCTTACCATCTTTGGTGAATCCCTAGCATTGTGCGGGGCTCCAAAAAGCAACCTGCCAAATTGGCTCCGCAGTTAGTGTGTGTGAGTTTGGAGGAATTCGAGGAAGATGTCGTGCAGTGGAAGCATATCCAGTGCGTAACTGGAAGATCATGGATTCGATTCCCGGTAGTGGCCAATGAAAAGTTTTCCGTGACTAACTTATAAACGTGGTAAGAGCGATGACTTCTGTTTGATATTATGGAAACCAAACAAGGAGGCCAGTTCTTTGATCTTTAAAAGTTCAGATCATCTGAGAGCGTCCTTTGAGCAATTAGTTATTGCTCGTCTAAACGTAATTGAGATTGAGGCCAGCTTATAGTTCTCGGGTGAAAAGAATCCTTAGGTATCATCGTAGGCGAAGAGGTTAGTGCACGAATATTTTTCAAATCATCAACCACGATACATTTGATTAGTGGTTTATAAAATCTTCACTAATGTTTTCACATCGCTTTAATGTAATACTGGACAACGCTCATCCAAAAGAACAATCTAGGTTCAGGAGTGGCTACAGCTTCATTGATCATATTCATGTACTAAGGGCTACAGCTTCATTGATCATATTCATGTACTAAGCTTCATTGATCATATTCATGTACTTTTGAAAGAACGAGGGAATATGAACTTCCATTATGCATAGCTTTTATCAATCATATTATGAAAATGCCTTTGATTTCGAGAAAATGTCAGCAGTTACAATGGCTTGGTAATCCGCCGGTACTGAAGATGCTTACATTAGAATTATTAATAATATCTACGAAAATGCAAGTGCAAAGGTTTGGCTATTTGGGGATTCAACACTAATACAAATTGGAAAGGGAGTGAGACAAGGTGACACCATATCTCCCAAACTCTTTTAATGGCACATTGCAAAATGTTTTTCAATCATTGAACTGGGGAAACAAAGGGATAAAAATTAATGGAAATTATTTAACTCACCTTCGTTTTGCTGATGACGTAGCCATTTTCGCAGCTACCCCTTCATAGCTGCAGAATATGATCCAGAATTTGCTGACGAGAGTAAAGAAATGGGATTAAAAATGAACTTTCAGAAGACAAAAGTGATGTAAAATGTTCTATAAATGCTTTCGTGCAGCTAAAGACATTACAAAACACATGGCAGCTGACTTTGGTGCACGATACGTCGATAAATCACTCCATGGTTCAAAACCTGAGTTGATGAACCATAACTTTAATTATGCTCAAAATACAAGTTAAAACCTGATGATAAATTGAAACACTTCATAAGAACTTTTGGGTCCACCCTGGAGTCTTCTGATGATAAATACAAATGCGAACATAAGACAGAGTAACACATTAATTTATAGGTCTTGACAATTGACGTAATATGTGTATTAGGTCAATTGTCAGCCACCAGAATATATCTGTATCGGTTAACTGATAACAAAGTAAGACAGATAGGTTGATGGGGATGGGGGTATATGTATAACGAAGGTATACATATACCTTGTATACCTTGAAAGGGGGAAATATATATATTGTAAGGGGGAAATGTATGTTGTGATAGAGGTGGAATAGCTTACCAGAAGTAGGGTTCCATGATGGTTAATACATAACTCACATGTATAAATGTACAAACTCATATCAACATAAACAGATACAGTGTATAAAAAAGTTCAAGACTTAAGAGGTGCTTACGGTAATGTCGACAAATAATATTTCCAAGCAGTCGAAATAAATTGTGGCAGGTCATCAATTCCGTTCCAGCCTACAATATAGCAAGGCTTTTCTCAAATAATAATGTAGATTGGTGTATCGGGGAAGACATAATATGTGCTTCCTCCCAAATCGGAGAGTAGGTACTAGAATTAACTAGTCTAACTAGTCTAGAGGGTGCGGTTGTCGGAAGTCCATTTTTATGTCGTATTTATGTTCTTTAATTCTTATTCCCAAGGTACGGCGTGTTGATCCGATGTATGCTAAGTTGGGATCCCGGGTATCGTTACTAATTAAAGGGATGGAGTAAACACCTCCTCTATTCAACGTCGGTACTTTGTCTCGATCATGTTTGACCAAAGAGCAAATATTGCAAGTCTTTGACCGAAAGTCATAATCAAATCTCCTGCAGATATTTTATAAGGCTGGAGTGATGATAGGGTGGAATACCATAGAACCTACGTATCTAAGTTTCCTCTTTACACTTTGTAAGATGAGAGTGGAATTCTTATGGAGCTTTCTTAAAACCGACCAGGTAATATAGTCCGGAAAACCATGCTGCCTGGTTATCTCAAACACTCTTTCGATTTCTTGGTGTCGCCGAGTCTTGTCTGAGGAATAGGTAAAAGCCCTACTTAATAAAAATCTAATAGCAGCTGATTTGTAAGAATGTGGATGATCGAGTTATAAGGAATGATGGATAAGCCTGAACTGGGCTTAAAATAAACAGAATAATTTAAAGTAATACCTCTGTATCTCTTTCAAGCATTTATGCTCAATAATTTAAAGTACGTATTTGCCTCTTTATCCCTTTCTAAAGTTATGCTTGATCTACAGCAATTGGTTTCCCGAATGGCTGTAGATTTATGGGTAGAGTAGGTAGCTAATTTCTTTATATCATCTCCTGAGTAGCGAACTAGAATTTGACTTTTCTCTATAGGGACGTGGTTACTTTACCGTATTTTGTTTCCTTTTTATGCTTGTTGACTTTGATTCTAAACACACGCTTGGTCATTCGAATGCAGTACCCTCTGGAGCTGTGCGGATATTGTACAGGGTTCGCATAAACACCTGCCATGCTGGAAAGAATGAGTTTGTTAGTATTTCTCTTTAGCATAGTATATAAAGATGAAGGACGTCTTATGCCAAAACCCGCAACTCATCTTCTTGAGGGTCTTCTTCAGTTTTTAAGACACATTTGGTTATGTAGGGAATTGAGCCCAGGTAACGAAGCTGCAGCATAGGAAGATTAGAAAGTTTGACTTTGGCTTTTTGGATAAAGTTATGTATCAATGAGCATCCTGCATCATTGGCCAGTTCGATGACGCTTTCAATTTCGTATTGTCTAGAATGGACATCGGTGGAGACGACGAAGGCTCTTATAATTCGAGGACGGAAGATAGCTGTTTTTTGTTATCCCAACGGAACTACGACGACAGGTTAGTTCCGTTGGAAGAATTTTGCGTTCTCCCAACGGAACTATGCTGACAGGTTTATTATTGATATACAGTTGATTTGGAATATCCGTCACCTCGGTAGTACGTGTTCTAAGTCATGACACGTGGTACGTTACGTTACGTCATCCCCTACTTGAGAATGGCGGAGACAGGAAACCACATGTTTCGAGTCATCTGAAAAATATGCTTCAAGGAACATTTGATTGTAGTAGAACTAAATTTATTAATTTTGTGCGTTGTGAGGAAGACTCATCTACAATTTTGGAGGCTATGCTAAGGTGACCAGATTTTTGAGAACGAAACTGAGGACAAAATGGCAGGCTCTCAATTTCAATGCAAAATTGAGAACAATTTCGTTTCAAAATGAGAACATGATCGAGGACAATGTCTGGCACGTTCTGGTAAAGCCGAATATTGGCAAAGATTGTTATGAATAGCACCATAATTAATAAATAGGAATTGTACACCAACTATACTAAGAATAGTATAAGTATACTAATCCTAATTTCTTGGCGTAGAATAGGAATCAAAGTTTCCAAGCTTTCGCACATCAACCAGATGGCTTTCTCAAGGAAAGTATGCAGCAAACTGCAAACTGGATAATATAACGCTTCAAAAATTTAAAGGCTTCGTAATTTGGGAATTAGAGTGTCTGAACATCAGTACACTGTAAAGACTGAATCTACTACTACTGCCCTTGCACGCCTGGTTAAGTCTGGAACTCATCTGCCCTCTTGGTCTGAGACTTATTTGTTACTTAAGACCAGAGGTGGGTATATTACTCTCTTCGCCGAAAGTTTGTACATTGACGTTTTTAAGGACTTAAAGATGACTTACCTGCACATGTACATGCACCATGGATGTGCTTATTTAACTTCTTGTGTCGTACCAAATACCCTAATGCTGGGGTTGATAACAGACCTTGCGCTTACTTATCACTTCGGTGAGTATGTATTGGTCACCTATTAAGGGTTATTTTCTTTCTCAGCTTTGTTTCTTGCTGTAACCGAGTTGTGACGCGGATATTATGTCACTCACCAGGATCGCTGTTGTCTTCGGGACTACCTGTATATTAAGTGTGTGTGTGTGTGTTTTCCTAGCGCCAGTTCTTTTAACATGACGCACAGGACGCCTGTTGCGAAAGATCTTGTTTTTACCTGATATGTCTTTTTAGTAGTAACATTCTAATTGTACGTTTTGGGTTGGTTTTCCACATGCTTAGACAGCTACCTTTTTATTCTTATTGAAATTTTAGCATGCAACTTTTATGATTGAAGGAATTCTCATTAATTTCAGATGATGTGTGGGAAGAATATCGCACGTTTTTCGAAGCGAAGACGGAATTCCCATTAATCCTAGACGATGTGTGGAATAAGTATCTCACATTTTTCGAAGCGAAGAAGGAATTCTCATTAATCCCAGACGATGTGTGGAAGAAGTATCACACCTTTTTCGAAGCGAAGAAGGAATTCTCATTAATCCCAGACGATGTGTGGAAGAAGTATCACACATTTTTCGAAGCAAAAAATCCCAGACATTAATCCCAGACGATGTGTGGAAGAAGTATCACACATTTTTCGAAGCGAAGAATCCAGACATTAATCCCAGACGATGTGTGGAAGAAGTATCACACATTTTCCGAAGCGAAGAATCCCAGACATTAATCCCAGACGATGTGTGGAATAAGTATCTCACATTTTTCGAAGCGAAGAAGGAATTCTCATTAATCCCAGACGATGTGTGGAATAAGTGTCTCACATTTTTCGAAGCGAAGAAGGAATTCTCATTAATCCCAGACGATGTGTGGAAGAAGTATCACACCTTTTTGAAGCGAAGAAGGAATTCTCATTAAATTCAGACGATGTTTGGAAGAAGCATAACACATTTTTGAAGCGAAGAAGGAATTATCATAAATTCCAGACGAGGTGTGGAAGAAGTATCATACATGTTTCGAAGCGAAGAAAGAATTCTCATTAATGCCAGACGATGAGTGGAAGGAGCATCACATATTTTTCGAAGCGAAGAAAGAATTCTCATTAATGCCAGACGATGAGTGGAAGAAGTATCACACATTTTTCGAAGCGAAGAAGGAATTCTCATTAATCCCAGAGGATGTGTGAAAGAAGTATCACACATTTTTCGAAGCGAAGAATCCCAGACATTAATCCCAGACGATGTGTGGAATAAGTATCTCACATTTTTGGAAGCGAAGAAGGAATTCTCATTAATCCCAGACGATGTGTGGAAGAAGTATCACACATTTTTCGAAGCGAAGAAGGAATTCTCATTAATCCCAGACGATGAGTGGAAGGAGCATAACATATTTTTCGAAGCGAAGAAGGAATTCTCATTAAATTCAGACGATGTGTGGAAGAAGCATAACACATTTTTGAAGCGAAGAAGGAATTATCATTAATTCCAGACGATGTGTGGAAGAAGTATCACACATGTTTCGAAGCGAAGAAAAAATTCTCATTAATTCCAGACGATGAGTGGAAGGAGCATCACATATTTTTCGAAGCGAAGAAGGAATTCTCATAAATTCCAGACGCTATGTGGAAGTTGAATCATAGATTTTTCAAAGGAAAGAAGGAATTCTCACTAATTTCAGACGATGTGTGGAAGAAGCATTACACATTTTTCGAGGCGGAGAAGGAATTCTCATTAACTCCAGACGATGTGTAGAAAAAGCATCACACATTTTTGGAAGTGAAGAAGAAGGAATTTTCATTAATTCCAGACGATGTGTGGAAAAAGCATCACACATTTTTGGAAGCAAAGAAGGAATTCTCATGAATTCCGCACGATGTTTGGAAGAAGTATCACACATTTTTCGAAGCAAAGAAAGAATTCCGATTAATTCCAGACGATGTATGGAAAAATCATCACACATTTTTCGAAGCAATGAAGGAATTCTTATTAATTCCAGGCGATGTGTGAAAGAAGTATCACACATTTTTCGAGTAGGAGAAGGAATTCTCACTAGTTTCAGACGATGTGTGGAAAAAGCATCACACATTTTTCGAAGCGCAGAAGGAATTCTCATTCATTCCTGACGATGTGTGGAAGAAGTATCACACAGTTTTTGAAGCAAGGAAATAATTCCGATTAATTCCAGACGATGTATGGAAGAAGCATCACTCATTTTGCGAAGCAAAGAAGGAATTCTCATTCATTCCTAACGATGTGTGGAAGAAGTTTCACACATTTGTCGAAGAACAAAATGGCCACGTGATCCGTTTCCACGCTCGGGCGCTAATATGAAAGCACAAATTTTCCGGTGGCCCAAATCAAAATCGCATCCTTCTGCTCCGGTGCCGAATACTTTACCAACTAAGCTACACCGATAGAATTTATCGCCGCAACATTGCTTGATCTGTTCCTCTCTAGTAGGTCACAGAGTGACAGCATCGCAGTACACAGGAATCAGGTGTCTCATGATTTCTGTACTTTCACTGTATAAAATCTGCTGACATGATTGTTTAAAATGAAAAGAAATGCAAAACTTGAGGCACTAAATTTGTTAACTCAATCGAAAATTCCGTGTCATCTCCTCGTTGAATTTATATTCAATTTGCGAAAAAATTGAGAGTCGGCCGGCTCAAACTTTCGTCCATCATCTTTAGCAGTAATTCATTTCTTCGTTACTCTTCTCTTTGATTTTGTTCTTCGTTCTTCATGACTAACGCATTTTCGAGATACGTTTTTCTTTGTGATTACTTTTACGGCCATTTCACTCATGGATAGAAATATTAAGAGAAATTGGAGCCAGATGAAGCTAGGGAAGTCTGCATAAGTAAAATGACGTGAGGTGAGAGTCTTGCCTTAAATTAAAAAGAAACGATCTCCAAAAAAAAAAAAAAAAAAAAAAGAAGAGACTATATACCACCCAAAATTCGATTATGTCCTTCCAAGAGAATAATACTGCCTTTCTTCGACCCATTACACCTTTAACACTACACGCATCAACGTCCAGAAAGCATCGAAAAAGATATAAGAAAAAAGAAGAAGAAGATATCAGGAGCCTTCTTCTCTGCGAGTCACGTATCCAATTTGCTATCCGGGAGAGAAAAATAAGAAAAATGATGAGACACCACGATGACTTGCATTCGATTTGCTCCACGCAAAAGGAGTACATTGAAAAAACCCCTGCTGCCTGACCCATAAAACAACAGGCCAATTCTTCTCAGGCATAAAACAAGTTCATGCGAGTTTATGTCAGAGTGGAAAAATTTTCAGGGGGTACACTTTAGAAAATCAAAATACTGGAGTGTATTCTATTCATGCGGCGTAGTTATTTCTCGCTGAACATGGGAAATCCATGTTTTCGAATAGGAGAATTGTGTTTTTACTGCACAACAAGGCTGAATGCCACCGGGGTGCTTTCCTGCAACATCTTTTATCACAAAATGTATTTTCCCCTTTGCAAAACTGCTGAGCGTGTGATTTAGGAATGTGATCTCGAGATGCTGGTTTTATTACCAAACATATTTCTGCTCTACTTTCATTTCGGAATTCCCTTAAAGCCTCTTTGGACGGGAGAAGTGGAAGTGAGACAAAGCACAGCACGCGAGAATCAAGTAACGCATTCTTCAAGAATTTTTAAGTCGCTAGGATGAAACAATTCGGTAGATCTAAAAATAAAAGCCCCATTTTAGAGAACGACACATCCGAAAAAAACATTTAGCCTAGTAATTTCGGCCTCAACTCTATAGTGGTTAAGCTGATCACTAATGGCAAGAAGTTTCAAAAATTGAAGGAACACACGGTAATATAAAATCACCCCGAGTATGTTTTTCATTTGTGCTGCAAGCACAAGGAACAAACATACTGTATTACTGCCGAGTAGAACAAATGATAAACATTTGAATACAAAATGGTACTAGTGTTTATTAAAATAATGCAGCTTGAGTACATGTATGTTGTCCTGTTTTTGTCCCACTGACTCAAGAAACTACTTTTCTAGGTGTGGTGTTTCAGTCAAACCTTAAATGTGACTCACAGATTAACGTTTTATGTACTACTATTGCTAGAAATGTTAGTGTCGTTCGGGAGGTTTCTTTTAATTTGACAAAGGGCATGGTTGTTATATTATACTATTCAATTTTTACGCTTTCCAAACGTAGGCTGAAGAAGCGTATATGCTCCAGCTTTGTCCGCCTGTCTGTCTGTCCGTACGTCTGCACAATAACTCGGGTAAAAATCTTTTGATTTTTAGTCTGTGATAGGGGACCACTTGGGGACAAATCCTATTGAAAAAGGGTGAAATGGGATCAAACGTCAGGACATAGGAGCGGGATCCATTCCATCGCCCTTATGCATCATAACGTACGTAAAAATACTTCGATTGCGACAAAATGTTATCATGTTGTTCCGGAGGTATACTGAAACGGTTCTGTTGAATATCATCGAAATGGGGTCAAAGGTAAGGGCACAGGAGCGAGATTTATTGCATAGATATTATCCTGATAACCTGACTAAAAATGCTTCTATTTCAACAGCATTTTAGTATGTTGTTCCGAAGGTATACTGAACTAATTCTTTTCAATATCATCGAAATGGGGTCAAAGGTCAGGACACAGGTGCGAGATTGATTCCACAGCCATTATCCTCGAAACTTGAGTAGTAAATTGAGTACTGATTTCTAGTATGTTGGAAAGCGTATCATAATCAATGCGTTGCATGATTTTTCTAACTTGTTCATATTTCATTTATTATTGCCCTTTAATTTGGGGTTCCACATCACAATCAAATATTAGTCGATTTCAGAGGTTACAAAATAAATATCTTCGTCTTCTTAGGGTTTCTTCGACTGACTCTTCAAAGAGTATTACTAGGAAATACAATATACCGCGTATAAAAGAGCATTATGAATTTAAATTAATAACATTCATGTTTATAAGAATAAAAAGGAATATTTGCAAGGATATATTGACATTGCAGTTGCCATTGCATTATCATAGAACACGCTCAGAAAACTATTATTGACCAAATTTTGCTACAACTAGTATAGTACTAGGCAATGTGGTCTATGGTGGTGCAAGAGTATCGAAAGGTCGACCTGAAGAAATAAAACAAATTAATTCGCTTTCGTTATTTGAAAAAAATGTTACTGGAACATTTACTTCAGATTTGGTCACAAAGTGGTTAATGTGGTTTTGATTCGATATGGTTCATTTATAATTTAGTTTAGTGTGTGTATATATATGTAAATATAATGATATAATTTTTTTCTCTCCTTTTCCAGGTGGCGTGAGCATTTTTAGGTCCCTTAGAGTCTTTTCCCATTGCTACCTGGGTGGATGCTTGTATACTGCTATATATATTTGTAAATTTTGTTTTGGTTCACCTGAATAAAATTGTATGTCGTACATTGTGTCGCGGCGTATGCAAATCATAAGTGCTATGTGAGGTATAGAAGATCTTTCCATCGTCCAATCATTGTCTAGATATAAACCTACATCTAGATTTCCAAGACAACAGGGCATTTCATAAAATTGGTAGTGGTATTTTATTAAACTCCTCTTCCACTGCTTTCCATAGACAATCATTGTCTCGATATGAACCTACATCTACATTTTCAAGATAACAGGGCATTTCATAAAATTGGTAGTGGTATTTTATTCCAGTCCTCTTCCACTGCTTTCCATAGACAATCATTGTCTCGATATGAACCTACATCTAGATTTCCAAGATAACAGGGCATTTCATAAAATTGGTAGTGGTATTTTATTCCACTCCTCTTCCACTGCTTTTCATAGTCCAATCATTGTCTGGATATGAACCTACATCCAGATTTCCAAGATAACAGGGCATTTCTTAAAATTGGTAGTGGTATTTTATTCCACTCCTCTTCCACTGCTTTCCATAGTCCAATCATTGTCTGGATATGAACCTACATCCAGATTTCCAAGATAACAGGGCATTTCTTAAAATTGGTAGTGGTATTTTATTCCACTCCTCTTCCACTGCTTTCCATAGTCCAATCATTGTCTGGATATGAACCTACATCTAGATTTCCAAGATAACAGGGCATTTCTTAAAATTGGTAGTGGTATTTCATTCCACTCCTCTTCCACTGCTTTCCATAGTCCAATCATTATCTGGAGATGAACCTACATCCAGATTTCCAAGATAACAGGGCATTTCTTAAAATTGGTAGTGGTATTTTATTCCACTCCTCTTCCACTGCTTTCCATAGTCCAATCATTGTCTGGATATGAACCTACATCTAGATTTCCAAGATAACAGGGCATTTCTTAAAATTGGTAGTGGTATTTTATTCCACTCCTCTTCCACTGCTTTCCATAGTCCAATCATTGTCTGGATATGAACCTACATCCAGATTTCCAAGATAACAGGGCATTTCTTAAAATTGGTGGTGGTATTTCATTCCACTCCTCTTCCACTGCTTTCCATCGTCCAATCATTGTCTAGATATAAACCTACATCTAGATTTCCAAGACAACAGGGCATTTCATAAAATTGGTAGTGGTATTTTATTCCACTCCTCTTCCACTGCTTTCCATAGACAATCATTGTCTCGATATGAACCTACATCTACATTTTCAAGATAACAGGGCATTTCATAAAATTGGTAGTGGTATTTTATTCCAGTCCTCTTCCACTGCTTTCCATAGACAATCATTGTCTGGATATGAACCTACATCTAGATTTCCAAGATAACAGGGCATTTCATAAAATTGGTAGTGGTATTTTATTCCACTCCTCTTCCACTGCTTTTCATAGTCCAATCATTGTCTGGATATGAACCTACATCCAGATTTCCAAGATAACAGGGCATTTCTTAAAATTGGTAGTGGTATTTTATTCCACTCCTCTTCCACTGCTTTCCATAGTCCAATCATTGTCTGGATATGAACCTACATCCAGATTTCCAAGATAACAGGGCATTTCTTAAAATTGGTAGTGGTATTTTATTCCACTCCTCTTCCACTGCTTTCCATAGTCCAATCATTGTCTGGATATGAACCTACATCTAGATTTCCAAGATAACAGGGCATTTCTTAAAATTGGTAGTGGTATTTCATTCCACTCCTCTTCCACTGCTTTCCATAGTCCAATCATTGTCTGGAGATGAACCTACATCCAGATTTCCAAGATAACAGGGCATTTCTTAAAATTGGTAGTGGTATTTTATTCCACTCCTCTTCCACTGCTTTCCATAGTCCAATCATTGTCTGGATATGAACCTACATCTAGATTTCCAAGATAACAGGGCATTTCTTAAAATTGGTAGTGGTATTTTATTCCACTCCTCTTCCACTGCTTTCCATAGTCCAATCATTGTCTGGATATGAACCTACATCTAGATTTCCAAGATAACAGGGCATTTCATAAAATTGGTAGTGGTATTTTATTCCACTCCTCTTCCACTGCTTTTCATAGTCCAATCATTGTCTGGATATGAACCTACATCCAGATTTCCAAGATAACAGGGCATTTCTTAAAATTGGTAGTGGTATTTTATTCCACTCCTCTTTCACTGCTTTCCATAGTCCAATCATTGTCTGGATATGAACCTACATCCAGATTTCCAAGATAACAGGGCATTTCTTAAAATTGGTAGTGGTATTTTATTCCACTCCTCTTCCACTGCTTTCCATAGTCCAATCATTGTCTGGATATGAACCTACATCTAGATTTCCAAGATAACAGGGCATTTCTTAAAATTGGTAGTGGTATTTCATTCCACTCCTCTTCCACTGCTTTCCATAGTCCAATCATTGTCTGGATATGAACCTACATCTAGATTTCCAAGATAACAGGGCATTTCATAAAATTGGTAGTGGTATTTTATTCCACTCCTCTTCCACTGCTTTTCATAGTCCAATCATTGTCTGGATATGAACCTACATCCAGATTTCCAAGATAACAGGGCATTTCTTAAAATTGGTAGTGGTATTTTATTCCACTCCTCTTCCACTGCTTTCCATAGTCCAATCATTGTCTGGATATGAACCTACATCCAGATTTCCAAGATAACAGGGCATTTCTTAAAATTGGTAGTGGTATTTTATTCCACTCCTCTTCCACTGCTTTCCATAGTCCAATCATTGTCTGGATATGAACCTACATATAGATTTCCAAGATAACAGGGCATTTCTTAAAATTGGTAGTGGTATTTCATTCCACTCCTCTTCCACTGCTTTCCATAGTCCAATCATTGTCTGGAGATGAACCTACATCCAGATTTCCAAGATAACAGGGCATTTCTTAAAATTGGTAGTGGTATTTTATTCCACTCCTCTTCCACTGCTTTCCATAGTCCAATCATTGTCTGGATATGAACCTACATCTAGATTTCCAAGATAACAGGGCATTTCTTAAAATTGGTAGTGGTATTTTATTCCACTCCTCTTCCACTGCTTTCCATAGTCCAATCATTGTCTGGATATGAACCTACATCCAGATTTCCAAGATAACAGGGCATTTCTTAAAATTGGTGGTGGTATTTCATTCCACTCCTCTTCCACTGCTTTCCATCGTCCAATCATTGTCTAGATATAAACCTACATCTAGATTTCCAAGACAACAGGGCATTTCATAAAATTGGTAGTGGTATTTTATTCCACTCCTCTTCCACTGCTTTCCATAGACAATCATTGTCTCGATATGAAACTACATCTACATTTTCAAGATAACAGGGCATTTCATAAAATTGGTAGTGGTATTTTATTCCAGTCCTCTTCCACTGCTTTCCATAGTCCAATCATTGTCTGGATATGAACCTACATCTAGATTTCCAAGATAACAGGGCATTTCATAAAATTGGTAGTGGTATTTTATT
This sequence comes from Macrothele yani, assembly GCA_039090855.1. Classification (NCBI taxonomy): domain Eukaryota; kingdom Metazoa; phylum Arthropoda; class Arachnida; order Araneae; family Macrothelidae; genus Macrothele; species Macrothele yani. The sequence continues at coordinate 13,954,199 of CM076999.1, read as the reverse complement.
CCACTCCTCTTCCACTGCTTTTCATAGTCCAATCATTGTCTGGATATGAACCTACATCCAGATTTCCAAGATAACAGGGCATTTCTTAAAATTGGTAGTGGTATTTTATTCCACTCCTCTTCCACTGTTTTCCATAGTCCAATCATTGTCTGGATATGAACCTACATCCAGATTTCCAAGATAACAGGGCATTTCTTAAAATTGGTAGTGGTATTTTATTCCACTCCTCTTCCACTGCTTTCCATAGTCCAATCATTGTCTGGATATGAACCTACATCTAGATTTCCAAGATAACAGGGCATTTCTTAAAATTGGTAGTGGTATTTCATTCCACTCCTCTTCCACTGCTTTCCATAGTCCAATCATTGTCTGGAGATGAACCTACATCCAGATTTCCAAGATAACAGGGCATTTCTTAAAATTGGTAGTGGTATTTTATTCCACTCCTCTTCCACTGCTTTCCATAGTCCAATCATTGTCTGGATATGAAACTACATCTAGATTTCCAAGATAACAGGGCATTTCTTAAAATTGGTAGTGGTATTTTATTCCACTCCTCTTCCACTGCTTTCCATAGTCCAATCATTGTCTGGATATGAACCTACATCCAGATTTCCAAGATAACAGGGCATTTCTTAAAATTGGTGGTGGTATTTCATTCCACTCCTCTTCCACTGCTTTCCATCGTCCAATCATTGTCTAGATATAAACCTACATCTAGATTTCCAAGACAACAGGGCATTTCATAAAATTGGTAGTGGTATTTTATTCCACTCCTCTTCCACTGCTTTCCATAGACAATCATTGTCTCGATATGAACCTACATCTACATTTTCAAGATAACAGGGCATTTCATAAAATTGGTAGTGGTATTTTATTCCACTCCTCTTCCACTGCTTTCCATAGACAATCATTGTCTGGATATGAACCTACATCTAGATTTCCAAGATAACAGGGCATTTCATAAAATTGGTAGTGGTATTTTATTCCACTCCTCTTCCACTGCTTTTCATAGTCCAATCATTGTCTGGATATGAACCTACATCCAGATTTCCAAGATAACAGGGCATTTCTTAAAATTGGTAGTGGTATTTTATTCCACTCCTCTTTCACTGCTTTCCATAGTCCAATCATTGTCTGGATATGAACCTACATCCAGATTTCCAAGATAACAGGGCATTTCTTAAAATTGGTAGTGGTATTTTATTCCACTCCTCTTCCACTGCTTTCCATAGTCCAATCATTGTCTGGATATGAACCTACATCTAGATTTCCAAGATAACAGGGCATTTCTTAAAATTGGTAGTGGTATTTCATTCCACTCCTCTTCCACTGCTTTCCATAGTCCAATCATTGTCTGGATATGAACCTACATCTAGATTTCCAAGATAACAGGGCATTTCATAAAATTGGTAGTGGTATTTTATTCCACTCCTCTTCCACTGCTTTTCATAGTCCAATCATTGTCTGGATATGAACCTACATCCAGATTTCCAAGATAACAGGGCATTTCTTAAAATTGGTAGTGGTATTTTATTCCACTCCTCTTCCACTGCTTTCCATAGTCCAATCATTGTCTGGATATGAACCTACATCCAGATTTCCAAGATAACAGGGCATTTCTTAAAATTGGTAGTGGTATTTTATTCCACTCCTCTTCCACTGCTTTCCATAGTCCAATCATTGTCTGGATATGAACCTACATCTAGATTTCCAAGATAACAGGGCATTTCTTAAAATTGGTAGTGGTATTTCATTCCACTCCTCTTCCACTGCTTTCCATAGTCCAATCATTGTCTGGAGATGAACCTACATCCAGATTTCCAAGATAACAGGGCATTTCTTAAAATTGGTAGTGGTATTTTATTCCACTCCTCTTCCACTGCTTTCCATAGTCCAATACTTGTCTGGATATGAACCTACATCTAGATTTCCAAGATAACAGGGCATTTCTTAAAATTGGTAGTGGTATTTTATTCCACTCCTCTTCCACTGCTTTCCATAGTCCAATCATTGTCTGGATATGAACCTACATCCAGATTTCCAAGATAACAGGGCATTTCTTAAAATTGGTGGTGGTATTTCATTCCACTCCTCTTCCACTGCTTTCCATCGTCCAATCATTGTCTAGATATAAACCTACATCTAGATTTCCAAGACAACAGGGCATTTCATAAAATTGGTAGTGGTATTTTATTCCACTCCTCTTCCACTGCTTTCCATAGACAATCATTGTCTCGATATGAACCTACATCTACATTTTCAAGATAACAGGGCATTTCATAAAATTGGTAGTGGTATTTTATTCCAGTCCTCTTCCACTGCTTTCCATAGTCCAATCATTGTCTGGATATGAACCTACATCTAGATTTCCAAGATAACAGGGCATTTCATAAAATTGGTAGTGGTATTTTATTCCACTCCTCTTCCACTGCTTTTCATAGTCCAATCATTGTCTGGATATGAACCTACATCCAGATTTCCAAGATAACAGGGCATTTCTTAAAATTGGTAGTGGTATTTTATTCCACTCCTCTTCCACTGTTTTCCATAGTCCAATCATTGTCTGGATATGAACCTACATCCAGATTTCCAAGATAACAGGGCATTTCTTAAAATTGGTAGTGGTATTTTATTCCACTCCTCTTCCACTGCTTTCCATAGTCCAATCATTGTCTGGATATGAACCTACATCTAGATTTCCAAGATAACAGGGCATTTCTTAAAATTGGTAGTGGTATTTCATTCCACTCCTCTTCCACTGCTTTCCATAGTCCAATCATTGTCTGGAGATGAACCTACATCCAGATTTCCAAGATAACAGGGCATTTCTTAAAATTGGTAGTGGTATTTTATTCCACTCCTCTTCCACTGCTTTCCATAGTCCAATCATTGTCTGGATATGAAACCTACATCTAGATTTCCAAGATAACAGGGCATTTCTTAAAATTGGTAGTGGTATTTTATTCCACTCCTCTTCCACTGCTTTCCATAGTCCAATCATTGTCTGGATATGAACCTACATCCAGATTTCCAAGATAACAGGGCATTTCTTAAAATTGGTGGTGGTATTTCATTCCACTCCTCTTCCACTGCTTTCCATCGTCCAATCATTGTCTAGATATAAACCTACATCTAGATTTCCAAGACAACAGGGCATTTCATAAAATTGGTAGTGGTATTTTATTCCACTCCTCTTCCACTGCTTTCCATAGACAATCATTGTCTCGATATGAACCTACATCTACATTTTCAAGATAACAGGGCATTTCATAAAATTGGTAGTGGTATTTTATTCCACTCCTCTTCCACTGCTTTCCATAGACAATCATTGTCTGGATATGAACCTACATCTAGATTTCCAAGATAACAGGGCATTTCATAAAATTGGTAGTGGTATTTTATTCCACTCCTCTTCCACTGCTTTTCATAGTCCAATCATTGTCTGGATATGAACCTACATCCAGATTTCCAAGATAACAGGGCATTTCTTAAAATTGGTAGTGGTATTTTATTCCACTCCTCTTCCACTGCTTTCCATAGTCCAATCATTGTCTGGATATGAACCTACATCCAGATTTCCAAGATAACAGGGCATTTCTTAAAATTGGTAGTGGTATTTTATTCCACTCCTCTTCCACTGCTTTCCATAGTCCAATCATTGTCTGGATATGAACCTACATCTAGATTTCCAAGATAACAGGGCATTTCTTAAAATTGGTAGTGGTATTTCATTCCACTCCTCTTCCACTGCTTTCCATAGTCCAATCATTGTCTGGAGATGAACCTACATCCAGATTTCCAAGATAACAGGGCATTTCTTAAAATTGGTAGTGGTATTTTATTCCACTCCTCTTCCACTGCTTTCCATAGTCCAATCATTGTCTGGATATGAACCTACATCTAGATTTCCAAGATAACAGGGCATTTCTTAAAATTGGTAGTGGTATTTTATTCCACTCCTCTTCCACTGCTTTCCATAGTCCAATCATTGTCTGGATATGAACCTACATCGAGATTTCCCAGATACCAGAGCATTTCTTAAAATTGGTAGTGGTATTTTATTCCACTCCTCTTCCACTGCTTTCCATAGTCCAATCATTGTCTGGATATGAACCTACATCTAGATTTCCAAGATAACAGGGCATTTCTTAAAATTGGTAGAGATATTTTATTCCACTCCTCTTCCACTGCTTTCCATAGTCCAATCATTGTCTGGATATGAACCTACATCTAGATTTCCAAGATAACAGGGCATTTCTTAAAATTGGCAATGATGTTTTATTCGACTCTTCTTCCACTGCTTTCCATAGTCCAATCATTGTCTGGATATGAACCTACATCCAGATTTCCAAGATAACAGGGCATTTCTTAAAATTGGCAATGATGTTTTATTCCACTCCTCTTCCACTGCTTTTCATAGTCCAATCATTGTCTGGATATGAACCTACATCCAGATTTCCAAGATAACAGGGCATTTCTTAAAATTGGTAGTGGTATTTTATTCCACTCCTCTTCCACTGCTTTCCATGGTCCAATCATTGTCTGGATATGAACCTACATCTAGATTTCCAAGATAACAGGGCATTTCTTAAAATTGGCAATGATGTTTTATTCGACTCTTCTTCCACTGCTTTCCATAGTCCAATCATTGTCTGGATATGAACCAACATCTATATTTCCAAGATAACAGGGCATTTCCTAAAATTGGGTAGTGGTATTTTATTCCACTCCTCTTCCACTGCTTTCCATAGTCCAATCATTGTCTGGATATGAACCTACATCTAGATTTCCAAGATAACAGAGCATTTCTTAAAATTGGTAGTGGTATTTTATTCCACTCCTCTTCCACTGCTTTCCATGGTCCAATCATTGTCTGGATATGAACCTACATCTAGATTTCCAAGATAACAGGGCATTTCTTAAAATTGGCAATGATGTTTTATTCGACTCTTCTTCCGCTGCTTTCCATAGTCCAATCATTGTCTGGATATGAACCATATATCAAAATGAACCGACATCTAGATTTCCAAGATAACAGGGCATTTCTTAAAATTGGTAGTGGTATTTTATTCCACTCCTCTTCCACTGCTTTCCATAGTCCAATCATTGTCTGGATATGAACCTACATCCAGATTTCCAAGATAACAGGGCATTTCTTAAAATTGGTAGTGGTATTTTATTCCACTCCTCTTCCACTGCTTTCCATAGTCCAATCGTTGTCTGGATATGAACCTTCATCTAGATTTCCAAGATAACAGGGCATTTCTTAAAATTGGTAGTGGTATTTCATTCCACTCCTCTTCCACTGCTTTCCATAGTCCAATCATTGTCTGGATATGAACCTACATCTAGATTTCCAAGATAACAGGGCATTTCTTAAAATGGGTAGTGGTATTTTATTGGACTCCTCTTCCACTGCTTTCCATAGACCAATCATTGTTTTAGGTCTAAGCGCTCTTTTTAGCAGTCGGAAGGCACAAAGGTCAGTTGCTGACACATCAGGGGGACTTTCAAGGAATATGAGCAAAAGGTATTGGCTTGATATCCGTCTCTTTTTTCATCTTTCACTGCTTTCCATAGTCCAATCATTGTTTTAGGTCTAAGCGCTCTTTTTAGCAGTCCGAAGACGCAATAGTTCATTGGTGAGACATTAGGGGACTTTGAAGGAATATGAACAAAGGATATAGATTTAATTCCCATCCCTTTTTTCATATTTTCCAGAAACAGAATGGCAGATTTTGATATATGACTGGTAGCTTTATCTAGATGGAGTTCTACTTTTTGAAAACTTTGTTGATAGAGGAATGATGTTCCCTCTTTAAATACAGGAGTTAAAACATTATTTCGGTAATGTACTCCAAATGTGCATATTGAAACATTTCTCCAAATCTACGCAAAAATCTACATCTGCAATCTACGTCATAAAACATCTTCAATTTACATCTTAAACATCTTCAAAGAGTAAATCTAATATCTCCAAATCTACATGTTAGAACATTATTCTGGCGAGGTACTATGAGTTAAACATTATTTTGGCATGTACGTTTTAGCACTCCCAAAGCACAACAGTCCATTGATCACACGTCAGGGGACTTTCAAGGAATATGAGCAAATAGTATCTTGTGTTCATTATTTCAACAAATAGAATGGTAGTACTGGATGTATATAGCCTTACCACGATGGAGTTCTACTCTTTTAAAGCTCTGTGGATAAAATGTTATTTCCTCTTTAATTATAGGAGTTAAACACTATTTTGATATGTACTTTTTAGCAGTCCGAAGGCACAATAGTCCGCTGGTGACACATCTGGGGACTTTGAAGGAATATGAACAAAAGATTAACTTGATACCCGTCTCATTTTCATTATTTCAAGAAATAGAGTGGGATATCAGGATTTATGACAGGTAGACTTATTTGATGGAATTCTACTCTTTAAAGGCTCGGTGGATAAATGAATGGTATTACGTTTTTAAATATAAGAGTCTTAAAATTCCTCTTCAAATATAGGAGAGAACCAAAAGTCATCTACAGTAGTGTCAGGAACTGGGAGGCTGGACACTGGAACATTTAAAGAACGGCATGTAGTCCGACCAGCCGCGGTGCAACACCTTTTCCTGTTCCGTCATTAAACAAAAAGTTTAGATAGAGCCCCATGAAGCAATGGACCCAGTTTGCTCGTAAACAGAACCCAAGATTCTGGAGAGGACGCCATGGCGTGGGGTTATATTAACTTTTCATCCAGCAGGTGACGGCTGTTTCGTGGATGACAATACTGCTGTCCATTGCGCATGGGGTTTTCATCAGTGGTGCAGCCAGCATGACTGTTGACATTTGTTGCAGCGAGCAGGATGTTGACTTTTGTTGCAGTGTTGACTATGTGTATTTCAGCGGTGGATGAGCAAGCATGACTGTTGACTTTTGTTGCGGCAAGCAGGATGGTGACATTTGTTGCAGTGTTGACTCTATACAGCATGATGTTGACTTTTGTCGCAATGCTGATTATATATATTTCAGTGGTGGTTGCGCAAGCATGACTGTTGACTTTTGTTGCAATGTTGACTTTTATCCAGCAGGTGTCGGCTGTTTCGTGAATGACAATACTACTGTCCACTGTGCATGGTTTCATCAGTGGTGCAGCGAGCATGACTGTTGACGTTTGTTGCAAGGAGCAGGATGTTGACTTTTGTTGCAGTGTAGACTATGTATATTTCAGCGGTGGATGAGCAAGCATGACTGTTGACTTTTGACTTTTGTTGCAGCGAGCAGGATGGTGACATTTGTTGCAGTGTTGAGGCTATACAGCATGATGTTGACTTTTGTCGCAATGCTGATTATATATATTTCAGTGATGGTTGAGCAAGCATGACTGTTGACTTTTGTTGCAATGTTGACTTTTATCCGGCAGGTGACGGCTGTTTCGTGGATGATAATGTTACTGTCCATCGCGCAAGGTGTGTTCAGCAATGGTGGAGAGAGCATGAATGTTGACTTTTGTTGCAATGTTGACTATATCCAGCACGATGTTGACTTTCGTTGCAATGTTTACTATATCCAGCAGGATGTTGACTTTTGTTGCAATGTTGACTATCATCATCATCATCATCATCATTGTCAACCATTATCAATCCACTGCTGGACGAAGGTCTCCCCAAGTTTCCTCCACAACGGTCTGTCTTGTGCCAGTCTCCTCCATGTCACCCCTGCATACTTTCGAATTTCATCCACCCATCTCCCATGTGGTCTTCTTCTGGGTCTTTTAATGTCCCTTGGAATCCAATCTAAAATTTCGACTGTCCATCGATGATCTGTCCTTCTGGCAGTATGTCCAGCCCATTGCCATTTCAGGGATTTAACTCTGATCATGATGTCTTCCACTCTTGTCATTTTTCTGATCCACGAGTTCCTCTTCTTATCTCTCCTGGTTACACCAAGTATGCACCTCTCCATGCTTCTTTGAGTTGTCTGCAGCCTTTGTATGTCTCTTTTAGTTAAGGTCCACGTCTCTGCACCATACGTAAGCACTGGAAGGATGCATTGATCAAACACTTTTCTTTTAAGACATAATGGCATATTGCTCTTGAAAATTATGCTGTTTCTTCCAAAAGCTCTCCAGGCAAGTTTTGTACGCCGATTAATTTCTTCATCAATGTGACCCTCACTTGATATCTGCTGTCCAAGATAAACGTACGTGTCTGTTATCTCCAGCTTTTCTCCATCAATCGATAAATCTTCATTTCTTGTAAAAGCATTGAACATCACTTTTGTCTTCTGAAAGTTCATTTTTAATATCACTTCTTTCCTCTTGTCAGCAAGTTCGTGGATCATACTCTGCAGCTCTGATGGGGTAGTTGCAAAAATGACTACGTCATCAGCAAAACGAAGGTGGGTTAGATAATCTCCATTAATCTTTATCCCTTTGTTTTCCCAGCTCAGCGACTAAAAAACACCCTCCAATGTGGCATTAAAGAGCTTCGGAGATATGGTGTCACCTTGTCTCACTCCCTTTCCAATTTTTATGTGTGTTGTATTTTCAAACAGCCGAATCTTTGCACTTGCATTTTCATAGATGTTATTAATAATATTAATGTATGCATCTTCAATACCGCAGGTTTTCAGAGCCATTGTAACTGCTGATGGTTTCACCGAATCAAAGGCTTTTTCATAATCGATAAAAGCCATGCACAATGGAAGTTCATATTCCCTCGCTCTTTCAATTAGTTCTCTCAGTACGTGGATATGATCTATTGTGCTGTAGCCACTCCTGAATCCAGCTTGTTCTCTCGGTTGAGCCATGTCCAGTGTTACCTTCAAGCGGTGTGAAAGAACTTTAGTGAAGATTTTATAAACTACTGATAGGAAGCTGATAGGTCTGTAGTTTCCGAGATCCTCAATGTCACCTTTCTTATGTAGCAGGATCATTGTAGCGGTGTTCCAATCCTCAGGAATCTTTCCTTCATTAAGGCATCGAGTGAAAATTTGGGCGAGTACTGTTTCGATTTCTCCACTTGCTTCTTGTATGATGTCTACAGTAATTCCATCTTCTCCTGGAGCTTTTCCCCGCTTCATGTTCTTGATTGCATGTGCAACTTCTGCTGGAAGGACTGGAGGAACTCTGGTACTGGTATCTTTCATGATGTCTGGAGTGCATGTATCATCCCTTTCATATAATGTGGAGTAGAAATCTTTCACCCTTGTCAAAATTTCGCCTCTATTTCTTGTTACAGAACCATCTTCTTTTCTCAGTGCCATAATCTGTTTTCTTCCCTTACTGAGATGTCCCTTTGCTATCTTTAGGCTTTGGTTGTTTTCAATTGCTTTCCTCACTAGTTCACAGTTGGATTTTCTTACGTCTTCAGTGATACTTTTTCTTACTGTCTTGCATAGCTCTATATATTCCACTTTGGAAGTCACATCTTCTTTAGTTGTCCTCATCTCTCTTCTTTTTTGCATCAACATTTTCGTTTTTCCTGATAATTTGTTTACATGCAACTTGTTCTTGGACCCAGCTAATTTTGTTGCTGTTTCCATAAGAGCTTTGGTTACTTTTCTGTTAACTTCAGAGATGTCCACTTCTTCCGATGTTAGGCCTTCTAAAGCAGAGAACCTGTTCATCAGTTCCAACTTGAAGGTATTATGGTGTTTTTCAAGGTTGGTTATGTCAATACATTTTGTTTGTCTTATGAGCTTGCCACGTTCAAGTTTAGTGTTGAGGTGCATCTTACATCTCACCAATCTATGGTCACTACCTGTGTTGAACTTGTTTAGCACATTGCAGTCTTCTATGACGAATTTTTTGTTACACATAATAAAATCAATTTCACTTGTCGTCCCATTTGGATGTCTCCATGTCCATTTCCTGTGTGGCTTTTTCTTGAAGAAGGAGTTCAAGATGAAAAACCCTTCTGCCTCTGCAAACTCAACGAGAGTATTTCCACGCTGGTTTCTGTTGCCGTGACCGAATTTACCTACTGAAGTTTCATTCTGTTGCCGTTGCCCTATTTTTGCATTGAAATCTCCCATAATTATTTTCAAGTGCTGCTTACCTTTATTATTTAGATGACAAATTTCCTCATAAAATTCTTCAATTTCTTCTTCAGGATGACTTGTGGTGGGTGCATAAGTTTGAATAATCTGAGCCTGGTATCTTTTCGAGAGTTGGATAACAAGTCGTGCAGCTCTGTCAGAGGAACTTTCAACTTCTACAACTTTATCCTTCAGTTTCTTGTTTATTATAAATCCAACCCCACTAGTTCTGCCAGTATCTGTCCCACGATAGTAGAAGAGATGTCCACTTTTCAGTTCGAAGAGATCTTCTCCTTTTCTCCTTACCTCACTTAGCCCCACGATGTCCCACTTGATCCTTTGTAGTTCCTCTTCCAATTCAAGAAGCCTTGAATCAGCGGGTTGGTGAGTGCCAAGCGGGTTGGTGAGTGTGGGATAGAATTTCCTCTAATCCCGATGGTATAGTTATACCGCTATTGGCGGTATAACTATATATAGTTATATGTATAACTATATATAGTTATATGTATAACTATGTTGACTATATATAGTTATATGTATAACTATGTTGACTATATATAGTTATATGTATAACTATGTTGACTATATCTAGCAGGATGTTGACTTTTGTTGCAATGTTGACTATACCCAGCAGGATGTTGACTTTTGTTGTAATGTTGACTCTACAGATCGCATAACGCGATATTTTTTCTCGCGTCCAACTTTTTGTTTTGTTTTTGTTTTTTAATTACTTATTTGACCTGGTGGTACAGATTTAGTGACAGGATAAACAGACAGAGTTGTACATTATTGTAAGGTAGACATAGACAGTATATTCGATTTACATCAAAAATGTGCATAGCGAACAGGGTATACAGTATGCCAAATGATCAAAGAACACAGAGAGCCAGTGCTGATCAAGTAACACATAGACACAGCGAACATGGTATAGAGTATTCCAAATAATCAAGTAACACAGAGAGATCCAGTGCTGATCAAGTAACATACTGAGAGCCAGTGCCGAAAGAAAAATGCAAACGTCCATGACTTACTCGGGATTCGAACCCAGACCCCTGTCTGGGCAAATGATCAGAAGTCATCCCTTAGACCATTGCACTGCCGGGGCGGGGTCACACCTTTGACGGGAAACTGTTATCACACATTCAGCTGCGCCCAAGGATCCTGCAAATAAGAATGTTCGTAGTTTTCGCCGGAGTGTTCGACTCATCTTTCCATCAGAGGAGCATCTCCGTAAGTTCCCACGGATCCTAAACGTCCGATGTGGGCAGCTCTCCTACAGAATTGACATGCTAACAGTAGCTAGGACTGCGAATGAAAATTGAACCGGCATACTTTGCTCCGACTACAACGCCACCCTAAAGCAGCTCCGATCACTCTTTTTGCTCATTCCGAACCTCAGTCGAGCGCTAACTTGTGCTCGATAAGCTGGCCTCACTGATTTTTACCGTGCACTCCGCTCACGCGCCGTCTTTCCACTTGGAATGAATCATCTCCGCGAGTTAATCAGATGTAGCTCATTAACTTCTACCTCAAAGTATGTGTGTGTGTGTGTGTGAGTGCAAAAAGGAAACAGCGTTTAATTTACTAAGAAACTCCTGTTTCTCTCGAAAACTAAAGGAATTCATTTTATGTCTGCCTCTAGTCTAACGCAGCAGGCATCCCCGATTTCTATTTTTATTTTCTCCTGTTCAAAAAAAAAAAACGCTTAGTTAAATAAATCAACAACGGATATGTTTTAGTCTGCCAAGCTATCGCGCTTTAGCAAATAAATGGATTTTTGAGAAATAATTTATTTGTCACTGGTGCTGGCAGAATTTTCTATGATTTTATAGAATTACAAATGAAACTTGGAGCAAAAATAAAAAAAAGCCAATGCGGAATATTAAAACGACTTAAAAGAGCTACAGCATCTGTATTATTTGATTTATATTTCTTCTTTCTTATATCAATATTAATCTTATTATAGGACAAGGTTTGACGCAAATTTCCCTTGAGAGCCGGAGCATAGAATTTAAACCAAAGAACGTTTTAACTTTGGCGCACATTAACCTTCTACATATTTCCTTTTTTCTAATACATGCTTTCCTAAATAGAATTAAATAAACGTGTACGAGTCTGTTGGATAAATACGTTGCTAAACCGTTCATATTCTGACAACCCTCAGCTGCTAGTTCAATTGGTCCTGGCCGCCCCAGGTGGAGCTGTGGTCTAAGCGATGGCTTCTAATCGTTCCTCCGGAAGGGGTCCGGGTTCGAATCCCGGTGAGGCATGGATGCTGTGTTTGTCTTTTTTTTTTTTTTTTTTTTGATTGGAGGTTTAACGACCACCGTGAGCAACTCAATGGGCTATAAGCAGTCGCCCGTCACTAATTTAGGGTCACTGGTTCCAGGGAAGGGAGAGAACCAGTGCCGTAAGACAAACACAACATCCATGCCTCACCGGGATTCGAACCCGGACCCCGTTCGGACGAATGATCAGAGGCCATCGCTTAGACCACTGCGCCACCGGGGCGGCTGTTTGTCTTACGGCAATGGCTCTCTCGCTTCCCTGGAGCCAGTGAAGCTAAATTAGAGACGGGCGACTGCTTATAGCCCATTGAGTTGCTCACGGTGGTCGTTAAACTTCCAAGCAAAAAAAAATATTGGTCCTGCGATAGCTCGACATTACTGAACAAACTCTGAAATGATCGTAGTACTGCACTGATGTTAATAGAAATTGCAACACCATGAAAGAAACAAGCAATCACAGTGAAATCTACGGGAGTGATTAGCTAAAGTACAAGCTGCAATCGATAACAATTACATACCAGTTCGTGATGATGAAGGCCAAACAGTTAATAATAATTAAATCCACCATTTCGGGTATAACGAAGTAAATTTCTCCGTCATTTTTGTCCATGCCGGGAGTCTTACCCGGGACCCCACATTCCGGAATAAGTCTCTCTCCCAACTGAGCTACGCGGACGTATGCTCTCGCTGCTCCAACCGCCCTCCGAAAAAGGGCCGGGGGCATTGTCAACGGGTCTGCCGGGACCATGTATCTTGCTATCGGCAGTCATCCGCTGAAGAACGTACATTGCAGAAATCCCAGTCAATTTGGTGTGTGGAACGTAACATCACACATTTAATATATAACCAGAAAAACAATTTCGCACGAGAATTGATATATGCAAGAATTCAGCTGTCTACCTGGGTGATAAAACACCATACCATAAGTTGCAAATTAAAATCACTTTATTTAACAATTTAAAAGTAGGTTAAAAAACAGACTAGCGCTTAAAATCTTAGGTATGTTGACGATATGCTGGTCTTCTGGCCACATTGAATTCACCAACTTGATGATCTCATTTCTTGCTTATCATCACAGTATCCTACAATAAAATTCACCACAGAAGTTGAACAAAATGGGAAGTTACCCTTCCTTGATTTCTTGTTATGTAGAAACCTAAATACTCAACAGATCAAATACTCAGTTTACAGAAAACCCACTTTCACCCCCTCTATCATACAGTTCAACTCATCTCACCCCCCCCCCCCCAGAACATAAATCTGCAGCTTTTCGCTTCTTGATTAAACGTGCTTATACACATTCTACATCAGGCAAAGCAAGACGTGAAGAACTTTCCAGAACCTTGTCTTTGGCTCGCAAATTCGGCTACCCGGAACAATTTTTTCAGAAGTTGTTGAGAAGATCTACTAGACTGAACTTCACCACTTTGTCTAGTGAAATTCGGACAACTAGATTTGTAGGTAAAGTAGATTACCTCCCTCCTATAGTCTCCACACTCAGAAAAATCTGTCAGCGACATGACATCTCTTTTGGATTATACACCAGAAATATCTTTGATATGGTCAGGAATGACCGGGACAGAACTCCTACCCTCAGAAAACATGGGGTATACTGCATTCCTCTTACCCATGGAGACCCGAATATTACTGAGAATTGTTATATAGGTTCTACTCTCAGGTGCTTAAATACCCGCCTGAGAGAACACCAGTACACGCTTTGAGTTGGCACTACTCATACTGACTTTACGTTAGCTGTCACACAGGGCGGTTACTCACCAGATTGGGAAAATGTGAAAATTCTGAAAACAAATCTCAATAAAAGTACCGTTTTCCTTTCTGAAAGCCTGTATATTATTGCTTATGGCGACAGATGTTGTAATTTGGACTTGCCCGCATATGTACCGGGACCTTGGCGTGAATTGGATGCCCCGACAGAGACTTTGTCCAATGGCTAATCTGCACTTCTTGCCTAGTGTCATTTGTAATTTCTTATACTTACTCTAATATCAGCTGTTAATGACATGTACGCCTTTTCTGTTTAAATGTTGGCATCACTAAAAATGTTGGTGACGTGGTGTACGGGGAGGGAGGGTGGGTTTATCTGTATATAATGACTGCCTCTATCATGTCCCTGTGGTGCTTTGGGCCCGTAGATGGGGACAACGGGATCCCCGAAAGCGCTAGTCTGTTTTTTAACCTACTTTTAAATTGTAAATAAAGTGATTTTAATTTGCAACTTATGGTATGGTGTTTCATCCCACAGGTAGACAGCTGAATTCTTGCATATATCACACATTTAGTTTTCGAAGTGCTGAAGAGGGGATTCTCCTATTTTTCCTGTCTCGAGGTGCGGAAAGAACGTACCACCATTGCGAGAACCTTAACGGCCAGGTCATTCTGGAAGTTTGGGCGCCAATATAACGAAGTAACTTTCTCCGTCAACTTTGCCCACGCAGGGCATCGAACCCGGGTTCCCTCATTCCGGAATAAGTCGCTTTCCCAACTGAGCTACGCGGACGTATGCTCTCGCTGCTATCTGCCTTTATCTCACGTGCGTCCTGCGGTGCCGGCACGTCAAATAGGTGATAACCTACCCCACACGCCGTGGCATCGAATGAAACAGAGTTTCGATGGTCGTCTACGGTGTTGCATTCCATTCTGCTTCTACACGCATCCACAATTCGTTGGTTCAGACAGGCAGTAAGGCCATGCGAGCCATTCGTTGGGCGATGACACCCTAGCCGTTCTCTATAGGTGACAAATCTGGGGACTGAGCTTGCCAGGAAAAACGAGCGACTTCATGAGCACAGAGTACGTCTTGGACAGCACGTGCAACATGGGATCGGGCATTGTCTTGTTGGAAGACTGCTCCTTGGATCGTTTGAGGGAAGCGTAGAAGTTCAGCTTCCAACACTTCTGTGATGTAGCGCTGGCTGTTCAATGTGACTGTGTTGCGTAGTATGCGAGTCCGTGAATGAAACGCAATGGCGCCCTAGACGAACACGCTCGGCTTGGAACATGTATGTCGCTGCACAGTGTAGAATTCCAGATGCTATTCATCACGGCAACTGCGAACAGGGATTCGCCCGTCGTGATGCATCCGAATGAATCTGGACTCGTCCGAAAACATAATATGCTCCCATTCAACGCTCCAGTTACGACGTTCGCGGCACCACTGCAATCGCTGACGACTATGGTTCAGAGTCAAGGGAAGTCGCAGCTATGGACGGCGAGCGACGAGGCATCTCTGCGGCAATCGGTGACGAACAGTGCTTGCAGACATCGGACGATATGTGACCATTCTCCAATTCTGGCCAAGTGTCGTGGATGGTGCTGGGCGTGACGTCACTGCCATACGGTGCAAGTGCATGTTTCCCTCTCGGTCGCACGATTTCGAGCTCCAGCCCATGCAGGACGATGTGTATAACCTTCTGCTGTCCATTGTACCATGTATCCATGACGGTAGTTGCGTTACGCTTAACGCGTGCAGGAATATCACGGTATGATAAACCACCTTCTCTGAGTCCGACGATTCTACCTCTTTCAAACTCCATTGACGCCATGTACGCATAACGGTAGTTGGGTTACCCCTAACGTTTGCAGCAATATCACGGTATGATAAACCGCCTTTTCTGAGTCCAAAGATTCTACCTCTTTCAACCTCCGTCAAGTGTTCGCATGGATGTCTTGTTCACCTACGCTTCATGTTTACATGTTAACAACTGCATGCGAACGTGTTTATCGATAGCCAGTTTAAAAACCTGCTCTCTGTACGCCTTCATTTACATCCCATGGTGTGACGTTTCCGGTGACAGTGCGCGCGCATCACATCTGCATGTGCACTGCAATTGTAATCATTTGCATCTTCCATCATTCACTATAAGCCCTGCAAATTTCGGGCAAAGCATTTCTGAAAATCCTCCAAATACGTGGCGTCCGTGAATAAGCAAAGACATCGCTCTTTCCACGTTTAGCAACGCACAGCAACCAAAAAATTGTTATTCGGCCGCCGCGGTGTAAGGCTGACGCGCTCGGCTAGAGATCAATAGATCCGGGATTCGATTCCCCGGCGGTGGCCGATTAACAATTTTTCGGTTGCTCTGCGTTTTTCTAAACGTGGAAGAAGCGATGTCTTTGCTTATTCAATGACGCCACGTATTTGGAGGATTTTCACTTTCGATTTAACTGCTATAATTAATATATTGCCAGTGCCGTTAATGCCAACCAGATGGAGACGTCTCAGTAGCTGAGACCATCTTACGGATTTATGATGTCAGAAGCTGACAGAAAAACACACATAGCGTCGTGGATTGTTGGCCACCGTGGTGTAAGGCTAACGCGCTTGGCTAGATATCGAGAGATCTGGGATTCAATTCCCCGGCGGCGGCCGATTAACAATTTTTCGGTTGGACGTTATTCCTTTTTTGTGAAATTACTCTGCAATGCGTAGAAAATGAAATAAAACACGACATAACACCCAACATGACAGAACAAACGTCGCAGACAAGTGTTAGAGCACGCGCGTGTTGCTACTGACGATGTCGTTTGTCTTACTAATTTTACAAATTTTGAAGACGACAATCCAATTTTTAGTGTAAATGTGACAAGGATGGCAAGTTAGAAAACATCCGAAAACTTCAAAATTTCATCGTCCTGAAGCTGGACACAAAGTCGCGTCTCCCAGATAGACCCCGGGGATGCTAAGAACTACACCATCGAGAGCGATCAAGTCTCAAGTTTGCGATCAATTTGAATATAACCAATCACTGGATTCCCTAGTCGGAGCAACCGGCATTCATGTTTAGAGAATCTGGAGATAAAGAATCCTATCCCGTGATTTCCCGGAGGAGCAGATAAATCATGAAAGAAATACAGGATTACGCCATACAATACACATTTTGAAGATGACAATCCCTTTTTAGGTGTAAATGTGACAAGAATGGTAAGTCAGATAATATCCGATAAGAATGCCGGTTGCATCGACCAGCGAATCCCGTGATGGTTATATTCAAAGTGATTGGAAACTTGAGAGTTGATTGATCTGAGTGGTGTAGTGGTTAGCATCCCCGGGCGCTATCCGGGTAACGCAGGTTGGAGTCCCGCTCCAGGAAGATGAAATTTTCATGTTTTCAGATGTTATCTAACTTACCATCCTCGTCCCATTTACACCAAAAATCGGATTGTCATCTTCAAAATTTGCATCATATGGTGTAATTCCGTATTTATTTCATGACTTAGGAATTTTATTTTATTTTCCGGTATTTCTCCTTGATTTTACGTATCGTGCGTTAACGGTGCGCTTAGTTACGATTTTGGCCACCGGATAAAAGCAGATGGCGCTGCAGGTACGGTATGGCGTGAGAACGTTATTCCTCTTTTATGAAATACCTCTGCAATGCGTAGAAAATGAAATAAAACACGACCTAACACCTATGTGACAGAACAAACGTCTGAGATAGTTGTTCCAGCACTTGCGAGTTGCCACATATGAAGTCGTTTGTCTTACTAACTTTATTTTATTTTCCGGTATTTCTTCTTGATTTTACGTATCGTGCGAAAGCGGTGAGCTTAGTTCCGATTTCGGCAACTGGATAAAAGCAGATGGCGCTGCATGTACTGAATGACATTAGAGAGTTGTTGTTGTTTTTTTTTTTTTTGATTGGAGGTTAAACGACCACCGTGAGCAACTCAATGGGCTATAAGCAATCGCCCGTCCCTAATTTAGGGTCACTGGTTCCAGGAAAGGGAGAGAGCCAGTGCCGTAAGACAAACACAACATCCGTGCCTCACCGGGATTCGAACCCGGACCCCTTTCGGACAAATGATCAGAGGCTATCGCTTAGACCACACATTAGAGAGTTAAGGACACACGTTGACAATTATATATGTTTTATCGTGATAAATAAGTGGTTGCGCCGATTAACTGATGGCTTAATTAACCGAAATCTAATGCATTGTGATGCTAATAACTGAAATCTGATGGTGCCTGAATAAAAAAAAAAAATCTGGGAATTACTTGTGTGGCTTTTTCTCCAAACTCAAGCGCCCGCTACAGCATTGTCGATTCCGCTTTGAAATTGTTTAAAAATTACAATGTTTATTTGTTAATTTCCATTGGGAACATTCCTGTTGCGTCTTTCATTAACTTCACTGATTTCGAGAAAGAAATAATTGAAAGTTAAATTCATTTTTGTTTTGATTCTAAACGATTTTCTTTCATTATTAGGAAATATTAGAAAAAGAAAACGGAGAGGAAACATTTTTCGTGTAATGAACTGCTCGTTATTTTGCACAACTGCGGCTTAAGCAACTTTTTCAATTAAGTGGAAGAAAAAAGCAAAACCTTTGACGTCACCGACAGAGATGGCCGTTCGGCTATCTCGAAAAATCAGCAAAAAATTTCAGTCAGCTCTAAGTCATTAGCTAAAAATTCATAGCTTGCAACTTCAATAATGAAGTCTTGCGAAAGGAAGATGCGCAAAGGTACAATGACCGGAGCATGCGCAGATTTTTAAGTATCTCCTGGGAATTCCATGACATTAACATAAACATAGTTTTCTTATGATCTCTTTCTACCATTTACTTAGAACTGACATGAGATACGATATTTCCTTCTTCAAAAGATAATTTTCCTCATCTGCAGTCATTTTAATTACGCTGTGACCACGTGGATAAATGTGCCACGTAGAAAGCAGATTATATAATTTTGCAATATTTCTCTGAACCGATCTCATTTTGAATGCACTACGGTTTCTTTCTCGAAAACTTTCTCTCGTTGCTACATCGGGGAAAATACTTATTAAGAGCTAAGGCTTTGCTCCACAGAATTGAACGAACGCTTTTCAAATAATTGCATTGCGATATTCCTGAATTTCCAAATCACAGAAGCAATTTACAGACATATCACATGAACAAACGCGGTTTGATGAAGGCAGTCTTATGCGGTGCTAAAGAGCACCATATACATAACGAAATTCCTCCTGTAAAAAAAAGGTTTACGTATAAATAATTATCTATAAGCCTGGGATTTTTTTATTTCATTTACGAGGGTTGTACCGAAAGTAATGCAAAAATGTGCATAACTTTTTTATTAACTAACAGAGGTCGTTCAAATTCTATTTGTTGACAGAGTAACTCTTCCTCTATAGTAGCATTTCTTCTTCATTGCAGGTAAATATAAGGGCTGTACCGAAAGTAATGCAAAAGTGGGCATAACATTTTTATTAACTGACAAAGGTCGTTCAAATTGCACATGTTGATAGAGTAACCCTTCCTCTATAGTAACCCTTCTTCTTCATTGCAAGAAAATACGAGAATTGTACCGAAAGTAATGCAAAAGTGGGCCTAACTGTTTTATTAACTGACAGAGGTCATTCAAACTGCACATGTTGGTAGAGTAACTCTTCCTCTGTAGTAACCCTTCTTCTTCATTGCAGGTAAATACGAGGGTTGTACCGAAAGTAATGCAAAAGTGGGCATAACTTTTTTATTAACTGACAGAGGTCATTCAAATTGCACATGTTGGTAGAGTAATTCTTCCTCTATACCAACCCTTCTTCATTGCAGGTAAATACGAGAGTTGTACCGAAAGTAATGCAAAAGTGGGCCTAACTGTTTTATTAACTGACAGAGGGCGTTCAAACTGCACATGTTGGTAGAGTAACTCATCCTCTATACCAACCCTTCTTCATTGCAGGTAAATACGAGAGTTGTACCGAAAGTAATGCAAAAGTGGGCCTAACTGTTTTATTAACTGACAGAGGGTGTTCAAATTGCACATGTTGGTAGAGTAACTCTTCCTCTGTAGTAACCCTTCTTCTTCATTGCAGGTAAATACGAGGGTTGTACCGAAAGTAATGCAAATATTGGCATAACTTTTTTATTAACTGACAGAGGTCGTTCAAATTGCACATGTTGGTAGAGTATTTCTTTCTCTGTAGTAACCCTTCTTCTCCATTGCAGGTAATTACGAGGGTTGTACCGAAAGTAATGCAAAAGTGGGCATAACGTTTTTATTAACCTACAAAGGTCGTTCAAATTGCACTTGTTGATAGAGTAAATCTTACTCTATGGTAACCCTTCTTCTTCATTGCAGCTAAATACGAGAGTTGTACCGAAATTAATGCAAAAGTGTACATAACTGTTTTATTATCTGACAGAGGTCGTTCAGATTGCACATGTTGGTAGAGTAACTCTTCCTCTATACAAAGGTACTACTCAACATAGTACCCATCTTAAACGATGGATCTGCGCCATTGTTGAACGCAACTCTGGAATCCTCTTTGAAAAAATTCAGGTGTGGACTACTGTACCCACTTCTTCACCGTCACTTTCATTTCGTCTGGGTGACCAAATCGTTCTCCCTTTGGAGTGTCCTTTATTAGACCAAAATGGTGAAAGACGGAGAGCGCTAGATTTGGGCTGAACTATGCATGGGAGACCACCGAGCAGCCTAATTAGCTGATCGCCTTATTTGTTGGCAAAGTTGTGCGTGTGGTCTCGCATTGTCGTGGATCGTTTTCAGAATTATTGTTTGATCTCTTCCTCCTTATAGATTCTCCAAGCTTCTTGAGTGTCTCAATGTACCGCTGCCTGATCACGGTACGTCCACGTTCCAAAAAATCGATCTCTTCCTCCTTACGGATTCTCCAAGCTTCTTGAGGGTCTCAATGTACCGCTTCCTGGTCACGGTACGGCCGTGTTCCAGAAAGTCAAGGAGAATGACACCCCTGTCATCCCAAAGAACAGTCAGCATGACTTCCTGAGCTGATCGCTGGCTCTTGAACCTCTTAGGTCTTGGTGAAGAGGTGTGACCTCATTCCATGTATTGTCTCTTGGTTTCCAAATCGTAAAGTTTCATCACCTGCAACCAGATCGTTAAAAAACGTGTTTTTTATCGTTTAACGACCACCGTGAGAAACTCAGTGGGCTATAAGCAGTCGCCCGTCCTTAATTTAGCTCCAGGGAAGCGAGAGAGCCATTGCCTTAAGACAAACACAACATCCATGCCTCACCGGAATTCTGATCCGTACCCATTGCGGACGAATGGTCAGTAGCCATCGCTTAAACCACAGCGCCACCGAGCGGGAAAACAACCGTGTATTCATTTCCTTCAAACACTTTCAGCAGATCATAGCAGACTTTCACCCTTATCTCCTTCAAATTGGGTGTCAACTGCGGAAACATACATTTGGCCCACACTTTCCGTTACCTAAAGTCTTCCACCATCTTCTGTATCGCATTATGTACACAGTCCAGTTGTACAACAAACTCAAGGATTGTGACTCGTCTCTCGGCGCGAATCAGTTAATCCACTCGCTGACGATTCGCGTCAGTGGTCGCAGATGATGGTTACGTGGTTTGTCTTCAATCCTTATTTCTTTTTTTAAAACTTTTTCATCCATTTGTGCACATTGCTGTTGTCAGTAGTGTCCTAACCGTAAACGTTCTGTAGATTTCTGTGGATGTCCGACAGACTGCACCCTTCCTTCGTCAAGAACTCAATGACGGCCCATTGCTTCTGCTTGGAATCCATTATTTACCCACTATGAAGAAAAAACGGTTACTATAGAGGAAGAGTTACTCTACCAACATATGCAATTTGAACGACCTCTGACATTTAATAAAAAAGTTATGCCCACTTTTGCATTACTTTCGGTACAACCCTTCGTATTTACCTGCAATGAAGAAGAAGGGTTACTATAGAGGAAGAGTTACTCTACCAACATGTGCAATTTGAACGACCTCTGTCAGTTAATAAAAAAGTTATGCCCACTTTTGCATTACTTTCGGTACAACCCTCGTATTTACCTGCAATGAAGAAGAAGGGTTTGTATAGAGGAAGAGTTACTCTACAAACATGTGCACTATAAACGACCTCTGTCAGTTAATAAAAAAGTTATGCCCACTTTTGTATTACTTTCGGTAAACCCCTTGTATTTCTCCGCAATGAAGGAAAACGGTTACTATAGAGGAAGAGTTACTCTACCAACATGCGCAAATTGAACGACCTCTGTCAGTTAATAAAAGAGTTATGCCCACTTTTGCATTACTTTCGGTACAACCCTCGTATTTACCTGCAATGAAGGAGAAGGGTTACTATAGAGGAAGAGTTACTCTACCAACAAGTGCAATTTGAACGACATCTGTCAGTTATTAAAAACGTTATGTCCACTTTTGCATTACTTTCGGTACAACCCTCGTATTTACCTGCAATGAAGAAGAAGGGTTACTATAGAGGAAGAGTTACTCTACCAACAAGTGCAATTTGAACGACATCTGTCAGTTATTAAAAACGTTATGTCCACTTTTGCATTACTTTCGGTACAACCCTCGTATTTACCTGCAATGAAGAAGAAGGGTTACTGTAGAGGAAGGGTTATTCTACCAACATGTGCAATTTGAACGACCTCTGTCAGTTAATAAACAAATTATGCCCACTTTTGCATTACTTTCGGTACAACTCTCGTATTTACCTGCAATGAAGAAGAAGGGTTACTATAGAGGAAGAGTTACTCTACCAACAAGTGCAATTTGAACGACCTCTGTTAGTTAATAAAAATGTTATGCCCACTTTTGCATTACTTTCGGTACAACCCTCGTATTTGCCTGCAATGAAGAAGAAGGGTTACTATAGAGGAAGAGTTACTGTACCAACATGTGCAATTTGAACGACCTCTGTTAGTTAATAAAAAAGTTATGCCAACTTTTGCATTACTTTCGGTACAACCCTCGTATTTACCTGCAATGAAGAAGTGTTACTATAGAGGAAGAGTTACTCTACCAACAGGTGCAATTTGAACGACATCTGTTAGTTAATAAAAAAGTTATGCCCACTTTTGCATTACTTTCGGTACAACCCTCGTATTTACCTCCAATGAAGAAGGGTTGGTATAGAGGAAGAGTTACTGTACCAACATGTGCAATTTGAACGACCTCTGGTAGTTAATAAAAATGTTATGCCCACTTTTGCATTACTTTCGGTACAACCCTCGTATTTACCTGCAATGAAGAAGAAGGGTTACTATAGAGGAAGAGTTACTCTACCAACATGTGCAATTTGAACGACCTCTGTCAGTTAATAAATAGTTATACCCACTTTTGCATTACTTTCGGTACAACCCTCGTATTTACCTGCAATGAAGAAGAAGGGTTACTATAGAGGAAGAGTTACCCTACTAACATGTGCAATTTGAACGACCTCTGTCAGTTATAAAAAAAGTTATGCCCACTTTTGCATTACTTTCTTTACAACCTTCGTATTTACCTGCAATGAAGAAGAAGGGTTACTATAGAGGAAGAGTTATTCTACCAACATGTGCAATTTGAACGACCTCTGTCAGTTATAAAAAAAGTTATGCCCACTTTTGCATTACTTTCTTTACAACCTTCGTATTTACCTGCAATGAAGAAGAAGGGTTACTATAGAGGAAGAGTTACCCTACCAACATGTGCAATTTGAACGACCTCTGTCAGTTAATAAATAGTTATACCCACTTTTGCATTACTTTCGGTACAACCCTCGTATTTTCCTGCAATGAAGAAGAAGGGTTACTATAGAGGAAGAGTTACTCGACCAACATGTGCAATTTGAACGACCTCTGTCAGTTAATAAATAGTTATACCCACTTTTGCATTACTTTCGGTACAACCCTCGTATTTACCTGCAATGAAGAAGAAGGGTTACTGTAGAGGAAGAGTTACCCTACTAACATGTGCAATTTGAACGACCTCTGTCAGTTATAAAAAAGTTATGCCCACTTTTGCATTACTTTCTTTACAACCTTCGTATTTACCTGCAATGAAGAAGAAGGGTTACTATAGAGGAAGAGTTATTCTACCAACATGTGTAATTTGAACGACCTCTGTCAGTTATAAAAAAAGTTATGCCCACTTTTGCATTACTTTCTTTACAACCTTCGTATTTACCTGCAATGAAGAAGAAGGGTTACTATAGAGGAAGAGTTACCCTACCAACATGTGCAATTTGAACGACCTCTGTCAGTTAATAAATAGTTATACCCACTTTTGCATTACTTTTGGTACAACCCTCGTATTTTCCTGCAATGAAGAAGAAGGGTTACTATAGAGGAAGAGTTACTCGACCAACATGTGCAATTTGAACGACCTTTGTCCAGTTAATAAAAAAGTTGTGCCCACTTTTGCTTTACTTTCAGTACAACCCTCGTATTTTCCTGCAGTGAAGAAGAAGGGTTACTACAGAGGAAGAGTTAGTCTGCCAAGACTTCTAAGTGATATTCGATTTCACACCATGTTTTATTTAACATCTCAGCAGAGACAGAACCATTTACTTCCGTTGTTCTGCTCTTCAAAGTCTTAACATCCAGAACACTGATAGAGTAAACATGGTCTTTCATCGAATCCCACAGGAAAAAGTCTAGAAAGGTTATGTCAGGTGATCGAGGTTACGATGTCATGGGCCCGTCGCAGCAAATCCGGAAATGTTGCATTCATGAATTAACGAACCATTATTGATCAATGTGGTGGAGCACCGTCTTGTTGGAACACAACCGAAGGCTGCAGTGCACGCAACTGAGGTGCTACAAGAAGTTTCAAAATGTCCAGGTACATGTTATTGTGGGCTCTGTAAAACAGAAAGGGGCTGATGATTCTGTCATGCATCAGGCCGCACCAGACGTTTACTTTCGGGCTAGCCCTGTGTTGTTCGATGACATTATAGCGATTTTCTGATCCCCAGATACGAACACTGTGCCTACTTGCTGTTCCAGAGACGTGGAATGTGGCTTCATCTGAGAAACAGAAACGGTGCAGTTAATCACTATCGTGAGCTATGCGCTGCAACATCTCTGTCGCAAATGCATCACTGCGAGGCCGATCATCAGGATGAATAGCTTGAACGCTCTGTACCTTATGAGAATACAGATTAAGACGTTTGCGCAAAATTTTGTGAACCGTGGTACGGGGAATCCCAGTTTCCAGTAAAGCACGGTGAATGTATTTCATGGGGCTTCGCAGAAATGCCACCTTAGCGGCTGCAGCTGTGTCTTGTGTATCCGGGGTATGACCGCTCGGGGGATATCGCCAACACAACCCGTCACTTTAAACTTTTCATACCCAGCTTTTATGATTTTTCGGTCCGATGGTGATCGTCTGTACTCTTTTCTGAAATGACGCTGGGCTGTAATCGCCGATTTGGTCTCATACAACACGCACGCTGCTTTTTTGGAAGCCATTATCGACGAAATGCTCCTCTTATTCAGCGGCAGGGCTAGCCTAAGGAACAGGAAACAAACTTTATGAGCGCTGCAATGTTAAGTTGCCAACCATTTTATTTTAACGTTCATTGATTATTTTATATTGATTATTTTATATCAAATTTTGTAATGTGGAAAAGACTTTATGGACACCCTGTACTTTAAATCATTGTCATCAACTATTATCAGTCCTCTGCTGGATGAAGGTCACCCCGAGTTTCTTCCACAACGGTCTCCCTTGAGGAAGTCTCCTCTAAGACACTCCTTCATGCATCCGAATTTCATGCATCCATCTCCCATGTGGTCTTCTTTTGGGTCTTTTCCCGTCCCTTGGATTCCAATCTAAAATCTCGGTTGCCCATAGGTGTTCCGGGTTTCTGGCAATATGTCCAGCCCATTGCCATTTCAGGGATTTTACTCTGATTATGGTGTCTTCCATTATTTCTTTCTTTATCCACGAGTTCCTCTTTGTAATTATTTTGTAAACTCCTGTATATACCGATTAACGCAATAGAACGGAAAACATTCTAGGATCTAAATGTTAGCGACAAGGGTGTTTTATATTAATATAATCATTCTGTTTAGTTTTACAGGTATTTTACTCTGATCATGAAGTCTTCCATTCTTTTTATTTTCTTTATCCACGAGTTCCTCTTTGTAATTATTTTTTAAGCTCCTGTATATACCGATTAACGCAATGGAACGGAAAACATTCTAGGATGTAAATATTAGCAACAAGGGTGTTTTATATTAATCTAATCATTCAGTTTAGTTTTTCAGGTATTTTACTCTGATCATGAAGTCTTCCATTCTTTTTATTTTCTTTATCCACGAGTTCCTCTTCGTAATTATTTTGTAAACTCCTGTATATACCGATTAACGCAATGGAACGGAAAACATTCTAGGATGTAAATATTAGCAACAAGGGTGTTTTATATTAATCTAATCATTCAGTTTAGTCTTTCAGGTATTTTACTCTGATCATGAAGTCTTCCATTCTTTTTATTTTTTTTATCCACGAGTTCCTCTTCGTAATTATTTTGTAAACTCCTGTATATACCGATTAACGCAATGGAACGGAAAACATTCTAGGATGTAAATATTAGCAACAAGGGTGTTTTATATTAATCTAATCATTCAGTTTAGTCTTTCAGGTATTTTACTCTGATCATGAAGTCTTCCATTCTTTTTATTTTTTTTATCCACGAGTTCCTCTTCGTAATTATTTTGTAAACTCCTGTATATACCGATTAACGCAATGGAACGGAAAACATTCCTAGGATGTAAATATTAGCAACAAGGGTGTTTTATATTAATCTAATCATTCAGTTTAGTCTTTCAGGTATTTTACTCTGATCATGAAGTCTTCCATTCTTTTTATTTTCTTTATCCACGAGTTCCTCTTTGTAATTATTTTTTAAGCTCCTGTATATACCGATTAACGCAATGGAACGGAAAACATTCTAGGATGTAAATATTAGCAACAAGGGTGTTTTATATTAATCTAATCATTCAGTTTAGTCTTTCAGGTATTTTACTCTGATCATGAAGTCTTCCATTCTTTTTATTTTTTTTATCCACGAGTTCCTCTTCGTAATTATTTTGTAAACTCCTGTATATACCGATTAACGCAATGGAACGGAAAACATTCTAGGATGTAAATATTAGCAACAAGGGTGTTTTATATTAATCTAATCATTCAGTTTAGTCTTTCAGGTATTTTACTCTGATCATGAAGTCTTCCATTCTTTTTATTTTCTTTATCCACGAGTTCCTCTTCGTAATTATTTTGTAAACTCCTGTATATACCGATTAACGCAATGGAACGGAAAACATTCTAGGATGTAAATATTAGCAACAAGGGTGTTTTATATTAATCTAATCATTCAGTTTAGTCTTTCAGGTATTTTACTCTGATCATGAAGTCTTCCATTCTTTTTATTTTCTTTATCCACGAGTTCCTCTTTGTAATTATTTTTTAAGCTCCTGTATATACCGATTAACGCAATGGAACGGAAAACATTCTAGGATGTAAATATTAGCAACAAGGGTGTTTTATATTAATCTAATCATTCAGTTTAGTCTTTCAGGTATTTTACTCTGATCATGAAGTCTTCCATTCTTTTTATTTTTTTTATCCACGAGTTCCTCTTCGTAATTATTTTGTAAACTCCTGTATATACCGATTAACGCAATGGAACGGAAAACATTCTAGGATGTAAATATTAGCAACAAGGGTGTTTTATATTAATCTAATCATTCAGTTTAGTCTTTCAGGTATTTTACTCTGATCATGAAGTCTTCCATTCTTTTTATTTTCTTTATCCACGAGTTCCTCTTTGTAATTATTTTTTAAGCTCCTGTATATACCGATTAACGCAATGGAACGGAAAACATTCTAGGATGTAAATATTAGCAACAAGGGTGTTTTATATTAATCTAATCATTCAGTTTAGTCTTTCAGGTATTTTACTCTGATCATGAAGTCTTCCATTCTTTTTATTTTCTTTATCCACGAGTTCCTCTTCGTAATTATTTTGTAAACTCCTGTATATACCGATTAACGCAATGGAACGGAAAACATTCTAGGATGTAAATATTAGCAACAAGGGTGTTTTATATTAATCTAATCATTCAGTTTAGTCTTTCAGGTATTTTACTCTGATCATGAAGTCTTCCATTCTTTTTATTTTCTTTATCCACGAGTTCCTCTTTGTAATTATTTTTTAAGCTCCTGTATATACCGATTAACGCAATGGAACGGAAAACATTCTAGGATGTAAATATTAGCAACAAGGGTGTTTTATATTAATCTAATCATTCAGTTTAGTCTTTCAGGTATTTTACTCTGATCATGAAGTCTTCCATTCTTTTTTATTTTTTTTATCCACGAGTTCCTCTTCGTAATTATTTTGTAAACTCCTGTATATACCGATTAACGCAATGGAACGGAAAACATTCTAGGATGTAAATATTAGCAACAAGGGTGTTTTATATTAATCTAATCATTCAGTTTAGTCTTTCAGGTATTTTACTCTGATCATGAAGTCTTCCATTCTTTTTATTTTCTTTATCCACGAGTTCCTCTTCGTAATTATTTTGTAAACTCCTGTATATACCGATTAACGCAATGGAACGGAAAACATTCTAGGATGTAAATATTAGCAACAAGGGTGTTTTATATTAATCTAATCATTCAGTTTAGTCTTTCAGGTATTTTACTCTGATCATGAAGTCTTCCATTCTTTTTATTTTCTTTATCCACGAGTTCCTCTTTGTAATTATTTTTTAAGCTCCTGTATATACCGATTAACGCAATGGAACGGAAAACATTCTAGGATGTAAATATTAGCAACAAGGGTGTTTTATATTAATCTAATCATTCAGTTTAGTCTTTCAGGTATTTTACTCTGATCATGAAGTCTTCCATTCTTTTTATTTTTTTATCCACGAGTTCCTCTTCGTAATTATTTTGTAAACTCCTGTATATACCGATTAACGCAATGGAACGGAAAACATTCTAGGATGTAAATATTAGCAACAAGGGTGTTTTATATTAATCTAATCATTCAGTTTAGTCTTTCAGGTATTTTACTCTGATCATGAAGTCTTCCATTCTTTTTATTTTCTTTATCCACGAGTTCCTCTTTGTAATTATTTTTTAAGCTCCTGTATATACCGATTAACGCAATGGAACGGAAAACATTCTAGGATGTAAATATTAGCAACAAGGGTGTTTTATATTAATCTAATCATTCAGTTTAGTCTTTCAGGTATTTTACTCTGATCATGAAGTCTTCCATTCTTTTTATTTTCTTTATCCACGAGTTCCTCTTCGTAATTATTTTGTAAACTCCTGTATATACCGATTAACGCAATGGAACGGAAAACATTCTAGGATGTAAATATTAGCAACAAGGGTGTTTTATATTAATCTAATCATTCAGTTTAGTCTTTCAGGTATTTTACTCTGATCATGAAGTCTTCCATTCTTTTTATTTTTTTTATCCACGAGTTCCTCTTCGTAATTATTTTGTAAACTCCTGTATATACCGATTAACGCAATGGAACGGAAAACATTCTAGGATGTAAATATTAGCAACAAGGGTGTTTTATATTAATCTAATCATTCAGTTTAGTCTTTCAGGTATTTTACTCTGATCATGAAGTCTTCCATTCTTTTTATTTTCTTTATCCACGAGTTCCTCGTTGTAATTATTTTTTAAGCTCCTGTATATACCGATTAACGCAATGGAACGGAAAACATTCTAGGATGTAAATATTAGCAACAAGGGTGTTTTATATTAATCTAATCATTCAGTTTAGTCTTTCAGGTATTTTACTCTGATCATGAAGTCTTCCATTCTTTTTATTTTTTTTATCCACGAGTTCCTCTTCGTAATTATTTTGTAAACTCCTGTATATACCGATTAACGCAATGGAACGGAAAACATTCTAGGATGTAAATATTAGCAACAAGGGTGTTTTATATTAATCTAATCATTCAGTTTAGTCTTTCAGGTATTTTACTCTGATCATGAAGTCTTCCATTCTTTTTATTTTTTATCCACGAGTTCCTCTTCGTAATTATTTTGTAAACTCCTGTATATACCGATTAACGCAATGGAACGGAAAACATTCTAGGATGTAAATATTAGCAACAAGGGTGTTTTATATTAATCTAATCATTCAGTTTAGTCTTTCAGGTATTTTACTCTGATCATGAAGTCTTCCATTCTTTTTATTTTCTTTATCCACGAGTTCCTCTTTGTAATTATTTTTTAAGCTCCTGTATATACCGATTAACGCAATGGAACGGAAAACATTCTAGGATGTAAATATTAGCAACAAGGGTGTTTTATATTAATCTAATCATTCAGTTTAGTCTTTCAGGTATTTTACTCTGATCATGAAGTCTTCCATTCTTTTTATTTTTCTTTATCCACGAGTTCCTCTTCGTAATTATTTTGTAAACTCCTGTATATACCGATTAACGCAATGGAACGGAAAACATTCTAGGATGTAAATATTAGCAACAAGGGTGTTTTATATTAATCTAATCATTCAGTTTAGTCTTTCAGGTATTTTACTCTGATCATGAAGTCTTCCATTCTTTTTATTTTTTTTATCCACGAGTTCCTCTTCGTAATTATTTTGTAAACTCCTGTATATACCGATTAACGCAATGGAACGGAAAACATTCTAGGATGTAAATATTAGCAACAAGGGTGTTTTATATTAATCTAATCATTCAGTTTAGTCTTTCAGGTATTTTACTCTGATCATGAAGTCTTCCATTCTTTTTATTTTCTTTATCCACGAGTTCCTCTTTGTAATTATTTTTTAAGCTCCTGTATATACCGATTAACGCAATGGAACGGAAAACATTCTAGGATGTAAATATTAGCAACAAGGGTGTTTTATATTAATCTAATCATTCAGTTTAGTCTTTCAGGTATTTTACTCTGATCATGAAGTCTTCCATTCTTTTTATTTTTTTTATCCACGAGTTCCTCTTCGTAATTATTTTGTAAACTCCTGTATATACCGATTAACGCAATGGAACGGAAAACATTCTAGGATGTAAATATTAGCAACAAGGGTGTTTTATATTAATCTAATCATTCAGTTTAGTCTTTCAGGTATTTTACTCTGATCATGAAGTCTTCCATTCTTTTTATTTTTTTATCCACGAGTTCCTCTTCGTAATTATTTTGTAAACTCCTGTATATACCGATTAACGCAATGGAACGGAAAACATTCTAGGATGTAAATATTAGCAACAAGGGTGTTTTATATTAATCTAATCATTCAGTTTAGTCTTTCAGGTATTTTACTCTGATCATGAAGTCTTCCATTCTTTTTATTTTCTTTATCCACGAGTTCCTCTTTGTAATTATTTTGTAAGCTCCTGTATATACCGATTAACGCAATGGAACGGAAAACATTCTAGGATGTAAATATTAGCAACAAGGGTGTTTTATATTAATCTAATCATTCAGTTTAGTCTTTCAGGTATTTTACTCTGATCATGAAGTCTTCCATTCTTTTTATTTTTTTTATCCACGAGTTCCTCTTCGTAATTATTTTGTAAACTCCTGTATATACCGATTAACGCAATGGAACGGAAAACATTCTAGGATGTAAATATTAGCAACAAGGGTGTTTTATATTAATCTAATCATTCAGTTTAGTCTTTCAGGTATTTTACTCTGATCATGAAGTCTTCCATTCTTTTTATTTTTTTTATCCACGAGTTCCTCTTCGTAATTATTTTGTAAACTCCTGTATATACCGATTAACGCAATGGAACGGAAAACATTCTAGGATGTAAATATTAGCAACAAGGGTGTTTTATATTAATCTAATCATTCAGTTTAGTCTTTCAGGTATTTTACTCTGATCATGAAGTCTTCCATTCTTTTTATTTTCTTTATCCACGAGTTCCTCTTCGTAATTATTTTGTAAACTCCTGTATATACCGATTAACGCAATGGAACCGAAAACATTCTAGGATGTAAATATTAGCGACAAGGGTGTTTTATATTTATCTAATCATTCAGTTTAGTCTTTCAGGTATTTTAATGTGATCATGAAGTCTTCCATTCTTTTTATTTTCTTTATCCACGAGTTCCTCTTCGTAACTATTTTGTAAACTCCTGTATATACCGATTAACGCAATAGAACGGAAAAACATTCCAGGGTCTAAAAATGAGCGATAGGTGTGTTTTATATTAATCTAATCATTCAATTTAGTTTTGTGTTGATGTTATCATATCCTCGCACCTTAAACGGCCCCTCCCCCACCACCACCCCCGGTGGCGCAGTGGTCTAAGCGTTGGCTTCTGATCATTCGTCCGAAAGTGGGCCAGGTTCGAATCCCGGTGAGGCATGGATGTTGTGGTTGTCTCATGGCACTGACTCTCTCCCTTCCCTGGAACCAGTGGCCAGAGCTTGACTTACGCAAGGGCACACGGGGCCAGTGCCCAGGGCCCCCGCGGCCAGTGCCCAGGGCCCCCGAGGCCCAATTTGAGCACTAACATTTAATTTTTTGCACGTCTTTTGTAAAAAAACATCGTGCTTATGTTACCGGTTTGTCCGTCCCTCCGTCTATACTTACGATATCTATGCAACTATTAGACCGATTTGAAAGATTATTTTTGCATTCGGAAGCTTGATATATACGAATGATGATCCTCCATTTCGTGTTTTTCTTTACGATGTTCAATTTCGCCGTTAGAGGGCGTAAATACAGATGATGTCTAATTCAAAAATACGTTATATTCCACATATTTGCTTCTAAACATCCGATTGAAAAAATCGATTATCTTTCGATTGTATTTAGGACGAAGAGTATTTTAGATATAGTTACTTTTTCAAATTATGCATATATTTCCCGCTAGGGGGCGTAAAATTAAATAACATTTTCCTCGATAACTCTTCATCTAAAACTCCGATTTGAAATTTTTTCTTCAGCGGATTCAGCTCTTGATGGTTGAACTTTTGCATATAATTTCAAATTTTTGATAAAGAATACTTTGGCCACCAGTTGGCGTACGTGTTAATTTTTGCTTCTGATGCATTAGCCATAAAATCTGAGCTTCTAAAATATCGATTGCAAAAATTCTTTCGTGGACTGATGCCACTCTCATCGATAAACCTTTTAGCAATATTTTCTTCTTAAAATATTCCACAGTTTCTCCGCCAGGAAGCGTAGGTATATATCTTATTTTTGTCAATATCTGTACTTCTGGAGTCGAGTTTGAAAAATGCCTTCTTTGTTGGATAGTGTTTTCAGTGTGACATGTTTTTCACATAATTTCAAAATTTTCAAGTAATTCATAGACGTTCCGCTAGGGGGCGTAGTGGTAAATTGCGTTTCCCCCTATATCTCTGCTTCTAAATCACCGATTCGAAAACTTCTTTCTGCACCGCATGCAGCTCCTGATGGGAAATCGTTCACACAAAATTTGTAATTTTTGCAAGCAATTGTTTGGCCACCAGGTGGCGTAAGTCTTAATTTCCGCTTCTGTTTTATTTGCAGCAAAATATGAGCTTCTAAATTCTAGATTGAAAAAAACGTCGTTTGTAGACCGATACTACTCATGTCGACAAACCTTTTAGAAACATTTGCTTCAGAAAATAATGCATGGTTTCTACGCCAGGGGGCGTAGATGCATATATTATTTTTGTCAATATTTCTACTTCTACGAGTCCGATTGGAAAAATTCCTTCTTTTTTTGATAGTGATTCCAGTGTGACATGTTTTTCTTATAATTTCATGTTTTTCTTATTGCACAAGTCTGCAACCAGATGGCGTAAGCTCACGATTCCGTTTACAGCAATATCTGAGGGATTAAAAACCCGATTGAAAAACTTCTTTCTTCCGTCAGATACTATTGTTTTCCATACCGGATCCATTGACTTTGAATAGCTTTGATAAATTTATTTTGTGTGAAAACGGATTCAAAAGACGTGCTTATTACACCCGAAAATTCGGTGTCATCTTTCTTGTTATTATTATGGGCAGCAAAAACGACGACATGCAGCAGTTAATTTTTATTGAGAGTAAATATGCATCGATATGTTGCTTCAAAGAAATCGATTATTAATATCCGTTTGAAAGATGGAGATAAAATGTTTACTTTTTATTTACAATTTTTGAACATTTATTATTTCTTGCATTTTTTAAAGCAGATAGTACTTGGCTATTAAGGCAGCACTTCTTGTGCTTTGTACAATTACACGCGCAATTATAGAATTATTACGCGAAGTATCAGCGGTGATGCCTTAATATGTAAGTATCATTGTTAATTCATTAAGAGTACGGTTCATACCCGGGAGACTCCAAGTTGCTTGTGCCCAGGGCCCCACTTGTCTTAAGTCGATCTCTGACAGTGGCCCTAAATTATTTTTTGATTTTTTTGATGATGTAAGTATCATTGTTAATTCATTAAGAGTACGGTTCATACCCGGGAGACTCCAAGTTGCTTGTGCCCAGGGCCCCACTTGTCTTAAGTCGATCTCTGACAGTGGCCCTAAATTATTTTTTTGATTGGAGGTTTGACGACCACAGTCAGCAACTCAATGGACTATAAGCAGTCTCCTGTCCTTAGTTTAGGGTCACTGGTTAATTTAGGGTCACTGGTTCCAGGGAAGGGAGAGAGTCCATGCTGTAAGACAAACACAACATCCATGCCTCACCGGGATTCCAACCCGGATTTCTTTCGGACGAATGATCAGAATTCAAATGGTATTTATTGAGAAACAAATACATGCATATACAAGTACACTTCTGGCCACCCAAAATGCAACACCAAGAAGAAAGCATCCGATTGGCCTGAAATTCGCAGCATGCTTTGCCCGCGAGAGGACATGCAAAACGATTAGCAACGCAGGACATATGCAAATCATGTGCGCCCGGCACACCACCGAGAAGCACTATATGACGGGTGCACAGTAGGTGGGATGTAAGTATGTGGAAGTGTGTTGTGCTGCCGGACCTGTGTGTGGGAAACTTCCTGATGCCTCGTCGCAGAATACGGCAGTCATTCCAGCACGTTTAGGAGTTCGACAGAGAACGAATAGTGGCTTATCGCGACAGCGGTTTATCGTATCGAGACATCGGCGCCCGTGTGGAACGACATCCAGCCACTGAGAGGCGAGTATGGATTTGGTGGGTGCAGGAGGGACGGACGGATCTACGTGAGCGATTACCGCAGCCTCGGCACACCACCGAAGGAGATGATCGGCATATTGTGCGGCGGGCATTGACGGCTCGCACCGCCACATCACGAACGTTAGCGCAGGAATTAGGGTGTGTTGCGCAACAACTTGTGTCAGCACGTACCGTTCGACGTCGTCTGCAGCAGTGGGGACTTGTCGCACGGCGCTAATTGCTCCGATAATCATTGACGTTACACCACCGGCGAGTGCGGCGGCAGTGGGCCGTTGAACACCGCACCTAGACTACGGAATGGCACGCAATTGTCTTCTCCGACGAATCCCGCTTCTGCCTGCAACACCACGGTGGTCGGATCCGCGTGTGGCGGCACCGCGGAGAGGGACTGCATGACGTCTGCATTATGTATCGCCACACCGGTCCGTCGCCTGGCGTTATGGTTTGGGGCGCAATTGGATATAACATCCGCACCCCTCTGGTACACATCGCCGGTACACCGAACAGCCACCGCACCATCTCTGACGTTTTGGAGCCTGTAGTCCACCCTTACCTGCAGGACCTGCCAGCGGGCACGTTTAAACGGGACAATGCGCGCTCGCACGTGGCCCGCATCGTGCAGTAATTCTTCTTGGCCCACCAGGTGTCACTGCGGTCGTGACCCACCTGTTCTCCCGATATGTCGCCCATCTAACACGTCTGGTCGCTGATCGACAACCGAGTGGCCCGGCAGGCACCACCCGCGGCTATGCCTGATGAACTGTGGCAACGTGTGAAAACAGTTGGACCGACATACCCCAAGACCACATCCAAAGCCTCTTTCGTTCGATGCCGCGGCGTGTAGCGGCCGTTATTGGCAGCCATGGGGCCCACACGAACTATTGATGTCTGCGTGTTCCGCAAGTCACACGGGCCAGTAAGCTCAATCGTTTCATCTTTGTATATGTTGTTATGTGTCCAGTAAATCTGGTTTTGTTATCTCGTGTCCTTCTTGGTGTTGCATTTTGGGTGGCCCGCAGTGTATTTACAATCACCGGGTTGTCGTCGCGCGTTTGCGATCCCATCTTGCTTTTCACCTGACAAAGCAATTAACAGAAGTAACAAAGAATGACGCGTATATAGGACTGATCGTAAAAGTCAATGAATGTCAGTCAGGGAATGTTTAAATTTCGTAGGAACAAAACACAAAGTGATAAATTGTAGAAGAAATGTAGGAAAATCACTGATGAAGAAGGAGAGAAAAGCCAGCTTGATGTTGGATGCCGATTTCGCAAAAAAAGTCCGTCATTGAAAGCGCTATGATTCCCTGTGAAGGAAGGAGTTCATCATAGGAAGACGCAAAAAGTTCCGCGATGTCTACGCACAACACGATGCGACACTGTTGAATTCGAGAAGCACTGGTGATGAGAAAGTGAAGGAAGGAAGGACGAGATGATAGCCATCGCTTAGACCAATTAGCCAACAGGGCGGTGGCCCTTAATCAGGGACTGGCGACTGCTTATAGCCCATTAAGTTGCTTACAGTGATCGTTAAACCTCCAATAAATAAAAACGCCCCTTAACAGAGCATTATTTTATTTCATTTTCGGGGTATACACAGTGCGTCAAAGAATTTTTAAGACTGGGTCTGTAAAATGAAACAGAAAGAATAAATTATAATTTGTTTTGGTTTGTTATTCAAAATAAGTCCCTCCGGCTTCAATACACTTGTTACAGCGATTTCAAAACGATTCGAATGCCTGTTCCAGTTCACTTTGCGGAATTGCCTCCAAAGCACGCGTCGAAGCTGTTTGTATGGTCGAAATATCATCAAAATAACACCTTTTTAACGTCATTTTAAGTTTTGGGAACAAAGAAAAGTCGCAGGGTGCTAAATCAGGCGAATACGGTGGAGGATTCAACACACAGACGTTATTTTTCGCCAAAAATCTAATAACAAGAAGTGAGGTGTGACTGGGTGCATTATCGTGCAACAAACACCAACTGTTTTCATCTCGATATTCTGGACGAATGTGACGAATTTTGCCCATCAAACGCCTCAAAACATTTAGAAAAAACTCACCAGTAATTGTTTGTCCACTTCGAACAAATTCTTTGTGGATAATGCCTTTACTAACGAATAATGTAATGAGGATTGTTTTGATTTTCGATGGAACTTTTCTTGCTTTTTTGGCTTGTGGCGATTTTTTTGACTTCCATTCCGCACTTTGTCGTTTTTGTTTTAGGTCATATTGAAAACACCATGTTTCATCACCAGTAACAATCGATTTTAAGAAGTTTGGATCATTTTCAGCGGCTGAAATGATGTCTCAGCAATGTGCACTTCTCCTTGATTTTTGTTCATTGGTTAACGTGTGTGGAACAAATTTAGCACAGACTTTTGTTTTGCCCAAATCTTCATGCAGGATGGTTCGAATAATTTCTTTGTTGATGTTTAAAGACTCTTCCATCATTCTTAATGACGCACATCGGCTGTTTGCCACGAAATCACGCACTTTTTCAATAATCTCAGGTGTCCTAGATGAACTTGGTCTTCCGGTATGCTTATAACCTTCTAGCGTCTCTCTTCCGTCCAAAAAAATGTTTGTGCCACAGGAAAACATTTGATCTACTTAAACAAAACTCAACGTAAACTTGTTTCATCATTTGGTACGTTTCCGAGGCACTTTTACCAAGTTTTGCGTTAAATTTAATAACAGCCCTTTGTTCCATCATAATAATTCAACATGAAAAAATGTTTATTTCTTTAATGAACGCCCCTTTCGTTTGAGTTACTTTAACAAATGCGCAGTACTTTTGGAAGAAAGCAAGCAGGTGGTCACGGTTTATAACGCATTCGCGATTACACTGGTGGCGCCACCGTAGGCTGAAATCTAGCGCCAGTCTTAAAAATTCTTTGACGCACTGTGTATACCTTTAAATAACCTTACATCAAATAATATTTATTGTTAGGTTATAAATGAATATGCTTGTCGTTAGGATTGTCAAAATAAATCATTTTTTCCCATTCAACTATTCCAGGTTAACCTTTCAGGTACTAGTTCTGGTTTCGCTATATTTTGAAAGCTTTTGTGATGAAGTTGCTCCGTTACTAGGCACGCAGAGAAGAAGCTGCGACCTCGAAAAGACATCATCGCTCATGTTCACGAAGTTGCAGCAGATGGACGCAATCACCGCTAATGTAGACAAACAGCATCATCGTTCTTCTGAGATAGAGTGCTGAATGAACTGACTCTATATTCATTACCTACTTGGTAAACGACGATATAATGGCGATAGTGTTACGCAATCAATAGAAATGCTTTTAGCGTAGGAATAAGGAGATCAACACACAAGAAAGTTATTGAGTACCCGGTGTTGATACACTTTGATCTGAGACGCGTTTTATTTTTCCGTGGAGTAGAATTCTTTCTCCCATTCCGATAATTTTCCCCTGTAAGCAAGGGCGCCATGTAGCTAACATAGAGTGACCATATCGTCACAAATACTCTCATATTACACGAGTATAGTATTGGATTGTCGCAGATGAAATATCACAATATTGAGGGCATTCAAAGTAAGCTAAGTAATGACCCTGTTTAATAAAAAATTCAATGCCACCAGAAACCCGTTCTTTCCAAAGAGACAGAAGTTTCTGGCCTTCCTAAAAAAAAACCAGAAAAAAAAACAAAAAAAACAAGAAAGATGACACCGAATTTTCGGGTGTAATAAGCACGTCATTTGAATCCGTTCTGACGCAAATTAAATTTATCAAAGCTAATCAAAGTCAATGGAACCGGTATGGAAAACAATAGATCTGACCAAAGAAAGATTTTCAATCGGGTTTTTAATCCCTCAGATATTGCTGTAAACGGAATCGTGAGCTTACGAACTCTTAGAAACAGAGATATTGACAAAAATAAGATGTGACTTTACGTCCCCTGGTGGGAAAACCATGCATTATTTTAGGAAGAAAGTATTCTCAAAAGGTTTATCCATATAAGCGGTATCGGTCCAAGAAAAAAAAATAGTCGAGTATTCAGGAGCCCAGATTTTGCAACAAACACTTCAGAAGCAGAAATTAACACTTATGATCCCTGGTGGCTAAACTATTCTTTACCAAACATTAGAAATTATGTGAAAAATATTTTCCATCAGGTCTTGTATGCGATGCAGGAAGAATTTTTCAAATCAGAGCTTTAGGAGCAGAAATAACGCAAAAAAGGCAATTTACCTTTGTGCCCCCAAGCGGAAAGTCTATGATTAACTTAAAAATTTTGAATTTATAGGAAAAACATTCCGCATCGGAAACATTATTCAACAAAGAAGGAATTTTTCAAATCGTACTCTAAGAAGTAGAGATATTGACAAAAATGAGATATACATCTACGCCCTCTGGCGTAGAAACCATGCATTATTTCAAGAAGAAAATTTTTCTAAAAGGTTTGTCGACATGAGTAGCATCGGTCAACAAACCACTTTTTTTCAATCGAGATTTCAGAAGCTCATATTTTGCTGGAAATACAACAGAAGCGGAAATTAAGACTTACGCCACCTGGTGGCCAAACAATTGCTTGCAAAAATTAGAAATTCTGTGTGAACGATTTCCCATCAGGAGCTGTATGCGGTACAGAAAGAAGTTTTCAAATCGGAGATTTAGAAGCAGAGATATAGGGGGAAACGCGATTTACATTTACGCCCCCTAGCGGAAAGTCTATGAAATACTTGAAAATTTTAAAATTAAATGAACCACATGTCACACAAGAAACACTATCCAACAAAGAAGGAATTTTTCAAATCGGACTCCTAGAAGCAGAGATATTGACAAAAATAAGATATACATTTACGCCCCCTGGCGGAGAAACTGTGGAATATTGTAAGAAGAAAATATTCCGGAAAGATTTATCGATGTGAGTGGTATCCGTCCGCGAAAGAAGTTCTGCAATCGATATTTTAGAAGCTCAGATTTTATGGCAAATGCATCAGAAGCAAAAATTAGCGCTATAGTTACTTTTTGAAATTACGATATAGTTCCTTTTTCAAATTACGCATATATTTTCTGCTAGGGGGCGTGAAAGTAAACTACATATTTCCCAATAACTCTTCTTCTAAAACTCCGATTTGAAAACTTTTTTTTCAGCGGATACATCTCACGATGGAAAATCTTTTCCATGGTATTTTGAATTTTTGGTAATAATACTTTGGCCACCAGGGGGCGTAATAGTTAAATTTTTGCTTCTGATGTATTTGCCATAAAATCTGAGCCTCAATAATATCGATTGAAGAGCTTCTTTCGCGGACTGATGCCACTCACATCGATAAACATTTCCGGAATATTTTCTTCTTAAAATAATCCACAGTTTCTCCGCCAGGGGGCGTAAATGTATATCTTATTTTTGTCAATAACTCTGCTTCTAGGAGTCCGATTTGAAAAACTCCTTCTTTGCTGGATAGTGCTTTCCGTGTGACATGTTTTTTATGCAATTTCAAAATTTTCAAGTAGTTCATAGACTTTCCGCTAGGGGGCGTAGCGGTAAACTGCGTTTCTACCTGTATCTCTGCTTCTAAATCTCCGATTTAATATTTTTTCTGCACTGGATACAGCTCCTGATGGGAAATCCTTTGCACATAATTTCTCATTTTTGTAAAAAATGGTTTGGCCACTTGGTTGCGTAAGTCTTAAATTCCGCTTCTGATGTATTTGCAGCAAAATTTGAGCTTCTGAAATCTCGATTGAAAAAAGGTCGTTTGTTGCCCGATACTACTCATGTCGACAAACCTTTTAGGAACATTTTCTTCATGAAATAATGCATGGTTTCTACGCCAGGGGGCATGATAAATATCTTGTTTTTGTCAATATCTCTACTTCAAGGAGTCCGATTTGAAAAATTCCTTCCAGAGGACGTAAAGTCTCATCTTATTTTTGTCGATATCTCTGTTTCTAAGAGTTCGTAAGCTCACGATTCCGTTTACAGCAATATCTGAGGGATTAAAAACCCGATTGAAAAACCTCTTTCTTCCGTCAGATACTATTGTTTTCCATACCGGTTCCATTGAGTGTGAATAGCTTTGATAAATTTAATATGCGTCAAAACGGATTCAAAAGACGTGCTTATTACACCCGAAAATTTGGTGTCATCTTTCTTGTTATCAGTTTGAACCAAAATAATTTCCAATTGACGGTAAAAGAACTAAAATGCTCGAGCAAATGGCGTCGTGAAAAATTTGCGACTATGAAATGTAAACAAATGTAATTGAATGTTCGCGCGAGTTTTTTTAATTGAAAAAATCAATGATTTGTGACATGGTGTTGGTATCATGGTGATTGGCTGTGACCTATAAGAATAGTGGCCATTAAAAAACGGACCAATTTTAATCATTTTAATTCAAATTCCACAATGACATGGAATTTCAGGAATGGGAAGGCGTCAAAAATTGAGCATGGACGATGTCCAATCGCATGGTGATCGGATGTGTCATGTCGTAGCTATGTCCGAACTATTAATTGACCCGAGTCTCGTACAGAGAGCGGATGTTTTCAATTATCGTTAAAATTTTTGAATAGTTTAATGGTCATTATTTTTATAAAACACGACTAATCCCCATGATAACAAACCTATGTCCCTCAGCACGTCTCTCCCTTTGTCTGTGGTAAGTGTCACCGCGATCACCTCTTCTCAAAACCTGGAAAAACCCCTACAAATGCAAGTTTTCGGACTGTTATTCCTCAATGAAACGGAATTACGGGAATCGGAAGGCGTTAAAACCTGACCATGGACGATGTCCAATCGCATTAAAAAAATCCCTGTGATCGGATGTGTCATCTCGTACCTATGCCCGAACAACTAATTGTCTCGAGTCTCGTAAAGAGAGTTCCACACGGCCTTGGGCCTCGCTTCGTGAAAATTATGTTGGATGCATTGCAAACACAAAGCAGAGGGATACACGACTTACACAACGTAATGCTCTGTCGTCTTGGGCTTCTTACATTCCTCGTCACTTCCTCTTGCCTCCCGTTTTGATTTTCACCACTTTTGTTCGCAATCATTCGGCGAATTCCGCGGCATTGTCGAAAATGTTTACCCGTTCACAAGAAAACAATCTTAAAAATTTTGGTTTAAACCACTGCGATATGTTCTTTATATATTCGAATAGATCTCGTCGGGAACTTTAAAACGATACCACGCACAGTCGTTTTGCTGTCACGGACGTCCAGATAAACAGCGATATTATCAAAAGAGTTCACTGCTTCACAAGAAAACAATTTTTAAAATGTTTAGTTCAAATAACTGCGAAATGTTTTCCGTAAATTTCAATAGATTTCGTCGAGAGCTTTGAAACGACACATAGCATAGTCATTTTGTACTCACGGTTGTCCAGATAAGTCGCAATATTGTCAAAAGTGTTCACCAGTTCACAAAAAAACAATTTTTAAAATGTTCAGTTTAAATAACTACGAAATGTTCTTCGTTTACACTGACGGAAAAAAATCCCAACATCACGAAAAAATAGCTGTAGAGGAATGAAATGGCGGCAATACATTTGTATAGGTAACATATTTAATCGATTAAGGTTTCAAGATCACAGCTTATTGTAAGCGCGAGAAGAGCCATTTTAAATGTGAAATGCTGGTTCATTAATAACCGGTGTAACCGCCAGAATGTTGAATGCAAGCACGCAAACGTTCATGCATTGTGTCGTACAGGTGCTGGATGTCAGTTTGTGGGATGGAGTTCCATGCCTGTTGCACTTGGTCGGTCAATACAGGGACGGTTAATGCTGGTTGGGGGTGACGCTGGAGTTGTCGTCCAATGATGTCCCATACGTGCTCGATTGGTGAAAGATCTGGTGATCTAGCAGGCCACGGCAACATGTCAACACTCTGTAGAGCATGTTGGGATAAAACAGCGGTATGCGGGCGAGCGTTATCCTGTTGTAAAACACCCCCTGGAATGCTGTTCATGAATGGCAACACAACAGGTTGAATCAACAGACCGAAGTACAACTGTGCCGTCAAGGTGCGTGGGATAACCACGAGAGTGTATAACGAAGTAAATTTCTCCGTCATTTTTGGTCTACGCCGGGATTCGAACCCGAGGCCGCTTATTCCGGAACAAGTCGCTCTACCAACTGAGCTACGCAGACATTTGTTCTGATTGCTATGTGACTTTATGTCGTGTGCGTCCTGCTGGCAGGTACGTCACATCTCCTCCCCCCGAAAGAGGGCCGGGGGCATGGCCCCCGGGTCAGCCGTGGCCATGAATCGTTGCAGGCAGCCATCCACTGTAGAACGTGCACTTGATAACTCCCAGTCAATCTGCTGTGTGGAATGCAACATCACACATTTTTTTATTTTTCGAAGCGCTGGAGAAGGAATTCTCTGATTTTTCCTGTCTCGCGGTGTGGAAATAACATCACACCAATGCGAGATTTTGAACGGCCGAGTCATCCGGATAGTTCGGGCGCCATTACAACGAAGTAAATTTCTCCGTCATTTTTGGTCTACGCCGGGATTCGAACCTGAGGCCGCTTATTCCGGAACAAGTCGCTCTACCAACTGAGCTACGCAGACATTTGTTCTGATTGCTATGTGCCTGTATGTCGTGTGCGTCCTGCTGGCAGGTACGTCACAAGTGCTCCTGCTCTCACAGGAAATTGCTCCCCAGACCATAACTCCAGGTGTAGGTCCAGTGTGTCTCGGCCGTAAACAGGTTGGTTGCAGGCGCACACCTGGCCTCCTTCTAACCAACACGCGTCCATCACTGGCACCCAGGCAGAACCGGCTTTCATCAGAAAACACAACAGATCTCCACTCCGTCCTCCAATGAGCTCTAGCTTGACACCACTGACGTAGCCAACGGCAGTGGTTTGGAGTAAGTGGAATGCACGCTACAGGGCGTCTGGCTCGGAGCTGTCCTTCAAATAACGGATTTGTAACAGTTCGTTTCGTCATTGTGGTGGCAACTGCAGCTCGAATTGCTGCCGCATACGCGGTACGATGCTCCACGGCCATACGCCGTGCACGGCGGTCCTCCCTCTTAGTAGTGCCACGTGGCCAGCCAGAATCCGGTCTTCTTGAGGCAGTACCTTCCCTTGACCACCGCTGCCAAGAATCATGCACAGTGGCTACATTCCTGCCAAGTCGTTCTGCAATATTGTGGAACGAAAATCCACCTTCTCGTAGCTCTATTACACGACCTCGTTCAAACTCCGTGAGCTGTTGATAATGGCTTCTTCATCTTCTTAAAGGCATTCTTGACTAA
This sequence comes from Macrothele yani, assembly GCA_039090855.1. NCBI lineage: Eukaryota > Metazoa > Arthropoda > Arachnida > Araneae > Macrothelidae > Macrothele > Macrothele yani. The sequence continues at coordinate 13,909,730 of CM076999.1, read as the reverse complement.
CATCAACACACTACGCCGAATCTCAACGATAACTAACGCTCACGAACGTTACAGCGCGTATTTACAGCAAACCTGCTTTGCATGTTCCGAGGGGCGCTACTAGCACCACACCTATGCGCCGAGCGCGAAATTTGCATAGACGTCATCTTACAGATGTACTCTCACAGCATACCAACTGTCGTTTATCTAACACAACCCCTTCTTGGTGTTGGGACTTTTTTTCCGTCAGTGTATTTGAATAGATCTCGTCCAGAGCTTAAAAGGGATACAACCCACGGTCATTTTGCACTCACGTTTGTCCAGATAAACCGCGATATCGTCAAAAGTGTTCACCAGTTCACAAGAACACAATTCTAAAGATTTTTAGTTCAAACCACTACGAAATGCTTTTCGTATATTTGAATTGGTCTCGTCGAGAGCTTTAAAAGAATACAACGCACGGTCATTTTGCACTCACGGTTGTCCAGATGATTAGCGGTACTGTCAAAAGTGTTCACCGGTTCTTAGGAAAACAATCTTTAAAATTTTCAGTTCAAATAACTTCGAAATGTTCGTATGTTTGAATAGATCTCGTCTTGAGCTTTTAAACAATACCACGCACAGTCGCGTTGTGCTAACAGTTGCCGAGATAGACTGAGTCAAACACGGCAGCACACATAGAAATATTGCACCATCTCCCACGTGCACAGGGAGCGAGGGAGCGTCGCGCGCACGATATATTGCGCAGTACGCGAATTGGACTCCATGTTGGTTAGGAATATGCTAAAACGATTAGTGTGCGGCTCGCATTTTTAAAGCCACACTGGCGTGCAAAAATTAAGGACGAGACGGTTTTTTGAATGTAACGTCGTGCAGAAGTGCTCCACATTGACTCAAATCATACCATTAGATCCACAAGATGTTAGAATATGGGACAAGTGAGCAAAACCGTCCAAAAAAGGAATCCAAAGGATACAAAGGCACTTTATTGAAAAGGTAGCTTCGAGCACAACTGGACAGAAGACAGAAACGTCCATGTGACAGGCGGCTGCCAAAAAAATCCAGTCTTCAGTAGGGGATATAATGACCCCTGACTGCGTTGCAGGGTTTACAACGTCTGTCTATGCTGAGGACGAGGTTGTCAAGGAGCTGTTGAGGCATCGCGGCCCATTCCTCTTGTAGCGCCAATCGCAGCTGCGGAATCGTTGCTGGCGGCTGGTGACGTGCTGCCAAGCGTCTCCCGAGGAGGTCACCCACGTGTTCGATTGGATGTAGGTCCGGGGACCTTGCAGGCCAATCCATGTGTTGAATATCTTTACTCTCCAACAGCTCTGCGACAGCCACTGTACGATGAGGTGTAGCGTTGTCGTCCATGAAGAGGATTTCAGGACCTACAGCATCTCTAAACAGGCGCACGTGAGGCAGGATAACCTCGGTACAATAGCGGATAACAGTGACTGAACCTCCTTGGAAGATGTGGAGGTCAGTACGGCTACCAAGCATGATACCGCCCCAAGCGAGAACTCCGCCATCTCCAAACCGGTCCCTTTCGATGATAATGGAGGTGATATTGCGTGTTCCCTGCTCTCTCCAGATGTTTATACGTCCAGAATCGCACGTCAGACTAAATCAGCTCTAATCCGTAAAGAGAGCTCGACCCCATTGCTGATGTGTCCAGTCCTTGTTTTCCTGGCACCACAGAGACCGCCGTCTCCGATGAGCAGGCGTTAATGGCACACACCGTACTGGTCGTCGTGCAAATAGACCACCTTTGTGCAGCCTCCTGGCCACTGGTAAAACGCGATAACGGACGTCCAGTTGTCTGTTGCATGTGTTTTGCGATTTCTCCACCTGTCTGCCGTCTGTCTCCTCTCGCCTGTAGGACAATATACCGGTCTTCTTCCGCCGTGGTTGCTCGTGGACGACAGCTGCTAAACTCTCGGACAGCTGTTCCTGTCGTTTGAAATGCTCTCCAAGCTCGTGAAACGATGCTGTGAGCGATCTAGAAATCCTCGGCCACACTAGTCACACTTCGACCTTTTCCATACTTGCCAATGACGCGATATCGGGTAAAATCATCCAGATGTCGTCTACTGGATTGCCTGTTGGCCATATCACACGGTGGCAGCAACTCGACGTCGCTCAAACCGATATACACTGTTCAATAGCCTTCACCTAATTTGCTGAGCGTACACCGTCCGTGTGCTTTATACCCTTCCGACACTCCCCTACGTCATGCTGCATATATTCGCATGCCCTACCTTACCGGACCCTAGTCTATCTCCTGAGTGGTCTTTCGGACCGTTCTGCCTGCTCGTTCCGCTGTTATGCTAATTTTTCCTTTTTGTCCTTAATTTGTGCACACCAATGTATAATGATTTCAATTGGAACCTGTTTAGGTCACTGGAGGTCGGCCGTAGGTCGCCCCGTACTATCCGCGTAGTTAAACCTAGTCCCACGTCAAAATAAATTCATTGGTCACAAAATGTTTGGGATATTGAAACTTCAAAGAGAAAACCTGGTGATATACAAACTTAACTACTACTGGAGATCGGTTATAAGCGTGGGTAGAAATTTCACACGTAACTTCGCACCATGTGAACCCAGCATATTGAGTGGGAGTTGGGATAAAATTACCCTGCGAGAAGTGGAGAACGGGCCATTCCACCCCTTGCTCTAGAAGCTTGCTGAAGATATTGTTTTCAGTGAGGGATATGAGGATAATGGCTGTGGAGTAATTCTCGCTCCTGTGCCTTGAACTTTGAACCCATTTCGATGATTTTCAACAGAACTGATTTAGTATACCTTCGGAAGAACATGATAAAGTTTTGTCGCAATAGAAGCATTTTTACGTAAGTTATGGCGCATAAGGATATGGAATGGTTCCAGCTCCTACGTCCTGACCTTTGACCGCATTTCGCCCATTTTCAACAGGGTTTGTCCCCAGGTTGTCCCCTTCCACATACTAACATTTCATCAGAATCGAACCATTTTTACGCAAGTTATCGTGCGGAAGGACAGACAGACAGACGGACAAAGCTGGTGCATATACTCCTATCCAGTCTACGGTTGGACACCGTAAAAATGGATAAAACATAAATGGAAGGTACCTAAATCACTTCAGATTTGCTGATGACACAGTCGTTATTTCACCTAGCAATATGGAAATGCAGAATATGATGAAGGATTTACGGATGGAAAATCTTAAACAAGAAAGATGACGCCGAATTTTCGGGTGTAATAAGCACGTCTTTTGAATCCGTTCTGAAGCAAATTAAATTTATCAAAGCTATTCAAAGTCAATGGAACCGGTATGGAAAACAATAGATCTGACGGAAGAAAGAAATTTTTCAATCGGGTCTTTAATCCCTCAGATATTGCTGTAAACGGAATCGTGAGCTTACGAACTCTTAGAAACAGAGTTATGGACAAAAATAAGATGTGACTTCACGTCCCCTGGTGGGAATATCATGCATTATTTTAGGAAGAAAGTGTTCTCAAAAAGGTTTATCCATATGAGCGGTATCAGTCCAAGAAAAAAATTTAGTCGAGTTTCCAGGAGCTCAGATTTTGCTGCAAATACATCAGAAGCAGAAATTAACACTTCTGATCCCTGGTGGCCAAACAATTCTTTACGAAGCATTAGAAATTATGTGAAAAATATTTTTATTCAGGTCTTGTATGCGATACAGGAAGAATTTTTCAAATCGGAGCTTTAGGAGCAGAAAACGCAATTTACCATTACGCCCCCTAGCGGAAAGTCTATGAATTACTTGAAGATTTTGAATTTTTAGGAAAAACATGTCACACTAGAAACACTATCGAACAAAGAAGGAATTTTTTAAATCGGACTCTTAGAAGTCGGGATATTGACAAAAATATGATATACGTCTACGCCCCCTGGCGCAGAAACCATGCACTATTTTAAGAAGAAAATGTTTCTAAAAGGTTTGTCGACACGAGTACTTCGGTCTACAAACGACGTTTTTTTCAATCGAGAATTTAGAAGCTCATATTTTGTTGCAAATACATCAGAAGCGGAAATTAAGGTTTACGCACCCTGGTGGCCAACCCACTTTTTTTTTTTACAAAAATTAGAAATTATGAGCAAACGATTTCCCATCAGGAGTTGTATCCTGTGCAGAAAGAATATTTTCAAATCGGAGATTTAGAAGCACAGATATAGGGCGAAACGCAATTTACCTTTACGCTCCCTAGCGGAAAGTCTATGAATTACTTGAAAATTTTGAAATTATATGAAAAACATGTCACACGGAAAACACTATCCAACAAAGAAGGAATTTTTCAAATCGGACTCCTAGAAGTAGAGATATTGACAAATATAAGATTTACATCTACGCCCCCTGGCGGAGAAACTGTGGGATATTTTAGGGAGAAAGTATTCCGAAAATGTTTACCGATGTGAGTGCACCAGTCCGTGAAAGAATTTTTTCAATCGAAAATTTAGAAGCTGAGATTTTATGGCAAATACATCAGAAGCAAAAATTAACAGTTACGCCCCCTGGTGGCCAAAGTATTCTTTACCAAAAATTCGAAAATATATTCAAAAGATTTTCCTTTAGGAGATGTATCCGCTGAAAAAAAGATTTTTCAAATCGGCGTTTTAGGAGAAGAGTTATCGGGAAAAATGTAATTTACTTTTACGCCCCCAAGCGGAAAATCTATGCGTAAATTGAAAATGAAACTATATCTAAAACACTCTTCGACATAAATGGAATCGAAAGGTAAAATATTTTTTTTAATCGGATGTTTAGAAGCACATATGTGGATTAAAACGTAATTTTGAATTCGACATCATCTGCATTTACGCCCCCCAGCGGCAAAATTGTGCATCGTAAAAAAAAAAAAACGAAATAAAGGATCAACATTTGCATATTTCAAGCTTCCGAATGCAAAAAGAATTTTTGAAATCGGACTAATAGTTGCAGAGATTCCGTGGGTACAGACGGACCGACAAACCGATAACAGAAGCACGATCTTTTTTTACAAAAGACGTGCTAAAAAGGTCTGGCTATAAACACAGCAAAAATTAAATATATGAAAAATACAGAAAAGACTTTGATAGAAGGAAAAGGAATTGAAAAAGTAGACGAATTCATTTATTTAGGTCAAGTAATCAATTTTAAAGATAGCCAAGGAAGAGAAATGAAAAGAAGAATTATCCAGGGTAATAGAGCCTTTTGGAGACTTAAAGACTGTTTAACTGGTGATTTTCCATTGTGTTTAAAAAGAAAAAGTCTTCAATGCATGTATTAACCTCGCATTTACTTGTGCAAGTGAAACGTGGAGTATCACAGAACGACAATGCGAAAAAATAAGAGTATCGGTAAGAACGTTAGAGAGAAGAATATTGGGAATCCCTAGAACAGACAGAGTTAGAAATGAACTTATGACAGAAAGAACAAGAATAATAGATATTACAAGTTAGTAAAATCATGCAATGTATTGATTATATGATTCGCTTTCCAACAAACCAGAAATAATTACTCAAGCTATTACTCAAGTTATGAGGTTAATGGCTGTGGATTAAATCTCGTTTACGTGAAATGACCTTTGATCCCGTTTCGATTTTATTAAGCACAATTGGTTCAGCATACCTCCGCAAAAACATACTAACGTTTTATTGCAATAGAAATATTTTTATTCAAGTTATAAGGATAATGGCTGTGAAATAAATCTCGCTCCTGTGCCCTGATATTTTACCCCATTTCGATGATATCTAACAGAACTGGTTCAGTATACTTCCGGAACAACATACTAAAGTTTGTCGCAATAGAAGCATTTTTAGTTAAGTTATGAGGATAATGGCTGTTGGATAAATCTCGTTCCTGTTTCCTGACCTTTGACCCCATTTCGATGATATTGAACATAATCGTTTTAGTACATCTCCAAAATAACATGATAAACTTTTGTCGCAATCGAATAATTTTTACGCAAATTATGACGCATAAGGCCAATGGAATGGATCCCAGTCCTATGTCCTGACCTTTGACCCCATTTTGGCCATTTTCAACACCGTTCATCCCCAGGTAGTCTTCTATCACATACTAAAATTTCACCGAAATCGAAACATTTTTACGGAAGTTATCGTGCTAACGGACAAACAGGCAGAGAAAGCTGGAGCATTTACGCTTCTTCAACCTACGGTTGGAATGCGTAAATAAAAGAATCTAAGTGGAGATGGGCTGGACATATTGCAAGAATGTAAGATGGAGACGATTAATAACAGAATGCCAACTCAGAGATAGAAAGAGACGAAGAAGGCGCCAGAGAACAAGATGGAGAGATGACCTTCAGAGATTTAGAGGTGCTAAATGGTGTACTAAAGCTAAGGATCGATGAAGTGAAGCTAAAGAAAAAGCAAGATCAAGGAAGTGAAGCTAAGGGAAAATCTAGATCAAGGAAGTGAAGCTAAGGAAAAAGCTAGATCAAGGAAGTGAAGCCAAGGAAAAAGTTAGGCCAAGGAAGTGAAGCCAAGGAAAAAGTTAGATCAAGGAAGTGAAGCTAAGGAAAAATCTACATCAAGGAAGTGAAGCTAAGGAAAAAGCTAGATCAAGGAAGTGAAGTTAAGGGAAAAGCTAGATCAAAGAAGTGAAGATAAGGAAAAAACTAGATCAACGATGTGAAGCCAAGGAAAAATCAAGATCAGGGAAGTGAAGCTAAGGGAAAAGATAGATCAAGGAATTGAAGCTAAGGAAAAAGATAGATCAAGAAAGTGAAGCTAAGAAAAACTGTAGATCAAGGAAGTGAAGATTAGGAAAAATCTAGATGAAGGAAGTGAAGCTAAGGAAAAATCTAAATGAAGGAAGTGAAGCTAAGGAAAAATCTAAATCAAGGAAGTGAAGCTAAGGAAAAATCTAGATAAAGGAAGTGAAGCTAAGGAAAAACCTAGATCAAGAAAGTGAAGCTAAGGAAAAAGGATGTGAAGCTAAGGAAAATCTAGATAAAGGAAGTGAAGCTGAGGAAAAGGCTGGATCAAAGAAGTGAAACCGAGGAAAGAGCTAGATACAAAGAATTGAAGCTAAGGAAAAAGCTAGATCAAGGATGTGAAGCTAGGGAAAAACTAGATCAAAGAAGTGAAGTTAAAGAAAAATTTTGAACAAGAAGTGAAGCTAAGGAAATAACTAAATCAAGGAAGTGAAGCTTAGGAAAAATCTAGATCAGGGAAGTGAAGCTGAGGAAAACGCTAGATCAAGGATGTGAAGCTGAGGAAAACGCTAGATCAAGAAAGTGAAGCTAAGGAAATACTTAGATCAAGGAAGTAAAGCAAAGGAAAAAGCTAGATCAAGGAATTGAAGCTAAGGAAAATCTAGATTAAGGAAGTGAAGCTTAGGAAAAATCTAGATCAGGGAAGTGAAGCTAAGGAAAACGCTAGATCAAGAATGTGAAGCTAGGGAAAAAGCTAGATCAAAGAAGTGAAGTTAAGGAAAAAACTAGATCAACGATATAAAGCCAAGAAAAATCTAGATCAGGGAAGTTAAGCTAAGGAAAAGGCTAGATCAAGGAAGTGAAGCAAAGGGAATAACTAGATCAAGGAAGTGAAGCAAAGGGAATAACTAGATCAAGGAAGTGAAGCTTAGGAAAAATCTAGATCAGGGAAGTGAAGCTAAGGAAAACGCTAGATCAAGGAAGTGAAGCTAAGGAAATACTTAGATCAAGGAAGTAAAGCAAAGGAAAAAGCTAGATCAAGGAATTGAAGCTAAGCAAAATCTAGATCAAGGAAGTGAAGCTTAGGAAAAATCTAGATCAGGGAAGTGAAGCTAAGGAAAACGCTAGATCAATGATGTGAAGCTAGGGAAAATGCTAGATCAAATAAGTGAAGTTAAGGAAAAAACTAGATCAACGATATAAAGCCAAGAAAAATCTAGATCAAATAAGTGAAGTTAAGGAAAAAACTAGATCAACGATATAAAGCCAAGAAAAATCTAGATCAGGAAGTTAAGCTAAGGAAAAGGCTAGATCAAGGAAGTGAAGCTAAGGGAAAGCTAGATCAGGGAAGTGAAGCTAAGGGAAAAGCTAGATCATCGATGTGAAGCCAAGGAAAAATCTAGATCAGAGAAGTGAAGCTAAGGGAAAGCTATATCAAGGAAGTGAAGCTAAGGAAAAAGCTAGATCAACGATGTGAAGCCAAGGAAAAATCTAGATCAGGGAAGTGAAGCTAAGGAAAAAGATAGATCAAGGAAGTGAAGCTAAGGAAAACTGTAGATCAAGGAAGTGAAGATTAGGAAAAATCTAGATGAAGGAAGTGAAGCTAAGGAAAGAGCTAGATCAAGGAATTGAAGCTAAGGAAAATCTAGATCAAGGAAGTGAAGCTAGGGCAAAACTAGGTTAAGGAAATGAAGCAAAAGAAAAATCTTGATCAAGAAGTGAAGCTAAGGAATTAGCTAGATCAAGGAAGTGAAGCTTAGGAAAAATCTAGATCAGTGAGGTGAAGCTAAGGAAAACGCTAGATCAAGGATGTGAAGCTAGGGGAAAAGCTAGATCAAGGAAGTGAAATTAAGGAAATACTTAGATCAAGGAAGTAAAGCAAAGGAAAAGCTAGATCAAGGAATTGAAGCTAAGGAAAATCTAGATCAAGAAAGTGAAGCTTAGGAAAAATCTAGATCATAGAAGTGAAGTTAAGGAAAACGCTAGATCAAGGATGTGAAGCTAGGGAAAAAGCTAGATCAAGGAAGTGAAGCTAAGGAAATACTTAGATCAAGGAAGTAAAGCAAAGGAAAAGAACTAGATCAAGGAATTGAAGCTAAGGAAAATCTAGATCAAGGAAGTGAAGCTTAGGAAAAATCTAGATCAGAGAAGTGAAGCTAAGGAAAACGCTAGATCAAGGATGTGAAGCTAGGGAAAAAGCTAGATCAAGGAAGTGAAGCTTAGGAAAAAGGTAGATCAAGGAAGTGAAACTAGGGAAAAAACTAGATCAAGGAAGTAAAGCTTGGACTGAAATTAAGGACTGGAACCCTACGTTAAACATTACCTTTCGTTGAAAGGTATTGGTGTTATTCCAAATGCCAACAGGTTGCGGAAATATCATTTTCCGAAAATTTATAATATTCACAACTGAACATTATATTCGGTGTGAGCATCGTAGCATACGAAACAACTGATTCAGAAGATAGGTACATTTTGAATACCCGTGCTGTTCCATCAGCTGAAACGATTGTTGAAAGCTGTAATGTCTTTGAATGCAATCTTCCTGAAGTGCATCACTTGGGAATCCGTCAAATTTAAAGCTTACGCCAACAGCACGCGGTGTTCCCAGGTGGTCACTCTCCCAGGTACTGATCGCGCCCGAAGCTCCTTAACTTTGATGATCGAAAGAGAACCGGTGGTCTCAACTTAGTATAATAAAACTGAAAACAGTCAACAAGGCAATACGTAAGTGCGTCGATAAGTATGAAATACCTTTTGCTAATATAACCGCTTTTGTAACAGACAACGCATCCTACATATCGAAAGCGTAGGGAAAATGCGTAAAACCCGAACATTTAAAGAAATACTGTATTTCGCGAAATTTCGAGGTAAATCCCGATATTTCGCGATTTAGCGCGCGCCCGCCCCCGAAGTTTGCATTTTTTTCCTGCGATAGAATTACTACTCTGGCTATAAGTACTCGCCTGTGATTAATTTAAGGTCACTTACTCAACTGACGTGAGAGAGCGAGTGCCGTAAGACAAAGACAACATCCATGCCTTACTGAGATTCGAACTCGGACCCATCTCCGACGAATTGGTAAAGCCGGTGCTTTGTCCAATGCGCCACTGGGGCGGCCACAATGTTTTGACTTTTCAGTGTACAGAAACTGCACTTCATTCAAAATTTCATATTGTGCAAGTTCCATATACAGTTACGGAAATATTAATAGCAACTCTGGAAATTTCTGATGTTTTTGTGTTTTCAGAGTTGCTACAAAAGCAAATCTGCAGATAATACTCACAATGTGCACTGAAGTGCCAGAAAAACTGGTACACCAGTCTAATACTTGGTAGGTCCCCCACGGGAGCCAAGGACTGCAGAAATACGACAGGGCATGGACTCCACTAGCTTCTGGAAATATGCTGTAGGCAATGCACACCATACTTCCTGCCGAGCGTTCCACAATTCGGGTGTATTCTGAGGTCAGTGTGTTCGATAGCGCGTTGCATGACATCCCAAATGTGTTCTATCAAGTTCAGATCTCGGGACTTGGATGGGAATGGCAACACCCCAAACTCAGGTGAATGCTCCTCTAACCAGAATGTGGCGTCCCGACACTTGTGTGGAAGAGCATTGTCCTGTTGGAACAGGGCCAACCCATCAGCATGAATGCAGGACATGAACGGGTCTACCTCGCCAGGAAGGATGCGCACATAGCGTTGGCTGGTCACAGACGTTTGTAGACGTACCAGAGGTCCCAGTGAAGTCCAGCTAAGCACACCCCATACCATTGCGGACCCCTACCAGCCGGTGCAGTTCTGTGTTGAAAGGCGGGATCCATGGCTTCATGGTGTTTGCGAAACACACGAATCCTTCCATCTGCCCGATACAGTTGGAAACGCGACTCGTCAGACCAGGCTACTTGTTTCCAGTCATCAAGTGTCCAGTGGTAGTGTTGCCGTGCCCAAGCACGGCGCATAGCTCTGTGTCGTGCACCCATCAAGGGGGCTCGAGTTGGGCGTCGGCTTCCAAAACACATATCGCGCAGGGTACGTTACAAAGTCCGGACGTTGATGCTTGTGGAGGCTCCAGCATTGAATTCCCATGACACCTGCGAGAGTGTTACACGCCTATCGCGTGAAACGATTCTTGACAGCCGACGATTGTCACTTTCACCCAATGTCTTTTTACGGCCACACTGGTATCGTAGGTTGGAGGTTTTGCTGGAATTATTGTAGACCCTTGCAATGGTCGTCCGTATAAATCCGAACTTCGTTTCTACCTCCGAAATACTATGACCCATATCACGAGCGCCAACTATGACACCGCGTTGAAAATCGCTTAAATCGATATCACTGGTCATTCCGATGCCGAAAACAGCTCTGACAGCTGGCAAGGATGTCTATCGCTTTATGTACGCACTGGAGGACGCAACCGAGTACGCGCATAGTTGACGTTGCTATGTATTTTGCATAAGCTCGTCTGTACCAGTGTCTCTGGTAGTTCAGTGTATATGTATCCTTTAAAGCACATTTCATGCAATAGCTAAATCAGTTTACAGAATGGGAATACATTTAACAGAACTCAGGTTTTGAACAGAAATGTCCCGTGAAACAGAAATCAATGCAAAATAACATGCTCAAATTCAAATACCATTACGTACCTAATATTTCGTTGGGTGACCTTTGGATTTAACAACTGCGGCACACCTGTTGGGCATGGAGTCAAGAAAATTACAGAACATACGTCACATAAGCTCTAATAAGTTTTGCACGGTAGCGTGGGGCCGAATCACCCTGGAAGATGTATGGCTGACCATGGAAGAAATCTCGTCCTGAAGACACCATCTTGCCCTGGAGCATACTCTTGTACACCTGTGCACTAACAGTGCTATCACACATGGATTTTGTCTACTCCACCAGCAACATATCCCCAAATCAGAACACTGCATGGATACGTTCTTGTTTTAAGTGTCCAAGAGGTATGCAACTCATCGTTATTTCGTCAAAACACTCGGTCAGCCCGAGTCGTTACCGTCGATGATCAATTTTGTCTCATCACTAAGCTAGATGATTCCATTAGCCTGTTTCGTCCAAATGCGGACTGTACAAGGCCTAGCAGAACTCACTGGACACTTTTACTGCCGTAAACGCTACGGTACCAATCCTGATCCCGACTAGGGACCGCAGATTCGTTCACACCGATAGGTGGTGCGTATTGGGTCGTACTAGTGCTGACTGTCTGTCCTCCGAGACTTCCCTGGAAGATTTGCTCGCCAGGAGAATGAATCTTTTTTGGGCACTAAGCCTTTAATCACACACAAGCACAAGTACAAACATAGGTAAACAAAATAGCAAGACACATCGAAATAGTAGAAACACATAGGTTTACTGTTTGTAGGCACAAAGGCACGCACATTTTGCGTTGGCATTTAATTGAGGACGCAGCCCCGGTATAGTTTAGCCTGCTGGATTCATCCGTAATCAATTCGGTTTCGAAGGAGATCAGTTTCTCGCTTCAGACTAGGGCAGCACTGGTTTAAACTCGAGTGAGTGGTGTCCAGTTTAAGGTGGTATGTATTCCTCGTTTGCTCGTTAGCAGTTGGGGCAGTTAGCTTCGTTGGGGCAATCCCAGTGTTGGTGCCCCTCCTGCCCACAGCGGGAACAGCTCATGAAAACGCCAGGGCACTTTGCCTTATGATGCCCGAACCCATTGCATTTGAAACAACGGGTTTCTCTTAGGAATTCCTTCCAAGGGAGAATCCTCCATATCAGGTTGACTCTTCTTTTTTTAATGAGGGCTCTAAAATCTACTGGGGCGAGTTCAATCACCCAGTGCGTTTTAGATTTGTCCTTCCCCTGATGGGGAAGAGGACCCTGCACCTCTCTAGTTTGCTTAAGTCATTCTGTAGTGGAAAGTACCTCTGGATGTGACCCATCTCATGCTCCAAATCCCCATAAACGATCAGTCTCGGGAGCATTTTTATTGACCTTCTCAATTCATAGTAAGGACCCAGAACCCCTTGTTATTTATAGCTCTCGAGTAGCTTTTCCACCCTTTCTGCCTTTGAGCATTCAATCAACAAACCACCTCTGCTCCCTCGTTTCATTTTCAGAATCCCGATTCACAGCTGAGGTGGGTGCAGTGTCGACTGGACGTTATCCTTCAATTCATCCACGGTATCCACCTCTGGGTCAGTATTGAACGCCAGAAGTGTGTGCTTCGTTTGGAATTTTCTTCCACCTGCCTTCGGCTTCGCTTTGACGGCGTCCGTGAACGTCCGCTGTCTTGCTTAGCCTTGCTCGCTCTTTCCTCTCTATATCAGTTGGCCCTTTAGTTTCTCAATTTCCAGCGGGTTTTTTTTTGCGTGGGACTCTAGCATCCAATCTAGAATCGGGCGCATTGGCCTCGCACATTATGGGAAACTCTCGTAGTGGGGCTGTTCAACAACTCGCTCATCTCTATAAACAGCCCCAATACTTCCTCGGTGCCCGCACTCACGGTTGCCTCTGTGCCACCTAGCCCTGCATCTAGGGTTCGGTGGCACGAGCGAGATGGACTTCGCTTGTCTGGCCTCGCACTTGGCTCACTCATACTGAATGTGGGACCGGCCCGACGACGACGGGACGGCAACATTACATGGATACTTTCTTGTATTAAGTGTGCAAGAGGGATACAACGCATCGTTATTTCGTCGAAACACTCGGCACTCAGCGTCGTTACCGTCGATATTCAATTTTGTCTCATCACTAAATAACACTTGACGCCAACTATCAGCGTTCCAGTCCTTATGTTCCTTTGCCCATTCTAAACGATTCTTGTATTGTACATCGGTTAGCAATAGCTTCTTTACCGCCGTATGAGACGTCAGACCTTCAGAACGTAACCTGTTTCTCACTATTCGAGGACAAACAGTAGTCCCGCAGCTCTGCCGCAATTCTTTGGCAAAGAACTGTTGACGAGACGAACCTATTTCGCAAACGTAACCGTTTCAATGCGTTGTTACTTCTAGGAGTTGTTTTCATTTTACGGCCACATTTACCCAGACTGCCATTCTTGATTCCACCCATATCACGGGTCTTCGCGAGCTTCTGTCCAATTGTACTGTTGTGCACCCCAGTTATCCGGGCAATGTCAGCATTGCTTTAGCCGAATTCACTTAAAATCATCATTCCCGAAGCTTTTCGTGGTGAAATATCACCTTATCTTCCTATAACTGCAACACAGTTTGCACAGAATAAACGAAATGCACTCTGATTTGCACTGCAATCCACAGGAGTAACGACTACACACTCACCAATGCAAACGAACTACCTACGCCCACCACGAAAATGCTTGGAATAACCTCACGATCAAATGATCATATGTAGAGGATTTTAGGAAGGGAGCGTCTGACCCCAGGTCTTAAACAAACCTTAGAAAGAGGAAGCTAGGAGATTTGGGCTAGAGTGCCCGATAGGAAAGTGACACGGAAGCGAAGTAGAAAGGGGAGAAATACGCCCTTATTTATTACCAGGGGGAGGGGGCAGTACCCGGGGTCCGACGGCTTAACGTGCCCATCCGACGTACGGTGCATATTTAGTGGATCGAGCGTTCGTACCTGCCTGGGATCGAACCAGGGTTCTTTCAGCGGCAGTCACGAACGTTGCCCACTAGGCCACCCGCTGCTCGAATAACCTCACGCACATCGCCTGCCCTTTATATCGTCTTTACGCGCACGTACGCGCACGTCGGCTGATAGCAATGACGATGACATTTCACTTAATGAAGTGTGCTTCCATCGCAGCACACTTCTGGTAATAACTTGAGTGCTGTTAAAGATATTCATATTCTGTAAACTGAGTTGTCTTCTGCATGAAATGTGCGTTAAAATGAAATATATATTGGGATCAAATGAAATGTTTATCAAATTAAAATCTGACTCCCAAAAAAAATAATGAATATCAAAAATAGTTTTGAGATTCCAAATGATGATAGATCGAAAAACGATATTTGTTTCACTAAAATAATAACGGTTCCTATGGCTTTAGTAATGCCTGTATTTTAAATATTATGGTTATACAGAATTTAGTAAATGTTCACCAAATGTATAACACTAAATTTACGCAACAATACTGCAAAAATAATTTTTTTCTGTTGCAATTATTGTAAACAATTTGTCAAATTATTATTTAGCTAGCAAATTATAAGCCCCCGCCCCCAAACGCTTCCGCACGCCTCTCCCTTCTTCAACGTACCGCTTCGACAAACGTGTCGTTCCAATAAGGTTCCCGATGAGTTTCATCATTGAAAATGACCTTTTTCCAGTATTCAGCAGTCCATAATTTAAATTTTTTGGCCCATGCTAAACGTTTTATCATCATTTTCGCATTAAAATAATGTTTTTTTCTTTGGTCTTCTTGCCTTCCGGCGAACTTTTAGAAGCGTACGGCGTACAGTTGAATCACTAACATCACAACCACTAGCCAATAAATCTCTTTGAAGGTCGGTGCTTGTTTTTTTTGTTTTTTTCTTTGGATTCATTTTACTATTTCTGATTAGATATTTATCGGTTCATGGAGTTGTTTTTCGTTTTCTTCCACATTTACCTCTCCTTTTCGGAGACGATGATTCAGATGCATTGTATCGCGTAAGCAGCCTTGATACACTTGATTTGCCTACACCAACTGCAGAAGTCATATATCTCACTGATATAGAAGTGTGATCCTCCAGAGCAATTATTTTTGCACGCTTTCTTGGAGAAATATCCATTTTTCAATACACGAAAGCAACACGTGCTCACAGAGAGCAAAAATTAACATCCACCTGTCACACACGAAAGCTCACAACTGAAGCTGAAGTGCCTATTTCTTGTTTAAAACCGGTCAAACCACATTCTTACTATCAAGTTCTAACAGTCACACCATCCTCACAGCTGATAAAATCGGCTTTCCTAATTAATTTGCACGGTATAGTACTATTTTTGGGAAATGAAAGTATTTTTTTTTGTATTCATATTTTTATTAAATTTGGTAAGCAGTTAAACTCAAGTCTATATATTGTGAGTATTATCTACATATTTACTTTTGCAGCAACACTGAAAACCCCAAAACGTCAGACATTTCCAGAGTTGCTATTAATATTTCCTTAATTGTATGTAGTTTTGACTGTATTAAAATGCTTACAAGTGTATTTCCTCTTTTATTTGCCGAAAAAGGGTCTGCGTTCGATTTTGGTGCACTTCATTCTCAAATTTATTCAGGTTATTTTCTTCCACAAGCTAAATGTCGCATCATTTTCGCCCTTTACCATACAAAGAGAAAATCCGTGCGTCTTTAGAGAAGTCTAAAATGCCCTGGAGTTGAAACCATTTGGAGTTCCTTATCCTGAGAAGCGTGGATGGTCTGAAGTGTTAGGCCATAGTGCTGTAAATTCCCCCTTTCTTTCCACTACATATTCCAGAGGAGCGATAAACTTTAGAACGTCTTTCAGAGGGCCGTTGTTTGTTCAGGAGTAGAGGAAGTGGAAAAAAGGAGCTGGAATCTCTGCTTATTCACACGAAAGTTATGGGCATGGAAAGAATCGTCTCGGGGATTTTAGTTGAGACGCCGGGGTCTCTCATAAATCCTGCCGTTGTTAATCGAAGATAGTGAAGAGAACTCTGCGTTATGATGTTAGGGAGCTACCTACAAAATGGCAATCGAAACAAAAATATAAAAAGGAAAAAAAAAGGAAGATGCGTAAAGGATTACTGATGATACACATAACTGTCATTCTAAGAACCTTTAACCTGTGCCGCATCATGTACCCGACGGTTATTCAGCCGAACGCAAAAGATACTGCCACCTCTTTGATTTCGGAGTTTTTATATTCCATGAGCGCGCTGCGATAATGACTTTAAACACGACGCAGAATTGTTCAGCATAAGTACTGATAAGGCGAAACAGCTCGTTTCACAACAGGTTGTTTAGCATGACATTTTTCAAGGCGAACTTGAAGATTAAGTAAGTTATTTTGAGATTGAAGCTGCCAAAACTGCGATACTGAATTTCTCCTTTAATACGTACCTTATCATATAAACTACGTAAAAATTCGTTGTATTATTACTCGTATATTCCTCTTATGACGCCAGAACCTATCATCATGTGGATTTGAGTGCAATCTGTGACACAGGTCAACGCGTTTATGAACCTTGGGTGCGAATGCAAAAGGAAACCATTCGATGGCACCTGTGATGAAACCAAACTGGCGCAATTGACAAATGAAAATACTGTAGATCGGGAATTCCCAATCTACCGTATTATCAGGTAACCATAGAAGTATTTGCCGTTTTCGAAAATTGAGACACATACGTAGTAGGAAAGCAATTTATTCATCAAAATAATTACCAAGGGCATCAACAACATTCTGCCAGCGTGTTGACAACTTATATATACCCCTGGGATGAAATACCGGGTAATGGGAAGAGAAGAGTTTGAAGGGCAGTCTGCAACTCATCAAAGTTGGGGACGTCGTGTCCACGCAAATGATATTCGAGTGAAAGAAACAAGTGGTACAACGAAGGAGAGATATCTAATAAGGAAGCCGGATGACATAAAAGCTCCCACCCAAATCGTTCGACAGTGTTTCTAGTTTGAATCGGAGTGGGACTCCCTTTCTATTGACCAGTACGGTGATCATCTGGCAGCGTTGCAAGAGCTCATAATGAACAACACCACGTGCTGTCCACCATACACCAATGTCTGGAGCGTTTTACTAATGTCTGGAACATTTTACCGATGTCTGGAACACTTTGCAGGTGCTACACGGGACACATGTCTAATCACATGTGGGTACCCCATCCAAAAATAGCTCCTTGTCATAGCGAGGCAGTAATCTGTTCACATAAAACAGAAAGCCCTGATTGACTCACTCACTGACTCATCACCGAATCTCAGAAGCTACTGAACTTAGAACTTTCATATTTATGTACAAATAAAACTGAAAGACCTCACTGACTCACTCACTGACTCATCACCGAATCTTAGAAACTACTGAACTTAGAACTTTCATCTGTAAAACTGAAAGCCCTCACTGACTCATCACCGAATCTCAGAAACTAATGAACTTAGAACTTCCATCTGTACATATAAAACTGAAAGCTCTCACTGACTCAATTACTAACTCATTACCTCATCTCAGAGACTACAGAACTTAGTACTTTCTTCTGTACATATAAAACTGAAAGCCCTCACTGACTCAATTACTAACTCATTACCGAATCTCAGAAACTACTGAACTTAGAACTTTAATATTTCTGTACAGATAAAACTGAAAGCCCTCACTGACTCACTCGCTGACTCATCACCGAATCTTAGAAACTAATGAACTTAGAACTTCCATCTGTACATATAAAACTGAAAGCTCTCATTGACTCAATTACTAACTCATCACCGAATCTCAGAGACTACTGAACTTAGAACTTTCATCTGTACATATAAAACTGAAAGCTCTCACTGACTCAATTACTAACTTATCACCGAATCTCAGATACTACTGAGCTTAGAACTTTCATCTGCACATATAAAACTGAAAACTCTCATTGACTCAATTACTAACTCATCACCGAATCTCAGAGACTACTGAACTTAGAACTTTCATCTGTACATATAAAACTGAAAGCTCTCACTGACTCAATTACTAACTCATCACCGAATCTCAGAGACTACTGAACTTAGAACTTTCATTTGTACATATAAAACTGAAAGCTCTCACTGACTCAATTACTAACTCATCACCGAATCTCAGAAAGTAATGAACTTAGAACTTTCATCTGTACATATAAAACTGAAAGTTCTCACTGACTCAATTACTAACTCATCATCGAATCTCAGAAACTAATGAACTTAAAACTTTCATCTGTACATATAAAACTGAAAGCTCTCACTGACTCAATTACTAACTCATCACCGAATCTCAGAAACTAATGAACTTAGAACTTTCATCTGTACATATAAAACTGAAAACTCTCATTGACTCAATTACTAACTCATCACCGAATCTCAGAAACTAATGAACTTAGAACTTTCATCTGTGCATATAAAACTGAAAGCTCTCACTGACTCAATTACTAACTCATCACCGAATCTCAGAGACTACTGAACTTAGAACTTTCATCTGTACATATAAAACTGAAAGCTCTCACTGACTCAATTACTAACTCATCACCGAATCTCAGAAACTAATGAACTTAGAACTTTCATCTGTGCATATAAAACTGAAAGCTCTCACTGACTCAATTACTAACTCATCACCGAATCTCAGAGACTAACTGAACTTAGAACTTTCATCTGTACATATAAAACTGAAAGTTATCACTGACTCAATTACTAACTCATCACCGAATCTCAGAAACTAATGAACTTAGAACTTTCATCTGTACATATAAAACTGAAAGCTCTCACTGACTCAATTACTAACTCATCACCGAATCTCAGAGACTACTGAACTTAGAACTTTCATCTGTACATATAAAACTGAAAGCTCTCACTGACTCAATTACTAACTCATCACCGAATCTCAGAGACTACTGAACTTAGAACTTTCATCTGTACATATAAAACTGAAAGCTCTCACTGACTCAATTACTAACTCGTCACCGAATCGCAGAAACTAATGAACTTAGAACTTTCATCTGTACATATAAAACTGAAAGCCCTCACTAACTCACTTAAAATTGATTCTTTGTGCCTAAATAAATGTGCAACATTATTAACTTGACTTTTTATGTAAACTTTATGAACATGAGTTCGCACGATTAAAATTGGGTAAAAAGGCCTAAGCCAAGGCCTAGGGACCTGAAATCGACTCTTTTCGCCTGAAAATAATGTGCAACATTATTAATTTATTTTTATCTAAACCTTATCAACATGAGCACTGAACATGATTTTTATGTAAACCTTATGAATATGATTAAAATTTGCTAAAAAGACCTAAGCCGAAGCCTAGGGACTTAAAATTAATTATTTTTGGCTTACAACTAAATCTTTGCGTTCTCTGTGACACGGAGAAATCAAAAGTGCGATTTGAGTATGATCCCCTAACGTTTCGGTGGTCTGTCTAGCAAACTTGCACCATGCTTCAACAGATCCTGTAACGAAATCCAAAGTTTTCGATAAACTGATCCTTCGGTGAAATGAACTTTTCGATCAAATGACAATTCGGTGAAATGACCGTTCGATGAAATGAACTTTTAGGTAAAGAGGCCTTTTGGTGAAATGAACTTTTCGATCAAATGACCCTTCGGTGAAATGACCGTTCGATTAAATGAACTTTTAGGGAAAGAGGCCTTTTGGTGAAATGAACTTTTCGATCAAATGACCCTTCGGTGAAATGAACGTTTCGATCAAGTGATCTTTCGGTGAAACAATCCTTTCGGTGAAGTGATTTTCGGTCAAGTGATCCTTCGGTGAAATAAACGTTGGGCGAATGAACCAGACCCGCGATTTTCCGTTCAACTGAGGCGGATGAAGAACTGTGGCGTTGGGCACCACGATCCCCAGATCTCACCCCGTGTGACTTTACTTGTGGGGTTTCATAAAAGATCATATCTATGTACCACCACTTGCAACGACGCTGGTTGATTTGAAAGCTCGCATCACAGGAGCCATCACAGATATTCACACCGACATGCTACAGAGTTTGGCAGGAACATGATTACCAATTGATGTGTGCCAACATTATTACGTTTGCTAGCGTTGATTATACGCAGCGACATAATAATTTTGCTAAAATGATATGTCAACAAACAACGCATGATACAGAACTATCAGTGTCAGAAGTACCATACAATAAATATCAACCCACTGAGGTACTAGATAATAAACATTGCGAATTATACTGGTACCGTGAGATTTAAACAGGCATAACCATCTCTGCCAATCGTCCAGACATAGTGTTATATGAGAAAATGCAGAAAGAAGCAGTCATTATCGACATATCGGCACCGTTGGACAATAATATTCAGAATAACCATGTAACAAAAATCAACAAGTATGTGGAATTGGCTGAGGAGATGTGGAATCTGAAAAAGTTCACATACGTCCACTGATTATCTCTGCGACTGGTATAATTGCTCAGACTCTTAATTATAACTCAGTTTGGTGCTTTAGGTCTATAACACCTAAGGCCCAAGAAGTAGTAATTCTTGATATCTGCCACATCGTACGTCGATTTTTCAACAATGAATGACTATGTCTTTACTTGACTTTATCTCCGTACGGCCATGCTACAGAAGCAATTGTTGTAGATGAGAAAATTAAATACAATATAATAATGATATACCAAAAGAGAATCTAAAAAAAATGAGGCTTTGAAAGAGTTCTACTTTATTTTACTTCTATAAAAGGATTCGATTTACTAAAAATGCCGTACGGACTTCATACTCCAAACATAATCCCTAGTCATAAAGCAAAGGTCATCTATGATAAAAAAAGTTGAACACAACTTTATGAAATGTGTTTTTCAAGAGTACTAATTGTGTGTATCTGCCTTACATTAAACATGAGTTCCAAATAATTTAATTCGGGAACATCATTTTGACTTTTCCTTTAAATATCATAACTGGGCATAGTGTAATGAGTTGCTAATATTTCATATCGTGAGGGAAGCACTTAAAACGTGATCGAATAAAATGTAACCCAATGCGTTATTTTGCTTCAACTATTCTCAAGCGCTTTGCAGATCTATGTTACATGCTAAACTTACGATTGTTTTAGCTTTCTTGGGTTTTTCAGAAAAGCACCGCAGCTCTCGCTTGTGTCTATCCAAACGGCTTCACACGCACGGGGGAAATAGGTTTGGAATTGTCATGATAAACCAGATTCAAACAGAACGCACGTCGACAGAAATTCTAAATAGGAATATCTGCATGAGCACACAGTATGACAGGAGAGAACATGTAACTGGAGGTAGTCAGTTGGAATTACTAATTTCCTCGCTGGCAGAATGGAATCGGGAAAGCAATTTAAAGCGAGATGTTTTATCACGGAAGGCTAACTATGCATGCATAACAAGGTTGACAGTTTTATGCCAGTTGTTTTACGGAAAATTTTCTCCGCTTATATTCACAAAGAACCGCCATTAGGGCAAATAACAGTACAGCGCGGAATCTTGCCATTCCAAATTGCTGTAAAATACACTTGTTTCCAAAAATTAAAGAACAGTATTAAAATTTGAAATGCCTGGATAACTTTAAAGAAACCTGAAATTTGAGATAAAAGTGTAATTTAATACAAGATCTGATTACACATGTGGTCGTTTTGTACTACTAACTTTATTTTACCCACACAGCACAGAATAATTCGTATATGTTACAAGTACGTAGTAATGAAACATTGAGACTTTTTAGATACGTTGCGCAATGTAACAGTAATGTTTCAGAAACCTTACGGTTACGTCAAAATGTCCTTAAAAGTTTAATAGCTTTGAAACATAACCGATGCGTTACAGTGGAAGGTCTTTGTAACTTCAACATACCAACTTCATGTTACTGTGACGCATTTGAAAACTATATGTAACTTCGTTACAGTACTGTTACGTAATTGACAGATATTTGTGACATCATCATATTACTGTTACGTATTTACTACGTTGAACATTATAGTTTT
The DNA here is from genome assembly GCA_039090855.1 of Macrothele yani. Lineage (NCBI taxonomy): Eukaryota > Metazoa > Arthropoda > Arachnida > Araneae > Macrothelidae > Macrothele > Macrothele yani. The sequence goes on along the minus strand of CM076999.1, from coordinate 13,887,474 downwards.
AATAAACTTTGTAAAATCACAATAGCCGCCCCGGTGGCGCAGTGGTCTAAAGCGTTGGCCTCTGGTCATTCGTCCGAAGGGGTCCGGGTTCGAATCCCGGTGAGGCATGTATGTTGTGTTTGTCTTACGGCACTGGCTCTCTCCCTTCCCTGGAACCAGTGACCCTAAATTAGGGACGGGCGACTGCTTATAGCCCATTGAGTTGCTCACGGTGGTCGTTAAACCTCCAATCAAAAAAAAAAAAAAAAATCTAAATAAAAATATTGCACTTGACAGCTGCTTCCAAAGCAACAACAGTCGTATTCCGAGTTGTTTACTTTTTCACAGGTTCAACGCAGTCCGCTGTCCATTGGGAACAGTGGAGACGTTTACATATTGATAACAAAAGAAACAAGAAAGATGACACCGAATTTTCGGGGGGTAATAAGCACGTCCTTGAATCCGTTCTGGTGCAAATTAAATTTATCAAAGCTATTGAAAGTCAATGGAACCGGTATGGAAAAAAAATAGTATCTGACGGAAGAAAGAAGTTTTTTCAGTCGGGTTTTTAATTCCTCAGATATTGCTGTAAACGGAATCGTGAGCTTACGCCCTCTGGTTGCAGACTTGTGCTTTAAGAAAAACATGAATTTATATCAGAAACATTTCACACCGGAAAAGCTCTCCAACTTAGAAAGAATTTTTCAAATCGGACTCTTAGAAACAGAGATATCGACAAAAATAAGATGTGACTTTACGTACCCTGGTGGAAAAACCATGCAATATTTTAGGAAGAAAGTATTCTCAAAAGGTTTTTCGATATAAGCGGTATCGGTCCAAGTAAAAAAAAATTATTCGAGTTTTCACAAGCCCAGATTTTGCTACAAATACATCAGAAGCAGAAATTAACATTTATGCTCCCTGGTGGCCAAACCATTCTTTACCAAACATTACAAATTATGTGATAAATATTTTCCATCAGGTCTTGTATGCGATACAGGAAGAATTCTTCAAATAAGAGTTTTAGAGGCAGAAATAACGCAGAAAACGCAATTTACCTTTCTGCATCCTAGAGGAACGTCTATGATTTACTTGAAAATTTTAAATTTTTAGGAAAAACATTTCACACTGCAAACACCATCCAAGAAGAAAGCAAATTTTCAAATCGGTCTTTTCAAAAAGTAGAGATATTGACAAAAATAAAATATAAATCTACGCCGCCTGGCGCAGAAACCATGCATTATTTCAAGAAGAAAATGTTCCTAAAACGTTTGTTGACACGAGGAGTATGGGTCAACAAACGACTTTTTTTCAGTCAAGGTTTTGGAAGCTCATATTTTGCTGCAAATACATCAGAAGCGGAAATTAAGACTTACGCCACCTGGTGGTCAAACCATTTTTTACGAAAATTGTAAATCATATGCAAAGGATTTCCCATCAGGAGCTGTATTCGGTGCAGAAAGAATTTTTCAAATCGGAGATTTAGAAGCAGAGATGTAGGGGGGAAAGCAATTTACCTCTACGCCCCCTAGCGGAAAGTTTACGAATTACTTGAAAATTTTGAAATTATATGAAAAACATGTCACACTCAAATAACTATCCAACAAAAAAGGAATTTTTCAAATCAGTCTCCTAGAAGTAGAGATGTTGACAAAAATAAGATATACGTCTAAGCCCCCTGGGGGAGAAACCATGCATTATTTTAAGAAGAAAATGTTTCTAAAAGGTTTGTCGACATGAGTACCATCGGTCTACAAACGACGTTTTTTTCAATCGAGAATTTAAAATCTCATATTTTGCTGCAAATACATCAGAAGCAGAAATTAAGGTTCACGCCCCTTGGCGGCTAAACTATTTAAAAAAATTGACATTAAGTGAAAACGATTTCCCATCACGAGCTGTATCCGGTGCAGAATTTCTTTTTTAAAATCGGAGATTTAGAAGCAGATTTATAGGGGGAAACTGTATTTAATTCTACGCCCCCTAGCGGAAAGTCTATGAAATACTTGGAAATTTTGAAATTACATGAAATACGTGTCACACTGAAAACACTATCCAATAAAGAAGGAATTTTTCAAATCGGGCTCCTAGAAGTAGAGATATTGACAAATATAAAATATATATCAACGACCCCTGGCGGATAAACTGTAGAATATTTTAAGAAAAAATATTTTAAAAAGCTTTATCGATGTGAGTGGCATCAGTCCACGAAAGAATTTTTTCAATCGATATTTTAGAAGCTCAGATTTTATGACAAATACATCAGAACCAAAAATTAAAATCTTACGCCCGCTGGTGACTAAAGTATTGTTTACCAAAAATTTGAAAATATATGCAAAAGATTTTCCATGACGAGGTGCATCCACCGAAGCAAAAAGTTTTCAAATCGGAGTTTTAGAAGAAGAGTTATTGGCAAAAATGTAACTTAATGTTACGCCCCCTAGCGGAAAATCCATGCGTAATTTGAAAAAGTAAGTATATCTAAAATACTCTTCGAAATAAATGGAATCAAAAGATAAAATAATTTTTTCAATCGGATGTTTTAAAGCAAATATGTGGAATAAAACGTATTTTTAAATTCGACATCATCTGCGTTTACGCCCTCTGGCGGCGAAATTGTGCATCGTAAAAAAAAACAAACGAAATAAAGGATCATGATTCTCATATTTCAAGCTTCCCAATGCAAAAAGAATTTTTCAAATAGGTCTAATATTTGCAGATATATCTTGGGTACAGGCGGACGGACGGACAAACCGGTAGCATAAGCACGATTATTTTTTACAAAAGACGTGCTAGTAAAACTCGGCCCCAAATGAGGGTGTCGAATTTCTATTGTACATGCGGAATAGACTATATTTCAGCGAAAAAAAAAGAAAGAAAGTCAAATTCGTCATTTCTGTAAATACCTACCAATATGAAATTTCTCCGGCTTCAAGTGAAAAAAAAAAAAACATGCTGGCATAGTATACTAATACGCTGCTGGACAATTGCGGATCATAAACGGCTAATAATACGCTGCTGGACTAAGGACCGATCATAAACGGCTATATATAGCGCATAAAAAAGTAAGTGTGGTTGGATGCCAAGTTAAATAAAATAATGTCTGAATGCCAGGACATTACAAGAAAGACAATTTATTGTGCTCTGAAATCCAGAAGGCTTTGGAACGTGTTCAAGGGACAAACAGGCCATTTTGTGCAGAATACGTAAACGTGAAAAAAATGCAATTACCGTCCGCAGGCGTTCCGGCGTGAGATGTCAATACGGGATATGGCCACCATGGAGGGCGATGCAAGATTCCACACGTCGTGTCATGCTTTGCACAACATTATCAAGCAGCTGTTGGGGTAATTTATTCCATTCCTCTGTCAGTGCACGGATGAGGGTGTCCTTGTTTATTGGAGGGCATTGGCGACCAGCAAGACTCCTCCCCAAAGCATCCCACACATTTACAATGGGATTCAGATCTGGAGAACGTGCTGGCCATACGAGGCGTTGAATATCCTTGCTCTCAAGACACTCCTGGACAGCGACTGTTCAATGACATGTTGCGTTGTCGTCCATGAAAATGAATCTATCACCGACAGCACCACGGAACATGCGAACATGAGGTAGCAGAACATCATTAATGTATCGTTGGCCAGTCATAGTCCCAGTTGGAAGCACATAGAGGGACGTACGGCCATTGATCATGATGCCAGCCCATACCATGACACTACATGTCGGATATCGGTCCCTTTCCTGTATGTTTGCTGGACAATATGCAGTACCACTATCACGCCAGATCAGTTGTCGTCGACAATCAGACGATAGACTGTATCTACTCTCATCTGAGAAAAGGACAGCAGACCAGTCGTTATCAGTCCAATTGCGATGCTGATTGCACCATTGCAAACGTGCGGTACGGTGACGTCTGGACAATGGGATGCACACAACAAGACGGCGGGCGTATAGTCCTCCTTCATGCAAACGTCTGGCGACAGTTTTTCGGGAGATCCACTTGCCAATAGCACCCATAAACTGATTTGCTACCTCACTAGCTGTGCTGCGCCGGTGTCTTTTTGTTGATAGCACTATGTACCGATCTTCTGCAGGTGTCGTACTGCGAACACGACCTCCCCGTGACGTTTGCTACACTCTCCATTTGTTTGAAATGATTTCCAAAGCCTTGAAACAACACTGTGGATGACGTCGAACTACCTGGCAACATCTGTTATTTTTCACCCTTCTTCAATCTTGCCAATAATACGGCCACGCGTAAAATCATCTAGGTGATGTCGGGAAGACATACTGAAAATGGCAAGTTCGTCAATTGATTCTTTCAATTTCAACTTTGCGTTTGAACAACAACGGTCAATACGTGTAAAATCCTTTATATCTCTTATCAGCGCTATGACGTCACGAACAAGTTCGGCAATTCAAAATTTGCATACGGACAACACGTCTTACTGTATCCCGCACATTTATGCTAATTTCCACATTTTCCTGCATTCCATTTTATGGTTGCTATCGTTGCTATTGTCATCCGTCCTTAGCACTTGTCCGTCAGTGTACAACACAGCCATCTACTTAGATTTTATAAAATGCATTTTTAGAATTAAAAAATTATAATAATCAAAACAATTTCCTACTTTCAGACGATCTTGAATCACAAAAAAAAAGTGATGGAATATTAAATCAACTAACTCGAGTTCGACATTATTACCAAAGAATATCCCAGTAGCACGTGGAAATACGACTGCGAGAATGCTACGGTAAAATGTAAATATCGCTGGAATGTAACATCAAAGTAGCAATTATGTACAGTGGAAACAATAAAACAGTAGTATCGGTGAATGGTGTTTTTAAAGTAACCGTAATGTTCCAAACCAGATGTCGCTGAAACGTAATTGTAAGATATCTATGAAAGTGTAACGAGAATGAGAGATTGTAATATTATTGATACATATCTGAAACGTTTTGTGCTGTATGGGTATTTTCCGGTATTTCTCCTTGAATTTACGTATCGTGCAATAGAGGTGGGTTTAGTTCCGATTTCGGCCACCGGATAAAAGCAGATGGCGCTGCATGTACTAAATGACGTCACAGCGTGGATGTCAGAGCGTTAGAGACAGACGTAGATTATTTAATAGGTTTTATACATGGCAATGGGCTGGACATACTACCAGAAGGACAGAACATCGATGGACAGCCGAAATTTTAGATTGGATTCCAAGGGACAGGAAATGACCCAGAATAAGACCACATGGGAGATGGGTGGATAAAATTCGAAAGTATGCGGGAGTAACAAGGACGAGACTGACACAAGACAGACCGTTGTGGAAGAAACTTGGGGAGACCTTCGTCCAGCAGTGGATTGATAATGGTTGGCAATGATGATGATGATGATATAACGGCTTTGTGTTTTGTAGACGGCCTAGGCTCAACTTAAGCAAGGATTAGGTGTCATTCTTTTTTTGTCTTTTTTTACTATATCATTTTAAACATTTGCGCCCTCACAAAACGCGAAGTTAGATTGCACTGTTAGGTGTTCACGCAAAATTAATGTGATCAGAAGTAACTCCGACTCAGTGATGGTAGTGATTTCGACACAATTCTTGTTAGTGTTCGTCCGTCACCCTCATACAGTCTCGGTTTTCGCCCACTATTCTTATTCGGCGATGAAGTCTTGCCATGTTTTTGTGTACGCAGTCTTTGTAACGTACCAGGAGCCAGGAGATGTGACGTACCTGCCAGAAGGACGCACACGACATAAAGGCAGATAGCAATTAGAATCAATGTCCGCGTAGCTTAATTGGTAGAGCAACTTGTTCCGGAATAAGCGGCCTCGGGATCGAACCCCGGCGCGGATAAAAATGACGGAGAAATTCACTTCGTTATATCTTTCTTAAAAGACGCCGCTACAAATAAAAAAGTTGACCTGTGCTGCCATTTATTGACGATAATTTAATTTCACATGCGATACAACTGGTTCTGGAAGATTTCCTGACATTGCGCATTTAAAAAGAAATATGAAACCATTGTCATCATCATCATCATTGTCAACCATTATCAATCCACTGCTGGACGAAGGTCTCCCCAAGTTTCCTCCACAACGGTCTGTCTTGTGCCAGTCTCCTCCATGTCACCCCTGCATACTTTCGAATTTCATCCACCCATCTCCCATGTGGTCTTCTTCTGGGTCTTTTCCTGTCCCTTGGAATCCAATCTAAAATTTCGGCTGTCCATCGATGGTCTGTTCTTCTGGCAGTATGTCCAGCCCATTGCCATTTCGGGGATTTAACTCTGATCATGATGTCTTCCACTCTTGTCATTTTTCGGATCCACGAGTTCCTCTTCTTATCTCTCCTGGTTACACCAAGTATGTACCTCTCCATGCTTCTTTGAGTTGTCTGCAGCCTTTGTATGTCTCTTTTAGTTAAGGTCCACGTCTCTGCACCATACGTAAGCACTGGAAGGATGCATTGATCAAACACTTTTCTTTTAAGACATAATGGCATATTGCTCTTGAAAATTATGCTGTTTCTTCCAAAAGCTCTCCAGGCAAGTTTTGTACGCCGATTAATTTCTTCATCAATGTGACCCTCACTTGATATCTGCTGTCCAAGATAAACGTACGTGTCTGTTATCTCCAGCTTTTCTCCATCAATCGATAAATCTTCATTTCTTGTCTTCTGAAAGTTCATTTTTAATCCCACTTCTTTACTCTTGTCAGCAAGTTCCTGGATCATACTCTGCAGCTCTAATGGGGTAGTTGCAAAAATGACTACGTCATCAGCAAAACGAAGGTGGGACAGATAATCTCCATTAATCTTTATCCCCTTGTTTTCCCAGCTCAGCGACTGAAAAACACCCTCCAATGTGGCATTAAAGAGCTTCGGAGATATGGTGTCACCTTGTCTCACTCCCTTTCATCACATGTTATACACGGGAACCGAGGAGGTTATTCGAAACACTTGAAATACAAAGAGTGCTTAAGCGTAAAGACCAAAATGCCCATTTTTGTAGGAATCAAAAAGTTTTATTTAGATCTTCGCAAGATAAGATAAACAGTTATAATGAAGGAGCACCAACACTTACTGACGTTACAGAGTTTTAGTCTAAAATATGGGAAAAGGCAAAGAGCTTCGATAAAACAGCTAGCTGGATTGGAGAAGGAACAAGAAAGATGACACCGAATTTTCGGGTGTAATAAGCACGTCTTTTGAATCCGTTCTGACGCAAATTAAATTTATCAAAGCTATTCAAAGTCAATGGAACCGGTATGGAAAACAATAGTATCTGACGGAAGAAAGAAGTTCTTCAATCGGGTTTTTAAACCCTCAGACATGGCTGTAAACGTAATCGCGAGCTTGCGCCCTCTGGTTGCAGACTTGTGCGTTAAGAAAAACATGAATTTATATGAGAAGCATTTTGCACCGGAAACGCTCTCCAACACAGAAATAATTTTTCAAATTGGACTCTTAGATACAGAGATATCGACAAAACTAAGATGTGACTTTACGCCCATTGGTGGGAAAACCATGCATTATGTTAGGAAGAAAGTATTCTCAAAAGGTTTATCCATATAAGCGGTATTGGTCCAAGAAAAAACCATTTAGTCGAGTTTTCAGGACCCCAGATTTTTCTACAAATACACCAGACGCAGATATTAACACTTATGCCTCCTGGTGGCAAAACCATTCTTTACCAAACGTTAAAAATTATGTGAAAAACATTTTCCATCTGGTCTTGTATGTGATGCAGGAAGAATTTTTCAAATCGGAGTTTTAGGAGCAGAAATAACGCAGAAAACGCAATTTACCTTTGTGCCCCCTAGCGGAAAGTCTGTGATTTACTTGAAAATTTTGAATTTATAGGAAAAACATTTCGCATCGGAAACACTATAACAACAAAGAAGGAATTTTTCAAATCGTACTCTTAGAAGTAAAGATATTGATAAAAATAGAGTATACGTCTTCGCCCCCTGGCGTAGAAACTATGCGTTATTTCAAGAAGAAAATGTTCCTAAAATGTTTGTCGACATGAGTACTATCGGTGAACAAACGACTTTTTTTCAATCGAGATTTTAGAAGCTCATATTCTGCTGCAAATACATCAGAAGCGGAAATTGAGACTTACGCCACCTGGTGGCCAAACCATTTTTTACAAAAATTAGAAATTATGTGCAAATAGAATTTTTCAAATCGGAGATTTAGGAACAGAGATCTAGGGGGAAATCAATTAACTTTTACGCCCCCTACCGCGGAAAGTCTATGAATTACTTGAAAATTTCGAAATTATATGAACAACTTGCCACACTGGAAACACTAACCAACAAAGAAGGATTTTTTCAAGTCGGACTCCTAGAAGTAGATATATTGACAAAAATACGACACATATCTACGTCCCCTGGCGTAGAAACCATGCATTATTTTAAGAAGAAAATGTTTCAAAAAGTTTGTCGACATGAGTAGTATCTGTCTACAAACGAAGTTTTTTTCAATGGAGAATTTAGAAGTTCGGCTTTTGCTGCAAATACATCAGAAGCGGAAATTAAGATTTACGCCCCCTGGTGGCCAAATCATTTTGTTTACAAAAAAACAGAAATTATGGGCAAAGAAGTTTTTATCAGGAGCTGTATCCTGTGCAGAAAGAATTTTTCAAAGCGGAGATTTACAAGCAGAGATATAGGCGGGAAAGCAATTTACCTCCACGCCCCCTAGCGGAAAGTCTATGAATTACTTGAAAAGTTTGAAGTTATATGAAAAACATGTCACACTCAAATAACTATCCAAGAAAGAAAGAATTTTTCAAATCGGACTCCTAGAAGTAGAGGCATTGGCAAAAATAAGATACACATTTACGTCCCCTGGCGGAGAAACTGTGGAATATCTTAAGAAGAAAATATTCCGAAAAGATTTATCTATGTGAGTCGCCTGAGTCCACGAAAGCATTTTTTCAATCGATATTTTAGAAGCTCATATTTTATGGCAAATACATCAGAAGCGAAATTTAACACTTACGCCCCCTGGTGGCCAAAGTATTTATTACCAAAAATTAGAAATTAAATGAAAATGGTTTTCCATTAGGAGGTGTATCCGCTGAAGAATTTTTTTTTTCAAATCGGAGCTTTAGAAGATGAGTTATCGGGAAAAAATGTTATTTACTTTTACGCTCCTAGCGGAAAATCTATGCGTAATTTGAAAAAATAAACTGTATCTAAAGTACTCTTCGACATAAGTAGAATCGAAGGATAAAATAATTTGTTTCAATCGGATGTTTAGAAGCAAATATGTGGAATAAAACGCATTTTTGAATTCGAGATCATCTGCATTTACGCCCTCTAGCGGCGAAATTGTCCATCGCAAAAAAAAAATAAAAATAAAGTGAAGGATCATTATTCGCATATTTCAAGCTTCCCAATGCAAAAAGAATTTTCAAATCGGACTAATAGTTCCAGAGATATCGTGGGTACAGACGGACGGACGGACAAACCGATATCATAAGCACGAACTTTTTTTTGCAGAAGACGTGCTAAAAAGGCATAACAGACATGCCAAACAGATTAACATGACAAGAAAGCCTCAAATCTGTGGTTGAAGCCAGGAAAATTATATGGAGAGACTACTGAGTTTATGATGACAATTCAAGACAAAGTGATTGCCACCAAAATTTACAGAAAATACATTTTAAAGGAGGATCTGCAAAGTGACAAATATAGAAGTGGTGGTATGTGCAGTGAGAGCATTAAACACATCTGTGGAGGATACACCACGTTCGAAAATGTTGATCATATGCAGCGACATAATAATTTTGCTAAGATGATATGTCAACAAACAGCGCATGATACAGAACTATCAGTGTCAGAAGTACCATACAATAAATATCAACCCACTGAGGTACTAGATAATAAACATTGCGAATTATATTCGGACCGTGAGATTAAAACAGACATAACCGTCTCTGCCAATCCTCCAGACATAGTGTTATATGAGAAAAGGCAGAACGAAGCAGTCATTATTGACATATCGGCACCGTTGGACAAAAATATTCAGAATAACTATGCAACAAAAATCAACAAGTAGGTGAAACTGGCTGAGGTGATTAAACAGATGTGGAAGCTGAAAAAAGTTCACATATGTCCAGTGATTATGTCTGCGACTGGTATAATTTCTGAGACTCTTATAACTCAGCTTGGTGCTTTAGGTCTATACCACCTAATCCCCAAGAAGTAGTGATTCTTGATATCTGCCACATCGTACGACGATTTTTAATTAATGAGTGATTATGTCTTGTCTTGACTATATGCCTTTACAGACAAGTGGGCCATGCTACAGATGCAATTGTTGTAGATGAGAAAATTAAGTACAATATAATAATAATAATGACATACCCAAAGGGAATCTCAAAAAACTGAAGCTTTGAAAGAGTTCTACTTTATTTCACTTCTATAAAAGGATTCGATTTATTAAAAATGCCATACGGAATTCATACTCCAAAAATAATCCCTAGTCATAAAGCAAAGATCATACCAGATACTGCTGTCCTATAGGATTAAATTTCAGAAATTAAGAAAAAAACAATAACATATATATAAAAATACACCAAACATTCCTTCTCCTAACCGAAAAATTCACGATTACGTAAACACGGTATCTGATATTGTATAGGGGATTACTTTGGAAAGAAATCGTTGCTTGTTGAAATCGAATTATTTTAACAACAGATAAAGATTAAACAGCAGGATTGAAAATCGAGACCGAGCATTTGTTACGTTAAAAAATACCTGCCCCTTTTTCGCTTCATAGCGTAACTCAAGTATTTAGAGAGATGTATGGGAACCCGTAAAAAAAGCTGTGAGACATGTTCTTTTCCTTGAGAAGAAATATTTTGACTTCTACGATCAGCTGATGTCCTAACGGGTCGGATTTCATCTCCCTAGGCGACATGTCATCAGTCTTAATTTGTGTTTGACCGACAGACACCGAAAGCGTTTTTTCCACGATGACAGGAATCGTTAGTTCGCTATTCAATCATCAACCATGAGGCTTTAAAGCTTCGGTAATCTTCACGGAAGAGATATGTGACGGTAATAATTTTACTGATGTTCTTTTGCAACTAGATATGATTTTATTACTTCTGTCTTTTATTCAGTGACTTTTTTTTCAGGAAAATAATGCAAGATTTTCCCGTACTGTGATATTTTAATCATAAAATACACAGTGTGAAAAAAAGAGACAGAGCCTTACACTTCGAAGCAGTACAAGAGCAGGTTCCAGTTAACCCTCTGACCGGTTTGAATTCGCTAGACTCCCTTTTCTAGAAACGGATTGAATGTGTGTGTGACGCCTTCAAGTTCTGTCTTTTCTAAAAACGGATTGAATGTGACGCCTTTTAGTTCGCCTTTTAATTTTTCTAGAAACGGATTGAATATGCGTGACGTCTGCAAGTTATCTCTATTCCAAAAACGGATTCAATGTGTGTGAAACCTTCAAGTTCTTCCTTCTTTAGAAACGGATTGAAAGCGCTTGGCCCTTTTTTTGTGTGTGACGCATTCCAGTTCTCCCTTTTCTAGAAACGGGTTGAATGTGTGTGACGCCTTCTTTGTGTATGAAGAATTCAAATTCTCCTTTTTCTAGAAAGGGATTGAATGTTTATGACACCTTTTGTATGTATGACCAATTCCGGTTCTCCCTTTTCTAGAGACAGATTACATGTGTATGGCACCTTAATGTTCTTAATTTTCTAGAAATGGATTGAATTTGTGTGACATATTTGTGTGCGAAGCCTTCAAGTTCTCCATTTTCTAAGTAGGAACTGATTGAATGTGTTTGTGACGCCTTCAAGTTTTCCGTTTTTAGAAGCGGATTGAATGTGTATGACGTGAGTTCTCCCTTTCCTAGAAACGGATTGGATGTGTATGATGCCTTCAAGTTCTCTCTTTTTAGAAACGGATTGAATATGTGAAACGAAATTTTTGTGTGACGCCCTCAAGTTCTCTCTTTTCCAGAAGCGGATTGAATGTGTGTGACGCCTTCAAGTTTTCCCTTTTCCAGGAACGGATTGAATTTGTTTGTCGCCTTCAAGTTCTCCCTTTTTAGAAACCAATTGAATATGTGTTACTAATGTTTTGTGTGTCATACCTTTAAGTTCTCCCTTTTCTAGAAACGGGTCGAATGAGTTTGACGCTTTGAAGTTCTCCCTTTTCTAGAAACGGATTGGATGTGTGTGATGCCTTTGAGTACCACCTTTTTACAAACGGATTGAATATGCGTTACGAATTTTTGTGTGTGTGACACCTTCAAGTTCTCCCTTTTGTAGAAACGGATTGAATGTATGTTTGACGCCTTCAAGTTCTCCCTTTTCTAGAAACGAATTGAATGCAAGTGACGCTTTCTTTGCTACCTTAAGAATATGTCCATTTTGTATTTTGTATTATCTTTTTTAAATTCTCATTTTATTAAAATAACTAGGTTAAGATATCCTATATGATCTCACATTTTCAGTACACTAAACTTTACCTTTGAAAAATTTGGTGGTAAATCCAAATACGGGTTTCTTTATGTTCAACACATCTCTTACACGTTCTTTTCTTACTAGCATCGCTCTTTTCCAAGCAGTCTCTTCGCTAAATGATTTAGCACTACTGAGGAGTAAAATATTCAGTTATCTCTGATTGATTTCAGATTTCTTAAAGTTAGAGGAAAAAGAGAATTGTGAACGTTATTCGGTACGTCTTCAGTAACACCTTCTTCTGTCTCAAGGCTGAAAAAAAAAAGGAAAACCAGAAAGCGCATTCTCAACGTGAACAAACGCTAAGCTTCCCGAAATTTTGGTGGCAGTTTTTACCCAGAGTGTGTTATGAGAAACCATTTTTTCTTCCAAACCGAAAGTAAACAACATACACCTTCGACTTAACCAAGAAGAAACACAGCAACGTCTTGATTCTTTCAAAGGTGCAACATGTCAGGTTACGTATAAATGAATCAAAAAACCATTTAAACTACTATTTGTAAAAATTGCAGCACCGGAAGACTACTGGTATTAGCTTAAAGGTAACAGGATATGTACAACAGATTGAAAAATGCAAATGATTAAAATATCAGTAAAAATGCGCATGTAGTTTGGAGCAGTCCCTACTGAACTGTCCAATTTTGCGTATTAAGAGCTGGCTCAAACGAGATGCTGCAATCAGCTAAGAGCTAAGGTGTTTCTTGTGTCTAATTATTCCCCGTCGCCGAAGAAGTTCGCATTATGACCACCTGACGCATTTTGGGAGAGGACGGATTCTTGGGTATAAAGAGCTGGCTCAAAGGAGATGTTGCAATTAGTGAAAACCAACATTGAGTCGAAGGTGTTTCTTGTGTCTCATAATTCCCCGTCGCCAAAGAAGGTCACATCATGAACACCTGACGCACTTTGGGAGAGGAAGGATTTTTGGATATAAAGAGCTAACTCAAACGAGATGTTGCAATCAGTGAAGATCCGACATTGAGTCGAAAGGGTGTTTCTTGCGTCTCACTATGCCCTGTCGCCGAAGAAGGTCGCATTATAAACACTTTACGAACTTTGGGAGAGGAAGGATTCTTGGGTATAAAGAGCTGGCTCAAACGAGATGTTGCAATCAGTGAAGGGCCGACATTGAGTAGAAAGGGTGTTTTATGTGTCTCACTATGCCCCGTTGCCGAAGAAGGTCGAATTATGAACACCTGACGAACTTTAAGAGAGGAAGGATTCTTGGGTATAAAGAGCTGGCTCAAACGAGATGTTGCAATCAGTGAAGATCCGACATTGAGTCGAATGGGTGTTTCTTGTGTCTCACTATGCCCCGTCGCCGAAGAAAGTCGCATTATGAACACCTGATGCACTTTGGGAGAGGACAGATTCTTGGGTATAAAGAGCTGGCTCAAACGAGATGTTGCAATCAGTGAAGAACCGACATTGAGTCGAATGGGTGTTTCTTGCGTCTCACTATGCCCCGTCGCCGAAGAAAGTTGCATTATGAACACTTTACGCACTTTGGGAGAGGACGGATTCTTGGGTATAAAGAGCTGGCTCAAACGAGATGTTGCAATCAGTGAAGATCCGACATTGAGTCGAAAGGGTGTTTCTTGCGTCTCACTATGCCCCGTCGCCGAAGAAGGTCGCATTATGAACACCTGACGCACTTTGGGAGAGGAAGGATTTTTGGATATAAAGAGCTAACTCAAACGAGATGTTGCAATCAGTGAAGAGCCGACATTGAGTCGAAAGGGTGTTTCTTGTGTCTCACTATGCCCCGTCGCCTAAGAAGGTCGCATTATGAACACCTGACGCACTTTGGGAGAGGAAGGATTCTTGGGTATAAAGAGCTGGCTCAAACGTGATGTTGCAATCAGTTGAGATCCGACATTGAGTCGAATGGGTGTTTCTTGTGTTTCACTATGCCCCGTCGCCGAAGAAGGTCGCATTACGAACACCTGACGCACTTTGGGAGAGGAAGGATTCTTGGATATAAAGAGCTGGCTCAAATGAGATGTTGCAAACAGTTAAGAACCGACGTGGAGTCGAAAGAGTGTTTCCTGTGTCACACTATGTCCCGTCGCTTAGGAAGGTCGCATTACGAACACCTGACGGATTTTGAGCGAGGAAGGATTGTTGAAATGAGAGAAGCTTAATTTTCCTGCCGCGAAGTTGCAACTCGTACGGGAAGATACGCTAGTTCAGTGATGGTAATGTGGCGTTAGTGGATAGATGAGGCTCGGATGCACAGAAATTAGGGAAACTGACCCTAAAACCGCGCGACTGCCCATGGATGACAGACACCTACACGGCATGGCAGTGACCGATCGCACTCTGACATCCACGGTGTTAGTGCAGCAGTGGAACACTATCACAGGTCAGGCTTTGTTCCCCAGCACAACTCGAAGTTGTCTGTTTAGCAGAGGACTGGTCGCTAGCACCAATTTTTGCGCATGCCTTTGACCCTCAACCACAGATGCCTCGGGCTGCAATGGGGTCTCAAAAACAGACGTTGGAGCGCAGATTGTCAACAAGTAGTGCTTTCAAACAAGTCACGATTGATGTACTATGACGGTCACATATGTGTTCGAAGACATTTTGACGAACAGCACGTTGCAGCGCCATACCGGGCCAAACACCAAGCCTCATGGTTCGGGCGCCCATTGGGATCAATTCGCGATCTCGCCTGACACAGAAGACTCTCAACAGCTAACGATACATCAGGAATTTTTCGGAGGCAGAGTGAGACATTTTATTCTCCAGAGTTCCCTTGGCACTATATTCCAGCAGCACAATGCTCGGCCACATGTAGCCCGGAATGTTAAAGACCTCTTCCATGCACGGCAGATATAGCTTTTTCCTTGGCCTGCACATTCGCCCGAATTGTCCCCAATCGAACATGCATCGCACATAGTAGCTAAGCGACTGGCTCGTCAACCGTCTTTGCCACAAATGAACTCTGGTCTAGGATAGAAGCAGCCTGGCAGGATATTCCCCAGGACGATATCTATTCAACATATCTTGGACATGGTAGCTAAGCGACTGACCCGTCAAGCGCCTCCGCCAGTCACCACAAATGAACTCTGGTCTCGCATAGAAGTAGCCTGGCAGGCTATTCCCCAGGATGATATCAAAAACCTCTTCCATTCAATGCCACGCTGTGTAGATGTTTGCCGGAGGTGTCTTCACAGTATACTGAGTTTTAAAGAGAAAAAGCCTTGCATAGTTCTAAAAATGTAATCTGTTATCTCCTGTAAGATGAGAAATGTGTGATATAAATTTCATGTGAGTAGCGAGATTCATTTTTGGTGTTGCAATTTTTACAAGCAGTAGTGTGAATATAAACATGAAGTATACAACTTTAATATGCTATTAACAAAATACGATAACCTAATTTAAATGTCAAGTGACGTGTCTAGTGCGGAAGTTATTTACGTCAGATGATAGATGGCGCCAGGTATCTCATATAATGAAAAATATCGAAAACCCACAGGAAGACCCAACACTCTTTCCTCAGATCTGTTTCAGCGATGAGCCGACATTCCAGGTTTCTGGCACAGTGAATAAATTTAACTGCCGGATCTGGAGCACAGAAAATCACCCTGTGGTCGTAGCACACAAGAGAGACTGCTCGAAAGTTAATACAGATTTCGAAGATGTGAATCCGTTTATTTGGTGTGCATATGACATGGACGTTAAGTCAGATAATATCCGTTTTTTGGTGTAAATGTGACAAGGATGGTAACTCAGATAATATCCGAAAACTTTTCGTCGACCTTGAGCGAGAACCGAACCCACGGCTCCCGGATAGCGCCCGAGTATGCTAACCACTACACCACTCCGAACGACGGAGTCTCAAATTTCCGATTTATTTGAATATAACCATCACAGGATTCGGTAGTCGAAGCAACCGGCATCCATATATAGCGAATCTGGGGGTTGGAATTATTTCCCGTGATTGCCCGGAGGCGCAGAATATAAACGGATTCACGTAAACCAATAAATAGATTCACATTTTTCAAATTTGTACTGTACAATGGTGTAATCCCGTGTTTCATGTATGTTAAGTGAGATATTCTGCGCCTCTGGGCAACCACGGAAAATAATTCTAACCTCCAAATTTATTAATTTGTTTATTATTGGAGGTTTATCGACCACCGTGAGCATCTCAATGGGCTAAAAGTAGTCGCCTGTCCCTAATTTAAGGCCACTGATTCCAAGGAAAGCAGAGAGCCAGAGCCCTAAGACAAACACAACATCCATGTCTCATCGGGATTCAAACCCGGACCCATCTCGGACGAATGATCAGAAGCCATCGCTTAGTGTTCCCTAGTATGAGTTCCCTAAATATCTGATTAGGCAAGTGTTTGTCAAGGTCAAATATGCCCTACATACTACCATGTTAAGAAACTCCAACTGCAATTCCATATACGTTGGCTCTATGCAATATAATCCACATTTAACGGGAGCCTTAACACAACTATGTAAACCATATGGCTTGAAATTTGGTTCACGAACACGAAACTTATTTTCAGTAGTTCGTAAGGATCGTGAACAGAACAGCAAAATGGGACAGTGGGGTATTTACAATATCCCGCAGGTTAAGGCAACTACAGGAGAAGCAGCCCCTAATTATGTGGGCTCTACAAAACGTAACATTGATTTGCGGATTAAAGAACATAAATACAATATTAAAACAGGCATGTATTGTACATCCCTAGCCAAATCTGTTATACAAGATGATCTTTATCCCGACTCGAGTAATGTAAGAATAATTAATACTCCTAGTAAACCTGGTGACCTTTCAATTGCGGAAAGTGTATATATAGAGGCTTCCGGTGAGCAATGTTGTAATAAACATGCCCCCTATGAGTTACATAACGTTTAGAAATCACTTATTAAAACAGTAAATTATAAATTGTAATATAAACTTAAAATTGAATGTTAACCCCACCCTACACCATTTATTTCTGAAATATATTCCCATGTTTTCTTCACAAACCATTAGGCCAACAGTTTACGCAACATTTTGGCGCATGTAGATTACTATTGGCTAATAACTTACCATGCTTCCCACAATGCAATGATCTATATTATATATATGTTACCGCTAAAGCTCGAAAGCCGTTAATGTGCACATTACCTAGCTAATCTGCAGATTAACTGATTTGCTCCGTTAACGTGCGAAATCAAGAGTTTTCCGCAGTTTACCTAGGTAATGTGCACATTAACGACTTCCGTATCGTTAAAGTTCAAAAGCTTGTTTCTCTCATTTCCTTTCCCTACACCTTCCCCCTCTCCCTCCACTTTTAGTTTGATTTCGTGTGATATGTTCGTTCACGTAATTTGTGGTGAAATCGATCCTAAAGAGAAGGGGTATGGTAAGAATGTATTGTGCAACATCTGTAAAAAGAATATGGATCAGAAAATACAGTGTGATGAAGCCAAGAAAGGTTTTTGAAAAGCAAGCAAAGAAAATGTTAGCAGTTTCTAATGCAAAGCACCCAAATGACGATGAAGGTGTCACTGTGAGAATTAAAATACCCGAAGTAGACAGAGCAAAAACTGATGCCCGCTCGATTTTAGCTGTGGTTCTTTGTAAAACAGAGGATGGCTTTTATAAACTTGGTACTAAATCGGGTATTTTAAAACAATTGTATGCAAAATCTGAATTCAGTGTTTGCAAAGAGAGATTTTTAACGAAAGAAGATGTCCCTGCTGTAGAAATATCTTTACGTCAAACAGCAATAAAACAATCCCTTGGTACTGGGCAGGGTTTCAGAAAATGTGACTGCAAATCTGAATGTACCACAAATAGGTGTGCTTGTCGCAAAAACCAATTGCTATGTAATTCAAAGTGTCACGAATCTTTAGATTGCACTAATAAGTAAGCATAATTTTATTATATGTTTTGCAAATTCATTTCCTTAATTATAATAATATTTTAAACCGTTTGATTCTTTCTATTACAGTTTTTTAACTGATTGATGATTGATTCTATTAACTAATTTGTTGATTGTTTGATTGTATTAACTTGATTCTTTATATATCGAAAAATAAATAAATAACATTATGTTAATTTAAGCGTACAGAAACGTTGCTGTTGTTCCAGCAAAGATCTTATTTTCACTTTAACGAGTGCCTAGTAGGTAATGTGCATATTATCTAGGTAATTTGCTGATTACCTAGGTAATTTGAGCAATGAAACAATTTTTGGCACTTTAACGGATCACCCTAGTTAATCTGCACATTACCTAGATAATCTGTAGAATAACTGATTTCTGCACTTTAGCGGTAACATATAGATTTAATGTCTCTCTATTTATTACTTCTGAAGAAGAGGCAGCTGCTGCTTCGAAAGTTCTCATGGTTTTAATTGTATAGATTTCTAATCTTTTAATCATTGAATCCTGCTAAAGACGGAAAACTTTCATCGTTTCAATTATTAATGTCGCACGAGTCTTCAATATTTGTTGATCATCGCTTAGACAACTAAGCCACCTGGGCAGCAAAACTCGAGATTCGCTATATAAGAATGCCGGTTGCTTCGACTAACGAATCCTGTGATGGTTATATTTAAATTAATCGGAAACTTAAAACTTGGTCGTTCTGGGTGGTGTAGTGGTTAGCACGCTCAGGGCTCTATCCGGAAGACGCTGGTTCTATCCCCGGACGAAATTTTCAAGTGTTTGGGTATTATCTGAATTAACGTGCATGTCATATTTACATCAATAAACGGATTCACATCTTCCAAATCTGTATTGTACAAAGGTGTAATCTCGTATTTCATTCACGGAAGGTTAATGTCTGCTCTGACCTAATGTAAGACTTTTTCTTCGATCAACCAACCTGGCATAACGTACCTGGACATTTAATAAAAGACATCATTTACCAGCAAGATTTACGCAGATCTTCAGACCACTATTTTCTGGGGTATAAACAAATACATCGCTCTTTCCACGTTTTAAAAACACACAGCAATCGAAAAATTGTTATTTGGTCACCGCCGGGGAATTGAATCCCGGATCTCTCGATATCTAGCCGAGCGTGTTAGCCTTACACCACGATGACAAACAATCCGCGCTGCTATGTGTGTTTTTATGTCAGCTTCTGACATCATAAATCCGTAAGGTGGGATCATCTACTGAGACGTCTCCATCTGATGGGCATTAACGGCACTGGCTATATAATAATAAAAGCAGTTAAATCCAAAGGGCGAGATCCAAAGTGCGTCATCACCGGGAATTGAATCCCGGATCTCTCGATATCTAGCCGAGCGCGTTAGCTTTACTACACGGTGGCCAACTTTGGATCTCGCTCTTTGGATTTAACTGCTATAATTAATGTATAGCCAGTGCCGTTAATGCACACCAGATGGAGACGTCTCAGTAGCTGAGCCCATCTGACGGATTAATGGTGTCAGAAGCTGACAGATAAACACACATAGCGGCGTAGATTGTTGGCCATCGTGGTGTAAGGCTAACGCGCTCGGCTAGATATCGAGAGATCGGGGATTCAATTCTCCGACGGTGATCGAATAACAATTTTTCAGTTGCTGCGTGTTGCTAAAATGCGGAAAGAACAATGTCTTTGTTTATTCACTGATGCCACGTATTTGGAGCATTTTCACTTTGCATTTTCCAGAGCGTTGGGTAGGACGAGAGCGTCGGACACCATGACCACACCTTTGTTCTGATACTACCTTACGCAATGTTTCTCTTTGGGGTTTTATTAAGGACATTGTGTACAAAAAAAGGGTTACAGCTCTCACTGAGCTCAAAGATCGCATTATTGCAGCCTTTCTCTTAGTTACACCTGACATTCTGTAGCGTACGTGCAAGAAACTAGACTATCGTTAAGTCATCCTGCAGCAACCAACGGAACGCACGTGGATATCTACTGACATTAAAAAAAATAACCTTTCTCAGTTGCCATGTGTTTTGACATTAAAAGTAAATCATTGCACAGGGTGAGTCGAAACTTTTGAAATATTTTGATCACTTTATGTCTTCATACGAACCTTTACGACGAAAGCTGACTAGCATTCAAAGTACAGGCCATCGTATTGCACCGTCTTTAGCCATCTGTCTGCCAGTTCTTTGATTCTACAGAGGGTGAGTCGAATGTTTGGCAATATTTGGATCACTTTATGTCTTCATACGAACCTTTATGACGAAAACTGACTAGCATTCAAAGTACAGGCCATCGTATTGCACCGTCGTAAGCCATCTGTCGGCCAGTTCTTTGATTCTACAGAGGGTGAGTCGAAAGTTTTGCAATATTTGGATCACTTTATGTCGTCATACGAACCCTTACGACGAAAGCTGACAAGCATTCAAAGTATAGGCCATCGTATTGCGCTCAGTCTTTAGCCATCTGTCAGTCAGTTTTTCGATTCTACAGGGGGTGAGTCGAAGGTTTGGCAATATTTGGATCACTTTATGTCTTCATACGAACCTTTACGACGAAGGCTGACTAGCATTCAAAGTATACGCCATCGTATTGCTCAGTCTTTAGCCATGTGTCTGCCAGTTCTTCGATTCCGAGGAAGCACCTATATAACGTAAATGTCTTTTCGTACTGATACGTTATTTTAAAAACATAAACATACGATGAAATAATTCCTAAAATTAAACCTTAACGGCCAAACGAAGCATTTATACAGAAGTCAAACTCACGGAAATGATGCTTTATTTCTCCAGCACAGATATAGCACTTCACGATACTTTAGCAATTACATAACACAAATAAACCACCAACATTCCACCACGCTCCACATTAAACGCTCCAAAAGCAACTGTTGTAACATAGTTTATATCTCTGGTCCTTGTCTCATAACAGGCATACGTCACGTTCATTGTACTATACTGTGCAAATTAATTGAGACAAAGTAAACAAATCACTCTTTTTTCCAAAACTATACCTTTATATCATTCTGTGCCTTGATATACACTGATAAATACCTGTATTAGTATGAAGTGCGTCGTCCTTTAGCAGAAATGACCTCTTGAATTCGTTTTGGCATTGACTCCACTAATTGAGTGCACATATTTTTGACTTCATAAACCACACTTTTATGGCATTCGTTATCATGCGTTCTTTGGTTGTACAGTCCATTTTACCTAAACGTCTCTTCAAAATATTCCACAAGTTTTCTATGGGATTTAAGTCTGGCGAATTTCCAATCCAATCAAGCAAATGAATTTGATTTTCCAACATGAAATTCTTGACCAATTTGGAATTGTGACATGGGGCCAAGTCATGTTGAAATGTCCCGTCAAAAGTTTGCAAGAATGGAACAATCCTACGTTGTAATATTTCTACGTACTTGGCTGAATTCATCATACCTTGAACAGGAACTAAGTTTCCAGTGCCATTTGATGTGAAAAAACCCCAAAACATATGTTTCAGAGGGTGTTTTACAGTTTGTTTGACATGCTCAGGTCTTAAGGGTTCACAGTTGCTTCGTCTAACGACATTTGCTTGGTAACTCTGCACAAATAAATGAGTTCCATCACTGAAAATTACCTTTTTCCAGTCGTCAGCACTCCATAATTTATAGTTTTTGGCCCATGCTAAACGTTTTATCTTCATTTTCGCATTCAAATATTGTATTTTCGTTGGTCTTCTTGCCTTCCGGCCAACTTCCAGAAGCCTACGGCGTACAGTTGAATCACTAACATCACAACAAATAAATCTCTTTGAAGGTCGGTGCTTGTTTTTTTTTTGTTTTTGTTTATTCATTTTACTATTTCTGATTAGATATTTATCGGTTCGTGGAGTTGTTTATCGTTTTCTTCCACATTTACTTCTTCTTTTTAGAGACGATGATCCAGATGCATTGTATCGCGTAAGCAGTCTTGATACGCTTGATTTGCCTACACCAACTGCAGAAGCGATATCTCTCACTGTCATAGAAGTGTGATCCTTCAGAGCAATTATTTTTGCATGCTTCCTTGAGGAAATATCCATTTTTCAATACACGAAAGCAACACGTACTCACAGAGAGGAAAAACTAACATCCACCTGTCACACCCGAAAGCTCACGACTGAAGCTGAAGTGACTATTTCCTGTTTAAAACCGGTCAAAGCACATTCTTATTATCAAGTTCTAAGAGTCACACCACCTCGCAGCTGATAAAACCGGTTTACATGGGTTTCCGACATCAACGGACGATCACATTACAATTCTGAGAATAAAATAGCTTGTCCCATTTAATTTGCACGGTATTGAACCTCATTTATGTTGCCAACAGTATTCGTTTGAGAGAAAAGATATCACGTTAAGTGTGAAGTACAACTGAGAACAAACTCAAGATTTGCATAGGGAAAGAAACTAAAAAGGAAAGTTAATTTATAATATACGTCACACCTACTTCGAGACGAAGAATTCCTTCACCCCCAGCTGCCACTTCCTCCTGATTGTTGAAGTGCCTCCTGCGGAGGAAGTGGGCCATGGACCGGAACAAGTAATAATCCGACGGGGCAAGATCTGGACTATATGCTGCGCGTGGCATCAGTTCGATGCCCTCAATTTCCTGGAGTTTTGCGCAGGTCGTTCACGCTGTATTAGGCCGAGCGTCGTCCTGCTCTAGGATAGCGCGCTTTCTGTTCACAAGTGCCGGGTACTTCTCCTCCAAAACAGCATACATCCGCTCCAGCTGTTCAGAGTAGAGTTTGGCTTTGATGGTCCGACCGTTTGCAACTAATTCGTAATGGATTATCCCTCGAGATTCCACCAGACGCCGAGCATCACCTTGTGCTCGAAGCGCCCACGTTTGGCCATCTGGCCCGCGTTCGACCACTGCCGTTGTGTATTAGGAATACGGAAATAGACCCACTTTCCATCGCACGTAACCATTCTCTTGATGAAACGTACATCGCGCAGGTTTTTCTAGGAGTTTCGTGCACACTTCCACTCGGCGGTTTGCTTCAGTTCGTGAGGGACAATGCGGTAGCTCCTGTTGACCTTACCGAGGTCCTGAAGGTGACGAACCAAGGTGGTCTGTGATATGCCCAGCTCGCCTTATAATCTCCGAGTGCTGGTTGTCGGATTTGCCTCTACTGCCTGGCGCACGGCCTCCGAATCCACGGTTCGGGGCCTACCTGACCTTGGCTGATCGTCGAGGTTTCTGTCACCTGATCGAATCCACGGTTCGGGGCTTACCTGACCTTGGCTGATCGTCGAGGTTTCTGTCACCTGATCGAATCCACGGTTCGAGGCCTACCTGACCTTGGCTGATCGTCGAGGTTTCTGTCACCTGATCGAATCCACGGTTCGGGGTCTACCTGACCTTGGCTGATCGTCGAGGTTTCTGTCACCTGATCGAATCCACGGTTCGGTTTCTACCTGACCTTGGCTGATCGTCGAGGTTTCTGTCACCGGATTGAATCCACGGTTCGGGGCCTACCTGACCTTCACTGATCGTCGATGTTTCTGTCACCTGATCGAATCCACGGTTCGGGGCCTACCTGACCTTGGCTGATCGTCGAGGTTTCTGTCACCTGATCGAATCCACGGTTCGGGGTCTACCTGACCTTGGCTGATCGTCGAGGTTTCTGTCACCTGATCGAATCCACGGTTCGGTTTCTACCTGACCTTGGCTGATCGTCGAGGTTTCTGTCACCGGATTGAATCCACGGTTCGGGGCCTACCTGACCTTCACTGATCGTCGATGTTTCTGTCACCTGATCGAATCCACGGTTCGGGGCCTACCTGACCTTGGCTGATCGTCGAGGTTTCTGTCACCTGAGCGAATCCACGATTCGGGGTCTACCTGACCTTGGATGATCGCTGAGGTTTCTGTCACCTGAGCGAAATTTCTTGAACCATCTGGTTGCGGTCCTGTGATCCACGGAACCTTCCCCTTTCGCATGACAAATGTTTCGTGTTGCTTGGGCAGCATTACGGCCGAGTTCAAACTCGTAAAGCAAAAGTTCCCTAACTAGCCGGTTGTGGCTGTTCATCTTTCAAGCGTCCCAACCACAGACAGAACGACGACATGCAATGCTGTTCACAGCAACGACTACCACTTTACATCCCTTTCGACTGACTGCAGTGCTCGACTTGAACTAGTTAAAACGCGTTTGATCATTATCATATGTAGAGGATTTTAGGGAGTGTCTGATCCCAGGTCTTAAACAACCCTTACAAATAGGAAGCTAGGAGATTTGTGCTAGAGTGCCCGATAGGAAAATGACACGGAAGCGAAGTAGATGGGAGGAGGAAGACGCCCTTATTTACTTATTTATTACCGGGGGGCCAGTACCCGGGGTCCGACGGCTTAACGTGCCCATCAGACGCACGGCGGATATTTAGTGGATCGAGCGTTCGTACCTGCTGGGATCGAGGATGACGTCCTTTCCGCGGCAGTCACGAACGTTGCCCACTAGGCCACCCGCGGCCCTAAAACACGTTTTTTTTTGTTTTGTTTTTTAATGATCATATGTAGAGGATTTTAGGAAGGGAGTGTCTGACCCCAGGTCTTAAACAATTCATAGAAATAGGAAGCTAGGAGATTTGGGCTAGAATGCCCGATAGGAAAGTGACACGGAAGCGAAGTAGAAAGGGGAGGAAGACGCCCTTATTTATTACCGGGGGCCAGTACCCGGGGTCCGACGGCTTAACGTGCCCATCAGACGCACGGCGGATATTTAGTGGATCGAGCGTTCGTACCTGCTGGGATCGAGGATGAAAGGTCCTTTCCGCGGCAGTCACGAACGTTGCCCACTAGGCCACCCGCGGCCCTAAAACACGTTTTTTTTTTTTAGGTGATCATATGTAGAGGATTTTAGGAAGGGAGTGTCTGACCCCAGGTCTTAAAGGATTCTTAGAAATAGGAAGCTAGGAGATTTGGGCTAGAGTGCGATAGGAAAGTGACAACGGAAGCGAAGTAGAAAGGGGGAGGAAGACGCCCTTATTTATTACCGGGGGCCAGTACCCGGGGTCCGACGGCTTAACGTGCCCATCAGACGCACGGCCGATATTTAGTGGATCGAGCGTTCGTACCTGCTGGGATCGAGGATGAAATCCTTTCCGCGGCTGTCACGAACGTTGCCCACTAGGCCACTAAAACACGTTTTTTTTAGGTGATCATATGTAGAGGATTTTAGGAAGGGAGTGTCTGACCCCAAGTCTTAAAGGATTCATAGAAATAGGAAGCTAGGAGATTTGGGCTAGAGTGCCCGATAGGAAAGTGACACGAAAGCAAAGTAGAAAGGGGGTGGAAGACGCCCTTATTTATTAGCCAGTACCGGGGTCCGACGGCTTATCGTGCCCATTCAGACACACGGCGGATATTTATTGGATCGAACCTGAGGACGTTGCAGTCACGAACGTTGCCCACTAGGCCACCGCGGCCTAAAACACGGTTTTTTTTTTTTAGGTGATCATATGTAGAGGATTTTAGGAAGGGAGTGTCTGACCCCAGGTCTTAAACAACTCTTAGAAATAGGAAGCTAGGAGATTTGGGCTAGAATGCCCGATAGGAAAGTGACAAGAAAGCAAAGTAGAAAGGGGGAGGAAGATGCTCATATTTATTACCGGGGGCCAGTACCCGGGGTCCGACGGCTTAACGTGCCCATTCAACACACGGCGGATATTTATTGGATTGAAAATGAGGTCTTTTCTGTGGCAGTCACGAATGTTGCCCACTGGGCCATCCGCGGCCCCCTAAAACACGTTTGGACTCTCTCTCTGTATTGACTGTAATGTTTTTCAATAAAATACTGAAATCGTATACTTCATTCATTGACACGCTGCGTAACTGGAAAAGGCCTAACCCAGGTTTCACCGTATTATTATAAAATTTGTACTTTGAAATATCTGACCTTCTCAAAATGGCTTTAATAATGCGCAAAGAGAAAACAAAAAGAACCGATTATTCCCTACATCCGAGTCGCCTGTTCTAACTGATGTATGTAAATACGCACATGTATGCGAAATGAGATGACGCTTGATTCAACTCCGCTTTTTTTGCCTGTAGTGAACGAACACGAAAGTGATTCTTTCTAAGAAAGGTACTGCAGCAACAAAATTCTTTCCACCGTTACCTCATTCTCCGAGCGTGCAACTGTTTCCAAAATTAATTCTCTTTGGCCACACTAAAAGAGCAAACAAGTACGAAGCATCGCCATTATATGAATTATCCCTTTCTGAATTTATTATTAAGTGCGAAGAAACTTAGAAAAAGATAAAATGCCATTATGAGAGAAGCATATGAGAGAGAGAAAGAAATATGTTTTATGGCGGCCATTCTTTTTTCCTCAGTAACATTATTCAGAGCACGGTTAATAGAAAAAACAGAAAAAAGAAAAACCGCTCCGATTACCATCTTCCGAGTAAAGAGGTCACAGCTGTTTCAAGCAGAAGAAGTAAGGACTTCACTTTCGCAGAAATGGCCTCAGAGACAGAAGGAATGATTTTCTCTTTCAAAAATTAAAAAAAAAGGAGGACACGAAAATATAAGTAGAAGAAAGAGGAGGAAGACGAATATTTAATGCCTTTTTTATAGCTTCGTTGCATAGGAAAAGTCACCTTTAACCGTGAGAGATTCCGTCTTTTAAGAAATCTGCTCGGGGAAGTCAATTATCCGAAGGAATACATTTTTGTTCTTTGGCGTCTTCGATTTTTTGTTTGGCGCGTGAAATTTACCTTCGCCTCAACGCTGAGAAGTAGATTTACCAGTCTTCGCTTCTAGAGAGGTCTTGAATTTTGTTTCTGTTTCTCACAAAGTGACAGAAAACAACACAATTATCTCGCAGAATATTCCCTGGCCATCTGCAAATTTTTAATTCGCGTTTCTTAAAAATGTGAATGTCGGACCGATTTGATTTCATTAATGGAAGAGTCAAACATAGATGCATACACTATCTACCAACAAGTAATAGGACACTCCTGCAATGGACGATATCTGCGGTCCTGATACACGTCACGGCCGCCGCCGTTAAATATCGTGTGGGAAACAACAACGCAACCAGTCGCATGCAAGATTCCACGCAGTTCGGAGCTCTCTGATTTCGAGAAAGGTGTAATCGTCGGGTATCACAGAAATGGCCGATCCATACGTGACATATCCAGCGAGTTGAAGTACCTAAAATAGACAGTGGCCTACGTGATTGGCAAGTGGAAGATGAGAGGTGACTGTCAGAATGTGCCCCGACCCGGCAGACCCACAAAACTGGGAGTTAGAGACCGACGGGTGCTGGCCAGAGAAATTCGGAAGAACTGCACCAAATCGATGGGCCACATCCGCGAGGAGTTTCAACAGGTATCCGGGAGTGTTCTTTCGATTAATACCATCCGTAAGGAAGCCCATCTGCTAGGTTATCATGGACGTGCTGCCTCCCACAAGCCTTTGATCACCAAGTCCAATAGCGCTGCTTAGCTAACGTGGTGCAAAGAACGTCGACAGTGGATCGTTGAACAGTGGAAACAGGTTCTCTGGAGGGACCAATCAAGGTTCACCCTTTACCGTTCGGATGGCAGGGTCTGGATTTGGCGTCTGCCTGGAGAACGCCTCCTGCCGGAATGTATTGTGCCAACTGTGAAGTTCGGCGGCGGTGGAATTATGCTATGGGGGTGTTTCTCCTGGTATGGCAAGGGACCCTTGGTCGTAGTTCCTGGTAGACTCAACGCCGAGACCAACTGCACCATTTTGGATGACCATGCGCTTCCTACGTTGTGGCAGTTTTACGGGGTGGACCCATGTTACTTTCAGAATGACAATGCCAATTGTCATGTTGCGAGGTCCACCATGGCTTGGTATTATGAGAATGGGGTTAATCGAATGGACTGGCCTGCACGGATCCAGGACCTTAACCCTATCGCGCACCTCTGGGACGAGTTGAAGCGTCGACTTTAGGGGTACCCCCACCGTCCGAAATCGGTGAAGGAACTGACCTGTCTTCTCCAAGCCGAGTGGAAGAAAATACCGCTAGCCGTCGTACAACGCCTGGTTGAGAGTATGCCCCGGAGGGTCGCAGCTGTAATCGCCGCTCGTGGAGGCTCCACCAACTATTGAAGGTGAATAAACTTCGTTTTCCTTTGCGATCACAGGTGTCCATTTACTTGTTGGTAGATAGTGTACATGCATATCACTGAGCTGTTCTCTGATATTCAGAGGTTTGCTCCACAAAGAAATACAAACCAGTAAATAAACTTTTAACTAAATATTTACTTACTGTTTCCGTATCAAACTTCTTCATTTACAGCGATCTTGACACACAAAACGGGCTTCACTGATATCCATCAGACGTCGTACATAACACCTACTCTTCTTCATACTCATAATCTTTTTCTCATGCAGCCACACCTTAATCTGATCCTCCCATGATTTCCTTGGCCATACTCTGCCTTACCTTCCAGCAACTTGGGCTAAAAAAATTCTTAGTAAGCATGTTATCACTCATTCTTTCAACACGCCAAATTACCGAAGCATATTAGTCTCCATCTTGCCAACAACATTTTGCTCCACACTACACACTTGAAACACATCTTCATTCCTCACACGACCAGAACGTGTCTTGCCACAAACTCCAAGTAAGTAACACATTTCTCCAGTTCACAAACGACGCCTATGTTTCTTCTGTAGTACGTACACTGACGGAAAAAAATCCCAACACCAAGAAGAGGTTGTGTTAGATAAACGACAGTTGGTAGGCGGTGAGAGTACATCTGTAAGATGACGTCTATGCAAATTTCGCGCTCGGCGCATACGTGTGTCGCTAGCAGCGCCCTTCGGGAACATGCAAAGCAGGTTTGCTGTAAATACGCGCTGTAACGTTCGTGAGCGTTAGTTATCGTTGAGATTCGACGTAGGGTGTTGATGTTAGTCAAGAATGCCTTTAAGAAGACGAAGAAGCCATTATCAACAGCTCACGGAGTTCGAACGAGGTCGTGTAATAGGGCTACGCGAAGGTGGAATTTCGTTCCGCAATATTGCAGAACGACTTGGCAGGAATGTAGCCACTGTGCGTGATTGTTGGCAGCGGTGGTCAAGGGAAGGTACTGCCTCAAGAAGACCGGGTTCCGGCCGGCCACGTGGCACTACTGAGAGGGCAGACCGCCGTGTACGGCGTATGGCCGAGGCGCATCGTACCGCGTCTGCGGCAGCAATTCGAGCTACAGTTGCCACCACAGTGACACAACGAACTGTTACAAATCGGTTACTTGAAGGACAGCTCCGAGCGAGAAGCCCTGTAGCGTGCATTCCACTTACTCCAAACCACTGCCGTTTGCGACGTCAGTGGTGTCAAGCTAGAGCTCATTGGAGGACGGAGTGGAGATCTGTTGTGTTTTCTGATGAACGTCGATTCTGCCTGGGTGCCAGTGATGGCCGTGTGTTGGTTAGAAGGAGGCCAGGTGAGCGCCTGCAACCAACCTGTCTGCGGCCCAGACACACTGGACCTACACCTGGAGTTATGGTATGGGGAGCAATATTCTATGACAGCAGGAGCACTCTCGTGGTTATCCCACGCACCCTGACGGCACAGTTGTACGTCGGTCTGGTGATTCAACCTGTTGTGCTGCCATTCATGAACAGCATTCCAGGGGATGTTTTCCAACAGGATAACGCTCGCCCGCATACCGCTGTTGTAACCCAACATGCTCTACAGAGTGTCTACATGTTGCCGTGGCCTGTTATATCACCAGATCTTTCACCAATCGAGCACGTATGAGACATCATTGGACGAAAACTCCAGCGTCACCCCCAACCAGCATTAACCGTCCCTGTATTGATCGACCAAGTGCAACAGGCATGGAACTCCATCCCACAAACTGACATCCAGCACCTGTACGACACAATGCATGAACGTTTGCGTGCTTGCATTCAGCATTCTGGCGGTTACACCGGTTATTAGTGTACCAGAATTTCACATTTAAAATGGCTCTTCTCGCGCTTACATTAAGCTGTGATCTTGAAACCTTAATCGATTAAATATGTTACCTATATAAATGCATTGCCGCCATTTCATTTCTCTAGAACTATTTTTTCGTGGTGTTGGGAATTTTTTTCCGTCAGTGTATGTTTCACTGAGTAGTAACAATTACACTTTCATACACAGCCGTGAGAGGCTCTCTTGAGAACCCATCATTCCCGTGAAAATCTCCCAGAGCAGCTATGACGTTCAATGAAGAATTCACTCGCCTGCAAATTTCACAATCAAATTTGTTCTCTCTGTCAAACATGCTTCCTAAATACACAAAGTTATTCACCTGGTCAATCACTAAGCCATTTAGACTTATATTACGATCGGTACAACAGCTGCTCGCTCAAAAACTATAATTTTGGGTTTTCCCTTATTTATACTCAGTTTGAATTTCATGCAAACTTCGTACATCCGGGACAGCATACTCTGTAGCAAACTTTTACTTTCTGCCAGCAGGACTGTGTCATCAGCATACAGCAATCTGCGCACACGGATATTATCAAGATATAAACCACTATTGTCCATCTTGGCATCACGCATGCATGCAGACTGAAGGAAACGGAATTGAGCCAGGGAAGAAAGGGTTTGAGAAACACCTGCAGTTGGGAATGAGAGACCTAGCAGAGATGAGAGTCAAAGAGCTGACATGGGAATAGAAAGGAAGGTTAGTAAGAAGACGCAGCAGAGTGGGTTCATAAAAAATAAAGGACAAAAGGAAAAGGTAGTCAGGGGAGGCAGATAATTCGGAAATGCATTTGAAGGAGGTGACGAGAGGAGGTAAGGGAAAATAAATGCAGACTGAAGGGAACTGAGATAAGCCGCGGAAGAAAGGGTTTGAGGGGAATCTGTAGTTGGGAATGTGAGAGCTAACAGCGGTGAGAGTCAAACACGAGAGATGGGAATAGAAAGGAGAGTTATTAAGAAGACGTAGGAGAATGGGGTTAGTAAGGATAAATGATCAGTGGAAAACGTAAGCAGGGGAGGCAGAAAATTCGGAGATGCATCCGAAGAACGTGACGACGAGGGAAGGGTAAAGGGAAGTAAATGCAGACTGAAGGGAACTGAGATACGCCGCAGAAGAAAGGGTTTAAGGGGAATCTGAAGTTGGGAATGTGTGAGCTAACAGCGATGAGAGTCAAACACGAGAGATGGGAATAGAAAAGAGAGTTATTAAGAAGACGTAGGAGAGTGGGGTCAGTAAGGATAAAGGATCAGTGGAAAAGGTAGTCAATTGAGGCAGATAATTCGGTGATGCATCCGATGGAGGTGACGAGGGAAGGGTACAGGGAACTAAATGTAGACTGGAGAGAACTGAGCTGAGCCGGTGAAGAAGAGGTTTGAGGGAAATCCGGAGTTGGGAATTTGAGAGCTAACAGTGGTGAGAGTCAAATAGGAGAAATGGGAATAGAAAGGAGGGTTAGTAAGAAGGCGCAGGAGAATGCGTTCAGTAATGATAAAGGGCCAGTGAAAAAGGTAGCTGGGAGTAGCAGATAGTTCAGTGATGCAACCCGAAGGAGGTGTAACGTACCAGGAGATGTGACGTACCTGCCAGAATGACGCACACGACATAAAGGCAGATGGGAATCAGAATAAAACGTCCGCGTAGCTCAATTGGTAGAGTGACTTATTCCGGAATGAGGGGATCTGGGTTCGAATCCTGGCGTGGATAGAAATGACGGAGAAATTTACTTCGTTATATTGGCGTCCGAACTATCCGGATGACCTCGACCGTTCAAAAATCTCGCAATGGTGTGATGTTATTTCCACACCGCGAGATAGGAAAAATAAGAGAATCCCTTCTCCAGCACTTCGAAAAAAAAAATAAAAAAAAATAAGGGGGAGATGATGTAACGTACCAGGAGATGTGACGTACCTGCCAGAAGGACGCACACGACATAAAGGCAGATAGGAATCAGAATAAAGCGTCCGCGTAGCTCAATTGGTAGATTGACTTATTCCGGAATGAGGGGATCCCGGTTCGAATCCTGGCGTGGATAAAAATGACGGAGAAATTTACTTCGTTATAGAGGCGACGAGAGAAGGGTAAAGTGTAATAAACGCATCGGGAACTGCGCTGAGCCAGGTTGGAAGGGGTTTGAGGAGCATCTGGAGTTGGGAATATGAGAGCTAGCAGTGGTGAGAATCAAATAGGAGAGATGGGAATAGAAAGGAGGTTTAGTATGAAGGCGCAGGAGAGTAGGGTCAGTAAGGATAAAGGTCCAGTGGAAAAGGTAGCCAGGGATGGCAGATAATTCGGTGATGCATCCGAAGAAGGTGACGAGGGAAGGGTAAAGGGAAGTAAATGCAGACTAAAGAGAACTGAGCTGAGCCAGGGAAGAAGGGATTTGAGGAGCATCTGGATTTGGAAATGTCAGAGCTAGCAGGGGTGAAAGTTAAATAAGAGAGATTGGAATAGAAAGGATGATAAGTACGAAGAGCCAGGAGAGTAGGGTCAGTAAGGATAAAGGATCAGTGGAAAAGGTAGCCAGGGATGGCAGATAATTCGGTGATGCATCCGAAGAAGGTGACGAGGGAAGGGTAAAGGGAAGTAAATGCAGACTAAAGAGAACTGAGCTGAGCCAGGGAAGAAGGGATTTGAGGAGCATCTGGATTTGGAAATGTCAGAGCTAGCAGGGGTGAAAGTTAAATAAGAGAGATTGGAATAGAAAGGATGATAAGTACGAAGAGCCAGGAGAGTAGGGTCAGTAAGGATAAAGGATCAGTGGAAAAGGTAGCCAGGGATGGCAGATAATTCGGTGATGCATCCGAAGAAGGTGACGAGGGAAGGGTAAAGGGAAGTAAATGCAGACTAAAGAGAACTGAGCTGAGCCAGGGAAGAAGGGATTTGAGGAGCATCTGGATTTGGAAATGTCAGAGCTAGCAGGGGTGAAAGTTAAATAAGAGAGATTGGAATAGAAAGGATGATAAGTACGAAGAGCCAGGAGAGTAGGGTCAGTAAGGATAAAGGATCAGTGGAAAAGGTAGCCAGGGATGGCAGATAATTCGGTGATGCATCCGAAGAAGGTGACGAGGGAAGGGTAAAGGGAAGTAAATGCAGACTAAAGAGAACTGAGCTGAGCCAGGGAAGAAGGGATTTGAGGAGCATCTGGATTTGGAAATGTCAGAGCTAGCAGGGGTGAAAGTTAAATAAGAGAGATTGGAATAGAAAGGATGATAAGTACGAAGAGCCAGGAGAGTAGGGTCAGTAAGGATAAAGGATCAGTGGAAAAGGTAGCCAGGGATGGCAGATAATTCGGTGATGCATCCGAAGAAGGTGACGAGGGAAGGGTAAAGGGAAGTAAATGCAGACTAAAGAGAACTGAGCTGAGCCAGGGAAGAAGGGATTTGAGGAGCATCTGGATTTGGAAATGTCAGAGCTAGCAGGGGTGAAAGTTAAATAAGAGAGATTGGAATAGAAAGGATGATAAGTACGAAGAGCCAGGAGAGTAGGGTCAGTAAGGATAAAGGATCAGTGGAAAAGGTAGCCAGGGGACGTAGAAAATTTGGTGATGCAACCGATGGACGTGAAGAGAGGAGGTAAAGGGAAGTTAATGCAGACTGAAAAGAACTGAGTTGAGCCGGGGAGATAGGAGTTTGTGGGGAATCTGGAGTTGAGGATATGAGAGCTAGCAAGGATGAGAGTTAAATAGGAAAAATGGGAATAAAAAGGAGGGTTAGTAGAAGGCGTAGGAGAGTAGGGTCAGTAAGGACAAAGGATCAGCAGAAAAGGTAGCCAGGGGTTGCAGATAGATTGGTGATGCATGCGAATTAGGTGACGAGAGAATGGTAAAGGGAAGTGACTGAAGGAAACTGAGCTGAGCCTGGGAAGAAGGGGTTTGAGGAGCATCTGGATTTGGGAATGTGAGAGCTAGCATGGGTGAATGTTAAATAAGAGAGGTGGGAATAGAAAGGATGATGAGTAAGAAGTCGCAGGAGAGTGGGGTCAGAAACGATAAAGGGTAGCCGCGAGAGACAGATAATTCGTAGATGCATCTAATGGAGAGAACGAAGAAAAGGTACAGGGGATTAAATGCAGACTGAAGGGAACGGAGTTCAGCCTGGGAAAAAGGGGTTTCTCTTGTAGTTGGGAATGTGAGAGCTAGCTAGCATAGGTGAGGATCAATGAGCTGAGAAACGGAAAATTCTGGCAGAAAACCAGGTAGAGAGGTAAAGAGACCGTTCATTAGAGGAGGGGGCAGAACAAAAGTGGTGTTCGATGAGAAGAGCAGAGACAGTATTAGGTATGACACGAGTAATAGGAGCAGCACTCCAGGAAAAGGCGATCGCTACACTCGAAAATTCGATATTACCTTTGTTATTTTTTTAATTCTTTTTTGATTCTATACATTTCTCATGACATCAGTAAAGTAAATTCCAAGTAAAAGATAGGTCGATGTAATGAAACTGGGTAACGGAAGAAGTTGGTGAGCCACGTAGATTGATTTTCTCAAAAAAAATCTCGGAAACGGTAAGTCGAGGCGAAATTAGGCATCCTGTGGACCCGGCCTCCCAGTTGAGGTTACCTGCTGTTGACGAGAGCTGTAAGCTGCTATCTGTAGTTAACACCCATTGGTATAACACGATGTAGTGTAACCTATAGATATCCAAGACCAAAAGCTGCCAATTCTCCTAACTAAAACACTTGCCATTAAGCATTTCTCTCTATCTTGAGGTCAGATTTAGCTTGGGCATGCCGCGGATGGACTTTCTTAGCTACATTACATTTCATCGGTGTCATGACGTTCATCTAAATCTGATTAACATGTAATAATAATAAGCAGTCGAAATTCTTACTATTGCTACCGCCACAGTTTATTACATTTTTACATTTAGGACTCACATATCTTCTTTCATTAGTTTTACGACGATAGCATTCATTAATCCACTTACACTAAATGTCAGATGTTAGCACACTTTATTGTTTAGTGTTGTGATTTAATTCCATTTAGTAGTTACCATCCGAGTGGTGTGGTCGTGAGTGAGACGTGTGAAAACACAAGTTTGTTCGTGTCCTCTCACTCCGGAGTATGTCGCTCTCCCAACTAAGCAACGCTGACAGAATGTCTCGCTGCAGATATGTCGTCTTGACACATTTTTTCACCTCTGTCACATCGTCTGCCTCTTAATTTTTTTTAAGCGAAGTAGGAATTTTTCATTAATTTCAAACAATGTGTGGAACAAATATTACACATTTTTCGAAGAACCCAGTGGATCCATTTTCCACAATCGGGCGCCAATGTGAAAACACAAGTTTGTACAAGACGGGCATCGAATCCGTGTCCCCCTCACTCGGGAGAAAGTCTCTCTCCCAACTGATCTACGCGGACAGAATATCTCGCTGCGGATTTGTCGTCTTGGCACATGTTTTTACCTCTGTAGTACGTCAAACGCTCTCCCAACTGAGCTACGCGGACAGAATGTCTCGCTGCAGATTTGTCGTCTTGGCACATGTTTTCACCTCTGTAGTACGTCACACGCTCTCCCTAACTGAGCTACGCGGACAGAATGTCTCGCTGCAGATTTGTCATTTTGGCACATGTTTTCACCTCTGTAGTATGTCACAAGCTCTCCCAACTGACCTATGCGGACAGAATGTCTCGCTGCAGATTTGTCATCTTGACACATCTCTTCACCTTTGTAGTACGTCACACGCTCTCCCAACTGAGCTACGCGGACAGAATGTCTCGATGCAGATATGTCGTCTTAACACATGTTTTCACCTCTGTAGTACGTCACACGCTCTCCCAACTGAGCTACGCGGACAGAATGTCTCGCTGCAGATTTGTCGTCTTGACACATCTTTTCACCTTTGTAGTACGTCACACGCTCTCCCAACTGAGCTACGCGGACAGAATGTCTCACTGTAGATATGTCGTCTTGACACATGTTTTCACGTCTGTAGTACGTCACACGCTCTCTCAACTGAGCTACGCGGACAGAATGTCTCGCTGCAGATTTGTCGTCTTGACACATGTTTTCACGTCTGTAGTACGTCACACGCTCTCTCAACTAAGCTACGTGGACAGAATGTCTCGCTGTAGATTTGTCGTCTTGACACATGTTTTCACCTCTGTAGTACGTCACACGCTCTCCCAACTGAGCTACGCGGACAGAATGTCTCGCTGCAGATATGTCGTCTTGACACATCTTTTCATCTCTGTAGTACATCACACGCGAATAAATGAAATGTGTTGTAGGTAAATCAATGTTAATTCTCGAGTTATTCGTTTTCTTTCACACCCACTGTGAGGTACTTGGGAGGTGAAGCACGTGACAAGACGATAAATATTCAGAAATATATTCCATCGGTGTAGCCGAGTCTGTTAGATCAACTCACTCCCGAGCGAAGAGACGCGATTTCGTTCCCTGTCACTGACAAATTCCTGCTTTTACGTTGGCGCCTAAACTTAAAAGCGGATCTATTGGCAGTTCGGTGCTTCGAAAAATATGTGATGTTCCTTCCACCCATCGTCTGGAATTAATGAAAATTCCTTCTTCGCTTAAAAAAAATATTAACTCGGAGATGATGTTATGCACTACAGAGGTGAAAACATGTGTCAAGACGACATATTTGAAGCGAGACATTCC
The DNA here is from genome assembly GCA_039090855.1 of Macrothele yani. Classification (NCBI taxonomy): domain Eukaryota; kingdom Metazoa; phylum Arthropoda; class Arachnida; order Araneae; family Macrothelidae; genus Macrothele; species Macrothele yani. Next base: position 13,850,493 of record CM076999.1, on the reverse strand, counting down.
GTCAGTTTGGCTTAGTTCGTTAAAGCATCTCACTGCGGAATGAGGAGACGAGGTTTCAATCCTCGCCACCAAAAATATCCTTTTTGCACACCACAAAGTTCTAAGCATTCGAGAGATGCATAGTATAAATTATCCACAAAGAGTGCAAAGAGGTATCCACAAGAGAGTAAAGAGTACAATAAGAAAATTATCCACAGAGAGTACAAAGTTATCCACAAGAGAGTAAAGAGTACAAAGTTATCCACAAGAGAGTAAAGAGTACAAAGTTATCCACAAGAGAGTAAAGAGTACAAAGTTATCCACAAGAGAGTAAAGAGTACAAAGTTATCCACAAGAGAGTAAAGAGTACAAAGTTATCCACAAGAGAGTAAAGAGTACAAAGTTATCCACAAGAGAGTAAAGGGTACAAAGTTATCCACAAGAGAGTAAATAGTACAAAGAGATACTCTCTCGATTTTCTTTTTCGATTTTGGGTTTGATAGTGATCATCTGGATCTAGAAGAAATAAGTCATTCCTAATCAGATGTACCAAAAAGGTGAATACCTGGTGTCTTTTATATTGTATGAGCAAGAGAACACGATATATTCAGAATTTATATTAACATGACACAACGAAGTTTGTCACAAATAATAATTTTTTCAAGTCGACCATGGTTTCGCTGGGTATTGACGAATGGCGCGTAAATATTCAAATTGTATATGATATCATAAATGCTGTTTACAGTCACGGGTTTCGGTTAGTTACTTCCACGCGCTTGATAGAAATAGGGTGGATGCCATGTCATAATAGAAATAGGGTGTGACTTCAGATATACACTATATTGAAGAAAGTCACCAGACACCTAGAAGAGAAACACAACATAGCATTTATTGACATACATTAGTACGCTGTCGGTCCACCTTTGGCCTTGAGATATGCATGCACTTACCCTTCGAGATATACTTGGGACAAAGTTTTGTGACACAGCGATAGGTATGCCCTTCAATTCAGTGCATAATGGTGCCGCTAACTGTTGCTTATTAGTAGGCCTTGGTTCCAAACTTCTTATGCGGCGCTCTAAGTTATCTAATAGAGGATGTATGGGATTAAAATCAGGGCTCTGCGCTGGCCAGTCCACACACGATACGGAATTATCGTCAAACTACGCCGTAACAGTCCTTTCTTTATGGCTCGGTGCATTATCCCGCTGGTACCAACAAGGCTCGGCGTTATAGCATTGCCATAAAGTCGGTAGGGCATATAATTGTCCAGAATATAGAGGTAGACGTGCTGGTTAACAGGTTTGTCTAAGATAACCAATGCGCCGGGACCATATCACGAAAAACACCCCCACATGAGCACACTGCCAGCTCCAAACTTGACCGTGGGAACAGTGCACTGTGGTATATAGCGTTTCCTCAGCTGCCGCCATACCCACATACGGCCATCTGACTGATGGATCGTGTATCTGTATTAATCAGTCCATAAGACCCGTTTCCATTGATCTACGGTTCACGATAAATGTTCTTTACACCATGCTAAACGACGAGTAGCATTCCGAGTGGAGATGAAAGGCTTATGAGCAGCCGCACGACCAAGGTAACCCATGAAATGAAGTTCTCTGCGAATGGTACGTGTACATACCGAGGTTCCATCATTGTTACTCACCTGTATACTGAGGTCTTGTGCAATACTCTGTCGATTAGGTGTAACGACTCAGCTGAGTCTTCGACGTCCTCTAACACTGATTTTCTTTGGTCTTCCGTTACATTTTGCTGTTTCATGCACGTATGTGTCTTCCACTTATTCAGTACACCAAAAGCAGTTGACTTGGGTATGTTTAAACGCCTCTCGGTTTCTCTTATGGACAACCCACAAATATAACACCCAACAATCTTTACTTTCTCAAAATCAGTTCTCTCCCGCAGCGACATTTTCGCTCAACCTCACAGTGCGATATGATCGCGGTCAGCTGCAGGCTTGTTTTTGTACCGTTTGCAGCTGCACCGCGCATCTTAACAACGCACCGGATCCGTTCATTTGCTTTTGGAGGGTGTCCGGTGACGTTTGTCAATATAGTGAAGATCGAAAGCTTCCAAAAATATCAGGTTTGCTGGCTGAATTTGGCTTGTTAATTAATTTTTGCTTCTTCAAAGAGAAATTTATGGTCCTTTTCGTAACAGTGTTCAGCCATGTATGACTGTTTTAGGTAACAGTTCCGAATATAGGCCTTGTGCTCCTTCAATCGAAAACGCAAGGCTCTACGGGTATGTCTTATATACGAAGCGCCACATTCACACGGAATTTGATAATTTCCCGGCGAGCTTTTGTCTTCAAGATAGTCCTTTGATCCTAAAAAGCTCATTTTGTTGATCGGTTTAAAAATCACTTTAAAATTAAAGGTTTTGAGAATTTTTGAAATTTTGAAGGCAATGTCATGGGATAGTGGAATAATGGCAAAATTATCTCGCAATGCGCGCATCACAGGGGTTAATGTGGAGATAGGCTTCGGTTTCTGAATTACTGTCATGGCATCCAACCCATTTTTATCAAGCGCGTGGAAGCAACTAACCGCCGCCCCGGTGGGGCAGTGGTCTAAGGCGTTGGCCTCTGATCATTAGTCCGTAAGGGGTCCGGGTTCGAATCCCGGTCAGGCATGGATGTTGTGTTTGTCTTACGGCACTGGCTCTCTCCCTTCCCTGGAACCAGTGACCCTAAATTAGGGACGGGTGACTGCTTATAGCCCATTGAGTTGCTCACGGTGGTCGTTAAACCTCCAATCAAAAAAAAAAAAAAGCAACTAACCAACACCGTTGACTATGAACACCATTTATGATATATACAATTCGAATATTTACGTGACATTCGTCCTGATGAAGCTAGATCAATACCCAGTGAAACCATGGCCGAGTTGACAAAAAAAGTACTTGTGACAAACTACGTTGTATTATCTTAATATATGTAATCGTCACAAGACTTTGAGAACAGAATCTATGCTTCGAAAGAAATACAAACTTCCGTTTCCTTTGAATTTTGGCTTTCTAATTTTCGAACGACTGAGCTGCTTGCTCAATTATAACCGGGAAAGTAAAAATTGCAAACGGTGGCAATCTCCAGAGAAGCGACACTGCAAAACGAAGCTAATTGCAGAACAAAGCGGACGTATTTTGCAAACGAGGAAACGCAAACAGAATGAAGCATTATGGGACTTCCTTTTCAATAGAAGCGATGACATATATAATTTCATTTCTCTTACATAAGCAAACGCTAAATAAATGCCAAATCACCCTAAATTATGCATGCTATAATTGAGTGAAAAGCGAAAAAGATCAAATTACATCCCTCTTGTAAATAATCTTCGTTTTATGATTGCAACATTATTTTTTTTTTACATTCATCTCTTTTCTTCTCATTTGATTCCGTGTATTGCGCTATTTTATATATTCTCGTTAAGAAAATAAGAACACAATCTTTAGTACGTGTCAAATCTTTTAAGGGTTTCCGCTTGCAGTAACAAAAAGGCTTTGTTTTATGGGAATAGCAAATCGTTCTCGGAATACAGAATTATAACCAGATGATTAAAGCGCCCAGACTTATCTACGCGGTATAAATTATGTATTAGTCTTGGTGAAATGAGTTGAGATTGGGAATTCGCGCTGCTCATTTTCGTTTGTGTCGTTGTTTTGTTCGTTTGAGGATCTGAACTTCGGCAACGGTTGTACACCGTGGAGTCGCATTTAATTTCGACATGAGGCTTTCGAAATTAGCTGAATAAATTAACGTTAATAGTACACGAATGCTTCGGAATAGCTTAATAATTAAACTGAAATAAACATCATACTTCATGTTCTGAATAAAGAAATTTTATGACGAAGCGTGCCCATAAAACGCTATTGTATGAGCTCTAGAGAAAAGAAATTTATTATCGAACGATGTAGTAAAAACAGGGAAGCCGGAAAGGGGGAGTCCTATTTAATAACTGCTGTGTTTTATCCTGAAGTACTAACTACACGTTTCTCAGGAGATTGTTTCGTCAGCTTTCATCACACAAAAATTCTCAGAAATCGTTTCTCCGACAGAAGAGAAAATATTCAACAAGCTTCTAATTTTTTGTCGTTGAATACAATTTCTCAGAATAATTTTTTTCTTCGATATGAACAAAAGTGTAAGAGGTGGTTTCTTCGTTTATCCACCTGACAGAACAAGAAAATTCTGAATTTCTTCACCACCAATACAAGATCAAAACTTTTTTTAAAACCTAAAAGTGGCTATCCTAATAAAATGACGCCGTCTGTGCACGATATACACTAGGGCTCACCGTGAAACCCCGAGTTATGTTTAATAGAAATACATTGAGCATAAAAGAACGTATAAGATCTTTCGGACGTCCCGCACCTCGGTCCATTATCAGATTCATAACAAGTTAGTTTATGCAATGCATTGATTATGATACGCCTCCGAACATACTAGAAATCATTACTCAAATTATTACTCAAGTTATGAGGAAAACGGCTGTGGAATAAATCTCACTCCTGTGCCCTGACCTTTGATCCCATTTCGCTGATATTCAACAGAACTGGTTCAGTATACCTCCGAAATAACATATTAAGGTTTTGTCGCAATCGAAGCAATTTTACGTAAGTTATGATGCATAAGGGATATGGAATAGATCCCGCTTCTGTGTCCTAACATTTGACCCCATTTCGCTCATTTTCAATAGGATTTGTCCCCAGGTAGGTCCCTACAACATAGTAACATTTCATCCAAATCGAAAAATTTTTACGTAAGTCATGACGCATAATGGCGATGGAAGTGATTCCACTCCTATGTCCTGACCTTCGATCCCCATTTCGCCAATTTTCAACAGGGTTTGTCCCCAGGTGGTCACCTACCACATACTAAAATTTAATTGAAATCGAACCCTTGTTACGTTACTTATGACGCATAAGAGCAGTGGAATGGATCCCACTCCTATGCCTTGATCTTTGACTCCACTTCGTTCACTTTCAATAGGGTTCCTTCCCAGGTGATCGCCTACCACATACTAAAAGTTCATCGAAATCGAACGATTTTTACGCGAGTTATCGTCCGGACGAACATACGTACACAACGCGTGACGTAATGAGGCAGTTGGGAATCGCGACCATTTGCTCACAAGAGTGCGACGTCATAAAACTTTAATAGGATCCACACACAACGCGTGACGTAATGAGACAGAAGGTGTGATCGCGCGCTAACATCTAATGGGACGACGTCATGAAACTACACTTAAAAAAATGGTAATTCGGGGTGGTTATTTAACCCACTAAACCAATTTTCCTAAAGTCGAGATCAAGCTAAATCGATTTCTAGTACCAGAAAACGGTAGGTTAACGACTTTCATCAAAATCCTTAGAGCCGTTTTCAAAATAAAATTTACATACATACAAGAATTGTTCCTTTAAGGTGAAGGCCAAGTAATTTTGCTTCATGTACTTCGAATGGAAAGATTTCTGTACAAATTTTCTTCCCAATTAATGCGTTCCCAAGGATGAAAATTTGAACATCGATTAAAATATCTTCATTTTATAACTTGTAATACTTAATATTTTCTGAAACATAAACATAATTATGCAATCCAACATTTGTTTGTCTACTGACGTCATGACAATACAGCTCGCGCGATCTTTTTTCTGGACAATTAATGCGTTCACAAGGATAAAAATTTGGACATCGAATAAAATAGCTTCATTTTATAACTTGGAACACCTAATACTTTCTAAAACATAACCATAATTATGCAATCCATAATTTGTTTGTCTACTGACGTCATCAAAGTACACAGGTCGCGCCATCCTTTTTCTGGTTTCAACACCACCAATGGAAAAGTTATTGATTTTTAATATAATTGTGGTTATGTTTTAGAAAATATTAAGTATTCCAAGTTATAATATGAAGTTATTGTAATCGATGTTCAAATTTTTATGCTTGGAAACACATTAATTGTGAAGGAAATGTGTACTAAAATTAAATTACTAAATGTGTACCACATACTAAAATTTCATCGAAATCAAACCATTTTTACGCCTGTTATCGTGCGGACGGACGGACGTACAAAGCTGGAGCATATACGCTTCTTCAACCTCCGGTTGGAAAGCGTAAAAAGTGATATCAATATAAATTTTTAAAAATTGGGAAATTTGCGAAAGATATTAGGGAAATATGTCGTTTACAGTAAACGCTCTAAATAAAAAAGTTAAAATCATGCAATGAATTGATTAGGATACGCTTTCCAACATACCAGAAATAATTACTCAAGTTATTGCTCAAGTTATAAGAATAATGGCTGTGGAATAAATTTCTATCCTGTGCCCTAACCTTTGACCCCATTTCGATGATATTAAACAGAATTGGTTCAGTATACCTCCGGAACGACATACTAAAGTTTAGTCCTAATAGAAGCATTTTTAGTTAAGTTATGAAGATAATGGTTACGGAATAAATCTCGCTCTTATGCCCTGACCTTTGACCCCATTTCGATGAGATTACACAGAATTGGTTCAGTATACTTTCAGAACAACATACTAAAGTTTTGTCTTAATAGAATCGTTTTTAGTCAAGTTAGGAGGATAATGGCTACGGAATAAATCTCGCTCCTATGCCCTGACCTTTGACCCCATTTCGATGAGATTGCACAGAATTGGTTCAGTATACTCTCAGAACAACATGATAGAGTTTTGTGGCAATTGAAGCATTTTTACGTAAGTTATGATGCATATGGGCGATGGAAGGGATCCTGCGGCTATATCCTGACCTTTGACCCCATTTCCCCCATTTTCGATAGAGTTTCATCCCAGGTTGTCCCCTATCACATACTAAAATTTCATCGAAATCGAACCTTTTTTACGTGAGTTATCGTTCTGACAGACAAATAGACAAAGCCGGAGCATATACGACGTTTCTTCAACCTATGGGAGGAAAGCGTAAAAAAGTTACAGATATATGATGGCATTTTTTTGCATCAGTGTATGACCGTGACTATTATCTATGCCGTGAACTAAAAGGTAAGTGATGTTCCTAAACACTGCGGAGTTACACTCATTCCTACATGCATTAGTGTGAATTTTGGACAAATTTCTTCACTATGTTGAATGTAAATAGCTACACTATCTACCAACAAGTAATTGGACACCCCTGCAATCGAGCCGCCCCGGTGGCGCAGTGGTCTAAGGCGTTGGCCTCTGATCATTCGTCCGAAGGGGTCCGGGTTCGAATCCCGGTGAGGCATAGATGTTGTGTTTGTCTTACGGCACTGGCTCTCTCCCTTCCCTGGAACCAGTGACCCTAAATTAGGGACGGGCGACTGCTTATAGCCCATTGAGTTGCTCACGGCGGTCGTTAAAATTCGAAAAAAAAAACAAAAAAACCCTGCAATCGACGATATCTGCGGTCCTGATACACCTCACGGCAGCCGCCGTTAAATATCGTGTGGGAAACAGCAACGCAACCAGTCGCATGCAAGTTGCCACACAGTTCGGAGCTCTCTGATTTCGAGAAAGGTGTAATCGTAGGGTATCACAGAAATGGTCGATCCATACGTGACATATCCAGCGAGTTGAAGTACCCAAAATCGACGGTAGCCTACGTGATTGGCAAGTGGACGATGAGAGGTGACTGTCGGAATGTGCACGATCCGGCAGACCCACAAAACTGGGAGTTACAGACCGACCGGTGCTGGCCAGAGAAATTCGAAAGAACCGCACCAAATCGATGGGCCACATCCGCGACGAGTTTTAACAGGCATCGGGGAGAGTTCTTACGATGAATACCATCCGTAAGGAAGCCCATCTGCTTGGTTGTCATGGACGTGCTGCCTCCCACAAGCCTTTGATCACCAAGTCCAATAGCGCTGCTCGGCTAACGTGGTGCAAAGAACGTCGACAGTGGACCGTTGAACAGTGGAAACATGTTCTCTGGAGCGACGAAAAAAGGTTCACCCTCTACCGTTCTGATGGCAGGGTCTGGGTTTGGCGTCTGCCTGGAGAACGCTTCCGGCCGGAATGTATTGTGCCAACTGTGAAATTCGGCGGCGGTGGAATTATGCTATGTGGGTGTTTCTCCTGGTATGGCACGGGACCTTTGGTCGCAATTCCTGGTAGACTCAACGCCGAGACCTACTGCACCATTTTGGATGGCCATGCGCTTCCTGCGTTGTGGCAGTTTTACGGGGTGGACCCATGTTACTTTCAGGATGACAATGCCATTCGTCATGGTGTGAGGTCCACCATGACTTGGTCTGGTGACAATAAGGTTAATCGAATGGACCGGCCTGCGCAGAGCCCGGACCTTAACCCTATCGAGCACCTCCGGGACGAGTTGGAGCGTGAAATTAAGGGGTGCCCCCATCATCTGAAATCGGTGAAGGAACTGACCTCTCTTCTCCAAACCGAGTGGAAGAAAATACCGCTAGCCGTCGTACAACGCCTGGTTGAGAGTATGCCCCGGAGGGTCGCAGCTGTAATCGCCGCTCGTGGAGGATCCACCAACTATTGAAGGTGAATAAACTCCGTTTTCCTTTGCTATCACAGGTGTCCAATTACTTGTTGGTAGATAGTGTATAACCTAACGTTGAACTGACAAACAGCAAAACTTTTCGTTCAATGCATGCACAATATTGTAAGAAAGATGTATACCAAATTTCATGAATTTATTTACATACCTTTTACAGTTATAAGGTTTTCCGTGAAGAGTTCGGGGGAAAATCTCATCCGAAAAAAAAACGCATTTCAAGTGTTACTTCCCGTTGATTTGACACCTAGGTTTAGATATTTCGATTGCTATAACTCAGTATTTATTCATCGTAGACAAGAAACGAAGGCAATTTTGGAATCCTAAAGAATGGGGCTTTATAATGAACGCATTTTTACAAAATGTGAAATTTGGCCCAAAACAACCTTTTAGACGTAATGGGATGCCCTTTAAACAAGATGACAAACACAGATTTAAATCTCCAAAAAAAAAAAAAAAAAAATTATGATCACAGCGTTTTTTCCTAGGCTCGTGGATAAGCGCAAAACACGGCGCAGACTTTTTTATGAAAATAACTTAATCGGAAACAGATGAAAACTTAGTGTGGCTATTGAAGAAGCATGGATAAATGAAATAAAAAATGAAGATTTACTATCGCAAAAGAGCTAAAAATGACTTACGACCTTGATTCCAAGAATCCAAAGAAAGTTTTAGTAAAAGACTCAGGATTACTGTTGGCTTCTCGTACGTTGGGAAATTAGTGTTAAGAAAAGTTCAAAAGAATGTTAAAATCGATTCTCCATAGTACCAAAATAATATTTTAACTTATACATTTACAGAGGATATACCATTATCCAAGGAGTCTTCAAAGAGTAGAACTCCATCAGAATAACGTTACTAGCCATACATCCAAATCTACTATTCGGTTTCTTAAAAAGAAATTACAATAAGAGACGGGTATCAAGTCTATACCTTTTGCTCATATTCCTTCAAAGTCCCCTGATGTGTCACCAATGGACTCTTGTGCCTTCGGACTGCTAAAAAGATCGCTCAGACCTAAAACAATGATAGGACTATGGAAAACAGCAGAAGATGAAAAAAGAGACGGGTATCAAGTCTATACCTTTTGCTCATCTTCCTTCAAAGTTCCTTAATGTGTCACCAATAGACTATTGTGCTATCGGACTGTTAAAAAGAGCGCTCAGAATTAAAGCAATGATTGGACTATGGAAAGCAGTGGAAGACGAAAGAAGAGACAGGTATCAAGTCTATACCTTCTGCTCATATTCCTTTAAAGTCCCCTGATGTGTCACCAATGGACTATTGTGCCTTCGGGCTGCTAAAAAGAGCGCTCAGACCTTAAACAATGATTGGACTATGGAAAGCAGTGGAACATTAAAAAAGAGACGGGTATCAGGTCTATACCTTTTGTTCATATTCCTTCAAAGTTGTCTGATGAGTCACCAATGGACTATTGTGCCTTCGGAATGCTAAAAAGAGCGCTCAAACCTAAAACAATGATTGGACTATGGAAAGCAGTGGAAAAGGAAAAAAGAGACGGGTATCAAGTCTATACCTTTTGCTCATATCCTTCAAAGTCCCTTGATGTGTCACTAATGGACTATTGTGCCTTCGCACTGTTAAAAGGAGCGCTCAGACCTAAAACAATGATTGGACTATGGAAAACTGCAGAAGATGAAAACAGAGACGTGTGTCAAGTCTATACCTTTTGCTCATATTCCTTCAAAGTCCCTTGATATGTCACCAATGGACTAATGTGTTTTTAGACTGATAAAAGGGGCGCTCACACCTAAAACAGTGATTGGACTATGGAAAGCAGTGGAAGATGAAAAAAGAGACGAGTATCAAGTCTATAACTTTTGCTCATACTCCTTCGGACTGATAAAAAGAGCGCTCAGACCTAAAACAATGATTGGACTATGGAAAACAACAGAAGATGAAAAAAGAGACGGGTATCAAGTCTATACCTTTTGCTCATATTCCTTCAAAGTCCCTTGATGTGTCACCAATGGGCTATTGTGCCTTCGGACTGTTAAAAGGAGCGCTCAGACCTAAAACAATGATTGGACTATGGAAAAAAGCAGAAGATGGAAAAAGAGACGGGTATCAAGTCTATACCTTTTGCTCATATTCCTTCAAATTCCCCTGATGTGTCACCAATGGACTATTGTGCCTTCGAACTGTTAAAAGGAGCGCTTAGACCTAAAACAATGATTGGACTATGGAAAGCAGTGGAAAAAGAAAAAAGAGACGGGTATCAAGTCTATACCTTTTGCTCATATCCTTCAAAGTCCCTTGATGTGTCACTAATGGACTATTGTGCCTTCGCACTGTTAAAAGGAGCGCTCAGACCTAAAACAATGATTGGACTATGGAAAACTGCAGAAGATGAAAACAGAGACGGGTGTCAAGTCTATACCTTTTGCTTATATTCCTTCAAAGTCCCTTGATATGTCACCAATGGACTAATGTGCCTTTAGACTGATAAAAGGGGCGCTCACACCTAAAACAGTGATTGGACTATGGAAAGCAGTGGAAGATGAAAAAAGAGACGAGTATCAAGTCTATAACTTTTGCTCATACTCCTTCGGACTGATAAAAAGAGCGCTCAGACCTAAAACAATGATTGGACTATGGAAAACAACAGAAGATGAAAAAAGAGAAGGGTATCAAGTCTATACCTTTTGCTCATATTCCTTCAAAGTCCCCTGATGTGTTACCAATGCACTCTTGTGCCTTCGAACTGTTAAAAGGAGCGCGCAGACCTAAAACAATGATTGGACTATGGAAAAAAGCAGAAGATGGAAAAAGAGACGGGTATCAAGTCTATACCTTTTGCTCATATTCCTTCAAAGTCCCTTGATGTGTCACCAATGGGCTATTGTGCCTTCGGACTGTTAAAAGGAGCGCTCAGACTTAAAACAATGATTGGACTATGGAAAAAAGCAGAAGATGGAAAAAGAGACGGGTATCAAGTCTATACCTTTTGCTCATATTCCTTCAAATTCCCCTGATGTGTCACCAATGCACTATTGTGCCTTCGAACTGTTAAAAGGAGCGCTTAGACCTAAAACAATGATTGGACTATGGAAAGCAGTGGAAAAGGAAAAAAGAGACGGGTATCAAGTCTGTACCTTTTTCTCATATTCCTTCAAAGTCCCCTGATGTGTCACTAATGGACTATTGTGCCTTCGCACTGTTAAAAGGAGCGCTCAGACCTAAAACAATGATTGGACTATTTAAAACAGCAGAAGATGAAAAAAGAGACGGGTATCAAGTCTATACCTTATGCTTATATTCCTTCAAAGTCCCTTGATATGTCACCAATTGTGCCTTCGGACTGTTAAATGGAGCTCTCAGACCTAAAACAATGATTGGACTATGGAAAGCAATGGAAGATGAAAAAAAAGACTGGTATGAAGTCTATGCCTTTTGCTCATCTTTCTTTAAAGTCCCCTGATGTGTCACTAATGGACTATTGTGCCTTCGCACTGTTAAAAGGAGCGCTCAGACCTAAAACAATGATTGGACTATGGAAAGCAGTGGAAGAGGAAAAAAGAGACGGGTATCAAGTTTATACCTTTTTCTGATATTCCTTCAAAGTCCCCTGATGTGTCACTAATGGACTATTGTGCCTTCGCACTGTTAAAAGGAGCGCTCAAACCTAAAACAATGATTGGACTATGGAAAACAGCAGAAGATGAAAAAAGAGACGGGTATTAAATCTATACCTTATGCTCATATTCCTTCAAAGTCCCTTGATATGTCACCAATGGACTATTGTGCCTTAGGACTGTTAAAAGGAGCGCTGAGACCTAAAACAATGATTGGACTATGGAAAGCAGTGGAAGATGAAAAAACAGACGGGTATCAAGTCTATACCTTTTGCTCATATTCCTTCAAAGTCCCCTGTTGTGTCACCAATGAACTATAAAACAGAAGTCATCGCTCCTTCCACGTTTATAAGTAAGTCACGGAAAAATTATCATCGGCCGCCACCGGGAATCGAACCCAGGGTCTTCCAGTTACGCGCCGGACATGCTACCACTGCACCACAGCGACCTCGAACTTATCCAGACTCACGTACAACAAACTGCCAAACCATACGGCAGGTTTTTTATTTTGGAGCCCCGCACAATGCTGGGAATTCGCCAAAGATGAACAGCAGCAACTGAACAAATCACTAGATGGCAAATGAATAATAAGTACACAGTTGACGTTTATTAGGAACAGCAAACAGAAATCATCGCTCTTTCCACGTTTAGAAGTAAGTTATGGGAAAATTATCATCTGCCGCCACCGGTAATCGAACCCAGAGTCTTCCAGTAACGTGTCGGACATGCTACCACTGCACCACAGTGGCCTCGGAAAAAAATGGACTACTGTGCCTACGTACTGCTAAAAAGAGAACTTTCTGAACAGAGAATAAAACAATGATTGGACTATGATGTAAAATAGTGGAAGAGAGTGGAATGAAATATCACTACCAATTTTAAGAAATGCTCTGTTATCTTGGAAATCTAAATGCGTATCCAGAGAAAAAGCTATCAGATAAGACATTAAAGAAAGAAATAATTTTATTTTAAACAGTACGTAGTGCTATCTAAAAGTTCCGAGACTAGGTACGTAGAGCGTCAACAGATGGCAGCACGCGGATGCGTGAGCAGCGGTCAAGGGCATTGACCTTCATGAGTCATTGTGCCGAATGGCGTCGTTCCGTAAACATCAGGAGCTGTGCTACACGGTATTTGGTTACCACGTGCAGAACACAGCGGCGATGTCGGTATAGACTGCAAACTATAGAGCAGCGAGCGAACATCAAATTATGCGTCAAACCCGGCACATCGGGAAGAGAGACGCATGAAATACTGCCTTGGGCTTATGGCAATGAGTCGTGCGAGGTGTTTTGAGTGGCACTCACGCTTTAAGAGTGGCAGAACGGCACTTGAAGACGACAAGAGGTCGTGGTGTCCGTCTACGTGCAGAACCCCGAAAATGTGGACAAAATTAGGGAACTGGTGCATGATGTCGTTGGAGAACCATTCAAGACATTGCTACCATCGTCAATGTGTCATACGGAACAGTGCAAGAAATTTTGACGTCGGTTTTGAACATGCACCGCATTGCTGCAAAGTTTGTGTCAAAGACTCTGAACCCCGAACAGAAGGCGCTCCGTGTCGAACTCTGCCAAGATCTTCGTCAGCAGGTAGTGAAGGGGGTTTTGCAGCCGCAGCAGCATAACTACCCTTCCTCACCTGCCTTACTTGCCGGATTTAATATCCTGCGACTTCTTTCTGATTTTGAAAATGAAGCTGAGGTTCAAGGGCCGCCGTTTTCAAACTGTGAACAAGATTCAGCACGAATCGCAGACGGTGCTTGACACGATTCGCGAACAGGATTTCCAGGGAGCGTTCCAACAGTGGCAAAAACGCTGGCAGCGGTGTATCGCTGCCAAAGTAGACTACTTTGAGGGGGATCATAGCCAGACTTAAGGTGGACCTCAAGTAATTTTGCTTCCTATATTTCCAATAGGAAAACTTCTGTACACATTTTCTTCACAAAAAATGCGTTCCCAAGGATGAAAATTTGAACATCGATTAAAATAACTTCATTTTATAACTTGGAATACTTAATATTTCTAAAACATAACCATAATTATGCAATCCAGCATTTGTTTGTCTACTGACGTCATCAAAGTACAGGTCGCGCCATCTTTTTTCTGGTCTCAACACCACCAAAGGAAAAGTTATTGATTTTTAATAAAATTATGATTATGTTTTAGAAAATATGAAGTATTCCAAGTTATAATATGAAGTTATTTTAATCGAAGTTCAAATTTTCATCCTTGGGAACGCATTAATTGAAAAGAAAATGTGTACAGAAGTTTTTTCCATTGGAAGAACAGGAAGCAAAATTGCTTGACGTCCACCTTAAGTGACGTAAGTACTTTGTTATATATCGGCATAGTCTCGGAACTTTTGGACCTAATTATATTGCTGGGAAACCGTTCTAAAAATATGTTGCCATCCTTTGTACTTTGTACATTTTCTTTTGAAATAACCGTAACAGTTCGTAGCTTTTTGGATATTTTCTTGGCGCTCTTTTTCCTGCTAAAAGCAATGCTTGACGATTTTTCACTCTCTCATTAATAATATTACTCATTTTACATTCAGAAATGCTAATACCACGATTTTCGCAGAGGTTGTTAGTTACAGAACACGAATAATTCTCTTCGTAAAGGGCAAAAACCTAACCTTCTATCCACAGCTTGTTTATGTACGGCAGTTTCTCAGCAGACGATATTTAACTGCAGCAGATGTTCCTTCCGTGCTCATCTAACACGCTGTTGCCAGTTTCAGTTATTTGAACTTCTTTTATTTTCTGTAATTTCTTATCAAAAACGTTCTAAAAATGTGTGATCATCCACTGTAAAACTAAACACAAAGTAACTTTATCGTCTGCACACCACGAGATATTAAGGTACATAAATTATCTGCTTAATGTTTCCAATGGTAAAACTTCTTTACATATTTTCTTCGCAAATAATGTATTCCGAAGTATGAAAATTTGCACATCGATAAACCTAACTTTAAGTTATAGCATGGGATACTAAACACTTGCTAAAACATAACCATAATCATATTAAAAATCAATCATTTTTCTTTGAATAATGTTCAGACCTGTTAATAGATGGCGCAACCTGTACATTGATGACGTCAGTAGACAAAAAAATGTTGGATTGCTTAATTATGGTTATGTTTTAGCAAGTGTTAAGTATCCCATGCTATAACTTAAAGTTAGTTTTATCAATGTGAAAAAGTTCATCCTTGGGAATACATTAATTGCGAATAAAATATGTCATGAAGTTTTACCATTGAAAACATAACGCACAGATTTTAGGTGGAACCACCTTTAGCTTATATCACGTGGACAACTTTTATTTTATTTTATTTCATTTTATTTTATTTTTAACCATTGTTCTACTTTTGTTTTTTCAGTTTTAGTCTGGTTTTTGTTCTGGTGCTTTGAAACAACCGCCCGTTGGCGAGCAAAAGGTTGGCGGATCTTGTATTATCCCATGTACACCTGTATAAATAATCAGATTATCCACATGTATATAAAGAAACGTGGGAACACGGGAAAATGCGAATGTTTCCGTCCGCAAATTGTTCGATTACTACTAAACGTTCTAGAGATCTGAAATTTGGTATGCTGATAGGCGTTAAGATCCGCATATCTAGAAAGGCCCTAAAAAAAAAAATTAAAATGGCGTTTTTTTTTTATTGGGGGTTTAACGACCACCGTGAACAACTCAATGGGCTATAAGCAGTCGCCCGTCCCTAATTTAGGGCCACTCGTTCCAGGGAAGGGAGAAAGCCAGAGCCGTAAAACAAACACAACATCTATGCCTCACCGGAATTCGAGCCCGGACCCCTTTTTTGTTGATTGGAGGTTTAACGACCACCGTGAGCAACTCAATGGGGCTATAAGCAGTCGCCCGTACTTAATTTAGGGTCACTGGTTCCAGGGAAAGGAGAGAGCCAGAGCCGTAAGACAAAGACAACATTAATGCCTCACCGGGATCCGAACCCGGACCCCCTTTTTTTAATATTGATTGGAGGTTTAACGACCATCGTGAGCAACTCAATGGGCTATAAGCAGTCACCCGTCCCTAATTTAGGGCCACTGGTTCCAGGGAAGGGAGAGAGCCAGTGCCGTAAGACAAACACAACATCCATGCCTCACCGGGATTCGAACCCAGACCCCGTTCGGACGAATGATCAGAGGCCATCGCTTAGACCACTGCGCCACCGGGGCGGCGATTGGAGGTTTAACGACCATCGTGAGCAACTCAATGGGCTATAAGCAGTCACCCGTCCCTAATTTAGGGCCACTGGTTCCAGGGAAGGGAGAGAGCCAGGGCCGTAAGACAAACACAACATCCATGCCTGACCGGGATTCGAACCCGGACCCCCCCTTTTTTTTTTTTTTTTTTTTTTAATTGGAGGTTTAACGACCACCGTGAGCAACTCAATGGGCTATAAGCAGTCGCCCGTCCCTAATTTAGGGTCACTGGTTCCACGGAAGGGAGAGAGCCAGTGCCGTAAGACAAACACAACATCCATGCCTCACCGGGATTCGAACCCGGACCCCTTACGGACGAATGATCAGAGGCCAGCGCCTTAGACCACTGCGCCACCGTGGCGGCTGTAAAGATTGTCTTCTGCTTAGTATTCTGGAAATACTAAGTGACGACAAACAGGTTGAATCCTTTGCGTAAAATGTTTAAGTTGACGCTGCACTTAAATTTTCATTTAATGGTATTCGAACGTAACCTGGTGATTTTATTGTGAGAGTTTCTGAAGAAAATGCCGATTTTCTGTCCCATATCTTTTTCACGAAGTAAGTTTCAGTTGACGTGGGAAGAAATCTGTTTTCTCGTCTTTTGTTCTCATTTGCTGTCTTGAGTTTCATTTCATGTAATCCTTTCCTCTAGATTTCGCAATCCCCCTAGGTCAATAAAGCAGAGAGGTCTTACAGAATGCCACGGAGTGTTCTTTCCTACACTTCATCTCAAAAGAAAAAAAAAGGATACTACAACACCAAACATAACACATCTCTGGCGCTGCTTCTTTCGATACCTTTTCTTTTGTTTCCTTTCTCGCTGGGAATCCAATCGAATACAAATCGCTGGAAGAATTAATGAAAAAGAAATAAGTGCCGAATTGAGCTGGAGACCAGCTACATGATATTTGAATCGGTTTTATTCCTTATTTTCACCAGCATACTTTCTTTAATTTACTAAACACTATGTGCAAAAATGTCTCCGGACACCAGTACTCGGTGTCTGGAGACTTCGGTGTCATCTTTCTTGTTTGTGATGAGAAAAAAAGTCGGCGCCATCTTTCTTATTTGTAATGGATTCCATTGACTATCAATATCTTTAAAATATTTTATTCGTGTCGGAAAGGATTAAAAAAACCTGCTCATCAGAACCGAATATTCTGTGTCATATTTCTTGTTTGTAGTGGGTTCCACTGATTATGAATAACTTTGAAATATTTTATTCGTGTCGGAAAGGATTCGAAAAACATGCTCATTACAATCGAAAATTCGGTGTCATCTGTTTTGTTTCTAATGGGTTCCATTGACTAGGAATAACTTTGAAATAATTTATTCGTGTTGGAAAGGATTCAAAAGATGTGCTCATTACAACCGAAAATTCGGTGTCACCTTTCTTGTTGGTAATGTGAATAACTTTCAAATATTTTAGTCGAGTCGGAAATAATTCGAAAGACGTGCTCATTACAATCGAAAATTCGGTGTCATCTGTCTTGTTTGTAATGCGTTCCATTGACTATGAAAATCTTTGAAATATTTTGTCGTGTCGGAAAAAATTCGAAAGACGTGCCCATTACAACCGAAGATTCTGTGTCATCTGTCTTGATTGTAATGCGTTCCATTGACTATGAAAATCTTTGAAATATTTTATTCGTGTCGGAAAGGATTCGAAAGACGTGTTCATTATAATTGAATATTCGGTTTCATCTTTCTAGCTTGTAGTGGGTTCCATCGACTATGGATATTTTTGAAATATTTCATTCGTGTCGGAAGGGATTCAAATGGAGGGCTCATTACAACCGAAAATTCGGTGTCATCTTTCTAGTTCGCAATGGGTTCCATTGATTATGAATAATTTGGAATATTTCATTTGTGCCGGAAAGGTTCCAAAAGACGCGCTGATTATAACCGAGAATTCGGTGTCATCTTTCTTGTTTGTAATCTGTTCCATTGACTATGAATAACTTTGAAATATTTTATTCGTCTCGGAAAGGATTCAAAAGACGTGCTCATTACAACCGAGAATTCGGTGTCATCTTTATTGGTTCCATAATCGGTTCCAATGACTATGAATATCTTTGAAATATTTTATTCGTGTCGGAAAGGAATTAAAAGACGCATTGATTATGACTGAGAATTCGGTGTCATCTTTCTTGTTTATAATGGGCTCCTTTGACTATGAATATCTTTGAAATATTTCAATCGTGTCGGAAAGGATTCAAAAGATGTGCTCATTAAAACCGGAAATTCGGTGTCATATTGTTTGTAATAGGTTCCATTGACTGTGAATATCTTTGAAATATGTTATTCGTGTCGAAAAGGACTCAAAAGACGTGTTGATTATAACCGACAATTCGGTGTAACGTTTCTTGTTTGTCATGGGTTTCATTGGCTATGAACATCTTTGAAATATTTTATTCGGGACGGAAAGAATTCAACTGACGTGCTCATTATAACCGAATATTTGGTGTCATCTTTCTTGTTTGTAGTGGGTTCCTGTGACTGTGAATAACTTTGAAATATTTTATTCGTGTCACAAAGGATTCAAAAGACGTGCTCATTACAACCGAAAATTCGGTAGCATCTTTCTTGTTCATTATTATTTCAAAAATGCTTTCTGAGGAAAATTTAAGAAAAATGAATCAATTTTGGTGGACAATGATTATAAAGATTTTCACCTTATAAAAGAAAACATGTGATACGTGATATCCGGAAATCATACTATATCTGCTAAGCATTATTTTAATAACAATATGTTTAATAGAAGATGTATAGTTTGAAAAAAAATATGAGTCCGTAAGATATTGGATGTCGTTGCTATATGATCATCTTACTATACAGAAGATGTTCAAACATTTTTGGAACGTTTCTGATCAGAAATTACAGAAAATAAAAGAACTTCTAAGAATTGAAGCTGGTAACATCTTGTCAGATGATCACGAAGGAAACAACTGCTGCAGTTAAATATCGTCTGCTAAGAAAATGGCGCACGTAAACAAGCTGTGGATATAAGGTTATGTTTTTGCTCTTTACGAAGAGAAATATTCTTTAGATGAACAGGAAAGAAACATCTGCTGCAGTTAAATATCGTCTACTAAGAAAATGGCGCACGTAAACAAGCTGTGGATAGAAGGTTATGCTTTTGCTCTTTAGGAAAAGAAGTGTTCCTATTCTGTAATCAAAAACCGCTGTAAAAATCATGGAATTTGTATTTCTAAATATGAAACAAGTTAGTGAAATCATGCAATGCATTGATTATGATACGCTTTCCAACATACCAGAAATCATTACTCAAGTTAAGAGGATAATGGCTGTGGAATAAATCTTGCTCCTGTGCCCTGACCTTTGACCCCTTTTTGATTATATTCAACATAACCGGTTCAGTGTACCTCCGGAACAAAATGATAATGTTTTGTCGCAATCGAAGCATTTTTACGTAAGTTATGGTGCATAAGGGCAATGGAATCAATCCCTCTCCTATGTCCTGACCTTTGCATTACTTCAATTTTCAATAGCATTTGTCCCCAGGTGGTCCCCTAACATATACTATTTTTTTAAATCGAACTATTTTTAGTCACGTTATGACGCGTAAAGTCAATGGAATGGATTCCGCTCCAATGTCCTGACGTTTGACCCCATTTCGCCCACTTTCAAGAGCGTTCATCCACAAGTGGTTATCTTCCAAATACTAAACTTTCATCGAAATTGAACCATTTTACGCGAGTTACGGTGCGGACGGGTGGTCAGACAGACAGACGGACAAATCTGGAGGATATACGCTTCTTCAACCTACGGTTGGAAAGCGTAGATGAGCAATATTTTTAATAACATAGGGAAACATCGTCAGGCATTGCTTTTAATACGAAAAAGAACACTTAACGAATATTCAAGGAAGGTACGTACTATTACGACTATTTCAAAAGTAAGGTTTCTGTTCATAAAAGAAATTCCGCCGACTGGAAGAGCAATCACTAAGTGGTTAAAAATCTCTGCGTCAAATGTAAACAAGGCAATCAACAAAGACTTGGAAAAAAAAAAAAAAAACGTAATGTGTATCGCTTTTTTCTTAGGCACGGGTTTGAGCGCAGAACATGGTGCAAACGTTTTTAAGAAAATCTCTTAGCCGGTGACAGATGGAAATTTATTGTAACTATTGATGAAGCATGTATCTTTTTTTTAGGCACGTGGCTGAGTGCAGAACACGGTGTAGATTTCTTTGTGAAAATCATTTAGTCTCAGACAGATGGAAATTTTTTGTGACTATTGATGAAGCATGGATCTTTTTCTTAGGCACGTGGCTAAGCGCAGAACACGGTGTAGAATTCTTTATGAAAATCATTTAGTCGCCGACAGATGGAAATTTGTTGTGACTATTGATGAAGCGTGGATCTTTTTCTTAGGCACGTGGCTAAGCGCAGAACACGGTGTAGAATTCTTTATGAAAATCATTTAGTCGCAGACAGATGGAAACTTGTTGTGACTATTGATGAAGCATGGATCTTTTTCTTAGGCACGTGGCTGAGCGCAGAACACGCTGTAGATTTCTTTATGAGAACCATTTAGTCGCAGACAGATGGAAATTTGTTGTTACTATTGATAAGCATGGATCTTTTTCTTAGGCACGTGGATCAGCGCAGAACACGGTGTAGAATTCTTTATGAAAATCATTTAGTCGCAGACAGATGGAAATTTGTTGTGACTATTGATGAAGCATGGATCTTTTTCTTAAGCACGTGGCTCAGCGCAGAACACGGTGTAGAATTCTTTATGAAAATCATTTAGTCGCAGACAGATGGAAATTTGTTGTGACTATTGATGAAGCATGGATCTTTTTCTTAGGCACGTGGCTGAGCGCAGAACACGGTGTAGAATTCTTTATGAAAATCATTTAGTCGCAGACAGATGGAAATTTGTTGTGACTATTGATGAAGCATGGATCTTTTTCTTAGGCACGTGGCTCAGCGCAGAACACGATGTAGAATTCTTTATGAAAATCATTTAGTCGCAGACAGAATGAAATTTGTTGTGACTATTGATGAAGCATGGATCTTTTTCTTAGGCACTTGGCTCAGCGCAGAACACGGTGTAGATTCCTTTATGAAAATCATTTAGTCGCAGACAGATGGAAATTTGTTGTGACTATTGATGAAGCATGGATCTTTTTCTTAGGCACGTGGCTCAGCGCAGAACACGGTGTAGAATTCTTTATGAAAATCATTTAGTCGCAGACAGATGGAAATTTGTTGTGACTATTGATGAAGCCTGGATCTTTTTCTTAGGCACGTGGCTCAGCGCAGAACACGGTGTAGAATTCTTTATGAAAATCATTTAGTCGCAGACAGATGGAAATTTGTTGTGACTATTGATGAAGCATGGATCTTTTTCTTAGGCACGTGGCTCAGCGCAGAACACGGTGTAGATTTCTTTATGAAAATCATTTAGTCGCAGACAGATGGAAATTTATTGTGACTATTGATGAAACATGAATCTTTTTCTTACGCACGTGACTCAGCGCAGAACACGGTGTAGATTTCTTTATGAAGATCACTTAGCCGGTGACATATTGGAATTTGTTGTGACTATTGTTGAAGCATGGATCTACTTGAAGGGGTGTAACAAAAAAGATCGATTTGCTATCGCAAGAGAACAAAGAAAAATACTTACAAACTTGGTTCCAAGTTTCCAATGAAAGTTTCGGTAAAGGATTCACGACTATTGCTGGTTTCTCATACAATGGGAAAATCAATTCCATGTATGTATTACCAAAATAATGTTTGACTCCTATATTTAAAGAGAAAATGTCATTCTTCCAGGTAGTGTGACTTCCAATAGCAGAACGTAATAAGGATAAAACTACCAGTCGTGCATTCATATCTTCTGCCCTATTTCTTGGAAAACAAGTTAGAAAAATCATGCAATGCATCGATTATAATACACTTTCCAACATACCAGAAATCATTACTCAATTTATTACTGAAGTTATGAGGATAATAGCTGTGGAATAAATTTCGCTTCTGTACTCTGACCTTTGACACCATTTCGATCATATTCAACAAAACTGGTTTAGTATGCTTCCGAAATAACATACTAAAGTTTTGTCGCAATAGAAGCATTTTTAGTTAAGTTATGAGGGTAATGGATGTGGAATAAATATTGGTCCTGTGCTCTTACCTTTGGCCTCATTCTGATGATATTCAATAGGACAGGTTCAGTGTACCTCTAGAATAACATGATAACGTTTTGTCGCAATCGAAGAATTTTTACGTAAGTTATGACGCATAAGGTCAATGGAATGGATCCCGCTCCTATGTCTTGACCTTTGACCCCATTTCTTTCATTTTTAATTGGGTTCGTTCCCAGGTGGTCTCTACCACATACTAAAATTTCATCGAAATCAAACCATTTTTGCTCTAGTTATCGTGCGGACGGACAAAGCTGGAGCATATATGTTTCTTTAACCTACGGTTGGAAAGCGTAAAACAATGAAAAAAAAAAGAGACGGAAATCAAGACTATACATTTTACCCATATACCTTCAAAGTCCCTGATGTGTTACCTATGGACAATTGTGCCTTGGGCTTGCTTAAAAGAGAGCTTTCTACACGCAGACCTAAAACAATGATTGGGGTATGGAAACAGTGGAAGAGAAGTGGAATAAAATACCACTACCAATTTAAAAAAATCCTGTTATCTTGGATAACAGGATTTAACCTCCAACCAAAAAAATAGACAAAACAAGAACGATTACACCAAATTTTCGGGTGTAATAAACACGTCTTTTGAATCCGTTCTGACGCAAATTAAATTTATCGAAGCTATTCAAAGTCAATGGAACCGGCATGGAAAACTATAGTATCTGGCCAAAGAATTAAGTTTTTCAATTGGGTTTTTAATACCGTAGATATTGCTGTAAACGGAATCCTGAACTTACACCCTGTGGTTGCAGACTTGTGTGTTAAGAAAAATTTGAATTTATAGGAGAAACATTTCGCAGCGGAAACGCTCTCTAACAAAGAAATAATTTCTCAAATCGTACTCTCCGAAGCAGAGATATGGACAAATATAACATACGCATATACACCCCCTGGCGGGAAAACCATGCATTATTTTAGGAAGAAAGTATTCTTAAAAGGTTTTTCGATATGAACGGTATCGGTCCAAGAAAAAATATTTTTATCAAGTTTTCAGATCAGTAGCAGAAATAAAATCATGCGCCCCCTGGTGGGCAAAATTTCTTACCAAATATCCTATCAAGAGCTGTATGCGATACAGGAAGAATTTTTCAAATCGGAGTTTTAGAAGCAGAAATATCAGGGAAAACGCAATTTACCTTTGAATTTATATGAAAATCATTTGCATCGGAAGCACTATCCAACAAATGAGGAATTTTTCAAATTGGACCCTTAGAAGTTGAGATATTGACAAAAATAGGATATAAATCTACTCCTCCTGGCATAGAAACCATGAATTATTCTAAGAAGAAAATATTCTTAAAATTCTCCTCGATATTATCAGCCCACAAACGAATTTTTTTTTCAATCAAGATTTTAGAAGCTCAGATTTTGCTGTAAATACATCAGTAGCGGAAATTAGGACTTACGCACCCTGGGGGCCAAACCATTTTTACCCAAAACTAGAAATTATATGCAAAGGAGTTTTTTTATCAGGAGCTGTATCAGGTGCAGAAAGGATTTTTTCAAATCGGAGTTTTAGAAGCGCATATATTAGGCGAAACACAATTTACTTTTACGCCCCCTAACGGAAATTCTATGAATTACTTGAAAATTTGGAAATTATATGAAAAACATGTCACACCTGAAACTCTATCCAATAAAGAAAGAATGTTTGAAATAGGACCATTGGAAGCAGAAATATTGACAAAAATAAGATATATATCTACGCCCCCTGGCGGAGAAACCATGCAATATTTTAAGAAGAAATATTCCGAAAAGGTTTCTCGATGTGAGTGGCAACGGTCCAAGAACGAATTTTTTCAATCGAGATTTTAGAAGCTGATATTTTGTGGCAAATACTTCAGAAGCAAAAACTAACACTTACACCCAATGGTGGCCAAAGTATTCTTTACCAAAAATTAGAAATTACGGGGTAACTTGGATAATTCAAAGCTGAAGGGACCACAAAAATAATTTGAATTAGGCAAGTTTAAATATGGGCACATTCAAGTACTGTAAAAAACAACATATTTATTCATAACATACAAAAAAAGTACAGTACGGTAAATTTACAAATTTGTTGTAAAACAAACGTGAAATTTTGGCCTGCTTCTTAGAATTTATGTTATGAGTAAGTATAAATTCTTCAAGTTTATCGAGTGAATGAAATAGAGAGTGACTTACATTCTGCTGTCCCTCAACAAACTTCCTTAACTGTTGGAGGTGAACCAAGGCCTCTACTGGTTTTGGAATGTGCTCTTCAGGAAATTCTGGCCGATCCAGTTCTTCATCTGAAGATACATAGTAGGTCTCCTTATTTATAACATCAGACACGATGTCATAATCTGTGAGCTCACTACAATAAGCTAAATTGTCATCAACTCTCTCAAATGCCTTATACGGTACATCACGGCCTACATCTTCCCAGTACTCCACAGCCTACATCTTTCTAGTACTCCAAAAGCCTCATACGTAACATCACGGCCTATGTCTTCCCAGTACTCCTCAGTGGGTATAATCTCCACGCTACCATTACCTCGATGTAGTTGAGACTCATCATCGGGGTGCTGGAAGCCTGCCTTTCCGAAGCAGTTGGCTGTAGTTTCAGGTTTAACTTGTTGCTTCATCTAGAACTCGGAACTTCATCCAGAACAGTACGTACCCATTTTGAAAGGTAATTGTTGGAAATACAAGAACACGAAAATATGGCTTTCTTCGAATTAAACAAAAAAAAGTTCGAACTAAGGAGGGTTTTTTAAACATTATTTGTACAGAAAATTCAAGGGACGAAATGAAAAACTCGAATTAACCAAGAATTCGGATTAAAAACGTTCGAATTAGACAAGTTACACTGTATATGCAAAATATTTTCCACCAGGAGCTGTATCCGCCGGATATATTTTTTTTTCAAATAGGAGTTTTAGAATAAAAGATATCGGGGAAAACAAAATTTACTTTTCGCCTCCTAGCGGAAAATCTATGCGTAACTTGAAAAAGTAACTATACCCAAAATACTATTCGACATAAACGGAATCGAAAGATAAAAGCATTTTTTCAATTGGATGTTTAGAAGCAAATATATGGAATAAAATGTATTTTGAATTCGATATCATCTGCATTTACGCCCTCTAGCGGCAAAACTATACACCGTAAAAAAAAAAAAACACGAAATGAAGACTAATCATTCGCATATTTTGAGCTTCCTAATGAAAAAAGAATTTTTCAAATTGGACTAAGGATTACAGAGATACGGTGTTTATAGGAGGTCGGACGCACAAACCGATAACATAAGCACGATCTTTTTTTACAAAAGACATGTTAAAAAGGGAAATATTTTATGTAAAACATTTATTATATTGCTGAAAAATCGTTCAAAAGATGTATAAACATCATGAGTAATATGTGACGACCTGAAAACCGAAACATTTCAATAGGTAGAAAACAAACAAATTTCATGAACCACAGACAATTTTTTTTTTAGAATTAAGAAGCGAAAGAATATAAAAATAAAAGTGATGTCGCTTAAATTACAGAAAGACAGAGAAAGCAATTAAACGGAGGTTTCGGAACAAATATCGATATGAGAATTCATATTCACATATGGGGATGTAAGGTCAGGTGATGCGTAACATCACAGCCTCTCCTTGACAAATGTCAACCCCGCCTTCTCGTGGTGCATCCTGTTCCCACTAAAGGGGCTCTGACGACCGCCCATAGCGGTATAACTATACCATCGGGATTAGAGGAAATTCTATCCCACACTCACCAACCCGCTTGGCCAGCGTGGTGAGTTATGGCCAAACCCCTCCAAAATGATTCCACAACTTAAATCTTGGCCCTCAGTCTCCGGCAGCTGGAATGTACCTGGCCAAGGCAGCGGCCAGTGCGACATGAAGGCAGAGGGTGCTAAGAATCCCCGGAGAACCGGACTAGGCTGCCATCTGATGCTGACCTTGGCTACTTACAATGGACGCTCTCTATCTTCTGATTCAAGGCTTCTTGAATTGGAAGAGGAACTGCAAAGGATCAAGTGGGACATCGTGGGGCTAAGTGAAGTAAGGAGAAAAGGAGAAGATCTCATCGAACTGAAAAGTGGACATCTCTTCTACTATCGTGGGACAGATACTGGCAGAACTAGTGGTGTTGGATTTATAATAAACAAGAAACTGAAGGATAAAGTTGTAGAAGTTGAAAGTTCCTCTGACAGAGCTGCACGACTTGTTATCCAACTCTCGAAAAGATACCAGGCTCAGATTATTCAAACTTATGCACCCACCACAAGTCATCCTGAAGAAGAAATTGAAGAATTTTATGAGGAAATTTGTCATCTAAATAATAAAGGTAAGCAGCACTTGAAAATAATTATGGGAGATTTCAATGCAAAAATAGGGCAACGGCAACAGAATGAAACTTCAGTAGGTAAATTCGGTCATGGCAACAGAAACCAGCGTGGAAATACTCTCGTTGAGTTTGCAGAGGCAGAAGGGTTTTTCATCTTGAACTCCTTTTTCAAGAAAAAGCCACACAGGAAATGGACATGGAGACATCCAAATGGGACGACAAGTGAAATTGATTTTATTATGTGTAACAAAAAATTCGTCATAGAAGACTGCAGTGTGCTAAACAAGTTCAACACAGGTAGTGACCATAGATTGGTGAGATGTAAGATGCACCTCAACACTAAACTTGAACGTGGCAAGCTCATAAGACAAACAAAATCTATTGACATAACCAACCTTAAAAAACACCATAATACCTTCAAGTTAGAACTGAAGAACAGGTTCTCTGCTTTAGAAGGCCTAACATCGGAAGAAGTGGACATCTCTGAAGTTAACAGAAAAGTAACCAAAGCTCTTATGGAAACAGCAACAAAATTGGCTGGGTCTAAGAACAAGTTGCATGTGAACAAATTATCAGGAAAAACCAAAATGTTGATGCAAAAAAGAAGAGAGATGAGAACAACTAAAGAAGATGTGACTTCCAAAGTGGAATATATAGAGCTATGCAAGACAGTAAGAAAAAGTATCACTGAAGACGTAAGGAAATTCAACTGTGAACTAGTGAGGAAAGCAATTGAAAACAACCAAAGCCTAAAGATAGCAAAGGGACATCTCAGTAAGGGAAGAAAACAGATTATGGCACTGAGAAAAGAAGATGGTTCTGTAACAAGAAATAGAGGCGAAATTTTGACAAGAGTGAAAGATTTCTACTCCAAATTATATGAAAGAGATGATATATGCACTCCTGACATCATGAAAGATACCAGTACCAGAGTTCCTCCAGTCCTTCCAGCAGAAGTTGCACATGCAATCAAGAACATGAAGCGAGGAAAAGCTCCAGGAGAAGATGGAATTACTGTAGACATCATACAAGAAGCAAGTGGAGAAATCGAAACAGTACTCGCCCAAATTTTCACTCGATGCCTTAATGAAGGAAAGATTCCTGAGGATTGGAACACCGCTACAATGATCCTGCTACATAAGAAAGGTGACATTGAGGATCTCGGAAACTACAGACCTATCAGCCTCCTATCAGTAGTTTATAAAATCTTCACTAAAGTTCTTTCACACCGCTTGAAGGTAACACTGGACATGGCTCAACCGAGAGAACAAGCTGGATTCAGGAGTGGCTACAGCACAATAGATCATATCCACGTGCTGAGAGAACTAATTGAAAGAGCGAGGGAATATGAACTTCCATTGTGCATGGCTTTTATCGATTATGAAAAAGCCTTTGATTCGGTGAAACCATCAGCAGTTACAATGGCTCTGAAAACCTGCGGTATTGAAGATGCATACATTAATATTATTAATAACATCTATGAAAATGCAAGTGCAAAGATTAGGCTGTTTGAAAATACAACACACGTAAAAATTGGAAAGGGAGTGAGACAAGGGGACACCATATCTCCGAAGCTCTTTAATGCCACATTGGAGGGTGTTTTTCAGTCGCTGAGCTGGGAAAACAAGGGAATAAAGATTAATGGAGATTATCTAACCCACCTTCGCTTTGCTGATGACGTAGTCATTTTTGCAACTACCCCATCAGAGCTGCAGAGTATGATCCAGGAACTTGCTGACAAGAGTAAAGAAGTGGGATTAAAAATGAACTTTCAGAAGACAAAAGTGATGTTCAATGCTTTTACAAGAAATGAAGATTTATCGATTGATGGAGAAAAGCTGGAGATAACAGACACGTACGTTTATCTTGGACAGCAGATATCAAGTGAATGTCACATTGATGAAGAAATTAATCGGCGTACAAAACTTGCCTGGAGAGCTTTTGGAAGAAACAGCATAATTTTCAAGAGCAATATGCCATTATGTCTTAAAAGAAAAGTGTTTGATCAATGCATCCTTCCAGTGCTTACGTATGGTGCAGAGACATGGACCTTAACTAAAAGAGACATACAAAGGCTGCAGACAACTCAAAGAAGCATGGAGAGGTGCATGCTTGGTGTAACCAGGAGGGATAAGAAGAGGAACTCGTGGATCCGAAAAATGACAAGAGTGGAAGACATCATGATCAGAGTTAAATCCCTGAAATGGCAATGGGCTGGACATACTGCCAGAAGGACAGATCATCGATGGACAGCCGAAATTTTAGATTGGATTCCAAGGGACAGGAGGAGACCCAGAGGAAGACCACATGGGAGATGGGTGGATGAAATTCGAAAGTATGCAGGGGTGACATGGAGGAGACTGGCACAAGACAGACCGTTGTGGAGGAAACTTGGGGAGACCTTCGTCCAGCAGTGGATTGATAATGGTTGACAATGATGATGATGATTCACATATGAGTGATTTCAAAATCGCAAAACGGGCATTGTAAATGTTTTCCTTCAAATGAAAAATTGAAAGATAATCCCGAATATAGATTTCGCACAATTGAAAGCATTAACACCGCAAATTCATTTCTTTCTGTTTGTGTTTTTTTTTCCTTTTGATCGAAAGTCACGACCTGAAGCCATGAAATAGAGAATTTATTTGCACCACGACAAAAACAGTACGTTAGAGCGAACAAAGGATTTGAGAAACCGTCAAAGCGAACAATGGATATGAGGAAAACTGTATTCGCGTATATTTATATGTCAAATAGAAAACAAAAAGCAGAAAATGTTCGGGCAATTTCCAGTAAAAATATGTTCAACTCATGCATTCTTACAAAAGTAAAATCCTAAAGATTATCATAACTTTACAAAAATTCCTTCGAAGAAACAAGATCAGTGCATATTATAAGAAGCTGAAGGCTGCATATTATTTTTTCCTTTTCACGGCATCTCTTACGTTTAATCTTCGCTACTGTTGCCTTATAGGATTTTCTTGCAAAGAAGAGAATAATAAAAAAAACATTGATCGGTAGCATTCACCTCGGACACATAAAAACACAAGGTAAAACAATGTTTACAGTGTAGAACCGAATGATCAATACTGCAGAATGGAAGAGGTATCTGAAAAAATGCAAATGTCTTTTCAATCCCATTATTTCGGCCGACTGAAATGCGGACTAAATAAAGAAAACGCCAGCAAAAAAGTCGGCTTCATAGCACAGTGAAAAAATAAATCGCTAAGTACACAATTGAAGAAAAAAAATTGCTGTAGTTGTTTTTCGCTGTTATAAAAGCTCCCACCTTAATGGAGCATTGATTTTTTTTTCTTTGCAACTTTTCAATTTGCTTTATCGCGTTCGGGAAGATATTTCGAAATTTATATTCCAGCTAGTTTTAAAATGCATGAAGAATTTTCTAGAACGTAGTACTGCAGTGCACTCAGAATGGGCAGAAAAGGTCATCATTCATTTGAAAAATTTCTGATTCCATCCTCTGTAGGTTAAGCATTGGTCATTTCATGACCTAAGTAAATTCGTGGACGCCCTTTAGCCCAGTGGTCTAAGCGAAAGCTTCTGATCATCCGTCCGAAAGGGGTCCGGGAGTTGTGTTTGTCTTACAGCACTGGCTCTCTCCCTTCCCTGGAGCCAGCGACCCTAAGTTACGGACGGGCGACTGCTTATAGCCCATTGAGTTGCTGACGGTGGTCATTAACTCTTCTTCTGACCATTTGAACGAGATGGCTCCAGGTTACAATCCCGTTGAGGTATGGATGTTGTGTTTGTCTTACGGCACTGGCTCACTTTCTTCCCTGGAACCAGTGACCCTAAATTAGGGACGTGCGATTGCTTATAGCCCATTGAGTTGCTGACGGTGGTCATTAACTCTTCTTCTGACCATTTGAACGAGATGGCTCCAGGTTACAATCCCGTTGAGGTATGGATGTTGTGTTTGTCTTACGGCACTGGCTCTATCCCTTCCCTAGAACTAGTGACCCTAAATTAGGGACGGGCGATAGCTTATAGCCCATTGAGTTGCTGACGGTGGTCATTAACTCTTCTTCTGACCATTTGAACGAGATGACTCCAGGTTACAATCCCGTTGAGGTATGGATGTTGTGTTTGTCTTACGGCACTGGCTCTCTCCTTTCCCTGGAACCAGTGACCCTAAATTAGGGACGGGCGACTGCTTATAGTCCATTGAGTTGCTGACGGTGGTCATTAACTCTTCGTCTGATCATTTGAACGTGATGGGTCCTGGTTACAATCCCATTGAGGTATGGATGTTGTGTTTGTCTTACGGCACTGGCTCTCTCCCTTCCCTGGAACCAGTGACCCTAAATTAGAAACGAGCGACTGCTTACAACCCATCGAGTTGCTCACAGTGGTAGCTAAATATCCAACCAATAACAATAATGAATTCGTGATATAGCATAAGCGGCTATTTATAGAGCAATTACTGTCTTAATTCGTTTCAACTTTTAATCATAAATGGCAACAGATGTCCAGTCTCTAAAATCAGAAGGAGATTTTCAGTAAGTTGTTTTATTCATATCACAGAGAAAGTTATTCAACGTGTGGCTGGAATCGAAAAGTCTTTTGTGCTGGTGTTTAGTATGCAAGGTAGAAGAGCGGATCTTTTAAGAAGCAAAATATAGGTAAGCGAACAATATTTAACCAAGTTATTGATTAGCCTGCTGTCTGATTCAAATATGCACTTGCAAGTCATTTATGAGCATTCTACAGCGTGAGGAGGCTTGGCCACGGGCACATGATCCTTAGCTTTGGGGAGTTCATACAACGATCTCGCTACAGAACTTCAAAATCAGATTGTTCAATAGAAGATTGAAATTTAACAATTAATCAATCCTCAAGTATTCCAGCGAATCGCCGCTATTCCCGGAATGTTTTCGTCGTATGGATACGTAAAAAGTGGGAACGGAGTTTTCCGTTAATATACGAAAGAAATTGCGGAAAAGTTTCTGAAAATTCAGAATTTTCCATTAACACATCTTAACAAGTTAATAAAATCATTCAATGCTCCCGTCGTCTCATTGCTGGTGGATTGAATGGAAGATGCCCCGCCGAGAAACCGCTCATAGCAGTCAAGAATTGACGAGCAAAATCGCGTTCGCGCGTCTTCATCGACACTGGACAGCGGCGGACTGGAGTAAGGTGCTTTTCATCGACGTGAGCAAGTTTAACTCGTTCGGAAGTGATGTCATCCGATACGTACGACATCCGTGTGGCTAGAGATTCAACCCCCAGTTCATTCAGCCGACTGCCAAGCACGGAGGAGGATCGTTCATGGTTTACGGCGCCTTCTCTTGCAATGGAATAGGCCGCATCATCAAGATTGACGGAATAATGACCGGCCAGAGCTACACGAACGTGCTCCTCAACGATGTCATCCCACGGGCAAACCAGAACATGCAACCCGTATGGATCATACAGCAAGATAACAACCCGAAGCACACCTCCAGATTAGCGAAGGCAGCCTTCCAGCAGCAACAAGCCACACTTCTTGACTGGCCAAGCCAATCTCCAGACCGCAACCCCATCGAGCAAATGTGAGAGGAGCTGGAGAGACGATGTGCGAAGAAAACCTGCCGGAATAGGGCCCGGAAGTTCGACCAGGTGTCTGCAGAATGGGCGCGAATTCCGCAGGTCACCGTCGAGAAGCTAGTGGACTCGATGACGGCCCGTTGTGCAGCTGTTATTAAGTCTCGTGGTTATCCGACTAAGTATTAGTTATTGTTTTGTCGTTTTCTCGTACTTGTTTTCTGTTATCGTTGCATTAAATGAGTGTGATACACACCTACTTTGTTGGTCAATTTGTATGATATTTCCGATTAAGCTCGGTACCTGATCTGTGTTAAGGTTTCCGATCCATCTGCATATGGGTCATGTTTACAACTGAATAACACATATGATATCCCAAAATGACCCGATTTGGTCCAGCAGAAAAAACATTGTGGTCGAAAAAGGGTTTCGCCAAATACTTTTGTTCATTACTGTATGTAAACGTTCCAATCGGTAATAGTTTTTTTTTTTTTTTTTTTTTTTTGATTGAAGGTTTTTTTTTTTTTTTTTTTTTTTTTTTTTGATTGGAGGTTTAACGACCACCGTGAGCAACTCAATGGGCTATAAGCAGTCGCCCGTCCCTAATTTAGGGTCACTGGTTCCAGGGAAGGGAGAGAGCCAGTGCCGTAAGACAAACACAACATCCATGCCTGACCGGGATTCGAACCCGGACCCCTTACGGACGAATGATCAGAGGCCAGCGCCTTAGACCACTGCGCCACCGGGGCGGCCGGTAATAGTTAAACGACAAATATTTTACACAGAATGTTATTCATCGCGAAGTCTTTTGAAAAACGGAAATAAATAACATATGATTTTTAGTTCTAACATGAATGAGTCCTTACCGTATAAGTTTTTATTATGTTTCCTTACAGAAATCCGACTTCTGTTTTTTTCAATGTGCTTCAATTAAATATTTCACTCCTTCATAGGACGGTCAACACCCATCATACACTGGTGTTCAAAATTAGAGGCCGCCTAACCGGGTTCGAATCCCGGTCAGGCATGGATGTTGTGTTTGTCTTACGGCACTGGCTCTCTCCCTTCCCTGGAACCAGTGACCCTAAATTAGGGACGGGCGACTGCTTGTAGCCCATTGAGTTGCTCACGGTGGTCGTTAAACCTCCAAAAAAAAAAAAAATTAGGAGAATTTGCACATTTTGTCGATTTTAACAAAAAGTACGGAACCAAAGTTACAAATTATGCGGCCGAATGAGAAGGCAAATTTGCAGTGTCGAATACGTAAGCGGTCACGTGAGTGTGGGCGGAGCTGTGACAGCGGAGAGCATGAAAAACACGTGGTTTTTTCCGCGATGAGTTCGCTCCGTACTCCTCGGCGACATTCATTGTGTTTATTGCAGGAGTTGGTTCGATTTCATAAGCAGTCAGGTAAAATGAGTTGCCACGAACGTATTGATGACGGAATGAGGTGGAGGATCGTCGGTAGATTGGAGGCAGGGCAATTTCAAGTGCAGGTTGCTACAGAGCTCAATGTAACTCCCAGTGTCGTCTGCAATTGGTGGAATCAGTTTAAGGACATCGGATCCATATCGAGAAGGCCTGGCCAAGGTCGTCCAAGAGCCACGACGGGCCAATGAAGATCGTTATTTGGCACTTTCAGCGAGGCGCCACAGGACTGCTAAAGCTCCACAGCTATCTCGTGAGCTGCATGCCGCCACTGGAACTCGAGTTTCAAGGGTTACTGTTTCCCGAAGGCTTCGTGAGAGAGAGGGCTTTTTGCCAGAAGACCCGCTCTTTGCGTCCCGATCATTTCAGCACACAAGAGAGCGCATTTAGCATGGTGCAGACAACTTCAGCCTCGGACCAGACTTCAGTGGGGTAACGTTCTCTTCACAGACGAGTCGCGATTCAGCCTGGACACTGATTCTCGACGTACCTTTATCTGAAGAGAACCTGGGACCCGATATCTTTCCTCCAACATCCGAGAAAAGGACTGCTGTGGCAGCGGAGGTGTCATGGTCTGGGCAGGCATCATGTTGGATGGCCGCACACCTCTCCATGTGTTTGACCGAGACTCTCTGACTGCTGAGAGGTATGGGGATGAGATCAAACAGCCCTATGTTCTCCTTTTAAGGGGCGCAGTTGGCTTTCGGTTCCTTTTTATGGACGACAACGCTCGTCTACATAGGGCTCACCTGGTCGCCGATTATCTTGGAAGTGAGGATATTCGTCGGATGGATTGGCCAGCCAGATCGCCAGACCTAAACCCTATCGAACATATCTGGGACGCTCTTGGGAGGGCAATTGCAGCTCGCCATCCCCCTCCAAGAACCATCCAGGAGCTGAAAACTGCGTTTCTGCAGGAGTGGGACAGACTTCCACATGGACTCATCAACTGCCTCGTTTCCAGTATGACGTCACGCTGTGAGAGAGGACCATACCCCATATTAGAGTCATTTTTATGTTCGATCTTGCAACGTGGATTTTGGACATTTCTGCGCTGCTGAGTCTTACTGACGATCCTGAGTGCGTACCATGACTGTTGTATGGTATAATTTTGTCTCTTATATAACTGTGTATCCATACCGAATTTCAGTAAAATGTGTCCATTTGCTTTTCAGAAATTCGACAAATGTGCAAATTCTCTTCATTTTGAACATCAGTGTATATTAAATTTTATTTAAAGCGTAAAAAACAACCTCCTAGGACGAGCTATACCATAGTGGATCATAGTTCTGTTTTTCTTACAAGACATGACACCCACAGATAAATAAAGAGGTATACGCAATGGAATGACCATCTGAGTGGAGTGAATCATAGGTATTACAAATACTCCGTCTTTCGGGAAGAATTCAGGAAGAATTCCCCTATATTCCGTAAACAGCATAAGATGAATGTCATGGTAACTTTTAGGAAACGGCTACCTGACACATGCATGGCCCACTGCCAGTGCCTTTTACAAATTCGTTGCATTTATCTTCGGCCTCCACCCCATATGTACTTCTCTGTTTACAACCTCTAGATGAATCAGATTTCGGATTGCATGAAGAAAAGCAGGCACACACGTCTCGATATTTCGGAGAGATCACATTATTTTCCTTTCTTGTATAAAGTTTGTTGTGCCAATTCCTGATATTTCAGAATGGGCACAAAAATATAATGTGTCAATGTGTTTCTTTCGACACAAAAGTATTTTGTACATAGACCCATCGTAAAATGTTGCCTTAAAAAATATTATAGGATCAATGGTGTGCTGTACGCAAAAATAAAATAAGAAAAAAACTTCACTCCCTCTACGTGATATAACAAATATCATAACTCAATTCTTGTTAAGCGTGTATCAGATAATTTCATTTCATTTCATATATATATACAGGGTACAGATTATGGCACTGAGAAAGAAGATGGTTCTATAACAAGAAATAGAGGCGAAATTTTGACAAGAGTGAAAGATTTCTACTCCAAATTATATGAAAGGGATGATACATGTACTCCAGACATCATGAAAGGTACCAGTACCAGAGTTCTTCCAGTCCTCCCAGCAGAAGTTGAACATGCAATCAAGAACATGAAACGGGGAAAAGCTCCAGGAGAAGATGGAATTACTGTCGACATCATACAAAAAGCAAGTGGAGAAATTGAAACAGTACTCGCCCAAATTTTCACTCGATGCCTTAATGAAGGGAAGATTCCTGAGGATTGGAACAACACTACAATGATCCTGCTACATAAAAATGGTGACATTGAGGATCTCAGGAACTACAGACCTATCAGCCTTCTATCAGTGGTTTATAAAATCTTCACTAAAGTTCTTTCACACCGTTTGAAGGTAACACTGGACATGGCTCAACCGAAAGAACAACCTGGATTCAGGAGTGGCAACAGCACAATAGATCATATCCACGTACTGAGAGAACTAATTCAAAGAGCGAGGGAATATGAACTTCCATTGACCGTGGCTTTTATCGATTATGAAAAGGCCTTTGATTCGGTGAAACCATCAGAAGTTACAATGGCCCTGAAATCCTGCGGTATTGAAGATGCATACATTAATATTATTAATAACATCTATGAAAACGCAAGTGCAAAGATTCGGCTTTTTGAAAATACAACACACATAGAAATTGGAAAGGGAATGAGACAATGTGACACCATATCTCCCAAGCTCTTTAATGCCACACTGGAAAATGTTTTTCATTCGCTGAACTGAGAAAACAGAGGGATAAAGATTAATGAAGATTATCTAACTCACCTTCGTTTTGCTGATGACGTAGTCATTTTTGCAACTATCCCATCAGAGCTGCAGAGTATGATTCCAGGAACTTGCTGACAAGAGTAAAGAAGTGGGATTAACAATGAACTTTCAGAAGACAAAAGTAATGTTCAATGCTTTTAGAAGAAATGAAGATTTATCGATTGATGGAGAAAGGCTTGAGATAAGAGACACGTACGTTTATCTTGGACAGCAGATATCAAGTGAGGGTCACATTGATGAAGAAATTAATCAGCGTATAAAACTTGCGTGGAGAGATTTGGGAAGAAACAGCATAATTTTCAAGAGCAATATGCCATTATGTATTAAAAGAAAAGTGTTTGATCAATGCATCCTTCCAGTGCTTACGTATGGTGCAGAGACGTGGACCTTAACTAAAAGCGACATACAAAGGCTGCAGACAACTCAAAGAAGCGTGGAGAGGTGCATGCTTCGTTGTAACCAGGAGAGATATGAAGAGGAACTCGTGGATTCGAAAAATGACAAGAGTGGATGAAATCATGATGAGAGTTAAATTCCTGAAATGGCAATGGACTGGACATACTGCCAGTAGAACAGACCATCGATGTACAGCCGAAATTTTAGATTGGATTCCAAGGGACAGGAAGAGACCCAGAAGAAGACCACATGGGAGATGGGTGGATGAAATTCGAAAATATGCGGGAGTAACATGGAGGAGACTGGCATAAGACAGACCGTTGTGGAAGAAAATTGGGGAGACCTTCGTTCAGCAGTGGATTGATAATGGTTGACAATGATGATGGTGATGATGATATGCAGGGTGTTCAGGTAATGCGGCGACAAACGCAGAGAGTTGTTAGTAGACATCAATAGGAACCAAAATTGAAATGGAACACGCTGTCGCAAACCGCGTTTTGTCGGTGAAAATCGCGAAAATACGTATGCAATCTGTGACTGCAGAGGAGAGGGAAGATGGATGTCAGTTGACCGCTGAATGCGTTCGTGGGTTCACGCAGGATGTCCGACGTGAGCAGCGTCGCAAAACGCATGCGCTGGGGTAAGGAGCACGTGCTCAGTGTTGCCAGATTGGTGTTTGTTTTCCCCCATTTTGGGGAAATATTTAGCTGCTAGGGAAATTTTGGGGAAATAATTTTACAGATGAAATTTGGGGAAATTTTGCGGGAATTTTCAGTAGTAGTTCGAAATAGTCTCGCTCTGGGAATCAAATTGAGAATGAATTACTAGAGGCATTTTCTCAGGGTGACCTGTAACTTGAATAAATAATAATTGGGAAAACAATAAAAAGGTTATACTTGTAAGAGATTATTTATTAAATAGTTCCCATTAAAGTTGTCTCTGGCACTGCGGCCTAATCCTTAACTGTGCGAAAACGTGTTTAACAGCAACACCTCCACTGCCGCCGTGGCATCACTAAGGAGGTGAGGGGGAGGAATAAATTGCTATATGGTGGAATGTGCAAAATAATTTGAAAGAAAAAATCATTTTGTAAATTTCAGTGCTTGATATACACTGACGGAAAAAAATCCCAACACCACGAAATAATAGTTGTAGAGGAATGAAATGGCGGCAATACATTTTAATAGGTAACATATTTAATCGATTAAGGTTTCAAGATCACAGCCTAATGCAAGCGCGAGAGGAGCCATTTTAAATGTGAAATGCTGGTACATTAATAACCGTTGTAACCGCCAGAATGTTGAATGGAACCACGCAAACGTTCATGCATTGTGTCGTACAGGTGCTGGATGTCAGTTTGTGGGATGGAGTTCCATGCCTGTTGCACTTGGTCGGTCAATACGGAGACGGTTAATGCTGGTTGGGGTTGATGCTGGAGTTGTCGTCCAATGATGTCCCATACGTGCTCGATTGGAGAAAGATCTAATGATCTAGCAGGCCACGGCAACATGTCAACACTTTGTAGAGTATGTTGGGTTACAACAGCGGTATGCTGGCGAGCGTTATCCTGTTGGAAAACACCCCCTGGAATGCTGTTCATGAATGGCAGCACAACAGGTTGAATCACCAGACCGACGTACAACTGTGCCGTCAGGGTGCGTGGGATAACCACGAGAGTGCTCCTGCTGTCATAGGAAATTGCTCCCCAGACCATAACTCCAGGTGTAGGTCCAGTGTGTCTCGGCCGCAGACAGGTTGGTTGCAGGCGCTCACCTGGCCTCCTTCTAACCAACACACGGCCATCACTGGCACCCAGGCAGAACCGGCTTTCATCAGAAAACACAACAGATCTCCACTCCGTCCTCCAATGAGCTCTAGCTTGACACCACTCGCGTCGCAAACGGCAGTGATTTGGAGTAAGTATAATGCACGCTACAGGGCGTCTGGCACGGAGCTGTCGTTCAAGTAACCGATTTGTAACAGTTCGTTGTGTCACTGTGGTGGCAACTGCAGCTCGAATTGCTGCCGCAGACGCGGCACGATGCGCCCCGGCCATACGCAGTACACGGCGGTCTTCCCTCTCAGTAGTGCCACGTGGCCAGGGAGATTTGCATAGACGTGATCTTACAGATGTACTCTCAGCGCCTACTAACTGTCGTTTATCTAAAACAA
The DNA here is from genome assembly GCA_039090855.1 of Macrothele yani. Lineage (NCBI taxonomy): Eukaryota > Metazoa > Arthropoda > Arachnida > Araneae > Macrothelidae > Macrothele > Macrothele yani. The sequence continues at coordinate 13,811,277 of CM076999.1, read as the reverse complement.
ACCCTTCTTGGTGTTGGGATTTTTTTCCGTCAGTGTATTTAAAAAGAATTAAAGATGGCCTATTTTTTGTGTGTGTGTTTTTCCAAACAGTTACTATAATATCCCACAAAAAGACAATAAGTTGCTGTACTTTATAGTCTTAAATCAATTGGTCATAAACTTAAAAGAGAAAATTTTGGGGAATTTCCGTTTGGAAACGCTAATTTTGGGGAAAATCTGGCTATACCTTGGGGAATTTTCATTCTTATCACCTGGTAACACTGCACGTGCTGCGGGCGACGTAAGGTAGCGCCATTGCGGTAGTTGGCACGCGTAGCAGGTAGTTGTCTGTTTCAGTGGGGATCGTGATGGCTGACTACACGAACGAGAAATACGCTGATATGCATCTCATTTATGGTCGAGCAGATGGCAATGTACGCTTAGCACACCGGATGTACCATCAGCAATATATGAGGAGGCGTTGTCTGCACCATACCACCTTCGCCACGGTCGATCGATTACTACGGGAGACGGGGACCTTCCAGCCAGCAAGGTGTGATGTAGGGAACGGCGGTAGTGCAGCGAGGTATGTGGTTCATGCATGATGGTGCCCCAGCACATTTTTCCCGCGAAGTGCGTAACCACATCGATGCTACATTACCCAGGTAGGTGGATTGGACGCGCCGGACCCGTTGCATGGCCTCCACGTTCGACGGATCTCAATCCGTTGGACTTCTTCCTCTGGGGTCACTTTAAATCACTCGTTTATGAGACGCCTGTGGACACACCGGAGAATCTCATAGCGCGGGTCGTGGTCGCTGCGACAAACATCAATAGTACACCCGGTATCTTCGAGCACGTCCGGGAATCGTTTTTGCGTCGTTGTAGACTGTGCAATGACGTCCGCCGCCGCCACTTCGAACAACACCTGCAATAATTTCGTCCACATCATTCTCATCGTTCCCTTTCAAGCATTGTACTGTGCACCACAAGCTGTGTTGTAAACCGGCTGTCAAATAAATCTTTTTGTAGTTATTATTGTGCTTTTTGTCATCCCCGCGTGACGTCAGAACCTGCTTACGTATTTTCACGATTTTGACCGACTAAACGTGGTTTGCGACACCATGTTCCATTTCAATTTTTGTTCCTCTTGATGTCTACTAACAACCCTCTGAGTTTGTCGCCGCGTTAACTGAACGCCCTGTAAATTTAAAGGACCAAAAGAAACCAGAATTTGCAGAAATACATCAAAAGCTGAAGACTCGCCAAGCAGCAAAAAATAATGGAAACATAATATATTTCATTTGTAGCTCAACCAACACCAAAAAACAGAATCCAAATGAACAAACTTAAAACACTGAAACATATATATAGCGTGTTTCAAAGCTAATGGAACAAACTTTAAGGGATCATAGAACACATCGAAACCAGCACTTTTTGTCATAGAATGCATGGTCGCAAAGGTACGCGGTTAGGCTCTGAAGGGCGCTTTCCGTTTCCCCACACACGCCGTCTTTCGCAACGCAAAGAACAACATCTTTTACCGGACCGTCTGGATTTTTTTAGGGTCACTGGTTCCAGGGGAGGGAGAGAGCCAGTGCCGTAAAGCAAAGACAATATCCATGCCTCACCGGGATTCGAACCCGGACCCCTTTCGGACGAATGATCATAAGCCATCGCATAGACCACTGCGTCACCGGGGTGGCCAATGTGTTACTTGATCAATATGTCTACATCTGTGTAACACTGTCTATATCTGTGCACATTTATTTATTATTTTTTAATATTGGAGGTTTAACGACCACGGTGAACAACTCAATGGGCTATAAGCAATCTTCCGTCCCTGATTTAGGGTCACTGGCTCCAGGGAAAGGGAGAGAGCCAGTGCCGTAAGACAAACACAACATCCATGCCTCACCGGGATTCGAAACCGGATCAATTTCGTATAAATGACCAGAAGCTATCGCTTAAACCACTGAGCCACCGGGGCGGCCAATGTGTTACTTGATCAATATGTCTATATCTGTGTAACACTGTCTGTATCTGTGCACATTTTTTTATTATTTTTTATTATTGGAGGTGTAACGACCACCGTGAGCAACTCAATGGGCTATAAGTAGCAACCCGTCCCTAATCTAGGGTCACTGGTTCCAGGGAAGGGAGAGAGCCAGTGCCGTAAGACAAATACAACATCCATGCCTCACTGGGATTCGAACCCGGACCCTTCACGAACGAATGATCATAAGCCAACGCTTCGGCTATAAGTAGTCGCGCGTCCCTAACTTAGGGTCACTGGTTGCAGGCAAGGGAGAGAGCCAGTGCCGTAAGACAAACACAACATCCATGCCTCACTGGGATTCGAACCCGCACCCTTCACGAACGAATGATCATAAGCCAACGCTTCGGCTATAAATAGTCGCGCGTCCCTAATTGAGGGTCACTGGTTCCAGGGAAGGGAGAGAGCCAGTGCCGTAAGACAAACACAACATCCGTGCCTCACCGGGATTCGAACCCGAACCCTTTCCGAACGAATGATCATAAGCCAACGCTTCGGCTATAAGTAGTCGCGCGTCCCTATCTTAGGGTCACTGGTTGCAGGGAAGGGAGAGAGCCAGTGCCGACAGACAAACACAACATCCATGCCTCACCGAGATTCGAACCCGGACCCCTTTCGGACGAATAGTCAGAGGCCATGGCTCAGAACACTGCGTCACCGGGGCAGCAAATGTCTGGATGGGAGTACGTACCTTATTTTCCTTCAACAAGTCTTGCCTGAATTGATCCAGAATGTACTAGCAGCCGTCCGCCGTAAAATGTGGTTCCAGCATGATGGAGCACCACCTCATTTCATCACTCAATTGCGTGATTACTTCAACGCCACATTTCCAGGCCAATGGATTGGCCGAGGTGGACCCATCGCTTTGCCCCCACGATCACCAGATCTGTCCTCTCTAGATTTTTTTTTGTGGGGATATTGTAAGTTCATAATGCACTACACTCCCATTGATTTCAATGAGGAACTAGTCGCTGCTGCAGCTGTCTGCGAAATGCCTGGTATTTTCCACAACATACGGGCATCTTTACGTCGACGATGCGAGGCGTGTATCAGGAGTGGCTGTCACCCTTTTCAGCAGCTTTTGCAAAATGTAATTAATTTCAGTATTTACTTATTAATGTTTGCAAATTTGATGTTATTTTGTGATGTCAAGTTTTGTTTTTTATTTTGTCTGCAATAAAGCTTTGTTTTGATTTGTTGTGCCATTTCCTGTTTTCGCGTTGCGAAAGACGGCGTGTGTGGGAAAACGGATAATTTTCAGGGCTATCCCGGTATTAGCAAAAGACTAAGTGTACCAGGGAAAGTGTTTGGTAAGGTTCTTATTGAAAACGTACGGGATCTTACATTAGAGAAAGTGTGGGATGTTTAGAGTGGTTTTATTTTATGCCTAGTAAAGGCTCTAGTTACCAAGTTTTGCATTACGGACAATGATTGAAAAGTATCTGGCTGTTGGGAAGAAAGTTTTTGCTGCCTTCAAATATTTAGAGAAAGCTTATGACCGAGTGAATAGGACACTTTTGTGGAAGGTATTGAATGAATATGTTGTTTCCGGGTATCTACTTAATAGTGTAAAAGCCATGTATGCCGGTAGTAGAGCTTGTGTACGAGTGAATTGTGTTTTATGAAAATGTTTTTTTAATTGGTGAAGGTATTAGACAAGGTTGTGTAATGTCACCATGGATGTTTAATATATTTATGGATGCGTGTATGCGTGATGCCAAAATAGTTAATAGTGGTTTAGGTCTTGGTGATATCCATGTGTGCAGATTGCTGTATGCTGACGACACTGTCCTGTTGGCAGAGAGCAAAAGTGATTTGCAGAGTATGTTGTCTCGGATGTACGAAGTTTGCGTGAAATTCAAACTGAGTATAAATAAGGGAAAACCAAAGTTATGGTGTTTGAGAGAGGAACGGGTAGCACTGAATGTAATGTAAGTATAAATGGCACTGTGATTGACCAGGTGAGTGAGTTTGTGTATTTAGGAAGCATGTTTGACAGAGAGAACAAATTGGATGGTGAAATTAACAGGCCAGTGATTTCTTCTTTGAAAGTAATAGCTGTTCTGGGAGGTTTTCACAGGAATGATGGTTTCTCTAGAAAGTTCCGCGTGGCTGTGTATGAAACTGTAATTGTTCCTACTCTGATGTATGGCAGTGAAACCTGGGTGCTACAGAAGGAACATGGAAGTCGTTTGTGTGCTGGAGAAATGCGTTAATTACGGTGGGTTTGTGGTAAGACACATTCTGATTGTATGAAGAAAGAAGATGTGTTGCAGTTATGTGAAGAAAGAAGATGTGTTGCAGTTATGTGAAGAAAGAAGATGTGTTGCAGTTATGTGAAGAAAGAAGATGTGTTGCAGTTGTGTGATGTGAAGCAAAATGTTGTTATCAAGGTGGAGACTATTATGCTTCGGTGGTTTGGCCATGTTGAAAGAATGAGAGATGCGACGCTTACTAAAGCGTCAGGAAGGAAAGGCAGTGGAAGGCCAAGGAAGACATGGGTGGATCAGATTCAGGAGTGTCTGCATGAGAAAATATTATGAATATGAAGTATAAAAGATCTTGTGTACGGCGTGTAACGGATATCAGTGAAACCCGAGTTGTATGTCAAGATTGCTGTAAATGCAAAAGTTTGATACGACAACAGTAAGTAAAAATACACTGCTGGAAAGTGAGAAAAGAACACCAAGAAGGAATTGGCGGACGATCATGAAATTTACATATGTTAATGGGGTCGAGTTTACGTAGGTGTGATGTTAATTTCGGGACCAACCGGTGAGCGCTTACGCCACAGCACGGCATAATATTCAAATTACCGTCAGTGGTATTTAAGGAGTACGGCGAAGTGAATGTAATCAGTTGTCGGCGTACGGACACGTGCGTAGACCCTGAAGAAGCTGCAATCCCTGGACATGGAAAACGTGCCCGATTTCAGCAGTTATCGGACTTTGAGCGGGGTCGTCTTGTCGGACTCCGCGAGGCCGGGTGGTCGTATCGTCGTATTGCGGAGCGAATTGGACGGAAAGTATCGGTGGTGGTACGATGGTGGCGTAGATGGTCCGAGAAACATTCCCACACGAGTAGACGTGGAACCGGGAGTCACAGACGGACTGATGAGTGGACCAGTCGACGCATAAGAAGAGCGGCGTTGTCAAGCAGAACATCCACTGCGACGCAAATCCGAGCTGCCGTTGCTCCTGAGGTGACTGTGCGAACAATCCGCAACCGTCTACTGGATCTGGCAGGACTACGTGCACGTGTGCCTCTGGCATGTGTACCTCTGACTTCAGCCCACCGTCGGAAACTGCTGCAGTGGTGTCGCCAACGTCTGCACTGGAGAACGCAATGGCGATCTGTCGTGTTCAGCGATAAAAGCAGATTCTGCTTGGGAGCCTCCGATGGCCGTATGCGTGTTCGCAGACCCACAGGGGAGCGTCTCCACCCTTCTTGCATCCGCCAGCGACACACAGAGCCTACACATGGTCTCCAGGTGTAAGGAGCGATCAGCTATCACTCCCGTACACAACTAGTGTTTGTACCGGGTACGTTAAACAGCACCTCCTACATCAACAACATCATTCAGCCCGTTGATGTGCCATTTGTAAAGTCGGTCCATGGTGGTATTTTCCAGCAAGATAACGCACGCCCACACACGGCACGTGCAACGCAACATGCACTTCAGGGTGTGAGAAAACTTCCATGGTCTGCACGTTCACCGGATTTGTCCCCCATTGAGCACGTGTGGGATTTTCTGGAACAACGACTTATCCGGTCTCCACGGCCAGCCACGACCATCCCCGATGTACGCGTCCAGGTTGAGGATGCTTGGAACTCAATTCCCCGAACTTACATCCAACATCTGTACGACAGACTCCATGCCAGAATTGCACAGTGTGACGCAGTTCATGGCGGTTCAACCTCGTACCAACCATGTTACATGGAAATGTTATTTTTCAGTTTACCAGCAAATACAGCTGTATTTTGCCATAATGTTTTGATCACGTTATCCTCTGTATTCCGTTATTATGCTGTATGAATTTCGTTGGTATCAGACGTCTCCTTCTTGGTGTTCTTTTTTCACTTTCCGCCAGTGTATCTGGTGGTTTGCATTTCTTTTTGGAGCTAACGTCTGAATCTCGGAGAACTGCTTGGTGATATGTATGTATGCATGTTATTGTTTTAATTTGTTAAATTTTACCTTGTGTTTGCTGGAGCAGGGGATGTGAGGAGTCATCCCTAGGTGGCGCTTCGGAGGTGGAGCTGCAGGAAAACGAAGTGCAGTCCATTTTGTTCCTTAGCTTCAGAAGGGGTTCAGCGCGCGCTCAGAGAATTGCTCTTATTGAAGCTTATTTTGAATGTAAATCGTACGAAAGGTGTGCACTAATCTGGCGACAGAAATCTCTTGATGATCCGATACCAAGTAAAGATACACTGTACCAAAACGTACCGCGATTTCGCGATACAGGTTCCGTGGATGACAGACCTAGGTGTGAACGACCGAACGTTGGGACAACGGACTTGGTGAATGTCGTCGAACGTCTAATATTGCAGTCTTCTCAAAAATCCGTGAGGCGTTTGTAGCTGCAATTGGGTGCATCACGCGTGTCGACGCACAATGCTCGAAAATATTCGCAGTTACGTGCCTACCGCGTGAAGGTCGTACAGGAGTTAAAGCCACCAGACAATGAGAAGCGCAGTCACTACTGTACGTTGTTACGAAATTCATTCGTAACAACGTTGCCGTTTTGGATAAAACTTTCTTCTCCGATGAAGCGTGGTTTAATCTCTATGGTTCCGTAAACACACAAAACGCTCGATGACAATCCGTTTTTTGGTGTAAATATGACAAGGATGGTAAGTCCGATGATATCCGAAAACTTGAAAATTCTTCTTCCTGGAGCATGAGTCAAATCCGCGTCTCCCAGATATCGTCCGTATATGCTAACCACTACACCACCTAGAATGACCAAGTCTCAAGTTTCGGAATAATTTGAATATAATCATCACAAGATTCGTTAGTCGAAGCAACCGCATTCACGTTTACCAAAGCTGCAGGTTAAGAATTCCATCCCGTGATTGCCCGGAGGAGCAGATAAATCATGAATGGACTACGGGATTACACCATACAACACACATTTTGAAAATGACAATACGTTTTTTTATGACAAGGATGGTAAGTCAGATAATATCCTAAAACTTGAAAGATTCGTCGTCCTGCAGCGGGAATCGAATCCGCGTCTCCCAGATAGCGTCCGGGTATGCTAACCACTACTACACCACCCAGAACGACAAAGTCTCAAGTTTCTGGTTAATTTGAATATAACCATCTCAGGATTGACTAGTCGAAGCAACCGGCATTCATGTTTTTTTTTGGTTTTTTTTATTTTGGATTGGAGGTTTAACGACCACCGTGAGCAACTCAATGGGTAATAAGCAGTCGCCCGTCCCTAATGTAGGGTCACTGCTTCCAGGGAAGGGAGAGAGCCAGTGCCGTAAGACAAACACAACATCCATGCCTCACCGGGATTCGAACCCGGACCATTTACGGACGAATGATCAGAGGCCATCGCTTAGACCACTGCGCCACCGGGGCGGCCGACATTCATGTTAAGCGAATCTGGAGGTTAAGAATCCTATCTCGTGATTGCCCGGAAGAGCAGATAAATCATGAATAGAATACGGGATTACACCATACAATGCACATTTTGAAGATGACTATCGGTTTTTTGTTGTAAATATGACAAGGATGGTAAGTCAGATAATATCCTAAAACTTGAAAATTTCGTCGTCCTGCAGCGGGAATCGAATCCGCGTCTCCCAGATAACGCCCGGGTATGTTAACCACTACACCACCCAGAACGACCAAGTCTCATGGTTATATTCAAATTAATCGGAAACTTGAGACTTCGTCGTTCTGGGTGGTGCAGTAGTTCGCTTACACGGGTGCTATCTGGGAGACGCGGCTACGATTCCCGCTGCAGGACAAAATTTTCAAGTTTTCTGATATTAACTGACTTACCATCGTGGTCATATTTACACCAAAAAACGGACTGTGATCTTCAAAATTTGTAAATCCCCATTCATTACACGGAAAACCGCTGCACTCCCAGAAAATTGGTGTGCGGTGTGCCGTGTCGCGTAGAAGAATCGTGGGCCCTCTGTTTTTCGAATCAACTATTGATGGCGGTGAATACAGAAAACTCATCCAGCAATTTGTTGCGTTGTTAGAATTGGATAAACGGTATTATTGGTTCCAACAGGACAGCGCAACGTTTCACACTAGTAATGAAACATGGACATGCTTAGAGAACTTTTTCGGTGATCGCCACATCACGAAGAATCTTTGGCCACCTCGTTCCTCAGATCTAAGCATCCCTGACTTTTTTCTGTGGAATATTTAAAGAACAAAGTGTATGCAGATAATCCCAAAACAATAAATGAGCTGAAAGCTGCAATTACACAAACAATACAAGAAGTCACTCCTGCAACTTTGAAACGTGTTTCTCAAAATGTGCGCAAACATGATCAGCTATGCCTCCAGGTAAATGGCGCACATTTTAAACATTTTGTTATAAATTCCTCTACAAATTTCTTTTCAATGGTAAGTGCATAAGTTTATTTCATAAATTCAATATACAGGGATGGTCCAAAATAATGAAAACACCTTGAAACAATGGGTGTTACGCACCTAATATAGTGTGGGAGCACCATTGGCATTTAAAACTGCTTGAATCCTCCTTGGAATGGACGCATACAAGTCCTGGATGGTGCTAAGTGGTATGTTGTACCATTATTCTTGCAGAAACTGCTCCAATTCCTTGAGAGACGCCAGAGGAGGATATGGGATCGCACTCTGTTTTCCAACACAGATCACAAGGGCTCAATGATGTTTAAATCCGGTGATTGTGCAGGACAGGGAAGGTGTGCAAGTTCATCCTCAGTTTCCTCAAACCATGATTGAACAGTTGGAGTTCTGTGAATCGGGACATTATCATCTTGAAAGATGCAACCTCCTGACGAAAACAATATCTGCGCCATTAAATGCACATGGTCGGCTAAAATGTGATAATGGGACCTGCTGAGAATTTCGAGATCATGGCCCAAACCATTACGGAACCGCCCCCATGCTTCACTGTAGGAAGGAGACAGTCTGGGTTGTAGGCTTCTGCGGGGGTTCTCCACACGTAAACCCCTCCTGTGGTGAGGAATAGTGAGAAACTTGATTCATCGGAAAACAAGACACGTTTTCTTTGATCCGAAGTCCACATTTTATGTTCCTGGCATAACTGTAGTCTCCGTTTCATATTCACCTGTGACACCAGGGGTTTTGCAATCTCAGCTCTGCAGTAAATACTGTGCTTATGCAGTTCCCTTCGCACGGTATGGGTCGACACTGGGTTTTGGAGATGTGCATTAAGCTCAGCAGTCACTTTCGTCGCCGTGGTCTTCCTCCTTGTGGTCACAATCGTCTTTAATGTCCTCCTGTCTCTCGCAGTGAGTTTGGTTTTCCTTTCACATTTGTGTCTGGCAGATGATGTTGTGCCGTGAACATTGTATGCTGTCATGACCTTCGACACGGTACCTCTCGATACCCCCAATACCTGTACCACTGTGGTTACCGACAAACCAACCAGACGGGCTCCTACAATCTGCCCTCTGTGGAACTGCGACGGGTCACTCATTGTGCCTTCACCTGGAACGAAATGGTGCAAACACCGGTTTACAATGCAATCGCACAGACCCCTGAGACTATAAGCAACAGAGTTTTACAAAAACAAATTGTAGCTGCATGTTCGTTTTACTCAAAAAGCAGCACGTACTAAAGTCACTGTTTTCAGCGAGGTGTTTCCACTATTTTTGGCAACCCCTGTATATTACCGCCTGAAATGTTGATGTATTTGTACAATAATTTCAGGAAGTGTCAGTACGGGAACTTTTAGGACACCCTGTATAATAGACACATGAAGCTATCAGAAAATAAAGGAGGAAGCAAGGAACAGAGGAAACTGGAGGAAGAGAACTTGCTGAGTTACCGTTGGACCTATCAAGAGATAGAACACTAATGCTGCTGATGATAATAAGAAAGGAATTGCGGAAAGGTTCCTTAAAATTGAGATTTTAGTCTGGCGTACGAAAAATCCGTGAAATTCAGAGCTTTTATAACGAAGTAAATTTCTCCGTCATTTTTGTCCACGCCGAGGCTCGAACCCGGGTTCCCTCATTTCGGAATAAGTCACTTTACCAATTGAGCTACGCGGACGTTCATTCTGACTGCTATCTGCCTTTATGTCATGTGCGTCATGCTGGCAGGTATGTCACATCCCCCCGAGAGAGGGCCGGGTGCATGGCCCACGGTTCAGCCGTGACCATGAATCTTTGCAGGCAGCCATCTGCTGTAGAACGTGCACCTGAGAACTCCCAGTCAGTCTGGTGTGTGGAATGCAACGTTACACATATTTACTTTTTGAAGCGCTGGAGAAGGGATTCTCTTATTTTTCCTTATTCGCGGTGTGGAAAGAACATCACACCATTGCGAGATCTTGAACGAGTGGGTCATCCGGGAAGTTCGGGCGCCATTATAACGAAATAAATGTCTCCGTCATTTTTTTCCACGCCCGGGGCTCGAACCCGGGTCCCCTCATTCCGGAATAAGTCACTCTACCAATTGAGCTACGCGGACGTTCGTTTTGACTGCTAACTGCCTTTTAATGTCGTGTGCGTCCTGCTGGCAGGTACGTCACATTTTTTACCGTCATTTCACGGAAAAGGTTGTATCAGAAATGTTTCGTTAATTCACGAAAGATATCACGGAAAATGGCTCGCGAATTGTAGAAGATTTTTTTACAGCGTAATCTTTGAAAACTTGCGAACGTTCTTGAAGAAGAAACGCCGCGTGACATTTCACTTTAAGCTAGCGTAGTTTTCTTTCCAGAAATTTGTTCCTTGATGATCCGAGGAACGCTTTTCTGCCGTGCAGAACCCAATCGGTTAACTAAGGCGCGTTTTGCGAAACATAAAACGAACCCCCGTAACCCGGGAACAGCAATATATGAACTACCACAGATAGGTCTCCTGGCAGTTACTTACTGCGTCTTTCGCCTTTTCATTTTACTCCATGGTTTCCAAGTTTCTTCGGCGATATCTGTCCCCAGTCGACAATGATTACCGGCTTCGCGTGCCCCCCATTTATAAGCATTGCTTGCCCAAAGGATATTGATCCCAAGACACAACGCTGCGAGGACAATTTTACAGCCCTCGCCCACGAACAATAAGGAGGCAGTTAGCTTACGCAACCAATAAAATAGAAGACAGATTTTTGTTTCAAAGTGTTTCTTCTTTCTTCAAGTAATAAATAACACCGTATTGCAGGGGTATTCAACGAAAAAGTATTCCCTTTTTTTCTTACTTTATTTCTCTCCTACGAGAGGAACAATTTTCATCGATTTAAAGAACATTCCCTTCTCCATAGTAAGTGGTCCGGCAAGGCGTGTTCTAAGAACACATTGTGCAATATTAAGTCAAGAATAAAACCCTTTTTTATTGAGATTATCGCTGATCATATCTCGGATGTAAGCAAGGAAAGGAATAAAATCCGGTAGTTAAAAGAAAATTCTGCAGGAATGGGAGTGTTATTTGGAATGCTGAATATTATGTAATTTCTAAGTTTCTGATAAAATTGTTGTATCCGTTTTGTTCTGCCCAAAGTAATAATGCTAGCGATTCTAAGAATATTGCAAATTTTGAAGATGACAATCCGATTTTTGGCGTAAATGTGACAAGGATGGTAAGTCAGATAATATCCGAAAACTTGGCAATCTTTTTTCATCGTCCTGGAGCGGGACTCCCAGAAAGTTCCTGGGTATGCTAACCATTACACCACGCAGAACGACCAAGTTTCAAGTTTCGGATTGTCGTCTTCAAAATTTGTATTATATAGCGTAATCCCGTATTTCTTTCATGATTTATATGCTTCTCCGGGCAAACACGGGATAAGATTCTTAACCACCAGATTCGCTAAACATGAATGCCGGTTGCTTCGACTAGCGAATCCTGTGACGGTTATATTCAAATTGATCGGAAACTTGAAACTTTGTCGTTTTGGGTGGTGTAGTGGTTAACATACCCGGGCGCTTTCTGGGAGACGCGGGTTCGAGTCCCGCTCCAGTACGATCAACATTTTCAAGTTTTCGGATATTATCTGACTTACCATCCTTGTCACATTTACGCCAAAAATCGGATTGTCATCTTCAAAATTTGTATTATATGGCGTAATCCCGTATTTCTTCCATGATCTAAGAATAATACTTGGTTTCTTTTAAGCCGATGAAATACGGAAGGAGAGCTAAATGAAACAGCTTTTTCTAATGGGGAACACAGGCGAACCCATATATAACGAAAATACGAAAGGAGAGCTGAATAAGGTATGTAGGTCATTTCAAAAATTTTGCACATTGCGCATGCGCTGCCAGTAGGATGATGCAATCTCTCCAAGGCGCTGGCCTCTGATCGTCCGTAAGGGGTGCGGGTTCGAGTCCCGGTCAGGCATGGATGTTGTGTTTGTCTTACGGAACTGGCTCTCTCCCTTCCCTGGAACCAGTGAACCTAAATTAGAGACGGGCGACTGCTTATAGCCCATTGAGTTGCTCACGGTGGTCGTTAAAATTCCAATAAAAAAAGAAAAAAAGCTGTGTGTTACGTTTTCTCGCTAATTTGTTCTTGTTATGAAAAATTCTGCCTAGAAATGGAGAAAGAAAGGGAGTCAGATCAGATCTCGCGTAGCGTCTAGCATTCCTACATAAAAATTGAAACTTTGCAAGGAATATTCCCAACCGAAATTCATAAAGTTTTGTGTGAAGCTTGCGGAGTTAGTGTATTGGATCGTACGTAGCACAGTGTCAAAGTGAGCTTTTCGTTTCCGCCAAGATCGGTAAAGCATCGCATATCTCCCAGGAAGTGGCCGGCCTTCAGATGCAACGGACGACACTTCTGTGGTAATTGTCAACAGAACTTTCGAAGAAGATCTTCGGAAAACATGTGATGAAATTGCATATGAAGTAAACATGCCTACCGCTTCGGTTCTCAGAACCCCAAATGAAAAATTACGGAAGAGAAAAGTGACTGACAAATGGTTTCCGCATAATCTGGGTAAAGAGCAGAAAGCAGTTCGCATAGAGATCGCAGAAGAATTGCTTCAGCGGTACGAGACAGAAGGCGAGCAGTTCGCACAGATATCGCGGAAGAATTGCTTCAGCGGTACGAGACAGAAGGCGAACAGTTCGCACAGAGATTGCGGAAGATGTGCTTCAGCGGTACGAGACCGAAGGCGAGCAGTTCGCACAGAGATCGCAGAAGAATTGCTTCAGCGGTACGAGAACGAAGGCGAGCAGTTCGCACAGAGATCGCAGAAGAATTGCTTCAGCGGTACGAGACCGAAGGCGAGCAGTTCGCACAAAAATCGCAGAAGAATTCCGTCAGCGGTACGAGGCAGAAGGCGAGCAGTTCGCTCAGAGATCGCGGATGAAATGCTTCAGCGGTACGAGACAGAAGGCTAGCAGTTCGCACAGAGATCGCAGAAGAATTGCTTCAGCGGTACGAGACCGAAGGCGAGCAGTTCGCACAAAAATCGCAGAAGAATTCCGTCAGCGGTACGAGGCAGAAGGCGAGCAGTTCGCTCAGAGATCGCGGATGAAATGCGTCAGCGGTACGAGACAGAAGGCGAGCAGTTCGCACAGAGATCGCAGATGAATTGCTTCAGCGGTACGGATAGAAGGCGAGCAGTTTTTGGACAGAATGTGTTGCTACGGACCATAGGTTCCCAGTCTGTGCGCCGCGACTATAAAGAACAAACTAAAACTTATACACTGAAGAGCAATTGAATTAGAGACAGCTGGCGTTATGCAAATGTGACCCTGTGGGCGGCCATGTAAACGGGAACGACATGACGTATGCTGCGATCCGACAATATAAGGAGTAATACGACGGGAATCAGTAAGAGTCGGACGCAGTATGGGTAAGACGAAGGATCTAAGCGCATTTGATCGTGGGCAAACTGTCGGGGCCCGACGAATGGGCCACTCCATCTCGGAAGTCGTGCAGGCACTGGGATTTTCACGAGCCACTGTGTCACGGGTGCAGCGTGAGTACATCGAATCCGGTAAAACCATCCCTGTAAGGGCCGACTGCCGTGGACAACAGCGTGTGGATGAGCGGGGTCATCGCCTGCTAGCTCGCCTTGTAGCAGCGGATAGACGGGCCACAGTGCAAGAAATCACTCTGCAATTTAACGCTGGTGCACAGAAACGTGTAACCTGCTACACTATCCAGAACCATCTCCTCGCTATGGGGTACAGAAGCCATTGTCCCACGAGAGTACCGCTGCTGACCGCACACCAAAGGGTGCAAAGATGTTGCCTGGACTGATGAGTCGAGATTCACGTTGGTACATGAGGATGGCAGGATACGAGTACGGCGCAAACCACATCAAGCGATGGAGCCTTCTTGCCAGCAGGGTACTCTTCAAGTTGGTGGTGTGGCATTCTCGTCTGGGAACTGTTTAACTGGACTGAAATGGGACCCCTGGTAGCTGTGACATTGTCCCTCACAGGTCAACGTTGCCGGGATATCCTGGACGACCATTTGCTCCCGTTTGTGCGTCTTCAACATCCCACTGGGGACCTCATCCTGCAACAAGACAATGCAGCTCCCGAATTGTATCCGAATGGTTTGATGAACACTCCACCGACGTGACTTTCCTTTCTTGGCCAGCTAGGTTACCTAACCTCAATCCTGTCGAGTACACCTGGGATGCCATCGAGAGAGATGTTCGAGGCTCTGACCACAATCCATGAAATCTTCGTGAACTGTGGGAGCTTGTTTAGGGGTCGTGGATCCGTATGGCTTCCCAATGCTTCCGGTGTCTTGTCGAGTCCATGCCGAGACGAATCGCCGCCGTCATCAGGGCGAAAGGTGGTGCTACATGTTACTGGACAGGTATCTCTAATTCAATTGCTCTTCAGTGTATTATTTATAGTGAAACGCAACATGGAAATTTTTCAAGACGTGTACATCCATTCACGGACACTGAAGTTTTCGCATCCATAGAAGAAAACATGCTACAACCGCGAAACTTTGCATATAGCTAGAGTGCGTGCTGGTATGCAAATGATCCACGTTTCGTGCGAGTGCGCATGACCGCACATCCTGTGATGGCGCTGCAAGCACGAACCGGATAGGAAATCAGATTATTTTGAACGTTTTCCCTAATTTACAGAAGTATATACAGGAAAACGAGATGCTATTAGTGCGAAATGGAAATATGTGATTTGCAAGAACAGTTAATAGGCATTTCTTCAGGCTGCACACGGCAAATGACATTCTCTTCTAGAACTCTGCCACAGTTTTGGAACAGTGGTGCAATTGGAGCTCCCAGAATTCTAAGCCGTGAGAGTAAATCTTCCTTTTGGTGCATCTTACCTTTGCCAGGCCGAATTTTCAGCTCTGGAGATAATAAAATTCCCATATAGAAGAAAAGTTAACGTTGAGAGATCCGCGTAGCTGTATCGAACATTATTTCCAGATTTGATGTTTTTTTTGTGACGAGAAACAAGCTCCCCCATCTCATTTAGTCGCAAATACTTCTATCAGGTAGTTTCTAAAATTACTGTATAAATGTGAAAGCCAAATGAAGAGTGTTTCCATTGTGAAAATATGCCAATCGCATCAATTTCTTCTTATTCAGTTCTGTAATTTTAATCTAATTTTGTATTTTTGCATTAAAAAGAATACAAGCTAGTAATGTAAATTACCATTTAAAAAAATACCGCAAATTCGAATTTGGGGAATTTTGCTTTTTATTTTGAGTATAGGAGCGTCGCGTGGAAAGTGTGACATATGATGAACGGCGCGGACTCAAAAAGTTTGGGAATCCCTGCTATGAACGAAACCTAGATTCGAGATTTTGAACCAGATCTGAAATCTCAGTCCGCTCAGAAGAAACATCCTGAATCACCTAGCCAGAAAAATTCCAGAGCCAACAATCGAAGGTTATGATGATGATTATGGTCTATCACAGGTTTGGAGTGATGGAAACCGAATGCCCGACGGCACCACTGTAACAGCGGAATATTGCAGAAGGTTTCTTTGAAATGTTTTGCCCCCAAAGATTCTCCAAAGAAGGCCCGACGTTCTTGTTGCTGGCGTCCTCATTTTGTACGACAACAGGAGGCAACATGTTGCTCGTACAGTAAGAGACATTCTGGAGAAGTATGGATGAGAATTGCTTCCACAGGCGCCATACAGTCCTGAGATGAGCCAAACTGAAGAAGCCACTCAGCGGAAAACAATTCAACACCCTTCAGGATGTTTGTAATTAGGTGACCCGGGTAATCCGACGCTTCAACAATTGAGGTGACCTGACTGAAATAGAAGACTAGCCCAAACTTTGGGCCGTTGTCATAAAGAAACTTGGAGATAACTTCGAAGGCCTCTAAAGGTATGTTGTGAAATAATTTGTTTCTTAACCCTTTAACGACCATGACCCCAAAATCCTGTATCACTCTAAATACCATAACGCCCGTAACGGTCTGTTTCACTTTTGTCTAATAACAACGACTGTGGGTGACTCCTGTTAATCCCTCACAGGTCGCGAAAATTTGAAGAACAAGTAAGGGTAGGAAATTTGACTCATTCTAGATAGGCGTTTTGGGCGTTGTGGTCGCTAAAGGGTTAAGAAATTACCCACAGCATGCAAAACTTTTGAAATGACCCTCGTTGATCTTGCTACTAGAGTAACCCAGATGAAGCAGTTTATAACGAAAATAGGGAAGAGAAGCTGAATAATGCAGATCTTGCTCTAGAGTAACCCAGGCGAAGCAGTTTATAACGAAAATACGGAAGAGGAACTGAATATGACATATCTTGCTACTAAAGTTACCCAGGCGAAGCAGTTTATAACGGAAATACGGACGATGAGCTAAATAAGGCAGATCTTGTTACTAGAATAACCCAGGTGAAGCAGTTTATAACGAAAATAGGGAAGAGAAGCTGAATAATGCAGATCTTGCTCTAGATTAACCCAGGCGAAGCAGTTTATAACGAAAATACGGAAGGGGAACTGAATAAGACATATCTTGCTACTAAAGTAACACAGGAGAAGCAGTTTATAACGGAAATACGGACGATGAGCTAAATAAGGCAGATCTTGCTATTAGAGTAACCCATGTGAAGCAGTTTATAACGAAAATACGGAAGACGAGCTGAATAAGGCAGATCTTGCTACTAGTGTAACACAGGTGAACGCGTATATAACGCAAATGCGGAAGGTGAGCTGAATAAGGCAGATCTTGCTACTAGGGTAATACACATGAACCCGTTTGTAACGAAAATACGGAAGCTTAGCTGTATAAGGTGGATCTTGCTACTAGAGTAACCCAGACGAAGCAGTTTATAACGAAAATACGGAAGGAGAACTGAATAAGACAGATCTTGCTACTAAAGTAGCCCAGGTGAAGCAGTTTATAACGAAAATTCGGAAGTTTAGCTGTATAAGGTGGATCTTGCTACTAGAGTAACCCAGGCGAAGCAGTTTATAACGAAAATACGGAAGGCGAGCTAAATAAGGCAGATCTTGCTACTAGGGTAATACAGATGAACCCGTTTATAACGAAAATACGGAAGGTGAGCTGAATAAGGCAGATCTTGCTACTAGTGTAATACAGGTGAACGCGTATATAACGAAAATGCGGCTAAAACGCTCTCCTCTACAAGACGCTAATTTGCGTCGGTCACTTGAAAATCGTATTAAGCGGGTTTCGCTGTATTTCATTGCATTCCAAACATCATAAAGCCTGTGAATATCAAACTTTCCTTTGGAGAATCTAGCTCTATAAAAATCCTGATTCCAAATAAAGTTAAGTCCTCACAATTAAGAACCTGACACCACTGCATCACTACGTAACTCGTCATTTAATAGATCTTCCTGCGGATCCCGAGTGCTTTCATTTAAAACCAGAACCTTGAATATTGATGACACATTCAGGATTCTATTCCATCCCGCCACGAAATAATGGAGCCACAAAGTTCCGTCCCAGATATCTATCAATTCTTAAACAACGCATATGTATGGTGAGTCGTAAAATGCGAAACCACTTTTTAATCCAAACCGAAAGTAAACAACATCAGATGGGTTCAAGGTTCAACTTTGGCTGCATCAAGAAGGAACACAGCAACGATGTCTCGATTTCCACAAATTTATAACAAACAGAATAACGTATAAAATAATATCTTTTTTAATCTGACATTCAAATTTTAACATATAAACGAAAAGAGCGTATACATGAACTACAGATAATTTTTTCGAATATTTTGATAAAAAATTACTGAAAATAAAAGAAGTTCAAAGGATTGAAACTGGCAACAGCGTGTTAGATGAACAAGAGAGAAACACCTGCTGCAGTTAAATATCGTCTGCTTACAAAATGGCGCACGCGAACAAAATGTGGATAGAACGTTATGTATTTTGCTCCTTACAAAGAGAGATGTTCGTATTCTGTAATTAAACAACGCTATAAAAATCATGGAATTAGCATTTCTAAATGTAAAATAAGCAATATTTTTAATAATTGAGCAAAAAACCGTCAAGCATTGCTTTTAACAGGAAAAACGAATACCAAACGAATATCCAAAGAAGGTAAGTACTTTTATGACTATTTCAAAGGTAATGTCTCTTTTCTCAAGTAATTTTGCTTCCTATTATTCCAATGGGAAAACTTTTGTACACATTTTCTTTACAATTAATGCGTTCCCAAGGATGAAAATTTGAACATCGATTGAAATAACGTCATTTTATAACTTGGAATACTTAATATTTTCTAAAACATAACCCTACATATGTAATCCAACATTTGTTTGTCTACTGACGTCATCAAAGTACAGGTCGCGACATCTTTTTCTGGACAATTAATGCGTTCCCAAAGATGAAAATTTGAACATCGATAAAAATAGCTTCATTTTATAACTTGTATTACTTAATATTTCCTAAAACATAACCATAATTATGCAATCCAACATTTGTTTGTCTGCTGACGTCATCAAAGTACAGGTCGCGCCATCTTTTTCCTAGTTTCAATACCACCAAAGAAAAAGTTATTGATTTTTATTATAATTATGGTAATGTTTTAGAAAATATTAAGTATTCCAAGTTATAATATGAAGTTATATTAATCGATGTTCAAATTTTTATCCTTGGGAACGCATTAATTGTGAAGAACATGTGTACAGAAGTTTTCCCATTCGAAGTATAGGAAGCAAACTTACTTGACGTCCAAGTTAAAAGAAAATCCACCGACACAAAGGGCAGTCTCTAAGTCGTTGAAAAATGTCTGTATCAACTGGCAATAAACAAAGATTTGAATCTGAAAAAACAAAACAACAAGGAAGATGACACCGAATTTTCGGGTGTAATAACCAAGTCTTTTAGACTCCGTTCTGACGCAAATTAGATTTATCAAAGCTATTTAAAGTCAATGGAACCCGTATGGAAAACACTAATATCTGACGGAAGAAAGAAGTTTTTCAATCGGGTTTTTAATCCCGCAGATATTGCTGCAAACGGAATCATGAGCATACGCCCTCTGGTTGCAGACTTGTGCGTTAAGAAAAACATGAATTTATATGAGAAACATTTCGCACCGGAAACGCCCTCCAGCAAAGAAGGAATTTTTCAAATTGGGCTCTTAGAAGTAGAGATATTGACAAAAATAAGATATACCTCTACGCCCCCTAGCATAGAAATCATGCATTATTTCAAGAAGAAAATGTCCTAAAAGGTTTGTCGACATGAGTAGTATCAATCAACAAACGACTTTTTTCAATCGTGATTTTAGAAGCTCATATTTTGCTGGAAATACATCAGAAGCGGAAATTAAGGCTTCAGCCACCTGGTGGCTGAAGTCTTAATTTAATAAAGTAGAAATTATGTGCAAAGGATTTCCCATCAGAAGCTGTATTCGGTGCAAAAATTAGTTTTCAAATCGGAGATTTAGAAGCAGAGATAGAGGGGTAAAGCAATTTACTTTTACGCCCCCTAGCGGAAAGTCTGTGAATTAATTGAAAATTTTGAAATTATATGAAAAACATGTCACACTGGAAACACTGTTTAACAAAGAAGAAATTTTTCAAATCGGACTCCTAGAAGTAGAGATATTGACAAAAATAAGATATACATCTACGTCCCCTGGCATAGAAACCATGCCTTATTTTAAGAACAAAATGTATCTGAAAGGTTTGTCAACATGAGTACTATCAGACTACAAACGATGAATTTTTTCAGTCGAGAATTTAGAAGCTCCGATTTTATGGCAAATACATCAGAAGCAAAAATTAACACTTAAGCCCTCTGGTGGCTAAAGTAATATTTACCAAAAATTTGAAAATATATGCAAAGGATTTTCCAACAGGAGGTGTATCCCCTGAAGAAAAAGAAATTCAAATCGGAGTTTTAGAAGAAGAGTTATCGGGAAAAATGCATTTTACTTTTACGCCCCATAGCGAAAATTCTATGCGTAATTTGAAAAAGTAACTATATCTAAAATAATCTTCGACATAAATTGAATCGAAAGATAAAATTATTTTTTCAATCGGATGTTCAGAAGCAACTATTTGGAGTAAACTGTATGTTTGAATTCGACATCATCTGCATTTACGCCCTCTAGCGGCGAAATTGAACATCGTAAAAAAAAAAAAAAAGAAACGAAATGAAAGATCATCATTCGCATATTTCAAGCTTCTCAATGCAAAAATATTTTTTTCAAATCGGTCTTGTAGTTGCAGAAATATCGTGGGTACAGGCGGACGGATCGACAAACCGGTAACATAAGCACGATCTTTTTTAACAAAAGACGTGCTCATGAAGTGACTTCCCCGTAGGACGCACATAAGATAAAGGCAGGAAGGCAGTGATAGCATATAGCAGTGTAGTATACCGGATAGCGCCGGAACCGAGAGTTCGGGGTATTCATGATTGTTGCTGGTTTCTGGTACGATGGGAACTTAAAATTAAGAAATGGTAAAACCAATTCTCAATATTAGGAGACAAATATTTTAACTCCTATATTTAAAGAGGAAATACCATTCCTTTATCCATATAATTTGCAGAAGGTATAACTCCATCAAGATATCGCTACCAGCAAGAATACAAATCTACCACTCCATTTCTCGAAAAAATGAAAAGAGACGGGTATTACGTCTACGCCTTTGCTCATGTTACTTCAAAGTCCCCTGATGCGTCAATAATTGACTTTTGTGCCTTCGGACTGCTAAAAAAGAGCGCTTAGAGCTAAAACAATGATTAGACTATGGAAAACAGTGGCAGATGAAAAAAGAGACGGGTATCAACTCTATACCTTTGCTCATATTCCTTCAAAGTACCCTGATGTGTAACCAATGGACTATTGTGCCTTCGGACAGCTAAAAACAGCGCCCAGACCTGAAACAATGATTTGACTATGGAAAGAAGTGGAAGATAAATAAAGAGACGGGTACCATGTCTGTACCTTTGGCTCATATTCCTTCAAAGTCCCCTGACGTGTCACCAATGGACTATTGTGCCTTCGGACTGCTAAAAAGAGCGCTCAGACCTATAACAATGATTGGACTATGGAAAGCAGTGTAAGATGAAAAAAGAGACGGGTATCAAGTCTATGGATTTTGCTCATATTTCTTCAAAGTACCATGATGTGTCACCAATGGACTTATTGTGCCTTCGGAATGCTAAAAACAGCGCCCAGACTTGAAACAATGATTTGACTATGGAAAGCAGTGGAAGATAAAAAAAGAGACGGGTACCATGTCTGTACCTTTGGCTCATATTCCTTCAAAGTCCCCTGATGTGTCACCAATGGACTATTGTGCCTTAGGACTGCTAAAAAGAGCGCTCAGACCTATAACAATGATTGGACTATGGAAAGCAGTGTAAGATGAAAAAGAGACGGGTATCAAGTCTATGGCTTTTGCTCATATTTCTTCAAAGTACCATGATGTGTCACCAATGGACTTATTGTGCCTTCGGAATGCTAAAAACAGCGCCCAGACTTGAAACAATGATTTGACTATGGAAAGCAGTGGAAGATAAAAAAAGAGACGGGTACCATGTCTGTACCTTTGGCTCATATTCCTTCAAAGTCCCCTGATGTGTCACCAATGGACTATTGTGCCTTAGGACTGCTAAAAAGAGCGCTCAGACCTATAACAATGATTGGACTATGGAAAGCAGCGGAAGATCAAATAAGAGACGGGTATCAAGTCTATAACTTTTGCTCATATTCCTTCAAAGTCCCCTGATGTGTCACCGATCCACTATTGTGTCTTCGGACTGCTAAAAAGAGCGCTCAGACCTATAACAATGATTGCACTATGGAAAGCAGTGGAAGATGAAAAAAGAGACGGGTATCAAGGCTGTACCTTTTGCTCATATTCCTTCAAAGTCCCCTGATGTGTCACCGATCCACTATTGTGTCTTCGGACTGCTAAAAAGAGCGCTCAGACCTAAAACAATGATTTCACTATGGAAAGCAGTGGAAGATGAAAAAAGAGACGGGTATCAAGTCTATACATTTTGCTGATATTTCGTCAAAGTACCCTGATGTGTCACCGATCCACTATTGTGTCTTCGGACTGCTAAAAAGAGCGCTCATACCTATAACAATGATTGCACTATGGAAAGCAGTGGAAGATGAAAAAAGAGACGGGTATCAAGGCTGTACCTTTTGCTCATATTCCTTCAAAGTCCCCTGATGTGTCACCGATCCACTATTGTGTCTTCGGACTGCTAAAAAGAGCGCTCAGACCTAAAACAATGATTGGACTATGGAAAGCAGTGGAACATGAAAAAAGAGACGGGTATCAAGTAATAATTTTTGCTCATAATTCTTCAAAGTCCCCTGATGTGTCACCAATGGACTATTGTGCCTTCGGAATGCTAAAAAGAGCGCTCAGACCTGAAACAATGATTGGATTATGGAAAGCAGTGGAAGATGAAAAAAGAGACGGGTATCAAGTCTATACCTTTTGCTCATATTTCTTCAAATTACCGTGATGTGTCACCAATGGACTATTGTGCCTTCGGGCTGCTAAAAAGAGCGCTCAGACCTTAAACAATGATTGGACTATGGAAAGCAGTGGAAGCTGGGTGGCATAAAATACCACTAGCACTTTTAAGATATGACCTTTTATCTTGGTAATCTAGATGTAGGTTCTTAATCCAGAGAAAACGCTACCAGGTGGAACATTTAACCATTTAAACGGCCGATGAATCTGAACCAAATTGTGCTGAATCTTTTCTACTCCACGAAACGATGATATTCACACAGCAGCCAGATTTTACGAGGTAAAATAATTTATTTCTTCCCTCTTGTCGCAGCAGTACTGACCATACAGTACGAATATAATCAAGCAGGTAATATAGGATTATGATCAATGACAAAAAGGAAAGCAGATCACCTGTTAAATGTCTTGAGAGTTGCCTTCTAGATTCTCTGCCCTAAGTGCAAAGCTATGCTTCCCCTGACCCGGATGTCATGACACTGGAAAGAAAAAGACGTTCAAACAAGTTTTTTCTTTTTTCTTGGTTCGTCGCCATTCTTACATCCTTTTCAGCAGGTAATTCGTCAGGATTAGTTTTGTTCACCCATCCCCATGAAATAACAACTTTGGGAAGGCAAACCTTGCACTTGTTCACTCATTATAGAAGCATTTGATCCACTTCTTAAATAGTGGATATATCCGTTTAAGCTGATTTTAGCCCAGTTTGCTAATCCCGAGTTAATTCGTTCCAGCCAGTGAATGGGTTATAAAAGAAATAATTTTATTTTAAAAGTTAATTATATTGTTGGAAAATCTTTTTAAAAATGTGTGAACATACCTTGCATAGCAGTAGCGTGAGGTCAATTTTTTTATAGTTTTCATTAAGGACCAAAAATATGTAGTTGCACCGCTTCAGAGTGTTTTAATTCATTCAAAACATTGTTTGTTAATCGCATATGCATTATGAGAGTGTTTTGGTGGTTTTAGAAGATTAATAAACATAAGAAATTCCCTCTTTTCTCGTTAATGACCACAACTTTACACAAATATAATTATAAACGCCGACAATTCATAAAATTTTCAGAGTTCAAGCAATGCATTATTTTTAAACACAAAGAAAAATGAAATCTCTAGGAATTATACCTTCCAAGGGAAAATCGATTCCCCAGAGAGATACGGATACATAGTTTCTCGTTCTCTGAGTACATTTGCATAGATTTGGGCTTTTAGAAGTCTTAACTCCATCGCTGAATGCGAAAGCATCCATTTCATCTCTTAAGACAGGGCATCAAAAAAGACAGCAAAACACTTAAAATCCTCAACAGTTTGTGGATAAACTTTCTTTGTTGCTCTGCAGAGCAATCAGTCACCGAAGGTTAACTCCATTTACGCCAAGAACTGTCGTGAAAGTCAACACAATTAACTTGACAAAAATAATTGCTCTGCCTCTTAGAAGGCGTCTGCCGCTTCTGACAACTAGGGAGATAGCTAGGCCAGGATGTAGCTGGCAAACTCAACTTAGCTTTAAAAGAAAGTACTTTTGTCGCCAAAATGACCTCTCGCCGTGCCCGAAGCTAGTCGAAGTTAACGATGCTTCTTCGACACTTTTCCTCACATTTTCCAGCAATTTGAGCTTGTTAGTAAGATTTAACCTGTCTTCCGTAACACATAGATTGTGCTCTTGACATATCGTATGAAGAAAGTTATATATATACAGGGTGTCCATAAATGAAATATACAACTTCAGTAGTACAGTGGCGCCCATATGAGTACGTTTACGGTGGGGGGGGAGGCTACGAAAAATATTTACCTCCTTCAAGGCTGTCAAAAATTTTAGTAAATGTACAAGATACTAAAATACAACAAAAATAATTCATAGAATCAATCATTAATATCTTATTATTTTTTAAAATGCTTTAAAAAAAGGTTTCGTCTATTTTAGTGTTTTATGTTTATCAAAACTTTGGCTATACCAACTGCTGGTGTCGGGGGGGGGGGTGACCAGAGCCCACCACCACTACCCCCTTTATGGGCCCCCTTGCTTCAGTATGCTATTGAAACAAAAAACTACAATAAATAACAACTTACTTTTACGGTGGCAGTACTGAGTTGTGCGTTATATGAACAATGCTGGTTTACGTCTCCGTAATGTTTGCGTCAGAGTTGGAAACGGGTCAAACATTTCGAACCCGGACGTCCCATAACTGGACTCGACCAGACCCGATCCGGATCTCTAACTGACCCGGGAAAATCTGATTTACACATATAAACATAATATACACTGAGTGGCCACTTTATTATGACCACCTCACAGTTTTAAGCAAATGAGCTATGGCTGCACGCTGTTGCCGCCAGAGGGCGAGGCTAGTATAAAAAGGGAAAGCTTAGTGCTTGCGACAGAAGTAGAAGTGATTCTTGGGTGATAAGATGGGTAAAAAATGCGATTTGACGGACTTTAAACGTGGGATGATTGTAGGAGCTCGGAGCCATGGAGCGAGTATCACGGAAACCGCCGCATTCGGGAAATTTTCCAGAGTAGCTGTTGTTAAAGTGTTTAAAGACTGGACTGTCAGCCAGAAAACTGGGTCTCTACGTGCAACGTGTGGTCGTCATCGACTAGTGAATGCTCGGGCGGAACGGAGAGTGTCCGGACTGGTAACAGACAACAGAAGGGCAACAGTGCAGCAAATTACAGACCATTTTAATCTAGGATCCCGTCAAATAATCTCTGCGCGCACTGTTCGCCGTACACTGCATCGGATGGGATATGGCAGCCGAAGGCCTGTTCGAACACCTTTGCTGTCTGCAGTTAACAAGAGAAAACGTCTCCAGTTCTCACAGGAGCACAACGATTGAACAGTCGATAATTGGAAATAAATTATGTGGACCGATGAATCCGGTTTTCAGTTGCACCATGCCGATGACCGAGTGAGAATTTGGCGGAAACAGCACGAAAGCATGAACTCCAAATGCATTGTCACAACCCTTCAAGCTGGTGGAGGCAACGTTATGGTTTTGGGAATGTTTTTCTGGCATGCTTTGGGCCCTTTAATTCGTGTTGATCAACGTCTGACTGGCACATCATATCTAAACATCGTTGCGGACCAAGTGCATCCTGTCATGTGGATGGTTTATCCAAATGGCGATGGCTACTTTCAACAAGATATTGCGTCCTGCCATAGTGCTAGTATTGTACAAGATGGGTTTCAGGAACATGCCGGTGAGTTTACTTTGCTTAGGATGAACCCACGATCTCCAGATCCCAACCCCATTGAGAATTTGTGGGATGAAGTTGAACGAGCCATCAGACAGCTGCATCCACAACCCTGCACTTTCACACTCCTGGAAAATGCTATTCATCAAGCATGGTCTCAGATTCCACAAACCACCTATCAACATCTCGTGAAGTCCATGCCACGAAGAATCGACGCAGTATTAAAGGCAAAAGGTGGTCCAACGAAGTACTGAGGGGGTGGTCATAATAAAGTGGCCACTCAGTGTATATATTTATCCCAATAACTGCTTGATATTTAATAACTGAAATCCTTTTTAATAACAAAGTTTGGTTACTTGCTAAATTTTAGTGCCATTTTTAGTGCCACTATTTCGCGTAATCCAGAAGTATTGGCTGACTATGACCGTTACCATGAATTATATTACAAATGGGAATCATTATTTACGATTACACAAATGAATTTTTTAAAATGTATTTAGATTGTTCACTCTTTCCACGTTTTGATGGAGGTGTGCATGCTTTCATACGGTCAGTTAGATTCTTCGTTCCATAATATCTTATAACACCGTCGACATCTTTCTTTGTAATTATACACTTTCCACATTTTGAACAACAAGCAAGACCAAACAACACAGAATTATTCACCGGTTTCTTAATGAGACGAAACAATTTCCAGCATTCACTCTTCCCTTTTTGGTTTTCAACAAGCACGTATCTGTTGGCTTCGACGCCTTTCTTAATCTCCTTAATATTAAATCCATCCATATTAACAAATAAGGAGTTAATTTCGACATGGGATGTCATGGGAACGGGATGTTCGCACATCAATCAAAAGCCTCTGAATGGTCAGTGTAAAAGATGCCATGTGAAAAGTAACTCTTATTGATACAGTGAACTTCGCACGGAGAGAGTGAATTAGCTGAAAAGCAGGAAAATGGCGTTTGCCTGTACCTTGCCCTGGAGAACCGCACTGTAAAAGAACCCAAAGGAAATATCTTTTTACGATATGATGCCGGTCTGACTGACGTCGGTCGGTAGAAATCTTCGTTGCTTAAAGACAGAACAGACAATATTTTTGTATGTCAAATCGTTATTCACTCCGTGGGTACTAGTATCGACTACAGAATTTCCCAACGGGCATTTTTCTTTGGAATATATATTTTTCTCATTTCGAAAATAAAACGGGAATAAAACCGGGTCAATGTAAAGACATCCTGGTCTTAAAAGAAAATCCACTTACCCAAAGAACTCCAAAGGAATATCCAAAGAAGTTACGTACTTTTACGACTATTTCAAAATGAAGGTCTCTGGTCATAAAAGTAAATCCATTGACCCTAAGAACACCAAACGAATATCCAAAGAACGTGTGTACTTTGACGACGATTTGAAAATTAAGGTCTCTGCTCTGAAAAGAAAATACATCGACCCAAAGAACACCAAACGTATATCCAAAGAAGGTACGTACTTTTACGACTATTTGAAAAGAAAGGTCTCTGGTCTGAAAAGAAAATCCATCGCCCCAAAGAACACCAAACGAATATCCAAAAAAGGTACGTACTTTTACGACTATTTCAAAAGCCAGGTCTCTGGCTTTAAAAGAAAATCCATTGACCCAAAACACACCAAACGAATATACAAAGAAGGTACGTACTTTTACGATTATTTCAAAATCAAGGTCTCTGATAATAAAAGAAAATCCAAACGATTATCCAAAGAAGGTACGTACTTCCACGACTATTTCAAAATCAAGGTCTCTGATAATAAAAGAAAATCCAAACGATTATCCAAAGAAGGTACGTACTTCCACGACTATTTCAAAATCAAGGTCTCTGGTCATAAAAGAAAATCCATCGACCCAAAGAACACCAAACGAATATCCAAAGAACGTACGTACTTTGACGACTATTTGAAAAGTAAGGTCTCTAGTCTGAAAAGAAAATACATCGACCCAAAGAACACCAAACGAATATCAAAAGAAGGTACGTACTTTTACGACTATTTGAAAAGTAAGGTCTCCGGTCTGAAAAGAAAATCCGTCAAATAGACGAATATCTAAAGAAGGTACGTACTTTTACGACTATTTCAAAAGCCAGGTCTCTGGTCTTAAAAGAAAATCCATCGACCCAAAGAACACCAAAGGAATATCCAAAGAACGTACGTATTTTTACGACTATTTCGAAAGCTAGGTCTCTGGTCTTAAAAGAAAATCTATCGACCCAAAGAACACCAAACGAATATCCAAAGAACGTACGTACTTTTACGACTATTTCAAAAGTCAGGTCTCTGGTCTGAAAAGAAAATCCATCTACCCAAAGAACACCAAACGAATATCCAAAGAACGTACGTACTTTGACGACTATTTCAAAAGCCAGGTCTCTGGTCTGAAAAGAAAATCCATTGACCCAAAGAACACCAAACGAATATCCAAAGAAGGTACGTAGTTTTACGACTATTTCAAAAGCCAGGTCTCTGGTCTGAAAAGAAAATCCATCGACCCAAAGAACACCAAACGAATATCCAAAGAACGTACGTACTTTGACGACTACTTGAAAAGTAAGGTCTCTGGTCTGAAAAGAAAATACATCGACCCAAAGAACACCAAACGAATATCCAAAGAAAGTACGTACCTTTACGACTATTTGAAAAGTAAGGTCTCTGGTCTGAAAAGAAAATCCACCGACCCAAAGACCACCAAACGAATATCCAAAGAAGTTACGTACTTTTACGTCTATTTGAAAAGTAAGGTCTCTGGTCTGAAAAGAAAATACATCGACCCAAATAACACCAAACGAATATCCAAAAAAGGTACGCACTTTTACGACTATTTCAAAAGGCAGGTCTCTGGCCTTAAAGGAACATCCATCGACCCAAAGAACACCAAACGAATATTCAAAGAAGGTACGTACTTTTACGACTATTTCAAAAGCCAGGTCTCTGGCTTTAAAAGAAAATCCATCGACCCAAAGAACACCAAACGAATATCCAAAGAAGGTACGTACTTTTACGATTATTTCAAAAGCCAGGTCTCTGATAATAAAAGAAAATCCATCAACCCAAAGTACAGCAAACGATTATCCAAAGAAGGTACGTACTTCCACGACTATTTCAAAATCAAGGTCTCTGGTCATAAAAGAAAATCCATCGACCCAAAGAACACCAAATGAATATCCAAAGAACGTACGTACTTTGACGACTATTTGAAAAGTAAGGTCTCCGGTCTGAAAAGAAAATCAGTCAACCCAAAGAACACCAAACGAATATCTAAAGAAGGTACGTACTTTTACGACTATTTCAAAAGCCAGGTCTCTGGTCTTAAAAGAAAATCCATCGACCCAAAGAACACCAAACGAATATCCAAAGAACGTACGTATTTTTACGACTATTTCGAAAGCTAGGTCTCTGGTCTTAAAAGAAAATCCATCGACACAAAGAACACCAAACGAATATCCAAAGAACGTACCTACTTTTACGACTATTTTAAAAGCCAGGTCTCTGGTCTGAAAAGAAAATCCATCGACCCAAAGAACACCAAACGAATATCCAAAGATCGTACGTACTTTTACGACTATTTCAAAAGCCAGGTCTCTGGTCTGAAAGGAAAATCCATCGACCCAAAGAACACCAAACGAATATCCAAAGAAGGTACGTAGTTTTACGACCATTTCAAAAGCCAGGTCTCTATTCTGAAAAGAAAATCCATCGACCCAAAGAACACCAAACGAATATCCAAAGAAGGTACGTAGTTTTACGACTATTTCAAAAGCCAGGTCTCTGGTGTTAAAAGGAAATCTATCGACCCAAAGAAAACCAAACGAATATCCAAAGAAAGTACGTACTTTTACGATTATTTGAAAAGTAAGGTCTCTGGTCTGAAAAGAAAATCCATTGACCCAAAGAACACCAAACGAATATCTAAAGAAGGTACGTACTTTTACGACTATTTCAAAAGCCAGGTCTCTGGTCTTAATAGAAACTCCATCGACCCAAAGAACACCAAACGAATATCCAAAGAACGTACGTACTTTTACGACTATTTCGAAAGCCAGATCTCTGGTGTTAAAAGAAAATCTATCGACCCAAAGAACACCAAACGTATATCCAAAGAATGTACGTACTCTTACGAATATTTTAAAATAAATGTCTCTGGTCTGAAAAGAAAATCCATCGACCCAAAGAACACCCAACGAATATCCAAAGAAGGTACGTACTTTCACGACTATTTTAAAATAAAGGTCTCTGGTCATAAAAGAAAATCCATCGACCCAAAGAACACCAAACGAATATCCAAAGAAAGTACGTACTTTTACGACTATTTGAAAAGTAAGGTCTCGGGTCTGAAAAGAAAATTCATCGACCCAAAGAACACCAAACGAATATCCAAAGAAGGTACGCACTTTTACGACTATTTGAAAAGTAAGGTCTCTGGTCTGAAAAATCCACCGACCCAAAGAACACCAAACGAATATCCAAAGAACGTACGTACTTTGACGACTACTTGAAAAGTAAGGTCTCTGGTCTGAAAAGAAAATACATCGACCCAAAGAACACCAAACGAATATTCAAAGAAAGTACGTACTTTTACGACTATTTGAAAAGTAAGGTCTCTGGTCTGAAAAGAAAATCCACCGACCCAAAGAACACCAAACGAATATCCAAAGAAGGTACGTACTTTTACGACTATTTGAAAAGGAAGGTCTCTGGCCTGAAAAAAAATCCATCGACTCAAAGAACACCAAAGGAATATCCAAAAAAGGGACGTACTTTTACGACTTTTTCAAAAGCCAGGTCTCTGGTCTTAAAAGAAAATCCATCGACCCAAAGAACACCAAAGGAATATCCAAAGAACGTACGTATTTTTACGACTATTTCGAAAGCTAGGTCCCTGGTCTTAAAAGAAAATCTATCGACCCAAAGAACACCAAACGAATATCCAAAGAACGTACGTACTTTTACGACTATTTCAAAAGCCAGGTCTCTGGTCTGAAAAGAAAATCCATTGACCCAAAGAACACCAAACGAATATCCAAAGATCGTACGTACTTTTACGACTATTTCAAAAGCCAGGTCTCTGGACTGAAAAGAAAATCCATTGACCCAAAGAACACCAAACGAATATCCAAAGAAGGTACGTAGTTTTACGACTATTTCAAAAGCCAGGTCTCTGGTCTGAAAAGAAAATCCATCGACCCAAAGAACACCAAACGAATATCCAAAGATCGTACGTACTTTGACGACTACTTGAAAAGTAAGGTCTCTGGTCTGAAAAGAAAATACATCGACCCAAAGAACACCAAACGAATATCCAAAGAAAGTACGTACTTTTACGACTATTTGAAAAGTAAGGTCTCTGGTCTGAAAAGAAAATCCACCGACCCAAAGAACACCAAACGAATATCCAAAGAAGTTACGTACTTTTACGTCTATTTGAAAAGTAAGGTCTCTGGTCTGAAAAGAAAATACATCGACCCAAATAACACCAAACGAATATCCAAAAAAGGTACGCACTTTTACGACTATTTCAAAAGGCAGGTCACTGGCCTTAAAGGAACATCCATCGACCCAAAGAACACCAAACGAATATTCAAAGAAGGTACGTACTTTTACGACTATTTCAAAAGCCAGGTCTCTGGCTTTAAAAGAAAATCCATCGACCCAAAGAACACCAAACGAATATCCAAAGAAGGTACGTACTTTTACGATTATTTCAAAAGCCAGGTCTCTGATAATAAAAGAAAATCCATCAACCCAAAGTACAGCAAACGATTATCCAAAGAAGGTACGTACTTCCACGACTATTTCAAAATCAAGGTCTCTGGTCATAAAAGAAAATCCATCGACCCAAAGAACACCAAACGAATATCCAAAGAACGTACGTACTTTGACGACTATTTGAAAAGTCAGGTCTCTAGTCTGAAAAGAAAATACATCGACCCAAAGAACACCAAACGAATATCAAAAGAAGGTACGTACTTTTACGACTATTTGAAAAGTAAGGTCTCCTGTCTGAAAAGAAAATCCGTCAACCCAAAGAACACCAAACGAATATCTAAAGAAGGTACGTACTTTTACGACTATTTCAAAAGCCAGGTCTCTGGTCTTAAAAGAAAATCCATCGACCCAAAGAACACCAAACGAATATCCAAAGAACGTACGTATTTTTACGACTATTGCGAAAGCTAGGTCTCTGGTCTGAAAAGAAAATCCATCGACCCAAAGAACACCAAACGAATATCCAAAGATCGTACGTACTTTTACGACTATTTCAAAAGCCAGGTCTCTATTCTGCAAATAAAATCCATCGACCCAAAGAACACCAAACGAATATCCAAAGAAGGTACGTAGTTTTACGACTATTTCAAAAGCCAGGTCTCTGGTGTTAAAAGGAAATCTATCGACCCAAAGAAAACCAAACGAATATCCAAAGAAAGTACGTACTTTTACGATTATTTGAAAAGTAAGGTCTCTGGTCTGAAAAGAAAATCCATCGACCCAAAGAACACCAAACGAATATCTAAAGAAGGTACGTACTTTTACGACTATTTCAAAAGCCAGGTCTCTAGTCTTAAAAGAAAATCCATCGACCCAAAGAACACCAAACGAATATCCAAAGAACGTACGTATTTTTACGACTATTTCGAAAGCTAGGACTCTGGTCTTAAAAGAAAATCCATCGACACAAAGAACACCAAACGAATATCCAAAGAACCTACCTACTTTTACGACTATTTCAAGAGCCAGGTCTCTGGTCTGAAAGGAAAATCCATCGACCCAAAGAACACCAAACGAATATCCAAAGAAGGTACGTAGTTTTACGACCATTTCAAAAGCCAGGTCTCTATTCTGAAAAGAAAATCCATCGACCCAAAGAACACCAAACGAATATCCAAAGAAGGTACGTAGTTTTACGACTATTTCAAAAGCCAGGTCTCTGGTGTTAAAAGGAAATCTATCGACCCAAAGAAAACCAAGCGAATATCCAAAGAAAGAACGTACTTTTACGATTATTTGAAAAGTAAGGTCTCTGGTCTGAAAAGAAAATCCATCGACCCAAAGAACACCAAACGAATATCTAAAGAAGGTACGTACTTTTACGACTATTTCAAAAGCCAGGTCTCTGGTCTTAATAGAAACTCCATCGACCCAAAGAACACCAAACGAATATCCAAAGAACGTACGTACTTTTACGACTATTTCGAAAGCCAGATCTCTGGTGTTAAAAGAAAATCTATCGACCCAAAGAACACCAAACGTATATCCAAAGAATGTACGTACTCTTACGAATATTTGAAAATAAATGTCTCCGGTCTGAAAAGAAAATCCATCGACCCAAAGAACACCCAACGAATATCCAAAGAAGGTACGTACTTTCACGACTATTTTAAAATAAAGGTCTCTGGTCATAAAAGAAAATCCACCGACCCAAAGAACACCAAACGAATATCCAAAGAACGTACGTACTTTGACGACTACTTGAAAAGTAAGGTCTCTGGTCTGAAAAGAAAATACATCGACCCAAAGAACACCAAACGAATATCCAAAGAAAGTACGTACTTTTACGACTATTTGAAAAGTAAGGTCTCTGGTCTGAAAAGAAAATCCACCGACCCAAAGAACACCAAACGAATATCCAAAGAAGGTACGTACTTTTACGACTATTTGAAAAGTAAGGTCTCTGGCCTGAAAAAAAATCCATCGACTCAAAGAACACCAAAGGAATATCCAAAAAAGGGACGTACTTTTACGACTTTTTCAAATGCCAGGTCTCTGGTCTTAAAAGAAAATCCATCGACCCAAAGAACACCAAAGGAATATCCAAAGAACGTACGTATTTTTACGACTATTTCGAAAGCTAGGTCTCTGGTCTTAAAAGAAAATCTATCGACCCAAAGAACACCAAACGAATATCCAAAGAACGTACGTACTTTTACGACTATTTCAAAAGCCAGGTCTCTGGTCTGAAAAGAAAATCCATCGACCCAAAGAACACCAAACGAATATCCAAAGATCGTACGTACTTTTACGACTATTTCAAAAGCCAGGTCTCTGGTCTGAAAAGAAAATCCATTGACCCAAAGAACACCAAACGAATATCCAAAGAAGGGACGTACTTTTACGACTATTTCAAAAGCCAGGTCTCTGGTCTGAAAAGAAAATCCATCGACCCAAAGAACACCAAACGAATATCCAAAGAACGTACGTACTTTGACGACTACTTGAAAAGTAAGGTCTCTGGTCTGAAAAGAAAATACATCGACCCAAAGAACACCAAACGAAGATCCAAAGAAAGTACGTACTTTTACGACTATTTGAAAAGTAAGGTCTCTGGTCTGAAAGGAAAATCCACCGACCCAAAGAACACCAAACGAATATCCAAAGAAGTTACGTACTTTTACGTCTATTTCAAAAGTAAGGTCTCTGGTCTGAAAAGAAAATACATCGACCCAAATAACACCAAACGAATATCCAAAAAAGGTACGCACTTTTACGACTATTTCAAAAGGCAGGTCTCTGGCCTTAAAGGAACATCCATCGACCCAAAGAACACCAAACGAATATTCAAAGAAGGTACGTACTTTTACGACTATTTCAAAAGCCAGGTCTCTGGCTTTAAAAGAAAATCCATCGACCTAAAGAACACCAAACGAATATCCAAAGAAGGTACGTACTTTTACGATTATTTCAAAAGCCAGGTCTCTGATAATAAAAGAAAATCCATCAACCCAAAGTACAGCAAACGATTATCCAAAGAAGGTACGTACTTCCACGACTATTTCAAAATCAAGGTCTCTGGTCATAAAAGAAAATCCATCGACCCAAAGAACACCAAATGAATATCCAAAGAACGTACGTACTTTGACGACTATTTGAAAAGTAAGGTCTCTAGTCTGAAAAGAAAATACATCGACCCAAAGAACACCAAACGAATATCAAAAGAAGGTACGTACTTTAACGACTATTTGAAAAGTAAGGTCTCCGGTCTGAAAAGAAAATCAGTCAACCCAAAGAACACCAAACGAATATCTAAAGAAGGTACGTACTTTTACGACTATTTCAAAAGCCAGGTCTCTGGTCTTAAAAGAAAATCCATCGGCCCAAAGAACACCAAACGAATATCCAAAGAACGTACGTATTTTTACGACTATTTCGAAAGCTAGGTCTCTGGTCTTAAAAGAAAATCCATCGACACAAAGAACACCAAACGAATATCCAAAGAACGTACCTACTTTTACGACTATTTCAAAAGCCAGGTCTCTGGTCTTAAAAGAAAATCCATCGACACAAAGAACACCAAACGAATATCCAAAGAACGTACCTACTTTTACGACTATTTCAAAAGCCAGGTCTCTGGTCTGAAAGGAAAATCCATCGACCCAAAGAACACCAAACGAATATCCAAAGAAGGTACGTAGTTTTACGACCATTTCAAAAGCCAGGTCTCTATTCTGAAAAGAAAATCCATCGACCCAAAGAACACCAAACGAATATCCAAAGAAGGTACGTAGTTTTACGACTATTTCAAAAGCCAGGTCTCTGGTGTTAAAAGGAAATCTATCGACCCAAAGAAAACCAAACGAATATCCAAAGAAAGTACGTACTTTTACGATTATTTGAAAAGTAAGGTCTCTGGTCTGAAAAGAAAATCCATTGACCCAAAGAACACCAAACGAATATCTAAAGAAGGTACGTACTTTTACGACTATTTCAAAAGCCAGGTCTCTGGTCTTAATAGAAACTCCATCGACCCAAAAACACCAAACGAATATCCAAAGAACGTACGTACTTTTACGACTATTTCGAAAGCCAGATCTCTGGTGTTAAAAGAAAATCTATCGACCCAAAGAACACCAAACGTATATCCAAAGAATGTACGTACTCTTACGAATATTTGAAAATAAATGTCTCTGGTTTGAAAAGAAAATCCATCGACCCAAAGAACACCCAACGAATATCCAAAGAAGGTAAGTACTTTTACGACTATTTGAAAAGTAAGGTCTCTGGTCTGAAAAGAAAATCCATCGACCCAAAGAACACCAAACGAATATCCAAAGAAGGTACGCACTTTTACGACTATTTGAAAAGTAAGGTCTCTGGTCTGAAAAATCCACCGACCCAAAGAACACCAAACGAATATCCAAAGAACGTACGTACTTTGACGACTACTTGAAAAGTAAGGTCTCTGGTCTGAAAAGAAAATACATCGACCCAAAGAACACCAAACGAATATTCAAAGAAAGTACGTACTTTTACGACTATTTGAAAAGTAAGGTCTCTGGTCTGAAAAGAAAATCCACCGACCCAAAGAACACCAAACGAATATCCAAAGAAGGTACGTACTTTTACGACTATTTGAAAAGGAAGGTCTCTGGCCTGAAAAAAAATCCATCGACTCAAAGAACACCAAAGGAATATCCAAAAAAGGGACGTACTTTTACGACTTTTTCAAAAGCCAGGTCTCTGGTCTTAAAAGAAAATCCATCGACCCAAAGAACACCAAAGGAATATCCAAAGAACGTACGTATTTTTACGACTATTTCGAAAGCTAGGCCCCTGGTCTTAAAAGAAAATCTATCGACCCAAAGAACACCAAACGAATATCCAAAGAACGTACGTACTTTTACGACTATTTCAAAAGCCAGGTCTCTGGTCTGAAAAGAAAATCCATCGACCCAAAGAACACCAAACGAATATCCAAAGATCGTACGTACTTTTACGACTATTTCAAAAGCCAGGTCTCTGGTCTGAAAAGAAAATCCATTGACCCAAAGAACACCAAACGAATATCCAAAGAAGGTACGTAACTTCACGACTATTTCAAAAGCCAGGTCTCTGGTCTGAAAAGAAAATCCATCGACCCAAAGAACACCAAACGAATATCCAAAGAACGTACGTACTTTGACGACTACTTGAAAAGTAAGGTCTCTGGTCTGAAAAGAAAATACATCGACCCAAAGAACACCAAACGAATATCCAAAGAAAGTACGTACTTTTACGACTATTTGAAAAGTAAGGTCTCTGGTCTGAAAAGAAAATCCACCGACCCAAAGAACACCAAACGAATATCCAAAGAAGTTACGTACTTTTACGTCTATTTGAAAAGTAAGGTCTCTGGTCTGAAAAGAAAATACATCGACCCAAATAACACCAAACGAATATCCAAAAAAGGTACGCACTTTTACGACTATTTAAAAAGGCAGGTCTCTGGCCTTAAAGGAACATCCATCGACCCAAAGAACACCAAACGAATATTCAAAGAAGGTACGTACTTTTACGACTATTTCAAAAGCCAGGTCTCTGGCTTTAAAAGAAAATCCATCGACCCAAAGAACACCAAACGAATATCCAAAGAAGGTACGTACTTTTACGATTATTTCAAAAGCCAGGTCTCTGATAATAAAAGAAAATCCATCAACCCAAAGTACAGCAAACGATTATCCAAAGAAGGTACGTACTTCCACGACTATTTCAAAATCAAGGTCTCTGGTCATAAAAGAAAATCCATCGACCCAAAGAACACCAAATGAATATCCAAAGAACGTACGTACTTTGACGACTATTTGAAAAGTCAGGTCTCTAGTCTGAAAAGAAAATACATCGACCCAAAGAACACCAAACGAATATTAAAAGAAGGTACGTACTTTTACGACTATTTGAAAAGTAAGGTCTCCGGTCTGAAAAGAAAATCCGTCAACCCAAAGAACACCAAACGAATATCTAAAGAAGGTACGTACTTTTACGACTATTTCAAAAGCCAGGTCTCTGGTCTTGAAAGAAAATCCATCGACCCAAAGAACACCAAACGAATATCCAAAGAACGTACGTATTTTTACGACTATTGCGAAAGCTAGGTCTCTGGTCTGAAAAGAAAATCCATCGACCCAAAGAACACCAAACGAATATCCAAAGATCGTACGTACTTTTACGACTATTTCAAAAGCCAGGTCTCTGGTCTGAAAGGAAAATCCATCGACCCAAAGAACATCAAACGAATATCCAAAGAAGGTACGTAGTTTTACGACCATTTCAAAAGCCAGGTCTCTATTCTGCAAATAAAATCCATCGACCCAAAGAACACCAAACGAATATCCAAAGAAGGTACGTAGTTTTACGACTATTTCAAAAGCCAGGTCTCTGGTGTTAAAAGGAAATCTATCGACCCAAAGAAAACCAAACGAATATCCAAAGAAAGTACGTACTTTTACGATTATTTGAAAAGTAAGGTCTCTGGTCTGAAAAGAAAATCCATCGACCCAAAGAACACCAAACGAATATCTAAAGAAGCTACGTACTTTTACGACTATTTCAAAAGCCAGGTCTCTGGTCTTAAAAGAAAATCCATCGACCCAAAGAACACCAAACGAATATCCAAAGAACGTACGTATTTTTACGACTATTTCGAAAGCTAGGTCTCTGGTCTTAAAAGAAAATCCATCGACACAAAGAACACCAAACGAATATCCAAAGAACGTACCTACTTTTACGACTATTTCAAGAGCCAGGTCTCTGGTCTGAAAGGAAAATCCATCGACCCAAAGAACACCAAACGAATATCCAAAGAAGGTACGTAGTTTTACGACCATTTCAAAAGCCAGGTCTCTATTCTGAAAAGAAAATCCATCGACCCAAAGAACACCAAACGAATATCCAAAGAAGGTACGTAGTTTTACGACTATTTCAAAAGCCAGGTCTCTGGTGTTAAAAGGAAATCTATCGACCCAAAGAAAACCAAACGAATATCCAAAGAAAGAACGTACTTTTACGATTATTTGAAAAGTAAGGTCTCTGGTCTGAAAAGAAAATCCATCGACCCAAAGAACACCAAACGAATATCTAAAGAAGGTACGTACTTTTACGACTATTTCAAAAGCCAGGTCTCTGGTCTTAATAGAAACTCCATCGACCCAAAGAACACCAAACGAATATCCAAAGAACGTACGTACTTTTACGACTATTTCGAAAGCCAGATCTCTGGTGTTAAAAGAAAATCTATCGACCCAAAGAACACCAAACGTATATCCAAAGAATGTACGTACTCTTACGAATATTTGAAAATAAATGTCTCCGGTCTGAAAAGAAAATCCATCGACCCAAAGAACACCCAACGAATATCCAAAGAAGGTACGTACTTTCACGACTATTTTAAAATAAAGGTCTCTGGTCATAAAAGAAAATCCACCGACCCAAAGAACACCAAACGAATATCCAAAGAACGTACGTACTTTGACGACTACTTGAAAAGTAAGGTCTCTGGTCTGAAAAGAAAATACATCGACCCAAAGAACACCAAACGAATATCCAAAGAAAGTACGTACTTTTACGACTATTTGAAAAGTAAGGTCTCTGGTCTGAAAAGAAAATCCACCAACCCAAAGAACACCAAACGAATATCCAAAGAAGGTACGTACTTTTACGACTATTTGAAAAGTAAGGTCTCTGGCCTGAAAAAAAATCCATCGACTCAAAGAACACCAAAGGAATATCCAAAAAAGGGACGTACTTTTACGACTTTTTCAAATGCCAGGTCTCTGGTCTTAAAAGAAAATCCATCGACCCAAAGAACACCAAAGGAATATCCAAAGAACGTACGTATTTTTACGACTATTTCGAAAGCTAGGTCTCTGGTCTTAAAAGAAAATCTATCGACCCAAAGAACACCAAACGAATATCCAAAGAACGTACGTACTTTTACGACTATTTCAAAAGCCAGGTCTCTGGTCTGAAAAGAAAATCCATCGA
Source organism: Macrothele yani (assembly GCA_039090855.1). NCBI lineage: Eukaryota > Metazoa > Arthropoda > Arachnida > Araneae > Macrothelidae > Macrothele > Macrothele yani. The sequence continues at coordinate 13,771,195 of CM076999.1, read as the reverse complement.
CCCAAAGAACACCAAACGAATATCCAAAGATCGTACGTACTTTTACGACTATTTCGAAAGCCAGGTCTCTGGTCTGAAAAGAAAATCAATTGACCCAAAGAACACCAAACGAATATCCAAAGATCGTACGTACTTTTACGACTATTTCAAAAGCCAGGTCTCTGGTCTGAAAAGAAAATCCATTGACCCAAAGAACACCAAACGAATATCCAAAGAAGGGACGTACTTTTACGACTATTTCAAAAGCCAGGTCTCTGGTCTGAAAAGAAAATCCATCGACCCAAAGAACACCAAACGAATATCCAAAGAACGTACGTACTTTGACGACTACTTGAAAAGTAAGGTCTCTGGTCTGAAAAGAAAATACATCGACCCAAAGAACACCAAACGAAGATCCAAAGAAAGTACGTACTTTTACGACTATTTGAAAAGTAAGGTCTCTGGTCTGAAAAGAAAATCCACCGACCCAAAGAACACCAAACGAATATCCAAAGAAGTTACGTACTTTTACGTCTATTTGAAAAGTAAGGTCTCTGGTCTGAAAAGAAAATACATCGACCCAAATAACACCAAACGAATATCCAAAAAAGGTACGCACTTTTACGACTATTTCAAAAGGCAGGTCTCTGGCCTTAAAGGAACATCCATCGACCCAAAGAACACCAAACGAATATTCAAAGAAGGTACGTACTTTTACGACTATTTCAAAAGCCAGTTCTCTGGCTTTAAAAGAAAATCCATCGACCCAAAGAACACCAAACGAATATCCAAAGAAGGTACGTACTTTTACGATTATTTCCAAAGCCAATTCTCTGATAATAAAAGAAAATCCATCAACCCAAAGTACAGCAAACGATTATCCAAAGAAGGTACGTACTTCCACGACTATTTCAAAATCAAGGTCTCTGGTCATAAAAGAAAATCCATCGACCCAAAGAACACCAAATGAATATCCAAAGAACGTACGTACTTTGACGACTATTTGAAAAGTAAGGTCTCTAGTCTGAAAAGAAAATACATCGACCCAAAGAACACCAAACGAATATCAAAAGAAGGTACGTACTTTTACGACTATTTGAAAAGTAAGGTCTCCGGTCTGAAAAGAAAACCCGTCAACCCAAAGAACACCAAACGAATATCTAAAGAAGGTACGTACTTTTACGACTATTTCGAAAGCTAGGTCTCTGGTCTTAAAAGAAAATCCATCGACCCAAAGAACACCAAACGAATATCCAAAGAACGTACGTATTTTTACGACTATTTCGAAAGCTAGGTCTCTGGTCTTAAAAGAAAATCCATCGACACAAAGAACACCAAACGAATATCCAAAGAACGTACCTACTTTTACGACTATTTCAAAAGCCAGGTCTCTGGTCTGAAAAGAAAATCCATCGACCCAAAGAACACCAAACGAATATCCAAAGATCGTACGTACATTTACGACTATTTCAAAAGCCAGGTCTCTACTCTGAAAGGAAAATCCATCGACCCAAAGAACACCAAACGAATATCCAAAGAAGGTACGCAGTTTTACGACCATTTCAAAAGCCAGGTCTCTATTCTGAAAATGAAATCCATCGACCCAAAGAACACCAAACGAATATCCAAAGAAGGTACGTAGTTTTACGACTATTTCAAAAGCCAGGTCTCTGGTGTTAAAAGGAAATCTATCGACCCAAAGAAAACCAAACGAATATCTAAAGAAGCTACGTACTTTTACGACTATTTCAAAAGCCAGGTCTCTGGTCTTAATACAAATCTCCATCGACCCAAAGAACACCAAACGAATATCCAAAGAACGTACGTACTTTTACGACTATTTCGAAAGCCAGATCTCTGGTGTTAAAAGAAAATCTATCGACCCAAAGAACACCAAACGTATATCCAAAGAATGTACGTACTCTTACGAATATTTGAAAATAAATGTCTCTGGTCTGAAAAGAAAATCCATCGACCCAAAGAACACCCAACGAATATCCAAAGAAGGTACGTACTTTCACGACTATTTTAAAATAAAGGTCTCTGGTCATAAAAGAAAATCCATCGACCCAAAGAACACCAAACGAATATCCAAAGAACATACGTACTTTGACGACTATTTGAAAAGTAAGGTCTCTGGTCTGAAAAGAAAATGCATCGACCCAAAGAACACCAAACGAATATCCAAGGAAGGTACGTACTTTTGCGACTCTTTGAAAAGTAAGGTCTCTGGTCTGAAAAAAAATCCATCGACCCAAAGAACACCAAACGAATATCCAAAGAAGGGACGTACTTTTACGACTATTTCAAAATAAAGGTCTCTGGTCTGAAAAGAAAATACATCGACCCAAATTACATCAAACGAATATCCAAAGAACTTACGTACCTTGACGACTATTTGAAAAGTAAGGTCTCTGGTCTTAAAAGAAAATACATCGACACAAAGAACATCAAACGAATATCCAAAGAAGGTACGTACTTTTACGACTATTTGAAAAGTAAGGTCTCTGGTCTGAAAAGAAAATCCACCGACCCAAAGAACACCAAACGAATATCCAAAGAAGGTACGTACTTTAACGACTACTTGAAAAGTAAGGTCTTTGGTCTGAAAAGAAAATACATCGACCCAAAGAACATCAAAGGAATATTCAAAGAAGGTAAGTACTTTTACGACTATTTGAAAAGTAAGGTCTCTGGTCTGAAAAGAATATGCATCGACCCAAAGAACACCAAACGAATATCCAAAGAAGGTACGTACTTTTACGACTATTTGAAAAGTAAGGTCTCTGGTCTGAAAAGAAAATCCACCGACCCAAAGAACACCAAACGAATATCCAAAGAACGTACGTACTTTGACGACTACTTGAAAAGTAAGGTCTCTGGTCTGAAAAGAAAATACATCGACCCAAAGAACACCAAACGAATATCCAAAGAAAGTACGTACTTTTACGACTATTTGAAAAGTAAGGTCTCTGGTCTGAAAAGAAAATCCACCGACCCAAAGAACACCAAACGAATATCCAAAGAAGGTACGTACTTTTACGTCTATTTGAAAAGTAAGGTCTCTGGCCTGAAAAAAATCCATCGACTCAAAGAACACCAAAGGAATATCCAAAAAAGGGACGTACTTTTACGACTTTTTCAAAAGCCAGGTCTCTGGTCTTAAAAGAAAATCCATCGACCCAAAGAACACCAAACGAATATCCAATGAAGATACGTATTTTTACGACTATTTCAAAAGCCAGGTCTCTGGTGTTAAAAGGAAATATATCGACCCAAAGAACACCAAACGAATATCCAAAGAAAGTACGTACTTTTACGATTATTTGAAAAGTAAGGCCTCTGGTCTGAAAAGAAAATCCATCGACCCAAAGAACACCAAACGAATATCTAAAGAAGGTACGTACTTTTACGACTATTTCAAAAGCCAGGTCTCTGGTCTTAAAAGAAACTCCATCGACCCAAAGAACACCAAACGAATATCCAAAGAACGTACGTACTTTTACGACTATTTCGAAAGCCAGATCTCTGGTGTTAAAAGAAAATCTATCTACCCAAAGAACACCAAACGTATATCCAAAGAATGTACGTACTCTTACGAATATTTGAAAATAAATGTCTCTGGTCTGAAAAGAAAATCCATCGACCCAAAGAACACCCAACGAATATCCAAAGAAGGTACGTACTTCCACTACTATTTCAAAATGAAGGTCTCTGGTCATAAAAGAAAATCCATCGACCCAAAGAACACCAAACGAATATCCAAAGAACGTACGTACTTTGACGACTATTTGAAAAGTAAGGTCTCTGGTCTGAAAAGATAATACATCGACCCAAAGAACACCAAACGAATATCCAAAGAAGGTACGTACTTTTGCGACTCTTTGAAAAGTAAGGTCTCTGGTCTGAAAAAAAATCCATCGACCCAAAGAACACTAAACGAATATCCAAAGAAGGTACGTACTTTTACGACTATTTCAAAAGCCAGGTCTCTGGCCTTAAAAGAAAATCCATCGACCCAAAGAACACCAAACGAATATCCAAGGAAGGTACGTACTTTTACGATTATTTCAAAATCAAGGGCTCTGATAATAAAAGAAAATCCATCGACCCAAAGTACAGAAAACAATTATCCAAATAAGGTACGTACTTCCACGACTATTTCAAAATGAAGGTCTCTGGTCATAAAAGAAAATCCATCGACCCAAAGAACACCAAACGAATATCCAAAGAGCTTACGTACTTTGACGACTATTTGAAAAGTAAGGTCTCTGGTCTTAAAAGAAAATACATCAACCTAAAGAACACCAAACGAATATCCAAAGAAGGTACGTACTTTTACGACTATTTGAAAAGTAAGGTCTCTGGTCTGAAAAAGAAAATCCACCGACCCAAAGAACACCAAACGAATATCCAAAGAAGGTACGTACTTTTACGACTATTTGAAAAGTAAGGTCTCTGGTCTGAAAAGAAAATCCACCGACCCAAAGAACACCAAACGAATATCCAAAGAAGTTACGTACTTTTACGACTATTTGAAAAGTAAGGTCTCTGGTCTGAAAAGAAAATACATCGACCCAAAGAACACTAAACGAATATCCAAAGATGGTACGTACTTTTACGACTATTTGGAAAGTAAGGTCTCTGGTCTGAAAAGAAAATCCACTGAACCAAAGAACACTAAACGAATATCCAAAGAAGGTACCTACTTTGACGACTATTTGAAAAGTAAGGTCTCTGGTCTGAAAAGAATATCCACCGATCCAAAGAACACTAAACGAATATCCAAAGAAGGTACGTACTTTGACGACTATTTGAAAAGGAAGGTCTCTGGTCTGAAAAAATTTCATCTACCCAAAGAACACCAAACGAATATCCAAAGAAGTGACGTACTTTTACGACTATTTCAAAAGCCAGGTCTCTGGCCTTAAAAAATCCATCGACCCAAATTACTCCAAACGAATATCCAAAGAACGTACGTACTTTGACGACTATTTTAAAAGTAAGGTCTCTGGTCTGAAAAGAAAATACATCGAACTAAAGAACACCAAACGAATATCCAAAGAAGGTACGTACTTTTACGACTATTTGAAAAGTAAGGTCTCTGGCCTGAAAAAAATCCATCGACTCAAAGAACACCAAACGAATATCCAAAAAAAGGACGTACTTTTACGACTATTTCGAAAGCCAGATCTCTGGTGTAAAAAAGAAAATCTATCGACCCAAAGAACACCAAACGAATATTCAATGACGATACGTATTTTTACGACTATTTCAAAAGCCAGGTCTCTGGTGTTAAAAGAAATCTATCGACCCAAAGAACACCAAACGAATATCCAAAGAAAGTACGTACTTTTACGATTATTTGAAAAGTAAAGTCTCTGGTCTGAAAGAAAATCCATCGACCCAAAGAACACCAAACGAATATCTAAAGAAGGTACGTACTTTTACGACTATTTCAAAAGCCAGGTCTCTGGTCTTAAAAGAAACTCCATCGACCAAAAGAACACCAAACGAATATCCAAAGAACGTACGTACTTTTACGACTATTTCGAAAGCCAGATCTCTGGTGTAAAAGAAAATCTATCGACCCATAGAACACCAAACGTATATCCAAAGAAGGTACGTACTCTTACGACTATTTGAAAATAAATGTCTCTGGTCTGAAAAGAAAATCCATCGACCCAAGGAACACCCAACGAATATCCAAAGAAGGTACGTACTTCCACGACTATTTCAAAATGAAGGTCTCTGGTCATGAAAGAAAATCCATCGACCCAAAGAACACCAAACGCATATCCAAAGAACGTACGTACTTTGACGACTATTTGAAAAGTAAGGTCTCTGGTCTTAAAAGAAGATACATCGACCGAAAGAACACCAAACGAATATCCAAAGAAGGTACGTACTTTTACGACTATTTGAAAAGTAAGGTCTCTGGTCTGAAAAAAATCCATCGACCCAAAGAACACCAAACGAATATCCAAAGAAGGGACGTACTTTTACGACTATTTCAAAATCCAGGTCTCTGGTCTGAAAAGAAAATACATCGACCCAAAGAACACCAAACGAATATCCAAAGAAGGTACGTACTTTGACGACTATTTGAAAAGTAAGGCCTCTGCTCTGAAAAGAAAATCCACCGACCCAAAGAACACTAAACGAATATCCAAAGAAGGTACGTACTTTTACGACTATTTGAAAAGTAAGGTCTCTGGTCTGAAAAAAATCCATCGACCCAAAGAAACCCCAAACGAATATCCAAAGAAGGGACGTACTTTTACGACTATTTCAAAAGCCAGGTCTCTGTTCTTAAAAGAAATTCCATCGACCCAAATTACACCAAACGAATATCCAAAGAAGGTACGTACTTTTACGACTATTTGAAAAGTAAGGTCTCTGGTCTGAAAAAATCCATCGACCCAAAGAACACCAAACGAATATCCAAAGAAGGGACGTACTTTTACGACTATTTCAAAATCCAGGTCTCTGGTCTGAAAAGAAAATCCATCGACCCAAAGAACACCAAACGAATATTCTAAAGAAGCTACGTACTTTTACGACTATTTCAAAAGCCAGGTCTCTGGTCTTAAAAGAAAATCCATTGACCCAAAGAACACCAAACGAATATCCAAAGAACGTACGTATTTTTACGACTATTTCGAAAGCTAGGTCTCTGGTCTTAAAAGAAAATCCATCGACACAAAGAACACCAAACGAATATCCAAAGAACGTACCTACTTTTACGACTATTTCAAGAGCCAGGTCTCTGGTCTGAAAGGAAAATCCATCGACCCAAAGAACACCAAACGAATATCCAAAGAAGGTACGTAGTTTTACGACCATTTCAAAAGCCAGGTCTCTATTCTGAAAAGAAAATCCATCGACCCAAAGAACACCAAACGAATATCCAAAGAAGGTACGTAGTTTTACGACTATTTCAAAAGCCAGGTCTCTGGTGTTAAAAGGAAATCTATCGACCCAAAGAAAACCAAACGAATATCCAAAGAAAGAACGTACTTTTACGATTATTTGAAAAGTAAGGTCTCTGGTCTGAAAAGAAAATCCATCGACCCAAAGAACACCAAACGAATATCTAAAGAAGGTACGTACTTTTACGACTATTTCAAAAGCCAGGTCTCTGGTCTTAATAGAAACTCCATCGACCCAAAGAACACCAAACGAATATCCAAAGAACGTACGTACTTTTACGACTATTTCGAAAGCCAGATCTCTGGTGTTAAAAGAAAATCTATCGACCCAAAGAACACCAAACGTATATCCAAAGAATGTACGTACTCTTACGAATATTTGAAAATAAATGTCTCCGGTCTGAAAAGAAAATCCATCGACCCAAAGAACACCCAACGAATATCCAAAGAAGGTACGTACTTTCACGACTATTTTAAAATAAAGGTCTCTGGTCATAAAAGAAAATCCACCGACCCAAAGAACACCAAACGAATATCCAAAGAACGTACGTACTTTGACGACTACTTGAAAAGTAAGGTCTCTGGTCTGAAAAGAAAATACATCGACCCAAAGAACACCAAACGAATATCCAAAGAAAGTACGTACTTTTACGACTATTTGAAAAGTAAGGTCTCTGGTCTGAAAAGAAAATCCACCAACCCAAAGAACACCAAACGAATATCCAAAGAAGGTACGTACTTTTACGACTATTTGAAAAGTAAGGTCTCTGGCCTGAAAAAAATCCATCGACTCAAAGAACACCAAAGGAATATCCAAAAAAGGGACGTACTTTTACGACTTTTTCAAATGCCAGGTCTCTGGTCTTAAAAGAAAATTTATCGACCCAAAGAACACCAAAGGAATATCCAAAGAACGTACGTATTTTTACGACTATTTCGAAAGCTAGGTCTCTGGTCTTAAAAGAAAATCTATCGACCCAAAGAACACCAAACGAATATCCAAAGAACGTACGTACTTTTACGACTATTTCAAAAGCCAGGTCTCTGGTCTGAAAAGAAAATCCATCGACCCAAAGAACACCAAACGAATATCCAAAGATCGTACGTACTTTTACGACTATTTCGAAAGCCAGGTCTCTGGTCTGAAAAGAAAATCAATTGACCCAAAGAACACCAAACGAATATCCAAAGATCGTACGTACTTTTACGACTATTTCAAAAGCCAGGTCTCTGGTCTGAAAAGAAAATCCATTGACCCAAAGAACACCAAACGAATATCCAAAGAAGGGACGTACTTTTACGACTATTTCAAAAGCCAGGTCTCTGGTCTGAAAAGAAAATCCATCGACCCAAAGAACACCAAACGAATATCCAAAGAACGTACGTACTTTGACGACTACTTGAAAAGTAAGGTCTCTGGTCTGAAAAGAAAATACATCGACCCAAAGAACACCAAACGAAGATCCAAAGAAAGTACGTACTTTTACGACTATTTGAAAAGTAAGGTCTCTGGTCTGAAAAGAAAATCCACCGACCCAAAGAACACCAAACGAATATCCAAAGAAGTTACGTACTTTTACGTCTATTTGAAAAGTAAGGTCTCTGGTCTGAAAAGAAAATACATCGACCCAAATAACACCAAACGAATATCCAAAAAAGGTACGCACTTTTACGACTATTTCAAAAGGCAGGTCTCTGGCCTTAAAGGAACATCCATCGACCCAAAGAACACCAAACGAATATTCAAAGAAGGTACGTACTTTTACGACTATTTCAAAAGCCAGTTCTCTGGCTTTAAAAGAAAATCCATCGACCCAAAGAACACCAAACGAATATCCAAAGAAGGTACGTACTTTTACGATTATTTCCAAAGCCAATTCTCTGATAATAAAAGAAAATCCATCAACCCAAAGTACAGCAAACGATTATCCAAAGAAGGTACGTACTTCCACGACTATTTCAAAATCAAGGTCTCTGGTCATAAAAGAAAATCCATCGACCCAAAGAACACCAAATGAATATCCAAAGAACGTACGTACTTTGACGACTATTTGAAAAGTAAGGTCTCTAGTCTGAAAAGAAAATACATCGACCCAAAGAACACCAAACGAATATCAAAAGAAGGTACGTACTTTTACGACTATTTGAAAAGTAAGGTCTCCGGTCTGAAAAGAAAACCCGTCAACCCAAAGAACACCAAACGAATATCTAAAGAAGGTACGTACTTTTACGACTATTTCGAAAGCTAGGTCTCTGGTCTTAAAAGAAAATCCATCGACCCAAAGAACACCAAACGAATATCCAAAGAACGTACGTATTTTTACGACTATTTCGAAAGCTAGGTCTCTGGTCTTAAAAGAAAATCCATCGACACAAAGAACACCAAACGAATATCCAAAGAACGTACCTACTTTTACGACTATTTCAAAAGCCAGGTCTCTGGTCTGAAAAGAAAATCCATCGACCCAAAGAACACCAAACGAATATCCAAAGATCGTACGTACATTTACGACTATTTCAAAAGCCAGGTCTCTACTCTGAAAGGAAAATCCATCGACCCAAAGAACACCAAACGAATATCCAAAGAAGGTACGCAGTTTTACGACCATTTCAAAAGCCAGGTCTCTATTCTGAAAATGAAATCCATCGACCCAAAGAACACCAAACGAATATCCAAAGAAGGTACGTAGTTTTACGACTATTTCAAAAGCCAGGTCTCTGGTGTTAAAAGGAAATCTATCGACCCAAAGAAAACCAAACGAATATCTAAAGAAGCTACGTACTTTTACGACTATTTCAAAAGCCAGGTCTCTGGTCTTAATACAAATCTCCATCGACCCAAAGAACACCAAACGAATATCCAAAGAACGTACGTACTTTTACGACTATTTCGAAAGCCAGATCTCTGGTGTTAAAAGAAAATCTATCGACCCAAAGAACACCAAACGTATATCCAAAGAATGTACGTACTCTTACGAATATTTGAAAATAAATGTCTCTGGTCTGAAAAGAAAATCCATCGACCCAAAGAACACCCAACGAATATCCAAAGAAGGTACGTACTTTCACGACTATTTTAAAATAAAGGTCTCTGGTCATAAAAGAAAATCCATCGACCCAAAGAACACCAAACGAATATCCAAAGAACATACCGTACTTTGACGACTATTTGAAAAGTAAGGTCTCTGGTCTGAAAAGAAAATGCATCGACCCAAAGAACACCAAACGAATATCCAAGGAAGGTACGTACTTTTGCGACTCTTTGAAAAGTAAGGTCTCTGGTCTGAAAAAAAATCCATCGACCCAAAGAACACCAAACGAATATCCAAAGAAGGGACGTACTTTTACGACTATTTCAAAATAAAGGTCTCTGGTCTGAAAAGAAAAATACATCGACCCAAATTACATCAAACGAATATCCAAAGAACTTACGTACCTTGACGACTATTTGAAAAGTAAGGTCTCTGGTCTTAAAAGAAAATACATCGACACAAAGAACATCAAACGAATATCCAAAGAAGGTACGTACTTTTACGACTATTTGAAAAGTAAGGTCTCTGGTCTGAAAAGAAAATCCACCGACCCAAAGAACACCAAACGAATATCCAAAGAAGGTACGTACTTTAACGACTACTTGAAAAGTAAGGTCTTTGGTCTGAAAAGAAAATACATCGACCCAAAGAACATCAAAGGAATATTCAAAGAAGGTAAGTACTTTTACGACTATTTGAAAAGTAAGGTCTCTGGTCTGAAAAGAATATGCATCGACCCAAAGAACACCAAACGAATATCCAAAGAAGGTACGTACTTTTACGACTATTTGAAAAGTAAGGTCTCTGGTCTGAAAAGAAAATCCACCGACCCAAAGAACACCAAACGAATATCCAAAGAACGTACGTACTTTGACGACTACTTGAAAAGTAAGGTCTCTGGTCTGAAAAGAAAATACATCGACCCAAAGAACACCAAACGAATATCCAAAGAAAGTACGTACTTTTACGACTATTTGAAAAGTAAGGTCTCTGGTCTGAAAAGAAAATCCACCGACCCAAAGAACACCAAACGAATATCCAAAGAAGGTACGTACTTTTACGTCTATTTGAAAAGTAAGGTCTCTGGCCTGAAAAAAAATCCATCGACTCAAAGAACACCAAAGGAATATCCAAAAAAAGGGACGTACTTTTACGACTTTTTCAAAAGCCAGGTCTCTGGTCTTAAAAGAAAATCCATCGACCCAAAGAACACCAAACGAATATCCAATGAAGATACGTATTTTTACGACTATTTCAAAAGCCAGGTCTCTGGTGTTAAAAGGAAATATATCGACCCAAAGAACACCAAACGAATATCCAAAGAAAGTACGTACTTTTACGATTATTTGAAAAGTAAGGCCTCTGGTCTGAAAAGAAAATCCATCGACCCAAAGAACACCAAACGAATATCTAAAGAAGGTACGTACTTTTACGACTATTTCAAAAGCCAGGTCTCTGGTCTTAAAAGAAACTCCATCGACCCAAAGAACACCAAACGAATATCCAAAGAACGTACGTACTTTTACGACTATTTCGAAAGCCAGATCTCTGGTGTTAAAAGAAAATCTATCTACCCAAAGAACACCAAACGTATATCCAAAGAATGTACGTACTCTTACGAATATTTGAAAATAAATGTCTCTGGTCTGAAAAGAAAATCCATCGACCCAAAGAACACCCAACGAATATCCAAAGAAGGTACGTACTTCCACTACTATTTCAAAATGAAGGTCTCTGTTCATAAAAAGAAAATCCATCGACCCAAAGAACACCAAACGAATATCCAAAGAACGTACGTACTTTGACGACTATTTGAAAAGTAAGGTCTCTGGTCTGAAAAGATAATACATCGACCCAAAGAACACCAAACGAATATCCAAAGAAGGTACGTACTTTTGCGACTCTTTGAAAAGTAAGGTCTCTGGTCTGAAAAAAATCCATCGACCCAAAGAACACTAAACGAATATCCAAAGAAGGTACGTACTTTTACGACTATTTCAAAAGCCAGGTCTCTGGCCTTAAAAGAAAATCCATCGACCCAAAGAACACCAAACGAATATCCAAGGAAGGTACGTACTTTTACGATTATTTCAAAATCAAGGGCTCTGATAATAAAAGAAAATCCATCGACCCAAAGTACAGAAAACAATTATCCAAATAAGGTACGTACTTCCACGACTATTTCAAAATGAAGGTCTCTGGTCATAAAAGAAAATCCATCGACCCAAAGAACACCAAACGAATATCCAAAGAGCTTACGTACTTTGACGACTATTTGAAAAGTAAGGTCTCTGGTCTTAAAAGAAAATACATCAACCTAAAGAACACCAAACGAATATCCAAAGAAGGTACGTACTTTTACGACTATTTGAAAAGTAAGGTCTCTGGTCTGAAAAGAAAATCCACCGACCCAAAGAACACCAAACGAATATCCAAAGAAGGTACGTACTTTTACGACTATTTGAAAAGTAAGGTCTCTGGTCTGAAAAGAAAATCCACCGACCCAAAGAACACCAAACGAATATCCAAAGAAGTTACGTACTTTTACGACTATTTGAAAAGTAAGGTCTCTGGTCTGAAAAGAAAATACATCGACCCAAAGAACACTAAACGAATATCCAAAGATGGTACGTACTTTTACGACTATTTGGAAAGTAAGGTCTCTGGTCTGAAAAGAAAATCCACTGAACCAAAGAACACTAAACGAATATCCAAAGAAGGTACCTACTTTGACGACTATTTGAAAAGTAAGGTCTCTGGTCTGAAAAGAAAATCCACCGATCCAAAGAACACTAAACGAATATCCAAAGAAGGTACGTACTTTGACGACTATTTGAAAAGGAAGGTCTCTGGTCTGAAAAAAATTTCATCTACCCAAAGAACACCAAACGAATATCCAAAGAAGTGACGTACTTTTACGACTATTTCAAAAGCCAGGTCTCTGGCCTTAAAAAAATCCATCGACCCAAATTACTCCAAACGAATATCCAAAGAACGTACGTACTTTGACGACTATTTTAAAAGTAAGGTCTCTGGTCTGAAAAGAAAATACATCGAACTAAAGAACACCAAACGAATATCCAAAGAAGGTACGTACTTTTACGACTATTTGAAAAGTAAGGTCTCTGGCCTGAAAAAAAAATCCATCGACTCAAAGAACACCAAACGAATATCCAAAAAAAGGACGTACTTTTACGACTATTTCGAAAGCCAGATCTCTGGTGTAAAAAGAAAATCTATCGACCCAAAGAACACCAAACGAATATTCAATGACGATACGTATTTTTACGACTATTTCAAAAGCCAGGTCTCTGGTGTTAAAAGGAAATCTATCGACCCAAAGAACACCAAACGAATATCCAAAGAAAGTACGTACTTTTACGATTATTTGAAAAGTAAAGTCTCTGGTCTGAAAGAAAATCCATCGACCCAAAGAACACCAAACGAATATCTAAAGAAGGTACGTACTTTTACGACTATTTCAAAAGCCAGGTCTCTGGTCTTAAAAGAAACTCCATCGACCAAAAGAACACCAAACGAATATCCAAAGAACGTACGTACTTTTACGACTATTTCGAAAGCCAGATCTCTGGTGTAAAAAGAAAATCTATCGACCCATAGAACACCAAACGTATATCCAAAGAAGGTACGTACTCTTACGACTATTTGAAAATAAATGTCTCTGGTCTGAAAAGAAAATCCATCGACCCAAAGAACACCCAACGAATATCCAAAGAAGGAACGTACTTCCACGACTATTTCAAAATGAAGGTCTCTGGTCATGAAAGAAAATCCATCGACCCAAAGAACACCAAACGCATATCCAAAGAACGTACGTACTTTGACGACTATTTGAAAAGTAAGGTCTCTGGTCTTAAAAGAAGATACATCGACCGAAAGAACACCAAACGAATATCCAAAGAAGGTACGTACTTTTACGACTATTTGAAAAGTAAGGTCTCTGGTCTGAAAAAAATCCATCGACCCAAAGAACACCAAACGAATATCCAAAGAAGGGACGTACTTTTACGACTATTTCAAAATCCAGGTCTCTGGTCTGAAAAGAAAATACATCGACCCAAAGAACACCAAACGAATATCCAAAGAAGGTACGTACTTTGACGACTATTTGAAAAGTAAGGCCTCTGCTCTGAAAAGAAAATCCACCGACCCAAAGAACACTAAACGAATATCCAAAGAAGGTACGTACTTTTACGACTATTTGAAAAGTAAGGTCTCTGGTCTGAAAAAAAATCCATCGACCCAAAGAACACCAAACGAATATCCAAAGAAGGGACGTACTTTTACGACTATTTCAAAAGCCAGGTCTCTGTTCTTAAAAGAAATTCCATCGACCCAAATTACACCAAACGAATATCCAAAGAAGGTACGTACTTTTACGACTATTTGAAAAGTAAGGTCTCTGGTCTGAAAAAAAATCCATCGACCCAAAGAACACCAAACGAATATCCAAAGAAGGGACGTACTTTTACGACTATTTCAAAATCCAGGTCTCTGGTCTGAAAAGAAAATACATCGACCCAAAGAAAACCAAACGAATATCCAAAGAAGGTACGTACTTTGACGACTATTTGAAAAGTAAGGTCTCTGGTCTAAAAAAAATCCATCGACCCAAAGAACAGCAAACGAATATCCAAAGAAGGGACGTACTTTTACGACTATTTCAAAAGCCAGGTCTCTGTTCTTAAAAGAAATTCCATCGACCCAAATTACACCAAACGAATATCCAAAGAAGGTACGTACTTTGACGACTATTTGAAAAGTAAGGTCTCTGGTCTGAAAAGAAAATCCATCGACCCAAAGAACTCCAAATGAGTATCCAAAGAAGGTACGTACTTTCACGACTATTTCAAAAGTAAGGTCTATATTCTGAAAAGAAAATCCATCGACCCAAAGAACACCAAACGAATATCTAAAGAAGGTACGTACTTTTACGACTATTTCAAAAGCCAGGTCTCTGGTCTTAAAAGAAAATCCATCGACCCAAAGAACACCAAACGAATATCCAAAGAACGTACGTACTTTTACGACTATTTCGAAAGCCAGATCTCTGGTGTTAAAAAGAAATCTATCGACCCAAAGAACACCAAACGTATATCCAAAGAAGGTACGTACTCTTACGACTATTTGAAAAGAAATGCCTCTGGTCTGAAAATAAAATCCATCGACCCAAAGAACACCCAACGAATATCCAAAGAAGGTACGTACTTCCACGACTATTTCAAAATGAAGGTCTCTGGTCATAAAAGAAAATCCATCGACCCAAAGAACACCAAAGGAATATCCAAAGAACTTACGCACTTTGACGACTATTTGAAAAGTAAGGTCTCTGGTCTGAAAAGAAAATACATCGACCCAAAGAGCAGTCGAAAAAATATCTGTATCAACTGTAAACAAGGTAATAAACAAAGATTTGAATCTGAACAAAAAACCATGAAAAAAAGAAAAAAAAAACTTAATCCTCATCGCCTTTGCCCTACACACGAGACTGAACGCAGATCAGGGTGCCCTGTAAAAACAAAGTGTTGCGAATTCACGGACAATTTCTGAAAATAACGTGATTCACGGACAACTTCACGGACAGTTCAATTAACGGACAATTTCACGGACAATTTTTTTTTGTATGATATGAATAAAATTGCTTATTCAATTCACGGACAATTTCACTGAGAATTCAATTCACGGACAATTTCACGGGCAATTTGTTTTGTATGATATGAATAAAATTGCTTATACTACAGTATGATATGAATAAAATTGCTTATACTACAGTATGATATGAATAAAATTGCTTATACTACAGTATGATATGAATAAAATTTGCTTTTTCAATTCACGGACAATTTCACGGACAATTCAATTCACGGACAATTTCTGAAAATAACGTGCAGCAAAGTTACCGTTTTGTATCCGTGTTTTTCAGAACTGTCCGTTTTTAAATGCGCCCGTTTATTTTAATTTCCGTATTTCCACTGATTTTCCGCAGTCAGAAATTCCGTTTATTTCAGAAAAAAATCATTTCAGGTTTTTCCGTATTTTAAACTGTAATTCCGCAAAACTGACGACCCTTCGTTTTTGCAGCCCTCTCCCCACACAATCCTACTCCTCCAGTCAGATGTGAACAGGTAATGCACGCCTTTAACAACTGCGTCACATCCTCATGAAACCTTGAAGCACGTACACCGTAAAACAAATTGAAGTTGTTTTTGTTTTTTTGTCATTAACGCGCAGGATTTAGTCATTTTATTTCTGTTGGAGCTTATTTTTTCTTTCTCAATAGGTTTGTAAAAATTTATTTTTTCTGTTCGAGTACTTTTCACAAATTAAGCATTTCTCATCGTGATTTTTTGAAGTAAAAAAATTCTTTGAACTTTATTTCTTAAAACAGACAATGACTTTCAATTATCTTTAAAAAGGTTAAAATGTACTTTTTCTATAGTATTATTTCACCAAAAAGAAAAAAGAAACGAAAACGCTCCTAAATATAAAATTTACTCTTGATAGCTATAATAGCTTTTGTCTTAAGTTGTCCAAAGGCTGATACACAGACATCGTATAACCATCTATACAATAAGTTAAGGCTCTACAAGACCCGCCATCTTGTATTGCTTCCTTCTCTTATTAACCAACGGGCAAGCGTTTTTCACAAATTGCTCTGGCAATTTTGCATTTATTGGAACACCGTTTGTGGCTAACGCAAGACATATGATAAATAAAGAGTTCCCTGGTTTCAAAATTTCATTTTGGACCCTTTAAGTATTTTTTATTAATTAATAAATCTATGGAAGACGCCTTGGTACGACTTTCGCTACAGATAAAAAATGAAGGGAAACGTCAATAAAAATTCTTAAACCAGGAAACTCTTTATTTATCATATATCTTGCGTTAGCCACAAACGGTGTTGCAAAATGTGCAAAATTGCCCCAGCAATTTGTGAAGTACGCTTGCCAGTTGGTTAACAAGAGAAGGCAGCAATTGAAGATGGCGGGTCTTTTTTTTTTTGTAGTTGGAGGTTTAACGACCACTGTGAGCAACTCAATGGGCTATAAGCAGTCGCCCGTCCCTAATTTAGGGTCACTGGTTCCAGGGAAGGGAGAGAGCCAGTGCCGTAAGACAAACACAACATCCATGCCTGACCGGGATTCGAACCCGGACCCCTTACGGACGAATGCTCATAGGCCTGCGCCACCTGGGCGGCAATGGCGGGTCTCGTAGAGCCTTTATTTTTTTTTTTTTGATTGGAGGTTTAACGACCACCGTGAGCAACTCAATGGGCTATAAGCAGTCGCCCGTCCCTAATTTAGGGTCACTGGTTCCAGGGAAGGGAGAGAGCCAGTGCCGTAAGACAAACACAACATCCATGCCTCACCGGGATTCGAACCCGGACCCCTTACGGACGAATAAGCATAGGCCAGCGCCTTAGACCACTGCGCCACCGGGGCGGCAGAGCCTTTAGTATCCGGTTTCTTACAGTAAGACAATATAAATATTAAATAGCTGGTGCACAAAATAGGGAAGAGGAAAAGATATATCCTGTGCCACAATAAACAAAATTCATATGATATGCTATCAACAATATCCGATCTCGCAACGGAACTTCAAAATTCGACAGGCGATTGAGATTTAAAAGTTAATCCAACCTCAAGTATTCTCACCAATCGCTCCTATTTCCAGTAATTTCGCGTCATACGGATACGAAAAAAATTAAAACGGAGTTTTTCCGTTAATATACGAAAGGAATTGTGGGAAGGTTTCTCAAAACTCAAAGTTTTCAGTTAACACACCTCTCAAACGGTAATTTTCCGTCAATATAAGAATAAAAACTGCGGAAAGGTTCCTAAAAATTCAGAATTTTCCCGTGGTACGAAAAATCCACGAAATTCAGATTTCTTTTCGTTACTTCACGGAAAAGGTTGAATCAAAAATATGCTTCGTTAATTCACGAAAGAAATCACGGAAAGCGGCGCGTGTATTTCAGAATTTTTTTTACGGTGTGTAGACTTGTTGACGAAAATCTCTTTCAGCATCATAATTGACACTTAGACACATGGAAATTGATTCTGACTGTTGATGATGAATGGATCTAGCAAAACGACTCCAATAAAAAAGGTTAATTTACCACCACAAAGGTGCAGCAAAAAAGCTTTCAAACTTGGTTCCAATAATCCAAAGGAAGTATCAGTAAACGATTAATGACTATTGCTACTTTCTCATACAATGGGAGATTAAAGCTAAGAAAATTTGAAAACAATGTCAAAATTAATTGTACATGTTATTAAAATATTGTTTTAAGTCCTACATTTAAAGAGGAATTACCATTCCTTTATCCACAGAGCCTTCAAAGAGTAAAGCTCCATCAGCATAACGCTCCAGTCATACATCCAAATCTACCACTCGATTTCTTAAACAAAAAAACCGAGACTGGTATCAAGTATGCTTATATTCTTTCAAAGTCCCCTTATGTGTCACCAATGGACTATTGTACCTTTGGACTGCTAAAAAGAACGCTTAGGCCTAAAATAATGATTTGACTATGGGACGCAGTGGAAGATGAAAGAAGAGACGGGTATCAAGTCAATACCTTTTGCTCATATTCCTTCAAAGTCCCCTGATGTGTCACCAATGGACTATTGTGCCTTCGGAATGATAAAAAGAGCGCTCAGACCTGAAACAATGATTGCACTATGGAAAGCAGTGGAAGATGAAAAAACGGACGGTTATCAAGTCTATACCTTTTGCTCATATTGCTTCAAAGTTCCCTGATGTGTCACCAATGGACTATTGTACCTTTGGACTGCTTAAAAGAGCGCTCACACCTAAAACAACGATTGGACTATGGAAAGCAGTGGAAGATGAAAGAAGAGACGGGTATCAAGTCTATACCTTTTGCTCATATTCCTTCAAAGTCCACTGATGTGTCACCAATGGACTATTGTACCTTCTGACTGCTAAAAAGAGCGCCCAGACCTAAAATAATGATATGACTATGGGACGCAGTGGAAGATGAAAGAAGAGACGGGTATCAAGTCAATACCTTTTGCTCATATTCCTTCAAAGTCCCCTGATGTGCCACCAATGGAGTATTGTGTCCTCAGACTGCTAAAAAGAGCGCTCAGACCTAAAACAATGATTGGACTAAGGAAAGCAGTGGAAGATGAAAGAAGAGTCGGATATCAAGTCTATACCTTTTGCTCATATTCCTTCAAAGTCTCCTGATGTGTCACCAATGGACTATTGTGCCTTCGGACTGCTAAAAAGGACGCTCAGACCTGAAACAATGATTGCACTATGGAAAGCCGTGGAAGATGAAAAAACGGACGGGTATCAAGTCTATACCTTTTGCTCATATTCCTTCAAAGTTCCCTGATGTGTCACCAATAGACTATTGTAACTTTGGACTGCTGAAAAGAGCGCTCAGACCTAAAACAATGATTGGACTATGGAAAGCAGTGGAAGATGAAATAAGAGACGGTTATTAAGTCTATACCTTTTGCTCGTATTCTTTTAAAGTCCCCTGATGTGTCACCAATTTACTATTTTACCTTTGGACTGCTAAAAAGAGCGCTCAGACCTAAAACAATAATTGTACTATGGGACGCAGTGGAAGATGAAAAAAGGGACGGGTATCAAGTCTATAACTTTTGCTCATATTTCTTCAAATTCCACTGATGTGTCATCAATGGACTATTGTGCCCTCGGAATGTTAAAAGGTGCGCTCAGACCTAAAACAATGATTGGACTATGGAAAGCAGTGGAAGATGAAAGAAGAGACGAGTATCAAGTCTATACATTTTTTTCATATTCCTTCGAAGTCCCCTGATGTGCCACAAATTGACTATTGTGCCTTTGGACTGCCAAAAAGAGCGCTTTGACCTAAAACAATAATTGGACTATGGAACGGAATAGAAGGCCACTACGAATTTTAAGAATTGCCCTGCTATCCTGGAAATCTACAGGGTGGTCGAAAATTCCCCTAGGGGTTTCGATTGGCAACTGTACAAAAACAAACAGATCTACAGCAGTGCGGTTTGCAGCATTTGAAGGAGTAAATATTCTTTAAGTTTTTAACGCCACCCCTTTCCAGCAGATGGCGTTGCGTGCTGGAAAATACCGACGCCGACTGCAAAACACCTGAAAATGTCGGAGAAAGCAATGTGCGTGCCCTGGATTTTTGAGACGAAATCTGTGTTTACGGTATAAATAAATGACCGTCAGACACATGGGAAATATCCCTAGTGATTTCTGTATCTTGGATGCTGGTGGCGTCCTGGATCGGCAACGAAGTGGCAGACCCCCTGTCAGTGAAGAAACTGTGCAGAGAATAAAGGAGGTTTTCGCTCGCGGTCCCAGCAAGTCCACGAGAAGAGTCTCTGCACAACTGAATGTTCCACGATCCACATTGATGGGAATGCTTCATAAACGCCTAAAACTAACCACGTGCAAAGTGCAACTCCTACTCCAGATTTAACCGAACGATCGACCTCAGGGGTTAGCATTCGCTCGGGTTATGTTGGAGCGAATGGAAGTTGATGAAAGTTTCCTAAGCCGTATAATATTCTTGGATGAGGCAACCTTTTACGTTCACGGAAAAGTCAACACTCAGAACGTTCGTACATGGGGTAACCCACATTCAGCCAGGGAGCACGTCCCGCACAGTCCAAAGGTGAATGTTTGGTGTGGGCTCATGCATAATCGTGTAATTGGGACATTCTTCTTTTCCGAGCCCACAGTGTAAATGAATAATTACCTGGACATGCTTTAGAACTTTGCGGTTCCTCAACTACAGGATTAGCAACCAAACGCCAGACTGCAACAAGATGGCGCTCCCCCATATTGGGGACTTGACGTTCGTGAATACTTAAACCGTGAGTTTCCCGACAGATGGAGTGACAGAGATGGTTCCCTTCTTTAGCCACCCTGGTCCCCGGATGTCACTCCTTTAGACTTCTTCCTCTGAATCTATGTCAAGGACATGGTTTACAGAGAAAGATTAAGCAGGCTTCAGCAGCTCTAACAGCGCATTGCAGCAGTGTTTGATAGTATCTATCCTGACATGTGGGAGCACACGTGACAAGAAATTGAATATCGACTGGATGTGTTACGTGCCACCAAATGCGCACATGTAGAGGTGTATTAAGGGAAGATTATTAAACTCGAAAATTTTTAATTTTTTCAAATGCCGCAAGTCGCTTTGCTGTAGATCTGTTTGTTTTCGTGCAGTTGCCAATGGAAACGCCTAGCGGACTTTTCAACCACCCTGTAGATATCCAGAGGAAGGGTTATCAGATAGAGCATTTAAGAAAGAAATAATTTTATTTTAAATATTAATTATAATATATTGCTGGAAAATCGTTCAAAAATGGTTGTACATGCTCCGTGGTGTGCAGTGGCGTAGGAACGCTTTTGATTTAAGGGGGTACAAGCTCATGAACGTTACATCTCAAGGATTAAGCCATCTATGGATGACCACCTTCGAATTTTTTTTGGTGGGGGTTAGTATATTAGAGTTTTCATAAAATACGTATACTGATCAGGAATTCATCCGAATGGACATTGTTATCATCATATTATTATTAATTATTACCATTATTATTTTTATTGCTGACAAAAAGTTCACATTATTAATTTCTTATCAGAAAATGACCGGATAATTTTTTTTTTTTTGTGTGTTCTCTTTTTAATGTTTGTACTTTTTTTTCCATTAAAATATTGAACAGGGACAAGTCAACATTAGGATGAATTTCTGCCAGCAGGGTTTCGAAAAGAGGGATTTCTCAGGAAATGTTATATAACTCTATAACGAAGTAAATTTCTCCGTCATTTCTGTCCACGCCAGGATTCGAACCCGGATCCCCTCATTCCGGAATAAGTCACTCTACCAATTGAGCTACGCGGACGTTTTATTCCGATTCCTATCTGCCTTTATGTCGTGTGCGTCCTTCGGGCAGGTACGTCACATCTCCTGGTACGTTACATCATCTCCCCCTTATCTTTTTTTTTTTTTTCAAAGTGCTGGAGAAAGGATTCTCTTATTTTTCCTGTCTCGCGGTGTGGAAATAACATCACACCAATGCGAGATTTTGAACGGTCGGGTCATCCGGATAGTTCGGGCGCCATTATAACGAAGTAAATTTATCCGTCATTTCTGTCCACGCCAGGATTCGAACCCGGATCCCCTCATTCCGGAATAAGTCACTCTACCAATTGAGCTACACGGACGTTTTATTCTGATTCCTATCTGCCTTTATGTTGTGTGCGTCTTTCGGGCAGGTA
The DNA here is from genome assembly GCA_039090855.1 of Macrothele yani. Taxonomy (NCBI): domain Eukaryota; kingdom Metazoa; phylum Arthropoda; class Arachnida; order Araneae; family Macrothelidae; genus Macrothele; species Macrothele yani. Next base: position 13,748,958 of record CM076999.1, on the reverse strand, counting down.
CGTCACATCTCCTGGTACGTTACAACTCTTTACAAGAACAAATTAAATTTCGTATCATTTTTGTTTACCTTAATAAAATAAAACCGCAGTAAGATTAAATATGCTCTACCCGCGAAGATAGTACCATTGAAGCATTATGAAATCTATATTAAAAACTTTGAACGATACATAGGCTGACAATTGATGTAAAAAGCACATTAATCTGGTGCAAAGCTAAATGATGGTGGAGCTATCGAGGAATTGGAGTTCTCTGAGTGGTATGTGAAATCCGCAATGGACTTGTTGTATTGCTACAGATCTTAAGACAGAAAACAATTTTAGTGCCGGGGCTGCGGGCGCTGAAATGTCCAATTGTGCATTAAATTTTTTTAAAGTGCAGAAAGTACTACCTGATCAAGATGCATGGAATTTTAAGAGAAAAGAAACACTGATCACAAGTATGCTATCAAGCCCTAGCCCCACCATATGCTGTTTGAAGTTATTAACAAAAACCTCGCCTTCCTCGTTTCCATGCAGAACTAATTTGCTAGAGTTTCCCAGATGGTTGGCCAGTTTTTGGTGGATGAAAAGCCTCCAACTAAAAGCTTCGGATATAAAAAAAAAAAAAAACCAGATGACCCGTGATACTTCTTTGAAAAAAAAAGAGAATAAAAAAAAATAAGTAGCATATAAATTTTACAGTTCACTCTTTATGAATGATTGGTTTGTGTTTGCTCATATGGGGGGGGGGTACAGTAGATATTAATGTACACCTCTCCAAAAATTTGGGGTGTACATTGTACTCTTGTACCCCCCCCCCCCCCGTTCCTACGCCACTGGTGGGGTGAGACATTTCCTCCACGCTCTGTACAAAATAGCGATACGAAAAGACATAATGAGAAAGAGTAAATTTTATTTCGATGAGAAAGAGTAAATTTTATTTCGGACACCCCGTACCTTGCAGCTACACAAATAAAGAGAGTTTTTTTTTTTTTTTTGATTGGAGGTTTAACGACCACCGTGAGCAACTCAATGGGCTATAAGCAGTCGCCCGTCCCTAATTTAGGGTCACTGGTTCCAGGGAAGGGAGAGAGCCAGTGCCGTAAGACAAACACAACATCCATGCCTGACCGGGATTGGAACCCGGACCCCTTACAGACGAATGATCAGAAGCCAACGCCTTAGACCACTGCGCCACCGGGGCGGCAAAGAGAGTTCAGTAATCTTTTCTTTTCCGTTCTACTGATGGTTCTATCAGATATATTAACATGAAATTTCACATAATCGACGTGCCAATTATGATGCTGAAAGAACATTATTCGATCTTTTGAATAGCATTTCTGTAGTTAACGCTAATCGTCATATTATCTGGGAAACGTCCTTTTGTTCCTTGTGGTGCATTTCGTATTCAACGTGAAGAACAAAAACTTTGCCGCCAATCCTTCCTTTCTTTTTTCATTCTTTTTCTTCAAATTCTCGTTTTGTGCATGTTCTTTCTAATATTATTAGAAAACTGTTAATGGAAACATTATTCTGGTTTCTGGGAACTCCTCGTGCGGTTTCCGCACATTAAACAGAAACATCTAAAAAAAGAAGCTTTTTCGTGCTTTCAAGTATATATATATATATATATTCATCAGAGGAATAAAACTCTTTTCATTCTGCGCTATTTAACTCTGAAAAGCAATTTCAGGCGAATGTTTTTCTTTTAACATGCATACACCAGTCGATTTTCTAAAACACATCACTCCGGAATATTCCACTTCTGTTAATTGAAAAGTCTCACTACAGTCTAAAATGCATTTTAAAGAGAACAGTTATCCATAAACACCACGCAGAAAATCATTTAAAAACATCAACAAATTATTAGTACCATAGTGCTCTTTGTAGGTAATTTCTGCTATGTATTTCTGGCATGCCAAGATCTTTGTGAAGGTGAAATAAAACGAGAGATTCCAGAGTATACATTTATTTACGTACCACACATTTGGATCACTAACGACCATACCAAGCCACCGTATGGTATATACTAAGTGGAATTAAATCATAACAACAAACAAGTTAGTACAATCATGCAATGCATTAATTATTCTACGCTTTCCAACATACCAGAAATCATTACTCAAGTTATGACGATAATGGCTGTGGAATAAATCTCGCTCCCCTGATCTGACCTTTGACCCCATTTCGATGATATTAAACATAATTTGTTCAGTATTCCTCCGCAACAACATACTAACGTTTTATTGAAATAGAAACATTTGTATTCAAGTTATGAGGATAATGGCTGTGGAATAAATCTCGCTCCTGTGCCCTGACCTTTGACCCTATTTCGATGATATTAAACACAATTGGTTCAGTATATCTCCGGAACAACATACTAAAGTTTTGTCGCAATCGAAGCAGTTATACATAAGTTATGACGCATCAGTGCAATGGAATAGATCCTGCTCCTATGTCCTTACTTTTGACCCCATTTCTCTCATTTTAAGCAGGGTTCGTCTGGAGGTGGGCCCCTACAACATACTAAACGTTCATCGAAATCTAACCATGTTTACGTAAGTTATGACGCATAAGAGCAATGGAATGGATCCCATTCCTATTTCCTGACCTTTGACCCCATTTCGACCATTTTCCATAGGGATTGTCCCCACGTGGTCTCCTACGACATATTAAATGTCCACCGAAATCAAACTATTTTTACGCAAGTTATGACGCACAAAGGCAATGGAATGGGTCTCGCTCCTATGTTGTGACCTTTGACCCCATTTCGCCCATTTTCAATAGGGTTGGCCTCCGTGTTGTCCCCTACCACATAATAAAATTTCATCAAAATCGAACCATTTTTAAGCGAGTTATCGTGCGGACGGACATACAGACAGACAGACGAACAAAGCTGGAGCATATACGCTTCTTCAACCTACTGTTGGAAAGCGTAAACAAAAAAGGTTGACTAATTCCTGACATTGAGATATACACTGTCGTATCAGAATAATATGACCACCCCGGGAATCACTGTGCCCATGCGCGTCACAGAGGGCACGTGACAAAGTCCACTACACGGAGACAGAAGCGGCCGGACTGGACAGATGAACCATAGTACGTCACGTGAGCACAATTTGGGAGGTAGTGATTTGACGGACGTTCCAAAAAGGAATACAACTTTGAAACGAATTTCCCCGGGGAAATAATTCTTCCTAAATACATGGCAGGCATTTTAATGCTATTGTTGGCATATTTTCACTGTATTCCATGTAACCAACTTCATTCATAAAACTTGAAAATTTTCATCGTTCTGGAGCGAGAATCGAACCCGCACCTCCCGATTTCCGGTCGAGCATGCTAGTCATTACACTACCTAGGACACGGAAATTCCAAGTAACTGAACGTAGATATCTGAGTACCTACAGATTTTCGCTAGTCGAAGCTTCTCTTGCCCCATCGGAGGTGCGGATTCGATTCCCGTTCGTGGACGATGGAAATTTTCAAGTTTTCCGAAGGAAGTGGTTTCATGGAATACACTGAAAATATGCCAATATCTAAGGAATTTTGGGGTGATGAAACCCAGTCTCTGTTCTGGAAGATAGCAAAAAAGAATGATCGCCGGCTGCCAAGCTAATGGTGGAAGCATCTCAGAAACAGCAGACTTCGTGGTCTGTCTGCTTCAACAGTTTTAAACCCCTGTTTCCGACTTTCAGCCGCTGAAAATATTATCTTTTATGTCGTGGAACTATGCTATGCAAAAACGCGGGTTTTCTAACAATTGTAAACATCACTCTCATCGGTCACAATAACACACGTCATTCACATTTGACCTAACGTTAGGTTGCCAAACCAATATTCAGAGAGAGAGAAAATGTTGCGTTAAGATCAGAAACTGCTTACAGAGAATGTAGCAAAAGTTTATACGTATAAGATAACAGAAACCAAAAAGGAACGTTAAATTATACTGTAGTATGCATTACCTAGTTGTCTCCAGAGTTGAAAAAGTTTTAACAACCACCGTGAGCCACTTAGTTGATGATTGAAGGTTTAACGACAGTTGATGCAATTGATGATTGAAGGTTTAATTGATGATTGAAGGTTTATTGACAGATGATACAATTGATAATTGAAGGTTTAATGACAGTTTGACTCAGTTGATGATTGAAGGTTTAACGACCCCCGTGAGCAACTAACTCAATTATTTAAGTAAATAATTAGTATTATTATGATAATAATAATTGGTATTAATAATCCTAAAAAACAATAATTATTATTATTATTAATAATATTATTATTATCATTAGTGTTAATAATAATATTGCCGCCCCGGTGGCGCAGTGGTCTAAGGCGTTGGCCTCTGATCATTCGTCCATAAATGGTCCGGGTTCGAATCCCGGTCAGGCATGGATGTTGTGTTTGTCTTACAGCACTGGCTCTCTCCCTTCCCTGGAACCGGTGACCCTAAATTAGGGACGGGCGACTGCTTATAGCCCATTGAGTTGCTCACGGTGGTCGTTAAACCACCAATCAAAATAATAATAATATTATTATAATTAATATTATTATTATTAGTAGTAGTAGTATTAATATTTCTAACTAATTATAATTATTAGTAGAAGTATTAATATTTCTAACTAATTATAGTTATTATAATTAGTATTAATAATTCTAACTAATTATAACTATTATAATTAGTATTAATAATTCTAACTATTTATAATTATTTTTAACTAACTAATTATCATTATTATTAACTAATTATTATTATGATTAAGAAACTAATTATTATTATTATTATTATTGTTATTATTACTATTATTATTATTAACTAACTATTATTATTACCTTATTATCATTATTAACTAACAATTATTATTATTAACTTTACTACACTGCTGGCCACCCAAAATGCAGCACCAAGAAGGAAGTATCCGATTGGCCTGAAATTCGCAGCATGCGCTGCCCGCGAGAGGACATGCAAACGATTAGCATTGCAGGGCACATGCAAATCATGTGAGCCCGGCACGCTACCGAGAAGCACTATAAGAAGGATGCACAGAAGGCGGGGTGTAAGTAGTGGAAGTGTGTTGTGCTGCCGGACCTGTGAGTGGGAAGCTTCCTGATGCCTCGTCGCAGAATATGGCAGTCATTCCAGCCCGTTTCGGAGTCCGACAGAGGACGAATAGTGGCTTATCGCGACAGCGGTTTATCGTACAGAGACATCGGCACCAGTGTGGGACGACATCCAGCCACAGTGAGGAGAGTATGGATTCTGTGGGTGCGGGAGGGACGGACGAACGGACGGACTGACGTGAGCAATTGCCGCGGCCGCGGCACACCACCGAACGAGAGGACCGGCATGTTATGTGGAGGGCATTGACGGCTCGCACCGCCACATCACGAACGTTAGCGCAGAAATTGGGATGAGTTAGCGCAACCTGTGTCAGCACGTACCGCTCGACGTTGTCTACAGCAGCAGGGACTTGTCGCACGGCGCTCATTGCTCCGATTACCATTGACGTTACACCACCGGCGAGTGTGGTGGCAGTGGGCCGTTGAACGCCGCACCTGGACTACGGAATGGCACGACATTGTATTCTCCGAAGAATCCCGCTTCTGCCTACAACACCACGATGGTCGGATCCGCGTGTGGCGGCACTGCGGCGAGAGACTGTATGATGCCTGCGTTATACATCGCCATACCGGTCCGTCGCCTGGCGTTATGGTTTGGGGTGCAATTGGATATGACACCCGCACCCGTCCGGTACGCATGGCTGGTACACTCAACAGCTACCGCTACATCTCCGACGTTTTGGAGCCTGTAGTCCTCCCTTACCTGCAGGACCTGCCAGCGACCACGTTTCAACAGGACAATGCGCGCCCACACGTGGCACGCATCGTGCATAAATTCTTCATGGTCCACCAGGTGTCACTGCTGCCGTGTCCCGCCTGTTCTCCCGCTATGTCGCCCATCAAACACGTCTGGTCGCTGATCGGCAACCGAGTGGCCCGGCAAGCACCACCCGCGGCTACGACTAATGAACTGTGGCAACGTGTGGAAGCAGCCTTGGATGACATACCTCAAGGCCACATTCAAAGCCTCTTTCGTTCGATGCCTCGACGTGTAGCGGCCGTTATTGCCAGCCATGTGGGCCACACGAACTACTGATGTCTGCGTGTTCCCCAAGTCGCACGGGCCTGTAAGCTCAATCGTTTCATCTTTGTATCTGTTGCTGTGTGTCCAGTAAATCTGGCTTTGCTCTCTCGTGTCCTACTTGGATGTTGCATTTTGGGTGGCCAGCAGTGTAATTATTATTATTAACTTAACTAATTATTAATTTTAACTAACTGATCAACTAACTCAATTGATGATTGAGTTAATTGATCAACTAACTCAATTATTTAACTAATTATTATTCACTAATTATTTAACTAATTCAATTCTTTAACACAATTGATGTTTGAGTTACCTAATCAACTAACACAATTGTTTAAATTGAGTTAGTTTATCACCTAACTCAATTGTTGATTGAGTTTTCCAACTCCATTGGTGATTGAAGGTTTAACGACAGTTGATTGAAGGTTTAACGACCACCGTGAGCAACTAACTCAATTATTTAACCAACTAATTATTATTATTATTATTATTATTATTATTATTATTATTATTATAATTAGTGTTAATGATCCTAACTAATTATAATATTTATTATTAATAAATTAGTATTAATAATTATATTATATTAATAGTATTAATATCATAATTAGTATTGATAGTTTTAACTAATTATAATTATGACCAAATTATTATTAACTAACTATTATTATTAACTAACTATTATTATTAACTTAACTATTTATAATTAAACAACTGATCAACTAACTCAATTATTTAACTTATTATTATTTAGTAACGAACTCAATTATTTTCTAATTATTTAACTAATTCAATTATTTAACTCAATTAATGATTCAGTTAGTTAATCAACTAGCACAATTATTTAATTGAGTTAGTTGATCAACTAACTCAATTGTTGATTGAGTTTTCCATTTCAATTGATGATTGAAGATTTAACGACAGTTGATTGAAAATTTAACGACCATCGTGAGCAATTCATTGGGCAATAAGCAGTCGCTCGTCCCTAATTTAGGGTCATTTGTTCCAGGGAAGGGAGAGAGCCAGTGGCGTAAAACAAACACAACATCCTTTCCTCATCGGGATTCGAAGCAGGGCCGTTCTCGGACGAATGGTCATAAGCCATAGTTTTAGACCACTGCCACACCGAGGCAGCTGGATGAAGGTCTCCCTAAGTTTCGTCCACAAGGGACTGTCTTGGGAAAGTCTCCTGCATCCACTCATCTCCCAAGTGGATTTCTTCTGGGTCTTTTCCTGTCTCTTGGAATCCAGTCTAAAATTTATGATGTTTATCGGCGGTCCGTCCTCCTTGCAGTATGTCTAGCCCATTGCCATTTTAGGAATCTTACTCTGACCGTGATGTTTTCCATTCCTGTTATTTTCCCTATCCACGAGTTCCTCTTTTTATCTTTCTTGGTTACACCATGCATGCATCTCTCCATGCCCTCTTCCGGTTGTCTACTGTCTTCGTATGTCCTTTTTAGTTAAGGTCCACGTCTCTGATGCGCACATAAGCCCTGGAAGGACGCATTGATTCAGTACTTTTCTTTTAAGACATAATGGCATATTGGTCTCAAAAATTGTACTGTTTCTTCCGCAACCTTTCCAACCAAGTTTTGCACGCAAATTAATTTCCTCATCAATGTGACTCTCGCTTGTGCAAGATAAGGTGCGTCGCATAATTATAGAGACAGTCTACTTTGCGCCGTGAACGCCATGCGAATATAGGTGAGAAACTGAAATAGTACCTAATTAGACATAACCCCAAAACAAACGTTTCGATCCGTCGAGATGACCGGATTGTGTGAAAAGAACACCTCAAAGTGAAATAGTGTAATTTTAGGTGTCTCATAAATATAAAGACAACTATGTAAAGTAGTTACATGCAAATGAGATGTACAAATTAGCATGTTGTACGCACTCGCATGGGCCGTAATTCAGTCCAGCCTACAAAAGACAGCGGACCTGCCGTCAGACATTCATTTGCCGAAATGCCACGCAACAGTCAACTTTCTGGTGAGGAGGTGCAGAAGATTTGGAGACTGCGAGCAAATGGATTGCCTGAAGCGAAAATTCGTAAGACCATGGGGAGGCGTAGGGCAGTCATTTATAAGACTTTATCGAAACGCGGTGCATTAACTGCCAGAAAACTGCCTGGAAGGCCTCGAATAACAACCAAACGAGATGATCGGGCCATCATGCGTTTAGTTTCATCCTAAAGGTTATCACTACATCAAGTTTCTCGGACTGTTGGTGTCACGGTCTCAAAGGACACAGTTCACCGACGAATCAAGGAAAGTCGCAACATCGTGCTCCGTAAAATGCGCCGTCGGCCACACCTCACGCGGCGCCACAAGGAAGCTAGATTGCTATGGGCAAGCAGTCACATGCACTGGACAGACGATTGTGGACCACAACTTTTTTCTCCGATGAGAAAAAGTTCAACCTGGACAGCCCTGAAAGTTGGAACTGCTATTGGCATGATTTACGACGCGAGCCACACACCTTCTTCAGCAGACAGAAGGGAGGGGGATCTGTGATGGTCTGGAGAGCTTTTGCGTTCAATGGGACAACGGATATCGCTCTTTTGCAAGGCAAGCAAAACTCCGAAACGTATCAGGACATACTCAGCAGCCACCTTCTACCGTTTGCCGAAACTCTAGCTGTTATTGATTATCTGTTTCAGCAAGACAATGCCTCTATCCATCGGTCTGCATCAACGTAAAGCTGGTTTAACACCCATCATATGACCGTAATGGATTGGCCAGCACTCAGTCCAGATCTGAACCCTATCGATAACCTCTTGGGCATCCTAGCTCGTGATGTGTATGCGAATGGACAGCAGTTCTCAAGTGTGGTGGCATTGAAAGAGCGGATTGAACGAAGCTGGTACGCCCTCCGTCCAGAACACTTACATCACTTAGTGGACAGCATGCCCAAACGGGTTTTCAGTGTTATTCGGAACAACGGCTCCACTATTCGTACCGAAGGTGCTCATAACTAGTAAGACTTTATATTTTTGAGACAGTGCATTTCGGTTTTTTTCTTGTACTTGGCGTTGGAATTGTTGTTTCCGTCAAACGATTGTGCAGCTGTGTGTCCTATGCTATTTTTGGTACAGATATGAGGTGTACATTTCCGCCCGTAGTTGTTTCTTTGTTATTCGAGAATTTGTTCTGTCTCTATATTTATGCGACGCACTATAAATGTAGGAATTGGTTATTTCTAGCTTTTACCCATCAATTGCTAAATCTTCATTCCTTAAAAAGGCTTTGTAAATCAGTTATGTCTTTTTAAAGTTCATTTTTAATTCCCATTTCTTTACGTTACTCAGCAAGTTCTTTTATCATGCTCTGCAGCTCTGAAGTATTATTTCAAACGGCTCTGAATGGTTCTCTGAAATATTTTTTTTTCTATTCAAAAATAAAACGAAAATAAAATCAGGTTGAAATCGTGTCAGGAACATCTTGACCCGAACGGTTTGACCCGCAAAAATTTGTCGACCTGGTGACCCGCTGACCCGATGATGCGTGACCCGTTTCCATCTCTGGTTGTTTCGCTCGAGATGTAATACTGACACGCGCTGGACGCAACTACACATCGGCCCTTTTTTTTTCTACCCCGAAATGTTTTCATTTTAACTACTTTAGTATGAAGGCTTCTTATTTATTTCCTGCGCCCTCGGTAATCCCAAATCATCGCTCAAACCAAGTTGCGAGATGAAAATAAATTAAGAGATATTTCAAAGTTAGAAGCGGTTGTTCCCTACTGGTTGTAGTAGAGCAAGGTCAGAAAAGGAAAGAAAAAGGAAATCAGAAGATCAAGGACCAAACAGGACAGAAAAATAAGGGAAGAGTAAAAAAAGGTACTAACAATCGATGTGCTTCAATAGCAAGCAAGGGCGCCGGAGCATCTCATCGTCACCTGCGTCTTTCCTCAGATCACGTGGTCTGGCCCTTTACGAGGAAACTGATTGGTTGTTGGCCCCCATAGGAAAACTGTCCCATTTATCTTGAAGGATGCTTCACAGACATAGGAATGAGAGCGTTCGCTCCCTTTTCTCCTTGAGCATATGCGTGAATATATTTTTTATCCTGTAGAGCGTAAAGACTGGAAACATCTACTACATGGAAAATGCATATCGAAAATGACGAAAAACAAATGTCTCATGCGAAAAAAAAAATCGGGATGGTTATGCATTTTCATGACGATACCGTGTCCTAAAGATAGAACAACTGCGAAAAAAAATGGCCGACATGTAAAATATTTTAACCTTGCGCTTGAAAAAGAGGAGCATCTGGATATGCAGAATAAAGAAAGAAAAAAGACGCATCACTTTTTGAGAAACATTGAAGTCGTTTGTATTGAAAGGAACGAAATTTCGTGGAACTACAATGCAAGAATGTTGTTCTGTACGATGTACGTTTTGTATGAGGCGGAACAAGCGATGTGCCACTAAATTCTTCGGTGTAATTACCAGCTACTGGTTGGCACAATCAAATCTAATAATGTTCATTGTATATCATGTATATCAAAATGTAGCCAGTAATATCGTGTATCAAAATCATATTCCGTTCTGTGATTGTGGATAATGGTTTTTTTTTTTTTTTTGGTTTTCAGGTCCGGAAGTCTACAAAGTAGAGAGGAATGAACATTTCCGACATCTCCTCCTCTACGAGTCTAACAAGGGATCCACAGCCACAGAGGCTACTAGACAAATTTGTGCTGTGGATGAGGAGGATGCTATTGCTCTGAGGACAGCCGGCCAATGGTTTCAGCGGTTCCTAGACGGCAGTTTTGACATCAAAGGCTCTCCACGCTCAGGACGTCCATCTCACTTTTATGATGATCGTTTGTTTGAACCATCTCATCCACTTGGATCCGCGTCAAACCACACGCAAATTGGCCACTGAGATGGACTGTGATCAGGCCACAATGGTGCGACACCTGGAATGTGTGGGAAAGGTCCATAAATTGGGCTCTTGGGTTCTTCACACTCTCAACGAGAATAATAAAAATTAGCGTGTTGCCATATGTAATTACTTGCTAGCCTGTTATTGCGAATGTTCTAACCACTTTTCATCTCCAGTAACGTATTGTTACTGGAGATGAAAAGTGGTGCCTGTATTTCAGCCATTGGAGGGGATTGTTAAGCAGAAATAAGACGCCCACACCACGTCCAAAACATGACCTTCATAATGCGAAGATCATGTTGTGTGTCTGGTGGGACATGGAAGGCATTATTCACTGGGAAATGCCGCTGAGGAATCGGATCATCAATGCTTCACTCTATTGCGAGTTATATCGCCCCGTGTGGAGGGAGCAATTCAGCAGAAACGGCCACATCGGCGCCATGGTGTCCTTCTCCGAGATGATAACACCCGCCCTCGAAGGGCAAATATGACCAAAATGACCATTCAGGACATGAAATGGGAGATCCTTCCACATCCGGCCTATTTCCCAGATGTCACCCCTTCAGACTATCACCTGCTTCGATCTCTGTCGAATGCACTCCGTGACAGAACGTTCAACAACGATGTTGATCTCCAGAATTTCCTTGATTTCTTCGCAGCAAAACGTGTACGTTTTTTTAAGAATGGCATTGCACACACATCCATACTTTGGGTCACTATTGTAAACAATGGGGGAGGGATACATAGTTGATTGATTCCGTTTTCCCTTCTGAAGTAATACATTCCTGTAGTGCGGTGAAATAAACAGCATAAACTTATGCGTCAACCCAATTAGAGTTGGGCAAAATCGTAATTGAATTCATCGGTAATGCATTACAGCGTAATGGTAATGGGAACAAGAACTTAGAGTTACCATTAGATTGTAATAGTGAACTGGTCATTATAATTACATGGTAATTGTAATGACATATAGCAGTTACCCATTATAATCATAATGGTTAATGGTTACCTATATGTTAGTAATTAACCAATAACTTATATGTAACAATTCGTGGCTGCCACTGGTTGACAGATTGCTACAATCCGTTGCCAAAATACTCATTTCGTCCATCTCCAGTACAGTTCCCTCGTCCATTACATACGTTTCACTGTCCAAAATAGTTACCCTACTATAGCCACAAGCACATAGTAGCACTACACTCACAGTTCAGCAAATCAAAGTGCCCTGCCGAATATTACAGAAATTTGCGAACTCTTGACATTTTTGCCGTACTTCTCAAGTGTTGTTGTCCATTACTTGTCCGATACGAAAACTGGACTAGATCAGATAATATGTAGAGGATCTTAGTAAGGGAGTAACGGACCCCAGGTCTTAAACAACCCTTAGAAATAGGAAGCTAGGAGATTTGGGCTAGAATGTCCGATAAGAAAGTGACACGGGAGCGAAGTAGAAAGGGTTAGAAAGACGCCCTTATTTATTACCGGGGACCAGTACCCGGGGCCCGAGGGCTTAACATGCCCATTCGACGCACGGCGGATATTTAGTGGTTCAAGCGTTCGGACCTGTTGGGATTGAACCCGAGGTTTTCTCCGTGACAGTCACGAACGTTGACCACTAGGCCACCCGCGGCCCCGAACACTGGAGTAGCGAGCGACAGACTCCTTTATATATACACTGGCGGAAAGTGAAAAAAGAACACCAAGAAGGAATAGGCGGACGATCATGAAATTTACATATGTTAATGGGGTCGAGTTTACGTAAGAGTGATGTTAATTTCGGGACCAACCGGTGAGCGCTTACGCCACAGCACGGCATAATATGCAAATTATCGTCGGTGGTATTTAAGGAGTACGGCGAAGTGAATGTAATCAGTCGTCGGCGTACGGACACGTGCGAAGATCCTGAAGAAGCTGCAATGCCTGGTCATGGAAGACGTGTAAGATTTCAGCAGTTATCGGACTTTGAGCGAGGTCATCTAGTCGGACTCCGCGAGGCCAGGTGGTCGTACCGTCGTATCGCCGTATCGCGGAGTGAATTGGACGGAAAATATCGGTGGTAGTACGATGGTGGCGTAGATGGTCCGAGAAACATTCCCACACGAGAAGACGTGGAACCGGGAGTCACAGACAGACTGATGAGCGGACCGATCGACGCATAAGAAGAGCGGCGTTGTCAAGCAGAACATCCACTGCGACGCAAATCCGAGCTGCCGTTGCACCTGAGGTGACTGTGCAAACAATCCGCAACCGTCTACTGGATGCAGGACAACGTGCACGTGTGCCTCTGGCATGTGTACCTCTGACTCCAGCCCACCGTCAGAAACGGCTGCAGTTGTGTCGCCAGCGTCTGCACTGGAGAACGCAATGGCGATCTGTCGTGTTCAGCGATGAAAACAGATTCTGCTTGGTAGCCTCCGATGGCCGTATGCGTGTTCGCAGACGCACCTGGGAGCATCTCCACCCTTCTTGCATCCGCCAGCGACACACAGGGCCTACACCTGGTCTCCTGGTGTGGGAAGCGATCAGCTAACACTCCCGTACTCAACTAGTGTTCGTACCGGATACATTAAACAGCACCTCCTACATCAACAGCATCATTCAGCCCGTTGTTGTGCCATTTGTAAGGTCGGTCCATCGTGGAGTTTTCCAGCAAGATAACGCACGCCCACACACGGCACGTGCAACGCAACATGCACTTCAGGGTGTGGGACAACTTCCATGGCCTGCACGTTCACAGGATTTGTCCCCCGTTGAGCACGTGTAGGATTTTATGGGACAACGACTTATCCGGTCTCTACGGCCAGCCACGACCATCTCAGATTTACGCGTTCAGGTTGAGGATGCTTGAACTCAATACCCCAAACTTACATCCAACATCTGTACGACAGACTCCATGCCAGAATTGCACAGTGTGACGCAGTTCATGGCGGTTCAACCTCGTACTAACCATGTTACATGGAAATGTTATTTTTCAGTTTACCAGCAAATACAGCTGTATTTTGACGTAATGTTTCGATCCCGGTATCCTCTGTATTCCGTTATTATGCTGTATAAATTTCTTTGGTATCAGACTTCTTTTTCTTGGTGTTCTTTTTTCACTTTCCGCCAGTTTATTTCACGGCAGGATCTAAACTTTCTGGAATATTCTTGATCTACATAAAGCTCTCCAACTTCCCATCAATCTGGAACATTATATGTACAAACGTCTAACCCATTCTTACCACTTCTAGAACATTCTACAAGACACTTCGGTCTCTGTCTGTTATGTTACATGGCCTACTTTTCTAGACATAGCTTTTGGCACACCCAGATTTCTATAAACTATTAGTATGTAATAATTATTTGCAAATTGTGTAATTTCATTACCAAATAATTCCATTGCGTATGAATGACATTATTAAATAATTTAAGTATACCCTCTTCATTGTAATGTATTACAGGTAATCCAAGTTGTACAACCACACTTGGGATTGTCTTGTAATTCATTATTTGTTACTGCATTACCTTGTAATGCATTATAAGTTAATTGTAATCTGTAATTCAATTACTTTGTAATGCATTCCTGCTCAACTCTAAACCCAATACATTAGTGGTGATGTTTTAGCAAGTGCATAACTACAGAGGTTGTTCACACATATTTAGAACGATTTTTCAGCAGTACGATTAGTGTTTAAAATAAAATTATTCCTTCCTTAAATGTTCTACCTGATTTTCCTTTCTGTGGAACGACCCTACATCTAGGTTTCCAAGATAACAAGGAATTTCTTAAAATTGGTAGTAGTATTTGACTCCACTCTTCTTCCACTGCTTTCCATAGTCCAATTATTATTTTAGGCATGCACTCTTTTTAGCAATCCGAAGGTACAATACTCCATAGATGAAACATTAGCCGACTTTGAAGGAATATGAGCAAAAGCTATGGACTTGACACCCGTCTTTTTTTCATCTTCCACTGCTTTCCATATTCCAATCATTGTTTTAGGTCTGAGCGCTCTTTTTAGTAGTCCGAGGGCACAATAGTCCATTAAAGACCCATCAGAGGACTTTGAAGGAATATGAGCAAAAGGTTATAGACTTGATATCCGTATCTTTTTCATCTTCCACTGCTTTCCATAGTCCAATCATTGTTTTAAGTCTGAGCGCTCTTTTTGGCAGTCTGAAGGCACAATAGTCCACTGCTGACACATCAGGGGACTTTGAAGAAATATGAGCAAAAGATATAGACTTGATACCCGTCTCTTATTTATCTTCCCCTGCTTTCCATAGTCCAACCATTGTTTTAGATGTGAGCGCTCTTTTCTCTTTTTAGCAGTCCGAAGGCACAATAGGTCATTGCTGACACATCAGAAGACTTTGAAGGAATATTAGCAAAAGGTATAGACTTGATACCCGTCTCTTTTTTCATCTTTTACAGCTTTCCGTAGTCCAATCATTGTTTTAGGTCTGAGCGCTCTTTTTAGCAGTCCGAGGGCACAATAGTGCTTTGGTGACACATCAAAGGACTTTGAAGGAATATGAGAAAAAGGTTATAGACTTGATATCCGTATCTTGGTACCACATCAGGGACTTTGAAGGTATATGAGCCAAAGGTTATAGACTTGATATCCGTATCTTTTTTTAATCTTCCACTGATTTCCATATTCCAATCATTGTTTTAGGCCTGAGCGCTCTTTTTAGTAGTCCGAGGGCACAATAGTCCATTGATGACCCATCAGAGGACTTTGAAGGAATATGAGCAAAAGGTTATAGACTTGATATCCGTACCTTTTTTTCATCTTCCCCTGCTTTCCATAGTCCAATCATTGTTTTAAGTCTGAGCGCTGTTTATGGCAGTCTGAAGGCACAATAGTCCACTGCTGACACATCAGGGGACTTAAGGAATATGAGCAAAAGGTATAGACTTGATACCCGTCTCTTTTTTCATCTTCCACTGTTTTCCATATTCCAATCATTGTTTTAGGTCTGAGCGCTCTTTTTAGTAGTCCGAGGGCACAATAGTTCATTGATGACCCATCAGAGGACTTTGAAGGAATATGAGAAAAAGGTTATAGACTTGATATCCGCATCTTGATACGACATCAGGGACTTTGAAGGAATATGATCAAAAGGTATAGATTTCATGGTCGTCTCTTTTTTTCCTCTATTTTTTCTCAAGAAATAGTGTGATAGCTTGAGAATTATGGCCTTATGCTGATGGATTTCTACTCTTTGAAGGCTCTGGAAGTAATAGAATATATTTACATTTAAATATAGGAAGTAAAACACCATTTTGGAAATATGTAGCTTTGTTTTAACATACTTTTCAACTTTTCTAAACTTTAATTTTTTATTGTTCGACATACCAGCAATAATCATGAATCCTTCTTGGAACTAAGTTTCTGCATCTTTTTCTGTCCGTTTGCTGTAGTTATTGGGACTTGGATTGAAGGCCATCTCCACACTTTTGTCATATTCTGAATGCTAGGTAAATTACAAGCTGCCACTAACTGCTTTGAGCTTGTTCGGAATTTAAACGGACCCAACAAAAAAAAACTCGCATTCGTAGACTCCAAACGAGCCAAGTTATACTTCCTGGTCAAACTTGTGTTTTGTCTTGGCTATGCATTTCAGTACCTGTGCCAATTTCAGGCTAGCCGTGTCCCTTACTGTCACACGCGTGACAATGCGCAGTGAGTCCCTGCGCGTCAGCAGAGACGTTAGATTGTGAGCTCAGAAATCTCAAATAAATAACAATGGGACAGCCTAAAAAACGCGAACAAAATCAGTAGAAGCCTATCACTCCTAACAAATTAGGCTTAATTAATTTAGCAAAGGGCACGAACAAAAAACAAAAAGGCCAAAATTGTTTCATTTTTTTTTAAACAACGTTAATTTTAACTGAAGTGCTCAAATCGACACAGACCTTTTTATCACACTGTTAAAAATTAGTACTTAAAAATAAGCACAATGTACTCGTTTTGGAGTACATTCTGGGCTTATAATAGCTCCGAGTATTTGTGTCTCATTTTTGGAAAAGACACGTACTCTTTTTTGAGTACATACATGGAATCAATTGTGAGTATGTCTGGTATTTCTAATTTTAAATATATGTACTCATTTTTGAGTACATACCCTATATTGACAAAAGTCACCGGACACACCTTCTAAAGAAAATAAACGGATCCTCTGTGTTGTTAAGATACGCGGTACAGCTGAACACGGTAAAACAACAGGCCTGCAGCTGACTGCGATCATACCGCACTGTGACGTTCAGTGAAAATATCACGGCGGGAGAGAACTGACTTTGAGAAAGGAAAGATTGCTGGGTGTTATATTAGTGGGTTGTCCATAAGAGAAACCGAGAGGCGTGTTTATACATACCCAAGTCAAATGTTTTGGATGTACTGAATAAGTGGAAGAAACATGGCGTGCCTTTAAGTAACAAAACATACCGGCAGACCAAAGAAAATCAGTGATGGAGGACGTCGAAGACTCAGAGAAGTCGTTACAGATAATCGACGGAGTACTGCATGAGACCTCAGTGCACAGGTGAGCAACATTGCTGGAACGTCGGTATGTACACATACCAATCGCAGAGAACTTCATTCCATGGGTTACCGTGGTCATGCGGCTGCTCATAAGCCTTCCATCTCCACTCGGAATGCTACTCGTCGTTTAGCATGGTGTAAAGAACATTTATCGTGAACCGTAGATCAATGGAAACGGATCCTATGGACTGATTAATACAGATACACGATCCATCAGTCTGATGGACGTGTGTGAATATGGCGGCAGCGGGGGAACGCTATTTACTACAGTGTACTGTTCCTAGGGTGAAGTTTGGAGCTGGCAATGTACTCGTGTGGGGGTGTTTATCGTGGTATGGTCCCGGCCCATTGCTTATCGTGGACAAACCTGTTAACCAGCACGTTTACCTCGATATTCTGAACAATTATGCTTTACCAACTCTGTACCAGCAGGATAATGCACGAGCTGGTACCAACAAGGCTCCTTTTGGAGTAGTTTGACGGTAATTCCGTATCGTGTGTGGACTGGCAAGCACAGCGCCCTGATCTTAATCCCATAGAGCACCTATGGGATGAATTAGAGCGCCGCATAAGAATTTTGAAACCACGTCCTACTACTAAGTAACAGTTAGCAGTAGCATTATGTACTGAATGGAAGCGCATACCTAACGGTGTCTTCCGAAACCCTGTCGAAAGCATGTCTCGAAGGGTTAGTGCATGCATTAAGGCCAAAGGTGGAGCGATGCCGTACTAATGTATGTCAATAAATGCTGTGTTGTGTTTCTCTTCTAGGTAACAGGTCACCTTTGTCTAAAAAAATCCCAATATTTCAAATATGTAAGTGCTCTAACTCCATTCAGTTTCTGTGCCCTTTCGGTCAGGGCACAGAATGTGAAGGACCTTATGTTGAGTCTAGCAATTCTGACAGGAAATTTCGTAAGTGAGAAGGAGATACTAGATGGAGTCACCGTACTATCGTACGATTTTTCCTATAGAAGGCACAGAGAAATTAGGGTGGGCTTAGGAATAAACATCTTTATATGTTACCGGGAATTCCTACCCGGGAGCCGTCACTTAACGTGCTCCTCCGATGCACGGCGGATATTCAGCGATTGTTAGAAATCCACATCACCACACCAGGTTTGAACCTGGGGTCCCTCCATCAGTAGTCTGGATCTCTAACCACTAAGCCATCCGCGGCTCGATTTCAAGTTTGGAAAACGTGTACTCCATACATACTCATTTATTCATAGAATCAACTGGAAGTATTTTATTCGATGGCACATCTGGGATAATAGATATACTGGTTGTCACATGTAAATGGACCGCACAATTTCATGACAGATATAGTGATGAAGGGACAATATATCATTTATGAGATTGACACACAAATATAGTTAATGTAAAAACGTACACATAGATACTTTATGCGTAATTAAATTACTTGTGATCAGTGACTTTATTGTGCTAATTATTTTAGTGTGTCACTTTACACATTTATTAAACAATTTCTCTTGAAATCTGTAATATCAAAAAAATGAAGTAATACGAGATTATATTCATATTTATTGACGCAGTTATTTGTAAGTACGTATGGTTACTCATATTTGAGCGTGTTATGTACTCGTTTACGGTACGATTGTACTTTACAATAAACGAGTAGGTTCCCAGCAAGAACAGTCTTGCTCGGCCAGCACTGGGCCATTACTAGCAGCCAGCAATCGCCCAGCACTATGTTGCCTCTGCCGAACCGTCAATAAAATGTCCGGGCGGCCAACAGAAGGTCCAGGCCACAGCTGGGCATTAGTTGCCATCCTCATCAGTTGTCATATGCCACAAGAGAGCCATCCGTTATCCATCACAGGCAGTAGCTGTCACAAGTGGCCCTTCAGCGGTCCTATAAGCACGTGCCATAAATGATGGCTAGCCTAATGTGGTCCGCTTGTTTCCCGGCACTGGCAGCCGGCAGTCACGTGACGTAACTGATGGCTTGCCGAATCTTGTCCGCCAACTCCCCAGTAGTAGCCATAAAAAGAGGATAACCGCAGTTTCCCATAGCTACAATTACTTCTTTTTTCTCCTTACGAAACTTCTTCATTGCAGCACTACGCCGGGGACTTTTTCTCAACAGGTCCCGAAAAACACTCGTTTCGATCTTGTTGAAAACGAACCAAGGACTGTCTGTGTGGGAAAAGGGCGTTCTACCAACGGGACAAATTTGGCACCCACAAGCGCGGCTTGAAGCCAACCCTATTTTCTGCGGAATGTGTAACGAATGGTTCTCTTTTTCATCTTACAATATTGCGAGGTATTTTTCATAAAATCAGTTTCATATAATTCATAAGTTTATTTTTCCAACGTAACGATAGTTTTTTTACCTTAAAGGAACTTTACTCATTTTCAAGGAGTGTACTGACTTAAAGGCGATTTCCAAAGTTTCGAGCAGGCCTTGTCGTCTTGAAAGGCAATTGTTGAATTAATATATTTACCCGTTCCTGGCACATTCTGTTACATTTTTAACGTTGTATCTTTCCTTTCCGCTGTCCGAAGCTACATTTGTTTTAAACAGGAAAGATATTTTATTTTATTTCTCGTTATTTTTAGAAGTGAATTCCTCCAGTCTTGTGTATTCAACCCATGGATGAGTACATTGCATCCACATAGCGTTGGTGTTTTGTTTTATGTTCAAATATTTGATAAATTTTGTACGCGAATAGTTCTACTTTTTTTTTTAACATGAATATTTTTTAAAGTTTTTCCAGGACTTTTGTTTAAAGCAGTACTGACCCAGCAAAAACACAGGTGCTGGGAAACTTCTGGCCACCAGCTGGCAGTGATGGATCACTGCTGGCTGAAAGCTGCCGCTCACGGCCCGGTAGTGGTCCGTTGGTGGCAGCGCCATCAGTTGGCGAGCCATTGATGGCCCTGCAGCATCGCCGTGAATTGTGGGCCTCCAAGCAAGTGCCACTAGTGGCCCGTTGCTGGCAACCAATGCAACTCCAACAGCAGGTGGAAGCAACGGGACTGCGCATGCGCAGAAGCAACACTTGCTGTGCCTCTCATGATACCAGTTAATTGAACACGACGCTATCGCCATCGTGTTATTTTAGTGGATGTTAAGAACAAAAATCCATATGTAGAGAGGCGAATTAATGTCGTATGAAATTCTACGTCGACGAAGATATCAGATTAAGCCATTAAATACTAGATTACAGCCATTAAATACACCCACTCGGCCACTCCATTGCCATGAAATACTAGATTACAGCCATGAAATCCACCCACTCGGGCAGTCCATTCCCATGAATAACAAGAAAAAATTTGAAACCTCTTGAAACAAATGTCTTGGAAAACCATTAAGAAAACGTTTGTTGGAAAAAAAAATTATACGCGTACAAAACTTATTAGTTATTTGAAAAAAAAAAAGCAACGCTATGTGGATATAATGTACTCATCCATGGGTTAAATACACAAGATTGGGAGGGATTTGAAGTAAAATAAAATATATTTCCTCTATAAAACAAGTGTAACTTCGGAGAACGGAAAGTAGAGATACAACGTTAAAAATGTGACAGAATGTGACATGAACCCGGGTAAATATATATTAATTCAACAATCTCCTTTTCAAGACGACAAGGACAGTACAAAACTTTGGAAAGCGACTCTAAGTATGTACACTCCTTGAAAATAAGTGAAGTTCCCTTAAGGTAAAAAAAAAAAAAACTATCGCTACGTCGAAAAAATAAATTTATGAATTACATGAAACTGACTTTTACGAAAAAAACCTCGCAATGTTGTAAAATGAACGAGGGAACCAATCGATTACACATTTCTTACGAAACAGATAGCTTCTATAGCACACAGTCACGCGTGTCAAATCAGTCTGGTTGTTACAGAGCTCAGCTCCCACGCAAACGGCCCTGGTTTAGATCCAAACGGGCGTTTTTCCGGTTAGTTGAGAAATTTTCCCCAGCACAGTGCTATAATTTACAAGTTTCGTAAAGGAGGAAAAAAAATGTAGCTTTGGGGTTTTCCTTGATTTTTTGTTTTATTGTTGGGAAATTGGCGGATAAGATTCGGCAAGCCATCAGTTACGTCCCTTGGTTGCCAGTTGCCCCTACCGGCAAACTAGCGGACCACATTATGCTAGCCGTCATTTCTGGCACGTGCTTTCAGGGCCACTGAAGGACCACTTTTGGCAGCTACTGCCTCTGATGGACCACTGATGGCCCTGTTGTGGCATATGACAACAGATGGGGTGCCAACTGTTGGCCAGCTGTTGGCCGGAACTGCTGGCCCTTCTGTTGGCCGCCCGGACATTTTATTGACGGTTCGGCAGCGGCAACATAGTGCTGGGCCATTGATGGCAGTGCTTGGCTGCCAGCAATGGCCCAGTGCTGGCCCAGCAAGACTGTTTTTACTGGGGAATGTTAAAACGAAAGATTGCACAAATATTATTTCTAGTTATTCATGGGAATGGAGTGGGTGTATTTTATGGCTGTAATCTAGTATTTCTTTTTTTTTTTTTTTTTTTTATTGGAGGTTTAACGACCACCGTGAGCAACTCAATGGGCTATAAGCAGTCGCCCGCCCCTAATTTAGGGTCACTGGTTCCAGGGAAGGGAGAGAGCCAGTGCCGTAAGACAAACACAACATCCATGCCTCACCGGGATTCGAACCCGGACCCCGTTCGGACGAATGATCAAAGGCCAACGCCTCAGACCACTGCGCCACCGGGGCGGCATCTAGTATTTCACGGCTTAATCTAGTATCCTCGTCGACGTGGCATTTCATTAGGAAATTAATTAGCCTCTCTGCATATGCTTTTTTTTTTTAACATCCACTAAAATAACACGATGGCGATAGCGTCCTCTTCAACTAACTGGTACCACGAAAGACACAGCACGTATTGCTTCTGCGCATGCGCAGTTCTGTTCTTCCACCTGGTGTTGGGTTTTCATCGGTTGCCAGCTACAGGCCGCTAATGCCACTTGCTTAGTGGCCCGCAATTAACGGCGATGCTGCAGGGACATCATTAGCTGCCAACCGATGGTGCTGCCACCAACGGACCGCTGCCGGCCCGGGAGCGGCAGATTTAAGCCAGCAGTGACACATCACTGCCAGCTAGTGACCAGCAGTTTCCCAACAGTTGTGTTTTTGCTGGGTTCAGGTTCTCATTTTGTAAGTACATTCCTTTTAAGACTGCAATTATTTTTGCTATCGGCATCCGATTTTAGACTGTGGACTTATTATTTGAACACATTCTTTTAGACTGTGATCGATATTATTTCAACACATTCTTATTTAGTTACAGTTACGCATCACCATTTTAAATCGAATAAGCATACTGGAAATCTGATCAATAATATTTCCAGAAATATAGGGGTAGTTACTACTATCCTGCCAAATTTAACACCAAAAACTTTGATTCTACTTTATTTCACAGTGATTCAAACCCATATTAATTATTGTATTTTAACATGGAGACAAAGTACTTAATATAATATCAATAAACTACAAGTGCTGCAAAACAGATATACACTGAAGTGCCAGAAAAACTGGTACACCATTCTAATACTTGGTAGGTCCCCCACGGGAGCGCAGGACTGCAGAAATACGACGAAGCAGGACACCACTAGCTTCCGGAAATATGCTGTAGGCAATGCGCACCATGTTTCCTGCAGAGCGTTCCAAAATTCGGGTATATTCTGAGGTCTCGGATTCCTGTGTTCGTTAGCGCGTTGCATGACATCCCAAATGTGTTCTATCGCGTTCAGATCTGGGGACTTGGGTGGTAATGGCAACACCCCAAACTCAGATGAATGCTCTTCTAACCATAATGGGGCGACCTGACACTTGTGTGGAGATGCGTTGTTCTGTTGAAACATGCCCAACTCATCAGCATGAATGCAGGACATGAACGGGTTTGCCTCGTCAGAAAGGATGCGCACATAGCGTTGGCCGGTCACAGACGTTAGTAGGCGTACCAGGGGTCCCAACGAAGTCCTGCTAAACACAGCCCATATCATTACGGACCCTTACTAGCTGGTACAGTTCCCTGTTGACAGGCGGAATCCATGGCTTCATGAGGTTTGCGCCACACACGACTCCTTCCATCTGCCGGATACAGTTGGAAACGCGACTCGTTAGACCAGGTTACTTGGTTCCTGTCATCAAGTGTCCAGTGGCGGTGTTGCCGTTCCCAAGCGAGACGCATAGCTCTGTTTCGTGCACCCGTCAAGGGGACTGGAGTTGGGCATCGGCTCCCAAAGCACATATCGTGCAGGGTACGTCGCACAGTCCGGACGCTGATGCTTGTTGAGGCTTCAGAACTGAATTCCGATGATACCTGCGAGAGTGTTGCACGCCTATCGCGTGAAACGATTCTTGACAGTCGACGATGGTCACGTTCACCCAATGTCTTTTTACGGCCACATTGGTATCGTAGGTTGGAGGTTTTGCCGGAATTCTGGGAGTCACGGTACACCCTTGCAATGGTCGTTCGTGAAAATCCGAACTTCGTTTCTACCTCCGTAATACTATGGCCCATCTCACGAGCGCCAAATATGACACCGCGTTGAAAATCGTTTAAATCGTTATTACGTGTCATTCTCGTGCCGAAAACAGCTCTGACAGCTGGCAAGGATGCCTAACGGTTTATATACGCACTGACGGACGCAACCGAGTACGCGCATAGGTGACGTTGCTATATATTTTGCATAAGCTCGTCTGTACCAGTTTTTCTGGTACTTCAGTGTATATGTAAGATTAAGAGACTTTAAAATATCTAATAATTTTCAACCAGTTATATTTATCCGGTCAAAAGTGGACCCCAATGAATATAATATACTTATTATAAAGCGATTATATGATTTTAATTTGGAAATTTTTTTAAAGAATTAAGAATGATTTATACCAAGATATAATAACACTAAATATTCAAACTCATCACCATGAAACTAGGAGTTGATCACGACTAATACGAAAGTTCCTTCAAACTGAAACAATAAAAATGAACATAAATTGTACTGTTACAAAGTTATGGAATTCATTACCTCATGATTTGATATCTATCAATTATAATTACTTTATTTAAGAAACAATTAAAAGTATATCTTATGAAATAATTTGAATATAATAGGGAATAAG
This sequence comes from Macrothele yani, assembly GCA_039090855.1. NCBI lineage: Eukaryota > Metazoa > Arthropoda > Arachnida > Araneae > Macrothelidae > Macrothele > Macrothele yani. Next base: position 13,724,290 of record CM076999.1, on the reverse strand, counting down.
TGGTGAATTAGACGGCGATATTGGAAATGGTACGGGACGCAATGAACAAAATAAGCCGCCCCCCGTGGCGCAGTGGTCTAAGCGATGGCCTCTGATCATTCGTCCGAAAGGGGTCCGGGTTCGAATCCCTGTGAGGCATGGATGTTGTGTTTGTCTTACGGCACTGGCTCTCTCCCTTCCCTGTAACCAGTGACACTAAATTAGGGACGGGAGACTGCTTATAGCACATTGAGTTGCTCACGGTGGTCGTTAAACCTTCAATATAAAACAAAACAAAAAAACTAGAGAGTAAAGACATACGGTATAGTCACCAAGATTAATCGAGGAGAGTAAAACTGATAAAGTTTGAGCTACTGACTCATTGAGGGGTGAAATCGATGTCTGGTGTTAATCTACTTATAATGAAAGTTATTGATGTTTAGAACAAAGGGATATGTATGTTTATAATAAACTAATTGTTGTTTTTATTTATGTAAGGTTTGGTCAACACGAAAGGGGGCGACGACGCGAAAAAGTTGACCGACGCGACGAGGATATGGAACGCCAACCACCGACAAATGCAGTCGCGACCGTAGTGGGCGTGATGGGAGAGAAACAGGTTTGTGACGTCACGCAGTGTGGAAAGACCTAGCGCAATAATGCGATATGCAATATTCGTTGGCCTCCAGTGGGATCAGACAACGCCCCTCCTGAAACAAGGTCCAAACATCACCTGCCCTTCGACGTCTGACGTTCCTACAATTCAAAGACCTGTTAAATTTGACGAACGACCATAATTAGCGTGTGCGATCTTGTGTGATTATTGTAGCGTTACTACATGAGGTTGTTTGTTGTTCTTGCTGCTGGCTGATTCATATTATTCCACTCTTTGTAATTTATTTCACCGTGTTAAACAAAATTTTGCAGTTCTAATATGCCTTCACGTTGTTGTGTACCAAATTGTCGTAGCAATTACGACACAGGTTCTAAAGCGTCAGTGTTTAAATTTCCCGAGAATGAAGAACTACGCTCCAAATGAACTCGTGCAATTTCTCGAGATTTCCAGCCTACAGGAGCTTCAAGGGTATGTGTGTTTTATTAGCTCTTTTATAATACAGTTTCTTTGCCATTTTATATTTAGTGTGAAATATAGTCTAGTTGAGAGAACGATCTTTAACCTTAGTAGTGTACCGCAATAAAGTGCTCCATCTGAAGATGTTTATGCAGGCATTAAATCGCGTAGTACACTGCCGGCTAAGGACGGATGACAATAGCAACGATAGCAACCATAAAATGGAAGGCAGGAAAATGTGGAAATTAGCATAAGTGCGGGATACAGTAAGACGTCTTGTGCGTATGCAAGTTTTGGATTGCCGAACTTGTTCGTGACGTCATAGCGCTAATAAGACATATAAAGGATTTGACGCGTATTGACCGTTGTTCTTCAAACGCAAAGTTGAAAGGGAAAGAATCAATTGACGAACTTGCAATTTTCAGGATGTCTTCCCGACATCACCTAGATGATTATACGCGTAGCCGTATTATCGGCAAGATTGAAGAAGGGCGAAAAATAACAGATGTTGCCAGGGAGTTCGACGTCAGCCACAGTGTTGCTTCAAGGCCTTGGAAATCATTTCAAACAAATGGAGAGTGTAGCAAACGTCACAAGGGAGGTCGTGCTCGCAGTACGACACCTGCAGAAGATCGGTACATATTGCTATCAACAAAAAGACACCGGCGCCACACAGCTAGTGAGGTAACAAATCAGTTTATGGCTGCTACTGGCAAGCGGATCTCCCGAAAAACTGTCGCCAGACGTTTGCACGAAGGAGGACTATACGCCCGCCGTCCTGTTGTGTGCAACCCATTGTCCAGACGTCACCGTACCGCCCGTTTGCAATGGTGCCATCAACATCGCAATTGGACTGATCCCGACTGGTCTGCTGTCCTCTTCTCAGATGAGAGTAGATACAGTCTATCGTCTGATTGTCGACGACAACTGATCTGGCGTGATAGTGGTACTGCATATCGTCCAGGAAACATACAGAAAAGGGACCGATATCCGACATGTAGTTTCATGGTATGGGCTGGCATCATGATCAATGGCCGTACGTCCCTCTATGTGCTTCCAACTGGGACTACGACTGGCCAACGATACATTAATGATGTTCTGCTACCTCATGTTCGCATGTTCCGTGGTGCTGTCGGTGATAGATTCATTTTCATGGACGACAACGCAAAATGTCAACGAACAGTCGCTGTCCAGGAGTGTCTTGAGAGCGAGGATATTCAACGCCTTGTATGGCCAGCACGTTTTCCAGATTTGAATCCCATTGAAAATGTGTGGGATTCTTTGGGGAGGAGTCTTGTTGGTCGTCAATGCCCTCCAATAAACAAGGACACCCTTATCCGGGCACTGACAGAGGAATGGGATAAATTACCCCAACAGCTGCTTGATAATGTTGTGCAAAGCATGACACGACGTGTGGAATCTTGCATCGCCCTCCATGGTGGCCATATCCCGTATTGGCATCTTACGCCGGAACGCCTACGGACGGTAATTGCATTTTTTTCACGTTTACGTATTCTGCACAAAATGGCCTGTTTGTCCCTTGAACACGTTCCAAAGCCTTCTGGATTTCAGAGCACAATAAATTGTCTTTCTTGTAATGTCCTGGCATTTTGACATTATTTTATTTCACTTGGCATCCAACCACACTTACTTTTTTATGCGCTATATAGCCGTTTATGATCCGTCTTTAGCAATTGTCCAGCAGTGTATATAATGGTTACCAATCTGTAAACTAGGTTGTAATGTACTGTTAATAAAGTTAAATAATTATTAAAACCATCCAGAGAGGAGATATTACACGTGTGGCCCACTTAGATAAGTATGCTGTTGATGTGAATCATGAAAGTACTACCTTTATGAAACAAAAATACGTACAACAGTACGAAAAATACATCCTATCTTTCTTAGAGGAACAAATCAATAACACATTCATTAAAATTTGGTATGTTATTAATCACGTATTTCTTCTATTGAATACATAGCTAATGCACTCATTTTATCCTCACTCATGGGACTTTTTAAAAATGTTTTTATTCTCTTAAAAGTTGAGAAGTAATTTTTACTATCGGGCTCCAATGCCTGCTGTTGTTTGCACTGGCGATAACTATTAGCATTAAGGGTAATCACTCGAATTTCAAAAACTATGTTTTCCCAGTATTAGAGAAAACACAGGCTCGCTATTCGAGGATGGGCGTTGTGTTTTCACCCAGCCGACGTTCCGTGTATCGGGGATCTGCTGAATGCCGCAATGTTTAAAAGTAATCGTCTAGCTTTTCATTTCACGCGAATATTTCGTTAACTTACAAATTTTGAATTTTTTCTAGCACTGATATGAAAGATACTCAGTACTGAACTGGAGGACTTTTCTGAACATTCATTCCAAATCATTTACTCACTCATCCAACTCTCAATCGTGATTAACAGTTTTACTTTACAAAATTATTCACTCAAATGAAATTTAGCCGACTCATTATAACTTGAAAATAAAATATGTTTATTTTGCCTGATGAAGGCTTGAAATTTAGAAAAATACACTCAGTCATATGAATATGCTTGAAGACCCTTTTATCAAAATTATTTATTTAAAGGTTGACCTTAATTTCTCATTTTAATTTAATATAAATCTCAATAGTTTCGAAACATAATTTAGTTAAAATGATTTCCTATCCTACACAATTTCCTGCTCTGATCAATGTATTTACTTTACTCAACCATTTCATTTCTTCTATTTCTGCCCTACTTTTCTCAGCATTAATTTAGAGCTGGTTTTATTTTCAACCCTGACTTAGTCTACTATGCTCTTCTTTCCCTTTCGGTTCAACATACGACATATATAAAAAGAGAGGAAACCCTTATGGTCGAAAATGTCCTACCTTCTATCCCACGATAAGGGCTGACGTATCATTCTCCTCCCGAAGTTTCCGTGCAGATTCCTTATTTGTACATAGCCTGCCGTTATGGATCTTTTGTAACACCGTCATGATTTCAGAGTCCACTTTGTTCGTTAATGTAGAACATCTCTCCCTAATGGGCACATTCTCGATCCTCGGGGATAGTTCTATCTCCCGCTAGTGAGAGCGAGGCTGGATACGACCTCCCGTGTCACTCGTCTTTTTTTTACTTAATGCCCCGATCCTCAACTTTTTTCACCATGCTGTATTTTATTTTCTCGCTCCTCTTCCAGTCTTACGAAAAATTTGTTCTTCCCGGATCCTCCCACCAATTTACAGATTGGTCAACTAATTATCATTTCCCGATCTGATTTGCTCTGGGTTTCCCGCCAATACTCTGACTTGCCATCCTTCGCCCCGTCCAAAATCTGCGTCCGCCCCCTGAATTCTAGAAAATTCCGTGCCCGCGGATCTTCTGGGTCGTAAATTTTTCTACCATAAAACTGAGGTGCATTTCACCAGCCCCCCCAATACGGAATTTTTTAATTTTTCAGACACCATTCGTTTGTACCACGTATGAACCGGAATGAACTCGGTTTTTTTCGTTTGAACCGCAAAGGTTTTGGAGATATTTAAAAAACAAAGTGGGGGCTGGTGAAATGGTACCCCCAAAAATAGATATTTCGAATTTCAGCATAGCCATTCGTTAATAAATCGTATGAACCGGAATGAACTCCATTTTCATCGTTTGAACCGCAATAGTTTTTGAGATATTTAACAAATAATATTGAGAATTTGCATATAAATATAGGAGGCAGACCATTTCACCAGCCCCCACCATGGAAATTCAAAATTTCGAAATAGCCATTCGTTAGTAAATCGTATGAACCGGAATGAACTCCATTTCTATCGTTTGAACCGCAATAGTTTTTGAGATATTTAACAAATAATATTCAGAATTTGCATATATACAGAAAGACCGACCATTTCACCAGCCCCCCACCATGGAAATTCAAAATTTCAAAATAGGCATTCATTAGCAAATCGTGTGAACTGAAAAGAACTCCATTTTCATCGTTTGAACCGCAATAGGTTTGGAGATATTTAAAAAATAATGTTACAGGCCTATCATTTCACCCTCCCCCCTCATCATGGAAATTCAAAATTCCGAAATAGCCATTCGTTAGTAAATCGTATGAACAGGAACGAACTCCATTTTTATCGTTTGAACCGCAATAGTTTTTGAAATATTTAAAAAATAATAGAATTTACATATACGCACAGAGACCGACCATTTCACCAGCCCCCACCCCCATGGAAATTCAAAATAGCCATTCGTTAGCAAATCGTATGAACCGAAAAGAACTCCATTTTCATCGTTTGAACCGCAATAGTTTTTGAGATATTTAAAAAAGAATGTCACAGGCCTACACCATTTACCCCCCCCTTCATCATGGAAATTCCAAATTCCGAAATAGCCATTCGTTAGTAAATCGTATGAACTGGAATGAACTCCATTTTTATCGTTTGAACCGCAATAGTTTTTGAAATATTTAAAAAATAATAGAATTTACATATACGCACAGAGACCGACCATTTCACCAGCCCCCACCCCCATGGAAATTCAAAATAGCCATTTGTTAGCAAATCGTATGAACCGAAAAGAACTCCATTTTCATCGTTTGAACCGCAATAGTTTTTGAGATATTTAAAAAGAATGTCACAGGCCTACGCCATTTACCCCCCCTTCATCACGGAAATTCAAAATTCCGAAATAGCCATTCGTTAGTAAATCGTATGAACAGGAATGAACTCCATTTTTATCGTTTGAACCGCAATAGTTTTTGAGATATTTAACAAATAATGTTACAGGCCTACCATTTCACCCCCCTCATCATGGAAATTCAAAATTCCGAAATAGCCATTCGTTAGTAAATCGTATGAACAGGAATGAACTCCATTTTTATCGTTTGAACCACAATAGTTTTTGAGATATTTAAAAAATAATATTGAGTTTTTGCATATATACAGAGAGACCGACCATTTCACCAGCCCCCACCATGGAGATTCAAAATTTCAAAATAGCCATTCGTTAGCAAATCGTATGAACCGAAAAGAACTCCATTTTCACCGTTTGAACCGCAATAGTTTTTGAGATATTTAAAAAAGTATGTCACAGGCCTACACCATTTAACCCCCTTCATCATGGAAATTCAAAATTTCAAAATAGCCATTCGTTAGCAAACCGTATGAACCGAAAAGAACTCTATTTTCATCGCTTGAACCGCAATAATTTTTGAGATATTTAAAAAAGAGTGTTACAGGCCATTTCATCCCGCGTCCCCCCCTCATCATGGAAATTTAAAATTCCGAAATAGCCATTCGTTAGTAAATCGTATGAACTGAAAAGAACTCCATTTTCATCGTTTAAACCGCAATAATTTTTGAGATATTTAAAAAAGAATGTTACAGGCCATTTCATCCCTCCTCCCCCCTCATCATGGAAATTCAAAAATTCCGAAATAGCCATTCGTTAGCAAATCGTATGAACTGAAAAGAACTCCATTTTCATCGTTTGAACCGCAATAATTTTTGAGATATTTAAAAAAGAATGTTACAGATCATTTCATCCCCTCCCCCCTTATCATGGAAATTTAAAATTCCGAAATAGCCATTCGTTAGTAAATCGTATGAACAGGAATGAGCTCCATTTTTATCGTTTGAACCGCAATAGTTTTTGAGATATTTAAAAAATAATATTGAGAATTTGCACATATACAGAGAGACCGACCATTTCACCAGCCCCCCACCCCCATGGAAATTCAAAATTTCAAAATAGCCATTCGTTAGCAAATCTTATGAACCGAAAAGAACTCCATTTTCATCGTTTGAACCGCAATAGTTTTTGAGATATTTAAAAAAGAATGTCACAGGCCTACACCATTTACCCCCCCCTTCATCATGGAAATTCCAAATTCCGAAATAGCCATTCGTTAGTAAATCGTATGAACAGGAATGAACTCCATTTTTATCGTTTGAACCGCAACAGTTTTTTTTATTGGAGATTTAACGACCACCATGAGCAGCTCAATGGGCTATAAGCAGTCGCCCGTCCCTAATTCAGGGTCACTGATTCCAGGGAAGGGAGAGAGCCAGGTCCGTAAAGCAAACACAACATTCATGCCTCACCGGGATTCGAACCCGGACCCTGTTCGAACGAATGATCAGAGTCCGTCGCTTAGACCACTGCGTCACCGGAGCGGCCAACAGTTTTTGATAGATTTAAAAAAAAAAAAGTTTGAGAAAATTGGGGGACGACCATTGCACACACCCCCAGGGAAAAATTCAAAATTTCAAAATAGCCATTCGTTAGCAAATCGTATGAACCGAAAAGAACTCCATTTTCATCGTTTGAACCGCAATAGTTTTTGAGATATTTAAAAAAGAATGTCACAGGCCTACACCATTTACCCCCTCCCCTTCATCATGGAAATTCAAAATTCCGAAATAGCCATTCGTTAGTAAATCGTATGAACAGGAATGAACTCCATTTTTATCGTTTGAACCGCAATAGTTTTTGAGATATTTAAAAAATAATATTGAGATTTTGCATACATACAGAGAGACCGACCATTTCAACGGCCCCCCACCATGGAAATTCAAAATTTCAAAATAGCCATTCCTTAGCAAATCGTATGAACCGAAAATAACTCTATTTTTATCGTTTGAACCGCAATAATTTTTGAGATATTTAAAAAAGAGTGTTACAGGCCATTTCATCCCCCTCTCCCCCTCATCATGGAAATTTAAAATTCCGAAATAGCCATTCGTTAGCAAATCGTATGAACTGAAAAGAACTCCATTTTCATCGCTTGAACCGCAATAATTTTTGAGATATTTAACAAATAATGTTACAGGCCTACCATTTCACCCCCCCCCTCATCATGGAAATTCAAAGTTCCGAAATAACCATTCGTTAGTAAATCGTATGAACAGGAATGAACTCCATTTTTATCGTTTGAACCGCAATAGTTTTTGAAATATTTAATAAATAATATTGAGAATTTGCATATATACAGAGCCCGACCATTTCACCCCTTCCCCCATGGAAATTCAAAATTTCAAAATAGCCATTCGTTAGCAAATCGTGTGAACCGAAAAGAACTCCATTTTCTTCGTTTAAACCGCAATAGTTTTTGAGGTATTGAAAAAAGGATGTTACAAGCCTACACCATTAACCCCCTCCCCCCTCACCATGGAATTCGAAATTTCATAGCCATTCGTTAGTAAATCGTATGGCCGCCCCGGTGGCTCAGTGGTCTAAGGCGTTGGCCTCTGATCATTCGTCCGTAAGGGGTCCGGGTTCGAATCCCGGTCAGGCATGGATGTTGTGTTTGTCTTACGGCACTGGCTCTCTCCCTTCCCTGGAACCAGTGACCCTAAATTGGGAACGGGCGACTGCTTATAGCCCATTGAGTTGCTCACGGTGGTCGTTAAACCTCCAATCAAAAAAAAATCGTATGAACCGAAAAGAACTCCATTATTATCGTCTGAACCGCAATAGAGTTTGACATACCTACAAAAAAAAAAGGATTCAGAAAATATGGAGCCGACAATTCCCCCCCCCATGTAATTTCAAAATTTCAAAATGACCATTCGTTAGTAAATCGTATGAACCGGGAAAACTCTGTAAGAGCGAACGTGTCGTCACGTGACTTAGCGCCGCCTCCTACTTAAGCATCCGAGGAGCACGCGCAGCGGACTCACAACAAGCAGAGAGTTCGTTTACTCTTCCCGGAAGTACACACTCTCTCTCTCTCACTCTGTTCGAGCGAACAAACGAAACCTCCCCCACTTTACTATATATATATCTGTGAATCGGGGAGGCAGAGCGACAACAGCTGGTTATACCGAAGTTTATCCACTTTCAGACATAATTTGAAAAGAACGCTTGGTTAACACATATACGAAACACTTATTCTTCATCAACTAGAATTTTGATGGCGGCGGATTACTCGCTCTTGAAAGTGACCTCGTTATGACTGGACCTGGCAAAGATCGTGGAACACGCAAGATAAGGTGATCGAATTCTGTAGAAATCTCACCCTGCGTTGGCGTCCTAACTTAGGGTCTCCTTGACACTAGATATACCTCTATCTTATCGATGCTTCAGGACTAATCTTCTAGCTATCCTTCTCTAATCGATGCTTCAGTGGACTGTACTAAGTCCGTAATTCACTAGTATATCATCAGCTACTCTACCGGTATCCCTGACTCGGGTAGATTCCTTCTGTAGCGGCGACCTACTTCATCTAGGTCGGTGCCCGCTCTTTCCCCGTGGACTCCAAGAGCCCACCACACCATCCACGCAAACGCCTTCCTTTCTATCGGAGGACTATCACCTTCGCTCTCCGAAGACAGACTGCTCCAACAGGTCCACTCGGAGCGACCTCTTCGCCCCCCTTCACGCTGCTCCTTCTTCAAGGGCGACGGCGCTGACCTTCAACATGCTGCTCTCCTCTCGCGCCACGTGTCACCTCTCGCGCCCTTCACCTGCCCCATCCCTAGTCGTTTTCCGGGAATCGGGCTCCTAGACCTTTAAATCTACCTTGCGCATTCCTCGCTTATCCTCAGGCTATACATTATTGAGTGCCTCCTTCCGAGAAAGCAATCCTATCGTCGTAGTACATCCGTAGCAATACAATACACATTGTTATAACTATACAAAAGAGTATGTCTGCATTTCAAACTTGTATGCGCCTAGTGAAAATGAACAATGTATCTGTGAAAGTCACAGCGTCCTTGGCGATACTTTTAGTTCGTGGAATAAGTCCTCGCCCTTTCTAAGGCGTGAGAACCTGAAGTCTTTTGTCATACATCTCGCCTCCCCCCCCCCCCCAAAAAAAGGATTAAACATATTTACGAATTCTCTGTCGCCATTTTGGGAACTTGCGATGTTTTCTTTGGTCAAAAAAAAACCACATAATGTTTATCATTGAAATGAATTAACATCGTTAATGTGTCCGTTCTTACAAACTCCATGTTTATTTTTTCAACCCCGATAGTTTTTGAGATGTTTAAAAATGTTCCACGTTTTCAGCTGCCCCCACCCCCACCCCCGGACATTTCCTGTTTCAGAATAGCTATTCGTTAGCATCGTGTGAACCGGAAGGAGCTACATCTTTATCATTCGAATCTGGATAGTTTCTGAGATATTTGTATAAAGGGTAATGGAGGATGATGAAGTAATTTATTTTCAAAAAGTCTTGTATTCGTTCCTGTCATTATCTTAAAGATCTCTCCGTTTCTAGCTTTGAACCGCAGCAGTTGAAAAGACATTCCAAAAAGAACGTGACGGTTTCAACATTTCTTCAATGTGTCTCAAGGACCAGAACACAAGAGAACCGGAAAATGCATGGCATAGTAAAACAGCCAAAATCTCGGAGCTGAAACAAACGACGCAATCCAGTCTGTAGTAAACATACAGTACAAGGCATCACAGAAAGAAAGGGAGCATGGCAGAGGCACAAAGCAGTCCGTTACATTACAATCGTGCGCTGTAGTCGGTGGCAGATACAACACGAGGCAAAGCATACAGGGAACAGTCACTGAGCAGAGGAACGGCTGAGCCAGCAAATAGAGAAAGCACCATACCTGGAACCAGGGAGCAACATGATGAGTAGAAAACCCAGGAACTATTCCTTCTTCCTTTTAAGGAAAAAACGAAATTATTGGTGCGAAATTATTGCTGTCCATCTGTGGTTATTGGGCGCCATCCTCCGACAAAAAGAGAAATAATGGTACTAATGCCACATTGAAAAGAAAAACATTAAGGAAAAACTATTACTTTCTTTAAAATTGGCATTTTCTGTCTAACAGTGGCATAGCAGTTAGACATACTATACAAAACATAGCAGGGTAGGAAGCAACACATGGCACTCCGGGAAAATCGGGCAGGGGGCATTCTTGAACCACAGAAAAACAGAAGCAGAACGAACGGTGCGAGGCAGTTGGTGATGGTCATGTAAAGCGGATGCAGGCAGGACATCGTAAGACAAAACACACAGAAAAAGGTCACAAAGCAGAATGATGAGGGGAAAAAACGAGGCACGAGAGAAAACACTTCACAAAGAGGAGAACGAAACAACAAGGGCTCAAAGAGACAGGGAGAAACATAGCTAAGAAAACACAACAGAAATCAATCATCAAACAAAACCACACAGGAGCTAATCAGGTTGACACCGAAGAAGGAGACGATGTTGAGCATGACAAATGAAGTGGTCAAGACAACCATAGTAACATTCAACTTCCGGGTAAGAGCCCGAAAGGTGAAAAAATGCAAAGTAAAAAGCGCTAAGATTGTCAACCAGAGATGAGTAAACTGCCGGATCGTTGGAAGCAATAAAGTGATTAAGTGTAGCATCGTGAGAAGAGTCAAAGAACAATGGGAAAGCGGCATCTAGAGAAAGAGTCTGCGTAAACTCGGGAACAACTTGAAGGCGAGCAACAAGATCAGGCACAACAGAGGGACTGTCAAGAACGCGAGCAAAAGTGTCGGCAGCAGGATCAGGAGCGGTGCCTTGCGAAGAACGATGAGGAGGAGACATAATCACAGCGGCACGCTTAGCGCGAATCTTGCGATTAGACCGATGACGACGCTTCTTATTAGGAGCAATACCAGTAGGGAAATGTTGACGAAGAGGACGAGACGACGTAGAAGGAACAGCAGGCGGCGTCTCGGGATTCTGGCGAGGTGAATAGGGTACAAAGTCGGATGACACATGTAAGGTGGTAGCTGCAGGAACAACAGAAGCCGGGGAGGGTGGGGTTTCAAACGAGACTAGAAGAGGAGCTGTGCGAAAGAGCGGGGACAGACCATGGCGACCAGAAGGTGAAACAAAGACAACGGCACTAGAAGCATCAGAAGAGCCCCGAGAAGGTGAAAAGGGCGGAGAGCACACCGGAGTACTGGAACCAGTGGAGGAAAGATGAGCGTCTGAGGGTGGCGTAGCCGACGTACGCAGCGGCGATGGTGGAGCAGAAAATCCCGGGATCGAGATAGACGAGGTGACTTGCGAAAACAAAGAAGGCAGCACCTGAACAGGCGGAGAAGGTGCAGCAACAGGATGTGACAAAGCGCAAACATCAGACGATGAAAAAGAAAGAAATACAGACGAAGGCACCGAAACAGGAGCAGTAGATCCAGATGTACCCACAACAGACGATGCTGGCGAGGAAGGAAAAAGACCAACGGAGGCAGATGATGGAGATGGAGACTAAGAAGGTGTGAACTGATCAGGCGAAAGCGTGGTAACTGGAAGCGAAGAAAGAGGTTCTGTGACGGGAACTTGAGCAGCCGTTGAAGAAGACTAGGAAGAAATGAGGGGGCATTGCAAGAAATGGTGACCAGGCTGTTTACATGAGATGCAATGATAGGCAGTGAATACGTTGAATGCGACGTTGTGATGACAACAAATCACCAGAAAAGTTGTGGGGCAGTAAGAAACAGTCTGTGTCAGGGGAAAATCTAAGGCATGGCGGCGGAAGCTAAAATAAGGACGATCAGCTTGATCAACTTGGGCTGCGGCGGAATCTTGCGAATATCACAAAGAACGCGGCCACACCGAGAAGGAAAAGCATGTAAAAACTCATCGGAAACGTCCGGAGGTACAGGATACAAATTAAGAAGAACGGGAGAATGTGCAAGGGGATAGGGACCACGCCATGATCTCCAACGGAAAGGCTAGTCGATAGGACTTGAGAAACAAACTCAGGTGAAAACAAATATACAAGAACGGACTTAGGCTTTCTGGCGAAATGTGTAATTGCACCGGAAGGGAGAAACGACAATGCAGACATACACTGTATAGACGTGCAACTTGACATTGGGTAAGGCGTCGAACTTGACACTTAAACTAAGAGTTGAAAGCATTGTACGTGTGCAATAAGCGTGGAACCTTGACATGAAATATAGGAGTCCAAGGCTGTCGCGAGGAAAGTCGGAGACGTTGAACACGGATCTGTAGCAGGATGAGGAGAAGAGCAGTCCTGGGACGCATCCAACACACTTGGAGGACAAGTCATCGAAGCATCACATAGTGACGTGAGAGGGAAATAGAATTTAGAAGCAGAAGCACAGGCCATGGACAATGTGTAGAAATGCACGGCGAAGGGCACACAGATCCACTATAACAAGGTGGGGCACCAGGAAGGCGATCAGCATACCGAAGAAGGCAGCGCAGAGAACCACTGTCAATGGGTGGAACACAAGGAAGGTAATCCACACACCGGTGAAGGCAGCGCAGAGAACCATTAACGATGATTGGAGCGCAAACACGGAAGGCAAACGTAGACACAGCAGCAGGAAGGCTACTACATGCAACAGACAGTTTTAGAGCAAAAGGTCAAGGCGAGTCACGATGGGCAGATTGTAAACAGGCCCAACGAAATGAATTGTAAACAGGCCCAACGAAATGAATTGTAAACAGGCCCAACGAAATGAATTGTAAACAGGCCCAACGAGATGAATTGTAAACAGGCCCAACGAGATGAATTATAAAGGAATATCGGCAAAATATGCATGTACCAACTCGAAAGAATGACTAGGAAGAGAGCGCAGACATTCATGCACGAGAGAAACACAAATTAATTCGGCGGTGGGCGCTAGATACAGGCGGAGCACAAAATGCAGAGCTCGAAAGGGCGTGGCCAGCAGAGCAACGTGACGGGATGCTGTGTGAGTCTAATATCGTACAAAGACAATTGTTTGGATGGGACCATTTCAAGAATGTTTGTTTTAAATTTAAGGGTGCATCTGCTTTGCACTTCCTTTCGACCGAAGCGTGTTAAAGTGGAAAAGTTTCCTGCACGTTCTTTGAAAACTAAAGGATGTACTTATACCTTCACTATATACATGTATCTGTCTGTATACGTTTATCTGTGTACCTCTAAGTCTGATTTAATATCAGCCTCTTTTTGCTTTGGGAAGCTAGAACAGTGAGAACGATGATCCTAGCATTTTAATCTTTATCTGATCCATAATTTCGCCGCCAAGAGCGAAATGCAAATTCCACCGATTTCAAAATATATTTTGCTTCATATCGTTGCTCAAAAATCAGATTGAAACACTTTCGACGCCTATTGAATGTACCATTTTTACGTACAGCTTATTGTATCTTAATATTACCGAATTTTTCTGTTACGACGAGCAAATGCGTACATTACTGTTTGTGAAAATTGCAACGCCAAAAAAGAATCGCACTATTCAAAAGAAATTTATATCACAGATTCCTCATGTTGCAGGAGATAACTGATTTTATTTTTAGTTCTATAGAAGATTTTGTCAATTCAAATCTCAGTACTATTTGTTCAGTTGCTGCCTACCAAAGATGTTAGGCAGCAACTGAACAAATAACTAGTATACGAATGAATAATTAATACACACAATTGACGTAGATTTGGGACATCAAACAGATGGCATGGCTCTTTCCACGGTTTTAAGTGAGTCACGGGAAAAGTATCATCGGCCGCCAACGGAAATCGAACCAAGGGTCTTCCAGTTACTCGCTGGACATGCTACCACTGCACCAATTGCTTCTTACCATCTTTGAGGAATCCCCACCATTGTGCGGGTCTCCAAGAAGCAACCGGCCATGTGGTTTGGCAATTAATCACATGTGAGTCTTTAGAATTCGAGGCCGCTGCGGTGCAGTGGTAGCATGTCCAGCGCGTAACTGGAAGACACTGAATTCAATTCCCGGTGGCGGCCGATGATAGTTTTTCCGTGACTCACTTAAAAACGTGGAAAGAGAAATGACTTCTGTTTGATGTTCCTAATCCACGTCGATTGTGTGTATTAATGCAGGACAATTACAGAGGCATCTGTGGCACGTAGTCCGGTCATCTTCAATAGCGCGTCGCACCGCTTCGTGCGGCGATACATGTTGCAATATGGTCCAGCATAGAGGCGAACAGACGCCTGATGTCCTGCTGAAGAGGGCCCACACTTGTTGGACGGTGTGCTCCAAATCCCGGATAGTGCGGCAGAGAGTCAACCGGCGTTTCAACTGGTCCCACGCATGCTCGATAGAGGACATGTTCGGTGAGCGGGCATGACATGGAACTGTATGGACATGACGTAGGCAGTCCTAGAAAACCCGAGCAGTGTGCGGGATGGCACTATCCTGCTGGTAAAGCGCACCTAGAATTCCGCCCAGGAGTGGGAGCACATGGGGCCATATGATCTCATCCACATACCGCTGGCCCGACAATGATCCACGTACCACTACTAGAGCTGATCGGCTATCGTAGGCAATAAACCATAAAGGCTCCCTAGACCGTAATGCCTGCAGTGGGGTAGGTGGGACGCTCGATAGCAAGGTTGGAATTGTGCCGTTGACCCCGGGACCTCCACACCCGGACACGATGATCATCTGTCCCCAAAACGAACCGACACCAATCTCTGAACACCACACGTCGCCAGTCTGTGGCGTTCCACGTTGCTCTCGCCTGGCACCATTGCAAACAGAGCCGGCGATGATCCAGTGTTAATGGCAGAACACGTAAGAGGCGCTGGGATCGCAGATTCGCTTCCGCGAGACTTCAGGAAATGGCTCGTTGGCACACAAGAGCCGCTACATTTGCCTGGGGAGAGGACAGGGTTCTCGTGGGATCCATTCGTGCCTGCCGTACGAACTGTCGATCCTCTCTACGGATGGTCCTCCTGGTTCGTTCGGAGACACCCGCCGTGCGGCAGTGCCGTCACGTGTCCACTGCTCCCAACACAGTCGGACGGTATGGTCAGAACGATCCACGTGGTGGGTTATACGGCGCGCCGACCGACCTGCTGTTTTCAGCCCGATGATCAGGCCTCTCTCAAAGCCCGTAAGTTGCGTACATCGACGTCTCTGGTGTCTACCCGGCATTCTTGTCACTCTATACTCTTGCTTGCGCCGGCCGGTGCTTTTCTCTTTCATGGGGCATCGACTACACGCCGATTTATAAGGCTGCTGGTTCGTGCTAGCAGCGCCGCCACAAGGTGTGCGGTTATGCGCACTCGCACCAAACGCACCCTAGCTATTTGCAAAGTTTCGCGGTTGTAGCATGTTTTCTTCTAGGTGTGCAAATTTTTTGTCCACGAGTGTACAAGAAGCAAGTGGAAGAATTGAAACTTCACTCGCCCAAGTTTTCACCAGCTGTCTCACCGAAGGTAAGATTCCTGAGTATTGGGATAATGGTACAATGATCCTGCTACATAAAAAAGGTGACGTTGAGGATCTCAGGACCTACAGGCTCATCAGCCTCCTATCAGTTATTTATAAAATTTTCAATTAGGTTCTTTTACATCGCATGAAGGTAAAACTGGACATGGCTCAAGCAAGAGAAGAAGCTGAATTCAGGAGTGGCTACAGCACTGAAGATCATGTCCATGTACTTAGAGAACTAACTGAAAGAACAAGAGAGTATGAACTCCCATTATGCAAGGCTTCTATTGATTATAAAAAGGCCTTCGATTCCGTAAAACCATCAGCAGTTACAACTGCTTTGAAAACCTGCGGTATTGCAGATGCATACATTAGCATTATTAATAGTATCTCTGAAAATGCATTTGCAAAAGTTTGGATATTTGAGGATGCAGCACTAATAAAAACTGGAAAGCTAGTGTGACAAAGTAAAATCATATCTCCCAAACTCTTTAATCCCACATAGCAAAATATTTTTTAATTACTGAACTGGGACAAAGAAAAAAATATTTATGCAGATAATTCAAATCACGTTCGTTTTGCTGATGACGTTGTCATTTTTGCAACTACGACTTCTGAACCGCAGAATACGATCCAGGAACTTGCTGACAAGAGTAAAGAAGTGGAATTAAAAATGAACTTTCAGAAGGCAAAAGTGACGTATATTGCTTTTACAAGAAACGAAGATTTATTTATTGATGGTGAAAAGCTTGAGACAACCGATACCTACATTTATCTTGGGCAGCAGATATGAAGTAAGGATCACATTGATGAAGAAATTAATCGGCGTGTAAAACTTGGATGGATAGTTTTTGGAAGAAGTAAAATTTTTACGAAAAGTATGCCATTGTGTCTTAAAAGATAAGGGTTTAATCAGTTCATCCTGCCAGTGCTTACGTATGGAGCAGAGACATGGACCTTCACTAAACAAGTTAGTAAAATAATGCAATGCATTGAATATGATACGCTTTCCAACATACCAGAAATAATTACTCAAGATATGAGAATAATGGCTGTGGAATAAATCTCGGTCCTGTGCCCTGACCATTGATCCCATTCCGATGATATTCAACAGAACCGGTTCGGTATACCTCCGAAATAACATGATAACGTTTTGTCGCAATCGAAGCATTTTTACGTAAGTTATGATGCATAAGGACTATGGAATAGATCCCGCTCCTGTGTCCTAACCTTTGACCCTATTTTGTCCATTTTCTATAGGGTTTGTCCCCAGGGGGTTCCCTACCACATACTAAAATTTCACCGAAATCGAACCATTTTTACGTGAGTTATCATGCCGACAGACGGACGGACAGACGGACGGAAAACGCTGAAGCATATACGCTTCTTCAACCTACGGTTGGAAAGCGTAAAAAAGACAAACAAAGACTGCAGACAACGCAAAAAGCCCTGGAGAGAATCATGCTTGGTGTAAACAGGAAAGATAAGCAGACGGACTCATATATAAGGAAAACGACAAGAGTTGACGACATCATGACCACAATGAAGTCACTGAAATGGTGAGGGCATGACATGTTGCTAGAAGAACGGCCACCGACGGAAAACCGAAATTTTAGAATGAATTTCGAGGGACAGGAAAAGACCCAGAAGAAGACCCTATGATAGAATGATGCATGAAATTCGAAAGCATAGAGGTGTGTCATCGAGGAGTCACGCTCAAGACAGACAATTGTGCGAGAAACTTGGGGAGACCTTCATCCAGTAGTGGATTCAAAGATGATGATATATATATATCTTTGTAAACCATTATCAATCCACTGCTGGACGAAAGTCTCCCCAAATTTTCTCCACAACGGTCTGTCTTGTGCCAGTCTCCTCCATGTCACTCCCGCATACTTTCGAATTTCATCCACCCATCTCCATGTGGTCTTCTTCTGGGTCTTTTCCTGTCCCTTGGAATCCAATATAAAATTTCGGCTGTCCATCGATGGTCTGTCCTTCTGGCAGTATGTCCAGCCCATTGTCATTTCAGGGATTTTCTCTGATCATGGTGTCTTCCACTCTCGTCATTTTTCGGATTCACGAGTTCCTCTTCTTATCTCTCCTGGTTACACCAAGCATGCACCTGTCCATGCTGCTTTGAGTTGTCTGCAGCCTTTGTATGTCTCTTTTAGTTAAGGTCCACGTCTCTGCACCATACGTAAGCACTGGAAGGATGCATTGATCAAAAACTTTTCTTTTAAGACATAATGGCATATTGCTCTTAAAAATTATGATGTTTCTTCAAAAAGCTCTCCAGGCAAGTTTTGTACGCCGATTAATTTCTTCATCAATGTGACCCTCACTTGATATCTGCTGTCCAAGATAAACATACGTGTCTGTTATCTTCAGCTTATCTCCATCAATCGATAAATCTTCATTTCTTGTAAAAGCATTAAACATCACTTTTCTCTTCTGGAAGTTCATTTTTAATCCCACTTCTTTACTCTTGTCAGCAAGTTCCTGGATCTTACTCTGCAGCTCTGATGGGGTAGTTGCAAAAATGACTACGTTATCAGCAAAACGAAGGTGGGTTAGATAATCTCCATTAATCTTTATCCCTTTGTATTCCCAGTTCAGTATTGAAAGACCTTTTCCAATGTGGCAACAAAGAGCTTCGGAGATATGGTGTCACCTTGTCTCACTCCCTTTCCAATTTTTATGTGTGTTGTATTTTCAAACAGCCGAAAATTTGCACTTGCATTTTCATAGATGTTATTAATAATATTAATGTATGCATCTTCAATACCGCAGGATTTCAGAGCCATTGTAACTGCTGATGGTTTCACCGAATCAAAGGCTTTTTCATAATCGATAAAAGCCATGCACAATGGAAGTTCATATTCTTTCGCTCTTTCAATTAGTTCTCTCAGTACGTGCATATGATCTATTGTGCTGTAGCCACTCCTGAATCCAGCTTGTTCTCTCGGTTGAGCCATGTTCAGTGTTACCTTTAAGCGGTGTGAAAGAACTTTAGTGAAGATTTTATAAACCACTGATAGGAGGCTGATAGGTCTGTAGTTCCAGAGATCCTCAATGTCACCTTTTTTATGTAGCAGGATCATTGTAGCGTTGTTCCAATCCTCAGGAATCTTCCCTTCATTAAGGCATCGAGTGAAAATTTGGGCGAGTACTGTTTCGATTTCTCCACTTGCTTCTTGTATGGTGTCTACAGTAATTCCATCTTCTCCTGGAGCTTTCCCCCGCTTCATGTTCTTGATTGCATCCGCATCTTCTGCTGGGAGGACTGGAAGAACTCTGGTACTGGTACCTTTCATGATGTCTGGAGAACATGTATCATCCCTTTTATATAATTTGAAGTAGAAATCTTTCACTCTTGTCAAAATTTCGCCTCTATTTCTTGTTACAGAACCATCTTCTTTTCTCAGTGCCATAATCTGTTTTCTTCCCTTACTGAGGGGTCGCTTTGCTATCTTTAGGCTTTGGTTGTTTTCAATTGCTTTCCTCACTAGTTCGCAGTTGAATTTCCTTACGTCTTTAGTGATAATTTTTTGTACTGTCTTGCATAGCTCTATATATTCCACTTTGGAAGTCACATCTTCTTTAGTTGTCCTCATCTCTCTTCTTTTTTTGCATCAACATTTTGGTTTTTCCTGATAATTTGTTCGCATGCAACTTGTTCTTAGACCCAGCTCATTTTGTTGGTGTTTCCATAAGAGTTTTGGTTACTTTTCTGTTAACTTCAGAAATATCCACTTCTTCCGATGCTAGGCGTTCTAAAGCAGAGAATGTGTTCTTCAGTTCCAACTTAAAGGTATTATGGTGCTTTTTAAGGTTGGTTATGTCAATACATTATGTTTGTCTTATGAGCTTGCCACGTTCGAGTTTAGTGTTGAGGTGGATCTTACATCTCACCAATCTATGGTCACTACCTGTGTTGAACTTGTTCAGCACAGTGCAGTCTGCGTTGACGAATTTTTTGTTACACATAATAAAATCAATTTCACTTGTTATCCCATTTGGATGTCTCCATGTCCATTTCCCGTGTGGCTTTTTCTTGAAAAAAAGTTCAAGATGAGAAACCCTTCTGCCTCTGCAAACTCAACGCGAGTATTTTCACGCTGGTTTCTGTTGCCGTGAGCGAATTTACCTCCTGAAGTTTCATTCTGTTGCCATTGCCCTATTTCTGCATTGAATTCTCCCATAATTATCTTCAAGTGGTGCTTACCTTTATTATTTAGATGACAAATTTCCTCATAAAATTCTTCAATTTCTTCTTCAGGATGACTTGTGGTGGGTGCATAAGTTTGAATAATCTGAGCCTTGTATCTTCTCAAGAGTTGGATAACGAGTCGCGCAGTTCTGTCAGAGGCACTTTCAACTTCTACAACTTTATCCTTCAGTTTCTTGTTTATTATAAATCCAACACCACTAGTTCTGCCAGTATGTGTCCCACGATAGTAGAGGAGATGTCCATTTTTCCGTTCAATGAGATCTTCTCCTTTTCTCCTTACCTCACTTAGCCCGACGATGTCCCACTTGATCCTTTGTAGTTCCTCTTCCAATTCAAGAAGCCTTGAATCAGGAGATAGGGAGCATCCATTGCAAGTAGCCAAGGACAGCATCAGATGGCAGCCTAGTCCGGTCCTCCAAGGATTCTTAGCACCCTCTGCCTTCATGTCGCACTGGCCGCAGCCTTGGCCAGGTACATTCGAGCTGCCGGAGACTGAGGGCCAAGATTTAAGTTGTAGAGTCATTTTGGAGGGGTTTGACCATAACTCACCACGCGGGCCAAGCGGGTTGGTGAGTGTGGGATAGCATTTCCTCTAATCCCGATGGTATAGTTATACCGCTACTGGCGGTAGTCAGAGCCCCTTTAGTGGGAACAGGATGCACCACGAGAAGGCGGGGTTGACATTTGTCAAGGAGAGGCTGGGACTTTACGCATCACCGGACCTTACATTCCACACACATATATATATATATATATATATATATATATATATATATATATATATATATATATATATATATATATATATATATATATATAAACGAACGAAGAGTTACATCCGCAGGTGTGGCAGAATTAACACGCATCCCATTGCTTGGAAAGACGACGCATCCCATCGCTGGGAAAGACGACGCATACCGTCTGGAAAAAGGAACTTTAGTTTCTCCTTGAATCATTTGGATATGTCAACATGAAAGTCACATGTTGACAGATCCGGGCTATAGGCTGGGTGGTGCAGAACCTCTCGCCCTTTCCGTGCTAACGCATCCTGCATAATGTGTGCAACAGAATCACACCACGCGAAAGCATGCCAGGTCACCCATTCTTGATTGCTTTATGCAGATTGTCCACTGTGTCGATGTAGTGGTTGGCATTGCTGTTCACGTGAGGCTCTTTAAAGTCCACCAACAAAAGCCCTTCAGCATAACCTCCCCGACGGAGTCCTGTGACTTGAATTTTATGTGTTTTGGTGATCCGGGATGTTTCCATTGCATGCTCGCTGGTTTGCTGGATGGCTCAAAGCCGTGGCATCGCGATTCGTCACCTGCCACTATGCGCGATATAAATGCATCACCCTCTTCTTTGTAACGCAGCAAGTGGTTCAAACTCCAACCCATACATTCTTCCTTATGGTGGTCAGTCAGCATCCGCGGGATTAATTGTAAACATACTTTCCGATATTGCAGTATCTTCGTAACCACAGTTTGAACTGTAACAAATGTCATAGCAAAGTCCTCCGTTTGCGAACGTCAGCCCCGACGACGGTTTTACATGCATTTCTTTCTCGGTGTGGGCGCATTGTGTTATTCGCATCGCTCCCCGCCGATCAAAGTGATCGTCCTTATTTAGGCTTCCGACGCCAAGCCTTAGTTCTCTTCCCTGATATGGACTCCATTACTTCCTGCCCCACTGTTTTCCAGGTGCTTTGTGTTCATCACAACGTCGTTATAAACGTGTTCACTGCGTATCATTGCTTCTCATGTAAAACGCCTGGTCATCATCGCTTGCAGTGTCCGCTCACCTCTTCCTGTTCTTCCTCAACGGCTGCTCAAGTGCCCATCACAGAACCCCCTTCTTCACTTCCGGTCACCACGCCTGCGCTTGTTTCGCTTCCACCTTCTTAGTCTCCATCTCGATTGTCGTTGCCTTCCTATGCAGGTCTTTTTCCTTCTCCACTAGCGTTGCCTCTTGTGGATACATCTGGATCTACTGCTCCTGCTTCGGTGCCTTCGTCTGTCTTGCTTTCTTCTTCGTCGTCTGTTGTCTGTGCTTTGTCACATCCCGTTGCCAACCTTTCTCCGCCTGTTCAGGTGCTGCCTTCTTTGTTTTCGCACGTCACCTCGTCAATCCCAACCCCGGGATTCTCTGCTCCATCATCTTTGCTGTGTACGTCAGCTTCGCCACCCTCAGACGCTCATCCTTTCTTCAGCCGTTCCAGTACTCCGGTGTGCTCTCCGCCCGTTTCACCTTCTCCGAGCTCTTCTGATGCCTCTAGTATTGTTGCCTTCCTTTCGATTTCTGGTCCCGTGATCGGTCCCCGCTTTCCAGCACAGCTACTCTTCTGGATTTGTGTGAAGCCTTACCTTCACCAGCTCCTGTTGCCCCATCAGTTGCCTCTTTGCTTGCGTTATGCGCACATGATCCAGATCTTCCTTGTCAGACTTCTCACTTGCTGTCGGTTACTCCTTCTTCACCACGTCCCTGTTGGTATTGCTTCTAATAAGAAGTGCCGTCGTCGCTCTAATCGAGAGACTCGTACTAAGCGAACCGCGGTCGCTCAGCCTTCTCTTCATCGTTCTTCAGGTTCCGCTCCTAATTCTACTGTTGCTGCTTACGCCGACCTTATTGGTACTCCCTCCGTTTCCACTGCAATTGTCGCTCGCCTCCAAGCTGTCCCTGGGTATTCGAAGATTCTCTTCCCAGATGCTGCCAACCCTTGTTCTTTGCCTCTTCTTGTGACGCTGGTTTGGATCCCCTTCTTGACTCCCATGATCCAGCTGATTACTCGAATATGATCGAGGATATTCGCTGCTTCCTCCAAGTTTTCGTTGACCTCACGAGATCTTACCCCTGAGATATTTCGTTATTAAAGTTTTCTTAATTGCTACCTTGGTGATACTCAAAATCGCCTCATTGATCTGGTTCTGACCGATTAGTTTCTGTCTGCACTTGCATGATGTTTCGCTTCCTGCCGTCTTTGCCTTGCTGTTGTTCCGTCTTACTCCTTTGCATGTTTCTGGTATGCGTTGTACCAACCTTTTTCTTTCCGTTGTATCCTATGTACCGCCATGTTTTCTCCACATCTCGGTTCTTTCAAACATCCGCCCGGTGCCTCCTTCCGTGAACCCGTCACATCGTTTTGTTCACAGAGCTTCTTCCTGTGTGCATTGTTATGCGCGATTCTTCTCTTATACCTTTCGTCACTGTCGTGGATTGCCCTATGTTGCTGTTCGCACCCAGTTAGTTTTTTCAGGTGTTTTTCCTGTCTCGTCGAGTATTTGTCTTATGTCATGCCATGTGCCTCAGCATACCTTCTACTGTTGTGCTACGTTACTTGCTCATCCAGTGTGACTCATCTCGTCAGATACTTACCGTTATTGCTTTGCCTCATGCTAATTGATTGTCCCATACTGTTACCTACACCATGCCATCTTTGCAAGTGTTATCTGTTGCACCTCGTTTTCTGCTTTTCATGCTGCGCCCCGGAGCATGAAAAGCAGCCTCCAGTTCGATGTATTCTCCATCTCCATGTCCGTCGTTCCTTCTGCTCAGTGACTGTTCCAGTGTGCTTCGCCTATCACAGATTGCCTTGTGCTGCTCGTTCAGCTTCGTTTATCTTTGTATGTCCTGATTGGCTTTTACAGACTGCTTTATGCTGCTCGTCCAGTACCGTTATTCTTATTGTTTTATCATGCCATTTATTTTCCGTTCTCCTGTGTACTAGTCCTCGATACCTAATAAAGCAACGTCACGTTTTTGGAATGTCTTTTCAACTGCTGGGGTTCAAAGCTAGAAACGGGGAGTTCTTTCAGCTAATGTCAGGAACGAATGAAAGACTTTGTGCAAAACAAATTACTTCTTCATTATTCTCCATTACCCTTATTACAAATATCTCAAAAACTATCAAGATTCGAACGATGAAGAAGGAGGTCTTTCTGATTCACACCATGCTAACGAATAGCTATCCTGTAATGGGAAATGTCCAGGTTGGGGTGGGCGGGGGAAGAGGCAGGTGAAATCGTGGGCTACTAACATTCTTTTTAAACATCTCCAAAACTATTGCTATTCAAACTATGAAAATGGCGTTTATTCCGGTTCACACCATTTACTAACGAATGACTATCTTGAAATTTTTAATGAATTTACATGGTGAGAGGGGGGGAGATGGTCGGTCTGGAATATATATATACATAAGTTCTCAATATTGTTATTTTTTTCTCAAAAACTGTTGCAGTTCAAACGATGAAAATGGATTTCCCCTCGGTTCATACGATTTGCTAACGAATGGCTATTTTGAAATTTTGAATTTCCATGGTGGGGGGGGGCTGGTAAAATGGTCGGTCTCTCTGTATATATGCAAATTCTCAATATTATTTTTTAAATATTTCAAAAACTATTGCGGTTCAAACGATAAAAATGGAGTTCATTCCTGTTCATACGAGTTACTAACGAATGGCTATGTCGGAATTCTGAATTTCCATGATGAGGGGGGGGGGCTGGTAAAATGGTCGGTCTCTCTGTATATATGCAAATTCTCAATATTATTTTTTAAATATTTCAAAAACTATTGCGGTTCAAACGATAAAAATGGAGTTCATTCCTGTTCATACGAGTTACTAACGAATGGCTATGTCGGAATTCTGAATTTCCATGATGAGGGGGGGGTGAAATGGTAGGCCTGTAACATTCTTTTTTAAATATCTCAAAAACTATTGCGGTTCAAACGATGAAAATGGAGTTCTTTTCAGTTCATAGGATTTGCTAACGAATGCCTATTTTGAAATTTTGGATTTCCATGGGGGGGGGGGGGGGGCTGGTGAAATGGTCGGTCTTTCTGTATATCTGTATATATGCAAATTCTCAATATTATTTTTTAAATATTTCAAAAACTATTGCGGTTCAAACGATAAAAATGGAGTTCATTCCTGTTCATACGATTTACTAACGAATGGCTATTTCGGAATTTTGAATTTCCATGATGAAGGGGGGGTTAATGGTGTAGGCCTGTGACATTCTTTTTTAAATATCTCAAAAACTATTGCGGTTCAAACGATGAAAATGGAGTTCTTTTCGGTTCATACGATTTGCTAACGAATGGCTATTTTGAAATTTTGAATTTTTCCATGGGGGTGTGTGCAATGGTCGTCCCCCAATTTTCTCAAACTTTTTTTTTTTTTTAAATCTATCAAAAACTGTTGGCCGCTCCGGTGACGCAGTGGTCTAAGCGACGGACTCTGATCATTCGTTCGAACAGGGTCCGGGTTCGAATCCCGGTGAGGCATGAATGTTGTGTTTGTTTAACGGCACTGGCTCTCTCCCTTCCCTGGAACCAGTGACCCTGAATTAGGGACGGGCGACTGCTAATAGCCCATTGAGTTGCTCACGGTGGTCGTTAAATCTCCAATAAAAAAACTGTTGTGGTTCAAACGATAAAAATTGAGTTCATTCCTGTTCATACGATTTACTAACAAATGGCTATTTCGGAATTTTGAATTTCCATGATGAGGGGGGGGGGAAATGGTAGGCCTGTAACATTTGTTAAATATCTCAAAAACTATTGCGGTTCAAACGATGAAAATGGAGTTCTTTTCGGTTTATACGATTAGCTAACGAATGGCTATTTTGAAATTTTGAATTTCCATGGTGGGGGCTGGTGAAATTGTCGGTCTCTCTGTACTTATGCAAAATCTCAATATTATTTTCTAAATATCTCAAAAACTATTGCGGTTCAAACGATAAAAATGGAGCTCATTCCTGTTCATACGATTTACTAACGAATGATTATTTCGGAATTTTAAATTTCCATGATGAGGTGGGGGGAAGGGGGATAAAATGATCTGTAACATTCTTTTTTAAATATCTCAAAAATTATTGCGGTTCAAACGATGAAAATGGAATTCTTTTCAGATCATACGATTTGCTAACGATAGGCTATTTCGGAATTTTGAATTTCCATGATAAGGGGGGAGTAGGGAATGAAATGGCCTGTAACATTCTTTTTTAAATATCTCAAAAATTATTGCGGTTCAAACGATGAAAATGGAGTTCTTTTCGGTTCATACGATTTGCTAACGAATGGCTATTTTGAAATTTTGAATTTCCATGGTGGGGGGGCTGGTGAAATGGTCGGTCTCTCTGTATATATGCAAATTCGCAATATTATTTTTTAAATATCTCAAAAACTATTGCGGTTCAAACGATAAAAATTGAGTTCATTCCTGTTCATACGATTTACTAACGAATGGCTATTTCGGAATTTTGAATTTCCATGATGAGGGGGGGGTGAAATGATAGGCCTGTAACATTATTTTTTAAATATCTCAAAAACTATTGCGGTTCAAACGATGAAAATGGAGTTCTTTTCGGTTCATACGATTTGCTAACGAATGGCTATTTTGAAATTTTGAATTTCCATGGGGGTGGGGGCTGGTGAAATGGTCGGTCTCTGTGCGTATATGTAAATTCCATTATTTATTAAATACTTCAAAAACTATTGCGGTTCAAACGATAAAAATGGAGTTCATTCCTGTTCATACGATTTACTAACGAATGGCTATTTCGGAATTTTGAATTTCCATGATGAGGGGGGGTGAAATGATAGGCCTGTAACATTATTTTTTAAATATCTCAAAAACTATTGCGGTTCAAACGATGAAAATTTAGTTCTTTTCAGTTCACACGATTTGCTAACGAATGCCTATTTTGAAATTTTGAATTTCCATGGTGGGGGGCTGGTGAAATGGTCGGTCTTTCTGTATATATGCAAATTCTGAATATTATTTGTTAAATATCTCAAAAACTATTGCGGTTCAAACGATAGAAATGGAGTTCATTCCGGTTCATACGATTTACTAACGAATGGCTATTTCGAAATTTTGAATTTCCATGGTGGGGGCTGGTGAAATGGTCGGCCTCCTATAATTATATGCAAATTCCCAATATTATTTGTTAAATATCTCAAAAACTATTGTGGTTCAAACGATGAAAATGGAGTTCATTCCGGTTCATACGATTTATTAACGAATGGCTATGCTGAAATTTGAAATATCTATTTTTTGGGGGTACCATTTCACCAGCCCCCCCCCCCCCACTTTGTTTTTTAAATAACTCAAAAACTATTGCGGTTCAAACGAAAAAAATTGAGTTCATTCCGGTTCATACGTGGTACAAACGAATGGTGCAAAAAAATTTAAAAATTCCATGGTGGGGGGGCTATCGTTTCACCAGCCCCCACTTTGTTTTTTAAATATCTCCAAAACTTTTGCGGTTCAAACGAAAAAAAACCGAGTTCATTCCGGTTCATACGTGGTACAAACGAATGGTGTCTGAAAAAATTAAAAAATTCCGTGGTGGGGGGCTGGTGAAATGCACCTATAAAACTGCTATGGTCTTTCCTTTGCCTGGCGCCATGCTATTCTTTCTACCAGACTTGGTGCAGCAATTCTCAAGACGACTGGCGCCGAGTTCCAATAAAATGTCTACCCGCCATACATCCTCTTGTAGAATTACTTCACTTTACCGAATATTCCTGGCTCGTAGCCGATGGGAAGGGATGCCCCGCGGTCCCACGCCACAGCAAGCGGCCGACTGGAATCCCTTCGACTCGGAGAGAGGGGGGGGAAGAGCTGTACTTTCCCGACCTATCTAGATCCACGGAAGAATATAATGTGGCAACTAAAAAAATAAATAAATCAAATTTGAAACGCTTACTATTTAACATTGGGAATACAAATTGGTTTCCAAATCGGTAGTAAAATATGCTGGTACTTTTTTTAACGTTTTCCAACCGTAGGTTGAAGAATCGTTTATGCTCCAGTTTTGTCCGTCCGTCTGTCTGTCTGTCTGCCTTTCCGCACGATAACTCACGCAAAAATGGTTCGATTTCGATGAAATTTCAGTATGTGGTAGGGGTCAACCTGGGGACGAATCCTGTTGGAAATGGACCAAATGGTGTCACAGGTCATGACACCGAAGCGGTATCCATTCTATCGCCCTTATGCGTCACAACTTGCGTAAAAATGCTTCTATTGCGACAACACTTTATCATGTTGTTCCGGATGTGCACCGAACCGGTTCTGTTAAAATCATTGAAATTGGGTCAAAGGTCAGGGCACAGGAGAGAGAGATTTATTCCACATCCATTATTCTCATAACGTTACTTAAAATGCTTCTATTGCGACAAAACGTTAGTTGCTCCTGAGGTATACTGAACCAATTCCGTTGAATATCATCGAAATGGGGTCAAAGGTCAGGGCACCGGAGCGAGATTTATTCCACAGTCATTATGCTTGAGTAATGATTTCTGGTATGTTGGAAAGCGCATCATAATCAATACATTGCATAATTTTACTAACTCGTATTCATTTAATTCGACTTAAATAAATTGGATGTTGTCGAGTCTCGCAAGAGTTAAATTGTGAGCGAAATTAATCACTTCGCAGTGAGAGGAACACATTTGGACAGATATGACACAATATCACTTTTAAAAAAATCGTATATAAATTAAATCTAGCTACGAATGAGAGGCTAATCAAATGGCATTAAGATAAATTCGCCATTGTTTCTCATAATTTAAGTTCAGTTGGAATTTACAGCTTCATTATTCCTTCTTTCAAAGGAAGCACCTAAATCTTTAAATGCAGTTCATTACGACTGCGTTGTCGAAAGGTGCTATTTATTATTGCAAGATTACCTACTGAGAGTGCGTGCACTGGGGAAGATAATATTTCAAGCTGGAATATCTCTCTTAGTTTCTTTTCTAAACGTCATCTTAGGATACAACTCGGATCTCCGCCTGGATAAATGGAACGTTACTCCGTCGCTCCCTCTTTTTTAAATTATGAAGACGAGAACGTTTTAACGTCGTTCAGTTGGAAGTGCAGCAGAAAATGGCACAAATTGCTTCTGAACTTATTTGTGAGTATACTTGGACTGGCAATATTTCTTTCTGCCCGTGGAAAGTTATTACAGCTTGTCATCGCTTTCGAGAATGCTCGAAATCTTCACCAGCGAAATTAAATCGTTCGTGACATCTTTCAGCGAAAACAGAAATGGGAAAGGGAAAGGAATACTCTATAAGAGGTGAGGAATATTTCATTTTAGATATTTAGAGTTTTCATAAAGGTCTTTTTTAATGAAGTAAAAGTGAAAACTGTCGCGAGTTCTTTTTGCTTAGATATCCATCCCTGGATGCTCAAATTTCTTTACTGCCGAGAGATGGTATTAAGGCAGGTAGAAGCTGCAGCCGGCATTTTATATGCATATAGATTGCTAGACAGAACGCCAGCTCTGGGCGTTTTGAAGCCTCAAAGTAAATTTCGGGAGACGGGCTTCTTCAGAAATGATATTTTATTGAATCCGACGTCTGAGTCATCAAACATTTTGTATACGGATCGGGGGAAGGATGGCTAAATTTACAACAACAAAAAAGTTAATACGTTAATTCGAAGTTAACCAATCTTTTTATGGTGGTACTTTGATGGGTTAAAGCGTTTTACCTCCACTTGGATAAAAATTAATGCGAAACTTTTTTTAATGAAACAAACACAAGACCTAACCTTTTATTTAAAAAAGGCTACGTAATTAATTCTCCTCATAATCAACTCCACAATAGCGTACGCTGGAGGTGAAACGATGGGCACGCCTGTATGACATATCTTTTTTACCACTAAGCTTTTGTTTTCTGATTCAGCCGAGTGATTTCCCCCTTTTCTTAAAACTGAAGACCTGATGACGACGTTCAAGCTGGAGTCAAATGATGACTATGCCTGTAGGCCGCATTTTTTCTCACGACTGAGGCTTTCATTCCTCATTTGATCTCGTCGCCTTCCACCTTTTCCTGAAACTGAATACCACCAATCCAGTAACGACGCCAAAGCCGGATTCATGCGACGTCTACGCAAGTACAATGCATCTTTCAACCACTACGGCTTTCATTCCTGATTTGACCCATCCGACTTTCATGTTCTCCTGAAACTGAAGAACTACGCTATGAATCAGCTGACGAAGCCAAAGCAAGGTTTTAACGACGTCTATGCCTGTAGGATGAATCCTTTTACCACTGAGGCTTTCATTGCTGTTTTGACCCCATCCGAATTCCATCTTCTCCTGAAACTGAAGAACTACGCTTTGAACCTGATGACGTCGCCAAAGTAGGATTCAGACAACGTATACGCCAGTAGGAAGCATCCTTCTACTACTATGACTTTCTTTCCTGATTTGACTCCATCGGACTTCCATCTTCTCCTAAAATTCAAGAACTACGCTCTGAATCTGATGACGACGCCAAAGCAGGATTCAAATTACGTCTGCGCCTCAAGAAAACATCTTTCTACTATTATGGCTTTCATTCCTGATTTGACCCCATCCCCATCAGATTTACATCTTCTTGTGAAACTGAAGAACTACGCTCTGAATCTGATGACGACTCCAATGCAGGATTCAAACAACTTATACGCCAGTAAGAAGTATCTTTCTACTACTACGGCTTTCATTCCTGATTTGACCTCATCGGACTTCCAGCTTCTCTTGAAGATGAAGAACTATGCTCTGAATCTGATGATAACGCCAAAGCAGGATCTTTCTGCCTCTATGGCTTTCATTCCTGATTAGACACAATCGGACTTCCAGCTTATCCTGAAACTGAAGAACTACGCTCTGAATCTAATGACGACGCCCAAGCAGCATTCAAAAGACGTCTACTCCTGAAGGAAGCATCTCTCTGCCACTATACCTTTCATTCCTTATTTGACCCATCGGACTTCCGTCTTCTCCTGAAACTGAAATACTACGGTATGGATCTGATGACGACGTCAAAGCAGGATTCAAACGACGTCTACGCCTGAAGGAAGCATTTTTCTGCCACTATGGCTTTCATTCCTGATTTGACATATCGGACTTCCATCTTCTCCTGAAAGTGAAGAACTACGCTCTGAAACTGATGACGACGCTAAAGCAAGATTCAAACGACGTCTACGCCTCAAGGAAGCGTTTTTCTACCACTATGGCGTTCATTCCTGATTTGATCCCATCGGACTTCCATGTTCTCCTGAAACTGAAGAACTACGCCCTGAATCAGCTGACGAAGCCAGAGCAAGGTTTTAACGACGTCTACGCCTGTAGGATGAATCCTTTTACCACTGAGGCTTTCATAGCTGTTTTGACCCCATCCGAATTCCATCTTCTCCTGAAACTGAAGAACTACGCTCTGAAACTGATGACGACGCCAAAGCAGGATTCAAACAACGTCTACATCTGTAGGAAGCATCTTTCTGCCACTATCGCTTTCTTTCCTGATTTGGCTCCATCGGACTTCCATCTTCTCCTGAAATTGAAGAACTACGCTCTAAATATGATGACGACTCCACAGCAGGATTCAAACGACGTCTACGCCTCAAGAAAACTTCTTTCTACTATTATGGCTTTCATTCCTGATTTGACCCCATTTCCATCAGATTTACATCTTGTGACGTATATTCTAGATTAACTTTCCTTTTTTTAGTTTCTTTCCCTATGTAAATCTTAAGTTTATTCTCAATATTCTTCACGTTTAACGAAATATCTTTTCCCTCAAACGAATACGTTTGGCAACACAATTGAGGTTGAATGCACGTGACGTATGTCTGATCTTGATAAGAGCAAGAGATAAAACCGACGACGGATCTATTGCTTGAAAGCGTTGTAAGAGAGCGATTATTACGAGCGTTGGGTTGTAAACTGATTATTATTATTATTTTTTTATTAGAGGTTTAACGACCACCGTGAGCAACTCAATGGGCTATAAGCAGTCGCTCGTCCCTAATTTAGGGTCACTGGTTCCAGGGAAGGGAGAGAGCCAGTGCCGTAAGACAAACACAACATCCATGCCTCACCGGGATTCGAACCCGGACCCCTTTCGGAGGAATGATCAGAGGCCATCGCTTAGACCACTGCGCCACCGGGGTGGCAAAACTGATTATTGATAGGAGTGTTGTGATAATGTGTGGAGCGTTTACTGCAGTATGCCCTATTACGATGTGTTTTCTACAGCCTGAGTAAAGCTTTTCCGTAAGTTGACTTCTGTTGTTTCGTCTGGCCGTTAAGGTTTTCTTTCATTTAGGAACTATTTCTTAGTATATTGATGCGCTAAAACAATGTAGAAGTACAAAAGACTTTTACGCTAAAATCTTCTCGTGAAACTGAAGAACTACGTTCTGAATCTAATGACGACGCCTAAGCAGCATTCAAACGACGTCTAAGCCTGAAGGAAGCATCTCTCTGCCACTATGCCTTTCATTGCTTATTTGACCCATCGGACTTTCGTCTTCTCCTGAAACTGAAGTACTACGGTATGAATCTGATGACGACGTCAAAGCAGGATTCAAACGACGTCTACTCTTGAAGGAAGCATCTCTCTGCCACTATGCCTTTCATTGCTTATTTGACCCATCGGACTTTCGTCTTCTCCTGAAACTGAAGTACTACGGTATGAATCTGATGACGACGTCAAAGCAGGATTCAAACGACGTCTACTCTTGAAGGAAGCATCTCTCTGCCACTATGCCTTTCATTGCTTATTTGACCCATCGGACTTCCGTCTTCTCCTGAAACTGAAGTACTACGGTATGAATCTGATGACGACGTCAAAGCAGGATTCAAACGACGTCTACTCTTGAAGGAAGCATCTCTCTGCCACTATGCCTTTCATTGCTTATTTGACCCATCGGACTTCCGTCTTCTCCTGAAACTGAAGTACTACGGTATGAATCTGATGACGACGTCAAAGCAGGATTCAAACGACGTCTACTCTTGAAGGAAGCATCTCTCTGCCACTATGCCTTTCATTGCTTATTTGACCCATCGGACTTCCATCTTCTCCTGAAACTAAAGAACTACGCTCTTAATCTGATAACGACGCCAAAGTAGGATTCAAACGACGTCTACGTCTGAAGAAAGCATCTTTCTGCCACTATGGGTTTCATTCCTGGTTGGACCCATCGGACTTTTAGCTTCTCCTGAAAGTGAAGAACTGCGCTCTGAATCTGATGACGACGCTAAAGTAGGGTTCAAACGACATCTATGCCTGTAGGACGCACCTTTTTAATAGTGAAACTTACATTACTAATTCGACTCTATCGAGCTTCCGGCTTTTCTTGAAACTGAAGATGTTTAAAGACAATCTATATATTAATTCTATTAGGTTCCTTACTGTGGGTCCTATTGGGAAAGAATTGCTGAACGTAAAGACATGGTTGAGGTATCAAAATAAATGTCTTACCATGTAGATGTGCCTGTCGAAGGGAAAAACATTTGATTATCAATGACTCGAGTTCTATTTCTCCGTTCTACAAAATCCGAATTGAACTCTTAGTATCAGAGAAAGTTTGGTTTGAATGCATCACACTGAGATGTCAAGGTGAACGCGCGCTAATATAAAAACATTGGATTATCAGTGACTCGAGTTCTGTTTATCCGATCTACAAAATTCGAATTGAAATCTTTATATCACGGCAAGTTGAGTTTGTTTAATAATTTAATTTAGAACAATTCCAATATTAATTGGTTCACTTTAATTACTTTTTTACCTTTTTAATTAAACTAACTTTCCGAGTTTCGTGCTGATTATTTTATACATTTTGCAAAATATAGATCTATCTAAACACTCTAACTTACAATAAAAACTGAAATACTGAGATATCAATGTGAGCAACATTGTATGTAAAAGTAGATGTCGCCACAGGAGTACAAGGTCGATAATTTAGGTAGTTCCGATTTGTAACACTAGATGTCGCATTATTTTGTAGAAGAAGCTTCGGTATGAAATTTCAAACTAACCGTCGAATAGGACAGTCTAAAACCAGCCGTGAACGGAATAAGAAGTGTACCGAAAGAAGAAGAATTTAACGCGAATGTTCAACGTAAAAGCTATTAGCCTAAGTTTACACGCAAACAGCTTTCCGAGTTCAACTCTGATTATACACTGCTAGCCACCCAAAATGCAACGCCAAGAAGGAAGCATCCGATTGGCCTGAAATTCGCAGCATCCGTCGCCCGCGACAGGACATGCAAACGATTAGCATTGCAGGGCATATGCAAATCATGTGCGCCCTGCACGCCACCGTGGAACACTATAAGAAGGGTGCACAGAAGGCGGAGTGTAAGTAGTGGAAGTGTGCTGTGCTGCCGGACCTGTGCGTGGGAAACTTCCTGATGCCTTGTAGAAGAATACTGCCGTCATTCCAGCACGTTTCGGAGTTCGACGGAGGACGAATAGTGGCTTATCGCGACAGCGGTTTATCGTACCGAGACTTCGGCGCCCGTGTGGGACGACATCCAGCCACAGTGAGGCGAGTATGGATTCGGTGAGTGCAGGAGAGACGGACGGACTGACGTGAGTGATTGCCGTAGCCGCGGCACACCACTGAACGAGTGGACCGGAATGTTGTGCGGCGGGCATTGACGGCTCGCACCGCCACATCACGAACGTTAGCGCAGGAATTAGGGTGTCTTGCGCAACAACGTGTGTCAGCACGTACCGTTCGACGTCGTCTGCAGCAGCGGGGACTTGTCGCACGGTGCCCATTACTCCTATTACGATTGACGTTACACCACCGGCGAGTGCGGCTGCAGTGGGCCGTTGAGCACCGCATCTGGACTACGAAATGGCACAAAATTGTCTTCTGCGACGAATCCCGCTTCTCCCTGCAACAGCACGATAGTCGGATCTGCGTGTGGCGGCACCGCGGCGAGAGACTGTATGACGCCTGAATTATGCATCGCCATACCGGTCCGTCACCTGGCGTTATGGTTTGGGACGCAATTGGATATGACACCCGCACCCCTCTGGTACGCATCGTCGGTACACTCAACAGCCACCGATGCATCTCTGACGTTTTGGAGCTTGTAGTCCTCCCTTACCTGCACGACCTGCCAGCGGCCACGTTTCAACAGGACATTGCGCTTCTGCACGTGGCACCCATCGTGCAACAATTCTTCACGGCCCACCAGGTATTACTGCTGTCATGGCCCACTTGTTCTCCCGATATGTCGCCCATGGGACACGTCTGGTCGCTGATCGGCCACGGAGTGGCCCGGCAAGCACCACCCGCGGGTACGCCTGATGAACTGTGGCAACGGGTGGAAGCAGCCTGAACCGACATACCCCAAGCCCACATCCAAAGCCTCTTTCGTTCGATGCGGCGGCCGTTATTGCCAGCCATGGGGGCCATACGAACTATTGATGTCTGCGTGTTCCGCAAGCCGCACGGGTCTGTAAGCTGAATCGTTTTATCTTTGTATTTGTTGTCATGTGTCCAGTAAATCTTGCTTTGCTATTTCGTGTCCTCCTTAGTGTTGCATTTTGGGTGGCCAGCAGTGTAGATGCCTCATACTATGAGACATGCGATAGCAACATAACAAAATAAACAGGAGGTAAATTGCGTGCGATATGC
This sequence comes from Macrothele yani, assembly GCA_039090855.1. Taxonomy (NCBI): domain Eukaryota; kingdom Metazoa; phylum Arthropoda; class Arachnida; order Araneae; family Macrothelidae; genus Macrothele; species Macrothele yani. Next base: position 13,688,483 of record CM076999.1, on the reverse strand, counting down.
AAATTGGACCCAAAACTGTCCAAACATGATGCATTATATCTCGAGAACGGTCCGGCGAATAGGGAGTGTGGCCACCCCGCACAGCTTTACAAGTCTCACAACGAGACCTCACACTGTAAATGAGGCTGTTGATAACAGCTTGTGGCAAGAAATCCCATTCTTCTGAAAGCGCGGATTTTAGCGTTTAGAGGGTCCTGGGAGTCGTGCAATGGCTCTTCCTAGAGCACCCCAAATATCCTGTATAGGATTTAGGTCCAGTGACTTCGCTGGCCACTCCGTTCGGCGAATATCGTCTCCTTCCAGAAAATCGTCGACAAGCTAAGCTCTGTGTGGTCTAGCGTTATCGTACATAAAAAAATTCGGTCTGACAGCTCAACGGAAAAGCCTCACATAAGGTTCAAGAACCACATCCCTATAGCCCTGTGCAGTCACGTGTCCCCATCGAAGACGTGCAGTGGTGTACGACCGTCCAAAGTGATTCCTGCCCACACAAGGATTCCACTTCCACCCCAGTGGTCAATTTTCCTTATGTTGGAGGGATGACTGCGAGCCCCACGCCCTTTCTAGATGATGACTCGTCTGGAATCACTTTGTGTACTGAATCTCGGCTCATCACAGAAAAATACAGGGCATCAATCTTGCTGTGTCCAAGAAAGATGTGTTTGGCTCCACGACAGACAGGCTCTCTTCTGCGACCTGGTGAGGGGGACACCCACCACTGGTCGCTGGGCATAAAGGGCCTTCTCTGCTAGGCGTCTGTATACAGTTTGCCTCAGAATTATTGTTCCAGTCGCAGCAGAGAGAGGTCTCTTGCCGTCATCCGTCTATGGCCTTTGGCAGTTAATGCCACGTAACGATCCTCAGGTGTCTCCAGATGAAGACTCGTTGAGAACCACTTTGTGTACTGAATCTCAACTCATCACAGAAAAGTACACGGCATCAATCTTGCTGTGTCCAAGAAAGATGTGTTTGGCTCCACGACAGACGGGCTCTCTTCTTTGATCTGGTGAGGGGGACACCCACCACTGGTCGCTGGGCATAAAGGGCCTTCTCTGCTAGGCGTCTGTATACAGTTTGCCTCAGAATTATTGTTCCAGTCGCAGCAGAGAGAGGTCTCTTGCCGTCATCCGTCTATGGCCTTTGGCAGTTAATGCCACGTAACGATCCTCAGGTGTCTCCAGATGAAGACTCGTTGAGAACCACTCTGTGTACTGAATCTCAACTCATCACAGAAAAGTACAGGGCATCAATCTTGCTGTGTCCAAGAAAGATGTGTTTGGCTCCACGACAGACGGGCTCTCTTCTGCGTTCTGGTGAGGGGGACACCCACCACTGGTCGCTGGGCATAAAGGGCCTTCTCTGCTAGGCGTCTGTATACAGTTTGTCTCGAAATTGTTGTTTCAGTCTCAGCAGCGAGGTCCTGAGAGAGGTTTATATAGCCGGTATCCCTCTATGGCGTTTGGAAGTTGATGCCACATAATGATCATCCGCAGGTGTCGTGACTCTTGTACGTCCTTGACCGGGCCTCCTGGTGAGGGTACTCGTTGTTCGGTGTTGGTGCCGTAACCTGGATACCACCTTTCGTGACACCTGTAACCATTGAGCGACCTCCGCTTGACACTGGCCAGCTTCAAGCATACCAATGGTTCTCCACCTCAGTCCATCGTCTAACCGATTCCGAGCACTCACTCCAACTGAAATCGGTCAATCTTGTGATCTTTCTTGCAAGAAGCACAACTCTGAAGGCGAAATTCACAGATGCAGAAAGTGGTCACTTTCACGTTCTCTTACCAAACTTACCCTGTTAACCGTTTAACAGACAGTGGATGCTTATATATTAGATTTAAATCAGATATCATATGTAGAGGATTTTAGGAAGGGAGTGTCTGCCCCAGGTCTTAAATAACCCTTAGAAATAGGAAGCTAGGAGATTTGGGCTAGAGTGCCCGATAGGAAAGTGACACTGAAAAGAAGTAGAAAGGGGGAGGAAGACGCCCTTTTTTATTACCGGGGTGCAGTACCGGGGTCCGACGACTTAACGTGCCCATCCAACGCACGGCGGATATTTAGTACATCGATCGTTCGTACCTGCCTGGGATGGAACCTGATTCATTTCCGTGGCAGCCACAAACGTTACCCACTAGGCCACCCGCGACCCCTTTACATTAGATTCAAATGATCACATGTAGAGGATTTTTAGGAAGGGAGTGTCTGACACCAGGCCATAAACAACCCTTAGAAATAGGAAGCTAGGAGATTTGCGCTAAAGTGCCCTATAGTAAAGTGACACGGAAGAGAAGCAGAAAGGAAGAGGAAGACGCCCTTATTTATTACCGGGGGCCAGTACCCGGGTCCGACGGCTTAACGTGCGCATCCTACGCACGGCGGATATTTAGTGGATCAAGCGTTCGTACCTGCCTGGGATCGAAACTGAGTCATTTCCGTGGCAGCGACGAACGTTGCCCACTAGGCCACCTGCGACCCCTTTACATTAGATTCAAATGATCATATGTAGAGGATTTTAAGGAAGGGAGTGTCTGACCCCAGGTCTTAAACAACCCTTAGAAATAGGAAGCTAGGAGATTTGGACTAGAGTGCCCGATGGGAAAGTGACACGGAAGAGAAGTAGAAAGGGGGAAGAAGACGCCCTTAATTATTACCGGAGGACCTGTGCCCGGTGTCCGACGGATTAACGCGCCCATCCGACGTACGGCGGGTATTTAGTGGTTCGGCCGTTCGTACCTGTCCAGGATTGAACCTTAGGTTATCCCTATGGCAGTCACGAATGCTGACCGCTAGGCCACCCGAGGCCCCCTTACATTAGATTCATGATCATGACCATATGTAGAGGATGTCAGGGAGGGAGTGTCTGACCCCAGGTCTTAAACAACCCTTAAAAATAGAAAGCTAGGAGATTTGGGCTAGAGTGCCCGATAGGCAAGTGACACGGAAACGAGGTAGAAAACGGAAGAAGCCGTCCTTATTTATTACCGGGGGTGGGGGCAGTACCCGGGGTCAGACGGCTTAACGTGCCAATCCGACGCACGGCAGATATTTAGTGGATCGAGCGTTCGTACCTGCCTGGGATCGAACCTGAGGTCCTTTGCGTGGCGGCCACGAACATTGCCCACTAGGCCACCCGCGGCCCCTTTACATTAGATTCAAATGACCATATGTAGAGGATTTTTAGGATGGGAGTGTCTGACCCCAGGTCTTAAACAACCCTTAGAAATATAAAGCTAGGAGATATGGGCTCGAGTTCCCGATAGGAAAGTGACACGGAAGCGTGTCACTTTCCTATCGGACACTGATGTCCAATGTTAAAGTCACAAAATGTGCTTGTGACCTTAGGACATCAATGTATATTTCCTTACAGAAATCCGGCGTCTATTTGATTTGTTTTTAATCAACTTTAATTAAAAATTTCTCTCCGTCACAGAGCGGCAACATCCCCTATATATTAAATTTTATTTAAAGCTTAAAAACAACGACTTAGGATACGTTAGTTACGAAATAAAAACATAGCAAGACTAACTTTACTTTTCAATGTCCCTCCATGAACCTATATTTTGTGTATGTTTGGTTTCATCGGATGCCAGGAATACGTTTGATTTTTTTTTTTCAAAACACGGTTGCCCATAAACTCAGATTCCATGTCTTTCAAATAATCAGGTAGCGGAGTCTACCTCTCTTTTTTCTGCTTCACTTTAAAGAACTTTCCGTTTTACGTGCTGAGATAGTGTTTCTTTTATTTCTGGTGGCTGATAAGGGTCAACCGTGCGGACATTATGGTTCACGCTGATTAACAAACCAACGACAACGGAAATCGATTGATCTGTGTCTTCGCCCTTTCTGCAGGTAATCAAGCGGTTTTTTTTCCTAAGTACTTCGTCCTATAAGTGTTGCGTTGGGCTCAATTAAATTGTTGGGAGGAACAATGGAAACAACTTGTGAAGAACAAAGGCAAGGTGTCGATACTCAAGCCCAGATATTATCTAGAGTGCCGTTCGTTTTTACGACGCAAAGCTCCAAATCCCGAAGCGCTTCACACGTTTTTCTTGTTATGCTAATGTTTAACGGTGCTTAAACTGAATTGGTCTACCGAAAGACATTAAGTAGTGATGTTCCGCAGTATTGTTATGTAAGTTTGTTTAAAAACACTAAGGCAACGACAAAGATGGAGCCTATTCTTCGGAAGACGCGGGCCATTTCCCGTGGTATTTTAATTAACATTCATTGAAGCGTTAAACTATTCCATCATAGAACTAATTCCTTTATTTAATGATCCAAGAAGCCGTTGAATAATCTTGCTTTACTAGCTGGATTTTATTCTCCCTTGTCGTCGCTTCGTGTTCGCAATTTAACCAGCTTTGTTTTTCAGTTAGGTTTTCTATCAAGCAAGAGAAAAAGTTAGCTGAAAATTCTTTCTATGTTCAGCTTAACTTTTAAAAAATGCCGTTCGTCATTCGCATCGTGTCGAAAAACTATTCCTTTCGATTTAAAGCCAGAAAGGTCGGTTTTATCGAAAACGCGAAGGCGAAATAATTGATACCGAATTCATGGAACCAAAACTTTCGCGAAAGACGACTTTTTCGAAAATCGTGAAATGAATTAATCGAAATAATATTTTTTTTGTTCCATTACTTCGTGGGACTACTTGGACACATACTACGTAATACACTAAAGTGCTAAAAGTCGTAGCCACCCTGGTGGCGCAGTGGTCTAAGCGATGGCCACTGATCATTCGCTCGAAACGGATCCAGGTTCGAATCCCGGTGAGGCATGCATCTTGTGTTTATCTTACGGCACTGACTGTCTCCCTTCGCTTGAACCAGTGACCCTAAATTACCGACGGGCAACTACATATAGCGCACTGAGGTGTTCACGGTGGTCTTTAGATCATACGTAAAGGATTTTAGGAAGGGAGTGTCTGACCCCAGGTCTTAAGGTGGACGAAGAGTAATTTTGCTTCCTATACTTCTAATGGAAAAATTTTTGAACACATTTCCTTCACAATTAGTGTGTTCCCAACGATGAAAATTTGAACATCGATTAAAATAACTTCATATTATAATTATATTAAAAATTATTAACATTTCCTTTGGTGGTGTTGAAACCAGAAAAAAGATGGCGCGACTTGTACTTTGATGACGTCAGTAGACAAACAAATGTTGGACTGCATAGTTATGGTTATCTTTTAGGAAATATTAAGTATTCCAAGTTATGATATGCAGCTATTTTAATTGGTGTTCAAATTTTTATCCTTGGGAACGCATTAATTATCCAGAAAAAAAGGCCGAGACCTGTACTTTGATGACGTCAGTAGACAAACAAATGTTGGATTGCGTAATTATGGTTTTGTTTTAGAAAATATTAAGTACTGCAAGTTATAAAATGAAGCTATTTTAATCGATGTTCAAATTTTTATCCCGGGGAACGCATTAATTGTGAAAAAATGTGTACCGAAGTTTTTCCATTGGATGTATAGGGAGCAAAATTACTTGACATCCACCTTAAACAACCTTTAGAAATAGAAAGCTAGGAGATTTGGGCTACAGTGCTTGATAGGAAAGTGACACCGAAGCGAGGTAGAAAGGAGGAGAAAGACGCCCTTATTTATTACCGGGGGCCAATACCCGGGCCCAACGGCTTAGCGTGCCCATCGGACGCACGGAGGATATTTATTTTTTCAAGCGTTCGTACTTGCCTGGGATTGAACCCGAGGCCTTCTACGTGGCAGTCACCAGCGTTGACCACTAGGCCACCCGTGGCTCGTCCAGCTAAGTAGGAATCGATATGCTGTCTAGCAGATCCGCGATGATATTTGTTTCTCCATTTAGCGGATCCCCATAATCTTTCTATTGTTTGAGTATGGGCTCCACTCTCCGGGTCGACAAAGTTGTACGTATGATTGCCTTTGGAATGTTTAAAACCTGCTTCTTCTAGCTCCTCAGTGTTATATGCCACGTTCCATGAATCAGAATAGATTGTAGAATGTTCCACAACATGATTCTTAATTTCCTTCAACAGGGTTTTTGCACTTCTGTATAGCAGTTTCATTAAACAAACAGTGATTAGCGGAATGACAAATGCCTGCAAAAATTGTTCGTAACTGTCCGCCTGTTCGTGTGGGACACATGTATCGAGTTCCCAGACCTTACCAATTTGGTGGAGATGTTCGGAAATGGTTCGCACCGACACATTGTGGTTTTTAGAGAGTTCTCTGTCTGGGAGGTGTGGATTTGGCTCCACATTTGCCTTCAGACCGTCGTTTTCAATGACTGAAAGCCGTCCTCCTCCCTCCTCATCTTGTAGGCGGGTCTGGTACGATTCGTCCAAAGACGATTGGTCCAATACCGATTCGTCCAATGGACAATTGGTCCAAAGGTACGATTGGCACAATACCGATTCGTCCAATGGACAATTGGTCCAAAGGTACGATTGGTCCAATGCCGATTCGTCCAATGAGACGATTGGTCCAAATCCGTCCTATCTGTCCGAAGTGCTACTCGTGCTATAAAAGTCTCATCTGTTCTGATTCTATCTCCGATGTTATACGAAAGTACCGGTAGTCCAAAGAATGTAAAATAATGTTACATTTCATACGTAACATTGTGGTTACAGATTTCTTTTTTTCTTTTTCTTTTTTTTTTTTTTTTGCAATCGCGTTTTTTTGTTATACTGTCCTTGCTGCCGTATGAAGTTACTGATGTACGAGCCGTTCAATCAACTTCAATGTTTCTCTTTTGCATGAAATAATAAAAAATACTAGTTTTCCGTTTCTGTATGTAGAATGCAGTGGAGTTCCGCCAACTGCACAATGGAAACAAGTGGTCGGGGTTTGGACAGAGGCCTTTTCAACAGTTTTTATTCCAGCGATGTCATATTCATAACATTTATGTATCAAATCAAGTTAATAATTTGCGCTTTTACTTAAACACGAAATATTAATTCATAGGCCGCAGGCCTAAGCCTTTTAACAGTTTATATTCTGCCGATGTCATATTCATAGCATTTACATATCAAATCCAGTTAATAATATTGAGCTTTTACTTAGGCACGAAATATTAATTCATAGGCTCTAGGCCTAGGCCTTTTTAGGACCTTTTATTCTACCGATGTCATATTCATAACGTTTACATATTAAATCAAGTTAATAATATTGCGCTTTCACTTAAGCACGAAATATTAATTCATAGGACTACGGCCTAGGTGCCTTGCAAAGACCTCAGAAAGGATACGATGAGTGCCTTTTATAAAGTTTTATAAAATGTTTACAAATACCAAGTATCTAGGTTGTAACTTAAAATCTTTTAAAAAGCCCGCGACTTAGGTGCCTGGTAGATAGCTGAGAAATCATACGATTAGTACCTATTATTAGGTTTTATAGAATGTTAACAAATACCAAATATCTAGGTTTTAACTCAAAATCTTCTAAAAAGGCCCGGGGCCTAGGTGCCTCGTAAAGATCTGAGAAATGACAGGATGAGTGCATTTTATTAGGTTTTATAGAATGTTAACAAATACCAAATATCTAGGTTGTAAATTAAAATCTTCAAAAAATGCCCGCGGCCTAGGTGCTTTGCAAACAGCTGAGAAATGCTCCATTGAGTGCCTTTTACCAGATTTATGTAAAATGTTTACAATTACCAAATATACGGAAATTATCTTTCAAAAGGATATAAAGAGGAGAATAATTTAAATTATTATTCCTTTCTGGAAAATAAAAAAGTTTACCGTTGATAAGATGATACCATTAGATGAATCGGCGTTGGACCAATCGTACCATTGGACGAATCGGCATTGGACGAATCGGACATTGGACCAATCGGCATTGGATCAATCGTCGTTGGACCAATCGTCCGGGACCGCTTGTAGGCTCGTGTCACCAGAAAGTAACTTTTCAAACCAACGACGAATAGTAGGTTCAAGTGCTGCTCGGTAACAATGAAACTGTTGTGTCGCGATCAGATTTCAACAATGGTTTGGACAATGACGCACCTAACCCATTTTCGTTACATCAAAATCTTTTACTTGGGATTTGCGTTACTGCTCACGGAAAAGATGCTTAGTATAAAAAATTCTCCATTGCTGAAAACCTAAAATCTTTTTAAGACACATATTAGGTGTACAAATAAGTTTTAAAGCGTTTTTTGTGTGACGTATACAGCTAATTTACTTATCCGACGTTACCCCGTGTTGTTGCCATGTACCCATAAATATCCCGAGTATAAAATGTGACACAGTCACACGCGCTTGCACTTTGGTAGATGAAAGATGGCAAACGATACTACATTCGTTACGAATTTCATCAAGAAAAAAGTGCTGCAAAAGCATGTGCATCGATCTCTTCTATTCTGGTGGAGAATATTGTATCGAAAAGCATGTATGTGTTTTGGTTTAGGCGCTGTAAAGCAGGTAATTTTGATGTTAGCAACCTAGAACTTTACGGCGCCCCGCAGAAGGTTGCACATGAGGAACTGCAAGCATTGCTGGATGAACATTCGTCTCAAACGCAAAACGAACTAGCTGAACAACTGGGGGATAACTCAACAAACCATTTCCAATCGTTTACGCGCAATACGAAAGATTTAGAAGGAAGGAAAATGGGTGTCACATGACCGGAGCCAGGGGAACAAGGATGAGAGTGTCATGAAGTGTTTGAATCTGTTGAATAAACAAAACAGAAAGTCTTTCCTGTAAAATAACGTTACGGGTGATGAAAAGTGGATATGGTACGACAATCCCAAAAGCAGAAACGCTGGGTCGACCCCGATGAAGCAACGATTTCGACACCAATACTCAATTCTCAATCCAAGGAAGTTCTGCTGTGAATCTGGCGGGATATGAAGGGTGTCCGCTACTATGAACTATTGGAACAGGATCAAACTGTTGCTGCTGATCGCTACAAGCAACAATTGCTGCGATTGAACCAGGAAATCTGTCGGAAACGTCCATTCACAGGCAAAGCATTGCGTCTCGTGACGTTACTACATGACAGCGCTAGGCCGCATATTGCAAAATCGCTCAAGAAAACGTTATTGACGCTTGGCTGGGAAGTTTCGAAGCACCCGGCGTATAGTTCCGACATAGCCGCTTCAGACTATCGTTTGTTCCGATCGATGAAACATGGTTTGTCTGCTGTACGGTTCCGGACATGTGACGAAGTGCAAAAATGGGTTGTCAACTTCATCGCGTCACACGATGAATGGCTGGAATCCTTCAGCTGCCCGAACGATGGCGGAAGGCGATAGATAATGACGACGCATATTTTGATTTGTAAAGGTGTTGTTGTTTTCTCCCAAAAACATGTTGCGTTGTTTTGAAACGCTTTAAAACTTATTAATACACCTAATACATTACGTTTTAAACTCACGTGATAGCATTGCATGCCTGGTACGTGATGTTGAGTTTCTTATAGTGTTTATGTTGTAAGAAGTTGAATGTCAGAGGTCGACTTTTAAAAGACAGCATTTTAAAAGGAGGCTGCAGACTTTAAACTGGTGTGCGTGTTCAGATGAGTATTCAGCAATCTGTCAGTTCATTCACCTAACGTAGCGTGCTCAGCAACACGACAATATGGGAAATTTATTCCACAGTGAAAGACGCCTATGACAAGAATTAGCTGTTTCCGAAACTTCGCGGAGTATAATACGTCATACCGATTTATTGCGCTTTTCATGCAGAATTCATTTGTTTCGTCATATAAAAGAGCGTAGAACACGCACGCTTCATGCTTTGCTAAACAATACGTCTTGTTCTCCTACGAACGGTTGTTTAGTGCGAACGGCGTTTTATGGTGAAAGAGGATAATAAAACTCGAGCCAGAAGAAAAGGAAATAACGTTCCACAATATGTAAATATCACGTGATATCTCTAATGGAGTTTTTATATCATTTACATTTTTCGTACGAGAGAGAGGGTCGTTAATTACCAGCAACGTACACTTATCGGACGAAAAGAAAGAGGTTTGCGGTCAGACTTAGAAACGGGTCAAACATTTGGACCCAGACTCGACCCGACCCGATTCGGACCCGTAACTAACCGGGACAAATCTGCTTTCAACTATAAATTACAAACTCAATTTATATATATAAACGTAATATATATATTCATTCTAATAACTGCTTGATATTTAATAACTGAAATCCTTTTCTAATCACAAAATTTGGTTACTTCCTAAATTTTAGTGCCATCTTTAGTGGCACTATTTTGCGTAATCCAGAAGTAATGGCCGACTATGACCGTGACCATGGAGTATATTACAAATGGAAATAATTATTAACGATTACACAAATGTATTTTTTAAATGTATTTAGATTGTTCACTCTTTTAACGCTTTGATGGAGGTGCGCATACTTTCATATGGTCCGTTAGATTTTTGGTTCCATAATCTCTTATTACACCGTCGACATCTTTCTTTGTAATTATACACTTTCCACATTTTGAACAACAAGCAAGACCAAACAACACAGCATTATTCAACGGCTCCTTAATGAGACGAAACAATTTCCAGCATTTACTCTTCCCCTTGTGGTTTTCGACAAGCACGTATTTGTTGACCTCGACGCCTTTCTCGACCTCCTTAATCATCCATATTAGGAAATAAGGGGTTAATTTCGACATGACATGTCATGGGAAAGGGATGTTGGCACATTAATCTAAAACCTCTGAATGCTCAATGTAAATGATGCGTACTTAAACCAAAGTCCAAGTTGGATCTAGCGCAAATATTTCTTAAGGTATTAGTGCAAGTAGGAGAGTAATCCATAGATCCTACATAGTGCTTTGACTGGTAGGTTCGCTCTAAAGTAGTGAAGGAGAAGTGTCTGAATTGACGTAGAATTGAAAACAAAGTTTTTCTTGGGCATGCGAAGTGACTAGCAACATTCAGGACCTGATGTAACTCAAGCTTAAATAAACGAGTAGAAGATGAGTGCGAGATCTGATTGCATCAAGTTTAGGAGACTGTGGTTAAAAAAAGAATCAAGTTTAGGAGACCTGATTAGGTACGTATTCGATTTGCTATAATTTGCTGTCAACGTGTCGTGCCTGTGGCCGAGAATTAAGTTGCACAACTAATAGTTTTGCTGAAAGTTTGTTTATATACCTTTTTAAGCAAAGTTGTTGCATCGGCGACGTACCCGCATATATTTCCCAAATTTGGACAAAACCTATGGAACGCCTTGGTGATCATCGTACTTTGAATATATTTTTCAACTAGACCATCAGAACAACTGGATTTTTATTTTCCTTATTGACTCCAACCTTCAGCAGTTTTTTAGATTACCCAGTGTGTTTTTATGCTAATGTTGCCTTCCTGTATGAGCATGTGTGATAACTCGTCATCTCACTCTTGTCACTGTACATACACAGTGCGTCAAAGAGTTTTTAAGATTGGGTCTGTAAAATGAAATAGAAACAAGAAATTATAATTTGTTTTTGGTCTGTTATGCAAAATAATTCCCTCCGGCTTCAACACACTCGTTACAGCGATTTAACAGTGATTCGAGTGACTGTTCCAGTTCACTTTGCGGAATTGCCTCCAAAGCACGCGTCGAAGCTGTTTGTATGGTCGAAATATCTTCAAAATAACACCCTTTTAACGTCATTTTAAGTTTTGGGAACAAAGAAAAGTCGCAGGGTGCTAAATCAGGCGAATACGGTGGATGATTCAACACACAGACGTTATTTATTGCCAAAAATCTACGAACAAGAAGTGAGGTGGGACTGGGTGCATTAGTGTGCAACAAACACCAACTGTTTTCATCTCGATGTTCTGGACGAATGCGAAGAATTCTGCCCATCAAACGCCTCAAAACATTTAAATAAAACTCATTGAAGAATGCTATGAGCATTGTTTTCATTTTCGATGGAACTTTTCTTGTTTTGGCTCGTGGCGAATTTTTTGACTTCCATTCCGCACTTTGTCGCTTTGATTTAGGATCATATTGAAAACACCATGTTTCATCACCACTAACAATCGATTTTCAGAAGTTTCGATCATTTTCAGCGGCTGAAATGATGTCTCTGCAATGTGCACTTCTCCTTGATTTTTTGTTCATTGGTTAACGTGCGTGGAAGAAATTTAGCACAGACTTTTGTTTTGCCCAAATGTTCATGCAGGATGGTTCGAATCGTTTCCTTGTTGATGTTTAAAGACTCTTCCATCATTCTTAATGACGCACATCGATTGTTTGCCACGAAATCACGCACTTTTTTCAATAATCTCAGGTGTCCTAGATGAACTTGGTCTTCCGGTATGCTTATAACCTTCTAGCGTCTCTCTTCCGTCCAAAAACGTTTGTGCCACAGGAAAACATTTGATCTACTTAAACAAAACTCACCGTAAACGCGTGTCATCATTTGTTACGTTTCCGAGGCACTTTTACCAAGTTTTGCGTTAAATTTAATAACAGCCCTTAGTTCCATCTTAATAATTCAACATGAAAAAAATGTTACTTCTCTAATGATCGCCCGTTTCGTTTGAGTTACTTTAACAACTGCGCAGTACGTTTGGCAGAAAGCAAGCAGATGGTCGCAGTTTATAACGCATTCGCGATTACGCTGGTAGCGCCACCGTACGCTGAAATCTAGCGCCAGTCTTAAAAGTTCTTTGACGCACTGTGTATGTTGTGCTCGCATGAATAGTATGTTAAGTATGTCTTGTACCTAATGAAAGCACATTGTGTTGGTTGTGACGTATATTGCATATTCTAATTTAACTTTCATTTTTAGTTCCTTTCCTATGTAAATTTGAGTTTGTTCTCTTTTGCACTTTCCAAACTTCACGTGGTATCTTCTCTCTCACATGAATAGGTTTGGCAGCACTCTTGAGGTCAGAGAGAGAGAGAGTGACGCATGAATGTGATAAGAACGTTAGATAAAAAGATGATACAGCAGTTGGTTTGTGTGTGTGTTGTGTATCTGGAAATGCCCGACCGTTGTTAAGATAGATTATACGACAGATAATGAAGGTATTATGTGTGAAGTATAAAACTCGCAGTGCTATATTGTGAATGTCATCATTCGTTGCCTGGACCAATAAATGGTGAAATGTAAGTTCGACTTCTCTATGAGCTTCGTCTGGCCGTTAAACCTAAATTTCAGCTATTCCGTGTGGCTATTGCATCGTATTCTCATTTAGTTCAACATTTCCTTAGTCATGGTTTTAGACAAAGCGTAACACCAACCTAGCACACGAAAAAGGGCTACGTTATGTATATTCAAAAGATCTAGTACCTTTAACTATAGCACTTTAAAGTATTGTTTTTTAACTTGTATACACTGAAGTGCCAGCAAAACTGGTACACCAGTCTAATACTTGGTAGGTACTTCACGGAAGCGCAGAACTGCAGAAATACGACGGGGCATGGACTCCACAAGATTCTGGAAATAGGCTGTAGGCAATGCACACCATACTTCCTGCAGAGCGTTCCACAATTCGGTTGTATTCCGAGGTATCGGATTACTGTGTTCGATAGCATGGCATCCCAAATGTGTTCTATCATGTTCAGATCTGGGGACTTGGGTGGCAATGCCAACACCCCAAACTCATATGAATGCTCCTCTAACCATGATGTGGCGTCCTGGCACTTGTGTGGAGGTGCATTGTCCTGTTGGAACAGGCCCAACCCATCAGCATGAATGCAGGACGTAAACGGGTGTATCTCGTCAGGAAAAATGCGCATATAGCGTTGGCCGGTCACAGACGTTTGTAGATGTACCAGGGGTCCCAGTGAAGCACAGCTAAACACACTTCATACCATTACGGACCTTATACCAGCCGCTACAGTTCCCTGTTGAAAGGCGGTATCCATGGCTTCATGGGGTTTGCGCCACACACGAATCTTTCCATCTGCCCGATACAGTTGGAAACGCGATTTGTCAAACCAGGCTACTTGTTTCCAGTCATCAAGTGTCCAGTGGCGGCGTTGCCGTGCCCAAGCGAGGCACATAGCTTTGTGTCGCGCACCCATCAAGGGGACTCGAGTTGGGCGTCGGATCCCAAAGCCCATATCGTGCAGGGTACGTTGCACAGTCCGGACGCTGACGCTTGTTGAGGCTCCAGCATTGAAATGCAATGATACCTGCGAGAGTGTTGCACGCCCATCGCGTGAAACGATTCTTGACAGCCGACGATGGTCACGTTCATCCAATGTCTTTTTACAGCCACACTAGTATCGTGGGTTGGAGGTTTTGCCGGAATTCTTGTAGTCAGGGTACACACTTGCAATGGTCGTCCGTGAAAATCCGAACTTCGTTTCTACCTCCGAAATACTATGGCCCATCTGACGAGTGCCAAGCATGACCGCGCGTTGAAAATCGCTTAAATCGTTATTACTTTTCATCCACATGCCGAAAACAGTTCTGACAGCTGGCAAAGATGTCTATCGCTTTATATACGCACTGGCGGACGCAACCGAGTGCGCGCATAGGTGACGTTGTTATGTATTTTGCATAACCTGGTCTGAACCAGATTTTCTGACACTTGTATGTCTTTTAACCCAACTAAAAGCCTATATCCACGCAACGTTTATTGAGGTTAAAAAGGTTAGTTTCAAATTTTTCTTATCGTGTTTATCGACAGATATTTATGCTTCGTTTTTACATTCAACACGACTGTTTTATATATGTCATATTTCACGAAATACCGTATTTCCTCAAGTATTCAGTTTTCAGACTTTTTCTCTACGCTTTTGATATGTAAGATACGTTGTCTGTCACAAAAGCAGTTATAATATATCAATAGGTATTTCATACTTTTTGACGCACTGAAGTATTGCATCGCTGAACGCATTGAAATGTACGGACTCAAAAGTGATGGACTCGAGGAAGACTGCATTCAAATAGGTTTCATTCAGCATTACAGCTTTCAGCAGTCGTTTTAGCTTATAGGATAGTCAGAATATTCAAAATGTACCTATCTTTAGGATCTGCTACGATGCTTACACCGGATACTGATTTTAAAGAATATTTCACTTGTTGCTTATAAATAAGGGAGGTTTGCGTTTGGGAAGTTTTCTATGGAGGACGTTTCCAATGTGGTGGAATTTTCCGGTGTGGTAATTCAACTGTGGGGGATTTTACCAGTTACCTTGAAGAATATCAAATATTTTCCGCAAATAACATTTCCGCATTCAATTTGCATTTGGAATAACATCAATATCTTCCAACTGATTTTCCAAAAAAAATTTTTTTTAATGTAGGATTATCCAGTTTGGAAAGTGGGATGTTTGCTACACAAAAGGCAACAGTTAATTCCGAAAGTTTAGTTGAGCGATGTTGTCCTTGTTTAGTTCTTCTTGTCAATTAATTCCTCAACACATTTCTGCATTTCCATCTATTGACTGTTCGGACACACCTTTTATCGATATTAAAAAATCGATAAAATATGTTTAGCAGGTATTAAAATAGTAAAATTAAAAATAGATAGTTGTTATTTATTATTATCGATAAAATATATATAAAAATAATAGTTTTATTATCATTTATCAGGTATTAAAATTTATTATTATGTTTTATTATCATTATCAGGTATTAAATGTTTTCTTTATCAGGTATTAATGTTTTTCATTATCAGGTATTGTATTTAACAGGTATTAAAAAAGTAAAAGTGAAAATAAATAGACTTTATTTATTATTATCGATAAAATATATATAAAATAATAGTTTTATTATCATTTATTAAGTATTAAAATTTATTATTATGTTTTATTATCATTATCAGGTATTAAATGTTTTCTTTATCAGGTATTAAATGTTTTCTTTATCAGGTATTAAATGTTTTCTTTATCAGGTATTAAATTTTTTCTTATCAGGTATTAATGTTTTTCATTATCAGGTATTGTATTTAACAGGTATTAAAAAAGTAAAGGGATGTAAGGTCAGGTGATGCGTAACATCACAGCCTCTCCTTGACAAATGTCAACCCCGCCTTCTCGTGGTGCATCCTGTTCCCACTAAAGGGGCTCTGACGACCGCCAATAGCGGTATAACAATACCATCGGGATCAAAGGAAATTCTATCCCACACTCACCAACCCGCTTGGCCAGCGTGGTGAGTTATGGCCAAACCCCTCCAAAATGACTAAACAACTTAAATCTTGGCCCTCAGTCTCCGGCAGCTGGAATGTACCTGGCCAAGGCAGCGGCCAGTGCGACATGAAGGCAGAGGGTGCTAAGAATCCCCGGAGGACCGGACTAGGCTGCTATTTGATGCTGGCCTTGGCAACGTACAATGGACGCTCCCTATCTTCTGATTCAAGGCTTCTTGAATTGGAAGAGGAACTACAAAGGATCAAGTGGGACATCGTGGGGCTAAGTGAGGTAAGGAGAAAAGGAGAAGATCTCATCGAACTGAAAAGTGGACATCTCTTCTGCTATCGTGGGACAGATACTGGCCGAACTAGTGGTGTTGGATTTATAATAAACAAGAAACTGAAGGATAAAGTGGTAGAAGTTGAAAGTTCCTTTGACAGAGCTGCACGACTCGTTATCCAACTATCGAGAAGATACCAGGCTCAGATTATTCAAACTTATGCACCCACCACAAGTCATCCTGAAGAAGAAATTGAAGAATTTTATGAGGAAATTTGTCATCTAAATAATAAAGGTAAGCAGCACTTGAAAATAATTATGGGAGATTTCAATGCAAAAATAGGGCAACGGCAACAGAATGAAACTTCAGTAGGTAAATTCGGTCACGGCAACAGAAACCAGCGTGGAAATACTCTCGTTGAGTTTGCAGAGGCAGAAGGGTTTTTCATCTTGAACTCCTTCTTCAAGAAAAAGCCACACAGGAAATGGACATGGAGACATCCAAATGGGACGACAAGTGAAATTGATTTTATTATGTGTAACAAAAAATTCGTCATAGAAGACTGCAGTGTGCTAAACAAGTTCAACACAGGTAGTGACCATAGATTGGTGAGATATAAGATGCACCTCAACACTAAACTTGAACGTGGCAAGCTCATAAGACAAACAAAATCTATTGACATAACCAACCTTAAAAAACACCATAATACCTTCAAGTTGGAATTGAAGAACAGGTTCTCTGCTTTAGAAGGCCTAACATCGGAAGAAGTGGACATCTCTGAAGTTAACAGAAAAGTAACCAAAGCTCTTATGGAAACAGCAACAAAATTAGCTGGGTATAAGAACAAGTTGCATGTAAATAAATTATCAGGAAAAACGAAAATGTTGATGCGAAAAAGAAGAGAGATGAGGACAACTAAAGAAGATGTGACTTCCAAAGTGGAATATATAGAGCTATGCAAGACAGTAAGAAAATGTATCACTGAAGACGTAAGAAAATCCAACTGTGAACTAGTGAGGAAAGCAATTGAAAACAACCAAAGCCTAAAGATAGCAAAGGGACATCTCAGTAAGGGAAGAAAACAGATTATGGCACTGAGAAAAGAAGATGGTTCTGTAACAAGAAATAGAGGCGAAATTTTGACAAGAGTGAAAGATTTCTACTCCAAATTATATGAAAGGGATGATACATGCACTCCAGACATCATGAAAGATACCAGTACCAGAGTTCCTCCAGTCCTTCCAGCAGAAGTTGCACATGCAATCAAGAACATTAAGCGGGGAAAAGCTCCAGGAGAAGATCGAATTACTGTAGATATCATACAAGAAGCAAGTGGAGAAATCGAAACAGTACTCGCCCAAATTTTCACTCGATGCCTTAATGAAGGAAAGATTCCTGAGGATTGGAACACCGCTACAATGATCCTGCTACATAAGAAAGGTGACATTGAGGATCTCGGAAACTACAGACCTATCAGCCTCCTATCAGTAGTTTATGAAATCTTCACTAAAGTTCTTTCACACCGCTTGAAGGTAACACTGGACATAGCTCAACCGAGAGAACAAGCTGGATTCAGGAGTGGCTACAGCACAATAGATCATATCCATGTGCTAAGAGAACTAATTGAAAGAGCG
The DNA here is from genome assembly GCA_039090855.1 of Macrothele yani. NCBI lineage: Eukaryota > Metazoa > Arthropoda > Arachnida > Araneae > Macrothelidae > Macrothele > Macrothele yani. Next base: position 13,670,529 of record CM076999.1, on the reverse strand, counting down.
AGGGAATATGAACTTCCATTGTGCATGGCTTTTATCGATTATGAAAAAGCCTTTGATTCGGTGAAACCATCAGCAGTTACAATGGCTCTGAAAACCTGCGGTATTGAAGATGCATACATTAATATTATTAATAACATCTATGAAAATGCAAGTGCAAAGATTAGGCTGTTTGAAAATACAACACCCATAAAAATTGGAAAGGGAGTGAGACAAGGTGACAGCATATCTCCGAAGCTCTTTAATGCCACATTGGAGGGTGTTTTTCAGTCACTGAGCTGGGAAAACAAGGGGATAAAGATTAATGGAGATTATCTAACCCACCTTCGTTTTGCTGATGACGTAGTCATTTTTGCAACTAGCCCATCAGAGCTGCAGAGTATGATTCAGGAACTTGCTGACAAGAGTAAAGAAGTGGGATTAAAAATGAACTTTCAGAAGACAAAAGTGATGTTCAATGCTTTTACAAGAAATGAAAATTTATCGATTGATGGAGAAAAGCTGGAGATAACAGATACGTACGTTTATCTTGGACAGCAGTTATCAAGTGAGGGTCACATTGATGAAGAAATTAATCGGCGTACAAAACTTGCCTGGAGAGCTTTTGGAAGAAACAGCATAATTTTCAAGAGCAATATGCCATTATGTCTTAAAAGAAAAGTGTTTGATCAATGCATCCTTCCAGTGCTTACGTATGGTGCAGAGACTTGGACCTTAACTAAAAGAGACATACAAAGGCTGCAGACAACTCAAAGAAGCATGGAGAGGTGCATACTTGGTGTAACCAGGAGAGATAAGAAGAGGAACTCGTGGATCCGAAAAATGACAAGAGTGGAAGGCATCATGATCAGAGTTAAATCCCTGAAATGGCAATGGGCTGGACATACTGCCAGAAGGACAGATCATCGATGGACAGCCGAAATTTTAGATTTAATTCCAAGGGACAGGAAAAGACCCAGAAGAAGACCACATGGGAGATGGGTGGATGAAATTCGAAAGTATGCAGGGGTGACATGGAGGAGACTGGCACAAGACAGACCGTTGTGGAGGAAACTTGGGGAGACCTTCGTCCAGCAGTGGATTGATAATGGTTGACAATGATGATGATGATGATGAAAAAAGTAAAAGTAAAAATAAATAGTTTTTATTTATTATTATCGATAATATATATATAAAAATATTAGTTTTATTATCATTTATTAGGTATTAAAATTTAGTATTATGTTTTATTATCATTATCACGTATTAAATGATTTCTTTATCAGGTATTAAATTTTTTCTTTATCAGGTATTAATGTTTTTCATTATCAGGTATTGTATTTAACAGGTATTAAAAAAGTAAAAGTAAAAATAAATAGTTTTTATTTATTACTAGCGAACCACGGTAGCAATTTAGAATTTACGGCGTACCTAAAGAAAGACGAATAATTTTTACGTTCAACAGGCCACTATCTTTCTCTTTGTGAAGCCAATCTTTGTCTGTCACTTGCCAACCGAGATTCTGGTTCTTTTAAAGTTTCATTATGACGGGATAAACAAATTCTTTTAGCGTCCGATGTCATCATCGTCATCATTGTCAACCATTATCATTCCAATGCTGGACGAAGGTCTCCCCAAGTTTCCTCCACAACGGTCTGTCTTGTGCCAGTCTCTTCCATGTTACTCCCGCATATTTTCGAATTTCATCCACCCATCTCCCATGTGGTCTTCTTCTGGGTCGCTTCCTGTCCCTTGGAATCCAATCTAAAATTTCTGATGTCCATCGATGATCTGTCCTTCTGGCAGTATGTCCAGCCCATTGCCATTTCAGGGATTTAACTCTGATCATGATGTCTTCCACTCTTGTCATTTTTAGGATCAACGAGTTCCTCTTCTTATCTCTCCTGGTTACACCAAGCATGCACCTCTCCATGCTGCTTTGAGTTGTCTGCAGCCTTTGCATGTCTTTTTTAGTTAACGTACAATGTACTACGACTTATATTAGATTTTCGTCTCGGCATAATGTTAATACAATATTTAAATTTTAATTAAAGAGCTACTCAAAGAAATACATACGTGTGGACGAAAACAACTACGCATTTAGTCTGTGAGAGCGCCGATAAATCAATTGTTTCAGCGTCCGATGTAACTACGCATTTAGTCTGTGCGAGCGCCGATAACTCATTCTCTTTCAGCGTCCGATGTAACCACGCATTTAGTCTGTGCGAGCGCCGATAAACCAATTCTTTCAGCTTCCGATGTAACTACGCATTTAGTCTGTGCGAGCGCCGATAAACCAATTGTCTTTCAGCGTCCGATGTAACTACGCATTTAGTCTGTGCGAGCGCCGATAAACCAATTGTCTTTCAGCGTCCGATGTAACTACGCATTTAGTCTGTGCGAGCTCCGATAAAACAATTCTCTTTCAGCGTCCGATGTAACTACACATTTAGTCTGTGCGAGCGCCGATAAAACAATTCTCTTTCAGCGTCCGATGTAACTACGCATTTAGTCTGTGGCTTTTACATGCTGTCAGACCGGCCGCCGCGCATGCGCTTCGCGTATTTTTCCTCATGGGCAAAAATGTTTCGTAAACCGGTGGCCGCGCATCGTTGTTTAGGCAGTCAAAGCCGTGAAAAAATGCGAGCGGCGGTTTTTTCTTTGACTTCTCACTAAAATCGTTACTGCTCGGCTCCCTTTGTAATAAATTAATGTTTCATACACCTAAATATTCCTCGACAAATGCTCTATTGAATGGCGAAAACCGCATCAAAATCCATTTAGCGATTCTCGAGATTAGTCCGAAGAAACCGACAGACGCCTACCGGGGACTTTATTTTATCCTATGTAGAGATTATCAATAATATATATATAAAAATAGTAGTTTTTATTTATCATTATCGATAAAATATATTTAACAGGCATTAAAATAGATTATACAGCACGCTTGCTAAGTGCTTTACCCAAGTGCTCCTTCTTGAAAATTCCACTGGTACGTTGTAACACGAACAGAACAATAGATTTTTGCTCACGTGACGCGTTCCCTTGCTTTACTACTTGCATTTTTCAGATGCACTCATTTTACTCAGGTGACTCATTCTCAATGTTAAAAAACAATATCTAGAAATTTTGAAGATGACAATCCGTTTTTTGGTGTACATACACTGCCGGAAAGTGAAAAAAGAACACCAAGGAGGAATTGGTGGACGATCATGAAATTTGCATATGTTAATGGGGTCGAGTTTACGTAGGTGTGATGTTAATTTCGGGACCAACCGGTGACCGCTTACGCCACAGCGCGGCATAATATGCAAATTATCGTCGGTGGCTTTTAAGGAGTACGGCGAAGTGAATGTAATCAGTCTTCGGCGTACGGACACGTGCGAAAACCCTGAAGAAGCTGCAATGCCTGGACATGGTAGACGTGTACGATTTCAGCAGTTATCGGACTTTGAGCGAGGTCGTCTAGTCGGACTCCGCCAGGCCAGGTGGTCGTATCGTTGTAATGCGGAGCGAATTGGACCGGAAGTATCGGTGGTGATACGATGGCGGCGTAGATGGTCCGAGGAACATTTCCACACGAGAAGACGTCTAACCGGGAGTCACAGACGGACTGATGAGCGGACCAATCGACGCATAAGAAAAGCGGCGTTGTCAAGCAGAACATCCACTGCAACGCAAATCCGAGCTGTCGTTGCACCTGAGGTGACAGTGCGAACAATCCACATACAGTCTACTGGATGCAGGATTTCGTGCACGTGTGCCTCTAGCATGTATACCTCTGGCTCCAGCCCACCATCAGGAACAGCTGCAGTAGTGTCGCCAACGTCTGCACCAGAGAACGCAATGGCGATCTGTCGTGTTCAGCGATGAAAGCAGATTCAGCTTGGGAGCCTCCGATGGCCGTATGCGTGTTTGCAGACGCACAGGGGAGCGTCTCTACCCTTCTTGCATCAGCCAGCGACACACAGGGCCTACACCTCGTGTTTTGGTGTGGGGAGCGATCAGCTATCACTCTCGTACACAACTAGTGTTTATACCGGGTACGTTAAACAGCACCTCCTACATCAACAACATCATTCAGTCCGTTGTTGTGCCATTTGTAAAGTCGGTCCATCGTGGTGTTTTCCAGCAAGATAACGCACGCCCACACACGGCACGTGCAGTGCAACATGCACTTCAGGGTGTGAGACAACTTTCATGGCCTGTACGTTCACCGGATTTGTCCCCCATTGAGCACGTGTGGGATTTCATGGGAAAACGACTTATCCGGTCTACACGGCCAGCCACGACCATCCCTGATTCACGCGTCCAGGTTGAGGATGCTTGGAACTCAATACCCCAAACTTACATCCAACATCTGTACGACAGACTCCATGCCAGAATTGCACAGTGTGACGCAGTTCATGGTGGTTCAACCTCGTACTAACCATGTTACATGGAAATGTTATTTTTCAGTTTACCTGCAAATACAGCTGTATTTTGTCATAATGTTTTGATCACGTTATCCTCTGTATTCCGTTATTATGCTGTATAAATTTCGTTGGTATCAGACGTCTCCTTCTTGGTGTTCTTTTTTCACTTTCCGCCAGTGTATATGACAAGAATGGTAAGTTAGATAATATCCGAAAACTTGAAAATTCCGTCGTCCTGAAGCTGGAATCGAACCCGTCTCCCTGATAGCGCTAGGGTATGGTAATCACTGCAGCACCCAGAACGACCAAGTCCCAAGTTTCCGATTAATTTGAATATAACCATTACAGGAATCGCTATTCGAAGCAACCTGCATTCATGTTCAGCGAATCTGGATGTTAAGAATCCTACCTCGTGATTGCCCGGAGGAGCAGATAAATCATGAATAGGATTCGGAATTACACCATACAATACCCGGGCGTTTTCTGGGAGACGCGGGTTCGATTCCCGCTCCCGGAAGACAAAATTTTCAAGTTTTCGGATATTATCTGACTTATCATCCTTGTCATATTTACACCAAAAACAACAACAACAACAAAAACCCGGATTATCATCTTCAAAATTTGTATTCTATGGTGTAATCCCGTATTCCATTCATGAATACCTAGAAACTTTATATACTAAATACTCAATCGAAAGCGCAAAAAGGTTCTGAGCTAGGATTTTGCGAAACTGAAACACTCTTTTCTGTGAGTTGCTTTTCCCAGTTAAAACTACTATTCAACTGACGACATCCGGTTTACTAGCGCGACAAGTTGCCAAGCTCGTTCAGCAGTAGTGGGATGTGGAAATCACGAAAAAGCACGCGTGGATTCTTCAGGAGAAAGCATGTGATCTAGAATTACCCATCAAGCTTGTTCGATAAGAGTCTCCTCGTAACGAGCAATCTTGAAATGTAATTCATGGTTTAAAGTTCTGGTTTGGACTTTGGAGTAGAATTACTTTGCGGAATATTTTTCGCGTAAATACTAATGAAACCAGTATTGAAATTATTTACATATGAAAAATAATCTATAATAAAAATTAATCAAAAGTACGAAAAAATCTGAAATTCACGGTTATATGTGATATCCGCAAAATTACAGAAAACTACCTAAATTCGCTGCGCGAAACAATTACAAGCCAGCTTATGACCCATCGAGTCGCTCACGTTGGTCGTTTAACTTTCAAAAAAAAAAATAAGTTAGTGAAGTCATGCAATGCATTGATTATGATACGCTTTCCAACATACCAGAAATCATTAATCAAGTTATGAGGATAATGGCTGTGGCATAAATCTCGCTCCTGTGTCCTGATCTTTGACCCTATTTCGATGATACTAAACAGAATTGGTTCAGTGTACTTTCGGAACAACATACTACCGTTTTGTCGCAATAGAAGCAGTTTATTCAAGTTATGAGGATAATGGCTGTGGAATAAATCTCGCTCCTGTCCGCTGACATTTGACCCCATTTCGAATATATTAAATAGAACCGGTTCAGTATACCTCCGGAGCAACATGATAAAGTTTTGTCGCAATCGATCCATTTTTACGTAAATTATGAGGCACAAGGGCAATGGAATGGATCCCGCTCCTATGTCCTGACGTTTGACCCCTTTTTGCCAATTTTCATTAGGGTTCTTGCCCAGATGGTCCCCTACAACATATTAGAATTTCAATAAAATCGAACTATTTTTACGCTAGTTATTATGCATAAGACTAACGGAATGGATCCTGCTCCTATGTCCTGACCTTTGACCCAATTTCACCTATTTTCATCAGGGTTCTTGCCCAGATGGTCCCCTACCACATATTAAAATTCCATCGAAATCGAATCATTTTTACGCTACTTATTATGCATAAGAGTAACGGAATAGATCCTGCTCCTATGTCCTGACCTTTGACCCTTTTCGCCAATTTCCATTAGGATTCTTGCCCAGATGGTCCCCTACCACATATTAAAATTTCATCGAAATCGAACCATTTTTACGCTAGTTATTATGCATATGAGTAACGGAATGGATCCTGCTCATAAGCCCTGATCTTTGACCCCATTTCGCCCACTTTATATGTTTCGTCCCCAGGTGGTCCCTTACCACATGCTAAAATTTCATCGAAATGGAACCATTTTTAACCCGAGTTATCGTGAGGACGGGCGGAGAGACAGACAAACGGAAAAACCTGCAGCATATACGCTTCTTCAACCAATGGTTGGAAAGCGTAAAAAAGGAAAGAAAAAAGAAAAGAGACAAGAGAAAAGAAATTTAATTTCTCAAAATCAGCAGTTTCTTTTAATGCAATTACTTTTACTTTCTTATCAAACGACGATTTGATTTAAGAATTTCTCACGCAAAATGATCTTCGTTTTTTCGTAACTTCCATTTCGGATGAATTAAGAATAAAACTGATTGAAGCACACCTATCGTACGAATGGAATAAAATAACAGAATACTTGTCTTTATGTAAAAGACTGATCGCCAAGAAAGAAATGATTCAATTTAGTTTGATTGAATACCAGTTAATAAGCAGCGGAAATTTGTTACCATCATTTCGTAAAAATATGACTGCTTAATTTACAAGATTTTTTTTTCCTAATTTTAAAGTCAGGAAAGGAGAATGAGCAATGACATTTTTCGTTTTTAATGCAACACCTTCTTCCCAACACGCAAGCATTTATTCTATCAGAAGTCAATTTGATTTCCTTCCAACCTGTATTTCTCTCTAATTCATTTCATCCATGTGGCGGATTAAAAATAGAGTTCCTGATAGCACCATTTCCATTTCATCTTCTTTCAGGCTGTCCGAAATTGTAAATAAAAAAGCAACAACTGGGAAAACGGTCTAAAATCTTACGCTAAATTAACCATAAATGGTATTACAGGAATGATACGATCATTTTTAGGAGGGTTTTGGGAAAAAACCCATCACTTATTGCCAATTTGTACATCCATTTTTCTGTGAAGGTTTTAAGCATTTCTAAGATCATTCCACGTTAAAAGTCCATCAGAACGCGTCTTTTACTCATTATTTCTTGCACGAAGCACTTCATTAGCCTCTACATGCCTTCAACTTTTCCTTTTTACATCGATTCAGCCATGTTACGTCAGAAGCATCTGTACGATAGCTATTTTCCATAAACTAGTCTAGTGTTCCATAACGAAGTAAATATCTCCGTCATTTTTGGTCACGCCGGTATCGAACCCGAGTCCACTTATTCCGGAACAAATCGCTCTACCAACTGAGCTACGCAGACGTTCGTTCTCGCTGCTGTCTGCCTTTATCTCATGCGCGTCCTGCGGGGCAGACACGTCAAATCTCCCCCCTCCCGAAAGAGAGCCGGGACCATGTATCGTTGTAGGCAGCTATCCGCTGAAGAACGTGCACTTGTGAACTCCCGGTCAATCTGGTGTGTGGAATGCAACGTCACACACATTTATTTTTCGGAGCGCTGAAGAAGGGATTCTCTTATTTTTTCCTGTCTCGCGGTGTGGAAAGAACATCGCATCATTGCGAGATCTTTAGTTGCCGGGTCATCCGGCAGCCATTTTAACGAAGTAAATTTCTCCGTCATTTTTGGTCCACGCCGGGGATCGAACCCGAGTCCTCTTATTCCGGAACAAGTCCCTCTACCAACTGAGCTACGCAGACGTTCGTTCTCGCTACTATGTGCCTTTATGTCGTGTGCGTCCTGCGGGGCAGACAATTCACATCTCCCACCTACCGAAAGAGAGCCGGGACCATGCATCGTTGTAGGCAGCTATCCGCTGAAGAACGTGCACTTGTGAACTCCCGGTCAATCTGGTGTGTGGAATGCAACGTCACACACTTTTATTTTTCGGAGCGCTGAAGAAGGGATTCTCTTATTTTTTTCCTGTCTCGCGGTGTGGAAAGAACATCGCATCATTGCGAGATCTTTAGTTGCCGGGTCATCCGGGAGCCATTTTAACGAAGTAAATTTCTCCGTCATTTTTGGCCCACGCCGGGGATAGAACCCGAGTCCACTTATTCCGGAACAAATCGCTCTACCAACTGAGCTACGCAGACATTCGTTCTCGCTGCTATCGGTCTTTATGTCGTGTGAGTCCTGCGGGGCAGGCACGTCGCAGCTCATATTAATTTCTCCACCAAGTGTATTCCGTATGTAATTTTTCCTTTGAATTTGAATATGGATTTAATTCTATCATGTTACAATATCGAGCATACAATCAAATCGCACATACAATTTCTAATAGAAAGGAACTTCCTTTTTTTTTTTTTTTTTTGATTGGAGGTTTCACGACCACTGTGAGCAACTCAATCGGCTATAAGCAGTAGACCGGCCTTAATTTATGGTCCCTAGTTCCAGGGAAGGGAGAGAGCTAGTGCTGTAAGGCAGCCACAACATCCATGCCTCACCGGAACTCGAACCCGGACCCCTTCCGGACGAATGGTCAGAAGCCATCACTTAAATCACTGCGCCATCGGGGCGGCGTACTTCCTGTCTAAACGAATTGATGGAGCATTTCTTTTTTGCGCTTTAGAACCGTAGCATGAAGACGCGTATATGTTCGAGCTTTGTCCGTCTGTCTGTCTGGCCGTCGGCACGATAACTCAGGTAAAAATGGTTCGATTACGATAAAATTTTAGTATGTGATAGGGGACCACATGGGGACGAAGCCTGCTGAAAATGGGCGATATGGTGTCAAAGGTGAGGACATAGGAGAGGAATCCTTTCCATTGCCCTTATGCGTCATAACTCGCGTAAAAACGGTTCGATTTCAATAAAATATTAGTATGTAGTAAGGGACTACCTGGAGACGAATCCTTTTGAAAATGGGCGAAATGGGGTCAAATATCAGGATATGGGAGGGCATCCATTCCATCGCACTTATACGCCATAACATATGTAAAACCGCTTCGATTGTGACAAAACGTTAGTATGTTGTTCCGGAATTATACTGAACCAGTTCTGTTAAATAGCATTGAAATGGGGTCAAAGGTCAAGATATAGGAGGGGATCCATTCCATTGCAGTTATGCGTCATAACTTATGTAAAACTGCTTCGATTGCATCATAACTTATGTAAAACTGCTTCGATTGCGACAAAACGTTTGTTGACACAGACATCTATCAAACAGACATTTATCAAACAGACACCTATCAATCAGATATATCGACGGGAAGACAGACATCTGTGCATCAGAGATATCGACGGGAAGACTGACACCTATCAATTAGAGATATCGACGGGAAGACAGACATCTGTGAATCAGAGATATAGACGGGAAGACAGACACCTATCAATCAGAGATATCGACGGGAACTATCAATCAGAGATATTGACGGAAAGGCAGACACCTATCAAACAGACACCTATCAATCAGAGATATCGACAGGAAGACAGACCTGTGAATCAGAGATATCGAAGGGAAGACAGACACCTATCAATCAGAGATATCGACGGGAAGACAGACACTATCAATCAGAGATATCGACGGGGAGACAGACATCTGTGAATCAGATATATCGACGGGAAGACAGACACCTATCAATCAGAGATATCGACGGGAAGACAGACACCTATCAATCACAGATATCGACGGGAAGACAGACACCTATCAATCAGAGATATCGACGGGAACTATCAATCAGAGATATCGACGGGAACTATCAATCAGAGATATTGACGGAAAGGCAGACACCTATCAAACAGACACCTGTCAATCAGAGATATCGACATGAAGACAGACCTGTGAATTAGAGATATCGAAGGGAAGACAGACACCTATCAATCAGAGATATCGACGGGAAGACAGACACCTATCAATCAGAGATATCGACGGGAAGACAGACACCTATCAATCAGAGATATCGACGGGAAGACAGACACCTATCAATCAGAGATATCGACGGCAAGACAAACACCTATCAATCAGGGATATCAAAGATATGGTTCACATTTCAAAATCATCAATTCACAGAATATTAACCAAGCATTTTGGCATGAAACGAATTTGTTCAAATTGGGTTCCCCATTTCTTTTTATATGCGACCCAATGCAAGGTCACACATGGCCAGATCTGTCGGTTCTCATTTGGGGAAAATGAATATTAAGTTGGTGCTCTAACCTGCACATAGCCCAACTTGTCACCATGTGAATTCTGATTGTTCCCCATTTTAAAAAAGGCATTACGCGGACGACAATTTGAGACTGATCTATAACTTATTACAGCTGAACAGGGATGCTTCAACAGCATTTCAGAAAAAGATTTCCAGAAGACATTCAAAAAGTGTGAGGAACGTTGGGACACATGTATTCGATGCAACGGACAGTATTTCGAAAAAGATGACCACTTCCTTGATAATTAAGGTTAACATTTTTAAAAAGTAGGAGGAAAGCTGGGACACCTGTATTCGATGCAATGGACAGTATTTCGAAAAAGACGACCACTTCCTTGATAATTAAGGTGAACATTTTCAAAAAGTGGGAGGAAAGTTGGGACACCTGTATTCGATGCAATGGACAGTATTTCGAAAAGATGACCACTTCCTTGCTAATGAGATGATCATTTAAAAAAATGGGGGAGGAAAGTTAGGACACCTGTATTCGATGCAATGGACAGTAGCTCGAAATACATGACCACTTCCTTGATAATTAAGGTAAGCATTTTCAAAAAGTGGGAGAAACGTTGGGACACATGTATTCGATGCCTTTGACAGTAGCTCGAAATACATGACCACTTCCTTGATAATTAAGGTAAGCATTTTCAAAAAGTGGGAGAAACGTTGGGACACATGTATTCGATGCAATGGACAGTAGCTCGAAACAGATGACCACGACCTTGATGATTAAGGTGAGCATTTTCAAAAATTGGGGGAACGTTGGGACACATGTATTCGATGCAATGGACAGTATTTCGAAAAAGATGACCACATCCTTGATAATTAAGGTGAGCATTTTCAAAGAGTGGGAGAAAAGTTGGGGCACCTGTATTCGATGCAATGGACAGTATTTCGAAAAAGATGACAACTTCCTTGATAATTAAGGTGAGCATTTTCAAAAAGTGGGAAGAACGCTGGGACACCTGTATTCAATGCAATAGACGAAAAAGCTGCCTACTTCCTTGATAGTTAAGGTGAGCAATTTCAAAAAGTGGCGGAAAAGTTGGGACCCCTGTATTCGGTACAATGGACAGTGTTTCGAAAAAGATGACCACGTCCTTGATAATTAAGGTGAGCATTTTCAGAAAGTGGTAGGAACGTTGGGACACATGTATTCGATGCAATGGACAGTATTTCGAAAAAGATGACCACTTCCTTGATAATTAAGGTTAACATTTTTAAAAGTAGGAGGAAAGCTGGGACACCTGTATTCGATGCAATGGACAGTATTTCGAAAAAGATTACCACTTCCTTGATAATTAAGGTGAGCATTTTCAAAAAGTGGGAGAAAAGTTGGGGCACCTGCATTCGATGCAATGGACAGTATTTCGAAAAAGATGACCACATCCTTGATAATTAAGGTGAGCATTTTAAAAAAGTGGGAGAAAAGTTGGGGCACCTGTATTCGATGCAATGGACATTATTTCGAAAAAGATTACCACTACCTTGATAATTAAGGTGAGCATTTTCAAAGAGTGGGAGAAAAGTTGGGGCACCTGTATTCGATGCCAATGGACAGTAGCTTGAAATACATGACCACTTCCTTGATAATTAAGGTGAGCATTTTCAAAAAGTGGGAAGAACGCTGGGACACCTGTATTCGATGCAATGGACAGTAGCTCGAAACAGATGACCACTTCCTTGATGATTAAGGTGAGCATTTTCAAAAAGTGGCGGAAACTTTGGGACCCCTGTATTCGGTACAATGGACATTATTTCGAAAAAGATAACCACGTCCTTGATAATTAAGGTGAGCATTTTCAAAGAGTGGGAGGAAAGTTGGGACACCTGTATTCGATGCAATGGACAGTATTTCGAAAAAGATGACCACTTCCTTGATAATTGAGATGATCATTTTCAAAACAGTGGGAAGAACGCTGGGACACCTGTATTCGATGCAGTGGACAGTATTTCGAAAAAGATGCCTACTTCCTTGATAATTAAGGTGAGCATTTTCAAAAAGTGGGAGAAAAGTTGGGGCACCTGTATTCGGTACAATGGACAGTGTTTCGAAAAAGATGCCCACTTCCTTGATAATTAAGGTGAGCATTTTCAAAAAGTGGGAGGAAAGTTGGGACACCTGTATTCGATGCAATGGACAGTATTTCGAAAAAGATGACCACTTCCTTGATAATTAAGGTGAACATTTTCAAAAAGTGGGAGGAAAGTTGGGACACCTGTATTCGATGCAATGGACAGTATTTCGAAAAAGATGACCACTTCCTTGATAATTAAGGTGAGCATTTTCAAAAAGTGGGAGGAAAGTTGGGACACCTGTGTTCGATGCAATGGACAGTATTTCGAAAAAGATGACCACTTCCTTGATAATTAAGGTGAGCATTTTCAAAAAGTGGAAGGAACGTTGGGACACATGTATTTGATGCAATGGACAGTATTTCTAAAAGATGACCACTTCCTTGATAATTAAGGTGAGCATTTTCAAAAAGTGGGAGGAAAGTTGTGACACATGTATTCGATGCAATGGACAGTATTTCGAAAAAAGATGACCACTTCCTTGATAATTAAGGTGAGCATTTTCAAAAAGTGGAAGGAACGTTGGGACACATGTATTCGATGCAATGGACAGTATTTCAAAAAAGATGACCACTTCCTTGATAATTAAGGTGAGCATTTTCAAAAAGTGGGAGGAAAGTTGGGACACATGTATTCGATGCAATGGACAGTATTTCGAAAAAGATGACCACTTCCTTGATAATTAAGGTGAGCATTTTCAAAAAGTGGAAGGAACGTTGGGACACATGTATTCGATGCAATGGACAGTATTTCGAAAAAGATGACCACTTCCTTGATAATTAAGGTGAGCATTTAAAACAATGGGGGAGGAAATTTGGGACACATGTATTCGATGCAATGGACAGTATTTCGAAAAAGATGACCACTTCCTTGATAATTAAGGTGAGCATTTTCAAAAAGTGGAAGGAACGTTGGGACACATGTATTCGATGCAATGGACAGTATTTCAAAAAAGATGACCACTTCCTTGATAATTAAGGTGAGCATTTTCAAAAAGTGGGAGGAAAGTTGGGACACATGTATTCGATGCAATGGACAGTATTTCGAAAAAGATGACCACTTCCTTGATAATTAAGGTGAGCATTTTCAAAAAGTGGAAGGAACGTTGGGACACATGTATTCGATGCAATGGACAGTATTTCAAAAAAGATGACCACTTCCTTGATAATTAAGGTGAGCATTTTCAAAAAGTGGGAGGAAAGTTGGGACACATGTATTCGATGCAATGGACAGTATTTCGAAAAAGATGACCACTTCCTTGATAATTAAGGTGAGCATTTTCAAAAAGTGGAAGGAACGTTGGGACACATGTATTCGATGCAATGGACAGTATTTCAAAAAAGATGACCACTTCCTTGATAATTAAGGTGAGCATTTTCAAAAAGTGGGAGGAAAGTTGGGACACATGTATTCGATGCAATGGACAGTATTTCGAAAAAGATGACCACTTCCTTGATAATTAAGGTATGCATATTTTTGTTGTAAAACATTCCCAGTTCTTTTGGGAAAACCCTCGTAGAAATAGTGATATAATAAAGACAGCTGAGTACGTGATCTCTACTGACCGGTAACATACCGACATAAATTTTGGATCGGAAGTAAATCTTGAGGTGCTGCTTTAATAAGTGCGTATTTTTTTTGTTCTTATGCTGCATAATTGGAGGAAGATTTGAATTTTTAATGACGTTGCGCCACTTTTATTACTCTCTGAGCCTGTGAATTGCGGAGAATTAAAACGCGAACGTGGGCAGAATACGCATCGGAAATTATCGTTTTAAGTTGCAGTGGAACGCTGCCGTGGTTAGAGATATTGATTTGTACATATATCTTTCGTCCTATTCAGCGGAAGCATGCATTATTAACGTCACCCTTTCGGTCTCCGAAGTTACTCATCCCAGAAACGGAGATTAAATTAAAACGCTGCGTGAACCACTGAAAATCATTTTCCAATTTAAAGAGATGGAAATCATATAATCGTTACAGAAATTTCGTGCGTTTACTAAAATACAGTCAGTTAAACTAGCAGAAAAGCGTATTTCCTCAACCATATAAACGTCCACAGGGAAAAAATTTATTTGCATAAAATATGCATATTAAGTCATGAAATCGGGCAAAATGATTAAGTGTATTTTACCTTAACCTTTTAAACGGCTGGAAAGAATAAATTTGGGTTTGGCAAAATGGCAGGAAATCAGATCCAACGAATTTATTCGGTGTCTAATGAGCGGCCGGCGGCGCAGTAGTCTAAACGAGGGCTTATGGCCGAGTTATGTCCAGAGTTCGAATCCAGGCTAAGCATCGATATAGTGGCGTAACTACCACCCCCGCAGTCTCGGGGGCTACGGGGGTGGGTGGAGCAAGTAACCAAGGGGCGTACCGCAGCTTCCAGTTATAGTTTTTTGAAAATATTCGAACACTTACAAAGACAAACAAACAAAACAACAACTCAAAGTTTCGTATTTTCTTTTAAGGTACATTTAGCTTTGCCTAAATAAATGCCAAGTTTCACTTTTAAAGCACTGGATGTCCTACAGATTGAAGTTATTCGGCCCCTTGGCTCCGGGTTGTCATACGATCGATCTCCAATCGCCTTCTCTCTCTGCGCTGCTGAGGAAAAGCGCGAGCCCACATGGGGGTTCCCCATGGAGGATGTGGGGGAACAGTCAGTCAGTTACCTCGGAATACGTACACGACAGGCGACAACATTTATTCACTGTACCCGGAGATCTGCGATGTACAAGAGGGTGATTTCTTCAAGTGATTTACTTTAGTTTTGTACAAAACAATTACATGTATTGGAAAATCTATTACTTAAAAAGTTAAAACTACACAGGTCTAGCTGCCAGCATCACTTTTCCAGACAATCTCCCTTACCTCCTGATCCCCATTTACCACACACACACACCGCGAAAAATGGGGTCTGATTCATTTGCCCGACGTTTACTTCACCGAAAGGTCACTTGACCGAAAATCACTTCACCGAAAAGATTGTTTCACCGACAGATCACTTTACCTAAAAGTTCATTTCATCGAAAGGTCATTTCGCCGAAGGGTCACTTGATGGAAAGGTACTTTTCACCGAATGGTCACTTGACCGAAAAGTTCATTTCATCAAAAGGTCATTTCACAGAAGGGTCAGTTTATCGAAAACTTTGGATTCTATTACAGGATCCGTTGAAGCATTGCACAAGTTCGGCAGACAGACCACCGACACGTTAGGGGATTATACTCAAATCGCGCTTTTGATATCTCCGTGTCACAAAGAACGCAAAGATTTCGTTTTAATACAAATCTTTTTTTTAAGACAATAGGCCTCGGCTTAGGCCTTTTTTACAAATTTTAATCATGTTCATAAGGTTTACATGAAAGTCAGCTCATGTTTATAAGGTTACATAAAAAGTACAATTAATAACGTCACACATTTTTTCAGGCAAAAAGAACCAATTTTAGGTCTCTAGGTCTTGGCTTGGACCTTTTTACCCAAATTTAAACGTGCGAACTCATGTTAATAAGGTTTACATAAAAAGTCAAGTTAATAATTTTGCATATTTGTTCAGGCAAAAAGAATCAAGTTTAGGGCTGTAGGAATCGGCTTAGGTCTTTTTTTAGCAAATTTTAAATGTCCGTGCTCATATTCATGAAGTTTACATAAAAAGTTACTTTACATTTTATGTAATGCTTATGAATATGAGTAGGGTTAAAAGCTATCAAATAGACCTGCATCTAGCTAGACCTACGGTCAAAAAATTAATGTTTTGTATTTGAGTAAAAGTGGAACATGATTTGCTATGTAACCCTAGTGAATATGAGCTCGGAGGAT
Organism: Macrothele yani; assembly: GCA_039090855.1. NCBI lineage: Eukaryota > Metazoa > Arthropoda > Arachnida > Araneae > Macrothelidae > Macrothele > Macrothele yani. The sequence goes on along the minus strand of CM076999.1, from coordinate 13,654,105 downwards.
TAAAATTTGGCAAAAAGGCACAGATCTAGGCCTTATAATTAATGTTATATTTCGAAAAAGCTACTCATGGGGAGGTGTTTCATTGAAATTAAAAGTGTATTTTTTATACAATCCGATAATGTTTAGGTGTCCAGTTTTACAAAAGCCCGCACCACACACTACAACATATCTCTAACAACAAATCATAAGTTTTCGATAAAATGACCATTCGGTGAAATGATCTTTCGATAAAATGAACTCTAAGGTAAAGTAATCTTTCGGTGAAATGAACTTTTCGATCATATGTCCTTTCGATGAAATTAACTTTTGGGTGAAGTGACCTTTCGGTGAAATGAACTTTTCGCTCAAGTGACCCTTCGGTGAAATGTACCTTTCGATCAAGTGATTTTCGGTCATGTGACACTTAAGTGAAATGTACCTTTCGATCAGGTGATTTTCGGTCAAGTGACACTTAGGTGAAATGTACTTTTCGGTCAAGTGACCCTTCGGTAAAATGTACTTTTCGGTCAAGTGACCCTTCGGTAAAATGCACCTTTCAATCAAGTGATTTTCGGTCAAGTGACACTTAGGTGAAATGTACCTTTCAAGTGATTTTCGGCGAAGTTATTTACGGTCAAGTGACACTTAGGTGAAATGTACCTTTCGATCTGAGTGATTTTTGGCGAAGTAATATCGGTCAAGTGATCCTTCAGTGAAATGTGCTTTTCGATCAAGTGATTTTCCGCGAAGTGATTTTCGCTGAAGTGATCTTTTGGTCAAGTGACCCTTCGGTGAAATGTACTTCGATCAAGTGATTGTCAGTCAAGTGTGCCTTCGGTGAAATGTACTTCGATCAAGTGATTGTCAGTCAAGTGTGCCTTCGGTGAAATGTACCTTTCGATCAAGTGATTTTCCGCGAAGTGACCCTTCGGGGAAATGTACCTTTCGATCAAATAATTTTCGGGTAATTGATTTTCGGTGAAGTGACCGTTCGGTGAAATGTACCTTTCGATCAAATGATTTTCGGGTAATTGATTTTCGGTGAAGTGACCCTTCGGTGAAATGTACCTTTCGATCAAATGATTTTCGGGTAATTGATTTTCGGTGAAGTGACCGTTCGGTGAAATGTACCTTTCGATCAAGTGATTTTCAGTCAAGTGACCCTTCGGTGAAATGTACCTTTCGATCAAGGGATTTTCGGTCAAGTGACCTTTGGATCAAGTGAACGATACCCCGAAAAATACATGCTTCCTTGTGCTTGAAATCCAGGTAAAAGTACTGCGCTTAGGGGGCTGAAGTAAATCTTGCGGGGCGGGAGGGGGGAGGGGGACGTTGTGCTAGTTACACCACTGCATAGATATTGTGGTGGTCTTACAACACTGCTCTGTTCTATATCTGGAACCAGTGTCCCTAAGTTAGTCATTTCTTTTGAAGTTGTTATTTAAAATTGTTTAATTGCACTTTGAAATTGTCGTTACCTGAATTGTGTTATCCCACTTAAAGTGTTCAGAATGTCATTAATTGGCTTGTGAATAGCGACATATCACTGATTCCCAGTCTTAGCATAAATACTGTTACAAATGTTCTACAGATGGCGCACAACTGGTGTGCAACGTCACCAACTAGCCAGGAGATATGAAAAAGCTAGTGAATCCTTGTGCGTTCAGTAACAGAGACGATAACGTGTTTCGCGATGTACTAGGCAATGAGTGGGGCGATTATGAGAATCGTGTTGCTCTACACAAAGTTGGAGTATCAGCTTCCGAGATTTTCAACATGCTGAAGAAGCTGAAAATCGGCCGAATGTTTGTTAAAGGTTCCTTGAGACTGGGACCGTCGCTGACTGTCCCATTAAAGATTAGCCGCATACCGTGAAGACTGCTCGCCTAGAGAAAGGTGTAGCAGCCCGTATTAGACGAAATTCTGTCAGAAAACAATCAGTGATGGCTCGTGAGCTGAACATTTCAAGAATGTCGTGTAATGTACCAGGAGATGTGACGTACCTGCCAGAAGGACGCACACGACATAAAGGCACATAGGAATCAGAATAAAACGTCCGCGTAGCTCAATTGGTAGAGCAACTTATTCCGGAATGAGGGGATCCGGGTTCGAATCTTGGCGTGGACAGAAATGACGGAGAAATTTACTTCGTTATAGTCGATCGATGTCATGTGTGCCGCTGAGTGACCTAAGCGTGAGATCTTGCCGGTGGCGTTCAAGGCATTTCTCACCCCGCAACTGAAACAAAAGATATTGCTAAAAGCGAAACGTTTTCTGCAGCGTTACGGAGACAATCGACACAGACAGAAATTTCACTATTGAAGAGACTTTCAACCGCAAAAATGACAGGGTATATGAGTCAACCTCACTAGATTCTCAGGAGAAAGCTTCAAGGATTATGAGAGGCCATCATCCTGCTCCTCTCATGGTTTGGTGGAGAGTCTCCTACGAGGACATCACGGAGCTCCATTTCTGTGAGAAAGAAGTGAAAACTTCAGCTAAAGTCTACCAGGCGGGGTTTTGGAGCCAGTGGTCAAACATGTGAATCACACCCTCTTCCGAAACAGACAGTGGAGCTTTTAGCAGGATTCCGCATCTGCCCACAAGGTCAATTCAACCCAGGAGTGGCGTCAGGCGAATGCCTTCCCAAGGCCTTCCCCTACTGATTGTCCCTCAAGCAGCCCACACCTCAACCCATTGGACTCGAAGTTGTGGACCACAATGGAGGACATGACCTGCAGAAAGAGACACCCCAGTATTGACAGTCTCAAACGCTCATTGGTGCGGGCAGTAGCAACTTTCCCTGTGGAGACCCTGCATTAAAGCTATCGATGTGTGGCCACAAAAATTGAAGGACTGTGTGAAGGCAAAATGATGCCATTCTGAAAAGTGATTGGTGCTTTGTATTCACAAGTGTACTACTTACGTCAAATCACAAGTACATTAAAATATCTTTAAATTTTCATTTGTTATTTCACTGAATACTTTAGCAGTATTTATACACTGAAGAGCAATTGAATTAGAGACAGCTGGCGTTATGCAAATGTGGAGCTGTGGGCGGCCATGTAAACGGAAACGACATGACGTATGCAGCGATCCGGCAATGTAAGGAGTGATGCGACTTGAATCAGTAAGAATCGGACGCAGTATGGGTAAGTAGAAGGATCTAAGCGCATTTGATCGTGGGCAAATTGTCGGTGCCTGACCAATGTGTCACTCCCTCTCGTACGTCGTGCAGGCACTGGGATTTTTACAAGCCACTGCGTCACGGGTGCACCGGGAGCACATCGAATCCGGTAAAACCATCCTGCTAAGGGCCAAATGCCGTGGACAACAGCGTGCGGATGAGCGGGGTCATCGTCCGCTAGCTCGCATTGTGACAGCGGATAGACGGGCCACAGTGCAAGAAATCACTCGGAAATTGAACGCTGGTGCGCAAAAACGTGTAAGCAGCCACACCATCCAGAACCATTTCCTCGCTATGGGGTACAGAAACCATCGTCCCACGTGGGTACCGCTGCTGACCGCACATAACAGGGTGCAAAGATTAGCATGAGCGCTGGAACATCGCCACTGGACCCTAGACATATGGAAAAATGTTGCCTGGACTGATGAGTCGAGATTCACGTTGGTACATGCGGATGGTAGGATACGAGTACGGCGCAAACCACATGAAGCGACGGATCTTTCTTGCCAGCAGGGTACTCTTCAAGCTGGTGGGGTTGGCATTCTCGTCTGGGGACTGCTTACGTGGACTGAAATGGGACCCTTGGTACGTGTGACATCGTCCCTCACAGGTCAACGTTACCGGGATATCCTGGACGACCATTTGCTCCCGTTTGTGCGTTTTCAACATCCCACAGGGGACCTCATCCTGCAACAAGACAATGCAGCTCCCGAATTGTATCCGAATGGTTGGATAAACACTCCACAGACGTGACCTCGCTTCCTTGGCCAGCTAGGTCACCTGACCTTAATCCCATCGAGCACATCTGGGATGCCATCGAGAGAGATGTTCGAGGCTCTGAACCCCTCCATCAAATCTTCGTGAACTGTGGGGTCTTGTTCAGGGGTCGTGGATCCGTATGCCTTCCCAAGGCTTTTTGTGTCTTGTCGAGTCAATGCCGAAACAAACGGCCGCCGTCATCAGGGCGAAAGGTGGTGCTACACGTTACTAGACAGGTATCTCTGATTCAATTGCTGTTCAGTGTAGAAAGACTAGGTAAATTGAATTTGTATTGGAATGCTTAGAATAGCTGTTGAGATTGTGAAATTGTTGCGTTACTGAAAGTAAGAAGGCAATGATAGGACTCTTTTAATGTTAATATTACTGTCCACTTGGGGTTTTGTTAACGTTAGTTAACTGTTCTTTTTTCTCTCTCATATTATTTTCTGATGTTCAAATGTATTTCTAGGCATTTACCGTACCACCGACAATATGGAGGTTTCGAACGCTATGTGCACACATGCAGCTCCAAAACATGACCTTGACGGTTTGGAGCTGCAGTAGTCACTAAGCAACTTGAATGAAATGCTTCATGCTTGAATCACCTCACATAGGAACTACTCTGATTCCAAATAAGGCAAAATTCTGAATCATCATTATAAATATCATTTTCCCATTGCTTAGTTATCCATGAGACATGTTGTTTTGCCCACTGATATCTACGCTGTCATTGATTTGCAGTTAACTGTGAATTACGCCTGCCTTTGCTGCGACATCAGCCATTGTGAAACAGCCTCTTCGTAACAGTAGGTATCCTAACAGTGACATCAATCACCTCACACCATCTTTGGCTGAGCTTCCTGTCTGCCAAGCTTAGCTTTCTGAGCATTCTGTCCTGACTGGTTGTAGTAGATCTGGGACTTCCACTGTGACGTACATTTTTAATATCAGCAGTGTCTTTTACTTGCTTCAGTAGCCTAATAACTGCAGACTGATTACAGCCCACTCTTTCAGATATTTCCCTTGAAGAATACCTCTTCATGCAGAACAACTATTCTTACTCTGTCCATTGTGAACGATTCCGCAATTTAAACCATTATTGAGAATGTACTGTGACTTACCTGCCAGCAGGACGCACACGACATAAAGGCAGATAGCAGTCAGAACGAACGTCCGCGTAGCTCAATTGGTAGAGTGAGCTCACCGCGAGAGAGGAAAAATAAGAGAATCCCTTCTTCAGCGCTTCGAAAAATAAATGTGTGTGACGTTGCATTCCACACGCCAGATTGACTGGGAGTTCTCAAGTGCACGTTCTACAGCGGAGTGCTGCCTGCAACGACTCATGGTCACGGCTGACCCATGGGCAATGCCCCCGGCCCTCTTTCGGGGAGGGGGAGGGGAGAGATGTGACGTACCTGACAGCAGGACGCACACGACATAAAGGCAGATAGCAATCAGAACGAACTTCCGCGTAGCTCAATTGGTAGAGTGACTTATTCCGGAATGAGGAGACCCGGGTTCGAGCCCCGGCGTGGACAAAAACGACGGAGAAATTTACTTCGTTATGGTACACAAACTATACCCTAATAACAACAAGAACTGATGACCACTACAATGCTCTAATATTCAGATCATAGATTCAGATCATATGTAGAGGATTTTAGCAAGGGATTGTTTGACCCCAGGTCTTAAACAACCCTTAGAAATAAGAAGCCAGGAGATTTGGGCTAAAGTGCCCGATAGGAAAGCGACACGGAAACGAGGTAGAAAAGGGGAGGAAGACGCCCTTATTTATTACCGGGGGCGGGGGCGGTACCTGGGGTCAAACAGCTTAACGTGCCCATCCGACGCACGGCGGATATTTAATGGTCCGAGCGTTCTTACCTGCCTGGGATCGAACCTGAGGTTTTCTACGTGGCAATCACGAACTTTGACCACTAGGCCACCCGAGGCACCACACTGCTCTAGTAGCTCTGCTCCAACCCTTTTAAAGGCTAGAGTAGGATTAGGATAGCATTAGGAAGCAGCCAATCAGGTAAAAGAATGTCTATGATTGGTTGTAACATCTGATACGAAGCTAACGTGAGCCGCCCCGGTGGCGCAGTGGTCTAAGGCGCTGGCCTCTGATCATTCGTCCGAACGGGGTCCGGGTTCGAATCCCGGTGAGGCATGGATGTTGTGTTTGTCTTACGGCACTGGCTCTCTTCCTTCCCTGGAACCAGTGACCCTAAATTAGGGACGGGCGACTGCTTATAGCCCATTGAGTTGCTCACGGTGGTCGTTAAACCTCCAATAAAAAACAAAGCTTACGTGAATTTCAGTATGTTTGTCAAGCACCATATTTTATGCCATACCTTGAAAACAAAAGTAGCTCCAGGAAAAACTATGACATTTTTGAAATAACAATTAAATTTCTCTTCCAATGACATAAAAACGATAAATAATTATGCAAAGCCTACCATTAAAACATGGCCTACATTATTGCACTACTTCCAGACTGGAGGGCTGTGGCAGTGGAAGATGAATCCATGCTCTCGTTCTGTTGTGTTAAAATTATCCCACTATCAGTTGTAGGGAAGGAATGCACGAGTGGAGTACGCAAAAGATATCCCTGGGACTACAGAATCAATACAACATTTTCTCCAAAGCATTGTTGCAAGCGATGAGGAATGGTGTTTTCGCTATGATCCTGAAACGAAGCGTCAGAGTGCGCAGTTGAAGTCATCATAGTCACCAAAAGTAAAGAAGATCAGGTTACAGAAGTCCAATATCAAGACAATGCTTGTGTGCTTTGCGACAGCGAGGGAACAGCATTGTGGCAGACGACGAGACATGGGGTTTTCGTTATGATCCTGAAACGAAGCATCAGAGTGCTCAGTGGAAGTCGCCACAGTCACCCAAAGGAAAGAAGATCAGGTTACGGAAGTCAAAAACCAAGACAATGCTTGTGTGCTTTTACGACAGAAAGGGAAAAGCAATGTGGCAGGTGAAGAGAGATGGTGTTTTCGTTATGATCCCGAAACGAAGCATCAGAGTGCTCAGTGGAAGTCACCACAGACACCCAAAGGAAAGAAGATCAGGTTACAGAAGTCCAAACTCAAGACATTGCTTGTGTGCTTTGGAACAGCAAGGGAAAGCATTGTGGCAGGTGACAAGACATGGTGATCTTGAAACGAAGCGTCAGAGTGCTCAGTGGAAGTCGCCACAGTCACCCAAAGGAGAGAAGATCAGGTTACAAAAGTCCAAACTCAAGACAATGCTTGTGTGCTTTTACAACAGCAAGGGAGCTCTGCATCACGAGTTCATTCTTATGGGTAGAACTGTCACTGGCAATGCTTATTTGTCCATTTTGAAACGATTGTGGAAGAGACTCACTCGTGTCAGGCCAGGGGACACAAACGGGCATTGGTTCCATCTTCACTGAGGACGAATCCGCACATAGGGAACTCGCAGTACAACAACTTCTTGCATGAAAATAAGTGTTTGTACTCAACCATCCGCTCTATTCTCCAGATTTGCCATCGCGTGATTACTGTCAATTTCCTAAATTAAATCTGGCTTTAAAAGAAAAATGTTTTCAAGACATTGAAGTCACACAAAGGAGCTTGTCGTCAGCTCTTTACTCGACTCCAAGACATGATCTCTGCAAGACTTGCCTTTCGTTGGCTGATCATTCCTCTTCATTTTTAACGCAGGAGGAATGTACTTCGAATGAAATATATGCAAGTACGTTTTCTTGCTTTTCCATTTTTAGGTCTGATTACTTATTTGCCGCACTCTGTACAAGAAGGTCAGTTCCTCTCTACCTCCCTCTCTGTCTCACTCTCTCTTCTCTCTTTCTTTTGTCTCATTGCTTTCTGTCTCTATTCGTTGTATTTTCCCTCTCTTTTCTCTCCCGTTCATCTCTCTCAGTTCTCTGTTTCTCTTCGCTGTTTTTTCTCTCTCTCTCTTACTCTCACTCATCTCTGTCTCTCTTCGCTGTCTCTTCTCTCACTCTTTTCTCCCTCATTCTCTCTCTGTCTGTTCTCTCCCTTTTTTCTCTCATTGTTTTCTCTCTACATCTTCTCCTTCTCCGGAGCTTCTTCTCTCTCTCTCTCTCTCTCTCTCTCTCTCTCTCTCTCTCTCTCTCTCTCTCTCTCTGTCTCCTTCTCTCTTCCCTATCTTTTATTCCCATCCTTCTCTCTCTCTTTTGTGTCTCATTACTGTCTTTCTCTGTTTCCCGATCTCTTCTCTCTCTTTTCATTCTCATTCTTCTCCCTCTCTTCTCTTTCTTCTCTCTCTCTCTCTCTCTCTCTTCGGGGTCTCTTCTGTCTCTCTTTTCTCCCCATTCATCTCTCTCTCTCTCTCGATTATGTTCATCTTCGCTGTATCTTCTCCCTCTGTTTTCTTTCTCATTCATTTTTGTTTCTTCCTTTTCTTGTCTCTCTTTTCTCCTTCATTCTTATCTTCATTCTTTTCTTTCTCATTAATCTCTGTCTGTTCCTTCTTTTCTCTTCTCTCTCTGTCTCTCTCTGTCAGTCTCTTTATACTTTTTCTCTGCCTCTTTCTCTCTCTCTCTCTCTCTCCTCTTTCTTTGTGTCTCTCTTCCATTTTCCTTCTCTCTGTCTCCCTCCTCTCTCTCTGTCTCTCTCACGCTTTATTCTTCCTCTCTGCTTCTCTCTTCTGTATCTTTGTCTCTGTTTTCTCTGTCTCTTTTTTTCTGTCTCTCGTCTCTCTCCCTATCTCTCTCCCTTTTAAAATATTTACTTGGACAAATTCATCTTACCAGTAACCACCCGCAGATTATTTTGTTATAGTATGATATCTATCGCAGACTGATTAGAAACTTTCTCCAATGGGATTAGTATGAGAATACTTCCATGTCGTTTGGTTTTCATTTTATTTTATTTAGAAGCGCATTACCCTTTACAAATCCTGTACCCAGAAAAGAAACAGTCTTCGCCCTGAGAGAAAGATATTCCGTGTTAGGTGAAATCTCGATGGAGATGAATTAGTCATCCTTGATGTATAATGGGCGTTTACGCGTTCAGGTAAATCCTCCCATTCGCGCCGGACCATCGGGAGTGGGTGTCGCCAAACAGGTGATGAAAAATAGCTCATATTCATCCAGAGATTAATGGTGCTTTGACTTTATCGCCTTCATCACAAAACTACCACTTGTTCGTAGATTTTTGCTCCTTTTTTTTTCTTTTTTCAGCGGCCACTCTCCATTTTCGGTGCAGTACATTCATCGACAAGTTTCGGTTCGATTGAGTAATTACGCCTCTGAACCGACAATGCAGTTCCATTATTGAATTACCCTCACATCTTTTGACTTAGGGTTTTGGTAATTACTTGATCATATATTCGCGGTATCGCAGCGTAATTAAATAATGCACTGAAAAGCACACAAATGTTTTTTTCTTCCCTTCTACTTTCCCGCTGTCTCGGAGGATTTCGCTTCAAAAAGCATGTTTTGTGGGGTTTTGAATAATGATGTTATGGAAATAACGTTCATGTCGCCCGGACTTTATATCAATAAAGTAAATTAGCTCTTGACCAAAGTTGTCAAGACAATTTGCATGGATTCAAAGTGAAGTCCATAGCCAAAAATCTCGGATGAAAAATAAAATTGTTGCCATCGTGAATTGCTTCGGAACTTTGATTTTTCAAAGAGCATTGAAGAGTCATTTTAAATAAATTGCTCTCAGCGAAACTTAACGGGCAAAAATCTCGACATGAGTGATTTATTTCAAGAATTCAGTAAATAGACGGCAACAGGGAATTTATTCAGCTTTTTAAATAATTGCTTTCAGTGTACAATAGGCATGAAAGTAATAATCTGTCTATAAAACAAGTACACTAATTATTTTGTGATGATAAACGGCGGTGTCTCGATTATTTCCGAATCCGAGTGTGCTGAAGTAATGCATGAATATAACGACGCTTTGGGAGCAGAGATGGAAACGGTTCACGGGTCATAGGGTCACCGGGTCAACAATTTCTCGCGGGTAAAACGGGTCGGGTCAAGGTGTTCCTGACCCGATTTCGATCCTGTTTTATTTCCGTTTTATTTTTGAAAAGAAAAAAACATATTTCAAAGAACCCTTTAGAGGTCTTTGAAATAATACTTCAGAGCTGCAGAGTATGATCCAGGTTGTTTGGTTGGTTGGTTTGTGTATTTTATTGGCGCAGTTTTACAGCTAGTTGCTTTGACTTTTTTTCTGTCCGGAGTCCGTGGGCATTTGTGTTCCTGTATTCTGTGTGTATTTTTTTCTGGTTCTTGGTGGTGCTGTGCAATCGGTTATTGTTTTTTGTGTCGGTATTTTTGTTGAGTTGTTTGTCTATGTATTATTGTGTGCTTGCTTTCTATGTTTTCGTCGGCCACAGTTGTTGGTCGACGCATTTCTTGTTATGGTGTTTTGTTGTACTGGTTGGCCACCAATTGTTTGTGATCACTGTTATTGTTTGGTATTAGTGTGATGCTTGTTGGGTGTTGTTGTTTTCCGTTGGGCTAGTCTGTGTTGTCTGGTTTTGCAAAATTTTTTTGGAGTGTTGTGTTTCTTTTGTGCTTGTTTGTTTGTTGTTGTTCCTGATCTTCTTTTTGTACTGTGTTTCCTTAATGTGGTATTACCGTGTTTTTGTAATTGCTCTTGCTTTTTGCACGTGTTGTGTTTAGTTGTTCGGATGGCGGCTGTCCTACTCGCTCTCCACCTGTGTGAGTTTTTTAATACTGTGATTGTATTTTACCTCTACTGCTAATGTGATAATCTTGTTTTTTACTTGTTTGTGCATGTTGTACTTTCGTGTTTCAGTTGGCTCCGCAGTTTAGGGAGCCTTTTTTTTCTCATGCCTTGTGTTTCATGTTCACTTGTTAGTCTATTAGGGTACGTTGACCCAAGGATTTGGTCAACGCTCTATTTGCCTTGTACTTTTTTTAGTGTGCCTCTTGTGTTTTTTTCTTGACTGTATGAGACTACATATGTAGTGAAGTAGTCAGTTGAGGCAGTTTTGTCTTTGATTATGTTTTAAGTGTACTTTTTGTGTTTTCGTTTTGGTGTTTCTTTGCACTCAAGCTAGGGTTCTACGTCTTGCTTCGTGCTTCTCCTGTCCGGGTTTTTCCTGTAATATTTTATTTTTTCTCGGCACAGCCTTCTGTTGCCGTGCACGATTGGACGTACTTTGTGTTGTTTTCAATGTGTTATGATGCTATGCGATAATTTTTCCTCGTGATTCTCTCTATAGCGCCACGTCGGCTTCTGGGGTTTGTCAACGCGCGTCTTCTTATTTTGAGTCTGAAATTTGAATTGAGTGCGATTTTTTTTTTGTGAACCTCGTGTGCCTGTTTGGCTACATTTATTTTGTGTGATGCAGCGGTTTTTCCCCTTATTATCATGTATTCTTCTGTACAGTGTTCCTCCTGACTTACATGCGTCACTTCGTATTTCGTTTTTAGTTATAGCGGTTGGTTAACACCCCTCTTTATGTGCACGGTTTTTTTTTGTTTTTTATGTTCTTCTTGTACTAATGTTTTGGCCGCTGCTGCATGTTTTCAGAAGTACAGTTTTGTTTCTCCTGTCGCTGTCTTGCAGTGTCAGTCAATTTGTGTTGTGTTGTATTGTTGTTGTGTTTTTTACCTGTCACCTTTGTGTTCGCGCTGCTATGTACTAGTTTTTGGAATGTGTTTTTCTTCCCTCACTCTGGGGTTTGGGTTTTGTAATGTGTGTGTTTTTCGTTTTTGTTTTCTGTGTTCCTTTTTTATCTGTATATATTTTAATCTTGTTCTGATGTTACCAGTTTTCTTTCCTCCTTTCTTTTGTGTTGAGACTTCTTGGCCTCGTCTCTTTTAATACAGTCTCGTGTGACTGAAGCGTATCACATGTACCTTGCTTTTAGACTAATAAAGGTTTATTTTGAACGCAAGGGCCAGGTCTGGCCAAAGAGCGCCAATCACAAGGCAATTAAAGAAAACTCGCAACCTACAGGACTGAGGCGGGTGCGTGGCGAGCTAACAACAACTAACGCAAATGGAAAAAGATCTTAAACACTACTGTCGGCTCGGGCCGTGGGGGCGCCACTCCCCATTAGCTGGATGAACAGCTGTCCCTTCGGTGGTATCATCGTATCAAGACGAAATGAAGACATAATCAGTCACAAGGTCAGCTCGGGCCGTGGGGGCTCCACTCCCCAAATAACTGGGAAACCAGTTATCCCCGTGCGGGGGTATGATCCAGGAACTTGCTAAGAACGGAAAAGAAATGCGATTAAAAATGAACTTTCAGAGGACAAAACTGAAGTACAACGTTTTTACAAGAAATAAAGATTTATCGATGGACGAGGGAAGTCTGGGGATAGTCGATACCTACATGTACATTGGACAGCAGATATCAAGCGAAGGTCACATTGATGAAGAACTTAATCGGCGTATAAAACTTGGCTGGATAGCTTTAGGACGAAACTACAATTTTTAAGAGCAATATGCCATTATCTCTCTATTCTAAAACAAGAAAGATGACACCGAATTTTCGGGTGTAATAAGGCACATCTTTTGAATCCGTTCTGACGGAAATTAAATTTATCAAAGCTTTTCAAAGTCAATGGAACCGGTATGGAAAACAATTGTATCTGACGGAAGAAAGAAGTTTTTCAATCGGGTTTTTAATCCTTCAGATATTGTTGTAAACGGAATCGTGATATTACGCCCTCTGGTTGAAGACGTTATGAAAAATATGAATTGATATGAGAAACATTTCCCACCGGAAACGCTCTTCAACACAGAAATAATTTTTGAAATCGGACTGTTTGAAACAGAGATATCGACAAAAATAAGATGTGACTTTACGTCACCTGGTGGGAAAACCATGCATTATTTTAGGAAGAAAGTATTCTTAAGAGTTTTATCCATATGAGGGGTATCGGTCCAAGAAAAAAAAAGTTTAGTCGAATTTTCAGGAGCCCAGATTTTGCTACAAATACATTAGAAGCGGAAATAACAGTTATGTCCCCTGGTGAGCAAACCATTCTTTACCAAATATTAGAAATTATATGAAAAATATTTTCCATCAGGTTATGTATGCGATACAGGAAGAATTTTTCAAATAGGAGTTTTAGGAGCAGAAATAACGCAGAAAACGCAATTTACCTTCGTGCCCGCTAGCGGAAAGTCTATGATTTACTTGAAAATTTTGAATTAATAGGGAAAACATTTCGCATCGGAAACACTATCCAACAAAGAAGAAAATTTTTCAAATCGGACTCCTAGAAGTAGAGATATCGACAAAAATAAGACAAACATCTACGCCCCTGGCGTAGAAACCATGCATTATTTTAAGAACAAAATGTTTCGTAAAGGTTTGTCGACATGAGTAGTATCGGTGTACAAATGACGCTTTTTTCAATCGAAAATTTGTAAGTTCATAGTTTGCTGCAAATACATCAGAAGCTGAAATTAATATTTACGTCCCCTGGTGGCCAAACCAGTTTTTTACAAAAAGTAGAAATTATGTGCAAACAATTTCCCATCAGGAGCTGTATCCGGTGCAGAAAGAATTTTTCAAATCAAGCAGGGATATAGGAAGAAACGCATTTTACCTCTACGCCCCCTAGCGGAAAGTATGTGAATTACTTGAAAATTTTGAAATTATATGAAAAACATGTCACACTGGAAACACTATCCAGCAAAGAAGACATTTTTCAAATCGGGCTCCTAGAAGTAGAGATATTGACAAAAACAAGATATACGTCTACGCCTCCTGGCGGGAAAACTGTGGACTATTTTAAGAAGAAAATATTCCAAAAGGTTTATCGATGTGAGGGTCATCAGTCCAAGAAATATTTGTTTCAATCGATACTTTTAAAATCTCAGATTTTATGGCAAATGCATCAGAAGCAAAAATTAACACTTAACCCCTGGTGGCCAAAGTATTCTTTACGAAAAATTTGAAATTATTTGCAAAAGATTTTACATCAGGAGGAGAAAATTTATACTCTTCCTGATGTAACAAGATTTTACATCAGGAGGAGTATCTGCTGAAGAAAATTTTCTTCAAATTGGAGTTTTAGAAGAAGAGTTATCGGGAAAAATGTAATTTACGTTTACGCCCCTAGCGGAAAATCTATGAGTTATTTGAAAAAGTAACTATATCTAAAATACCCTTCGACATAAGTGGGATCGAAAGATAAAAGCATTTTTTCAATCAGATGTTTAGAAGCAAATATGTGGAATAAACTGTATTTCTGAATTCGGCATCATCTGCCTTTACGCCTAATAGCGGGGAAATTGTACGGCGTAAAAACAATACAAAATGGAGGATCATCATTCGCAAAGTTCAAGCTTCCCAATGCAAAAATAATTTTTCAAATCGGAGTACTAGTTGCAGAGATATCGTGGGTACAGACGGACGGACAAACCGATAACATAAGCACGATCTTTTTTACAAAAGACGTGCTAAAAATGTAACTGCCGCCGCGGCTGTTTTCAGAAATTTCGTGATACTCGCGCTTTTCTAGTTCGCAGCCCAAAAAAAGTATTGAGCACAAAAATGTGGTATTTAAATCATTTGCAGATTTTTCGATTCTGCCGATACTTCAACAGCTATTGTATTTCAAAGTAAAGGAAAGGTAAAAAAAAAAAAGGCTATCAGTTTGCATTCGGGACACACTAACAGCAACACAATCACGAAATTTTGTAGGCATGCAGGGTCATGTCCGAATTTTTGCACCTCGTCGCCAGTGTTTTGAATTTCGATTTCGTTTACGAGAAAATTAAATGGCCCTCGTATGATCTGTCTGTAAAATACGCTGTCTCATCAAACGTATCAGGACACTTGTCTTGTCTATCAAAAAACGCTCTCCAACAGAAAAGAAATTCACATCGAGTTTATCGACCCTTTGTTGCTAACACAACCTTTCAACTGCTGGTGGCGCAGTGGTCTAAGGCGTTGGCCTCTGATCATTCGTCCGTAAGGGGTCCGGGTTCGAATCCCGGTCGGGCATGGATGTTGTGTGTGTCTTACGGCGCTGGCTCTCTCCCTTCCCTGGAACCAGTGACCCTAAATTAGGGACGGGCGACTGCTTATAGCCCATTGAGTTGCTCACGGTGGTCGTTAAACCTCCAATCAAAAAAAAAAAAAAAAAAAGAAAGCCGCCCCGGTGGCACAGTGGTCTAAGCGATGGCCTCTGATCATTCGCCCGAACGGGGTCCGGGTTCGAATCCCGGTGAGGCATGGATGTTGTGTTTGTCTTACGGCACTGGCTCTCTCCCTTCCCTGGAACCAGTGACCCTAAATTAGGGACGGGCGACTGCTTATAGCCCATTGAGTTGCTCACGGTGGTCGTTAAACCTCCAACCAAAAAAAAAAAAAAAACCTGCTGGGAAGGCTTTTCACTACATTTCGTTACGTTTGTGAGGAACTACCCTTCAATTCTGCCACAAGAAAACAAATCGCTCGGTGATGTGGGACGTTTCGACCTGGAACGCGTCACTTTAAAGTGCTAAATGGAGTTCACTACAAAAAAAAAAAAAAAAAAAAAAAATTCTAAAATTGGCGAGACAGTTTCTGTGCTTTATTTCGTGGATTCATCATCATCATCATTGTCAACCATTATCAATCCACTGCTGGATGAAGATCTCCCCAAGTTTCCTCCACAACGTTCTGTCTTCTGCCAGTCTCCTCCATGTCACTTCCGCATACTTTCGAATTCCATCCATCCATCTCCCATGTGGTCTTCTTCTGTCCCTTGGAATCCAATCTAAAATTTCGGCTGTCCATCGACGGTCTGTACTTCTGGCAGTTATAACGAAGTAAATTTCTCCTTCATTTCTGTCCACGCCAGGATTTGAACCCGGATCCCCTCATTCCGGAATAAGTCACTCTACCAATTGAGCTACGCGGACGTTTGTTCTGACTACTATCTGCCTTTATGTCATGTGCGTCCTGCTGGCAGGTACGTCACATCTCGTGGTATACGTTACATTATCTCCACCCCCCCCCTTTTTTTTAAGTGCTGGAGAAGGGATTCTCTTATTTTTCCTATCTCGCGGTGAGGAAATAACATCACACCAATGCGAGATTTTGCACGGTCGGGTCATCCGGATAGTTCGGGCGCCATTATAACGAAGTAAATTTCTTCGTCTATTTTGGTCTACGCCGGGATTAGAACCCGAGTCCGCTTATTCCGGAACAAGTCGCTCTACCAACTGAGCTACGCAGACGTTTATTCTGATTGCTATGTGCCTTTATGTAGTGTGCGTCCTGCTGGCAGGTACGTCACATCTCCCCCCCCCAAAGAGGGCCGGGGCATGGCCCACGGGTCAACCGTGACCATGAATCGTTTCAGGCAGCCATCCACTGTAGAACGTGCACTTGAGAACTCCCAGTCAATCTGCTGTGTGGAATGCAACGTCACACGCATTTATTTTTCGAAGCACTGGAGAAGGGATTATTTGAGTTTTCCTATCTCGCGGTGTGGAAATAACATCACAATATTGCGAGATTTTGAAAGGTCGGGTCATCCGGATAGTTCGGGCGCCATTATAACGAAGTAAATTTCTCCGTCACTTTGGGTCTACGCCGGGATTCGAACCCGAGTCCGCTTATTCCGGAACAAGTCGCTCTACCAACTGAGCTACGCAGACGTTCATTCTGACTCCTATCTGCCTTTATGTCGTGTGCGTCCTGCTGGCAGATACATCACACAGTATGTCCAGCCCATTGCCATTTCAGGGATTTAACTCTGATCATGATGTCTTCCACTCTTGTCATTTTTCTGATCCACGAGTTCCTCTTCTTATCTCTCCTGGTTACACCAAGCATGTACCTCTCCATGCTCCTTTGAATTGTCTGCAGCCTTTGTATGTCTCTTTTAGTTAAGGTCCACGTCTCTGCACCATACGTAAGCACTGGAAGGATGCATTGATCAAACACTTTTCTTTTAAGACATAATGGCATATTGCTCTTGAAAATTATGCTGTTTCTTCCAAAAGCTCTCCAGACAAGTTTTGTACGCCGATTATTTCTTCATCAATGTGACCCTCACTTGATATCTGCTGTCCAAGATAAACGTATGTGTCTGTTATCTCCAGCTTTTCTCCATCAATCGATAAATCTTCATTTCTTGTAAAAGCATTGAACATCAACGGAGCTTAATTTCTAATACAACCTTTCCGTGAAATGAGAAGCCTGAATTTCAAGGATTTTTCATAACAGAAACCTTTCCGTAATCCATGTCTTACATTGACGGTAAATTGCCTTTTTTAAGATGCGTTACATAAAAATTCTGAATTTTCAGAAATCTTTCAGGAATTCCTTTTTGCATTAGGGCTATGCAAAAGTTTCCGCCTTATTAAGGAGGAAGGAGACAGGAACAATCAGGAAACCACTACATATTTATTCGGCGAAATATTGGCCGTTAGCATCAATGACCTTTTGCCAACAAATGAATGCCCCTACGATAGAAGGACTCGGGTTTTGAGCTAAAGAACGTAGTTACGAAATTTACCACTTCTAGAACTGTGGTGAACAGCTGTTGGGATAGGGTATGTTGCATAAAGCGGAACAGATGAAAGTCTGAGGGTGTAATGTCCGGGGAGTAAGCTGGGAGCGGTAAAACCTCCCAGTGTAGCTCTTCAAGAGTTGATTTCGTTGTGGCACCGACATGTGGTGTAGCATTATCGTGTAACAGGATGACTGGGCGGCGTCTTTTACCTGTCCAAAGGCGTTTCTGCTCAATTGCGGAGTTTAGTTTCATCAACTGATTGCCATATCGTCGGGCAGTGATTGTTTCACCCGGTTTCAACAAGTTCCAAGTATACAGCACTCCATGCATCCCAGCAAAACCAGTCTTGCTGGGCCAGCACTGGGCCATTGATGTTGCCGCTGCCGAACCGTCAATGAGATAGTCCGGGCGGCCAACAAAAGGGCCAGCAGTTCAGGCCAACTGCTGGCCAACATTTGGCACCCCCATGAGTTGTCATATGCCACAACAGGGCCATCAGTTATCCATCACAAGCAGCAGCTGCCACAAGTGGCCCTTCACCGGCCCTAGAAGCACGTGCCAGAAATGATGCCTAGCCTAATGTGGTCCGCTAGTTTCCTGGCAGTGGCAGTACGGCAATCACGTGACGTAACTGATGGCTTGCCAAATTTTGTCCGCCAATTTCCCAGTAGTAGCCATAAAAGAAATGAAAAAAGATAAAAGTCAAGGATAGCCGCGGTTTCCCAAAGCTACAAAACTGAGAAAAATCAGTACATTACGAAAATCTGTCAATAGACAGGAGTCAAAATCAGTAGATCTACTGATAAATCAGTAGAATGGCAACACTAATTCAGACATTCTAAGACAGCATGTCCCTTAGTGTGTACCTGCTCTTAAAAAAGAGAAAAATTAGTAGATTACAAAAATCTGTCAGTAGATCAGTAGACAGGAGTCAAAATAAGCAGATCTACCGATAAATCAGTAGAATGGACACACTAATTCAGACATTCTAAGACAGCATGTCCCTTAGTGTGTACCTGTTCTTAAAAAAGAGAAAAATTAGTAGATTACAAAAATCTGTCAGTAGATCAGTAGACAGGAGTCAAAATAAGCAGATCTACTGATAAATCAGTAGAATGGCAACACTAATTCAGACATTCTAAGACAGCATGTCCCTTAGTGTGTACCTGCTCTTAAAAAAGAGAAAAATTAGTAGATTACAAAAATCTGTCAGTAGATCAGTAGACAGGAGTCAAAATAAGCAGATCTACTGATAAATCAGTAGAATGGCAACACTAATTCAGACATTCTAAGACAGCATGTCCCTTAGTGTGTACCTGCTCTTAAAAAAGAGAAAAATTAGTAGATTACAAAAATCTGTCAGTAGATCAGTAGACAGGAGTCAAAATAAGCAGATCTACTGATAAATCAGTAGAATGGACACACTAATTCAGACATTCTAAGACAGCATGTCCCTTAGTGTGTACCTGCTCTTAAAAAAGAGAAAAATTAGTAGATTACAAAAATCTGTCAGTAGATCAGTAGACAGGAGTCAAAATAAGCAGATCTACTGATAAATCAGTAGAATGGCAACACTAATTCAGACATTCTAAGACAGCATGTCCCTTAGTGTGTACCTGCTCTTAAAAAAGAGAAAAATTAGTAGATTACAAAAATCTGTCAGTAGATCAGTAGACAGGAGTCAAAATAAGCAGATCTACTGATAAATCAGTTGAATGGCAACACTAATTCAGACATTCTAAGACAGCATGTCCCTTAGTGTGTACCTGCTCTTAAAAAAGAGAAAAATTAGTAGACTACAAAAATCTGTCAGTAGATCAGTAGACAGGAGTCAAAATAAGCAGATCTACTGATAAATCAGTAGAATGGCAACACTAATTCAGACATTCTGAGACAGCATGTCCCTGGGTGTGTAAGTGGTTTTAAAACAGAGAAAAAGCAGTAGATTGCAAAACTCTACCAGTAGAAAAGAGCCAAAATCAGTAGATCTGCTAATAAATCAGTAGAGTGGCAACACTGATGCAGACATTCTAAGACAGTTTGTGCCTGAGTGTGTAGGTTGCCTTAAAACAAAGAAAAAACAGTAGATTACAAAAATGTATCCATAGACAGGAGTCCAAATCGGTAGATCTACTGGTAAATCAATAGAATGGAAACACTGATGCAGTCATTCTAAGAGAGCATGTTCCTGAGTATGTCATCATCATCATCATCATTGTCAACCATTATCAATCCACTGCTGGACGAAGGTCTCCCCAAGTTTCCTCCACAATGGTCTGTCTTGTGCCAGTCTCCTCCATGTCACTCCCGCATACTTTCGAATTTCATCCACCCATCTCCCATGTGGTCTTCTTCTGGGTCTTTTCCTGTCATTTGGAATCCAATCTAAAATTTCGGCTGTCCATCGATGGTCTGTTCTTCTGGCAGTATGTCCAGCCCATCGCCATTTCAGGGATTTAACTCTGCTCATGATGTCTTCCACTCTTGTCATTTTTCGGATCCACGTGTTCCTCTTCTTATCTCTCCTGGATACACCAAGCATGCACCTCTCCATGTTACTTTGAGTTGTCTGCAGCCTTTGTATGTCTCTTTTAGTTAAGGTCCACGTCTCTGCACCATACGTAAGCACTGGAAGGATGCATTGATCAAACACTTTTCTTTTAAGACATAATGGCCTATTGCTCTTGAAAATTATGCTGTTTCTTCCAAAAGCTCTCCAGGCAAGTTTTGTACGCCGATTAATTTCTCCACCAATGTGACCCTCACTTGATATCTGCTGTCCAAGATAAACGTACGTGTCTGTTATCTCCAGCTTTTCTCCATCAATCGATAAATCTTCATTTCTTGTAAAAGCATTGTACATCACTTTTGTCTTCTGAAAGTTCATTTTTAATCTCACTTCTTTACTCTTGTCAGCAAGTTCCTGGATCATACTCTGTAGCTCTGATGGGGTAGTTGCAAAAATGACTATGTCATCAGCAAAACGAAGGTGGGTTAGATAATCTCAATTAATCTTTATCCCTTTGTTTTCCCAGTTCAGTGATTGAAAGACATTTTCCAATGTGGCATTAAAGAGCTTCGGAGATATGGTGTCACCTTGTCTCACTCCTTTTCCAATTTTTATGTGTGTTGTATTTTCAAACAGCCGAATCTTTGCACTTGCATTTTCATAGATGTTATTAATAATATTAATGTACGCATCTTCAATACCGCAGGTTTTCAGAGCCATTGTAACTGCTGATGGTTTCACCGAATCAAAGGCTTTTTCATAATCGATAAAAGCCATGCACAATGGAAGTTCATATTCCCTCGCTCTTTCAATTAGTTCTCTCAGCACGTGGATATGATCTATTGTGCTGTAGCCACTCCTGAATCCAGCTTGTTCTCTCGGTTGAGCCATGTCCAGTGTTACCTTCAAGCGGTGTGAAAGAACTTTAGTGAAGATTTTGTAAACTACTGATAGGAGGCTGATAGGTCTGTAGTTTCCGAGATCCTCAATGTCACCTTGCTTATGTAGCAGGATCATTGTAGCGGTGTTCCAATCCTCAGGAATCTTTCCTTCATTAAGGCATCGAGTGAAAATTTGGGCGAGTACTGTTTCGATTTCTCCACTTGCTTCTTGTATGATGTCTACAGTAATTCCATCTTCTCCTGGAGCTTTTCCCCGCTTCATGTTCTTGATTGCATGTGCAACTTCTGCTGGAAGGACTGGAGGAACTCTGGTACTGGTATCTTTCATGATGTCTGGAGTGCATGTATCATCCCTTTCATATAATTTGGAGTAGAAATCTTTCACTCTTGTCAAAATTTCGCCTCTATTTCTTGTTACAGAATCATCTTCTTTTCTCAGTGCCATAATCTGTTTTCTTCCCTTACTGAGATGTCCCTTTGCTATCTTCAGGCTTTGGTTGTTTTCAATTGCTTTCCTTACTAGTTCACAGTTGAATTTTCTTACGTCTTCGGTGATACTTTTTCTTACTGTCTTGCATAGCTCTATATATTACACTTTGGAAGTCACTTCTTTAGTTGTCCTCATCTCTCTTCTTTTTTGCATCAACATTTTGGTTTTTCCTGATAATTTGTTCACATGCAATTTGTTCTTAGACCCAGCTAATTTTGTTGCTGTTTCCATAAGAGCTTTGGTTACTTTTCTGTTAACTTCAGATATGTCCACTTCTTCTGATGTTAGGCCTACTAAAGCAGAGAACCTGTTCTTCAGTTCCAACTTGAAGGTATTCAAGTTGGAACTGAAGAACAGTGAGTATGTATCTGCTCTTAAAACCGAAAAATCAGTAGATAATGGAAATCTGTCAGTAGACAGAAGTCAAAATCAGTAGAATAGCAGATCTGCACTGCAGGCATTCTTACGAAGCTTGTCCTTGAGTTTGTAGGTAGTCTTAAAACGGAGAAAAATCAGTAGGGTAGAAAAATCTATCATTAGACAGCGGTAAAGACAGTAGATCTACTGATTTATCAGTTGAATGGCAACACTGGACGCTAACACTCTCCTTTCTATGGATTCAGAAGCCCTAAATTTATGAAGAATAATATTTTATAGCATTTAGAGTTGCTCATAGTGCGCTGTGAACCTCGAAAGACAAAAAAAACGTCTCTCTCACATTTATCGGAAGCGTTCGTGGCCTTGAATTCTATGAATCAGTTGAAACATTTGTTATTTTTACTTCCACAAGGGGACTCACTAAATAGCTTTCTTCCAGTATGTAAGTCACGCGTTTTACGTATGGCATTAAGTGACCTGTCAGAGGTGTCCATCAATTCTCCACTTAATTCCGTATACGTCTTAATTATACCGCGTGCTTCCCGTGTCTTGGTAAAGAAATTTATTTATTCGAGAAGTGTCAAAGTTTTGACATATCTAATTGCACAAACGCACATTGCGTTCAAATTGGAGAGAGAATTTAATTAACACCCATTACGGATGGCGAAGTATCAAATGGCTAAATCAGTTTCGGGCCGGATAAAAGCTTGCTAGACGGAAACTCCACCTTCTTTTGAAAGAAGAAGAATACAACCCAACTCACATATAACGAACTCGCATAATGTGAAGTCCCGCGTAAACCGAAGTTTTTGTAGATTCCTTGATCTTCGTAATAATATTCATTACTATTTTAACCGTATATTCCAAACAGTAATTTTTGTAGCAACCCGTGGAGGTAGGAATAAGGGGAGAAAACACTCTCCGTTGGTTCAATGCAACCCAAGTGAAGACAGCGAAACGTCACTCCTGTGACGTCACGGAAGCCATCATAAGACTAACACAAGTTAGTAAAATCATGCAATGCATTGATTATAATACGCTTTCCAACATACCAGAAATCATTACTCAAGTTATTACTCAAGTTATGAGAATAATGGCTGTGGAATAAATCTCGATCCTGTCCCCTGACGTTTGATCCAATTTCGATGATATTCAACAGAACCGGTTTGGTATACCTCCGAAATAACATGATAAACTTTTGTCGAAATCAAACCATTTTTACATCAGTTATGATGCATAAGGGCTATGGAATAGATCCCGCTCCTGTGTCCTAAACTTTGACACCATTTCGCCCATTTTTAACAGACTTCGTTCCCAGGCAAGACCCTACAACATACTAACATTTCATCCAAATCGAAGCATTTTTACGTAAGTTATGACGCATAGTGGCGATGGAAGTGATTCCGTTTCTATGTCCTGACCTTTGACCCCATTTCTCCCATTTTCAATAAGGTTTGTCGCCAGGTAGTTCCCTACCACATACTAAAAGTTCATCGAAATCGAACCTTTTTTACGTTAGTTATGACGCATAAGAGCAATGGAATGAATCCCGCTCCTATGTACTGACCTTGGATCCCATTTCATTCACTTTAAATAGGGTTCCTTCCCAGGTGATCCCCTACCAGATACTAAAATTTCATTGAAATCGAACGATTGTTACGCGACTTATCCTGCGGACCGACATACGCACGCAACGCGTGACGTAATGAAGCAGATGCGAATCGCGGCCATCTGCTTAGCGCAAGTGTGACGTCATAAAACTTTAATAGGATCCACACACAATGCGTGAAGTAATGAGACAGATGGCGTGACCGCGCGCCAACATTCTCAAAGGCGAGATTATGACGTCATAAGATTTCTAAGCATTGGTAACATTAATGAAACAACGCCATCACTAAAAACGTTATAATTCGGGGTGGTTATTTAACACACTAAACGAATTCTCCTAAAGTCGAGATCAAGCTAAATTGATTTCTAGTACCAGAAAACGGTAGGTTAACGATTTTCATCAAAATTCTTAGAGCCGTTTTCAAAATGAAATGTAAATACATACATACAAGAATTGCTACTTTAAGGTGGACGTCAAGTAATTTTGCTTCCTATACTTCCAATGGAAAAACTTCTGTACACATTTTCTTCACAATTAATGCGTTCCCAAGGATGAAAATTTGAACGTCGATAAAAATATCTTCATTTTATAACTTGCAATACTTACTATTTTCTAAAACATAACCATATTTATGCAATTCAACATTTGTTTGTCTACTGACGTCATGAAAATACAGGTCGCGCCATCTTTTTTCTGGACAATCAATGCGTTCACAAGGATGAAAATTTGAACATCGATTAAAATAGCTTCATTTCATAACTTGGAATACTTAATATTTTCTAAACCATAACCGTAATTATGCAATCCGACATTTTTTTGTGCACTGACGTCATCAAAGTACAGGTCGCGCCATCTTTTCTCTGGTTTTGATGAAAATATTATGTTTTCCAAGTTATAATATGAAGTTATTTTAATCGATGTTCGAATTTTCATCCTTGGGAACACATTAATTTTGAAGGAAATGTTTACAAAAGTTTTTCCATTGGAAGTATAGGAAGCAAAATTATTTGACGTCCACCTTAATAATATGGGATCAGGGCAATGGAATGGATCGCAATCCTATGTCCTGACCTTTGACCACATTTCGTCCATTTCCAATAGGGTTTGCCCCAGGTGGTCCCCTACTACATACTGAAATTTAATCGAAATCGAACCATATTTACGCACGTTATGACGCATAAAAGCAATGGTATGCATCCCGATCTTATGTCCTGACCTTTGACCCCACTTCACCCATTTTGAATCTCCTACCACATAGTAAACTTTCATTGAAATCGAACCGCCGCCCGGTGGCGCAGTGGTCTAAGCGATGGCCTCTGATCATTCGTCCGTCTGGGGTCCGGGTTCGAATCCCGGTGAGGCATGGGTGTTGTGTTTGTCTTACGGCACTGGCTCTCTCCCTTCCCTGGAACCAGTGACCCTAAATTAGGGACGGGCGACTGCTTATAGCCCATTGAGTTGCTCACGGTGGTCGTTAAACCTACAATAAAAAAAAAACTCGAACCATATTTGCGCAAGTTATGTCGCATAAGGGCAATGGAATGATCCCGCTCCTACGTCGTGACCTTTGACCCCATTTCTCCCATTTTCAATAGGGTTCGTCTCTATGTGGTCACCTACCACATAGTAAACTTTCATTGAAATCGAACCATATTTACGCAAGTTATGACACATAAGGGCAATGGAATGATTCCGCTCCTACGTCGTGACTTTTGACCCCATTTGTCCCATTTTCAATAGGGTTCGTCCCCCAGTGGTCCCCCACCACATACTTAAATTTCATCGAAGTCGAACCATTTTTACGCCAGTTATCGTGCGGACAGACGGACAAAGCTGGAGCATATACGCTTCTTCAACATTCGGTTGGAAAGCGTAAATGAGCAGATTATGCAATAGCTGTTAACGCGATGCGAAGCATGGATTTGGCAATTTGCTTTTAATATTAATAAATTTTCCCATCTTTATTATATTAATCGTTCATATACTGTTATGAAGGATATTATTAGTTGATTTACCAGAGTTTAGGGCGTTACGGCTACTTCCAAATATTTAGAAATTAGGAAACATTTCATATGTTTCCTAAATTCTAAATACCTAGAAGCATGCTCTGAAAGATGACTTTTCCGAGTTTCTATTAGAATCTTTTCCTCTATTAGCACAACAAAACGCCATACTGTTCAGTGCCATTCCGTCAATCAAAATGGAAAAATTGGAAATTAAGCTGGTCGTATCTAAATTGATTTCATATACACTCTTGACTACTATCTGCTCTTCGGAAATTAAAAGATTTCATATTAAATGTTTCTCCATTATTTACCTGTGAAAAGTAACTCCAGGTGATGGTCGTCCCGAATTGTTGTGGCATCTCTAAGCGCAAGAACACACCATTTCAAAAGAAAACAAACTTCAAATTTCGGAAATCAAACTTGTCACGTACGTAACCAAATGGCTCAAAACGATTATCAGAGTCTTAAGATGGCCGTCACACCGTCAGCGTCGTCTGCTAAGAAAGCTTCAAGTTTATGACGTCATACTTTCTCTCCTTATTCCTACCTACATGTGGGAACCACAAACCGAAGTTTTTTTGTTTTTTTTTATTGGAGGTTTTTTTTTTTTTGATTGGAGGTTTAACGACCACCGTGAGCAACTCAATGGGCTATAAGCAGTCGCCCGTCCCTAATTTAGGGTCACTGGTTCCAGGGAAGGGAGAGAGCCAGTGCCGTAAGACAAACACAACATCCATGCCTCACCGGGATTTGAACCCGGACCCCTTCGGACGAATGATCAGAGGCCAACGCCTTAGACCACTGCGCCACCGGGGCGGCTATTGGAGGTTTAACGACCACCGTGAGCAACTCAATGGGCTATAAGCAGTCGCTCGTCCCTAATTTAGGGTCACTGGTTCCAGGAAAGGGAGGGAGCCAGTGCCGTAAGACAAACACAACATCCATGCCACACCGGGATTCGAACCCGGACCCCGTTCGGACGAATGATCAGAGGCCATCGCTTAG
This sequence comes from Macrothele yani, assembly GCA_039090855.1. Taxonomy (NCBI): domain Eukaryota; kingdom Metazoa; phylum Arthropoda; class Arachnida; order Araneae; family Macrothelidae; genus Macrothele; species Macrothele yani. The sequence goes on along the minus strand of CM076999.1, from coordinate 13,627,805 downwards.
ACCACTGCGCCACCGGAGCGGCAAATCGAAGTTCATAACGGTTATCAGCAAATCAAAATGAGTGGCATTTATCCATTTTTTAAACCCTTATGTTATACAGGAAAACAAGGAATTAGAGTCTGTTGAGACAACTGTGCGTACCTGGAGGCGCAGTGGTCTAAGCGCTGGCTTCTGATCATTCGTCCGTGAAGGGTCCGGGTTCGAATCCCGGAGAGGAATTGATGTTGTGTTTGTCTTACGGCACTCGCTCTCTCCCTTCCCTGGAACCACTGACCCTAAATAAAGGACGGGCGACTGCTTATAGCCCATTGAGTTGCTCATGATGATCGTTAAACCTTCAATCAATTAAAAAAACTGGTCAGTTTGCGTGAAGACAAGAAGGCTTCGGTTGTTATTCTACAAACCCTGCTCTCCTCCATCGTTTCGCAGTCATACGAACGATATTTATACATTTTTTGAACGTTTTAGATAAGAAATTACGGAAAATAAAAGTTCAGATAATTGAAACTGGCAACACCGTGTTATATCAACACTAAAGAATCATCTTCTGCAGTAAAATATCGTCTGCTAAGAAAATGGCGCACGTAAACAAACTGTGGATAGAAGGTTACGATTTTGCTCTTTATCGAAAAGAAATGTTCCTATTCTGTAATTAAACAAGTTAGTAAAATCATGCAATGCATTCATTATGATACGCTTTCCAACATACCAGAAATCTTTACTCAAGTTATGAGGATAATAGCTGTAGAATATATCTCGCTCCTATGTTCTGACCGTTGACCACATTTCGATGATATTCAACAAAACCGGTAAAGTATACTTCTGGAACAACATAATAAAGTTTTATCTCAATCGAAGCATTTTTACGTAAGATATAACGCATAAGGGCGATGGAATGAATCCCGATCCTATATCCTGACCTTTGACCCCATTCAGTCCATTTTCAATACGCTTCGTCCGCAGGTGATCCCCTACCACATATTAAAATTTCATAGAAATCGAACCATTTTCACGCAAGTTATGACGCATAAGACCAGTGGAATGCATCCCGCTTCCATGTCCTAACCTTTGATCCCACACCACCCATTTTCAACAGGGTTTGTCCCCAAACGGTTCCCTACGACATTTTAAAATTTCATCGAAATCGAACCATATTGACGCAAGTTATGACGCATAAAGGCAATGGAATGCATCCCGCTCCTATGTTCTGACCTTTTTTTTTTTTTTTTTTTGATTGGAGGTTTAACGACCACCGTGAGCAACTCAATGGGCTATAAGCAGTCGCCCGTCCCTAATTTAGGGTCACTGGTTCCAGGGAAAGGAGAGAGCCAGTGCCGTAAGACAAACACAACATCCATGCCTGACCGGGATACGAACCCGGACCCCTTACAGACGAAAGATCAGAGGCCAGCACCTTGGACCACTGCGCCACCGGGGTGGCTTCTGACCTTTGAACCCACTTTACCCATTTTGAATAGGGTTTTTCCCTTGTGGTCCCATACCACATACTAAAATTTCGTTCAAATCGAACTATATTTACGCAAGGTATGACGCATAATAGCAATGGGATGGATTCCTCTCCTATGTCCTGATCTTTGATCCCATTTTGCCCATTTTCAATAGGGTTAATCCCCAGGTGGTCCCCTACCACATACTAAAATTTCACCGAAATCGAACCATTTTTACGCGAGTTTTTTTTTTTTTTTTTTTTTTTTGATTGGAGGTTTAACGACCACCGTGAGCAACTCAATGGGCTATAAGCAGTCGCCCGTCCCTAATTTAGGGTCACTGGTTCCAGGGAAGGGAGAGAACCAGTGCCGTAAGACAAACACAACATCCATGCCTCACCGGGATTCGAACCCGGACCCCTTACGGACGAATGATCAGAGGCCATCGCTTAGACCACTGCGCCACCGGGGTGGCTTACGCGAGTTATCGTGCGGACGGACGGACAAAGCTGGAGCATATACGCTTCTTCAACCTACGGTTGGAAAGCGTAAAAAACGCTGAGAAAATAATGAAATGCCGCCCCGGTGGCGCAGTGGTCTAAAGCGTTGGCCTCTGATCATTCGTCCGTAAGGGGTCCGGGTTCGAATCCCGGTCAGGCATGGATGTTGTGTTTGTCTTACGGCACTGGCTCTCTCCTTTCCCTGGAACCAGTGACCCTAAATTAGGGACGCGCGACTGCTTATAGCCCATTGAGTTGCTCACGGCGGTCGTTAAACCTCCAATCAAAAAAAAAAAAAAAAAAAAAAAAAAATTATGAAATGATCATGTCTAAGTGTAAAATAAACAATATTATTAATAATAGAGAGGGGAAAATCGTCAATCGCTGCTTTTAAAAGGGAAACGAACATCAAACGAATATCCAAGGAAGGTACGTAGAACTGCTGCCTTTAAGCAGGAAACTGCTTAAAAAAATATTTATGGCTGAGCTGCAATTGCAAAACCTTTGATGCTCAGGTGAACGCACAACGACGACAGCAGTGGTGTCAGGAGCACAAAACGTGGGCTGGAGATCTTTCTTTCTTTGATTGGAGGTTTAACGACCACCGTGAGCAACTCAATGGGCTATAAGCAGTCGCCCGTCCCTAATTTAGGGTCACTGGTTCCAGGGAAGGGAGAGAGCCAGTGCCGTAAGACAAACACAACATCCATGCCTGACCGGGATTCGAACCCGGACCCCTTACGGACGAATGATCAGAGGCCAGCGCCTTAGACCACTGCGCCACCGGGGCGGCTGGGCTGGAGATACACTGGCATGCAAAAAATAAGGACGAGACGGTTTCTCGAATGTAACGTCGTTCAGAAGTGCTCTACATAGACTCAAATCATACCATATGATCCCCAAGATGTAGGAATATGGGACAAGTGAGCAAAACCGTCCAAACAAGTAATCCAAAGGATACAAAGGCACTTTATTGAAAAGGTAGTTTCGAGCACACCTGGACAGAAGACAGAAACGTCCATGTGACAGGCGGCTGCCAAGAAAAATCCAGTCTTTATTAGGGGATATGACCACCCCTGACTGCGTTGCAGGATTTACAACGTCTGTCCAGGCTGAGGACGAGGTTGTCAAGGACCCGTTGAGGCATCGCGGCCCATTCCTCTTGTAGCACAAATCGCAACTGCGGAATCGTTGCTGGCGGCTGGTGACGTGCTGCCGAGCGTCTCCCTAGAAGGTCCCACACGTGTTAGATTTGATTTAGGTCCGGGGACCTTGCGGGCCAATCCATGTGTTGAATATCTTCACTCTCCAACAGCTCTGCGACAGCGACTGTATGATGAGGTGTAGCATTGTCGTCCATGCAGAGGTACTCAGGACTCACAGCACCTGTAAACAGTCGCACGTGAGGCAGGAGAACCTCGGTACAATAGCGGACACCAGTGACTGAACCTCCTTGGAAGATGTGGAAGTCTGTACGGATACGAAGAATCATACCGCCCCAAACGAGATCTCCGACATCTCCAAACCGGTCCCTTTCGATGATGTTGGAGGTGTGATTGCGTGTTCCTTGCTTTCTCCAGATGTGTATAAGTCCAGAATCGCTCCTCAGACTAAATCGGCTCTCATCCGTAAAAGAACTCGACCCTATTGCTGATGTGTCCAGTTCTTTTGTTCCTGGCACCACAGAAACCGCCGTCTCCGATGAGCAGGCGTTAATGGCACACACCGTACTGGTCGTCGTGCAAATAGACCACTTTTGTGCAGCTTCCTGGCCACGGTAAAACGCGGTAACGTACGTCCAGTTGTCTGTTGCATGTGCCTTGCGATTTCTCCCGCTGTCTGCCGTCTGTCTCTTCTCGCCTGCAGAACAATATACCGGTCATCCGCCGCCGTGGTTGCTCGTGGACGATCCCTGCTAAACTCTCGGTTAGCTGTTCCATTCACTGGAAATGCTGTCCAAGCTCGTGAAACGATGCTGTGAGCGATCCCGAACTCTTCGGCCACACTAGTCACAGTTTGACCTTCTTCCAACTTCCCAATGACGCGACCTCGGGTAAAGCCATATCACACGGTGGCAGCAACTCGACGTCGTTCAAACCGATGTACACCGTGCAATAGCTTTCCTCGAATTGCTGAGCATGATCATGATCATATGAAGAGGATTTTAGGAAGAGTGTGTGACGCCAGGTCTTAAACAACCCTTAGAAATAGGAAGCTAGGAGATTTGGGCTAGAGCGCCAGATAGGAAAGTGACACGGAAGCGAAGTAGAGAGGGTGAGGAAGACGCTCTTATTTGTTACCGGGGGGGGGGCAGTACCCTGGTTCCGACAACTTAATGTGTCCATCCGACGCACGGCGGATATTTAGTGGATCGAGCATTCGTACCTGCCTGGGATCGAACCTGAGGCCCTTTCCGTGGCAGTCACGAACGTTGCCCACTATGCCAGCCGCGGCCCCGAATCGCTGGGCGTACACCGCTCGTGTGCTTTATACCCTTCCTACACTCCCCCGCTCCCCTACGTCATGCTGCATATATGCGCATGCCCTACCGTACCGGACCCTAGTCTATCTCCTGAGTGGTATTTCGGTCCGCCGCCCCGGTGGCGCAGTGGTCTAAGGCGTTGGCCTCTGATCATTCGTTCATAAGGGGTCCGGGTTCGAATCCCGGTCAGGCATGGATGTTGTGTTTGTCTGACGGCACTGGCTCTCTCCCTTCCCTGGAACCAGTGACCCTAAATTAGGGACGGGCGACTGCTTATAGCCCATTGAGTTGCTCACGGTGGTCGTTAAACCTCCAATCAAAAAAAAAAAAAAGTATTTCGGTCCGTACTGCCTGCTGATTCCGCTGTTATGCTAATTTCTCTTCTTCGTCCTTAATTTTTGCACACCAGTGTATATGGAAGCATGTAATGTGGTCGGATGAATTCACATTAACATTATTCCCCCACCGCAGGACGTGTTTACGTGTGGAGATCACCGTTAGAAGCGTACCACCCAGACTGTCTGCTTCCAACAGTGCACCATGGTAGTCAATCTGCCACGCTCTGTATAGTCATATCGTGGTTTTCAGCAGATCCCATGATCACCTTGAAAGGACGGATGACTGACAGGACGTATGAAACCATTTTGGCCGACCAAAACCGTGCAATGGCTGAAGCATTGTTTTCTGCAGGGAATGCCATCTATCAAGATGATAACGTCCAAATTCACAGAGCTAGAAATGTCAGTAGTATAAAATGACGGGGACTGCCTCAGGGAGCAGCTCCTTCTAGCTGGAGGAACCAGCAGGAGCAGGGGCGTGGCCTCAGGCAGCCGGTAGGAGGACGAGGGAGCGTGGCACGGGTGAGGATGCGCGGTCTCCCTCCCAGTGGGAGCGCTAGTGTGTTTGGTAGATGCTTATGTGCTGCTCCTAGCGGTGCTTTTTGGAACTTTATTATTTCGTTAGATATTTGATTTTGAGAGATGGCAACGTCATAGTTAACGCTTGGGGATAGACATGGGGAATGCTAACTGGATGTTGGTGTGCCGCCCCCTAGCGGTGCTTCTTGGAACTTTATTATTTCGATGGATCTTTGATTTTGAAGAATGGCAACGACTGAGTGGCGGAAGGGGTTGCATAGGTGCTAGATATGTTCATGCTTATGTTGTACCCTCAGTACATGAAAACATTACGGCTAAAAAAATATTGAAGGGGTGAAGCACTCACCCCTCCAACATTTTTCGTTCCTGTTCGCAGTAATTATTACTGTGAACAGGAACGGAATCGTTTCTAAAGAAGCATTCCCTCGTCTCATGTAATGGAATAAAATTGAAGGGAGGAAAAACAAAACTCATTACATCTCCGCGAAAAGACTCCCTCAAAATATACAAAAAATATATGCAAAAATACATGAAGAAATAGCGTAAAAGAAATAAAAAAAATAGAGGGACATACATAGTACACGAAAACCATTTGACCACCGGACCATTTTTTACACCAAAACATCCTGAGTTCGAACCTCGCTGAGGCCATCAGATCATTTTTATGCGCTCGGGCAGGAAAAATTTACTCGCGTGACACACAACGCCTATAAAAATTCCTAACACATCAGGGAATTTCTAAAAAAAATTAGTTTTAAAAAATATTGCTTAAGTTTTTAAAAAACAATTTTACTTTCTTTTCTCCAAAAATTTGTCAGAGTTCAATAAATCTCCCGAGAAAATAAAGAAATTCCTCCGATTGCCACCAGAAGGCAGCACATAAGCATCAACACATTTATGCATCCTCCTTTACCCACTCCGTCGTTGCCATCCCTCAAAATAAAAGATCCATGGAAATATTAAAGTTCAAAGAAGCGCCACTGGGCGCAGCACATCAGCATATCCAACAGCCATGCAACCCCCTTTCCCCACTCGGTCGTTGCCATCTCTCAAAATCAAAGATCCATCGAAGGGATAAGGTTCCAAGAAGCACGGCTAGGGGGCAGCACATAAGCATCGACATATCTATACAACTCGCTTTCCCCACTCGGTCGTTGCCATTCATCAAAATGAAAGATCCATCGAAATAATAAAGTCTCAAGAAGCACCGCTAGGGAGCAGCACATAAGCATCGACCAAACACTAGCGCCAACTACGGGAGGTAGACACCGCGTGTTCTCATCCATGGCACGTCTCTTCTTCTCCTGCTGGCTGCCTCAGACCAGGCCCCCTGCTCCTGGTGGCTCCTTCTACTAGAAGGAACTGCTCCGGGAGGCAGTCTCCGTCATTTTATACTACTAATGCCTAATCATGGTTTGAGGAACATGAGGACGAACTTTTACGCTTTCCATGGTCTCCCTAATCACTAGACTTAAAAATAATCAGGGTACTGTGGTCTGTGTTGGAAAACAAATTAAGATCCCGTTATCTTCCTCCTACTTCTCTGAAGGACCTGGAACAGTTTCTGCATGAAGAATGGTGTAACATCCCACTAACCGCCATCCAGGTTCTGTGTGAGTTCATTCCCAGGAAGATTCAGGGGGATTTAAATGCTAAAGGTGGTCCAACACCATGTTAGGTACACAAAACGTTCTTTCTGCACGAAGATTGGTGTAACATCCTACTAACCACCATCCAGGTTCTGTATGAATCCTTTCCCATGAGGATTCAGGTGAATTTGAATGCCAAAGGTGGTCCCACACCATTTCAGGTACACAAAACTTTCTTTCTGCACGAAGAATGGTGTAACATCCCAGTAACCACCATCTAGGTTCTATATGAGTCCATTCCCAGGAGGATTCAGGCGGATTTGAATGCCAAAGGTGGTCCCACACCATTTCAGGTACACAAAACTTTCTTTCTGCACGAAGAATGGTGTAACATCCCAGTAACCACCATCTAGGTTCTATATGAGTCCATTCCCAGGAGGATTCAGGCGGATTTGAATGCCAAAGGTGGTAGCACACCATGTTAGGTACACAAAACTTTCTTTCTGCACGAAGATGGTGTAACATCCTACTAACCACCATCCAGGTTCTGTATGAATCCTTTCCCATGAGGATTCAGGTGAATTTGAATGCCAAAGGTGGTCCCACACCATTTCAGGTACACAAAACTTTCTTTCTGCACGAAGAATGGTGTAACATCCCAGTAACCACCATCTGGGTTCTATATGAGTCCATTCCCAGGAGGATTCAGGCGGATTTGAATGCCAAAGGTGGTCCCACACCATGTTAGGTACACAAAACCTTGTTTTCCTAAGTGTTTTCATTTCTCTGTCCAACCCCTGACGTTTTCATGAAATTCTATCTTTGTAACCCATTGACAATGTTGAATCACGTTTCTAGGAAATGTATCTTTAGGGAAACCTTTCCATGTTTCCATGAAAATGAGTCTTTTGCCCCTCTTTGACAATTTTGCAACAAGGAAGATTACATTTCTAGGAAAATAATGTTTTTTGCACCTTTACCATGTCGTGCCAGGAACTTTCCTGAAAAATATAATTACCTCTGGAAACGTAATATTTCTTGACTAAGAGTGATAATGGAAGATTACGTTTCTGCCCATCACCATACGCTAAGCGTGATGAATGACTGTATTGTAGAACACGTCATACAAAGATGTAGCTTCTTGCGTGACCAGAAAGGCATGTCGTGCTTATCTTAGCGAAGTTTGACACACTTGGCGATCGATAACCCAATAGGAAACCTCCTACGGTTTGTTTCTAGTCTTCAGTGTCATTATTTCTGTCTCTGCATTCTCTTGTATACGTCATATGGCCTGTGTACACAGCTGATTTGATGACTTGCTCATTTTGCATGTACTTCCTTTTTTGCTTCATTTTGAGCTCGTCTTTTGACAAATACGTGCTGTTAAAAATGCATACAGCCATCTGTCGATCAGTTTATTTGGACGCGACAGCGCACCATCTTAGAGTTAAATTGAATTCAATTAATAACCAAGAACTGTACACCAATTATACTCAAAATGGTATAACTATATGTGTAATCGGAATTTCTCGGCGTTGAACAGAAATAAAAGTTTCTAAGATTTCTCACATAAACCAGATGGCTTTTTCAATGAAATGTAAACACCTGCCTTAAAAAATGTGCGACCGTCCCTTTTCCAGTTTGAGTCTCCGCAGACGGAATAGTTCATGGCATCCACACTGCTTGCAGAGTGCTAAAAGTAATTACTAACCAGGAACTGTACACCATATACATATACTCAAAATAGTAATCTGAATTTATTGGCGCAGAAGGGAAATCAAAAGTTTTCAAGTTTCCGCGCATCAACCAGATGGAATTTTCAAGGAAGGTAGACAACTGCCTCAAAAAAATGTGCGACCTTCTTTAAGCGAGGAAGAATTTTTGGTGTAAAGAGCTGGCTCAAACGAGATGTTCCAATCAGTGAAGAGCCGACATTGAGTCGAAACGGTGTTCCTTGTGTCTCACTATGCCCCGTACCGAAGGAGGTCGCATTATGAACACCTGACGTACTTTGAGTGAGGAAGGATTCTTGGGTATAAAGAGCTGGCTCAAACGAGATGCTGCAATCAGTGAAGAGCCGACATTGAATCGAAAGGGTATTTCTTGTGTCTTACTATGCCCCGTCGCCGAAAAAGGTCGCATTATGAACACCTGACGGACTTTGAGTGAGGAAGGATTCTTGGGTATAAAGAGCTGGCTCAAACAAGATGTTGCAATCAGTGAAGAGCCGACATTGAATCGAAAGGGTGTTTCTTGTGTCTCATTATGCCCCATCGCCAAAAAAGGTCGCATTATGAACACCTGACGTACTTTGAGTGAGGAAGGATTCTTGGGTATAAAGAGCTGGCTCAAACGAGATGCTGCAATCAGTGAAGAGCCGACATTGAATCGAAAGGGTATTTCTTATGTCTCACTATGCCCCGTCGCCGAAAAAGGTCGCATTATGAACACCTGACGGACTATGAGTGAGGAAGGATTCTTGGGTATAAAGAGCTGCCTCAAACGAGATGTTGCAATCAGTGAAGAGCTGACATTTAATCGAAAGGGTGTTTCTTGTGTCTCATTATGCCCCGTCGCCGAAAAAGGTCGCATTATGAACACCTGACGTACTTTGAGTGAGGAAGGATTCTTGGGTATAAAGAGCTGGCTCAAACGAGATGTTGGAATCAGTGAAGAGCCGACATTGAATCGAAAGGGTGTTTCTTGTGTCTCACTATGCCCCGTCGCCGAAAAAGGTCGCATTATGAACACCTGACGTACTTTGAGTGAGGAAGGATTCTTGGGTATAAAGAGCTGGCTCAAACGAGATGCTGCAATCAGTGAAGAGCCGACATTGAATCGAAAGGGTATTTCTTATGTCTCACTATGCCCCGTCGCCGAAAAAGGTCGCATTATGAACACCTGACGGACTATGAGTGAGGAAGGATTCTTGGGTATAAAGAGCTGCCTCAAACGAGATGTTGCAATCAGTGAAGAGCTGACATTTAATCGAAAGGGTGTTTCTTGTGTCTCATTATGCCCCGTCGCCGAAAAAGGTCGCATTATGAACACCTGACGTACTTTGAGTGAGGAAGGATTCTTGGGTATAAAGAGCTGGCTCAAACGAGATGTTGGAATCAGTGAAGAGCCGACATTGAATCGAAAGGGTGTTTCTTGTGTCTCACTATGCCCCGTCGCCGAAAAAGGTCGCATTATGAACACCTGACGTACTTTGAGTGAGGAAGGATTCTTGGGTATAAAGAGCTGCCTCAAACGAGATGTTGCAATCAGTGAAGAGCCGACATTGAATCGAAAGGGTGTTTCTTGTGTCTCATTATGCCCCGTCGCCGAAAAAGGTCGCATTATGAACACCTGACGTACTTTGAGTGAGGAAGGATTCTTGGGTATAAAGAGCTGGCTCAAACGAGATGTTGGAATCAGTGAAGAGCCGACATTGAATCGAAAGGGTGTTTCTTGTGTCTCACTATGCCCCGTCGCCGAAGAAGGTCGCATTATGAACACCTGACGGACTTTGAGCGAGGAAGGATTCTTGGGTATAAAGAGCTGGCTCAAACGAGATGTTGCAATCAGTGAAGAGCCGACATTGAATTGAAAAGGTGTTTCTTGTGTCTCACTATGCCCCGTCGCCGAAGAATGTCGCATTATGAACACCTGACGGACTTTGAGCGAGGAAGGATTCTTGGGAATAAAGAGCTGGCTCAAACGAGATGTTGCAATCAGTGAAGAGCCGACATTGAAGTCGAAAGGGTGTTTCTTGCGTCTCACTATGCTCCGTACCGCCGAAGGTCACATTATTAACACCTGAACGACTATGAGTGAGGAAGGATTCTGGGGTATAAAGAGCTGGATCAAACGAGATGTTGCAATCAGTGAAGAGCCGACATTAAGTCGAAAAGGTGTTTCTTGTGTCTCACTATGCCCCGTCGCCGAAGAATGTCGCATTATGAACACCTGACGGACTTTGAGCGAGGAAGGATTCTTGGGAATAAAGAGCTGGCTCAAACGAGATGTTGCAATCAGTGAAGAGCCGACATTAAGTCGAAAGGGTGTTTCTTGCGTCTCACCATGCCCCGTACCGAAGAAGGTCGCATTATGAACAACTGACGGACTTTGAGCGAGGAAGGATTCTGGGGTATAAAGAGCTGGATCAAACGAGATGTTGCATTTAGTGAAGATCCGACATTGAGTCGAAAGTGTGTTTCTTGTGTCTCACTATGCCCCGTAGCGAAGAAGGTCGCATTATGAACATCTGACGGACTTTGAGCGAGGAAGGATTTTCCTACCGAAACACTGACGCTCGTACTGGAAGAAACGCCAATGTAGTATGCAACTGGAAGTCACTTTGGATGGACGTTGACCTTGGGCGACTGGTGCAAGTCATCTACAAACACTTCAAGTATTTTGGAGCTGTCTCCAGAGATTGTTGACAAGCCTTCGACACACACGAGCCAACTTTCCACCCCTCTTTGGGATTGCCCGGCCGTCAGTCTCCCATCACATGTAATCGCTTAAACAGTATCTGTGGGACATTTTCAAGAAAACATGTCCTCTATTTGCAGTTTGAGACCAGATCAGATCAAAAGTTGAGGGTTTAAAATTTTGAAGCACACACTTCAATAATTATGAAAAACTCGTGTTTACTGGGACCTTAAATTGTTTAGTCACCAACACACGAGCATCTAGAGTCTTTGGAAGACGGGAAAAAACGTAACACCGTAGGTTCAACGGTCTTGAAAGGAAAACCGAACAGGCTTTCTGACAGAAAAGGATTAAACTCATCGTGATGAAAAATTAGAGTTTAAGAGAATATGCATTGCCTTAGCTGGCTAAATGCTAAGCCGGAGAAAAAGCTAACTTTGCTGCTGAACAGTACTCTCCCTTAAATTTTATATCGGGGGTCATGCATACGTTCATCCCGCTTTTTTCGCCGCACTACAGGAATGTATTACATCAGAAAGGAAAATCGAATCGATCAACTATGTATCCCCCTCCCATTGTATACGAAGGTATCCCAACGTCTAGATAGGTCTGCAATTTCCTTCTTGAAAACACGTGATCCGCCTTGGTGGCGCAGTGGTCAAAGCGATGGCCTATTGATCATTCGTCCGAAAGGGATCCGGGTTCGAATCCCGGTGACGCATGTATGTTGTGTTTGTCTTACGGTATTGGCTCACTCCCTTCCCTGGAACCAATGACCCTATATTAGGGACGGGTGACTGCTTACAGCCCATTGAGTAGCTAACGGTGGTCACTCTCCAACAGCTGTTGGATAGCCGCTGTGCGATAGCCGCTGTGTGATGAGGTGTAGCGTGGTTGTCCATGAAAAGGAACTCAAGACCCACAACATCTCTAAACAGACGCACGTGAGGCACGAGAACCTCGGTACAATGGCGGACAGTAGTGACTGAACCTCCTTGAATATGTGGAGGTAAGTACGGCTACCAAGCATTATACCGCCTCAAACGAGAACTCCGCCACTTCCAAATCGGTCCCTTTCGATGATGTTGGAGGTGTGATTGTGTGTTCGCTGTTCTCTCCAGATGTGTATACTTCCAGAATCGCTCGTCAGACTAAATCGGCTCTCATCCGTAAAGAGAACTCGACCCCATTGTTGATGTGTCCATTTCTTGTGTTTCTGGCACCACAGAAACCGCCGTCTCCGATGAGCAGGCGTTAATGGCACACACCGTACTGGTCGTCGTGCAAATAGACCACTTTTGTGCAGTCTCCTGGCCACGGTAAAATGCTTTAACATACGTCCAGTTTTCTGTTGCATGTGCCTTGCGATTTCTCCCGCTGTCTGCAGTATGTCTCTTCTCCGCTGTAGGACAATATACTGGTCGTGCGCAGCCGTGGTTTTTGATCATGGACAACCAGTGCTAAACTCTCGGTTAGCTGTTCCTGTCACTGGAAATGCTGTTCAAGCTCGTGAAACGATGCTGTGAGCGATCCCGAACTCTTCGGCCACACTAGTCACACTTCGACCTTCTTCCAACTTGCCAATGACGCGACCTCGTGTAAAGTCATCCAGATGTCGTCTACTGGATTGCCTGTTGGCCATATCACACGGTGGCAGCAACTCGACGTCGTTCAAACCGATGTACACCGTGCAATAGCTTTCACCGAATTGGTGAGCGTACCTCCGCCCGTGTGCTTTATACCCTTCTGTCACTCCACCGCCCCACACCTACGTCATGCTGCATATATGCGCATGCCCTACCATACCGGACCCTAATCTATCTCCTGAGTGGTCTTTCGGTCAGTCCTGCTCGTTCCGCAGTTATGCTAATTTCTCCTCTTCGTACTTAATTTTTGCACACCAGTGTATTATTATTATATTGCATTTACATCTTGTATATTCTGTAGACGTTATTCCAGCTTGAAGAAGCCACCAATTGGTGGCGAAAGCTCGTACGTCTCAAACTAAGTACAATGCTAATAGGTGAAATATGCCTCGTACAGGTGGGTGAAGGACATGAGTTAAGTGCCTGCTGTACGTAGAAACATACGCCAGTAAGTCGAATGAAAGTTCTTCATTGCACGTGATCGGGTTGGTTAAGATCTCAATGGATTCCCTTATAGCAGTGGCCTTAGCATTTGTGTAAGAGGCGACTTTCTTCATGTTGTCCCATTGAGGAGTGGCTGAATGGGTTGCGACTTTATTCGCTAATCTGTATTTATTCTTCCTGCTCCAACGTCTCTCTTGTCCTCCGCTAGTCTCAGTCAACGTCTCTCTTGTCCCCCGCTAGTCTCAGTCAACGTCTCTCTTGTACTCCTCTAGTCTCAGTCAACGTCTCTCTTGTGCTCCGCTAGTCTCAGTCAACGTCTCTCTTGTGCTCCGCTAGTCTCAGTCAACGTCTCTCTTGTGCTCCGCTAGTTTCAGTCAACGTCTCTCTTGTGCTCCTCTAGTCTCAGTCAACGTCTCTCTTGTGCTCCGCTAGTCTCAGTCAACGTCTCCTTGTGCTCCGCTAACTCTCCTCTGCTCACTCCAGTCTGAGCTTGGACTGTCCGAGTCTCAGCCACGAACTCGACAGACTGAAATCCCGTATAGATTATAGTTGAAAACCGTGCAATAGCACCTATCAAGACGGGACTGCGTTCCCATAGGGAATGTGTGACGCTGACTGTGCGTCGTGTGAGCCTGTAAAACTACCATTGTAGTGAAATTAATCATAATGTGTCTGTGTTAATTGCTATGTTTGTTTATCAGTGTGAATAAAGGCCTTTGGGCCCAAAAAAGTTCTGGTGGCGAACTGATCTCCCAGGGAAGTCAAGTCTTGATAGTCCACGCGGTCCAACGTGTGTGACCTCCCCAGTTTACACCACCTGTTGGTGTGTCCGAATTTGTGGCTCATCAAGGGAGATTGATACCGTAACGCTTACGTCAAAGTAATCGTGCAAAGTGAGATCGAATAACTCTGTGGAGTCCACAAGTGGACGGTGCAGGACAATTGAATCATCATCCTTACCTAGAAAGAGCGCTTTGTCATGCCCACATATTCTTTAATAGATCCTTGGGAGTAAATAAGCGGTATAGTGTACACTCCGGCGTTTAAAAGATCTGTGTCAGTGTTCCGTTTGGAGGTGAGGATTGTGGCAAGTGTTTTAGGTCCCCTCACTCCGATGTCAAGTCCATTAATCAGTTCACTGGACTCACTCCGATGTCAAGTCCAGTCATGCCGATCACATGCAGTGAAGAACTTTCATTTGACTTACCTTTTGCATGGCGCATGTTTCTACGTACAGCACGCACCTAATCCATGTCCTTCACCCGCCTGCACGATGCATACTTCACCTTTTAGCATTGTACAGGTTGTCCACAATGTCCCTGTAATAAGAAATGTAAGTGAGCTATGTATCTGTTGTATGATATACATGTTGAGTTATGGTCTGTATTGTGTTTATTTACAGATTAGGTACCGGAATCATGTGTGATACCAGCGAATACACCTTGGAATAGCGCATTGTTCTCAGTGTCTGGGTACACCAACGTCCACACACAGGGAAGACAATGCGTGACGTGCGTGCCGATTTCCAACATCGATTCGACGAAGAGGCCTCTCCAAAACAGACTCTTCTGCGGTGGGAACATAAACCCTTCGAAGCAGGCAACATCAAGGATAAACCACGAACGGGAAGACCATCAACCAGAGTGCAACAGTGTCAAGCGGTCGAGGAATCAGTTATCAGGTCACCGACGAAGTCGCTCCGCAAACGATCGGCGGAGCTTGGAATACCACGAACGACACTGCATAAGCACATGAAGAATGACCTGAATTGGCAAGCATATCGCGCGATGTTCGTTCAGGAGTTATCAAACATCGATTTAAACTGCAGACGGGATGCATGTGCAATGATGCTTAAAACATTTGCCACAATCCCAAAACATGGAAAGGTCATTTTCAGTGATAAATGTGCGATATACCGCAGCTGCCGATCACGGAACGTTGTGTTCCAAGGTCCAAAGAAAACCCACATTATGTCGAAGAATTGGAACATCATCCTCCGCATGTCATGATATGGGCTGCAACGAAAAGTCGACATCTGTTTGGACCGTATTTCTTTGATGGTCCAGTGAATCAGAAAACTTATCTGGATATGCTGCAAATCTGGTTTGTGCCACAATCTGGAAATCTTGGCATTATGAATGACGTATGGTTCCAACTGGATGGGGCACCCACCCATTACGCAATCGCTATTCGGGAATACCTTGGTGAGGTCTTTCGGGACCGTTGGATCGGCTGAGGTTCGGCAGTGCTGCCCGTTCCACTTGAATGGCCACCTCGAAGCACAGATCTCTCAACGTGTGATAATGCCCTTTGGGGATTTCCTAAAGGAGGTTGTTGCACAGCAGCGCTACCAAACCACTGATGAACTTAAACAAGCAGCGAGACGTGTTTTCTCTCGTATCACCACGCAACTGTTTCGGAAAATGTCCCACAGAACATGGCGTAAAATAATTCTCTGTCACGAGAATGACGGAGCCCAAACGCATCCAAGGTTAATAGACAGTAAGGTGTGCTCATCCTGCCTCCCTCGCAGCGGAAGTGCCGGTCCCTTACGTAGTGACGTCAGTGTACCACACGACGCAGTCAGCAGGACGGATAGATTGTTAATACAATTGAAGCACTCGCGGGAGAAATGTCAACAACTTTTTACTCAAATACGCTCTGAATCTGAAAGCTTGCAACCAAAATGTAATGCAAAAGCACATCTGTCATATAATCAGAAAAAACGGACATCCATGTGAATATTTTATTTAGAGTAAACCGAGAATGTGAAGAAACTTATTATGCATTTCTTTCATTTTTTTTTTTCAAATCTGTTTAATCTAAATATCTAAATAGGATATTGACATGACACTAAGGAAAAGTGCAGGGACAGTTATTATACCTTCTAATTTATTTATATGCAACTGTAACAGTCTTTAAATAAATTCAAAAGAAGGAAAAAAACTTATAAGATTATGCTGTCAGAACCTCATGAAGAAATCCTTTTATGCGGAACAAATAAAAACTTGAGTAGCATTTCACTGACTTGCTTAATTAAAAAGTTGGAAATTAATTTCACTAAATGCTCTGTCATTATTTGTAACTAATCGCTGAACAGAAAAGTTAAAATCATGGATCTTTGCAATTTTTGTTTGTTTGTTTCTTTAGTCATATTTCATTCGCTAAATTTTGAGAACTTTAAGAATCGGGACATTATTTAACGTAAAAAAATTGTAGGGCGTTTTTCTTTCCAACAATGGTAGGGCGTTTTGCCTTCCAACAACGCGCATCTGCGAAAAAGTGTTGTAAGCCTCATTCAGAAGTTGAAATTGCTGTTGATTGTTACCTAAAGCACATCGGAATGGTTTGTCTGAGAATGGTTGCCTCGAATTCATTGTATCAAAAAATCTGTCAACAACAAGAATAAAATTTGCTGCTTCATCATCTTCGGGAAATAAATATTTGATGGCATTTCCAACACGCTCCGAAAGCAACTGTACAGCATAACGAACAATCTGCCTATTTGCTCCTTTAACACGTATGTGTGTTTCACTCATATTATACGCTATTTTTAATTCCTTACTGTCCTTCTCTAATAGCTTTTCAAATAGGGAGCAATGTATCACTATATTTCTTATTTTTATGCCACTGTCCAAAATATGGTTTCGCAATAACTTTACCATATGCGGAATGTCAGCAAATACATTTATATGTCTGTTTTTGTCGAAAGGATTTTCAAAGAACGGACTCTCAGGCGATATAGCCAATTCTTTCCATAATTTCTGGTTTAAAGCTCCCAGATCTGAAGTAAGAGCAAATACAGGAAACATGATATTTTCTACGGCACAAATTACTTTCATTAATATTTCTCTGAGACTGGAACCACTAACGTCAAAATCGTAAAATACTGGTTGTTTCCAGGGATTAACAAGTTCTCTTGCCATGAATACCAGTACGTACATACACCGTCCTATAACTTCATCTGTTTCAATATTATATCACATTTTGCTGGAAACTTTCATTTGATCTATAGAAATTACACATGTTCTTTCGGCTTCAGTCATTTGCATTCCTTGGCTCTGCATCAGTTTTAAAGTTTTGGCTTGAATTCCAGGTGAACATTTAATTGTAGCTACCCATCGGCGCAGCGTTGACAAAGCAGGAAGCGGAATATTAACTTTATTTCTCAAGTAGTGATATGCTCTCCTGGAAACAGTTCTTAATGTTATTGCAGCTGCAATATCAGTAGAATTACCAAACAATCCGTTTTTGGCCTAACAAAACCCTTATCTGTCCTGGAGTAAACACTTTAGAAAGCAAATTTTTTATGCACATTTCTCTGTCTTTTTTCTCATCTTTCTGTAACCTTCGCAATTCTAATAATTCTTTCAGCATTTGATTCTGTTTTACTTTGAGGACTTTTACACGTAAAGTTAGACTATGGTTTGAAGAGCTCAAATATAATATTTGTTTTTTCAGCTTTTCATTTTCCTTCATCAAAATATAATTTTCCTTCAATAGAATTTCATTTTCTGTTTTCAGGTCTTTCATACATTCAATTTCAGTATTTTCATTATTGGCACTCCACATTGGCACTTCCAAAATTTCCTCTGCATTATCAGAGTTTATCAAATCGCCAACAAGATCAGTTCGTTTCCTTTTCTCCTGTCTGTTCTTTCTCTCTGAATTAGAATTTACATTAAAGTTTCCCGGGAGGTTTAAACTTGGTACAGCTGTGTCCTTTAGAATTTTGCGGATAGGCAAACCTAGAAGTTCATTCCTTAAATCGCGTTCGTAGTCTTCCTCAGGAAAATGTCCCGAACAAATAGCTGAATTCATTTCGTTGAAACTGTCAGCTCGTTTGCATCTCAATTTCCATGTTTTACGCAAAACTTCATTTTTCGGAAACCTATGGTAATGAATGCCATTCCTTCTGGTTTTCGAATAATAATTTTGACACGTTGCTATTGCGCACGAACCAGGCATGTTCAGTATGACCAAGGAAAAGATAATTTGTTTGCTACAAATACCTAGCTTCAAATGAGACAATGTAGATTTCAGACCCTGAACCAGAAAAACGAGAGCAAGCAGATTTAGGCATATGGGGTGTGCAGATCTCCGGGACTGTGACGTCACAAAGGCGACCCCTCAGACAGTGCTCAGCGGAAGTGTCGGATAAGCATAACCTTGGAGTCTACTAACTTTGAAACGCATCCACTGATGTTTAAGGATGCCTCAACATATAACTCAAAATATACATCATACAACAGATACATAGTTCACTTACATTTCTTATTACAGGTGGATAACAAGACATTGTGGACACCCTGTACTTAGTTTTCTGTTTATATTATTGCTATATTGTATTAAATCCTGTATATTCTTCAGACGTTATTCCATCCTGAAAAAGCCACCCATTGGTGGCGAAAGCTCGCACGTCTCTTTACTGTCTATTACGCCAAATAAATGGATTTTCACACGAATCGTTACAAATTTCTATACTGGAGACTAACTCATAACTGGCGCAACGATTGGATCGATTGCATCATTCTATGAGCAGCGCCTGCGATGTGTGCAAAACTTTTGAAATGACCTTTACTTTATATAGCATTTAAAATCTTTATATTTTAATCGAAAAATATAAACAAGAAAAAAATCGCATGTAAGCCAAATATCCTCTGACCTTATTTTTGTTTTCTGCAGTAAGAAAAATGACATCAGAAAATTTCCGCTGTATTCCATCCATTCTGAGGACGAAATGCATGTGGACAAAGTGAACGATGAGGGAAATGAAAATTGGACTAAAGGATAGGGAACCCAAAGTGAAATGGTAATCATTAATTTGAACTGGATTACGCTTTGTCCCTGTGTTTCGCACCTTGAGCGCGTGACGTCACAAGAGTCACAAGATGGTTGCCAATTTGGAGTGGAAAATTACCGGTTCGCCCGCGGCAAAATCAGTATAGCTCGAGGATGCGTACGCGTAGGACGTTGGGTGAGGTGTGGTTTAACAGAGCTCGACGAGCACTGTGATATAAAACACTCATAGTGACAACAGGGAAAGAACTTGAAAAAATATACAGTGACGAAGGGTTGAACTTAAACAAATTTTCGGTAAAATTTCAAAAATGTCGAAATATCTTCAAAACAAAAAGGTAAATCAATAATTAAAACAGACATTTGATGTTGACTAGGAACATCAAACAGAAGACATAGTTCTTTCCACGTTTATGAAGCAACCTGTAAAATTGGCTTAGAAGTTAGTGCGTGTGAGTCTGGAGGAATTCGATGCCGCTGTGGCACAGTGGAAGCATATCCGGTGGGTAACTGGAAGACCCTGGGTTCGATTCTCGGTGGAGGCCAATGAGAATGTTTCCGTGACTCACTCATAAACGTGGAAAGAGCGATATGTTCTGTTTGATGCTCCTAGTCTACGTCAAATGTCTGTATTAATTATTCATTCGCCTTCTAATTATTTGTTCAGTTGCTGCTTACCATCTTTGGCGAATCCCCAGCATGGTGCGGTGTTCCAAGAAGCAACCTGTGAAATTGGCTTGACAATTAGTGTATGTGAGTCTGGAGGAATTCAAGACCGCTGTGGTGCAGTAGAAGCATATCTGGCGCGTAACTAGAAGGCCCTGGGTTCGATTCTCCGTGGCGGCCAATGATAATTTTTCTGTGACTCACTTATAAACGTGGAAAGAGCGATGCCCTCTGTTTGATGTTCCTGGTCCACGTCAAATGTCTGTATTAATTATTCATTCGTCTTCTAATTATTTGTTCAGTTGCTGCTTACCATCTTTGGCGAATCCCCAGCATGGTGCGGAGCTCCAAGGAGCAACCTGCCAAATTGGCTTGGAAGTTAGCGTGTGTGAGTCTGGAGGAATTCGAGGCCGCTGTGGTGCAGTGGAAGCACATCTGGCGCGTACCTGGGAGACCCTGGGCCCGATTCCCGATGGCGGCCAATGATAATTTTTCCGTGACTCACTTATAAACGTGGAAAGAGCGATGGCCTCTGTTTGAAGAAGGTAAATGCCTATCGTAAACACTTACAAAGTGAAAAAAGAATAAATGAGAAATCCAAAAAGGCCCGTATGACAGCAGCAGAAGGAATGCGGAGGATGAGGCAGCGTGGATAAGTTAAGGCGAGTACCAGTCACACAGACACCTGAACGCCTAACGCCAGTTCACGGGCAATGGATGTCTACAATGAGATAGAACCGATGGAATGCGACGAAATACAAGCATATAAGACGTTTGAGAATCGCGATTTAGCGTTTATAACCCATTGGTGTCTGGTGACGAAGCACTTTGAAAAGTCGTTCTATGGTAACAAGTTGGGGTTTGTTTGTGGTGTTTGCGATCGCATATGATTCCAGAATGATTTAAACCGGCCCAATGCAGCTATGTTGGAATTTTTACAACAGGAATTCACAGATGAAGACGTTTAACAGTTTATGTTGTGCTCAAACTGCTGGACATCAGTAAAGCAAGGAAATGTGCCAACGTTGAGTAAGAGTAACGGCTTCACGTATCACGCTCCGACTACTTGGCACTTATGGAGACTTGGATGGATAAAGACAAAACCGTCGACATACCCGCTTCAAACGCATTGAGTACAAAGTGTGCGACAGACACGGCGATGACGACGACCAACAGCACAGTACGAGTCGCGGCACAGACAAGAAGAAGCGTAGTCGACTCTACAGTGGCATGGCAGTCTTCAAGAATCAGAAATCGTGCAGGGCTCCTGCCGCTAGACCTGTTCCACGACGGCCACTACTAGACCCGTTCCACGACGGCCAACACCAAAGTATTCTCGATTCAATTGTCTACAGGATATTCATGTCGGCAAAGGCGTACTACTGAAAGTTGAGATACCCAACCAATTCAAATTAGTTCTAGTGTCAGTCTATATTCATCAACAGACACCCCTCAACTACATCGAGATGGTTCTCTTTCAACTTATGCTTTACTACACAGAGCATGTCAGAACAATAGTTAGCGACGATCCCAACATGACACTTATGCTCACCGGAGACTTTAACAATGAGGCTCCGAACGATTCTCTGAAACAGTTTCTGAACGAGAAGTTCAGATTGATGTTGGCCACGGATCCAACTGACTTCACAACTTTTAAGAATACCACGATAGACTTAACGTTCTCTAGAGATATAAGTATAGCATGTAAGTTTTACGTATCGTACTACTCCTACCATTGTCCTGTCTTCAACAAAATTTTACAAATCAGTCAGCATTGGGAGAAATAAATAAAATAAAAGACATGCAAGTTCGTTTGCGCTCATTTCTTTCTTATCAACCCAACAAACACCCCGCCCTGACAATACCGCCTGGGTAAGACGTTTTCCGCCAAAAACCTCAGCGGTAGTGACCCCAAAACTACCTACCCCTAATTTTTTATACACCGCTGCAGCTCTGGCATATGGGGCTGAAACGATATACAATACAACACACTGCAAATGTTGGGGGAGGAGGGGATCAACAATATTGTGGCATCGAAAGTGACGATCGCTAAAGCCGATACTACACTACCTACCAAGAAGTAATTGGACACCTGTGATAGCAAAGGAAAACGAAGTTTATTAACCTTCAATAGTTGGTGGAGCTTCCACGAGCGGCGATTACAGCTGCGCATACTCTCAACCAGGCGTTGTACGACGGCTAGCGGTATTTTCTTCCACTCGGCTTGGAGAAGACAGGTAAGTTCCTTCACCGATTTCGGACCGGGGAGGGGGGCACCTCTTAAGTCGACGCTCCAACTCGTCCCAGAGGTGCTCGATAGGGTTAAGGTCCGGGCTCTGCGCAGCACAGTATTTTCGATTTACCCCATTGTCACCATACCAAGCCATGGTAGACCTCGCAACATGACATGTGGCATTGCCATCCTGAAAGTAACATGGGTCCACCCCGTAAAACTGCCACAACGCAGGAAGCGCATGGTCATCCAAAATGGTGCAGTAGGTCTCGGCGTTGAGTCTACCAGGAATTGCGACCAAGGGTCCAGTGCCATACCAGGAGAAAAAACCCCATAGCATAATTCCACCGCCGCCGAACTTCACAGTTGGCACAATACATTCCGTCAGGAGGCGTTCTCTAGGCAGACGCCAAACCCAGACCCTGCCATCCGAGCGGTAGAGGTTGAACCTTGATTCGTCGCTCTAGAGAACCTGTTTCCACTGTTCAACGGTCCACTGTCGACGTTCTTTGCACCACGTTAGCCGAGCAGCGCTATTGGACTTGGTGATCAAAGGCTTGTGGGCGGCAGCACGTTCATGATACCCGAGCAGATGGGCTTCCTTACCGATGGTATTCATCGAAGGAACACTCACGGATGCCTATTGAAACTCCTCGCGGATGTGGCCCAACGATTTGGTGCGGTTATTCCGAATTTCTCTGGCCAGCACCCGTCGGTCTCTAACTCCCAGTTTTGTGGGTCTGCCGGGTCGGGACACATTCCGACAGTCACCTCTCATCTTCCACTTGCCAATCACGTAGGCCACTGTCGATTTTGGGTACTTCGCAACTCGCTGGATATGTCACGTATGGATCGGTCATTTCTGTGATACCCGACGATTACACCTTTCTCGAAATCAGAGAACTCCGAACTGCGTGGCATCTTGCATGCGATTGGTTACGTTGTTGTTTCCCACACGATATTTAACGGCGGCGGCCGTGACGTGTATCAGGACCGCAGATATCGTCGATTGCAGGGGTGTCCAATTACTTGTTGGTATATAGTGTATCTCTGGGAGCATGGCGGTTTGCTCTAACCTTCATTCTTTGTGAAGCAACACTACTTTGATGGATGCAATGTTCTCCCTTTCCCTTAACGACTCGCTAAATTTTCTTTCTTCCGCTGTTTTGCTTTTCCCGATCTTAATCTCTCGCAGCGTCTGTTTACTGGGCAGATTCACTTTCGCAAATCACGTGCTCCGACATAAAATCTCGGGCATCAGTCTCAACGACGGAGTTAATGAGATTGTAAAACAAAGTTGACAACTGGCGAACAATTAAACAACCACCGCACTTCCAGTTAGAAGAAATTTGTTCTTGTTTAAGAAGAGTCATATCTATAGCTGCAAGCAACAATGAAATCTCGGTTTACCTAACTCTCTCGGATAGATAACGATTTAGCCATCCTTAAGTAAAACAAATATAATTTAAGCTGCAGGGGTGAGAGAATTGCCGAGGTGGAGATTATGAGCAGAAAGGGGAGCAAGAATTCATTCACTTAGAGCACGAAAATTGTTCTCCGTCAGCGTCATTCCTTAATTAGTAGCTTAAACTTAACTTCGCACATTTTTATCCTCCGGAGCTCATTTATCTGGATATAACAAAAGAGCTTTAAATAGCTCGAGGAATTTTTCTTTCGCCACAAGAATTCCTAACGAAATTAGTCCTGATTTCCCAATTTACACCTCATGGAAAAGTTCCTAGTCTTTTGAATTTCCGGGGGTATAATTCCTGCACGCCAACAGTTATCTGAGTTTAAAACTCCTTTTGATGTCGTACGGCAGGGAGTTTCATTCTTCCATTGGAAAATAAATGCAATCAACGTATTCTCAAATTTCTTCTCCTACGAGATATTTTAAGCACTTCAGATAAATTTTATTACCGTGTTGTGTCATACAAACATAATGAAGTAGGGGTGAAGGACATTTTTTGGAGACTTCCAAACATTCTCTCTTGTACCCATGGCAATTTTAAGCAGCTAATTATCATTTACTACACTGACGGAAAAAAATCCGAACACCAAGAAGGGGTTGTGTTAGATAAACGACAGTTTTTAGGCGGTGAGAGTACATCTGTAAGATGACGTCTATGCAAATTTTGCGCTCTGCGCATACGTGTGGCGCTAGTAGCGCCCCTCGGAACATGCAAAGCAGGTTTGCTGTAAATACGCGCGGTAACGTTCGTGAGCGTTAGTTATCGTTGAGATTCGACGTACTGTGTAGATGTTAGTCAAGAATGCCTTTAAGAAGACGAAGAAGCCATTATCAATAGATCACGGAGTTTGAACGAGGTCGTGTAATACGGCTACGAGAAGGTGGATTTTTTTTCCGCAATATTGCAGAACGACTTAGCAGGAATGTAGCCACTGCGCATGATTGTTGGCAGCGGTGGTCAAGGGAAGATACTGCCTCAAGAAGATCGGGTACCGGCGGGCCACGTGGCACTACTGAGAGGGAAGACCGCCGTGTACGGCATATGGCCGTGGCGCATCGTATCGCGTCTGCGTCAGCAATTCGAGCTGCAGTTGCCACCACAGTGACACAACGAACAGTTACAAATCGGTAACTTGAAGGACAGCTCCGAGCCAGACGCCCTGTAGCGTGCATTCCACTTACTCCAAACCACTGCCGTTTGCGACGTCAGTGGTGTCAAGCTATAGCTCATTGGAGGACGGAGTGGAGATCTGTTGTGTTTTCTGATGAAAGCAGCTTCTGCCTGGGTGCCAGTGATGGCCGTGTGTTGGTTAGAAGGAGGCCAGGTGAGCGCCTGCAACCAACCCGTCTGCGGCCGAGACACACTGGACCTACACCTGGAGTTATGGTCGGGGAGCAATTTCCTATGACAGCAGGAGAACTCTCGTAGTTATCCCACGCACCCTGACGGCACAGTTGTACGTCGGTCTGGTGATTCAACCTGTTGTGCTGCCATTCATGAACAGCATTCCAGGGGGTGTTTTCCAACAGGATAACGCTCGCCCGCATACCGCTGTTGTAACCCTACATGCTCTACAGAGTGTCAACATGTTGCGTTGCCATGGCCTGCTAGATCACCAGATCTTTCACCAATCGAGCACGCATGGGACATCATTGGACGACAACTCCAGCGTCACCCCCAATCAGCATTAACCGTCCCTGTATTGACCGACCAAGTGTAACAGGCATGGAACTCTATCCCACAAACTGACATCCAGCACCTGTACGACACAATGCATGAACGTTTGCGTGCTTGCATTCAACATTCTGGCGGTTACACCGGTTATTAATGTACCAGCATTACACATTTAAAATGGCTCTTCTCGCGCTTACAATAAGCTGTGATCTTGAAACCTTAATCGATTAAATATGTTACCTATACAAATTTATTGCCGCCATTTCATTCCTCTACAACTATTTTTTCGTGGTGTTGGGATTTTTTTCCGTCAGTGTATTTCGCAAACTTCTTCCACTTGCAATAGGGCGGTGCTATAGAGATGAAGCACGTGTCAAGACAACAAATCAGCGTTTAATGCATTCCGCCGGTTTATTTTAGCATTTAATACATTCCGTCGTTGGTTTATGCCGTCTCACTACAATATCCTCATGGCTCCAAGCGATACTACATTGGGATGACTAAACGTTCATTTAGAATTAGAGTCAATGAGCTTAAGAGGGACATAAAGAACGGCAAATTAACCACGGCCATATCCAGAGAAGTCCAGTTCAAGTCCGCCGATCCTATGTGGGACGACATGAAGAAATTAGCTGCCTACTCTACTCCTAAATCCACTGCCATTCGGGAAACATTGGAGATCATTACCAACGATGAGGCCTGCAATGATAGCGTCTCGGTAGAATTACCACGAATTTGGAACCAATTCATCAAATAATGAATGCCTTTTATTTTCCTCCAAGGATTCCGCGTGCAATACGAACATGATGTCTCGTGTTTTTATTGAATAATTACGTTCACATCTCTTCATTTATTGTCAAGTCAACTCACCGCGTTCAAATTGTTGAAACGTTGTATTATCCAGTTTGCTGTCTACCTTCCTTGAGAAAGTCATCTGGTTAATGTGCGAAAGCTTCGAAACCTTGATTTTATATACGCCAATAAATTCGGATAACTAGTATAGTTGTACTATCTTATATTTTGTGCACATTTTATTATTATTTTATTTGGACAACAATGCGAATTATTGCCATTTTTAGCAACTATCCTTTAATTTTTCACTCCAAGTGCTTCTACTAACCCCGAGTCTACTATCCTCTCCTGCTTGCTTTCCTGAAGTTTTTCTCGCACGCGTCTTTCATTTGTTTCCCGTTCTGTTTCAGAAGAATAAGTAAATCACTCGATAGTTTTTATAACACTGATATATGTTTTCAGTCTTTCGAGATTAAGTTTCATTTGCACAAATGTTAATCTCATTCGGTAAAATCTCAGCGTTAGTAAGGAAATAAAAAAAAATTAATAAAACTTAAATTCTTCAAGTTGTCGAGGAACGAAATTGTTTTTAATTACACTGTGACATCTGCGCTGTAATCACTGGAAATACGTCATCCTGAGAACAACATTTTCGAAAGTATTTAAAAAGTTTGTTTCTCGGAGTTTAAAGTCTTTTTGAAGAAAATGAAGGATAAAACACGATAAAAAAGAAGATATCTTTCCTCTTCAGAATTAAGGAATTCAAAAACATGAAAGATTAAATTTAACTATGCATAACACATCTATAAATCTGGATGTCATATTTTGTGTGAAAGCTATTAAATCCTGAATTAGTATTAATTATTGAACAAAGCAAAAGTGTTGTCCAAGAAAACATTTATTATTCATTAATCCTGCATAATTCCTTAAGGATTTTGTTTCCTGCTTTGCAATTAAATGAAAGTTATTTAATTTATTCGCACTTGTACATCATTGCAGCAAGCACGATCTGTTGATATTCATTTTTTATAAGAATTGCTTCTTAGGAGCGTATAAATGATTCAGAAGTATTATGTCTCTTTCTTAGAAATACCAAACAGAAGGCAGCAAAGGATGCATCGTTATTTTTGCTTAACATAATTGCAGTTATTTCTCTACTACTTTTAATTCAATTGCTATACATTTGCGTTGGGATTTTCTATGATTTTCATTTGGACAAACTGAAAAAAAAATCTGCTTGAAAATATAAATATTTATTTTCAGTTTGGTTTATTTATTTGCCATCTTACACATACTACAGATTCTTAATAATAAACCAAAAATAAAAGAAACTAAATGAAAATCGCATTATATATTACACAGTCGCGACGTATTATTGCGACCACCTACAACGCGTAGCCAATGAAAGCAGGCACGTGTCGTGCACTGGCTTGGAGGGTATATAAGGTGATCTGTAAGCATTCTAAAGACATAGAGCCGCGTATGGCTTAGTGCTTAGCGAGTCAGACTATCAATGAAAGGTCCTCAGGTTCGAACCTGGGCTGATCTTTCAGGGATGGTGTGATTTACTAACAATCGCTGAATATTCGCCGTGCATCGGACGAGCACGTTAAGTGACGGCCCCCACTGGTTAAATGTGTATCCTTTCCAATGTCCCCCCTGAAATTATCTCATCCCTCTGTGTGCAACATCGTACTTGTTCGGTGGCGCCATCTACTGTATTCTAATCTCACTACAAACTGTTCTGTCAAAGTCGCTAGACTTGCTCCCATTCCTCCCGTTTCTGTGTCCTGCCCAAAAGGCGATCTCGCTGTAGGTGGCTGGGAACTAAACTTTACTCACTGTGGACGGAAGTCCTACAAGAAAATGAGAAATACTGTGTACTTCTGAAGACATATCACTCGTTGCTGCCATGAATAAAAGGAACGATTTATCAGATTTTAAAAAAAGGGCGATTGTCGGCTTCCGGGGCAAGAGTGGCAGTATTTCTGATACAGCGCAGTTTGTGAACTGTTCGCGTGCTGCTGTGGTTAAAGCGTATCGTGATTGGAGAAATGGCACCATCGCGAATAAGCGACGTGGAAACTGCGGAGCACCAGGTGCCACTGTGTGAAACGTGAACGTCGGCTTCGAAGGTGCGTGAGGGCCGATCGACACGCTAAAATGGAGCAATTCACTGGCGGATTGAACCAGGGGGCTACCGGAAGTGTATCTAAAACGACAGTTCAGCGGACCCAGTTGCGTATCGGGCTCGGACGCAGAAGGACGGTTGCTGTAATTGTGATAAAGAAGTCCCATCGACAAAAAAATGCTTACATTTGCACGACACTATCGGAATCGGACCTCAGCTGATTGACAAAGGATTGCCTTCTCCCATGAGTCACGTTTTCTGCTTCATCGAACTGCGTATAAGGCGAGAAACATCGGAGTACAAACACTCTTAAACCATTGCTGGAAGAACACAAGCAGCGTTATAGCCTCAGGAATGTTTTCATGGCATTTCCTGGGTCCACTCATACCTGTGGAAGGCACTATGGACCGAATTCGTTATGAATTCATCCTTGCAGACCACGTACACCCGAACATGCTGATTGTCTTTCCTGAGGCGGAAGGGATCTTCCAGCACGACAATGCGACGTGTCACACAGCTAGTACTGTCTGAGAGTGGTTGGAAGAGCGCGTCGAAAATTTCAAAGTACTTCACTGACCCCCAAATTCCCCAGACATAAACCCAATTGAGCATCTGTGGGACCACCTCAATCGTGTTGTTCACTGCATAGATCGTCCACCACGCACCCTCCAATATCTGTCGGATGCACTGCAGTCAGCATGGCTCCACATACCTGTGAACACCTTCCGACACCTTATTGAGTCGCATTCATCCCGTCCAGCTGCTGTCCGCGCTGCACAAGGCGGTGACTCTGGAAATTAGCTGGTGGTCGCAATAATGTGACTCGACCGTGTATAAAAGATATTATTAAAATATTCATGGCAGCATAGCAGGGACCCAGAGAAAAATGATAATGTTAGCCTGACCATCCCCTGACCCCTAAAGTAAATAAAATAACAAGAACGTCGAAAATTGAACAAATTGGGTCCTCGGGAAGTTCGGCGTCGAAAATTGAAAACAAGCGTCGAAAATTGAAAACAAGCTTCGAAAATTGAACAAATTGGGTCCTCGGGAAGTTCGGATTTTTGATGTGTTCCGGTTATCAAACATGTAAGAAAATACAAATACGCTAACGTTTATACATTATATTATCGAAATATATGTACCAGAAATAAGCAACTGCATACAAAATCAAGATGACACCGAATTTTCGGGTGTAATAAGCACCTTTTTTGAATCCGTTCTGACGCAAATAAAGTTTATCAAAGCTATTCAAAGTCAAAGGAACTGGTATGAAAAGCAATAGTATCTGACCGAAGAAAGAAGTTTTTCAATCGGAATTTTAATCCCGCAGATATTGCCGTTAATGAAATCTGGAACTTACGCCCTTTGGTTGCAGGCTTGTGCGTTATGAAAAATTTAAACTTATATGAGAAACATTTCGCAGCGGAGACGCTATACAGAAATCAGTGGTTACGATATAGGACTCCTCGGACCACATGACTTTTGTCCAGTGTCCAGTCAATGTATTCCTGACAACAATGTAGACGAACTTTCCGGTTCTTCGCGGAAATCAGTGGTTTCGGTGTAGGACTCGTCGGACCACATGGCTTTTGTCCAGTGCCCAGTCAATGTATTCCTGACAACAATGTAGACGAACTTTCCGGTTCTTCGCAGAAATCAGTGGCCTTCGTATAGGACTCGTCGTACCATATGACTTTTGTCCAGTGTCCAGTCACGGTGTTCCTGACACCACTGTAGGCGCCCTTTCCGATTCTTCACAGAAATCAGTAATTTCCGTATTGGACTCGTCGGACCACATGAGTTTTGTCCAGTGTCCAGTCACGGTGTTCCTGACACCACTGTAGGCGCCCTTTCCGATTCTTCACAGAAATCAGTGGTTTTCGTATAGAACTCGTCGGACCACACGACTTTTGTCCAGTGTCCAGTCACAGTGTTCCTGACACTACTGCAGACGAATTTTCCGGTTCTTCGCGGAAATCAGTGGTTTCGGTATAGGACTCGTCGGACCACACGACTTTTGTCCAGTGCCCAGTCAATGTATTCCTGACAACAATGTAGACGAACTTTCCGGTTCTTCGCAGAAATCAGTGGCCTTCGTATAGGACTCGTCGTACCATATGACTTTTGTCCAGTGTCCAGTCACGGTGTTCCTGACACCACTGTAGTCGCTCTTTCCGATTCTTCACATAAATCAGTAGTTTCCGTATTGGACTCGTCGGACCACATGACTTTTGTCCAGTGTCCAGTCACGGTGTTCCTGACACCACTACAGACGAATTTTCCGGTTCTTCGCGGAAATCAGAGGTTTTCGTATAGGATCCTCCTCAATTCCCTGAGCACAGTTCACTGAGATGTGGATCGTGAACAGCCTTCCCTGAAAGCATAGGGCAGTTGCTGCACACAGGGAGTCCTGCTTCTCCGTACAAGCCTTCTTAGACAGTGGCATCAATCACTGTGGTATGGGTATGGAACAGGCTTCATTGAATGTTTCGATCAATTGCTGCACACAGGAAGCTATTGTCCTCTATACAAGCTTTCTTAGACAATGGAATAGTTCTCTGATATATGGGTTCGGAACAGCCTTCACTGAAACGTCGTCCAATTGCTGATCACAGGGAGTTCTGTTTCTCCGTACAAGCGTTCTCAGAATTCCTATGATCACCTTCATGACAGAATCTCGTTTTGCCTCGTGAACAAGCAATGTGGGTATTTTTTTCAATGTATAAAGAACCGAGATATCTCACCTTTTGATAAACCAGTCAGTTTTCAAAACCGTTACTCCAGGCCTACGAGCAGTCACAAAAAGCCCATTTCCGAGCTCCGAAATATCTTTTACCTTTCCTTTGTGATCAGCACAACAGAGTATTACTCACAAGCAGTAGTCTTAAGTATAAACAGACATAACAAACCGTAAGTGCATATACACTTGCCGTAATGTCATTTTCGCTATGTAGTGGAGTTCATATTGCATTCCATGCTCGAATTTCCCGCCTTGATGCTCCAGGAACTTGCTATGTACTCTTCTCGCCTACTGTGTGAACATTTTTTCTCTATTATACAGGCTGCATAGGAAAGTCCATTTAGCTTGGAATAACTTGCGAACGGAGAGAGGTACAGTTTGGCAAGTGAGATAATGGTATAGTAAAGCGACTACGCCCGATCGAATGCAACCGATAGCAGCGTTCCTAGTGGCGAAATGCAGAAGTTACCCATGCAATTCGAAACGAAACGAGATAGAGCAACATTTTCAATTACAAAGTTGTAGAGCATCAATTAATTAGTACAAAACGACATTTGTTTCACACGGATAAGATAAATTGTCGCCTGGATACCCTAAAATGTCCGAAACCGATGCGCGACCTTTTGTGTGAACGTTTGAAGGGAACATGCATAGGTATGAGCAAATACACACAATTTATTACTTAAATGCATACTTATGTCATAACAGTTGGATGACGTCAGACAAAACAAAAACAAAAAAAGGCAAAGTGGCGCACAGTGATAAAAAGTTAATGTCTAGTATGTTCGAAGATTTCCCCATTGCCCACGATACACATTTGTATTCGTGAAAGTAACTCTGCATGCACATTCCTCAGCATGGAAGGTGTCATACTATTGCAAGCATCTGTAACACGACGACGTAGATCCAGCAGACTTGTAGGCGCTGTTGCATACACCTCGTTTTTTACGTAACTCTAGAAATCCAAGCTCGCAATTCTCACACAGCGTATGTAAGCACCTACAGTCAAGTGTGAAACATGGCGATTTTCTGCCAGTGGCAGGTCCCTGGTGTGGCGATTGCCCAGCCAGGAATTCAGCTTAAAACACCTAGAGCCAACTGTGAAACGTGGCGATTTTCTGAAAGTGGCAGGGCCTGGCTCTAGCGATTGCCCAGCCAGGAATTCAGCTTGAAGCACCTACAGCCAACTGTGAAAAGTGGATATTTTCTGAAAGTGGCAGTGCTTGGCTGTACCGATTGCCCAGCCAGGAATTCAGCTTTAAGCACTTACAGCCAAATGTGAAAAGTGGCTATTTTCTGACAGTGCCAGGGCCTGGCTGTTGCGATTGCATAGCCAGGAATTCAGCTTGAAGCACATACAGCCAACTGTGAAATCTGGCGATTTTCTGAGAGTGGCAGGGCCTGGGTGAGGTGAGTGCTTAGCCAGGAATTCAGCTTGATGCACCTACAGCCAACTGTGAAACAGTGCGATTTTCTGACAGCGGCAGGACCTGGGTGTGGCGATTGCCCAGCCAGGAATTCAGCTTGAAGCACTTACAGCCAAATGTGAAAAGTGGCTATTTTCTGATAGTGCCAGGGCCAGGCTGTGGCAATTACATAGCCAGGAATTCAGCTTGAAGCACCTACAGCCAACTGTGAAACAGGGCGATTTTCTGACAGCGGCAGGACCTGGGTGTGGCGATTGCCCAGCCAGGAATTCAGCTTGAAGCACCTATAGTCAACTGTGAAACGTTGCTATTTTCTGAAAGTGGCAGGGCCTGGGTGTGGCGAATGCTCAGCCAGGAATTCAGCTTGAAGCACCTACAGCCAACTGTGAAACAGGGCGTTTCTGACAGTGGCAGGTCCTGGGTGTGGCGATTGCCTAGCCAGGAATTCAGCTTGGAGCACGTACAGCCAACTGTGAAACATGGCGATTTTCTGACAGTGTTGGGTCCTGGGAGTAGCGATTGCCCAGCCAGTAATTCAGCTTCAAACACCTAGAGCCAACTGTGAAAATTTGAGGGTTTTCAGTCATGATATGTGGAGCCATATTGATGACTGGTTCTTTAGTCCTCATAACATGTGAAGGCAACATCAATGCACAAAATACATAACCATTCTTGAGAGGGGCCCACAACTAATATTCTCCAGTGTTCAGATGTCAAAGGCTACCTCCTTGTTCATGGAGGATGGCGCTCCACGTCAATGGGAAAAACGTAGATCACAAACAAGATCATGGGAAAAACCACAAGGATACCTCTTTGTTCACGGAGGAAAAACCACTAGGCTACCTCCTTGTTCACGGAGGACGGCGCTCCATGTCATAGGGCAAAACTTAGATCACAAACAAGATCATGAGAAAAAACCCAAGGATACCTCTATGTTCACGGTGGGAATCCAAAAAGGCTACCTCCTTGTTCACGGAGGGAATCCAAAAAAGCTACCTCCTTGTTCACGGAGGGAAATTAAAAAGGCTACCTCCTTGTTCACAGAGGGAAACCAAAAAGGCTACCTCCTTGTTCACGGAAGATGGCGCACCAAGTCATTGGGAAAAAGGTACTCAAACATGGCCCGAACGAAACGCCATCCAGAAACTGTCAAAGTCAGAGCCCTAATATGAACCCAACTGAACATATGTGGGCCATATTGGATGGAAAGGTACGACGTATGCCACAGAAACCAACCCACAAGGCACACCTGCCGGCCTTGTTACGTGAATCGCGGGTTAAAATTCCACAGAGCACCAGTGCTGACCTCGTTTCCCCAATGCCTGACTGGGTGAAAGTCCTACGTACTGCAAAGAGTATGGCTACCAGATATTCAATCAAGCTAGAACTTCTCGCATTCCATGCCGACCGAAAACAAATGTTATTAACAAACCAGGTATTTATATACTCATGTCATGTCTGTGTATATATAATAGTTGCATAGATGATGCGGTGACGCACGTGACCATGTAAAGTATTTTGCATATACGCTGCCTAAGTTCTGTTTACGTACATCTATATAAAGGTTTCCAATTCAGTGGCCAATATGTGTGGCATGTTTTGGAGACATCCGAATAATGTAAAGTGATAGAATAAACGCTTCCCTCTTCCGAAAGAGGAGGATTGTCAGTATTTCTCTTGAAATGTTATGTAAAGATGTAGGAGATCTTCTGCCGGCACCGTAGTTCGTCTTTTTCGGTGTGTTCCTGAGTTGATAGGAAACATTTGGTGTGTAGGGAATTGAGCCTAAGTAGTGTAGCTGCAGCATAAAAAGCTTGAAACGCCTAACTTAGGTTTCTCTGATCATGTTATGTATCTGGCACTTGATGTGCCACTGGCCTATTCAGTTATGCTTTTTAGTTCACGTTGTCTAGAGGAGACATGGGAGTAGACGGTGATGGCTCTTCTAATCCGAGAGCGGAAAAAGCCGTATTCTGATCAGAATGAACTGCAAAGAATAAGACTAGGGAACGACGTGTATTTGAGAGGTTTTCAAGCGAGTGTCATTGAATGAAATTATATTTGCATCTACTTGCTTATTGTCTAGTCAGG
Source organism: Macrothele yani (assembly GCA_039090855.1). Lineage (NCBI taxonomy): Eukaryota > Metazoa > Arthropoda > Arachnida > Araneae > Macrothelidae > Macrothele > Macrothele yani. Next base: position 13,593,371 of record CM076999.1, on the reverse strand, counting down.
TCACCGTGTTCGAATTGTTGAAGCGTTCTATTATTCAGTTTGCTGTCAACCTTATTTGAAAAACCACGTGGTTGATGAGCGGAAACTTGGAAACGTAAACACAGTCGTATCAGAATAATATTACCACCTACCTAATAATGGGGATAACCACATTTGGGCAGGATGACAGCGTCGAGACTGCGTGTTATGGACGCAATGAGGCCCTGTAAGGCTTTCCGAGGCACACGTGCCCATTCGGACTGCAGCAGAGCACGGAGGACCCGGAGAGGACATGATTGAATGAACCTGTCCATTCAAAGAGTCCCACAAGTGCTCTTTGCGATTGATGCTGAGCCTGTAGAAATGAGCACGCCTTCGAGACCGAAAGGTGGGGCTGGTGAAGTTAACAGAGTAGTATATACACAACCCGAGGACCGGCTTTCGGTTAGTAGAGCGTTCGGAGTCAGAATGGGAAAAGCTGGCGATTTATCGGAGTTTGATAAAGGACAAATTGTGATGGCAGTTCGCCACGGAACTACGATCTCGGAAACGTAGCGTCTTCTGGTTTGCCCACGTGCCGATGTAGTGAGTACGTATCAAAAGTGGTGCACAGATGGCCGAACGACCAAACGTCGTTCGGTCGTGTGTCGTCCACAGCTCATTTATGCCACAGGTGAGAAGAGACTGTCGCGCATTGTTCACAGCGACCGCAAGGCCACAGTGCGACAAATCACCCGCAGCTACAACAGTGATGATCAAAGCAATGTGTCACCGCAAACAGTTCATCGCAACCTTCTGCGCATGTGCCTGCGTAGCCGAAGACCCAGCCGGGTCCCCTTGCTCAATGCACGTCATTGCCAACAACGCATGAAATTGGACCAAGATAATCGAGATTGGAGCGTGAATGATTGGAAGAATGTGGCATCGTCTGACGAATCAGCATTCTTGGTGCATCACGTAGACGACTAGCGTGATTACGCTGAATACCAAAGGAGGCTATGGCGCCTGGTTGTACTGTCGGGCGAATACAGGCCGCGGCGGCGGTGTTAGGCTGTGAGAGTGTTTTTCTTTTGGGGGGCGACACTTTATGCCCCCATTATCCCAATAGCACAACTCCTGACTGTCAGATATCTGAAAATCGCTGTTGACCAAGTATGGCAACTGTATTCCCTGGTGGTGATGCCATTACCAATAGGATAATGCACCATGGCACACTACCAGAATCGTCAAGGAAAGGTTCGAAGAACATGCTCGTGACTTTTTGTTAGTGCCCTGGTCTCCAAATTCACCTGACCTGAACCCAATCGAACATTTGTGGTTCGACTTGGAAAAACGGGTTCGCGCTAAATCGCTACCACCCCGGGAACTGGAGGACCTGCTGTTGAGTTATGGTTCCAGATAACCCAAGATACCTATCGCCATCTCATCGAATCGATGCTTCGCAGAGTGACGGATGTCTTGCGGCCTAAAAGGGGTCCTACAACTTATTAGGTAGGTGTTAATGTAATGTTCCATCAGTGTATGACGTCTACCAATTACCTAAACATCACAGCAGACCAGATACATCCTTTCGCGGCAACGGTTTTCACTTTTAGTGATACCATCTTTCATCAGCATGATTATATGTAGAAACAGATTTCACATTGAATATTTCAATAATTCTAACTTTTCGAGCGCTCAGTGTAACAGGTTTTAGCTAACGATAATGACAAACGGTAACCTTTCCCTTTCCGTTCTTTAAACCCGAGGTTATAATCTTGTGAACGATTATATACACTGGCGAAAAGTGAAAAAAGAACGCCAAGAAGGAGACGTCTGATGCCAACGAAATTTATACAGCATAATAACGAAATACAGAGGATAACGTGATAAAAAAATACAGCTGTATTTGCTGGTAAACTGAAAAATAACGTTTCCATGTAACATGGTAAGAACGAGGTTGAACCACCATGAACTGCGTCACACTGTACAATTCTGGCATGGAGTCTGTCGTACAGATGTTGGATGAAGTTTGGGGTATTGAGTTCCAAGCATCCTCAACCTGGACGCGCAAATCATGGATGGTCGTGGCTGGCCCTGGAGACCGGATAAGTCGTTGTTCCATAAAATCCCACACGTGCTCAATGGGAGTCAAATCCGGTGAACGTGCAGGCCATGGAAGTTGTCTCACACCCTGAAGTGCATGTTGCGTTGCATGTGCCGTGTGTGGGCGTGTGTTATCTTGCTGGAAAACACCACGATGGACCGACCTTACAAATGGCCCAACGACGGACTGAATCATGTTATTGATGTAGGAGGTGCTGTTTAACGTACCCGGTACAAACACTAGTTGCGTACGGGAGTGATAGCTGATCGCTCCCCACAACAAGAAACCAGGTGTAGGCCCTGTGTGTCGCTGGCGGATGTAAGAAGGGTGAAGACGCTCCTCTGTGCGTCTACGAGCACACATACGGCCATCGGAGGCTCCCAAGCAGAATCTGTTTTCATCGCTGAACACGACAGATCGCCATTGCGTTCTCCAGTGCAGACGTTGGCGACACCACTGCAGCCGTTCCTGACGGTGGGCTGGAGTCAGAGGTACACATGTCAGAGGCACGCGTGCACGTAGTCCTGCATCCAGTAGACGGTTTCGGATTGTTCGCGCAGTCACCTCAGGTGTAACGGTAGCTCGGATTTGCGTCGCAGTGAATGTTCTGCTTGACAACGCCGCTCTTCTTATGCGTCGATCGGTCCGCTCATCAGTCCGTCTGTGACTCCCGGTTCCACGTCTTCTCGTGTGGGAATGTTCCTCGGACCATCTACGCCACCATCGTTCCACCACCGATACTTCCCGTCCAATTCGCTCCGCAATACGACGATACGACCACCGGCCTCGCGGAGTCCGACTAGACGACCTCACTTAAAGTCCGATAACTGCTGAAATCGTACACGTCTTCCATGTCCAGGCATTGCAGCTTCTTCAGGGTCTTCGCACGTGTCTGTACGCCGACGACTGATTACATTCACATCGCCGTACTCCTTAAATACCACCGACGATAATTTGCATATTATGCCGTGCTGTGGCGTAAGCGCTCACCGGTTGGTATCGAAATTAACATCACACCTACGTAAACTCGACCCCATTTACATATGTAAATTTCATGATAGTCCGCCAATTCCTTCTTGGTGTTCTTTTTTCACTTTCCGCCAGTGTATATTAAGATAACACAACGTTTGATAGAATTATTTTATTTTTTCCAGTCGACCAAGGTTTCGCTGGGTATTGACTTAGCTTCATCAGGACGAATGCAACGTAAATATTCAAATTGCACATGATATCATAAATGCAGTTTACAATCATGGGTTTTGGTTAAGTGTTTCCACGCGTTTGACAGAAATGGCGTGGATACCATGTCATTAACAAGTTGCGAAGAATTCTGATATACATGGAAAGCTTCCAAAATATCAAGTTTGGTGGTTGAATCTGTCTTGTCAATTAGTTTTGCTTCTTCAAAGAGAATTTTATGGTCCTTTTCGTAACAATGTTTAGCCATCAATGACTTCTTTAGGTCACATTTCCGAATATAGGTCTTGTGCTCCTTCAATGGAAAACGCAAGGCTCTACAGGTCTATCCTATACACGAAGCGCCACAGTCATATGACATTTGATAAATTTCCCACGTGTTTTTGTCTTCAACATAGTCCTTTGATCCCAAATAGTTCTTTCTTTTTTCATTTTCTTTCATTTTTTTAATCTTAAATGTTTATGTTTTTTTAGTCAATTTTCTCACCCCTACATGCCAAGACCAATCACCCTTGGCAACAAAATCTCAGTGCCTTTTACAGTTGCGTATATCGCGATACATATACAGTTTGTTAAAATAAAGACAGTTTGGAAAAAGAATTTCCTGAAACCTGTTGGAGAACAGCGAGGATACAACCCTTCCATTACAGACAAATCTCTAACAAAATTTCGAAAACCGAATCCTATCTCCTCGTTAACTCCTGAGATGCGCCCATTACGTGAGAATATTGCCATTATTCCATTTTCCCGTAACGTTGTCTTTAAAATTTCAAAAATTTAAACCCTTAATTTTAAAGTGATTCTTAAACCCGTGAACAAAATCATCATTTTAGGATCAAAGTATGTTACAGGGTGATTCATAAAGAAGTATGCAGTTTCATCGCACTATAAAACAAGAAAAATGTAAGATATTTTATGTTACCTATAACAGAATTGTAGGGAAATGTTTCAAGATTTTTTAGAGACAGTCACAGATGTCCTATGTGTGCACCCTGAGTCACACGACACACATCGAGCCGGTATTCCATTTCCGCCCAAACGCGAAGTAAGATATCCGAATCAAGTGCAGTGATAGTGGCTGTGATAAACTGTTTCAGCTCCGCTAAATCAACAGGGAGGCGAGGGGCGAATACCTTGTCCTTTACGTACCCCCACAGAAAAAGGTCACAAGGTGTTAAGTCATGACTTCTGGGTGGCCATCGGGTAAGTGGCATGTTGTTGTCCGCGGCTCGTCCAGTCCTTCCGGTGAGGACTTTGTCTTGTCAAGATCAGTGAGATTTGGCAACATCTCCACTTTGTATGGAATCATTTTCAGCTTCTTTCTCAAAATTCTTCAGACATTGGGCTGTGAAATCTGCACTTCACGACTCACCCTCCGCGTTGATTTTCTCGGGCTTCGTTAAATGGCGGTGCAAACACTATCGGCCGCCCCGGTGGCGCAGTGGTCTAAGGCGTTGGCCTCTGATCATTCGTCCGTAAGGGGTCTGGGTTCGAATCCCTGTCAGGCATGGATGTTGTGTTTGTCTTACGGCACTGGCTCTTTCCCTTCCCTGGAACCAGTGACCCTAAAATAGGGACGGGCGACTGCTTATAGCCCATTGAGTTGCTCACGGCGGTCGTTAAACCTCCAATCAAAAAAAAAAAAAACACTATCGACGACTTCTTCCGATTCATGCGGTCGTCCAGGGCTTTTACGTTTGCACAAACAGCCCGTAGTTTCAATTTTTTTATGCCAATCGTAGATAGATTTTCTGGTTGGAGGTTCTTTTCCTAATCGTGATCGAAAATGCCGTTGCACAACAGTTACAGATTCCGTTTTGCTCAATTCAAGAACACAAAACGCCTTCTGCACTGCAGACGCTGCCAAGTGAACTGACTAGTCACGTGACACACGCGCTACCGCGTACGTCACTTCCCTCAGTAGCAGGACACAAACTTTATGAGGACATCTACTTAACGGTTCGGAGTTGTGGTCCGTGTCTTCAACTGTTACTGTTTTACAGCATCTGGAAACTGTATACTTCTTTATGAATCAGGTTGTACTATGTTGAAGAAAAAGACTCGTGGGAATTTATCAAATTCCATGTGAATGTGGTGCTCCGTATGTAGGGAAGACCCGTAGAGCTTTGTGTTTTCAATTGAAGGATCACAAGACCTATATTCGGAACTGTGACCTAAAGAAGTCATTGATGGCTAAACACTGTTACGAAAAGGCAGAAAATCCTCTAAATACTTGGCGTCAATGAATAAACAAGGGCATCGCTCTTTCTACGTTTATCAACACAGAGCAACAGAAAAATTGTTATCTAGCCACTGATAGGATCGTACTCCATATCTCTCGATGTCTAGCCGAGTGCGTGCACCTTACGCTACAATGGCCAACAATCAACGGCGATATGTCGTTTATCTGTCAGCTTCTGACATCAGATATCCGTAGGATGGGGTCAGCAACTCAGACGTCTCCATCTGGTGAGCATTAACGGCACAAGCTATATATTAACCATAGCAAATAAATCCAAAGTGCGAGAACAATAGTGAAGATCCTCTAAATACGTGGCGTCAGTAAATAAAGAAAAATATCACTCTTTCCACGTTTATCAACACATAGCAACAGAAAGATTCGTGAAAGAAATACCGGATTACACCATATAATACAAAGTTTGAAGATGACAATCCGTTTTATGGTTCAAATGTGACAAGGATGGTAAGTCAGATAATATCCGAAAGCTTGAAAATTTCATCGTCCTGGAGCGGGACCCGCGTCTCCCAGATAGCGCCCGGGTATGCTAACCACCACAACAACCAGAACGACCAAGCCTGAAGTGTCCGATTAATTTGCATATAACCATCACAGGATTCGCTAGTCGAAGCAACCGGCATTCGTGTTTATCGAATGTGGAGGTTAAGAATCATATCCCGTGATTGCCCGGAGAAGCAGATAGATCATAAAAGAAATACGGGATTACACCATGTAATACAAATTTTGAAGATCACAATCCGCTTTTTGGTGCAAATGTAACAAGGATGGTAAGTCAGATAACATCCCCAAACTTGCAAATTTCTTCCTCCTGAAGCGGAACTCGAATCCGAGTCTCCCAGATAGCGTATCGAGCGCTATCTGAGAGACTGGTATACTATAGCTCCCGGGTTATGCTATACCATACCCGGGCGCTATCTGGGAGACGCGAATTCGAGTCCCGCTCCAGGACGATGAAATTTGCAAGTTTTCGGATTTTATCTGACTTACCATCCTTGTTACTTTGCACCAAAAAACGGATTGTCATCTTCAAAACAGAAAGATTGTTATCCGGCCACCGCTGTGGTCGTGCCCCAGATCTCTCGATATCTAGCCGAGTGCGTTCGTCTTACGCTACGATGACCAACAATGAAACACACATAGCGCAGTTGATTGTTGGGCACCGTAATGTAAGGCAAACGCACTCGGATAGATATCGAAAGAACTGGGGTGTTATCCCAACAGTGGCAGATACCAATTTTTCGGTTGCTATGTGTTGATAAACGTAGAAAGAGCGTTGTCTTTGTTTAATTACGAAGAGGTCTATAAATTTTTCTTTTAAGAAGCAAAACTAAATGACAAGCCAGATTCAACCACCAAACTTCATATTTTGGAAGCTTTCCATATACACTATCTACCAACAAGTAATTGGACACCTATGATAGCAAAGGAAAACGAAGTTTATTCACCTTCAATAGTTGGTGGAGCCTCCACGAGCGGCAATTACAGCTGCAACCCTCCGGGGCATACTCTTAACCAGGCGTTGTACGACAGCTAGCGGTATTTTTTTCCACTCGGCTTGGAGAAGACAGGTAAGTTCCTTCACCGATTTCGGACGGTGGGGGCACCCCTTAAGTCGACGCTCCAACTCGTCCCAGAGGTGCTCGATAGGGTTAAGGTTTGGGCTCTGAGCAGGCCAGTCCATTCGATTAACCCCATTGTCACCATACCAAGCCATGGTGATCTCGCAACATGACAGGTGGAATTGTCATCCTGAAAGTAACATGGGTCCACCCTGTAAAACTGCCACAACGTAGGAAGCGCATGGTCATCCAAAATGGTGCAGTAGGTCTCGGCGCTGAGTCTACCAGGAATTGCGACCAAGGGTACTGTGCCATACCAGGAAAAACACCCCCATATCATAATTCCACCGCCGCCGAACTTCACAGTTGGTACAATACATTCCGGCAGGAAGCGTTCATTAGACAGACGCCAAACCCAGACCATGCCATCCGAACGGTAGAGGGTAAACCTTGATTCGTCGCTCCAGAGAACCTGTTTCCAGTGTTCAACGGTCCACTGTCGACGTTCTTTGCACCACGTTAGCAGATCAGCGCTATTGGACTTGGTGATCAAAGGCTTGTGGGCGGCAGCACGTCCATGATAACCCAGCAGATGTGCTTCTTTACGGATGGTATTCATCGAAAGAACACTCTCGGATGCCTGTTGAAACTTCTCGCGGATGTGACCCATCGATTCGGTGCGGTTCTTCCGAATTTCTCTGGACAGCAGTTTTGTGGGTCAGCCGGGTGGGGGCACATTCCGACAGTCTCCTCTCATCTTCCACTTGCCAATCACGTAGGTCACTGTCGATTTTGGGTACTTCAACTCGCTGGATATGTCACGTATGGATAGGCCATTTCTGTGATAATCAACGATTACACCTTTCTCGAAATCGGAGAGCTCCAAACTGCGTGGCATCTTGCATGCGACTGGTTGCGTTGTTGTTTCCCACACGATATTTAACGGCGGCGTCCGTGACGTATATCAGGACCGTAGTCGATTTCAGGGGTGTCCGATTACTTGTTGGTAGATAGTGTATATCAGAATTATTCACAAGTTGTTGATGGTATGGCATCCATGTCATTTCTATCAAGCGCGTGGAACCAACTGACTAAAACCCGGGACTGTAAACACCATTGATGATATCATGTATAATTTGAATATTTACGTGCCATTCGTCCTGACGACGCTAGGTCAATACCCAGCGAAACCTTGGTCGACTTGAAAAAATAAAATATTTGGGACAAACGTTGTATTATGTTTCCCTTTCTGCTTTTGATAAGCTGAATTTCCTTGTTTTTAGCCCTAAGCGCTTCGCGATTTCCTCTTTATCATCTTCATCTGTAGCTTTGCACTCCATACGGTATATGTTTGCCCTTCTTTTCCGTCTGCCTTCAGAGTCACTCCATTCTTTTCGTTCTTCACCGCATCCTTCACTTTCGGAGGGGGACAGCTGCATCAGTTTATCTGCTCAAGATCACGTACTGCATTTCCAGACGGCGAAGGGAAAATCGCTGACGATATGTTGTACCGCTTTGACAATAATCCAAGCGAATCTGTTTGAGATATAGAGACATCATGGAAAGAAAGCTCTAGCGTAACAGGGGAAGGAAAGAAAGAGAGAGAAAGAGAGAGATGGGAGTTGGGGACGACTGCTTGACTGATCTTCGTGAGTATTTAGTGGCATTTTTAAAGGCATTGTTCATTCGTCATTGGTTGAGATGGAAACAGTTGAAAAAAAAAATGATATTCTTCAGATTATGGGAGATCCGGATGGTATGTATTTATGCTGAATTGGCAGAACGAAGTTCGCGATTTCTTTTCTTTTTTAATAAGAACAATGATTGTCAAGGGAATTTCTGTATAAAACAGACTGATACTTTAAGGACAAGATAAAACCTTCACTGTCTTTTTTACGTACAAGGAAAAATGATATGTTAGAAATATAACAATATACCGAAACTGCTGCAAGCGACCGTATGGAAACTTAAAAAAAGGTGAAGCTCTCCAATTTAGAAATAAAATTTCAAAGGTCTTTAGGTAAGCTTTTCCCAATTCATAATCTTTAGTGATAATTATTCTGGTGTTCAAAAGTTAAGAAAAATCAAAGAAATAACTACCAAAACGAGATGGCACAAAGACGTAGTATACAGTGTGGAAGAAATATTCATATCATAATACGTGAAAAATACACTGAAGTGCCATAAAAACTGGTACAGACGAGCTTATGCAAAACACATAGCAACGTTACCTATGCGCGCACTCGGTTGCGTCCGCGAGTGCGTATATAAAGCGATAGACATCCTTGGCAGCTGTCAGAGCTGTTTTCGGCAATAAGAATGACAAGTAAATGCTAAAAGTCTATCATACGAAAGGTCACAAAAGTAATTCACCGATGCTGTCACACGTACGGTCATTCACAAACATAATTTTCAAATTGTAGGTCAAGATTAAAAACACTTTATTTACAATTAAAAATCAATATTTACACGCGAGATCTTTCGGGGCTGAACATAGCACCCATCATCAGGCTCAAGCGCCACGAAACACAGGAGTAGACATTATATACTGTTAAACACGACCCACAATTCACTCGGTTTTCTCAATCACCGGTGATGCCATCAACAAATCGTTAAAGTCCAAAAATCAAGTCTTAATAATCTTATCCTATAAAGTCCTCTTCTTCAGAGTTGTGTGAGGAGGGGGCAACCATCTTTCTCCACTGTCTTGGAACAAATATCTGGAGTTCAATGTTACAGCATGCTTCCCCATATGCAAGAATGAAAAGCATGCTTCCCCATATGCAAGAAGAATGTAGTGTAGATTCATTAACTTGAGTAAACAAAATTAATTTTACATTACCTTAACATGTATAACGAAGTAAATTTCTCCGTCATTTTTATCCGCGCCAGGATTCGAACCCGGATCCCCTCATTCCGCAATAAGTCACTCTACCAATTGAGCTACGCGGACGTTTCTTCTAACTACGCGGATCAGACCATCGTGGTGTTGCAGGCAGAAGCGGGATTCGTCGGTATAGAGAATGTCGTGCCATTCCGTAGTCCAGGTGTGGCATTCAACTGCCCACTGCCGCCGCACTCGCCGGTGGTTTTACGTCAATGGTAAAGGGACGAATGGGCGCCGTGCGACAAGTCCTCGCTCCTGCAGACGACGTCGAACGGTACGAGCGGACACAGGTTGTTGCTCAACACACACTAATTCCTGCGGTAACGTTCGTGATGTGGAGGTGCGAGCCGTCAATGCCCGCCACACAACATGCCGGTCCCCTCGTTCGGTGGGGTGATGCGGCTACGGCAATCGTGCACGTCGGTTCGGCCGTTCCTCCTGCACCACCGAATCCATACTCGCTTCACTGTGGCTGTATGTCGTCCCACACGGGCGCCGATGTCTCGGTACCATAAACCGCTGTCGCGATAAGCCACTATTCGCGTTCTGTCGAACTCCGAAACATGCAGAAATGACTGCCGTACTCTGCGACGAGGCATCAGGAAGCTTCCCACGCACAGATCCGGCAGCACAACACACTTCCACTACTTACACCCCGCCTTCTGTGAACCCTTCTTATAGTGCTTCTCGGTGGCGTGCCGGGTGCACATGATTTGCATATGCCCTGCAATGCTAATCGTACGCATGTCCTCTCGAGTGCGACGCATGCTGCGAATTGCAGGCCAATCGGATGCTTCCTTCTTGGTGTTGCATTTTGGGTGGCCCGCAGTGTAGGTTATAAAGCGACGAATGACACCTTGTTCCATGGATCGGAGAACTGACGTGGTGTTGGCAGGCAGGAACACCAGCTTGATGCAGCTGAAGTCTTTAATCCCACCTTTGTCCTTCAATTCACTTCAGAAGTTGTGTGCCTACAATATTGTTCTCAACACATTCCTTCAAGTTTTTACAACAAGGTTTTTTTGTTAAATTAGTTACAATTTCATGTTACAAGTTCATTCTTTTCTTTGAAGTTTTATTTTTTAGGTTCACTATAACCGAAGTTGAGGGTTCACTATAAATGAAAATTTTAGTGTACATTTCCGGTGTTGTAGTTGGAGATTAATGATTTAGGTTCACTATAGCCGAATGTTCATTATACCATAGTTTAATATAATTGACTGTATTTACTGTTGTATTTAGTTCTTCACGAGAGGTGACTGTATTTACTGTTCTTTACGTAATATCAGTCACATCATCAGAGTTATCACGTAATATCAGTCACATGATCATAGTTATAACGTAATATCAGTCACATACTCAAAGTTATCACGTAATATCCATCACATGATCATAGTTTTTACGTAATACCAGTCACATACTCAAAGTTACCACGTAATATTAGTCACATCATCAGAGTTATAACGCAATATCAGTCACATCGTCAGAGTTATCACGTAATATCAGTCACGTAATCAGTTATTATGTAATATCAGTCACATCATCAGGATTATCACGTAATATCAGTTGTATCATCAGAGTTACCACGTAATATTAGTCAAATCATCAGAGGTATCACGTAATATCAGTCACATCAGAGTTTTCACGTAATATCAGTCACAACATCTGAGTTATCACGTAATATAAGCCACATCATCAGAGTTATCACGTAATATCAGTCACATCTTCAAGGTTATCAGGTAATATCAGTCACGCCATCAGAGTTATCACGTAATATAAGCCACATCATCAGAGTTATCAGGTAATATCAGTCAAATCTTCAAGGTTTTTAGGTAATATCAGTCACGTCATCAAAGTTATCACGTAATATCAGTCACATCTTCAAGGTTATCAGGTAATATCAGTCACGTCATCCGAATTATCACGTAATGTAAGTCACATCATCAGACTAATCACGTAATATAAAGATTAATATAAAGATTATCGGATATCTAACCCACCTTCGTTTTGCTGATGACATAGTCATTTTTGCAGCTACCCCATCAGAGCTACAGAGTATGATGCAGGAACTTGCAGACAAGAGTAAAGAAGTGGGATTAAAAATGAACTTTCAGAAGACAAAAGTGATGTTCAATGCTTTTACAAGAAATGAAGATTTATCGATTGATGGAGAAAAGCTGGAGATAACAGACACGTACGTTTATCTTGGACAGCAGATATCAAGTGAGGGTCACATTGATGAAGAAATTAATGGGCGTACAAAACTTTCCTGGGGAGCTTTTGGAAGAAACAGCATAATATTTCATTATGTCTTAAAAGAAAAGTGTTTGATCAATGCATCCTTCCAGTGCTTACGTATGGTGCAGAGACGTGGACCTTAACTAAAAGAGACATACAAAGGCTGCAGACAACTCAAAGCATCATGGAGAGGTGCATACTTGGTGTAACCAGGAGATATAAGAAGAGGAACACGTGGATCCGAAAAATGACAAGAGTGGAAGACATCATGATCAGAGTTAAATCCCTGAAATGGCAATGGGCTGGACATACTGCCAGAAGAACAGACCATCGATGGACAGCCGAAATTTTAGATTGGATTCCAAGGGACAGGAAAAGACCCAGAAGAAGACCACTTGGAAGATGGGTGGATGAAATTCGAAAGTATGCGGGAGTGACATGGAGGAGACTGGCACAAGACAGACCGTTGTGGAGGAAACTTGGGGAGACCTTCGTCCAGCAGTGGATTGATAATGGTTGACAATGATGATGATGATGATGATGATAAGTCACATCATCAGACCTATCACGTAATATAAGTCACATCATCAGAGTTAACACGTAATATTAGTCAATGCTGAACAGCGCTAGATGGCAGCACAGTTGCTTCGATTAAGGATGCGATTGGACTACCTTCCAATGCTCTTAACACTGATATACTTGTGACTTTATCGTACTGGATGGTGCAACGGTTAGCATACTCGAACGCTGATCGAGAGATGCGGATTCGATTGCCGCTCCTGGGAGTTTAAATTTTCGAGTATTCTTATGTGATTGATATCACGCGAAGAACAGTAAATACAGTAAATTCAGGCATGTCTGAATCCTGTGTTAATTATCATGACAAAGAAATTGGTATCATACTGCAGAACTAAATGCGGATACAAATCATACACAAAATATGAACCAGGAAAATATACCAATAGTCCAAATTGGTGAAAACTACTCTTTTTATAGGTTTAACGACCACCATGAGCAACTCAATGGGCTGTTAGCAGTCGCCCGTCTCTGATTTAGTGTCATTGGTTTCAGGGAAGAGAGAGAGCCAGTACCGTAAGACAAACACAACATCCATGCCTCACCGGGATTCGAAACCGAACCCTCTCCAACGGTTAGACCACTGAGCCACCGGGGAGACGACTACAGATAAGAATCTGTCAACCACTTGTTTAGGGTGTAATAAAATATGCCGAGCTTGTGGAAGTGTCACTTATTACGGGACACTTCCGCAACCTGGGCATATTTTATTTTAAACGTTCTTTGGTGTTCCACAACGAGCGTTTGTGGAACAGTACATGACGTCATTGTAATGCCAAACCCGTTTACAGTTTTTCGAATTATAGTATCATACAGTATATTTATGCTATTGTATTAAACGATTTTCGGGCCGCCCCGGTGGCGCAGTGGTCTAAGGCGCTGGCCTCTGATCATTCGCCCGTAAGGGGTCCGGGTTCGAATCCCGGTCAGGCATGGATGTTGTGTATTGTCTTACGGCACTGGCTCTCTTCCTTCCCTGGAACCAGTGACCCTAAATTAGGGACGGGCGACTGCTTATAGCCCATTGAGTTGCTCACGGTGGTCGTTAAACCTCCAATCAAAAAAAAAAAAAAAATCTGTAAATGGTTTTCGCTTGACAATGACGTCATCGACTGCTCATCCATCGTTGTAGCACTTATTACGGGACACCCGGAATATGTGGCCATGCCATGTTCTCGTTTTAAGTGGGTCCTCTTTTGTTTGAGGCTAACTGGCAATTAGCCTTCCCTACTGCATGATTTTTTGGAACTGCTCCAACATTCACTATAAATTTGAATTAAATTTGGGTACGAACATAATTCTATTATGAGTTATATGTGTTCAAATTATGTTCAGTGGAGTTCAATTAATTCCTGCCTCTCGGCATTGAAGCAATCATGTTACGTGAGCGAGAGTTCAGTTTCCCATAGCCCAACAGACCTTCCACAGCATATCGAGCGCCTGAAATTATTTCTCAGCTTAAACTTCGTGATAAGCTTTTGCTAACTGAACATTGTTAATCAAAATTAACAAACGTATACGCTTTTCTCATAGCCAGTTTTACACCGATTGTTTTAAAGTGTTAGAGGTGGCAAACCAAATTTGTCATGCTTCTACCAAATGTCCGTCAGGTTAAGTGGAGAGCGAAGAACTTTAAGGACAAAATTATAACTATTTTCTGAAGAAATGCGATGCTTTTGAACTTCGGGATACGCATCAACACGCACATCAGTTCACATTAAATTTTACCGTAGTTCAGATTATCTATATACTGTATATACGTATAAAGCAAAGAGGGAAAATGGAAAAATGCGAGTGCTTTCGTCCGCGAACTGTTAGACGACTTCTATATAACCTAGAGATCTGAAAATCGGTATGCTGATTGGTATTAATGTCCATATACACTGAAGTGCCAGAAAAACTGGTACAGACGAGCTTATGCAAAATACATAGCATCGTCACCTATGCGCGTATTCGGTTGCGTCCGCCAGTGCGTATGTATATAAAGCCATAGACATCCTTGCCAGCTGTCAGAGCTGTTTTCGGCATGAGAATGACAAGTAATAACGATTTAAGCGATTTTCAACGAGGTGTAATGGTTGTCGCTTGTTAGATGGACTCCAGCATGTATTACATTCGCGGCATTTTGTTGAAAGTATGTACATCGAAATTTTAGGGGAAAATGTTGTTATGACTACTTGCCTGTGGACTTATCAAGAATTTGCAAAGAGCGTATTACTAATCTGAACTTTAAATTATAGTAATATATATTTACAAATTCCAAGAATATATAAAATTGATCATAACTTTGTATTTGTAACGATTTCTTGTATTCATATGCTAAACTAATCACTTCTGAAATTATACTCTTCACACTGTTATAATGGCAACGGTCACAACCCATGCGATATTTGATGACTTATACCCATACGGCATCGTTGCACTACTATATATAGGAGTTGCCTCTATTCCACCTGATGATGAGGTAAATGTTACACCGAAAGTGCTAGTGGGGTAACTTAACTGTAAATGTCTATCGTATTTTTATATACAGGTGTTGTCCAAAATAATAGAAACACCTTGAAACAATAGGTGGTACGCACCAAATATGGTGTGGGAGCAGCATTGGCATTTAAAACTGCTTGAATCCTCCTTGGAATGGACGCATGCAAGTCCTGAATGGTGGTAAGTGGTATGTTGTACCATTCTTACTGCAGAAACTGCTCAAATTCCTTGAGAGACGCCGGAGGAGGATAACGGGATCTCACTCTATTTTCCAATACAGACCACAGGGGCTCAATGATGTTTAAATCCGGTGATTGTGCAGGCCAGAGAAGGTGTACAACTTCATCCTCATGTTCCTCAAACCATGACTGAACAGTTCGACTTCTGTGAATCGGGACATTATCATCGTGAAAGGTGCAATCCCCTGACGGAAACAATGTCTGCGCCATTGAATGCACATGGTCGGCCAAAAGAGTGACATAGTCACCGCTAGTGATCCGTCCGTGTAAGGGGATAATGGGACCTGCTGCAAACCACGAGATCATGGCCCAAACCATTACGGAACCTCCCCCATGCTTCACTGTAGGAAGGAGACAGTCTGGGTTGTAGGCTTCTGCGGGGGTTCTCCACATGTAAACCCGTCCTGTGGTGGGGAATAGTGAGACACGTGATTCATCGGAAAACAAGACATGTTTCCATTGATTCGCAGTCCACGTTTTATGTTCTTGGCACCACTGTAGTCTCCGTTTCATATTCACCTGGTGACACCAGAAGTTTTGCAATCGCAGCTCTGCCGTAAATATTGTGCTTATGCAATTCCCTTCGCACGGTATGGGTCGACACTGGGTTTTGGAGATGTGCATTAAGCTCAGTAGTCACTTTCGTCGCCGTGGTCTTCCTCCTTGCGGTCACAATCCTCTTTAATGTCCTCCTGTCTCTCGCAGTGAGTTTGGTTTTCCTTCCACAGTTCGTCTCGCAGATGATGTTGTGTCGTGAACATTGTATGCTGTCGTGACCTTTGACACGGTACCTCTCGATACCCCCAATACCTGTGCCACTGAAGTTACCGACGCACCAACCAGACGGGCTCCTACAATCTGCCCTCTTTGGAACTCCGACAGGTCACTCATTGTCGAAATTATGCAAACACCGATTTACAATGCAATCACACAAACCATTGACAATATAAGCAACACTTTCTTACAAAACAAATTGTAGCTACATGTTCGTTTTACTCAAAAAGCAGCACATACCGAAGTCACTGTTTTCAGCGAGGTGTTTCCATTATTTTCGACAACCCCTATGTTATATCCTATGTCCACCGGAAAGAAACAAGCTTCGCAACGGGAAAATAATTATCCAAATCTGTTCAGCAGTTTTTGAGATTCGTAAAAAAAAATCCGTATCTTATCGTGAACTACTTTCTTTCACGTTGGGTGTGATCAGGTTGTATGTAAACAAAGCGGAACGATACACGGGAATCGGGAACTTCTTAAAAGCGATCTGATTCGGTAGTTCAGCCAAAATTAATAAATAATAATAAAAAATAATAAACGAAAATAAACAAAACAGCCTATGTCCACCAGAAAGAAATAAGCTTTCCAACGATTCACTAGTTTTCGAGATTATTACTACTTCAAACACGCGAAACTCTCTTTATACACTGAGTGGCCACTTTATCATGACCACCCCCTCAGTACTTCGTTGGGCCACCTTTTGCATTTAATACTGCGTCAATTCTTCGTGGAATGGACTCCACGAGATGTTGATAGGTGACTTGTGAAATCTGAGACCATGCTTAATGAATAGCACTTTCGAGGAGTGTGAGATTGTAGGGAAGTGGATCCAGCTGTCTGATGGGTCGTTCAACTTTATCCCACAAACTCTCTATGGGGTTGAGATCTGGAGATTGTGGGGGCAACCTAAACAAAGTAAACTCACCGGTATGTTCCTGAAACCAATCCTATACAATACGAGCCCTATGGCAGGATGCATTATCTGGTTGAAAGTAGCCATCGCCACTGGGATAAACCATCCACATGACAGGACGCACTTGGTCCGCAACCATGTTTAGATATGATGTGCCAGTCAGACGTTGATCAACACGAATTCCCAAAGCATGCCAGGAAAACATTCCCCAAACCATAACGTTGCCTCCACCAGTTTGAAGGATTGTAGCAATGCATTTGGGATCCGTGCTTTTATGCTGTTTCCGCCAAATTCTCACTCGGTCATCGGCATGGTGCAACTGAAAACGTGATTAATCGGACCACATAATTTGTTTCCAATTATCGACTGTCCAATCCTTGTGCTCTTGTGCGAACTGGAGACGTTTTCTCTTGTTAACTGCAGACAGCAAAGGTGTTTGAACAGGCCTTCGGCTGCCATATCCCATCCGATCATGCAGTGTATGACGAACAGTGCGTGCAGAGATCATTTGAGGGGATCCTTGATTAAGATGGTCTGTAATTTGCTGCACTGTTGCCCTTCTGTTGTCTGTTACCAGTACGGACACTCTCCGTTCGCCTGAGCAGTCACTAGTCGATGACGACCACACGTTGCACGTAGAGACGCAGTTTTTTTGGCTGACAGTCCAGACTTTAAACACTTTAACAACAGCTGCTCTTGAACATTTCACGAATGCGACGGTTTCAGTGATACTCGCTCCATGGCTACGAGCTCCTGCAATCATCCCACGTTGAAAGTCCGTCAAATCGCTATTTTTACCCATCTCGTCAGCCAAAAATCACTTCTACTACTGTCGCAAGCACTAAGCTTTGCATTTTTATACTAGCCTCGCCCTCTGGCAGTAACAGCGTGCAGCCATAGCTCATTTGCTTAAAACTGTCAGGTGGCCATAATAAAGTGGGCATTCAGTGTATATTCGTATTGATTATATAATGATGCCAAAAAAGTTGTTCAAACCAAACTGGCAGAATAAAACACATTTTTAACCCCATTGTGTGGTTATGTAGACACCATGTCATTTCGAATCAGTGAAAAAATACCTCAAAACTTCAATGGAAGCCCGTCAACGACGGGTAAGCATATGTGTACAATAACTTGCTAAATACCCGTTCTTCGAACGTGGTGATATTAAAATACAGTTGAAATACAGATGATATATATGATATACAGTTGAAATGGCCATACGCTGCATATTTCTTCGCTCTTTTGGAAAACACATGTCAGCCTGATTATTCTGCCAGACGACACATAAGCAATTTCATTCATAACTGTAAATTTAAAACTTGAAGCCTGCACGAAACAAATCAAAATGCGTCGATACTTTTCACTTTCATCGTTAAAACATTAATATACAAGAAAACAAAGTAATAACAGAAAACAGAACAAAATTCGTTGTTACTTTCAGTATAAATGTAAAAAGAACCTTGCTTATAAACAATTTCGTTCAAAACTGTACATTTAAAAGCCAGCAAGTCAGATGTTTTTGGAAGCATGAGCAAAATTGTTTTGCCATCGCAAATATCTCAAGGGGGAAACTTTTTCCTGAAATTTCAATTACTGTGAAAATTTACCCGCGTATTTATATTTATTGCAGTCACCTTACCACTGATATGACGTCACGGTTGCTTCGGTGAAAACGAATGTTGGTAATTTGATTTTGACTCAAAAAACCTTGACATTCGATATGTCAAACGATAATATAAATGTTTAAATGCAAAGCATATTATGATGTAGCTCTTTTTACGTGATATTTTTAAAATGGTTTTTTTTCTTGGTAAATAAATTTAGAACAAATAAAAAAATCTGGACATTCGATATGTTTAACGATAATAAATGTTTATATGCAAAGCATATTAGGATATAGCGCTTCTTACGTGATTTTTAAGGTTTTTTGTTAAATAAATTCGGAACAAATAAATTCAGAACAAGCTATTTATATTTGTTGCAGTCACCTTACCACTTATATGACGTCACCGTTGCTTCGGTGAAAACGAATGGTGGTAATTAGATTATGACTTAAAAAACCTTGACATTCGATATGTCAGACGATAATATAAATGTTTAAATGCAAAGCATATTATGATATAGCACTTTTTACGTGATTTTTAAGGTTTTTTGTTAAATAAATTCAGAACAAATAAATTTAGAACAAAATGTATATTGAGCAGGTCAACTCAAGTGGTTTAAGCGATGGCCTCTGATCATTCGTCCGAAAGGGGTCCGGGTTCGAATCCCGGTGAGGCATGGATGTTGTGTTTGTCTTACGGCACTGGCTCTCTCCCTTCCCTGGAATTAGTGACCCTAAATTAGGGACGGGCGAGTGCTTAAAACCCATTGAGTTGCTCACGGTGGTCGTTTAACATCCAATCCAAAACAATCCAAGTCATTCAAAACTTAGGACGGGGCTTCAGTTGCTGGGCAACAATAAGTCGAATACTACAAAACGTTCTAGCGTTATCAAAGCTGCGTTATTTGAAAAACCCATTCGATCCACTTAAAGTTGTCGTAGACAACAATCGTTATTTAGTGCGCCTCTATGTTATAAAAGGATCATTCCTGCCAAATATGAAAGTTCTAGGTTCAGTAGTTTCTGAGGTTCGGTGATGTGTCAGTGAGTCAGTGAGGTCTTTCAGTTTTATATGTACAGATGAGGAACGTCATCGTTAAATTCGTATACAAGCAGTTGAAAAAAATAATAATAATAGGAATATTCCGAAAATTTTGTTGTTGGTGACCCATCTTATAGACTGCCCATTAATAATTCAACCGTTTGTTATAGATATGCATTTTATGACGATTCGTGTTAGATGACAAGAAAAAAATTCAGTCACAGCTTTTTCAACCGCGCATGGCACAGGTTACGGACAAGTGGGAAATAAAGTTTCCCTCACCTAGTAGAGATTATGCCACGACATATCACTGGTCGCTTGAAGACGGAAGATAGACCCACACGGTATTAGTTTGCTAGGAGTAAAAATGCTGCTAACACCTGGTACAGTTAATACCACGATATGTTGCTGCTGTTTTGTGAGAGCGAAAGGTGAATATACACTGAAGTGCCAGAAAAACTGGTACAGACGAGCTTATGCAAAATACATAGCAACGTCACCTATGCGCGTACTCGGTTGCGTCCGTCAGTGCGTATATAAAGCGATAAACATCCTTGCCAGCTGTCAGAGCTGTTTTCGGCATGAGAATAACAAGTAGTAACGATTTAAGCGATTTTCAACGCGGTGTCATAGTTGGCGCTCGTGAGATGGGCCATAGTATTTCGGAGGTAGAAACGAAGTTCGGATTTTCACGGACGACCATTGCAAGGGTGTACCGTGACTACAAGAATTCCGGCAAAACCTCCAACCTACGATACCAGTGTGGCCGTAAAAAGACATTGAATGAACATGACCATCGTCGGCTGTCAAGAATCGTTTCACGCGATAGGCGTGGAACACTCAGGCAAGTATCATCGGAATTCAATGCTGGAGCCTCATCAAGCATCAACGAACGGACTGTGCAACGTACCCCGCGCAATATAGGCTTTGAGAGTTGATGCCCAACTCGAGTCCCCTTGATGGGTGCACGACACAGAGCTATGCGCCTCGCTTGGACACGGCAGCATCAACACTGGACACTTGATGACTGAAAACAAGTAGCCAGGTCTGACGATTCGCGTTTCCACCTGCATCGGGCAGATGGAAGAATTCGTGTGTGGGGGCAAACCCCATGAAGTCATGGATCTCGCGCTGTCAAAGGGGGAACTGTACCGGCTGGTAATGGTATGGAGTGTGTTTAGCTGGACTTCACTGGGACCCCTGGTACGTCTACAAACTTCTGTGACCGGACAACGCTATGTGCGCATCCTTTCTGACGAGGTACATCCGTTCATGTCCTGCATTCATGCTGATGTGTTGGACCTGTTCCAACAGGACAATGCACCTCCACACAAGTGTCGGGACGTCACATTATGGTTAGATGAGCATTCATGTGAGTTTGGGGTGTTGCCATTCCCACCCAAATCCCCAGATATAAGCATGATAGAACACATTTGGGATGCTATGCAACGCGCTATCGAACACAGGAGTCCGAGACCTCGGAATACACCAGAATTGTGGAACGCTCTGCAGGAAGTATGGTGTGCATTGCCTAAAGCATATTTCCAGAAGCTAGTGGAGTCCATGCCCCGTCGTATTTCTGCAGTCCTGCGCTCCCGTGGGGGACCTACCAAGTATTAGACTGGTGTACCAGTTTTTCTGGCACTTCAGTGTACACATCACTATGTGGCTGTGTATAACAAGCTCACACGTTAGTGTACTTTGTTACAGATAAAAGATGTTTCCTTGAAATTTAAGAAGTGGAAACAAAAAGATACAGTATGGCAAAAACAAAATAAAGGAAAAAGAATAGATTCATACGGCTAGATGTTTCGAATAATTGTTTTTGTTCTTTAATTACCTGGAACCGCTGCTTATTGTGGAGCCTCACAATCTCGTAGTCTAGTATCGATTGAAACTTTCACGTGCTCATTAAAACATCTCTTATGAGACTACCACCTCAGAGAACTTCAAATTCATGTAATCTACAACAGTTTCGGGAAAAAAAATGTAATTTCTTTTTCAAACAAACAAAAAATAATGTGCTTGAAGTTCATATCAGTTTCAATAGCCTCTTCATGGTTGTTTTCCACTGAAGTGAAGGTTACCTTTATTCTTAATTTTTTTCAAAATAAACACTCTCTTGCATTTTAACGAAAGGACGCAGACTCTTAACTGTGAATCATCTGAAATAATACATACTTGTTTAACACAAATGACATTTTTTTAACTGACTTTGCGAAAGTCTTCGTAATGAACTTGACATTAAGTACCTCTTTAGGGGGGGGAAACCACGCTAAACATGCGATTGTTTCCCAGCTCATCATGCAGTCTTCTATTCTTTTCTGGTGAACTTATAATTTTTTTACCTCTGCTGCTAGACCTTGCGGTTGAGGACACCGTTCTTGTAGCTTCAGTGCGCTCGGAATATATCCTATTAGCATCTGCGGTATAAAGTCTTTTCTTTCGCCCCATGCTACATTTCCCGGATTTAATCTTTGATTTTTTGGAAGACTCTGCATTTCGCAAAGAACCAAGAAGCGTAAAAGTCTTAATATCCTTAAGGGTAATCGTTCATATGTTCTACAAGGCATGAAAAGAGTGAATATTTGCCGATTCATCGCGCATATGCTGAATCCTACTTTTATACATTTTTTTGTATTTTATAATAAAGGTCCTTACTTTGCATTATGATAAAAGTTACTATGGCGTCTTCATTCTATAGTTCTAATGAATCGCACTTCAAATATTTGCAACTGAATTACGAAAGGGAACTATTTGCGTGCACGCTCCCGATAATTGGTTAAAATATCGATATTTTTCGGCAACGATTATCTTATACATTGTACATCGATGTACAATGGTGTTCAAAACTAAGAACGAACACTATTTGAAAAGGTTACAGCCACGAAATCAGACACAACAATTTGCACAACTTGGGACGTTTAGGAGAAAGCCGGTGCACATGCAAAATGTCGAATCGTGCGCATATCTTAAAACGATTTTCTTAAAACGATGTACACGCTCCCGATTATTGGTTAACATATCAATATTTTTTAGCAACGATTATCTTATACATTGTACATCAATGTACAATGGTGTTCAAAACTAAGAACGAACACTATTTGAAAATGTTACAGCCACGAAATCAGACACAACAATTTGCACAACTTAGGACGTTTAGGAGAAAGCCGGTGCACATGCAAAATGTCGAATCGTGCGCATATCTTAAAATGATTTTCTTAAAACGACGTGCACGCTTTCAATTATTGGTTAACACATCGATATTTTTCGGCAACGATTATCTTATACATTGCACATCGATGTACACTGGTGCTCAAAACTAAGAACGATTACTATTTCAAAAGGTTACAGCTACGAAATCAGACACAACAATTTGCACAACTTGGGACGTTTAGGAGAAAGCCGGTGCACATGCAAAATGTCGAATCGTGCGCATATCTTAAAACGATTTTCTTAAAACGACGTACACGCTCCCGATTATTGGTTAACATATCGATATTTTTAGCAACGATTATCTTATACATTGTACATCAATGTACAATGGTGTTCAAAACTAAGAACGAACACTATTTGAAAATGTTACAGCCACGAAATCAGACACAACAATTTGCACAACTTAGGACGTTTAGAGAAAGCCGGTGCACATGCAAAATGTCGAATCGTGCGAATATCTTAAAATGATTTTCTTAAAACGACGTGCACGCTTTCAATTATCGGTTAACACATCGATATTTTTCGGCAACGATTATCTTATACATTGCACATCGATGTACACTGGTGTTCAAAACTAAGAACGATTACTATTTCAAAAGGTTACAGCTACGAAATCAGACACAACAATTTGCACAACTTGGGACGTTTAGGAGAAAGCCGGTGCACATGCAAAATGTCGAATCGTGCGCATAGGGCTCATGTGGTATCACTTAAACGGATATAAGAGAAATGGGCACGGTAAGCGACATGTGTTTAAAAGAAAATCTGGACATGAAGGCATAAAGGCAAGAACGTGTAATTTATGTTGCCTTAAAGACATCACCTACATGATTTCACGTGGGGAAAAACTATACCTAGTATTACCATAAAAAAAGCTCTTAATCAAGAAATAACCAACTTAAAATCAATTGCTGCACAACATGGCTATAGTACCCGCCTTGTCGATACATTAGTTTCCCAATACAAACGAAAAACAGTGACCACCCTTCAGCCGGAGCTCAGTGTATCTACCTATGTGGGCTCATTGAGTTTCTTACCACCAGTCACGCAAAGTCTACGAGTTATTTGCAAAAAACATAGTAAAGACTTTGGAGACTCAACATCTAACTTGTTCACCATGATCAGAAAAGACCGTGATTCCATTTCAAACCAAGACTAATGCGGCGTTTACCGTGTACCAATAAAGAGCGAGATACTAACCAGGACAACGGTCAATGGTATATATGCTCCACACTCCGTTACTTAAGAATTCGAGTGTCTCAGTACCAATATAACGTCAGAATGAACTCAATTGCTACCTCGCTATCACGCCTGGCCCAAACTGCGGCATACCACCCATCATGGACTGACACCTATCTATTATTAAAGACTAAAACAAAATCTATGACTCTCTTTGCAGAAAATTTATATATACACTACTATATAAACCAATGTTGTAATAAAGAAACTCCTGTATTTGTTCATCCCCCTTGGAAACAATAATGGAATAATTTATCTTACATAAACAACCCCTCTTCCACTTCATGTAACCCTCCCGCCTCCCACGTTTCATTATGGTAAATAATCCGTCATTTTTTTTTCATTAAACCCCTCCGAATCCCGTCTTATACTTTGCATTATGAGTTTTGCAACAACCTTATGCTATGTTGTACAGTTATGTACGTACTATGTTGTATAGTTATGTACGTATTATGCTGTATAATAATCCGTCATTTTTTCCCCATTAAACCTTCTCCGAGACCCATCTTATACTTTGCATCATGAATTTTTCAACAACCTTATGCTATGTTGTATAGTTATGTACGTAATAATCCGTCATTTTTTTCCCATTAAACCCTCTCCGAGACCCATCTTACACTTTGTATTATGAGTTTTTCAACAACTTTATGCTATGTTGTATAGTTATGTACGTAATAATCCGTCATTTTTTTCCCATTAAACCCTCTCCGAGACCCATCTTATACTTTGTATTATGAGTTTTTCAACAACCTTATGCTATTTTGTATAGTTATGTACGTAATAATCCGTCATTTTCTTCCATTAAACCCTCTCCGAGTTCCGTCTTATACTTTGTATTATGAGTTTTTCAACAACCTTATGCTATATTGTATAGTTATGTATGTACTATGTTGTATAGTTATGTACGTACTATGTTGTATAGTTATGTACGTACTATGTTGTATAGTTATGTACGTAAAAATCCGTCATTTGTTTTCCCATTAAAACCTCTCCGAGTTCCGTCTTATACTTTAAATTATGAGTTTTTCAACAACCTTATGCTATGTTGTATAGTTATGTACGTACTATGTTGTATAGTTATGTACGTAAAAATCCGTCTTTTTCTTTCCATTAAACCCTCTCCGAGTCTCGTCTTATACTTTGTATTGTGAGTATTTCAACAACCTTATGCTATGTTGTATAGTTACGTACGTACTATGTTGTATAGTTATGTACGTAATAATCCGTCATTTTTTTCCATTAAACTCTCTCCGAGTCCGTCTTATACTTTGTATTATGAGTTTTTCAACAACCTTATGCTATGTTGTATAGTTATGAACGTACTATATTGTATAGTTATGTACATAATAATCCGTCATTTTTTCCATTAAACCCTCTCCGAGACCCATCTTATACTTTGCATTATGAGTTTTTCAACAACCTTATCTATGTTGTATAGTTATGTACGTACTACACCTTATCGTGAACTATACCGGCAGTCATCTTGTACACCAGGATTGCTGCGTTCGAAATGCACATCATGAATCCATCCTATATATATAAAGCAAGTAGACTCTTTTGTTTCGCAAGTTTTCTTCACCTGATGACGCACGGGGTGAGCGTGTGAAAGATCTTGTGTGTTTTTTAGCCTTGTATATATTTTAATCATTAAATTTTGAAGTATTTCAACTAAGGCATGTATGTCCTGTAGTATCGTGATTCGACAGCTGACTCCAACAAACGATATGTTACCAAGTATTCGAAGAAACAGCAAAGGAAATTTAAAAAAGTTTTTAAGATAACTGATATTACGTAAGGAATACACTTGTGAATATATGGTACCAATCACTTTTCAAAATTACATCCTTTTGCCTTCACACAGTCCTTCAGTCTCTGTGGCCACTCATCAATTGCTTTCCGCAGGTGCTCCACAGTGAAAGCTGTTACTGCCCGCTCC
Source organism: Macrothele yani (assembly GCA_039090855.1). Classification (NCBI taxonomy): domain Eukaryota; kingdom Metazoa; phylum Arthropoda; class Arachnida; order Araneae; family Macrothelidae; genus Macrothele; species Macrothele yani. Next base: position 13,567,137 of record CM076999.1, on the reverse strand, counting down.
AAACAGCGTTTGATACTGTCAGTGCTGGAGTATCTCTTTCTGTATGCCATATCCTACAGTGTAGCCCACAACTTGTAGACCAATTGGTTGAGGTCTGGGCTGCTTGAAAGCCAATCAGCTAGAGTTTGGCAAATCCGCCTGAAACCACTACTGGTAAGGCAATTCCATAATCATGCTGAAAGCTTCACTGTCGGATTTGAAAGAGGATGTGACGCACATTTTTGACCACCGGCTTCAAAACCCTGTCCTGGTGGACTTTGGCGGATGTTTTCACTCCTTTCTCACAGAAACGGAGCTCCGTGGTACCCTCGTAGGAGACTCCCCACCCAACCATGACAGAAGCAGGATGATGGCTCGTCGTGATCCTTGGAGCTTTCTTCCGAGCTTCTGGTGAGTTTGACGGATACACACTATCATTTTGGCGGTTGAAAGCCTCTTCAATATTGAAAATGTTTTCATCAGAGAAATGGATTTGCCTGTGGCGATTGTCTGCGCAACGCTTCAGGAAATGTTTCCCTTTTAGCATCCTCTGCTGCTTCAGTTGTAGGGCGACGAAGTGCCTTGTACGCCACCGGTAAGCTCTCACTCTTAGTTCACACTACAGAACAGAAAATGTTTTGCTTTTAGCATCCTCTGCTGCTTGACAGCCCTTTAAAGCTAACAGCCATGACATCCCTTTTCAGCTTATCAGAATTGTTTTTGCTTTTATGAATGTTTCGCTTTTCCAGCTTATCAGAAAACCACAGCCCTTTTCCAGCTTATCAGAAAATGTTTCGCTTTTATGAATGTTTCACCTTTCCAGCTTATCAGAAAACCACAGCCCTTTTCAGTTTATCAGAAAAAAACAGCCCATTTCAGCTTATCAGAAAATGTTTCGCTTTTATGAATGTTTTTGCCTTTCCAGTTTATCAGAAAAAAACAGCCCATTTCAGCTTATCAGAAAATGTTTCGCTTTTATGAATGTTTTTGCCTTTCCAGTTTATCAGAAAATAACAGCCCTTTTCCAATTTAAATAACAATAAGAGCAAAGAAATTGCGATGCTCTCGTAATAACAATTTAAATGTGTCGCCTCTCCAGCGTATCAGAAAATGTTTCGCTTTTAGCATCCTCTGCTGCTTCAGTTGTGAGGTGAAGAAATGCTCTGTACGCCACCGGTAAGCTTTCACTCTTAGTTCACACTACACGACAGAAAATGTTTTGCTTTTAGCATCCTCTGCTGCTTGACAGCCATTTCCAGCTGACAGCCATGACAGCCCTATTCAGCTTATCAGAAAATGTTTCGCTTTAATGAATATTTCGCCTTTCCAGCTTATCAGGAAAGCACAGCTCTTTTCCAGCTTATCAGAGAATGTTTCGCTTTTATGAATGTTTCGCCTATCCAACTTATCAGAAAACCACAGCCCTTTTCCAGCTTATCAAAAAATGTTTCGCTTTTATGAACGTTTCGCCTTTCCAGCTTATCAGAAAACTACATCCCTTTTCAGCTTATCAGAAAATGTTTCGCTTTTATGAATGTTTCACCTTTCCAGCTTATCAGAAAACCACAGTGCCGCTCCGGTGGCGCAGTGGTCTAAGGCGTTGGCCTCTGATCATTCGTCCGAAGGGGTCCGGGTTCGAATCCCGGTGAGGCATGGATGTTGTGTTTGTCTTACGGCACTGGCTCTCTCCCTTCCCTGGAACCAGTGACCCTAAATTAGGGACGGGCGACTGCTTATAGCCCATTGAGTTGCTCACGGTGGTCGTTAAACCTCCAATCAAAAAAAAAAAAAAAAAAAAAGAAAACCACAGCCCTTTTCAGTTTATCAGAAAACCACAGCCCTTTTCAGTTTATCAGAAAACCACAGCCCTTTCCAGCTTATCAGAAAATGTTTCGCTTTTATGAACGTTTCGCCTTTCCAGCTTATCAGAAAAAAACAGCCCTTTTCCAGCTTATCAGAAAATGTTTCGCTTTTATGAATGTTTCACCTTTCCAGCTTATCAGAAACCACAGCCCTTTTCCAGCTTATCAGAAAATGTTTCGCTTTTATGAACGTTTCGCCTTTCCAGCTTATCAGAAAACCACAGCCCTTTTCCAATTTAAATAACAATAAGAGCAAAGAAATTGCAAAGTTTTCGTAACAATTTATTCACCTTTCCAGCTTATCAGAAAATGACAGCCCTTTTCCAATTTAAATAACAATAAGAGCAAAGAAATTGCAAAGTTTTCGTAACAACAATTTAAACGTGTCGCCTTTCCAGCTTATCAGAAAATCACAGCCCTTTTCCAGCCTATCAGAAAATGTTTCGCAATTAGCATCCTCTGCTGCTTCAGTTGTGAGGTAAAGAAGTGCCCTGTACACCACCGGTAAGCTCTCACTCTTAGTTCACACTGCAGAACACGTGACATCAACATTCTTGAAATGTTCAGGTCACGAGCCATCACTGATTGTTTTCTGACAGGATTTCGTCGAATATGGACTGCCACTGCTTTCACCAGGCGAGCAGTCCTCACGGTACGCGGTCGACCCTTCGTGGGGCGGTCAGCGAAGGTCCTAGTCTCAAGGAGCCTAGTACGTTCGCAGACAAAAATTTGGTTGATTTTCAAATTCTTCAGCATGTTGAATCCCCTCGAAAGCTGATTTTCTAACTTCGGGCATCGCTATTACAGCAACACTCTCATAATCACCCAACTCATTGGCAAGTACTTCACGAAACAAGTTATCTTCCCCGACGGCGGCTAAAAAAAAAAAATTCGGTTGCTGTGCGTTGCTTATGGTGGAAAGAGCTATGAATTTATTTATTCACGTTATTTCCTCTGTGACCGAACGCACAATGATACACTGGCTGCTTCACGCCTCCTGGCACGAAGGTGACGATGCACAACGGTTGCGCGCCATCTGTCGGATGTTTGTAACAGTATTTACGATAAGACTGGATAGGGATGTTACACTATCTACCAACAAGTAATTGGACACCCCTGCAATCGACGATATCTGCGATCCTGATACACGTCACAGCCGCCACCGTTAAATATTGTGTGGGAAACAACAACGCAATTAGTCGCATGCAAGATGCCACGCAGTTCAGAGCTGTCTGATTTCGAGAAAGATGTAATCGTCGGGTATCACAGAAATGGCCGATTCATACGTGACATATCCAGCGAGTTGAAGTACCCAACATCGACAGTGACCTACGTGATTGGCAAGTGGAAGATGAGAGGTGACTGTCGGAATGTGTCCCGACCCGGCAGACCCACAAAACTGGGAGTTAGAGACCGACGGGTGCTGGCCAGAGAAATTCGAAAGAACCGCACCAAATCGATGGGCCACATCCGCGAGGAGTTTCAACAGGCATCCGGCAGTGTTCTTCTGGTGAATACCATCCGTAAGGAAGCCCATGTGCTCGGTTTTCATGGACGTGCTGCCGCCCACAAGCCTGTGATCACCAAGTCCAATAGCGCTGCTCGGCTAACGTGGTGCAAAGAACTTCGACAGTGGACCGTTGAACAGTGGAAACAGGTTCTCTGGAGCGACGAATCAAGGTTCACCCTCTCACGTTCGGATGGCAGGGTCCGAGTTTGGCGTCTGTCTGGAGAACGCCTCCTGCCGGAATGTATTGTGCCAACTGTGAAGTTCGGCGGCGGTGGAATTATGCTTTGGGGGTGTTTCTCCTGGTATGGCCCGGGACCCTTGGTCGCAATTCCTGGTAGACTCAACGCAGAGACCTACTGCACCATTTTGGATGACCATGCGCTTCCTACGTTGTGACAGTTTTACGGGGTGGACCCATGTTACTTTCAGGATGACAATGCCACCTGTCATTTTGCGAGGTCCACCGAGGTTTGGTATGATGACAATGGGGTAATCGAATGGACTGGCCTGCGCAGATCCCAGACCTTAATCCTATCGAGCACCTCTGGGACCAGTTGGAGCGTCGAATTAAGGGGTGCCTCCACCGTCCGAAATCGGTGTAGGAACTGACCTGTCTTCTCCAAGCCTAGTGGAAGAAAATACCACTAGCTGTCGTACAACGCCAGGTTGAGAGTATGCCCCGGAGTGTAGCAGCTGTAATTGCCGCTCGTGGAGGCTCCACCAACTACTGAAGGGGAATAAACTTCGTTTTCCTTTGCTATCACAGGTGTCCAATTACTTGTTGGTAGATAGTGCATATGACGGCTGCCGAGTGAGTGATGTTTCCAGGGAATTTGAAATCTATAAGGAAGTAAATTTCTCCGTCATTTTTGGTCTACGCCGGGGATCGAACCCGAGTCCTCTTATTCCGGAACAAAGCGTTCTACCAACTTAGTTACGCAGACGTTTGTTCTCCCTGCTATCTGCCTTTATGTCGTGTGCGTCCTGTGGAGCAGGCACGTCACAAATCGCAAATGTGTGGTATCCAGGCTTTTTTACTTTTTTATTATTTTGATTGGAAGTACAAGAAGGCTCCTGTCCCTAAATTAGGACGTCTGGTTCACTTCGTCGAGAACTCATTCCGTCGACAGATACATTTCTTCGACACTTTATATGCAAACAGTCGATTTTTTTTGGAAGGGGTCGGGGCCCATGTCCAGGGGCACCATACAAAATTTTCGTAAAATCTAGAGTTTTCAATTTACAAAAACCAAATTTGGTATGCTATCTCATAACTTAGACCGTCCAAGGTTTTTGGAAGTGGTCGGTGCCCAGTGTAAAGAAAGCTCCATACAAAATTTTCTCAAAAATTTCCATTTTTTACTTAAGAACTGCAACACAACTCTGCACTCCCATACCTTACCTGCGGTCTAATTTGGAGTACCGTGAGATAGTATACTAAATTTGGTGGTTCTGAATTGAAAACTGTAGAATTTACGAAAATTTTGTTTGGACTCCGTTGACCCCTTGCCCTGACCCTTTCCGTCTATGGTCTAAGTTGGTGTAAGAGTACAATGAGATAGTATACCTAATTTGGTGGTTTTAAATTGAAAAATGTAGATTTTACTTAAGTGTTGTATGGGGCCCCCTTGACCACGGGCCCCGACCCCTTCCAGAAACCGTGTACGGTCTAAGAGAGTACCATGAGATAGTATACCAAATTTTGTGGTTCTGAACTTTTTTCGTTTTTTTCGGAATCGACAGTTTGCATATACAGTAGCGAACAAAAGTATTTGGCGAAACACTTTTTCGACCATAATATTTTTTCTGCTGGACCAGATCGGGTCATTTTGGGATATGATATGCTCATTAATTAAAGATGATATACGGACTCAATTAAAGTCTTTAATTAATGAGCTTCTCTAGTTATCGATTGGTGATAGCACGATGCCAAACTGACTTTAGAGACTCAATTAACGTCTTTAATTAATGAGTTTCTTTAGTTGTCCATTGGTGATAACAAGGTGCCATACGGCACTTACAGACTCAATTAAAGTCTTTAATTAATGAGCTTCTCTAGTTGTCCATTGTTGATAACACGGTGACGTACGGCCCTTATAGACTCAATTAAAGTCTTTAATTAATGAGTTTCTCTAGTTATCCATTGGTGATAACACGATGCCATACGGCACTTAGAGACTCAATTAATGTCTTTAATTAATGAGCTTCTATAGTTGTCCATTAGTGACAACACGGTGCCATACGGCCCTTAAAGACTCAGTTAAATTCTTTAATTAATGAGTTTATCTAGTTGTCCATTGGTGATAACACGGTGCCATACGGCCCTTAGAAACTTAATTAAAGTCTTTAATTAATGAGTTTATCTAGTTGTCCAATGGTGATAACACGGTGCCATACGGCCCTTAGAGACTCAATTAAAGTTTTTAATAAATGAACTTCTCTAGTTGTTCATTGGTGATAACACGGTGCCATTCGTTCCTTAGAGACTCAATTAAAGTCTTTAATTAATGAACTTCTCTAGTTGTCCATTGGTGATAACACGGCGGCATACGGCCCTTAGAAACTCAATTAAAGTCTTTAATTAATGAGCTTCTCTAGTTGTCCATTGGTGATAACACGGTGACATACGGCCCTTACAGACTCAATTAAAGTCTTTAATTAATGAGCTTCTCTAGTTTTTCATTGGTGAAAACACGGTGCCATACGGCCCTTAGAGACTCAATTAAAGTCTTAAATTAATGAGCTTCCCTAGTTGTCCATTGGTGATAACACGGAGCCATACGGCCCTTACAGACTCAATTAAAGTCTTCAATCAATGAGCTTCTCTAGTTGTCCATTGGTGATAACACTATGCCAAACGGCCTTTAGAGACACAATTAAAGTCTTTAATTAATGAGCTTCTCTAGTTGTCCATAGATGATAACACGGTGCCATACGTCCTTTAGATATTCAATTAAAGCCTTTAACTAATGAGCTTCTCTAGTTGTCCATTGGTGATAACACGGTGCCATACTGCCTTTAGAGACTCAATTAAAGTTTTTAATAAATGAGCTTCTCTAGTTGTCCATTGGTGATAACACGATGCCAAACGGCACTTAGAGACTCAATTAAAGTCTTTATTAAATGAGCTTCTCTAGTTGTCCATTGGTGATAACACAGTGGCATACGGCCCTTAGAAACTTAATTAAAGTCTGTAATAAATGAACCTCTCTAGTTGTTCATTGGTGATAACACGGTGCCATTCGGCCCTTAGAGACTAAATTAAAGTCTTTAATTAATGAGCTTCTCTAGTTGTCCATTGGTGATAACACGGTGCCATACGGCCCTTACAGACTCAATTAAAGTCTTTAATTAATGAGCTTCTCTAGTTGTTCATTGGTGAAAACACGGTGCCATACGGCCCTTAGAGACTCAATTAAAGTCTTTAATTAATGAGCTTCCCTAGTTGTCCATTGGTGATAACACGGTGCCATACGGCCCTTACAGACTCAATTAAAGTCTTCAATCAATGAGCTTCTCTAGTTGTCCATTGGTGATAACACGATGCCAAACGGCCTTTAGAGACACAATTAAAGTCTTTAATTAATGAGCTTCTCTAGTTGTCCATAGATGATAACACGGTGCCATACGTCCTTTAGATACTCAATTAAAGCCTTTAACTAATGAGCTTCTCTAGTTGTCCATTGGTGATAACACGATGCCAAACGGCACTTAGAGACACAATTAAAGTCTTTAATTAATGAGCTTCTCTAGTTGTCCATTGGTGATAACACGGTGCCATACGTCCTTTAGATACTCAATTAAAGCCTTTAACTAATGAGCTTCTCTAGTTGTCCATTGGTGATAACACGGTGCCATTCGGCCCTTAGAGACTCAATTAAAGTCTGTAATAAATGAACCTCTCTAGTTGTTCATTGGTGATAACACGGTGCCATTCGGCCCTTAGAGACTCAATTAAAGTTTTTAATTAATGAACTTCTCTAGTTGTCCATTGGTGATAACACGGTGCCATACGGCCCTTAGAGACTCAATTAAAGTTTTTAATAAATTAACTTCTCTAGTTGTTCATTGGTGATAACACGGTGCCATTCGTTCCTTAGAGACTCAATAAAAGTCTTTAATTAATGAACTTCTCTACTTTTCCATTGGTGATAACACGGTGGCATAGGGCCCTTAGAGACTCAATTAAAGTTTTTAATAAATGAGCTTCTCTAGTTGTCCATTGGTGATAACACGGTGACATACGACCCTTAGAGACTCAAATAAAGTCTTTAATAAATGAGCTTCTCTAGTTGTCCATTGGTGATAACACGGTGGCATACGGCCCTTAGAAACTCAATTAAAGTCTGTAATAAATTAACTTCTCTAGTTGTTCATTGGTGATAACACGGTGCCATTCGTTCCTTAGAGACTCAATAAAAGTCTTTAATTAATGAACTTCTCTACTTTTCCATTGGTGATAACACGGTGGCATAGGGCCCTTAGAGACTCAATTAAAGTTTTTAATAAATGAGCTTCTCTAGTTGTCCATTGGTGATAACACGGTGACATACGGCCCTTAGAGACTCAAATAAAGTCTTTAATAAATGAGCTTCTCTAGTTGTCCATTGGTGATAACACGGTGGCATACAGCCCTTAGAAACTCAATTAAAGTCTGTAATAAATGAACCTCTCTAGTTGTTCATTGGTGATAACACGGTGCCGTTCGGCCCTTACAGACTCAATTAAAGTCTTTAATTAATGAGCTTCTCTAGTTGTCCATTGGTGATAACACGGTGTCATACGGCCCTTACAGACTCAATTAAAATCTTTAATTAATGAGCTTCTCTAGTTGTTCATTGGTGAAAACACGGTGCCATACGGCCCTTAGAGACTCAATTAAAGTATTTAATTAATGAGCTTCTCTAGTGGTCCATTGGTGATAACACGGTGCCATACGGCCCTTACAGACTCGATTAAAGTCTTCAATCAATGAGCTTCTCTAGTTGTCCATTGGCGATTACACGATGCCAAACGGCCTTTAGAGACACAAAATAAGTCTTTAATTAATGAGCCTCTCTAATTGTCCATTGGTGATAACACGGTGCCATACGGCCCTTAGAGACTCAATTAAAGTCTTTAATTCACGAGCTTCTCTACTTGTCCATTGGTGATAACACGGTACCAAAATTACTGGTAAATGTTGCTGCGATCATCCCACTGTCTCGCGCATCGTTAAAAGTGTTGCAGAAACTGGATGTGTGGGACACAAAAAAAGAACAGGTCGACCAAGGCTGTGTACTGAACGTGATGATCGCATGTTGATTCGGCGTTCCTTAAATTCAAGATTTGAAACAGCCACTGATATAAGAAATGAGTGGGAGAATGAAGCAGGCATTACTGTATCTGCACGTACAATTCGTCGTAGGCTACGAAAAAAATGGACTGCCTGCACGAAAAGCTGCACGAAAACCTTTCCTTACAACAAAGGCTTAAAAGAATTGCTTGTACCAAGGCACACAAGAATTGGATTGTTGATGAATGGAAAAATGTTATTTTCAGTGATGAAACAACTGTTACTATTTCCGCTAATAATGGAAATAATTATGTACATCGTCTGGATGGTGAAAGATATAAGGCAGGCTGCACCGAGCCAACAATCAAGCACACACATTCGATGATGTTATGGTCCTGTATTTCAGCCAGAGGTGTTCGCCGTCTGCACATTGTTGATGGCACATTGAATGGATCGAAATATGTGGATATTTTGGAGTCCAAACTGTTACCATGTACACAAGACATGGGTTTGCGGAATTTTATCTTTCAGGACGATAACGCGCCATGTCATCGGTCAAAGTTGGTTGACGAGTGGTTTTATCGAAAAGTTATAAGAACACTTCAGTGGCCGGCTCAGTCACAGTATCTTAATCCCATAAAGAATCTGTGTGTGAGATTGAAGCAAAAGATTCGTCAAGAAGGACCCACATCTGAAACAGCATTAATTGAATCTGTAAGGGTCGTATGGCGCCGTGTTATCATCAATGGGCAACTAGAGATGCTTATTAGTTCCATGCCAAGAAGGTGTACTTTGTAACTAAGAAACCGTAGTTATCCAATTTAATATTAAAGAGTATTTTGCTTGTTGGTAAATTATTTCAAATGCCCTGCAAATTTCAATAACGTACTGTACAGTAATTGTAGGTTAAATGCATTGTACACTAATTTCCCAAATTCCACTCTTTGTTGCTTTTTATGCGTAGACGCTGTACGTTTGCTTGTAACTTCACTTCTATAACTGATAATAACATTCTGTAAACGTATTTGAATTCAGCATGAGATTTCCTTTAAAATGTTGTATAATTTGTATTCCTGATTTTACCATTACGCTGTATAAGTTGACTTCAAACATCAAAACTTTTACTTACAGTCTACTGGTTCAGGAATTTTAGCCACGATTGTATTTTATGAAAACATTCTCAGTTCTTTTAGGACAAGCTATGTACATATTTTCTTTTCCTGGCTCTTCGACTGTTTGTATTACTTCTTGTCTTACCTTCGCATTTAATCTTGAATTTCAAACACAATTTCAAACCTTTTCTCTTGTTACAGACTTACATTTTCCGATGCTTTTGCCCGAATGAGAAATTTGCTCATCGCGGATAAGATAATATCTAAACTGTTTTTACGGTGACCAGAAACCAGAATTTTTTTCGTAACCCTGCATTAAATAAATTGCATTATTTTTCTCTGGTGCTTTTTCACTGTTTATTAGAATAGCGCTTAAGTAAACGAAACTAATTCCAGAGGGATTTTTCAGTCAATGCATTTCATGCTCGTGTTTGTCAGAAAACATACCATTAGGGAAATTATACATTCTTTTTAAAGGAACTCAACGGTGAGCAACGTTAAATTAATCCAATTTTCTTTGCTGTGCTTGCGGAAGTTTGGAAAGGAAACACAAGAAAATGAAAGAACTAAGGAACATCGTAAAAAACTTGAAAAATAAGAAGCTCTATGCACTGAAATTTTAAGCTGGACAAAGAACACCGTTATATTTTCAGAAATTTGTCCTCAAAAAGTATTTAGAGAAATTTTTGGAACTTGACAATAAACATTTCTTCGAGCAATTCATTACCTTTACATTTACTTCAAGCTGTTAAAAATATTCATTACTCTCATCTTTTGAGGTTGTATTATTTTACAGAAATATCAATTTAAAAACTTTAAAATGTTATGATCACATGATGAGGTAATTCAGTTCAGGAACGTACACTGAACTGCAAATTTATTACGACCACCCGACCATTTGGCGCAGTGGTCTAAGCGATGGCTTCTGATCATTCGTTTGAAAGGGGTCCGGATTCGAATCCCGTTGAGGTACGGATGTTGTGTTTCTCTTACGGATCTGGCTCACTCCCTTCCCCTGGAAGCAGTGGTTCTAAATTAGGGTAATAAATACACAGTTGATGTGAATTAGGAAGGTCAAATAGAAGTAATCGCTCTTTCCACGTTTTATAAGTGAGTCAGGGAAAATTTCTCATCGGCCGCCAACAGAAATCGAACGCAGGGTCTTCCAGTTACGCGGCGGACATGTTTCCACTGCACCACAGCTGCCTCGAAATTCTTCAGACTCACATACGACAAACTGCCTAACCACCTGGCAGGTTGCTTCTTAGGAAGACCCTGGGTTCGATTCCCGGTGGCGGCCGATGATAATTTTTTCCGTGACTCACTTATTAAAACGTGGACAGAGCGATGACTTCTATTTGATGGCTAAATTAGGGGGCGACTGCTTATAGCCCATTGAGCTGCTCACGGTGTTCGTTAAACCTCCAATCAAAAAAAAAAAAAAATACTGAAGTTATCCTGCTGATGCTACTGACTGAAGATGGCTGAATCGGTATAAAAAGAGAATGCCGAAAACTTGCGCAGACTAAAGAAGTGCATTACGCAAGAAATAATGAGTTAAAGACGCGATCTGACGGACTTAGAACGTGGAATGGTCGTGACTGCTCGAATCAGTGGTGCAAGCATTAGCAATGTGTAAAAGACGCGATCTGACAGACTTAGAACGTAGAATGGTCGTGACTGTTCGAAGCATTGGTGCAAGCATTAGCAATGGGTAAAAGACGCGATCTGACGGACTTAGAACGTGGAATGGTCGTGACTGCTCGAAGCATTGGTGCAAGCATTAGGAATGTGTAAAAGACGCGATCTGACAGACTTAGAACGTGGAATCGTCGTCACTGCTCGAAGCATTGGTGCAAGCATAAGCAATAGGTAAAAGATGCGATCTGACAGACTTAGAACGTAGAATGGTCATGACTGTTCGAAGCATTGGTGCAAGCATTAGCAATGGGTAAAAGACGCGATCTGACTGACTTAGAACGTGGAATGGTCGTGACTGCTAGAAGCATTGGTGCAAGCATTAGGAATGTGTAAAAGACGCGATCTGATAGACTTAGAACGTGGAATAGTCGTGACTGCTTGAAGCATTGGTGCAAGCATTAGCACTGGGTAAAAGATGCGATCTTAGGGACTTAGAACGTGGAATGGTCGTGACTGCTCGAAGCATTGGTGTAAGCATTAGGAATGTGTAAAAGACGCGATCTGACAGACTTAGAACGTGGAATCGTCGTCACTGCTTGAAGCATTGGTGCAAGTATTAGCAATGGGTAAAAGACGCGATCTGACAGACTTAGAACGTGGAATGGTCGTGACTGCTAGAAGCATTGGTGCAAGCATTAGGAATGTGTAAAAGACGCGATCTGACAGACTTAGAACGTGGAATCGTCGTCACTGCTTGAAGCATTGGTGCAAGCATTAGCAGTGGGTAAAAGATGCGATCTGACGGACTTAGAACGTGGAATGGTCGTGACTGCTCGACGCATTTTTGCAAGCATTAGCAATGGGTAAAAGACGCGATCTGATAGACTTAGAACGTGGAATGGTCGTGACTGCTCGTAGCATTGGTGCAAGCATTAGGAATGTGTAAAAGACGCGATCTGATAGACTTAGAATGTGGAATAGTCGTGACTGCTTGAAGCATTGGTGCAAGCATTAGCACTGGGTAAAAGATGCGATCTGAGAGACTTAGAACGTGGAATGGTCGTGACTGCTAGAAGCATTGGTGCAAGCATTAGGAATGTGTAAAAGACGCGATCTGACAGACTTAGAACGTGGAATCGTCGTCACTGCTTGAAGCATTGGTGCAAGCATTAGCAGTGGGTAAAAGATGCGATCTGACGGACTTAGAACGTAGAATGGTCGTGACTGCTCGACGCATTTTTGCAAGCATTAGCAATGGGTAAAAGACGCGATCTGATAGACTTAGAACGTGGAATGGTCGTGACTGCTCGTAGCAGTGGTGCAAGTATTAGCAATGGGTAAAAGACGCGATCTGATAGACTTAGAACGTGGAATGGTCGTGACTGCTCGAAACATTGGTGCAAGCATTAGCAACGACTTCACTTAAATGTTCGACGGCAGCAGTTATTAAAATATACTGTGACGTATATTCTAAATTAACCTTCCTTTTTAGTTTCTTTCCCTATGTAAATCTTGAGTTTATTCTCAGTTATTCTTCATTCTTAACGTGATATCTTTTATCTCAAACGAATACTGTTGGCAACATAATTGAGGTTGAATGAACGTGTCGTATGCCTGTTTTGATAAAAGCGACGACTAAACTGTTGTAAGAGAGCGATTATTGAGAGCGTTGAAAGAGTGCGTTGTAAAGCGCGCGTTGTGTTAAGAGCTGTGAAGCTGTGTGGTGTGTTTAAATATTGATATCGTTCTGTTATGGACGTGCTACAATCTTGAATAAAGCATCTTTTCCGCAAGTTTGACTTCTGTTGTTTACATGTTTCGTCTGGCCTTTTAGGTTTTCTTTCATTTAGGAACTATTTCTTAGTATGTTGATGTTTTAAATTAACGTAGAAGTAAGACAAGACAGACCCGGTTTGTAAACCGGTAGAGTGGACTACCGGTTTACAAACCGGGTCTGCGCTCAAGTCGTTTTATAACGAAGTGAATTTCTCCGTCATTTTTATCCGCGCCGGGGTTCGAACCCGGGACCACTCATTCCGGAATAAGTTGCTCTACCAATAAAGCTACGCGGACATTTGTTCTGATTCCTATCTGCCTTTATGTCGTGTGCGTCCTGCTGGCAGGTACGTCACATCTCCTCTCCTGGTACGTTACATCATCTCCCCCTTACTTTTTTTTTTTTTTTTTTTTTTTCGAAGTGCTGCTCATATTTTTCCTATCTCGCGGTGTGGAAATAACATCACACCAATGCGAGATTTTGAACGGTCGGGTCATCCGGATAGTTCGGGCGCCATTATAACGAAGTGAATTTCTCCGTCATTTTTGGTCTACGCCGGGATTCGAACCCGGGTCCACTCATTCCGGAATAAGTTGCTCTACTAATTAAGCTACGCGGACATGTATTCTGATTCCTATCTGCCTTTATGTCATGTGCGTCCTGCTGGCAGGTACGTCACATCTCCTCTCCTGGTACGTTACAGTTTGGTTTTCAACAGCTACTGGCTACTCGAGCTGAGCCGGGGCCTGCGGGACTCCTCCTCGTCCTCTCTATGTTTACGGGCCTGGTCACCGGATTAAGAACTTGCTTGTGACGTCACGCTAAGCGACGGGCACAGTCCATAGGTAGCTGAAAACATTGTAAAAATATTCATTACTTGCTTAAAATTATTTAAATTCCTTTAGACTGATGATAGTGAGTAGTTACTCTATGTAAAATACGTAAAATTCGTGTTAAAAAAATTAGTGGCAGAGAAGGTTGAAGAGTTGAATGTGGTAAACAGAAAATGTTCAAAATGTAATCAAACTAAATTTGAACTGGTACGCTTCTGTTTTTTTCAATAACTACTCAAAGTTGAAAAATCACTGCTTAAATAACAAGTCAGGGAAAAGAAAATATGATATGTTTGCAGTAGCTACTTAATGAATCTGGTCATCCTGTGTGCCTTACTAAAAATGGGATTTTTTGAAATTTTGGCATAGACGTTCTATAATCATCATCATTACACGGGAACTAAAACCTAAGCCCAATCTAACTAACCTAAACCTCATACGAATAAAAAAGTTTCAATCTTCATTTTTTTATACACTGTTGGGAACCCAAAATTCAACACCAAGAAGGAAGCTTCCGATTGGCCGGAAATTTGCAACATGCGTCGCCCGCGAGAGGACATGAAAACGATTAGCATTTCAGGGCATATGCATATCATGTGCACCAGGCACGCCACCGAGAAGCACTATAAGAAGGGTGGACAGAAGGCTGGGTGTAAGAAGTGGAAGTATGTTGTGCTGCCGGACCTGTGCGTGGGAAGTTTCCTGATGCCTCGCCGCAGAATACGGCAGTCATTCCAGCACGTTTCGGAGTTCGACAGAGGACGAATAGTGGCTTATCGCGAAAGCGGTTTATCGTACCAGAGACGTCGGCGCCCGTGTGGGACGACATCCAGCCACAGTGAGGCGAGTATGGATTCGGTGGGTACAGAAGGGACGGACGGACCGACGAGAGCGATTGCCGTAGCCACTGCACACCACCGAACGAGAGGACCGGCATGTTGTGCGGCTGGAATTGACGGCTCGCACCGCCACATTACGAACGTTAACGCAGGAATTAGGGTGCGTTGCGCAAAAACCTGTGTCAGCACGTACCGTTAGACGTCGTCTGCAGGAGCGGGGACTTGTTGCACGGCGACCATTGCTCCGATTACCATTGAGGTTACACCACCGGCGTGTGCGGCGGCAGTGGGATGTTTGAAAGCCTCTCCTGGACTACGGAATGGCACGACATTGTCTTCTCCGACGAGTCCCGCTTCCGCCTGCAACACCACGATGGTCGGATCAGCGGGTGGCGGCTCCGCGGCGAGAGACTGTATGACGCCTGCATTATGCATCACCATACCGGGCCGTCGCCTGGCATTATGGTTTGGAGCGCAATTGGATATGACACCCGCACCCCTATGGTACGCATCGCCGGTACACTCAACAGATACCGCTACATCTCCGACGTTTTGGAGCCTTTAGTTCTCCCTTACCTGCAGTACCTGCCAGCGGCCACGTTTCAACAGCACAATGTGCGCCCTCTCGTGGCACGCATCGTGCATTAATTCTTCACAGCCCCCAGGTGTCACTGCTGCCGTGCCCCGCCTGTTCTCCCGATATGTCGCCCATAGAACACGTCTGGTCGCTGATCGGCAACCGAGTGGCCCGGCAAGCACCACCCGTGATGAACTGTGGCAACGTGTGGAAGCAGTCTGGACCGACGTACCCCAAGCCCACATCCAAAGCCTCTTTCGTTCGATGCCGCGGCGTGTAGCGGCCGTTATTGCCAGCCATGGGTGCCACACGAGCTATTGATGTCTGCGGGTTCCGCAAGTCGCACGGGCCTGTAAGCTCAATCGCTTCATCTTTGTATATGTTGTTATGTGTCCAGTAAATCTGGCTTTGCTATCTCGTGTCCTTCTTGGTGTTGCATTTTGGGTGGCCAGCAGTGTTAATTCTAAAATCTCATTGAAAAATAAATTTTTTTATTTTTATATCCAGAGTAAAAAAAGAAGTTATGTGCTAACCAGAACAGAAACAATCCTGTTAAAAAAAATAACTGTTTTTTCAAAATGGAAAGAAATATAGCTCCCTCCCGTCAGTATTTTGAAGTAAAAATGTAAAACTGAGCGAAAATGCTAATGTGTTTCCAAGTAGAAAAACGTTGTTCAGAATAAAGAATGGCAACATTCTAGTTTATCAAGAAAACCAAAGAATTAATCATTCAAAGGTTTTACGTTGATAGATCATGCACAACCAGATATTCATGAAATATATATTAGCTCTATTCTGTGTGATTTCCGTCTTTTAGAAGTAAATTACATAAATACTTCTGCACTCAGCGATATCGTACAAAATTTAAAATATTTATAATAAGAAATCACATATATATGAAGTCGAACTATATTTTGCGCATAAAGAATTAAACAGATCATCATCACAAACGGAAGTAAAGAGCTCTATCTAATACACCTGCTCTATAAAGACCTATTTTAAATTACCTAAAAGCGAAGAAAGAACGAAAGCAAGTTGGGTATGACGAATTTGAACAATTCCTTGAGGACACCTAAAACTACAAACGCAACTTGTACTGATTACATACATGAATTAAAAATGCACTTTAAAAATTTGTAGTGTTGTGTATTAATATTTCATGAATATACTCTGGAAGTTTTTAAATGGAATATACGCCAAAGAAAATATTCCATGCATTGACAAGGAAAAAAATAACAATATTGGAACTGTTTAAACAATAAACAGATTCAGTCGTTTTTATCTTGTGCAGATCTTACTTCGGATTCGCTAAATAAAATAATTTATTCTTTACCAATCACAAGTAATTATTCTTTACCAGTAACAATTAGTAATACAACTTGTTCTTTACCGGCAAACAATGTCTCGGAGAAAATATTTTCTCAGCTATTGCTCGTTTGAAACAGGACAATTTCTTTTCATTTTTTTTCAAGGCTTTAGAAGAAATAAGTCACTCACCTGAAAAAAGAAAATAGTCAATAAGAATTTGGCAAACGATTTGTAAGCATTTGAGAGACAGTATAAAAGAAACATCAAAATGTAAATGTTAGTCATGCAAATGGCTTTCTTTTTTTGGATTGGAGGTTCAACGACCACCGTGAGCAACGTAATGGGCTATAGGCAGTCGCACGTCCCTAATTTAGGGTCATTGGTTCCAGGGAAGGTAGAGAGCCAGGGCCGTAAGACAAACACAACATCCATGCCTCACCGGGATTCGAACCCGGACTCCGTTCGGACGAATGATCAGAGGCCAACGCTGCGCCACCGGGGCGGCACAAATGGCTTTAATAAAGTGCTTTGTTGAAATAATTTCTAATTTTACTAGTTTTTTCCTCAATGCCGGTTGTCGAAAAATAAAATAATTTCTAATTTTGCCACCCATGTGGCGCAGTGGTCTAAGCGATGGCCTGTGATCATTCGTCCGAACGGGGTCCGGGATCGAATCCCGTGAGGCATGGATGTTGTGTTTGTCTTACGGCACTGGCTCTCTCCCTTCCCTGGAACCAGTGACCCTAAATTAGGGACGGGCGACTGCTTATAGCCCATTGAGTTGCTCACGGTGCTCGTTAAACCCCCAATAAAAAAAAATCAATATCAAAATTACGTTTGTCGAGTACAATTTTTGGGAGGAGATTTGTCAAACGAGGAGCGACTCTGAGTACAAATCCCGGTGAGGCATGGATGTTGCTTTTCCCGTACCTCCTTAACTTTCGTAAGCCGTACAGTAAATTCTAAGCCCAACGTACAAAGACAAAAAAAATAATTCAAAAACGCATCTTTGCTTTTGAACATACACAGTCGTATCGCAATAATATGGCCACCTCTGGAACTACAGTGTGCTAGTCCAGGCGCGTGACAAGGTCCACCACAAGAAGATATAACCGGCCGGCCAAGACAGATGAGCCATAGTGCGTTACCTGAGCACAATGATCATAGGTAGTGTTCTGACGGACGTTCAAAAAGGAAATGATCATCGGCTACCTCGCCAAAGGTGGAAGGGTCTCAGAAACAGCAGATTTCGTGGGTTGTTCGCGAGGTGCTGTAGTAAGGGTGTACCAAGAATGGACCGCTGGTATACCGAGTACCTTCCTACGTCATAAGTGTGGAGCCATAAAGAACAGCGACCCCAGATGAGAACGTCGCCTCCGTCGACTGGTAAAGGGCAATAGAAGCGCAACAGTACTGAAATTGACCACGTAAATGAACGCTGGGGCACGCAGGTATATGTCCCCGATAACAGTATAGCAAACCCGGTTGCGCCTGGATCTCCGGAGTCGACGCTGCGTCAAGGCGCACATGTTAACTCTGGTCCATCGGCAACAACGCCTGCAATTCGCATGGAACTACCTTCATTGGACAGTGGAAGACTGGAAAAAGTTTGCCTTCTCCGACGAATCAAGGTTTCTACTCCACGGAAGTGACGGGCTGTGGCGGATATGACGTCAGACACGCGAGAACCAACACCTGGACACGCTTGTCGGTCAAGTACAGGCCGGCGGTGGCAGTGGGCATGTCTGGGGAATGCTTTCCTGGTATGGCCGCTGGCACCACTGGATGAGTTCCTGAACGCCAATGGCTACATGTCCATCCTCGCTGATCACATGCATCCCTTCATGTTGGACGTTTACCCTGCAGGAGATGGTGTCTACGAACAGGTCAATGCGCAGTGCCACGTCGCTAAGGGGGTGCGTGGCTGGTTCCAGGAACAGGGCAGCGATGTCATCGTCCTCCCTTGACCTGCGAAGTTGCCCGACCTCAATCCCATAGAGCATCGGTTCCCAACCGATTGTACGCGTACACCTGGAGGTACAAGCTGGACCGTTCAGGTGTACACGAAAAATAAACAGTAATGGTAGAAGAACAAGTAAAATAAAAAAAATGCAAAACGTCAGTTATGAAACAATAAATGTTAAATTTGAATCACTGCTAATGGAGGCACTTCAAAACCAGCTCATATTAGCGAATGATAACTGGTGTGGGCGTGGCTATGAACCCCTCCCCCAAACCATTCTTCTACCAATCAACACGCACAGTTCATGCGTCACTTGTCACCCATCCTCCTTTCGAGAACAACCGCGTGTTACTAATATATTCGTATAGCCAGACTGTTTGATCAGTTCAGTTATTGAATGAGTATAAGTAAGTGCGTTGTCTTTAATTGCGATTATGTTCAAGTAGTTTTTTTTTATTTAATGTTTAAAGTAGTTTCTGTTATTATTGTCAGTGATTTTTAAGCGTGTCAGTTACGAATCAGAGGTTGAAAACAGGAACGGTGAAAAACAAAAAAAACTTGATGTGGATAATAACCCGACGCCAAATACAGTCAAACCTCGATTTAACGGACTTCAAAGGACCATCAGTGTTGTACGTAAAATCGCAGAATTCGCTAAATCGAGGAAACATTTCGAACGAAACATTCCAATTAAGCTAGTGTTCATAATACACTGCCGTGCAAAAATTAAGAACCAGACGGTTTTTCGAATGTAACGTCGTGCAGAAGTGCTCCACAACGACTCAAATCATACCATAAGATTAACAAGATGTAAGAATATGGGACAAGTGAGCAAACCCGTCCAAACAAGGAATCCAAAGGATACAAAGGCACTTTATTGAAAAGGTAGCTTCGAGCACAACTGGACAGAAGATCGAAACGTCAGTGTGACAGGCTGCTGCCAAGAAAAATCCAGTCTTTAGTAGGGGATATGATCACCCCTGACTGCGTTGCATGATTTACGACGTCTGTCCAGGCTGAGGACGAGGTTGTCAAGGAGCTGTTGAGGCATCGCGGCCCATTCCTCTTGTAGCGCCAATCGCTGATGCGGAATCGTTGCTGGCGGCTGCTGACGTGCTGCCAAGCGTCTCTCGAGAAGGTCCCACACGTGTTCGATTGGATTTAGGTCCGGGCACCTTGCGTGCGAATCCATGCGTGAATATCTTCCCTCTCCAACAGCTCTGCGACAGCCACTGTACGATGAGTTGTAGCGTTGTCGTCCATGAAGAGGAACTCAGGACCCACAGCACCTCTAAACAGACGCACGTGAGGCAGGAGAACCTCGGTACTATACAGCAACGAACACAAGTGACTGAACCTCCTTTGAAGATGTGAGGTCAGTACGGCTACCAAGCATGATACCGCCGTAAACGAGAACTCCGCCACCTCCAAACCGGTCCCTTTCGATGATGTTGGAGGAGTGATTGCGTGTTCCCTGCTCTCTTCAGATGAGTATACGTCCAGAATCGCTCGTCAGACTAAATCGGCTCTCATCCGTAAAGAGAACTCAGCCCCATTGCTCATGTGTCGAGTTCTTGTGTTCCTGGCACGAAAGAAACCACCGTCTCCGATGAGTAGGCGTTAATGGCAAACACCGTACTGGTCTTCGTGCAAATAGACCACCTTTCGTGCAGCCTCCTGGCCACGGTAAAACGCGATAACGGACTTCCAGTTGTCTGTTGCATGTGCCTCGCGATTTCTCCCGCTGTCTGTCGTCTGTCTCTTCTCGCCTGTAGGACAATATACCGGTCGTCCGCCACCGTGGCTGCTCGTGGACGACCACTGCTAAACTCTCGGACAGCTGTTCCTGTCGTTTGAAATGCTCTCCAAGCTCGTGAAACGATGCTGTGAGCGATCCCGAACTCCTCTGCCACACTAGTCACACTTCGAACTTCTTCCAACTTCCCAATGACACGACCACGGGAAAATCATCCAGATGTCGTCTACTGGATTGTCTGTTGGCCATATCACACGGTGGCAGCAATTCGACGTCGTTCAAACCGATGTACACCGTGCAATAGCTTTCACCGAATTGCTAAGCGTACACCGCCCGTGAGCTTTATACTCTTCCCCCCCCTTTGTCATGCTGCATGTATGCGCATGCCCTACCGTACCGTACCGTAGTCTATCTCCTGAGTGGTCTTTCGGTCCGTTCTGCCTGCTCGTTTTGCTGTTATGCTAATTTCTCCTCTTCATCCTTAATTTTTGCACACCAGTGTATGTGGTAGGGGACCACTTTGGGACGAACCCTATTGGAAATGGGTTTAATGGGGTCAAAGGTCACGACATAGAAGAAGGATACATTCCATCGTCCTTATGCGTCATAACTTAAGTAAAAATGATTCGAATTCGATAAAATTTCAGTATGTGGTAGGGGACTACCTGGGGACGAATTCTATTGAAAGCGGGGAAAATGGAGTTAAAGATCAGGACATAGAATCGGGATACATTCCATCGCCCTTATGCGTTATAACGTACGTAAAAATGCTTCGATTGAGACAACACTTTATCATGTCATTCCCGAAGTATGCTTTACCGGTTTTGTTGAATATCATCTAAATGGGGTCAAAGGTCAGGTCATAGGAGCGAGACTTATTCAACAGACATTATTCTCATAACATGAGTAATGATTTCTGGTATGTTGGAAAACGTATCATAATCAATGCATTGCATGCTTTTACTAACCTGTTTGTTAAGGTCCACGTCTCTGCTCCGTACTTAAGCACTGGAAGAAAACATTGATCAAACACTTTTCTTTAAAGACATAGTAGCACATTGCCTTAAAAATTGTACTGTTTCTTTCAATAGCTCTCCAACAAAGTTTTTAACGCCAATTAATTTCTTCATCAATGTGACTTTCGTGTGATTTCTGCTGCCAAAGATAAATGTAGGAATGGTTATCTCCAGCTTTTCCTCATCAACTGATAAATCTTCATTCCTTGTAAAATCATTGTTCTTTCAGTTTTGCTTTCTGAAAGTTTATTTTTAAACCCGTTTCTTTACCCTTCTCAGCAAGTTCCTGGAGCTCTGAAGTATTGCTTCAAAAACCTCTGAAGGGTTCTTTGAAATACTTTTCAAAAACAAGTTAGTAAAATCATGCAATGCATTGATTATGATACGCTTTCGAACATACCAGAAATTATTACTCAAGTTATGAGGATAATGGCTGTGGAATAAATCTCGCTCCTGTGTCCTGACCTTTGACCCCATTTCGATGATATTCAACAGAACCGGTTCAGTATACCTCAAGACGAACATACAAAGTTTTGTCGCAATAGAAGCAGTTTTACGCAAGTTATGAGAATAATGGCTGTGGAATAAATCTTGCTTTTGTGCAATGAATTTGACCCCAATTTCGTTGATATTAAACAGAACCGGTTCACTATACCTCCGGAACAACATGATAACGTTTTGTCGCAATCGAAACATTTTTTGGTAAGTTATGATGCACAAGGGCAATGGAATGGATCCCACTCCAGTGTCCTGACCTTTGACCCCATTTCGCCCATTTTCAATCGGGTTCGTTCCCAGTGGCTCCCTACCACATACTAAAATTTCATCGAAATCGACCCATATTTACGCAAGTTATGACACATAAGGGCAATGGAACAAATCCTGCTCTTATGTCCTGTCCTGCTCTTCTGTCCTGCCTGACCTTTGACCCCATTTCGCCCGTTTTCAATAGGGTTCGTGCCCAGGTGGTGCCCTACCACATACTAAAATTTCATCGAAATTGAACCGTATTTACGCATGTTATGACGCATAAAGGCAATGAATGGATCCTACTTTTATGCCCTGACCTTTGACCCCATTTCGCCCATTTACAATAGGGTTCGTCCCCAGGTGGTTCCTTACCAAATACTAAAATTTCATCGAAACCGAACCATTTTTACGCACGTTATGACGCATAAGGTCAATGGAATAAGTACCGCTTTTATGCCCCGCCTGACCTTTGACCCCATTCACCCATTTTGAATAAGGTTCGTGCCCAGTGGTTCCCTACCACATACTAAAAGTTCATCGAAATCGAACCATATTTACGCATGTTATGACGCATAAAGGCAATGAATTGGATCCTGCTTTTATGTCCAGACCTTTGACCTCATTCCACCCATTTTCCATAGGTTTCGTTGTCAGGTGGTTCCTTACCACATACCAAAATTTCATCGAAATCGAACCATTTTTACTCAAGTTATGACGCATAAGGGCAATGGAATAAATCCCGCTCTTATGCCCTGCCTGACCTTTGACCGCAATTTGCCAATTTTCAATAGGGTTCGTGACCAGTTTCCTACCATGTCATCGAAATCGAACCACATTTACGCATGTTATGACGCATAAAGGCAATGAAATAGATCCCGCTCTTATGGCGTGACCTTTGACCCCACTTAACCCATTTTCAATAGGGTCGGTCCCCTGGTGGTCCCCTACCACATACTAAAATTTCATCGAA
Source organism: Macrothele yani (assembly GCA_039090855.1). Classification (NCBI taxonomy): domain Eukaryota; kingdom Metazoa; phylum Arthropoda; class Arachnida; order Araneae; family Macrothelidae; genus Macrothele; species Macrothele yani. The sequence goes on along the minus strand of CM076999.1, from coordinate 13,543,969 downwards.
ATCGAACCATATTTACGCAAGTTATGGCGCATAAGGGCAATTGAATGGAACTTGCTCTTATGGCGTGACCTTTGACCCCACTTCAACCATTTTCAATAGAGTTCGGTCCCCTGGTGGTCCCCTACCACACACTAAAATTTTATCGAAATCGAACCATTTTTACGCAAGTTATGACGCATAAGGGCACTGGAATAAATCCCGCTCTTATGCCCTGCCTGACCTTAACTGACCCCAATTTGCCAATTTTCAATAGGGTTCGTGACTAGTTTCCTACCACATACTGAAATTTCATCGAAATCGAACCACATTTACGCATGTTATGACGCATAAAGGCAATGAAATAGATCCCGCTCTTATAGCGAGACCTTTGACCCCACTTCAACCATTTTCAATAGGGTTCGTCCCTTGATGGTCCCCTACCACATACTAAAATTTCATCGAAATCGAACCATTTTTACGTGAGTTATCGTACCGACAGACAGACGGACGGAAAAAGATGGAGAATATACGCTTCTTCAACCTACGGTTGGAAAGCGTAAATAAAACGGAAATCGGGTCAGGAACACTTCGACCTGACCCGTTTGACCCGCTGTTTCCTGACCCGTTCGCATCTCTGGTAATCACGTAACTTACCTTGCAGATGTTTCGACATGGGCAGCTGCATTCTTCTGCCTGGTTTTGTTTTGGAGTTAAAGCTTTAGTCTCGTTACTTTTTTTAGCGACCTGCGTATTTAAAACAAAGTAGTGTGTCTGCTGTTATAAGAGCAAAAATTTGAGCAACATACATTTAAGTAAATATACGTAATATTTTGTCCATTCCGTGGGCAATGAACAGTTGGATTGGTTATCCTAAGGATGTAGAGTATTTCATTCCATTTATTGCATTTTAGTTGTTACAGACATGGTATTACGTAATCACAAATACAGTGCCGGACATTTGCTAAGGACGGATGACAATAGCAACGATAGCAACCATAAAATGGAAGGCATGTGGAAATTAGCATAAGTGCGGGATACAATAAGACGTGTTGTGCGTATGCAAATTTTGGATTGCCGAACTTGTTCGTGACGTCATAGCGCTGATAAGAGATATAAAGGATTTGACGCGTATTGACCGTTGTTGTTCAAACGCAAAGTTGAAAGGGAAAGAATCAATTGACGAACTTGCAATTTTCAGTATATCTCCCCGACATCACCTAGATGATTTTACGCGTGGCCGTATTATTGGCAAGATTGAAGAAGGGCAAAAAAAAAAAAACAGATGTTGCCAGGGATTTCGACGTCAGCCGCAGTGCTGTTTCAAGGCTTTGGAAATCATTTCAAACAAATGGAGAGTGTAGCAAACGTCACGGGGGAGGTCGTGTTCGCAGTACGACACCTGCAGAAGATCGATACATAGTGCTATCAACAAAAAGACACCGTCGCAGCACAGCTAGTGAGGTAGCAAATCAGTTTATGGCTGCTACTGGCAAGCGGATCTCCCGAAAAACTGTCGCCAGAAAGTTGCATGAAGGAGGACTATACGCCCACCGTCCTGTTGTGTGCATCCCATTGGCCAGACGTCACCGTACCGCCCGTTTGCAATGGTGCCATCCACATCGCAATTGGACTGATAACGACTGGTCTGCTGTCCTCTTCTCAGATGAGAGTCGATACAGTCTATCGTCTGATTGTCGACGACAACTGATCTGGCGTGATAGTGGTACTGCATAGTGTCCAGCAAACATACAGGAAAGGGACCGATATCCGACATGTAGTGTCATGGTATGTGCTGGCATCATGATCAATGGCCGTAGGTCCCTCTATGTGCTTCTAACTGGGACTATGTCTGGCCAACGGTACATTAATGATGTTCTGCTACCTCATGTTCGCATGTTCCGTGGTGCTGTCGGTGATAGATTCATTTTCATGGACGACAACGCAACATGTCATCAAACAGTCGCTGTCCAAGAGTCTCTTTAGAGCAAGGATATTCAACGCCTCGTATGGCCAGCACGTTCTCCAGATCTGAATCCCACTGAAAATGTGTGGGATGCTTTGGGGAGGAGTCTTGCTGGTCGCCAATGCCCTCCAATAAACAAGGACACCCTCATCCGTGCACTGACAGAATAATGGGATAAATTACCCCAACAGCTGCTTGATAATGTTGTGCAAAGCATGACACGTCGTGTGGAATCTTGCATCGCCCTCCATGGTGGCCATATCCCGTATTGACATCTTACGCCGGAACGCCTGCGGACGGTAATTGCATTTTTTTCACGTTTTCGTATTCCGCACAAAATGGCCTGTTTGTCCCTTGAACACGTTCCAAAGCCTTCTGGATTTCAGAGCACAATAAATTGTCTTTCTTGTAATGTCCTGGCATTCTGCCATTATTTTATTTCACTTGGCATCCAACCACACTTACTTTTTTATGTGCTATATAGCCGTTTATGATCCGTCCTTAGCAATTGTCCACAGTGTATATAGCACACATTATATTTTTGTAACAACAGGGAATGAGGAGGGGGAAAGGCCTGATAGTCCTGACGTGTCCTCTTCTTCCAAAGCATCAAAATTTTTATAAAAAAAAAAAAATTCAAAAAAAAACAAAAACATAAGCAAGTCAAGTCCACCCAATATCAAACACAGCTAGGGTGGTACTATAAATTAATAAAGGTAATAATACTTTATGAGCTTTTGGTCAGTAAGAAGTACCTGATTTTTCGTTTAAATATATTGATATTATTAAGTGATACAATATCAGTAGGAAATGTATTCCATAATGCAGGACCAGTGTAATTAGCAAATGATCTAAATCGTTCTGTTAGTGGAAACATAGGAATTAATGTTGTTCTCGTGGAATAATCATGACTGTGAGTATTTATTGAAATTAAATCTTGGTAATAACCATTTTTAAATTCTCAAAAGCATTAGTTTACCTATACTATAGATATGCAATTGTTGAATAGTTAGTATATTAAAATCATTTGGACTGAGTCTGTCCTGAAAGACTATTTGAAAATTGAGTATATTATAATTTAAATTGTAATAGTCTCATGAATCTATTTAGTAACGACTGAAGTTTTTTCATATTATATAAGGTAGTCGATCCCCATACAGATATACAATAGATCAGATGAGATTGAATTAAAGTATCGTATAATAAAATCATTAGTTTTGGTGTTAAATTGGCCACTGCATTACTAATAACCCCTATATTTCCTGAGATCTTATTAGATGAGTAGTCAAACTGTGAATTCGATTTTAAATCATGCTGAATAATGATACTAAGATGATTATGATTTTGAACCACTTCTATACATGATCCGAGTTAATTAATATTCTGAATTAAGGAAATAGAGGTTGACGTACTTGAAAAAAATCATTACTTTTATTTTGTTAATATTAATAGCCAGATCATTTTTAGTTAACCAATTAGTGATAGATATAAAATGGCCTTGTAGTTGTCGCACCAGTGTCTCGCACCAGTGTCTCTGTATCTGATCTACATTACATGCAAAAAAGGAAGGGGCAAAAATTACAACATTCAGCATGATGTACCGTATGTTTCGGTTTATAAATTGAATGAGTTAAATTTCTCAATTTCCTTATCTTCATTCATAGGTAAGTCGATCCTAAGTATAAGACGAGGCTATAAAATGTACAGTTAGTGTTGCAAAATTGCGTAACTATACATCATAATCATCATTAGTGTTCTGTCTTTTGACAGGTCCAACGGTAACTCAGCAAGTTCTCTTTCTCCAGTTTTCTCTGTCCCTTGTTTCCTCCTTCAATACTTGATAGCTTCCTGTGCCCATGATATCATCAATCATCATTAGTCGTCTCCTTCCTCTTGTTCACTTTCCTTCAAGTTTTCCTTCTATTATTCTTTTCAATAAGCTGTCTCCTCTTAACACATGTCCTATCCAGTATTATTTTCCCTATCCAGTATTATTTTCTTTTTCTTATGTTCTTTAGAATATTCCTTTCTTCCTCAGCCCTTTGCAACACTTCATCCTTGGTAATTTTTTCAATCCATTTTTTCCTTTCTCCATAACCACATTTCAAATGCCTCAAACATTTTAGCTTCTTCCTTCCCAATTGTCCACAATTCCGTTCCATATAAATTTATGCACCAAATACAGAACTTAATAAGCCTTTTCTTAAAATTTTTATTTATCTTATTACTAAACACATTTTCTTGTTGTAGAATGCATATTTTCCTCATTAATTCTTTCTTTTATATCCATGCCCGTTTTCTATTTTCTTGGATTATACATTGCTGGCCACCCAAAATGCAACACCAAGAAGGACACGAGATAGCAAAGCCAGATTTACTGGACACACAGCAACAGATACAAAGATGAAACGATTGAGCTTACAGGCCCGTGAGAATTGCGGAACACGCAGGCATCAATAGTTCGTGTGGCCCTCATGGCTGGCAATAACGGCCGCTACACGCCGCGGCATCAAACGAAAGAGGCTTTGGATGTGGGCTTGGGCTATGTCGGTCCAGGCTGCTTCCACACGTTGCAACAGTTCATCAGGCGTAGCCGCGGGTGGTGCTTGCCGGGGCACTCGGTTGCCGATCAGCGACCAGACGTATTCGATGGGCGACATATCGGGAGAACAGGCGGGCCACGGCAGCAGTGACACCAGGTGGGCCGTGAAGAATTGTTGCACGAATCGTTCCACGTTCGAGCGCGCATTGTCCTGTTGAAACGTGGCCGCTGGCAGGTCCTGCAAGTAAGGGATGACTATAGGCTCCAAAACGTTGGAGATGTAGCGGTTGCTGTTGAGTGTACTGGCGAAGCGTACCAGAGGGGTGCGGTTGTCATATCCAATTGCGCCCCAAACCATAACGCCAGGTGACGGACCGGTATGGCGATGCATAATGCAGGCGTCATACAGTCTGTCGCCAGCGGTGTCGCCACACACGGATACGACCATCGTGTTGTTGCAGGCAGAATCGGGATTTGCATGAGAAGACAATGTCGTGCCATTCCGTAGTCCAGATGCAGCGATCAACCGCCCACTGCCGCTGCACTCGCCGGTAGTGTAACGTCAATGGTAATCGGAGCAATGGGCCTCGTGCGACATGTCCCCGCTCCTGCAGACGACGTCGAACGGTACGTGCTGACACAGGCTGTTGCGCAACACACCCTAATTCCTGCGCTAACGTTCGTTATGTGTCGGTGCGAGCTGTCAATGCCCGCAGCAAAACATTCCGGCCCTCTCGTTCAGTGGTGTGCCACGGCTGCGGCAATCGCTCACGTCGGTCCGTCCGTCCCTCCTGCACCCACCGAATCCATACTTGCCTCACTGTGGATGGATGTCGTCCCACACGGGCGTCGATGTCTCGGTACGATAAATTGCTGTCGCGATAAGCCACTATTCTTCCTCTGTCAAACTCCGAAACGTGCTTGAATGACTGCCGTATTCTGAGACGAGGCATCAGGAAGCTTTCCACGCACAGGTCCGGCAGCACAACACACTGCCACCACTTGAACCCCGGCTTCTGTGCACTCTTCTTACAGTGCTTTTCGGTGGCGTGCCGGACGTACGTGATTTGCATATGCGCTGCAATGCTACTCGTTTGCATGTCCTCTCGCGGGCGACGCATGCTGCGGATTTCAGGCCAGTCGGATGCTTCCTTCTTGGTGTTGCATTTTGGGTGGCCAGCAGTGTACTACCGAAGTATTCGCATAGTCTTATTTGCTCTACATTATCTCCGTTCATCATCACCTCAACGTTTCTTGGTCTCCTAGAGACTCTCATCGTTTTTGTTTTCTTTGTGTTCTAGAGACTCTCATCGTTGTTGTTTTCTTTGTGTTCTAGAGACTCTCATCGTTGTTGTTTTCTTTGTGTTCTAGAGACTTGTCATTTTTGTTTCCTTTGAACAGTCTGGACGGAAAATTACGGAACCTAAACTTGATTCCATGATAGGGAGTTATATCACCACCTGCTTCTATTACAGCATTAATTTGGCTATGCATGCTATCAATATGAACACGGTATCACATGCGTATGAAGTTTATTCAGCTCCATGCTCAAGAGACCCCTTAATTCCGCCAAATTTTCAGGCTGCTGTTTTTTCTTCTTCACGGCCCTTTCTAACATATCCCAGATTTTTTCAACTGCATTTTGATCGGGTGAATTTGCATGCCGATTGCGGTATGGCACGTCTCTCTCATGTTCTTCAAAATAATCCAGTATCTTTCTAGCTCGATGGATACGAGATTTATCATCTTGAAACGCAGGTTCCGCTATGCGTCCTTCTTGTTCCAAAAAACTGGGAAAAATGCTGTTCTTTAGTGCTATTCTCAAACCGCATGTGCCGCCGGCTGTCGATACAACTGTCACCAGCCAACCAACTGCGTAGCAGCGGGGTTTTTCACAGGTTCATCCTTTTAAGTGGCTGATTTATTTGAACCAAATGGTCTCCAAAACAGAATTGTTCACACTGAAGCCGGGTTTACAAAAACTGGGGTGAATCACTTCATTTCCTCCTCTTGTGTCAGCAGTAACAACCATAAACCTGTCAATTGTGAAACACGATGGGTAAGTACTAGTCTCCATATCACAAACATCATGCCACTGGGTAAAATCAAGCGAAACATACGTCTTCTCTCTCTCCTTGCAGTGGTACGTCGGTGTCGTGTTTGAATTCAGAGATGACAACGTTGAAAGTCAGTCGGCAAGCTTGGCTTTCGCGTGACGTCACTAACAGGAAACCCATTTGTGTAATATCCTGCCTTTTAGCAGGTAATCAATCTGAAAGAAGTCAATCAGCCCCTTAAATCTCCACTCTGAATAACAGAGCTAAGTAACACTTTCTGATTAGCAGGTACACTCGTTCCAGCCGCCATTGGTCCACTTTTCACACCGTGAATATATTATTTCGAGATGATATGAGCCGATTTTGCTAACCCCGAGTTAATTCGTTCCTGCAGGTGAAAGCGTTAATAAAGGCTGCCTTCAAATAGAAGCCATCGCTCTTTCCACGTTCTTATAAGTGAGTCACGGAAATATTCTCATGGGCCGCCACCGGGAGTCGAAGACAGGGTTTTCCAGTTACGCGCCGGACAAGCTTCCACTGCACCACAGCGACCTTGAAATTCGACAGACTCACATACGACAAACTGCCAAACCACCTGGAAGGTTGCTTTTTGGAGCCCCGCAAAATGCTGAAGCAACCTGCCAGGTGGTTTGGCAGTTTGTCGTATTTTGAGTGTGGAGAATTTCGAGGACGCTGTGGTGCAGTGGAAGCATGTCCGGCGCGTAACTGGAAGACCCGGTGGCGGCCCATGCGAATTTTTCCGTGACTCACTTATAAAAACTTGGAAAGAGCGATGACTTCTATTTGATGTTCCTAATCCACGTAAACTGTGTACTTATTAAAGCTGCCTTCGCTTGTTTGTCATTGCTATTCTTAAAGCGCATGTGCACCAGCTGTCTACGCAACTCTCACCAGCTAAACAACTGCGTGGCAGCGACGTGTTTCAGGGGTCTGAAAAAGACCTCCTTCGGTTGCTGTTTGTCATTGCTATTCTCAAACCGCATGTGCCGCCGGCTGTCGACACAACTGTCACCAGCCAATGGAGTGTGTGGCAGCGACGTGTTTCCGAGGTGAGATAACTGTGATGCGCCCGTTGTATTTCTGGCAGCTCTGCAAACCTAGAAGAAAATGCAAGCCACGAGGTCTTGGAGGGACGGGCAGGGGGATGCAATTAATAAACGACAACAATCACTCCAAATAGATCACGGCGATTTTAATGTTTTTGTCTCACGCAAAAGTCCGTTGGACAGAAAATTAAATTTCCTGTAAATAAGGAATATTTAAAGACATGCTGGTGTTGTTATATTTAACAAAGAGTTGTGTATTTGCGTAGTTAGAATGAATTTGGTGATCGCCTATCAAGTTCTTTTGTACCATGATACTTAATGTATTCTAAAACGCTTAAGAGCTCTTTCAGCTTCAAACGAAGTAAAATATATCTTAACGGTGTTCATGAAAAATCCTGTCATTTAACTTCTGGGTGGGGCGCAGCACCTGATTTACATATCCTATGCTTTCAGTCCTTTCCTCAGCATGAACTCCTGCTGCGAAAATTTAAAAGGCAGAGCTCAGTTTCTTACTTAATTTATGCACATCATGCTCGGAACAAAGTGATGTCAAAAAGCTCTTTGTGATTTAATAGCTTTTCTGATATGGGCTTGACATAAGTGATAGCCGAAAGGAAGGCTTCTGTTGTGGCTAGAAACAAGAGATTGTTCCACCCCAAGCTAGTGATAAAAAAAATCGCTTTAAAAGTAATTAACTGCTTATCCTTTCCATAGGGTTGGAAATAATCAAAAACATTTTCTCTATCACCTTTATTTATTTTCTGTGTCATGTGTGTGTTAAGAAAACACACTATTCTTGTCAAAGCCAATTAAAGCGATGGCCGCTATTTTGTTTAACCATCTCTGTTCCGGTTATATGAGTTGGAAATTTTTAAAGAAATCGTTTTCAACACACATCTAAACAGTACCGAGTGTTTTCACGATTGTAGGCAACGTAAAATAAAATAAAATTAAAACGAAATAAACTGCGTGGTTAGTTTAAGGCACACATTTCCTTGATGTGCATTCTAGTATTCTTTGACGTGGACTCTAGTATTCTGGTCCACAGTTTTGGAACTCATTGCCTGCAGAATTAATATCTATTAACAATTTCAATTTGTTTGAAGAGAAATTAAAACACTACCTACTTAACAACTAATACTTATTCAAAAATGCAAGGTGGGAATTTGATTGAAACGGGGATTTGTTGGCTTAGGGGGAAAGGTAGGGGGGGGCTTACCAGGGGAGGGTGTATTTATTTAATGATGATTGTAAAGGGGGGGGGAATTCATAATTTTCATTACTTTAACTTTATTTTTCCCTCCATACGCTGTCAATTAAATATCAAGCTAGACATTTTATTTAGTTAGCATTTTATATCTCAGATATGTTACTCCAACTTACTTTTTGTTTTTCTTTTCTTTTTTCGTTCTCTTTTTATTCCTGTTTTCTTTTTTAGCACGGCTTTTGTAAAAAAAGGTCATGCTTATGTTACAGTTTGTCGGTCCGTCCGTCCGTCTGTACCCACGATATCTCTGCAACTGTTAGTCCGATTTGAAAAATTCTTTTTTGCATTGGGAAGCTTGAAATATGCTAATGATGATCCTCCATTTCGTTTTTTTTTTCACGAAGTACAATTTTGCCCCCAGAGGGCGTAAATGCAGATGACGTCGAATTCAAAAATGCGTTTTTATTCCACCTATTTTCTTCTAAACATCCGATTGAAAAAATTATTTTATCTTTCGATTGCATTTATGTCGAAGAGTATTTTAGATATAGTTACTTTTTCAAATTACGAATAGATTTTCCGCTAGAAGACGTAAAGGTAAATGACATTTTTCGAGATAACTCTTCTTCTAAAACTCCGATTTGAAAAATATTTTCTTCAGCGGATACACCCACCTCCGGATGGAAAATCTTTGGCATAAAATTTCAAATTTTTGGTAAATAATACTTTGTCCACCAGGAGCCGTAAGTGTTAATTTTTGCTTCTGACGTATTTGCCATAAAATCTCAGCTTCTAAAATATCGATTGAAAAAATTAATTCGCGGACTGATGCTACTCACATAGATAAACGTTTTTGGAATATTTTCTTCTTAAAATATTACACAGTTTCTCCGCCAGAGGACGTAGATGTATATCTTATTTTCGTCAATATCTCTACTTCTAGGAGTCCGATCTGAAAAATGTCTTCTTTGTTTGATGGTGTTTTCAGTGTGATATGTTTTTCATATAATTTCAAAATTCTTGAAGTAATTCATAGAATTTCCGCTAGGGGCGTAGAGGTAAATTGCGTTTCCCCCTATATCTCTGCTTCTAAATCTCCGATTAAAAAAAATCGTTCTGCACCGGATACAGCTCTTGATGGGAAATCGTTTGCACATTATTTCTAATTTTTGTAAGCCAATAGTTTAGCCACCAGGGTGCGTAAATCTTAATTTTCGCTTTTGATGTATTTGCAACAAAATATGAGCTTCTAAATTCTCGATTGAAAAAATTCGTCGTTTGTAGACCGATCGAACTCAATACGACAAACCTTTTAGAAACATTTTCTTCTTAAAATAATGCATGGTTTCAACGCCAGAGGGCGTAGATGTATATCTTATTTTTGTCAATGTCTCTACTTCTAGGATTTCGATTCGAAAAATTCCTTTTTTGTTGAATAGTGTCTCCAGTGTGACATGTTTTTCTATAATTTCAAAAGTTTCAAGTAAATCATAGACTTTCCGCTAGGAGTGCGTAAAAGTAAATTGCTTCCCCCTATATCTCTGCTTCTAAATCTCCGATTTGAAACATTCTTTCTGCACCGGATACAGCTCCTGATGATAAATCCTTTGCACATAATTTCATTTTTGTAAAAAAATGGTGGCGTAAGTCTTAATTTCTGCTTCTGATGTATTTGCAGCAAAATATGAGCTTCTAAAATCTCGATTGAAAAAAAAAAGTCGTTTGTAGACAGACACTACTCATGTCGACAAACCTTTTAGGAACATTTTCTTCTTGAAATAACGCATGGTTTCTACGCCAGAGGGCGTAGATGCACATCATGTTTTTGTCAATATCTCACTTTAAGGAACCCGATTTGAGAAATGCCTTCTTTGTTGGACAGTGTTTCCGATGCGAAATGTTTTCCCCTATAAATTCAAAACTTTCAAGTAGATCATACACTTTCCGCTAGGGGGCACAAAGGTAAATTGCGTTTTCTTCGTTACTTCTCCTTCTAAAACTCCGATTTGAAAAATTCTTCCTGTATCGCATACAAGACCTGGTGGAAAATGTTTTTCACATAATTTCTAATGTTTGGTAAAAAATGGTTTGGCCACCAGGGGGCATAAGTGTTAATTCCTGCTTCTGATGTATTTGTAGCCAAATCTGGGCTCCTGAAAACTCGACTAAAGTTTTTTTTCTTGGACCGATACCGCTCATATGGAAAACCCTTTTGAGAATACTTTCCTCCTAAAAAAAAAGCATGGTTTTCCCACCAGGGGACGTAAAGTCACATCTTATTTTTGTCGATATCTCTGTTTCTAAGAGTCCGATTTGAAAATTTTTTTCTGTGTTGGAGAGCGTTTCGGGTGCGAAATGTTTCTCATATGTATAAATTCATGTTTTTCTTAACGCACAAGACTGCAACCAGAGGGCATAAGCTCACGATTGCGTTTACAGAAACAACTGAGGGATTAAAGACCCGATTGAAAAACTTCTTTCTTCCGTCAGATACTATTGTTTTCCATACCGGTTCCACTGACTTTGAATAGCTTTGATAAATTCAATTTGCGTCAGAACGGATTCAAAAGACGTGCTTATTACACCCGAAAATTCGGTGTCTTCTTTCTTGTTGATTTTTTTGCTGTTATATGAATTATCTTGGCGTGACTTATACCTAGTGAGATCAAGGCCAAGTCAGGTCTCTTCGAGGCCTTTTCCTTTTAATTAATTCCCTGCTGTTATTTATATTTTTAAGCACAACTGTTCAGAATTATTAACTTTAATATGTAACAGCAAGCAGTGGTGCCCATATCAGTACTTTTAGGGGGGGGGAGGGGCTACGAAAAATCCTTACATCCTTCAAGGTTGCCAAACATTTTAGTAAATGTACAAGAAACTAAAATACAACAAAAATAATTGATACAATCAATTATTAATATCTTATTATTTTTAAAAATGCTTTAAAAAAAGGTTTCGTCTATTTTAGTGTTTTAAATTTATCAAAAATTTGTCTATACCAACGGCTAGGGGGGATCAAGGCCTCTCCGGCCCCCTTATGGGCGCCCTCACAGCAACTCTAATAAATATATGATATGATATGATATGATATGATATGATATGATATGATATGATATGATTCGTCACAGGCATAATGACGTAGTACTGAGATGATGTGTGAGCCAAATCGAAAATGAAGTAGCTATAAACCTGCCGGCGTAGTCCAATTGGGAGAACAGTCGCTCCGGAGTAGGAAGTTGTGGGTTCGAATCCCACCTCTCGTGAATGAAAGGCTGCAAAGTATAAGAAATACCTAAATTAATTCTGTTCTACTGTTTGGTCACCTAATTTATTCCTGTTCTGTGTGACACTTTAACCTGTGTTGTCCGCGCTATGAGTATTTCTCTCATGCTTTGAATATAAAGAGCGTCATTTATTAGCAGTTCCGATAACGATTGGCGCGTCTTTCACATTCAGACACTTTGCTCTTTGCTCCTGTGTGCTTCGTGTAAACATTTCTCTCATTAAGCGACCGCTGGTGTTTGCGTCACGTGAGAGTTTATACATTTATGGAGAGCCATTTATTTGCAAGTTACCCTGGGGGAGCGTCATCCTTGCCGTAGCTGATTTTATTATCTTCTCAACAATCTGTTATCAGTTCCGATAAGGTTTGGTGCGTCTTTGGCTTTCAAACAGTCTGATCTTTGCTCCCATGTACTTCGTTTGAGCATTTCTCTCATAAATCGACCACTGGTGTTTGCATTACGTGAGAGTTGATATATTTATAGACAGCCATTTCCAGTTGTGGCCAAAATTGTGGAAAGCTATCAGAAATAGTGTGTTTTTGAGGTTTGATGCCTCATAATACCACTTTTTTGGAGTAATACTATAAAATTGTATATCAATAGAAAGATAATTTCATCAAGAATGTAATGCAATAACTTTTATGAAGGATTTTGTATTATAACAGCAGTTATAAAGAAGAAATGTTAAATACACAGAAAAAATGAGATATACAAAAATTCTCACCGTGTCAGTTAATACTTAGATGGGGAACCTTTAGCGTTAATTACGGCCTTACAACGCCTTCCCAAGGAGGGAACCAAGTTTTGTAGTTCTGCGGCTGTTATAATATGAAACCAAGATTGAGTTATTGCTTCTATTAATTGGGTTTTATTGCTGGTTTGCTTCTGACTAACAAGTTTCTTTAGTCGGTTCCATAGATTTTCGATGGGGTTATGGTCTGGGCTATTCCCAGGCCATTCCAGCAGTGGAATATGATTATCTTGAAACCACTTTTTGCACACAGCAACAACATGACATGGAGCTGAAACCTGTTGAAATATAAATTCTTCATTATCTTGGAAAAGATCACGTGCGGAAGGCTTCAGTTTGGGCTCAAGTATTTCATTAATGTATTTTTGGCCATTTATATTCCCATTAATCACGCATGTATTTTTGGCCATTTATATTCCCATTGGGATGTAAGGTCAGGTGATGCGTAACATCACAGCCCTCTCCTTGACAAATGTCAACCCCGCCTTCTCGTGGTGCATCCTGTTCCCGCTAAAGGGGCTCTGACGACCGCCAATAGCGGTATAACTATACCATCGGGATCAGAGGAAATGCTATCCCACACTCACCAACCCGCTTGGCCAGCGTGGTGAGTTATGGCCAAACACCTCCAAAATGACTCTACAACTTAAATCTTGGCCCTCAGTCTCCGGCAGCTGGAATGTACCTGGCCAAGGCAGCGGCCAGTGCGACATGAAGGCAGAGGGTGCTAAGAATCCCCGGAGGACCGGACTAGGCTGCCATTTGATGCTGACCTTGGCTACCTATAACGGACGCTCCCTATCTTCTGATTCAAGACTTCTTGAATTGGAAGAGGAACTACAAAGGATCAAGTGGGACATCGTCGGGCTAAGTGAGGTAAGGAGAAAAGGAGAAGATCTCATTGAACTGAAAAGTGGGCATCTCTTCTATTATCGTGGGACAGATACTGGCAGAACTAGTGGTGTTGGATTTATAATAAACAAGAAACTGAAGGATAAAGTGGTAGAAGTTGAAAGTTCCTCTGACAGAGCTGCACGACTCGTTATCCAACTATCGAGAAGATACCAGGCTCAGATTATTCAAACTTATGCACCCACCACAAGTCATCCTGAAGAAGAAATTGAAGAATTTTATGAGGAAATTCGTCATCTAAATAATAAAGGTAAGCAGCACTTGAAGATAATTATGGGAGATTTCAATGCAAAAATAGGGCAACGGCAACAGAATGAAACTTCAGTAGGTAAATTCGGTCACGGCAACAGAAACCAGCGTGGAAATACTCTCGTTGAGTGTGCAGAGGCAGAAGGATTTTTCATCTTGAACTCCTTTTTCAACAAAAAGCCACACAGGAAATGGACATGGAGACATCCAAATGGAACGACAAGTGAAATTGATTTTATTATGTGTAACAAAAAATTCGTCATCGAAGACTGCAGTGTGCTGAACAAGTTCAACACAGGTAGTGACCATAGATTGGTGAGATGTAAGATGCACCTCAACACTAAACTGGAACGTGGCAAGCTCATAAGACAAACAAAATGTATTGACATAACCAACCTTAAAAAACACCATAATACTTTCAAGTTGGAACTGAAGAACAGATTCTCTGCTTTAGAAGGCCTAACATCGGAAGAAGTGGATATTTCGGAAGTTAACAGAAAAGTAACCAAAGCTCTAATGGAAAGAGCAACAAAATTAGCTGGGTCTAAGAACAAGTTGCATGTGAACAAATTATCAGGAAAAACCAAAATGTTGATGCAAAAAGAAGAGAGATGAGGACAACTAAAGAAGATGTGACTTCCAAAGTGGAATATATAGAGCTATGCAAGACAACACGAAAAAGTATCACTGAAGACGTAAGGAAATTCAACTGTGAGCTAGTGAGGAAAGCAATTGAAAACAACCAAAGCCTAAAGATAGCAAAGGGACATCTCAGTAAGGGAAGAAAACAGATTATGGCTCTGAGAAAAGAAGATGGTTCTATAACAAGAAATAGAGGCGAAATTTTGACAAGAGTGAAAGATTTCTACTCCAAATTATATGAAAGGGATGATACATGTACTCCAGACATCATGAAAGGTACCAGAGTTCTTCCAGTCCTCCCAGCAGAAGTTGCTCATGCAATCAAGAACATGAAGCGGGGGAAAGCTCCAGGAGAAGATGGAATTACTATAGACATCATACAAGAAGCAAGTGGAGAAATTGAAACAGTACTCGCCCAAATTTTCACTCGATGCCTTAATGAAGGGAAGATTCCTGAGGATTGGAACAATGCTACAATGATCCTGCTACATAAAAAAGGTGACATTGAGGATCTCAGGAACTACAGACCTATCAGCCTCCTATCAGTGGTTTATAAAATCTTCACTAAAGTTCTTTCACACCGCTTGAAGGTAACACTGGACATGACTCAACCGAGAGAACAAGCTGGATTCAGGAGTGGCTACAGCACAATAGATCATATCCACGTACTGAGAGAACTAATTGAAAGAGCGAGGGAATATGAACTTCCATTGTGCATGGCTTTTATCGATTATGAAAAAGCCTTTGATTCGGTGAAACCATCAGCAGTTAGCACGGCTCTGAAATCCTGTGGTATTGAAGATGCATACATTAATATTATTAATAACATCTATGAAAATGCAAGTGCAAAGATTCGGCTGTTTGAAAGTACAACACACATAAAAATTGGAAAGGGTGAGACAAGGTGACACCATATCTCCGAAGCTCTTTAATGCCACATTGGAAAATGTCTTTCAATCACTGAACTGGGAAAACAAAGGGATAAAGATTAATGGAGATTATCTAACCCACCTTCGTTTTGCTGATGACGTAGTCATTTTTGCAACTAGCCCATCAGAGCTGCAGAGTATGATCCAGGAACTTGCTGACAAGAGTAAAGAAGTGGGATTAAAAATGAACTTTCAGAAGACAAAAGTGATGTTCAATGCTTTTACAAGAAATGAAGATTTATCGATTGATGGAGAAAAACTGGAGATAACAGATACGTATGTTTATCTTGGACAGCAGATATCAAATGAGGGTCACATTGATGAAGAAATTAATCGGCGTACAAAACTTGCCTGGAGAGCTTTTGGAAGAAACAGCATAATTTCCAGAGCAATATGCCATTATGTCTTAAAAGAAAAGTGTTTGATCAATGCATCCTTCCAGTGCTTACGTATGGTGCAGAGACGTGGACCTTAACTAAAAGAGACATACAAAGGCTGCAGACAACTCAAAGAATCATGGAGAGGTGCATGCTTGGTATAACCAGGAGAGATAAGAAGAGGAACTCGTGGATCCGAAAAATGACGAGAGTGGAAGACATCATGATCAGAGTTAAATCCCTGAAATGGCAATGGGCTGGACATACTGCCAGAAGGACAGACCATAGATGGACAGCCGAAATTTTAGATTGGATTCCAAGGGACAGGAAAAGACCCAGAAAAAGACCACATGGGAGATGGGTTGGTGAAATTCGTAAATATGCGGGAGTGACATGGAGGAGACTGGCACAAGACAGACCGTTGTGGAGGAAACTTGGGGAGACCTTCGTCCAGCAGTGGATTGATAATGGTTGACAATGATGATGATGATGATATTCCCATTAATCAATTCTGCCCGAACCTTTTGATGTCATACAACCCTAGATCATAATACTAAGTGGGTGTTTCAAAATGTAATACAATCCCGATGCAAATCTTCTCCGATTCTTGTCCTTACGTATTTTATGCCATCACTACCAAACAGGGAGATTTTGGTCTCTTCACTACAAATAACACTGTCCCATTGTTCCGCTGTCCAGTTAACATGGGTTTTAGATCAGTTTTATCCTTTCAACATTTGTTTGAGAGATAAAATGGCTGTTTTCGTGGAATTCTAGCTTTTAGACCAAATTCCTTAAGTCTGCGCCGAATAGTCTTTGCACTCAATTTCACATTGCATTGCGCCATTTCATCTCGTATACACCCTGGTGATTGTCTTCCGTCACCTAGGCACAGTCTCTTAATTCTTCTATCATCACTTGCTGCTGTGCACCTTTTCCTGTCTTCACCAGTCTGGTTTTATAGTGACTGAGTCTCCTTATACCTCTTCAAAAATCTAGAAATGCCACCTTTGGTTAAGTTTCCACCAATTTTTCTTCTAATTTCTTCATAACTGAAGCCTTGTTCACTTAATAGTAATATTTTACATTAATTTATGGGTGACCAGTCAACTCTTTGCGCCATTTCTTTAATTTTTAGTGCGTTTTACAAGCTCACTAAATGAAAAAAAAACCCCAAAAAAATCCCAACCAACTTGATAGCAATCACATAACACACTGACAAATGTCCTCCTCTCATCTCCTATACATGACATCAATAGCTGAATCCTACTGTGAACTGATTGGCTCATTGTCAAAACAAGATGACACTTGATTGGCTCTCTAAACACTCATGCTCATTGGCTACATTCAAATGAAGGAAAGCTACTTCATATCAACCTAAGCAAGTTGTGCTTCCTTTTTCTGGTTATTTGGCTATAACTTTTAATTGAAAACAGATAATTGAACACACTTTATTGCATTACATTTGTCCTGAAATTATCTTTCCATTGATATATAATTTTATGCTATTACTCAAACAAAAGTGGCGTTATGAGCCATTAAACCTCAAAAATACACTTTTTTCAAAAGGTTTCCACAATTTTGGTCGCAACTATGTTTGGAAGTGACAACGAGGGCAACACCCCTGTTCTAGCTTACTAAAATCTTCTCAATAATCTGTTTTCAATTCTGATAAGGATTGGCGCGTATTTGACCTTCAAACAGTCTGCTCTTTTTTCCCGTGTGCTTCGTCTGAACATTTCTTTCTGCCGTTTGCGTCACGTGAGAGCTTTTCTCATCAAGCGACCACTGGAGTTTGTGTTTTGGATCTTTGTAGATAACGCGGTGATACAACTGCGTTTTTCAAATAACTTGACCTGCAACTATGTATATTAACAATACACGGATGAGTGATTACATTATGACCACCTACCTAATAAGCTGTAGGACCCATTTTAGCCCTCAAAACAGCTGCCACTCAGTGAGACATCTATTCCATGATGTAGCGATAGGTATCCTGGGGTATTTGGTACCATAGCAGGTCCTCCAGTTCCCGTACAGTTCCGGGTGGTGGTGATTTAGCGTGAACCCGCTTTTCCAATTCGAACCACAAATGTTCGATTGGGTTCAGGTCAGGTGAATTTGGAGGCCAGGGCATTAACAGAGAGTCACCAGCATGTTCCTCGAATCACTCCTTGATGATTCTGGTATAGTGTGGATTGGCGTATTATTCTGTTGGTAATGGCCATCTCCAGCAGGGATTACATCAGTTGCCATGAATGGTTGAACTTGATCAGCAACGATGTTCGGATACCTGACAGCTATCAGGGATTGTGCTATTGTGATAATGGGGCTTTAAAGTGTCCCAACGAATATCGCCAACAGCATAACACCACCGTCGCCGGCCTGTTTCCGCGCAACAGTGCAACCAGGTGCCATAGTCGCAGTTCGTAATCGGTGAATCCGCGCTCGGCCGTCTACGTGACGCACCAGGAATTATGATTCGTCAGATCAAGGTACTTTCTTCCAATCGTCCCCAGTCTAATCTCAATAATCTTGCCCCCATTTCATGCGTTGTTGGTGATGACGTGCAGGGAGCAAGGGGAGCCGGTTGGGTCTTCGGCTACGCTGGCCCTTGCACAGGAGGCTGCGATGAACTGTGTGCTGTGACGCATTGCGCAGAACACCATTGTTGTAGCTGCGGGTGATATGTCGCACTGTGGCTCTGAGGTCGCTGTGAACAATGCGCGACAGACTGCGCTCCTTTCTGGTATCAATGAGCTCCTTTGTTTTATGGCTTCTTTCTGGTATCAGTCCTTTCTGGAACTCCTTTCTGGTATCAGTCTCCTTTCTGGTTTAAGTTCTCTATCAGTCTCCTTTCTGGATAAAGTTCTCTATCAGTCCTTTCTGGTATCAGTCTCCTTTCTGGTTAAAGTGCGCATCTATTCCAGAAAATTCAGTGACCATTTGTTTCTCATGTCCAGTTGGTATCAGTCTCCTTTCTGGGGTCATAGTTTGTCAAGTCCAGTTCGAAATAGTTCAAATGGCAGTTAAACTCGAAACTCAGTGAGCTCCTTTCTGGTATCAGTCTCCTTTCTGGTTTAAGTTCTCTATCAGTCTTCTTTCTGGTTAAAGTTCCCTATCAGTCTCCTTTCTGGATAAAGTTCTCTATCAGTCCTTTCTGGTATCAGTCTCCTTTCTGGATAAAGTTCTCTATCAGTCCTTTCTGGTATCAGTCTCCTTTCTGGATAAAGTTCTCTATCAGTCCTTTCTGGTATCAGTCTCCTTTCTGGTTAAAGTGCGCATCTATTTCAGAAAATTTAGTGACCATTTGTTTCTCATGTCCAGTTGGTATCAGTCTCCTTTCTGGGGTCATAGTTTGTCAAGTCCAGTTCGAAATAGTTCAAATGGCAGTTAAACTCGAAACTCAGTGAGCTCCTTTTTGGTATCAGTCTCCTTTCTGGTTTAAGTTCTCTATCAGTCTCCTTTCTGGTTAAAGTTCTCTATCAGTCTTTCTGGTATTAGTCTTCTTTCTGGTTAAAGTTCTCTATCAGTCTCCTTTCTGGATAAAGTTCTCTATCAGTCCTTTCTGGTATCAGTCTCCTTTCTGGTTAAAGTGCGCATCTATTTCAGAAAATTCAGTAACCATTTGTTTCTCATGTCCAGTTGGTATCAGTCTCCTTTCTAGGGTCATAATTTCTCAAGTCCAGTTCGAAATAGTTCAAATGGCAGTTAAACTCGAAACTCAGTGAGCTCCTTTCTGGTATCAGTCTGCGCTCCTTTCTGGTATCAATGCGCACCTTTCTGGTATCAATGAGCTACGGACGACACACGTCTGCACCACGGTTCGTCGTTTGGTTATCTGTGCACCACTTTTGATACGTACTCAGTACAGCGGCACGTGAACAACCCACAAGCCGCGCCGTTTCCGAGATCATAGTTCCGAGGCGCCATGCCATCAAAATTTGTTCTTTATCCAACTGCGATAAATCGACAGGTTTTCCCATTTTGACGCCGAACACTCTACTAACCGAAAGCCTGTTTTCGGGTTGTGCATATATAGCTCTGTGAACTTCACCTGCCCCACCGTTCGGTCTCCATGCGGAGGTGGTCACACTGTAATAGCTCATCTGCGTATACATTACAAAGAAGGAATTATTAAGTAATATTATTGAGTAGACTACACTGAAGAGCCGTTGAATTAGAGACAGCTGGCGTTATGCAAATGTGGCGTTGTGGGCGACCCTGTAAACGGAAACGACATGACGTATGCAGCGATCCGACAATATAAGGAGTGATGCGACGGGAATCAGTAAGAGTCGGACGAAGTATGGGCAAGACGAAGGATCTAAGCGCATTTGGTCGTGGGCTAATTGTCGGGGCCCAACGAATGGGTCACTCCATCTCGGAAGTAGTGCAGGTACTGGGATTTTCACGAGCCACTGTGTCATGGGTGCACCGTGAGTACATTGAATCCGGTAAAACCATCCCTGCAAGGGCCAACTGCCGTAGACAACAGCGTATGGATGAGCTGGGTCATCGTCGGCTAGCTCGCATTGTAACAGCAGATAGACGGGTAACACTGCAAGAAATCTCTCGGCAATTTAACGCTGGTGCACAAAAACTTGTAAGCAGCCGGAACCATCTCCTCGGTATGGGGTGCAGAAACCATCGTCCCACGAGGGTACCGTTGCTGACCGCACATCACAGGGTGCAAAGATTAACATGGGCGCGGGAACATCGCCACTGGACCCTAGACATGTGGGAAAATGTTGCCTGGACTGATGAGTCGAGATTCACGTTGGTACATGCGGATGACAGCATACGAGTACGGCTCAAACCACATGAAGCGATGGATCCTTCTTGCCAGCAGGGTACTCTTCAAGCTGGTGGGGGTGAAATATTCGTCTGGGGACTGTTTACGTGGACTGAAATGGGACCACTGGTACGTGTGACATCTTCTCTTACAGGTTAACGTTACCGGGATATCCTGGACAACAATTTGCCCCCGTTTGCGCGTTTTCAACATCCCACTGGGGACGTCATCCTGCAACAAGGCAATTCACCGTACAATCGCTCCCGAATTGCATCCGAATGGTTGATGAACACTCCACCGACGTGACCTCGCTTCCTTGGCCAGCTAGGTCACTTGACCTCAGTCTCATCGAGCACATCTGAGATGCCATCGAGAGAGATGTTCGAGGCTCTGACTCCCCTCCATCAATTCTTCGTGAACTGTGGGAGCTTGTTCAGGGGTCGGGGATCCGTATGGCTTCCCAACGCTTCCGGTGTCTTGTCGAGTCCATGCCGAGACGAATTGCCGCCGTCATCAGATCGAAAGGTGCTGCTACACGTCCCTAGTCAGGTATCTATAATTCAATTGCTCTTCAATGTATACCCGTACGTATAACACATCACTTTGAATCATTGAACTGGGAAAATAAAGGATAAAGATTAATGGAGATTAGCTAATCACCTTCGTTTTGAGAATTGACGTCCTCATTTTCACAAGTATCGCTTTAGAGCTGCAGTGTACCAGAAACTCTCTGCTGAGCACTGTTACGTCAATGCAGACTTTATAACTGTTTTCACCGATGGATCTATGACGGCTGGTGTTGTTGGATCCGCCGCCGTCTTCATTGACGAAGTTTTTGTTGCCTGCGAGGCCACAGTGTTTTCGGCGGAGATGCATGCTGTGTATCTTGCACTTCTTCACGCAAAGTCGAGCGCTCATCAGCGTGCTGTTGTGTACACTGATTCGTTGAGTATTGTGCAATATTAGTCATCTTTGGATTTCACTGGCTACCCACTTCTTTTTACCGTACGAAGACTTCTTCGTTCTTTGCTCGAAGCTGGTGTCCAGATATGACTCTGCTGGATTACTGGAGATTTTGGGATTCCAGGGAACAAGTCTGCTGATGCTGCTGTTAGATCTGCCTCCTCTTTGGTCGTTACATCCTTGCCACTGTTTCCCCGGGATTTTCGCTTTCTTGTTCGCGATCATATCAGGTGAACGTGGTTGGGCCTGTGGGACCAGCAGGTGGAGAATAAACTGCACCGCACTAAACCTATCCTTGGAGTCTGGAAATCATCTTGTCGCCAGAATCATAGGGAAGTAGTTGTTCTTGCGCGTCTCAGCATTGGACATTGTCGCTTCATTCATAGCTATTTGCTGTAAGGCGACACTGCACCTATGCGTGACACGTGCGACCGCCTACTCACCGTCACTCATGTTTTACGTATTGGGTTGTCGGAAAAGTCATGACGTATTTTGGCACCCGATGGTGATTGGGTGGTTTTCGAAGTACTAGAGGCATTCGCAGCTCTGTTATCGCTATGGCATTCGACAGGTGCCAGTTCTAGCTGCAGTCAAAAAAGAATAGTGAGCGATGTGGTTGATTTGCGGAGATTTGACACCAAGTTGAAGATGGAAGACCAAACTGTGCATTTTCGTTATATTTTACTGTTTTAATTCCGTAAAGGGAAGAACGCATGCCAAGCTTGTGAAAAGTTGCATAACGTGTACGGTGAAAATGCTCTACAAGAACGTCAGTGCCAACGGTGGTTCCCCAAACTCCGTGCTGGTGATTTTGACTTCAACGATGCTCCTCAGTCAGGAGGCCAACCGAGGTTGATGTCGACTAAATCAAGGCATTGATCGAGTCAAACCCACGTTACATGACACGAGAGATTCCAAGCACATTGTACGTCCATCATTCAAGCGTTCACGACCACCTGAAGAAGCTGGGATACGTAAGCAAGCTCGATGTGTGGGTTCCTCATGAACTCAAAGAAGCTCAATTGACGGCGCGTATAAACATCTGCGATATGCTCATTAAACGTGAGGAAAACGATCTTTTTTGAAGCGACTGATAACTGGCGACGAAAAGTGGATTGTGTACAACCATGTGCTGCGCAAACGGTCTTGGTCCCGACGTGCTGCTTCGCCTCAAACGACATCCAAAGCAGACATTCATCAGCAGAAGGTTCTGGTCTCAGTGTGGTGGGATTTTAAAGGTGTCGTGTTTTTCGAGCTCCTACCTCGGAACGAAACAATCAATTCGAATGTGTACTCTCGGCAATTGGACAGTTCGAACGAATCCATCATTCAGAAACGTCCAGAGCTCGTTCACCGTAAAGGTGTTGTGTTCCATCACGACAACGCGAGACCACACACAAGTTTGATCACCCGCCAAAAATTATTGGAGCTTGGGTGGGATGTGTTGCCACACCAAGCATACTCGCCTGACCTTGCGCCGTCAGATTTCCACTTGTTTCGCTCTCTTCAACAGTCCTTGCGTGGTATAACGTTTAATTCAGATGAGGCTGTAAATCAGCACCTTGTACAGTTTTTTTGCCACTAAAGACAGGTCCTTCTATAAACGAGGAATTCTGTAGCTCACTGAATGATGGCAAAAGGTTATCGAACAAAACGGGTATTATATCATTGATTGATCTTTTTTTTTTTTTTTCAATAAGTGACCTTTGCAAAACATGGCTAAAATACGTCATGACTTTTTCGACAACCCAATAGTTGCGTTCGCTTTCGTAATAATCGGTTTCACTATTTTCAGTCTCATTTATCGGACGATGGCGCAGCTACGCTTCAGAAGCTTTTTTGGGCGACACACTTTACACCTTTCATCATTCTCTTTTCTAACCTTTGCCAAATGAGCCCCCTCTGAATTATCTCATTTCTCTTTACAAAATCTTAATTTGATAGTTCTGTGTCTGGCACTCTTTGGTCAAACCTGGCCCTTGCGCAACTAAAAACAACTAAATAACTATGATATGATCCAGAAACTTCCTGACAAGAGTAAAGAAGTGGGAATAAATATGAACTCTTAGAAGACAAAACTGATGTTCAGAGTTTTATAAGGAATGATGATATACCGATTAATGGGAAAATCTGCAGATAACCGATTGCTACCTGAACTTTATATAGCAGATATCAAGCAAGGGTATCATTGAAGAAGTGATTAATCGGCGTATAAAACTCAGCTGGAGAGCTTTTGGAAAAAACTGTATACATTTTAAGAGCAATATGTCATTACGTCTTAAAAGAAATGTGTTTAATCAATGCATTCTTCCAATGCATACGTACGAAGCAGAGTTGTGGATCTTAAATAAACAAGTTAGTAAAATCATGCAATGCATTGATTATGATACGCTTTCCAACACACTAGAAATCCTTAAACAAGTTATTAATCAAGTTATGATGATAATAGCTGTAGAATAAATCTCGCTGCTATGACCTGACCTTAAACCCCGTTTCGATGATATTCAACAGAATCGGTAAAGTATACTTCCGGAACAACATGATAAAGTTTTGTCTCAATCGATGCACTTTTACGTATGTTATAACGCATAAGAGCGGTGGAATAGATCCCTCTCCTATATCCTGACCTTTGACCCCATTTCGCCCATTTTCAATAGGATTCGTCCCCAGTGGCTCCCTACCACATACTAAAATTTCATCGCAATCGAACCATTTTTACGCAATCTATGACGCATAAGGGCAAAGGAATATATCCCGCTCTTATGCCCTGCCTGACCTTTGACCCCATTTCGCCCATTTTCAATAGGATTCGTCCCCAGTGGCTCCCTACCACATACTAAAATTTCATCGCAATCGAACCATTTTTACGCAATCTATGACGCATAAGGGCAAAGGAATATATCCCGCTTTTATGCCCTGCCTGACCTTTGACCCCATTTCGCCCATTTTCAATAGGGTTCGTGCCCAGGTGGTTCCCTACCACATACTAAAATTTCATCGAAATTGAACCATATTTAGGCATGTTATGACGCATAAAGCAATGGAATGCATCCCACTATTATGTCCTGATCTTTGACCCCATTTCGCCTATTTTCAATAGGATTCGTCTCCAGGTGGGCTCTTACCACATACTAAAATTTCATCGAAATCGAACTATGTTTACGCAAGTTATGACGCATAAGAGCAATGGAATGGATGCCGCTCCTCTGTCCTGACCTTTGGCCCCATTTTGCCCATTTTCAATAGGGTTCGTCCCCAGTGTCTCCCTACCACATACTAAAATTTCATCGCAATCGAACCATTTTTACGCAATCTATGACGCATAAGGGCAAAGAAATATATCCCGCTCTTATGCCCTGCCTGACCTTTGACCACATTTCGCCCATTTTCAATAGGGTTCGTGCCCAGGTGGTTCCCTACCACATACTAAAATTTCATCGAAATTGGACCATATTTAGGTATGTTATGACGCATAAAGCAATGGAATGCATCCCACTATTATGTCCTGATCTTTGACCCAATTTCGCCCATTTTCAATAGGGTTCGGCCCCCAGTTGGTTTCCTACCAATTACTAAAATTTCATCGAAATCGAACTATTTTTACGCGAGTTATCGTGCTGACGGGCAGACGAACAAATCTAGAGCATATACGCTTCTTCAACCTACGGTTGGAAAGCGTAAAAAAGACATTCATAGGCAGAGGACAACCTGAAAAAGCTTGTAGAGATAGATGCATGCTCGATGTAACCAGGAAACTAAGAAGAGGAACTCTAGGATAAGGAAAACGAAAAGAGTAGAAGATATCATGATTATTATTATTTTTTGATTGAAGGTTTAACTACCACTGTGAGCAACTCAGAGGTCTATAATTTAGGGCTACTGGTTAAAGGGAAGGGAGAGAACCAGCGCCGTAAGACAAACACAACATCCTTGCCTCACCGGAATTCGAACCCGGACCCATCTCGGACGAATGATCAGAAGCCATCGCTTAGACCACTGTGCTACCATTATGATTAGGCTAGTCATTGTTTTGCTGCACGAATTTCAGATTATTTCCTATTTTTGCCGAATTTTTGTAATAATTCTCAGTATATATTTCATATTTAAATAATTTTATTACTGCCTCCATTAGAACTTACGCGAAAAATATAACGCAAATTGTTCTGACTCAAAAGTCTAAACCAGAACTTTAAACTTCTAATAACCCCTGAAGATTGTTCGATACGAAAATACCCTCATCGAACAAACTTCACGGGTAAATTTTCAAATCACACGCACCCTGTTGAAAAATGTACGTATTGGTGTTTCGTGATTTCCATCCCCAGCTACTGTTGAATGACCATGGCGACTTTTCGCACTAGTAAACCGTAAACTGGATGTCGTCAATTGTATTGGTAGTTTTAACTGGGAAAAGCAGCTCACAGAAAAGAGTGTTTGAGTCTCGCACAAACTTAGCCTAGAATTGTTTTGTGCTTTCGTGTGAATATTTAGTTTATAAAGTTTCCAGATATTGTTTGTTAATTTTGAGAATGAGTCTCGCGTGTAAAATGAGTGCATCTAAAAGATGCAAGCAGTACAGCAAGGAAACATAGGAAATTATCTGGTACCTTTTGAAATCCCCCTTCCTAAATAGGATATAATGAATAAGGCTTTTAACTAAGCCAATTGCTAAGCTAATTATTGTGAATATAGCTTTCACTAATATTATAATGAATTCAATGCTTGTACTAAGCTTCTAATAGTGAATTCAAATGGTTGTTGTTACTAGTTAATTAAGATCATGAATAACGTCTCCTGCTAGTAGTGTAGTAATAGTAATGAACAAACTTATAACTGGTAGTAATGTTGTAGTAGTAATTAAGATGAATAAAGTCTTATGCTGGTTGTTACTAATAACACTAAATGAAATATACCTAACAGCCAGACAGAGGTCTGACAGTACTATGAACTGAGAAAAACGTACTTACAACAAATTCTTTATTATTGACTTCTCGCTCTCACATAAACGAACTCTCTTTATACAGCACCAAACGCTCTCTCTATCAACAACCAACGCTCTCCTTCACATAAACCAACGCTCTCCATATACAACAACCGCTCTCCCTATACAACAAACAAACGCTCTCCCTACACACATCAACAAAAAGCTCTCCCTACACACATCAACAAAAAGCTCTCTCTAAGTATCGTTGAACGCGCCTATTTATACTGGCTACCACCACGTCATGACTTACACTCATTGCCAGATCTCATTCAGCGGGAGAAATAACATCTCGTTCAGTAAGAAGATAATTTACATAGAAAAATAAAATAACCAGAGATAGTAAAAATCAAAAGGAAAGTGAATCGAGAGTATACGTTACAAGGATAACCCTACATTTAAAAAGAAGTTGGAAAATTCGTTGAAATATATTGGTGTTATTCCAAATGCAAATTGGGTACGGAATTGTTATTTAAAGAAACTACACAGTCGAGTCACATTATTGTGACCACCTCCTACTTTCGACGTCAACAGCGCGTAGCCAATTAAAGAAGGCACGTGTTGGGGTGGCTTGGAGGGTATATAAGGTATGATGTAGGCAATCTGAAAACATATCACTCGTTGCTGTCATGGATAAAAGGAGCGATTTATCAGATTTGCGAAAAGGGATGATTTTCGGTTTTCGGGCCAAGGTTTCCGAAGTACTGTTTTAATTTTATAGTTTGAATTGCTTGAATTTGTAGTATGTGTTTTCTGTAGCAGGTGTTTGATTGGTGTTTGTGTGTGTGTGTGTTGTAAAATGATGGCATTCAACTGAGTGGGTGATGTACGAGTGCTTACAATTATTTTAATTATGTAATGTCTTGGGTCTCTACTTAATCTGAGAACATTGAGAGGGGAGAAAAACTGTGTGCGCATGCTTATTTGTGACATGCGTCATTGCTGTAACTTCAGTGCGTATATATAGGGGACGCACCGGACTGAGACAATCTGTCTAAAGATGGGAACAAGGTGTCCCGAAAGATCTCACGGATTGTGTAGTCGTATGACTTTTATTAAAGTTCTTAAAAATCACTACGGAGTTTCTTCGAGTGAGTTACGTGTGTGAAGGTTTCTTGAACATATTTCGTAGTTTGTGAACTGTTGGCGTGCTGCTGTGGTTATTGTGTATCGTGATTGGGGAAATGGCGCCATCGTCAATAAGCGACGTGGAAACTGCGGAGCACCATATGTGCCATTGATCTGAGAGGTGAACGTCGGCTCTGAAGGTGCGTGAGGGTCGATCGACAGACTACACTGGAGCAACTCACTGGCTTAATGAACCAGAGGGCTTCCGGAAGTGTGTCTAAAACGACAGTTCAGCGAACCCTGCTGCTTATGGAGCTCCGATGCAGACGGATGGTCATTGCAACTATGCTAACGAAGCGGCATTGCCATAAAAGGCGAGAAACATCGGAGAACAAACACTCTTAAACCATTGCTGCAAAATCCCTTGCTTCTGCGGGCAGCGTTATAGTCTATGGAATGCTTTCCTGGCCTTTTCTGGATCCACGCATACCTGTGGAAGGCACTATGGACCGAAATCTTTAAACATCCATCCTTGCAGACCCCATACATGCACAAGGTTAGTAGATAACAAGGTTGTGCTCATCCTGCACTTCCGGTGATTGCCTTGTGACGTCACTGTCCAAATCGCCATCGTAGAAGTACCTAATCGCCACGTTTCTTTGTATCTGCACCATAGCAACGTGTCGGAATTGTTATTCGTAAGCCATCTGGAATAATCATCATAAATTCTACCAGATTTTTTTAATGCATAATGTTTTCAATTTTCAATTTAAAAAATTTGGGGAATGTTGCCGAGATTTTTTTTTTATTTCTCATAAAGAAATTCGGCTGTACTATCGGAAAAGAACGCTTTCAAATAGCTCCCGATTTTTCGTGTATCGTCCCGCTTTGTTTACATACAACCTGATCACACCCAACGTGAAAGGAAGTAGTTCACGATAATATACGGAATTCTTTTGCTATTTTCACCGAAATAAATCTTAATGTAATGGAAATAACTATAGGCATTTATTTTATTATGGAAAATAATAGCACATTTTAATATCACAGATTTATGCATCATAATTCCGATAAAGTAAATGCAACACCCTTTTCGCGTAATTAATGTGTGTAACATTCATTTTTTCCACTCGAAAGAACGAAGTACTTCACTGAACTGTTCAAACGGATCTAAATTTTGTTTTTTACAAGATCGTCGAAACAAATATTCCATTAGGCCGTCGGCCAATAGTTCTTCCGATTTGTTAACATGGCTTCTGAGATTTTGCTTGAGAGCTCTCAGTTGCATTCGATACTTTGAGTATGAGCTTCACTGTTAGTATCTATAAAAAAAAATGTATGATTGACTATTAAATGAGTGAAACCACGTTCTGACAAATGTTTATATCCTTTCCATTGATCTGGGTAGATGACATTACCTAGTTTAACATGTTTTTGAATAAGAGGTCAAGACATTTTCCTCTGTAGCTACAGCTCGAATCTACAATTCACATGTTAGGACGGTGATGTCATTCAATGACGTCACGACGATTCGTCTGCGAGGAAGACGGAATGAGCAAACCTTGCTGTCTATTAACCTTGATACATGCAGACTGATTTCCCTGGGGGCGGATCGGATCTTCCAGCAAAACAATACGACGACGTGTCACCCAGCTAGAAATGTCCAAGAGTGGTTGCAAGAGCACGATGAAGATTTCAAAGTACTTCCCTTGCCCCCTAATTCCTCAGACTTAAATTCAATTGAGCGTCTGTGGTACCACCTCAATCGTGTTGTTAGCTCTACGTATCCTCCACCACGCACCATCCAGCGGCTGTCAGATGCACTTTGGTCAGCATGGCTTCACATACCTGCGAACACCTTCCAGCACCTTATTGAGTCACTCCCATCCCGCCTAGCTGCTGTCCTCTCTGCGTTCGGCGGTTACTTTGGATATTAGCTGCTGGTCACAATAATGTTACTCGACCGTGTACATGATAATTATGAGCAACAAGTGAAAGATTTTAAAAATCTGTATCAGGTGTAAGCATCGTAGCAGACAAAACAACTGATTAAAAGATAGGTACATTTTGAATGTTCTTGTTGTTCGACTAGCTAAAACGAATATTGAAAGTTGAAATGCAGAAAACTCTTTGACTGTAATCTTCCTCGAGTGCGAATACTTAAATTCTAAAGCAGACAGCGAGACAATACTTCAGTGGGTATTAGAGCCACAAAGCCGAAACACGGTACTTCGCGTATATCATGATCAGATTAATGTCTCTAAAATAGCATTGGGCTGGGCACATTGCCAAAATAGCGGACCACCGATGGACAACCGAAATTTTAGACTGGTTACCAAATAATAGGAAAAAGACCCAGAAGAAGACCACTTGGTAGATGCGTGGATGAAATTAGGATGCATGAGGGAGTGACATGGAGGAGACTGCCTCAAGACAGTCCGTTGTGAAAGAAGCTTGGGGAGACCTTCATCTAGCACTAATTGATAATGGTTGACGACGACGATGATGATGGTAAAACAGCGGGAAAAGGTAGTGTGAGGAAAACTCTCACGCAGGACCATCGATGTCCAACGTGCAAAGACCAACGACGGGTTAAAGCCACTAGTTTTTCATTTCTGCGAATGACGATTATGATAATATAGCGTGAAATGGGGAGTGTGCGAAAAACTCTCACGCAGAAACATCGGTGTCCAACGTGTAGCGACCTGCAACGGGTTGAAATCAATAAAATTTTCGTTCCTGACTGACCATGATGATAATTATAAAACAGCGGAAAAGGTAGTGTGAGGAAAACCAACAGTGCCCAACGTGTAAGACCAATGACGGGTTAAAATCACTAAAACATTTTCATTACTGCGACAAAGGATGACGATGTTGATGATAATATAGCGTGAAAAAGGTAGAGTGAGAAAAACTCTCACGCAGGATCATCGGTGTGCAACGTGTATCGACCAACGACGGGTTAAAAGCAACCAAACTTTTCGTTGCTGCGACTGGCGATGATGATGATAAAACAGCGGGAAAAAGTAGTGTGAGAAAAACTCTCACTCACGACCATCGGCGTACAACGTGTAGCGTCTAACGACGTGTTAAAACACTAAAAATTTTCGTTCATGCGACTGACGATAGTGATGATGGTAAAACAGCGGGAATCGGTAGTGTGATGAAAAAACTCTCACGCAAGACCATCGGTGTTCAACTTGCAGTGACCATCGATGGGTTAAAATCACTAAAGTTTTCGTTCATGCGACTGAAGATGATGATAAAACAGCTGGAAAAGGTAGTGTGAGGGAAAAGTCTCAGGCACGAACATAGGGGCTCAACGTGTTGTGACCAACGACGGGTTAAAAACATTGAAATGTTTCGTTCGTGCGACCGACGATGATGATGATGATGATGATGATAAAACACCGGAAAAGGTATTGACTGAAAAACTCACGCACGACCATTAATGTGCAACATGTAGCGACCAACGACGAGTTAAAACACTAAAATTTTCGGTTGCTGCGCCTGACGATGATGATGATCATAAAACTGTGGGAGAAGGTACTGTGAGAAAACCTCCCACGTTCGACCATCGCTGTCCAACGTGTAACGATAAACGATGGGTTGGAAACACTAACATTTTCGTTTCTGCGACTGACGACGATGATAATGGTGATAAAACAGCGGTAAAAGGCACTGTGAGAAAAACTCTCACGCACGACCATCGGTGTCCAACGTGTAGCGTCCAACGACGTGTTAAAAACGCTAAAATTTTTCGTTCATGCGACTGACGATAATGATCATGATAAAACAGCGGGAAAAGGTAGTGTGATGAAAAAAACTCTCACGCACAAATATCGGTGTCCAACGTATATCGACCAACGACCGGTTAAAAACACCAAAATGTTTCGTTCCGGCGACTGACGACGACGATGATGATGTTGATGATAAAACAGCGGAAAAGGTAGTGTGAGGAAAGCTCTCACGCACGGCCATCGTGTCCAATATGTAGCGACCAACGACGGGTGAAAAACACTAAAATGTTTCGCTCCTGCGACTGATGATGATGATAATAATGAAACAGCGGGGAAATGTAGTGTGAGAAAAACCCTCACCCATGACGTGTCCAAAGTGTAGCGATCAACTACGGGTTAAAAGCCCTAAAAGTTCCCGTTCCTGCGACTGACGATGATGATGATGGTGAAACAGCGCTAAAAAGGTAGTGCGAGAAAAACTCTCACGCACGACCAACGACCGGTTAAAAACACCAAAATGTTTCGTTCCTGCGACTGACGACGACGATGAGAATGATGTTGATCATAAAACAGCGGAAAAGATCGTGTGAGGAAAGCTCTCACGCGCGGCCGTCGTGTCCAATATGTAGCGACCAACGACGGGTGAAAAACGCTAAACATTTTCGCTCTTGCGACTGACGATGATGATGATGATGATGATAATGAAACAGCGGGAAAATGTAGTGTGAGAAAAACTCTCACCCATGACGTGTCCAAAGTGTAGCGATCAACTACGTGTTAAAAGCCCTAAAGTTTCTCGTTCCTGCGACTAACGTTGATGATGATGGTAAAACAGCGGGAAAAGGTAGTGTGAGAAAAACTCTCACACACGACTATTAGTGTAGCGATCAATGACGGGTAAAAAACACTAATTTTTTTTTTATTCCTGCAACCGCAGTTATGTGTTTTGCAACAGTTGCCTTTAATACCGAAAATTCTGTTTCCCATGCAAATCAGTTTGGAATCCAGAGCACACAAATGAGAACTCTACGCAGTTTGCTCCCTTTATTCAGCACTGTTTGAAATTTCGCTGTTCATCAAGCGCGGGAGGTTGGACGATATGATTATTCGCCTTCATTAACATATTGCCTCATGCTAGGATGTCGAAAGGGAGGGGGGCGTTTGCCTTCACGCCAGAGTAACCCCTAAGTCTCCAACGTGATTACTCAAATCATACATATTGCTGCAAATGAGTACGTGACTAAACATTTGGCCCATGTCAGTTGGCCACCTTAAACACTGGCTGCATGGTTGATTTTCGGCTGAGATGGTGGGACAGGAACCGTGCATTTAGGAGGCTTCCCTCCGCAGCACACCACAGCAGCGTGCCATTCACGATATTAATATGTACATATTTATTTTCCCAGCCTCGTAAAGATGGCCATGGAGAATTTAATTGCATTAAATTGTTCAAAAGGACTTTGAATACTCTCAATTATATCAGCGTCAAAGAGATTTAGCGGAACGCATTGTCAGGGAATTCAGGAGAATAGAAATGAAGACCTTAGAATAATAGCGGTCCACCCCAAAATTTCGTGAATCCGATAACAATTCATTTAAACAATAGTTAACAAGACTGTTTGTGTACAGTGATTTCTTTTTGTGGCCACGAGTTCATGCTAGATTTCTAAGGTCATTCTCACAAAAATCTTATTGTTTTTAATCTCTTTGTACGTATTTAAGTTCATCTTTTATGTGCTACAATGTATAGAGGGTGTTCACATAATATTGCATCTACATCTGTATGCAAAGACTTTTCCACAAAAACTGTGACACCGCCCCGGTGACGCAGTGCTCTGATGGGTCCGGGCTCGAATCCTAGTGAGGCATGCATGTTGTGTTTTTCTTACGGCTCTGGATCTCTCCCTCTTCCCTGGAGTCAGTGGCCTTAAATTAGAGACGGGTGTCTGCTTATAGCCTTTTGAGTTGCTCACAGTGGTCGTTAAACCTCCAAAAAACAAACAAACAAAAAAAAACACTGTGAACACCTCAATGGGTAATAAGCAGTCGCCCGTCCCTAATTTAGGGCCTCTGACCCCAGGGAAGAGAGAGTACCAGTGCCGTAAGAGAAACACAACATCCATGCCTCCCCGGGATTCGAACCCGGAGCCCTTTCGGACGAATGATCAGAAGCCATCGCTTAGACCACTGCGCCACCGAGGCGGCATAGGGTTAACAATATATTTTTGAGGGAGGAAATGAGATATTCTTGATTCTTGATTGGAGGTTTAACGACCACCGTGAGCAACTCAATGGGCTATACGCAGTCGCCCGTCCCTAATTTAGGGTCACTGATTCCAGGGAAGGGAGAGAGCCAGTGCCGTAAGACAAACACAACATCCATGCCTCACCGGATTCGGAACCCGGACCCATCTCGGGCAAATGATCAGAAGCCATCGCATACACCACTGCCCCACCGGGGCGACATAGGGTTAGTTATCTGTTTTTGAGGGAGTAAATGGGAGATTTAACGACCACCGCCAGCAATACGATGAGATATAAGCAGTAGCCCGTCCCTAATTTAGGATTACTCCTTCCAGGGAACGGTGCGAGCCAGTGCCCTTAGACAAGCACTACATCCATGCCTAACCGGCATTCGAACCCTGACCCATCCCGGACGAGTGGTCGACTTAGACAATAGCGCCAGCGCGTATCTAATGTTAAAAAGGGTTAACCAATCCTAACTTAGGGCCACTGGTTCCAATGATGAGGGTCATCAAGTAGACTGATTATATAGGCCTCAACCACCATTTTCTGGGAAGAATAGACTACTCAGACACCATCTCTGTCTACTAATTTAGACGGCTCACTAATAAACTGAGAAAGAAGCACACTTTTTTCGCTAGTAAAACTGTGATGATTGTTGTAATTATACTACTATAATTATAAATATTCCCCTCATCGCATCAGTTTTATAGATATAATTATACCTGGCATCCCATCAGTTTCGTAAGAGACAAAGTGTGTTTCTCTGTCCGTTTATCGGTGAGTCTCATAAACTGGTAGACGACAAAGCAGTCATCACATTAGTTTTGTAAGCGACAAAGCGTGTTTGTCTGTCCGTTTATCGGCGAGACTCCTAAATTAGTAGACGGTGGAACAGTCATCACATCAATTTTTTGAGTGACAGAGCGTGTTTGTCTGTCCGTTTATCGGCGAGACTCCTAAATTGGTAGACGGTGGAACAGTCATCACATCAGTTTTATGAGGGACAGAGCGTGTTTGTCTGTCCGTTTACCGCTGAATCTTTGGTAGGCGGTGAACCCAGTTGTCTCGCCAGTTTTGTAATAGACGGTGGATCAGTTATCTTATCAGCTTTGTAAGTGACAAAGCGTGTTTACCTGTCCGTTTACCGCTGAGTCTCCTAAATTGGCAGACGGCTGACCAGTCATCACGTCAGTTTTGTAAACAAGAAAGCGTGTTTGTCTGTCCATTAACCACTGCATGTTCTAATTTGGTAGACGCTGATCCAGCTATCTCGTCAGTTTTGTAATAGACGGTGGAATAGTTATATCATCAGTTTTGTAAGCAACAAAGCTTCTTGCCTGTCCGTTTACCCGTGAGTCTCCTAAATTGGTAGACGACGGACCAGTCATAATACCAGTTTTGCAAGCGCCAAAGCTTGTTATTTGTCCGTTTACCCGTGAGTCTCCTAAATTGATAGACGACGGACCAGTCATAACACCAGCTTTGTAAGCGACAAAGCTTGTTGTCTGTCCGTTTACCCGTGAGTTTCCTAAATTGGTAGATAGCGGACCAGTCATCACATCCGTTTTGTTAGCAAGAAAGCTTGTTTGTCTCTCCGTTTATCGGTGAGCCTCCTAAATTGGTGGACGGCGGACAAGTCACCACATCAGTTTTGTAAGCGATAGAGCGTGTTTGTCTCTCCGTTCGTCCGCGAGTCTCCAAAATAGGTAGACGACGGAACATCATCACATCAGTTTTGTAAGCGACAAAGCGTGTTTGTCTGTCCATTTATCGGCAAGTCTCCTAAATTGGTAGACGGCGGCCCAGTTATCACATCAGTTTTGTAAGCAAGAAAGCGTGTTTGTCTGTCCGTTTACCGCTGAATGTTCTAATTTGGTATACGGTGAACCAGTTATCTCATCAGGTTTGTAAG
Source organism: Macrothele yani (assembly GCA_039090855.1). Lineage (NCBI taxonomy): Eukaryota > Metazoa > Arthropoda > Arachnida > Araneae > Macrothelidae > Macrothele > Macrothele yani. Next base: position 13,508,304 of record CM076999.1, on the reverse strand, counting down.
CCGCAAAAGGTTGATGTTTATCCGTTTGTCGATGAATCTCCTATATTGGTAGACGTTCGCCTAGAAGTCAATTCGTTCGAAGAAATTCTGCTTGAGGCATAGGTAGTAGGCCTGTTTGATGATCATCATCCCTGATAATTATTTGTCATCATCTGGAAGAGTAGCTGCAATCAAATTTCCCACGGATACTAGTCTTTGAGGCTTTTGGTTCAGTTCATTAAAATCATTTTGCAATTGCCGATACTTAAAATATTCGCAGTGATGAAGCAATGATGATCAAGATCTTCGCTTTAATAATCAGAGTGTCGTTTTATACCCCCAGAAGGCCAATCCATCAGATCCCCACCGTGACGTGCATCCGAGATCTCTTCCCTTCTCGTCATCCAATAATGGAATTAGTCACCCGTTCACGGTCGAATGCATTTGCACGTTGAGTAATTCCCTTACTGAACATTCCTCTCCTGCTCACCGTATGCAGTATGTTTTTATCATTTCTGTTTTTTTTTCTTTCTGTTCAACAAATGATTGATGTAATCTCACCTCAGTTGTAACAACTCTGCTTACGTCTCTATCATACTCTGGGGATTGAAGAGGGTGTCTGTTCATAATAGGGACTTACCAATCATGGAAATCTTCTTAGGATTGCCAGAAGCAAGGAATTAGGAAGACGAGCGCTGAGAAAAAAGGTGAACCCCGGTGGAAATGAAAAGCGCGTAATGGAAATGAATTATTTGAAATGATTACTTGCATTAAGTGGCAGGTAGGATGGATAAGGGATCTCCCGAGAGAGAGGATTAAATTATTATCTATGATCAAGAGACTGCAAATCTGCCATCTCTTTTTTTTTCACCTTCTCTAACAGTAGCTGAATAATATGAGCACTCCGACTTGTTTATACACAACGGTTTAATATTTAATGTGAACACATTAGTGAAAAAAAATCTTGTAAATGATAGAAGCGGCGGTTCTGTAATTCAAATTAGGGTTTGAAGTGCTCCGTTCACTTAAGAAAATTAAAAAAGAGGTATTTTTATGATGCGCAACTCCCTAGACTAATGGGGACGGGGAAAAATATTAAAAATTAAACTTGTCTACAAAATCTGGCACGGTATGTGCTGAAGAAGTCTCAGATAATGGATATATGATCACATACAAAATGCAAGTGCAAAGATTCGGCTGTTTGAAAATACAACACACATAAAAATTGGAAAAGGAGTGAGACAAGGTGACACCATATCTCCGAAGCTCTTTAATGCCACATTGGAAAATGTCTTTCAATCACTGAACTGGGAAAACAAAGGGATAAAGATTAATGGAGATTATCTAACCCACCTTCGTTTTGCTGATGACATAGTCATTTTTGCAACTACCCCATCAGAGCTACAGAGTATGATCCATGAACTTGCTGACAAGAGTAAAGAAGTGGGATTAAAAATGAACTTTCAGAAGACAAAAGTGATGTTCAATGCTTTTACAAGAAATGAAGATTTATCGATTGATGGAGAAAAGCTGGAGATAATGGACACGTACGTTTATCTTGGACAGCAGATATCAAGTGAGAGTCACATTGGTGAAGAAATTAATCGGCGTACAAAACTTGCCTGGAGAGCTTTTGGAAGAAACAGCATAATTTTCAAGAGCAATATGCCATTATGTCTTAAAAGAAAAGTGTTTGATCAATGCATCCTTCCAGTGCTTACATATGGTGCAGAGACGTGGACCTTAACTAAAAGAGACATACAAAGGCTGCAGACAACTCAAAATAGCATGGAGAGGTGCATGCTTGGTGTAACCAGGAGAGATAAGAAGAGGAACACGTGGATCCGAAAAATGACAAGAGTGGAAGACATCATGATCAGAGTTAAATCCCTGAAATGGCAATGGGCTGGACATACTGCCAGAAGAAGAGACCATCGATGGACAGCCGAAATTTTATATTGGATTCCAAGGGACAGGAAAAGACCCAGAAGAAGACCACATGGAAGATGGGTGGATGAAATTCGAAAGTATGCGGGAGTGACATGGAGGAGACTGGCACAAGACAGACCGTTGTGGAGGAAACTTGGGGAGACCTTTGTCCAGCAGTGGATTGATAATGGTTGACAATGATGATGATGATGATGATGATGACATGCGGCACATTCGGTTTAAGGTAGACGTCTACTGATTTTGCTTCCTATACTACCAATGGACAAACTTCTGTACACATTTTCTTTATAATTAATGCGTTCCCAAGGATGAAAATTTAAACATCGGTTAAAATAACCGCATATTATTATCATTGGAATACTTAATATTTTCTAAAATATAACCATTATTAAGCAATCCAACATCTGTTTGTCTACTGACGTCATCAACATACAGGTCGTGCCATCTTTTTTTTTTGGTCTCAACACCACCAAAGGAAAAGTTATTAATTTTTAATATAATTATGGTTATATTTTAGAAAATATTAGGTATTCCAAGTCATAATAACAAATTATTTTAATCGATGTCCGAATTTTCATCCTTGGAAACACGTCAATTGCGAAAAAATGTGTACAGAAATTTACCCATTAGAAATATTGGAAGCAAAATGACTAGACGTCCACTTTAAAACTACGGAAAAATCCCGATTGAGGAAAGATTGAAAAACCTTAGAGAGTAGAAAAGTTCTGAAATTCACAATCCGTGCTTCCTTTCTTTAATTAACAAACCGTATTCCACATTCAACAAACCTTTTCCATGAAATGATGAAAAGAAAATCTTAAATTTCGCGGGTTTTTCATGTGTGAGCAGATAACTTTGTCCTGTTTTAAAACAGAAATTGACCATTTTGAAAAGGTGTTATCAGGAAATTCTGAACTTTCAAGGTTATCGGGAAATTATGAACTTTCAAGGTTACCGGGATATTCTGAACTTTCAAGGTTATCGGGGAAATTTTGATTTCCCTTGAAAGTTCAGAATTTCCCGATAACACATCTTCAAAATGACAAATTTCTGTATCAAACCGGATACTATCTATTGCCTATTCACAAAAGAAAAACCGTGAAATTCGGAATATACACTATCTCCTAACAAGTAATTGGACACCTGTGATAGCAAAAGAAAAAAAGTTTATCCACCTTCAATAGTTGGTGGCGCCTCCACGAGCGGCGATTACAGCTGCGACTCTGCGGGGCATACTCTCAACCAGGCGTTTTGCAACGGCTAGCGGTATTTTCTTCCACTCGGCTTGGAGAAGACAGGTCAGTACTTCACCGATATCGGACGGTGGGGGCACCCCTTAAGTCGACGCTCCAACTCGTCTCAGAGGTGCTCGATATGGTTAAGGTCCGAGCTCTGCGCAGGCCAGTCCATTCGATTAACCCCATTGTCACTATACCAAGCCATGGTGGACCTCGCAACATGACAGGTGGCATTGTCATCCTGAAAGTAACATGGGTCATCCCGTAAAACTGCCACAACGTAGGAAGCGCATGGTCATCCAAAATGGCGCAGTAGGTCTCGGCGTTGATTCTACCAGGAATTGCGAACAAGGGTCCCGTGCCATACCGGGAGAAACACCCCCATAGCATAATTCCACCGCCGCCGAACTTTACAGTTGGCACAATACAATCCGGCAGGAGGCGTTCTCCAGACAGACGCCAAATCCAGACCCTGCCATCCGAACGGTAGAAGGTGAACCTTGATTCGTTGCTCCAGAACCCGTTTCTACTGTTCAAAGGTCCACTGTCGACGTTCTTTGCACCACGTTAGCCGAACAGCGCTATTGGACTTGGTGATCAAAGGCTTGTGGGCGGCAGCATGTCCATGATAACCGAGAAGATGAGCTTTTTTACGGATGGTATTCATCAAAAGAACACTCCCGGATGCCTGTTGAAACTCCTCGCGGATGTGGCCCATCGATTTGGTGCGGTTCTTCCGAATTTCTGTGGCCAGCACCCGTCGGTCTCTAACTCCCAGTTTTGTGGGTCTGCCGGGTCGGGGCACATTCCGACAGTCACCTCTCATCTTCCACTTGCCAATCACGTAGACCACTGTCGATTTTGGGTACTTCAACTCGCTGGATATGTCACGTATGGATCGGCCATTTCTGTGATACCCGACGATTACACCTTTCTCGAAATCAGAGAGCTCCGAACTGTGTGGCATCTTGCATGCGACTCGTTGCGTTGTTGTTTCCCTCACGAAATTTAACGGCGGCGGCCGGGACGTGTATCAGGATTGCAGATATTGTCGATTGCAGTTGTATCCAATTACTTGTTGGTAGACAGTGTAGTAACAGCATACTAGTGATACGATTTATTGGCGTAGAAAAACTTACATAAGAGTTTCCAAGCTTTTGCACAACAACTAGATGGCTTTTTAAAGGATGTTAGACAGAGATTGCAAACTGGATAATAAAACCCTTAACAATTTGAACGCGGGAACTTGACTTGACAATAAATAGATACGACGTTATATTCATTTAAAGATACAAGGCATCACGTTGGTTGTGCACGCGGCATCCTAATAGGGAGAAGGCGTTACTTGAAGAACTGGTTCCGAGTTCGTGGCAAGTCGAGTGAGACGCTATCATTGCAAATATCGCTGTTGGTAATGATCTCCAAGGTTTCCCGAATGGCTGTGCATTTAAGGGTAGATTAGGTAGCTAATTTCTTTATATTATCCTATATAGGAGAAGCTGACATGAGTTTGACTTCTCTGGATACAGCAGTGGATATTTTACCGTATTTTGTGTCCCTTTTATGTTCGTTGATTCTGATTCCAAACTGCTAAGGACGGATCATAAACGGCTATATAGCACATAAAAAAGTAAGTGTGGTTGGATGCCAAGTGAAATAAAATAATGTCAGAATGCCAGGACATTACAAGAAGGACAATTTATTGTGCCCTGAAATCCAGAAGGCTTTGGAACGTGTTCAAGGGACCAACAGGGCATTTTGTGCAGAATACGTAAACGTAAAAAATGCAATTACCGTCCGCAGGCGTTCCGGCGTAAGATGTCAATACGGGATATGGCCACCATGGAGGGGTATGCAAGATTCCACACGTCGTGTCATGCTTTGCACAACATTATCAAGCAGCTGTTGGGGTAATTTATCCTATTCCTCTGTCAGTGCACGGATGAGGGTGTCCTTGTTTATTGGAGGGCATTGGCGACCAGCAAGACTCCTCCCCAAAGCATCCCACACATTTTCAATGGGATTCAGATCTGGAAAACGTGCTGGCCATACAACGCGTTGAATATCCTCACTCTCAAGACACTCCTGGACAGCGACTGTTCGATGACATGTTGCGTTGTCGTCCATGAAAATGAATCTATCACCGACAGCACCATGGAACATGCGAACATGAGGTAGCAGAACATCATTAATGTATCGTTGGCCAGTCATAGTCCCAGTTGGAAGCACATAGAGTGACGTACGGCCATTGATCATGATGCCAGCCCATACCATGACACTACATGTCGGATATCGGTCCCTTTCCTGTATGTTTGCTGGACACTATGCAGTACCACTATCACGCCAGATCAGTTGTCGTCGACAATCAGACGATAGACTGTATCTACTCTCATCTGAGAAGAGGACAGCAGACCAGTCGTTATCAGTCCAATTGCGATTTTGATGGCACCATTGCAAACGGGCGGTACGGTGACGTCTGGACAATGGGATGCACACAACAGGACGGCGGGCGTATAATCCTCCTTCATGCAAACGTCTGGCGACAGTTTTTCGGTAGATCCGCTTGCCAGTAGCAGCAATAAACTGATTTGCTACCTCACTAGCTGTGCTGCGCCGGTGTCTCTTTGTTGATAGCACTATGTACCGATCTTCTGCAGGTGTCGTACTGCGAACACGACCTCCCCCGTGACGTTTGCTACACTCTCCATTTGTTTGAAATGATTTCCAAAGCCTTGAAACAACACTGTGGCTGACGTCGAACTCCCTGGCAACATCTGTTATTTTTCGCCCTTCTTCAATCTTGCCAATAATACGGCCACGCGTAAAATCATCTAGGTGATGTCGGGAAGACATACTGAAAATTGCAAGTTCGTCAATTGATTCTTTCCCTTTCAAATTTGCGTTTGAACAACAACGGTCAACACGGGTCAAATCCTTTATATCTCTTATCAGCACTATGAGGTCACGAACAAGTTCGGCAATCCAAAATTTGAATACGCACAACACGTCTTACTGTATCCCGCACTTATGCTAATTTCCACATTTTCCTGCCTTCCATTTTATGGTTGCTATCGTTGCTATTGTCATCCGTCCTTAGCAATTGTCCGGCAGTGTATATAAAGATGTAGGAGACCATATGCAGACGCCGTAGTTCCTCTTCTTGAAGGAATTTTTGAGTTTGTAAGGCACATTTGGTATGTAGGGAGTTTTTTTTTTTTTTGATTGGAGGTTTAACGACCACCGTGAGCAACTCAATGGGCTATAAGCAGTAGCCCGTCCCTAATTTAGGGTCACTGGTTCCAGGGAAGGGAGAGAGCCAGTGCCGTAAGACAAACACAACATCCATGCCTCACCGGGATTCGAACCCGGACCCCTTCTGGACGAATGATCAGAGGCCATCGCTTAGACCACTGCGCCACCGGGGCGGCTATGTAGGGAATTGAGCCTAAATAACGAAGCTGCGGCACAGGAAGATTAGATTGTTTGACCCTGGATTTTTGGGTAAAGTTACGTATCTGATTCAATGAATACCCAGCATTCAGTGGCCATCTTGATGACGCTTTCAATTTCGTGTTGTCTAGAATGGTTGTCGGAGGACACGGCGAATGCTCTTCTAATTCAAGAACGGACGATTCCTGTTTTGTATTCTGCGGGACAGAAAGAACTTCAGAGCATAAGGCTTCTATATTCTACATAATTGGTGTACTGTTCCTCGTTACCAATTCGTGAAATTCGGGGTTTTTTCCTTTTGTATATTACGCAAAATCCTCTTCTAACTTTTGCCTTTTATCGGAACATCAATATGATAGGACATTTCCGGGAATAAGATCCATTCGCCGGGAGTATTTTAGGTCTGTTGTACTATTAAATTTTAGTCGTCTTCAGGTGCTCTTGATTTCGGGATTCTGTAGCAAGACATTATATTATATTATGGATAACATATCGCATGATATTAAGACTATTACGGCAATTCCGGTGCGATTTTCCAACAGGACAACGCCCGTCCGCATACTGCTGTTGTCTCGAGAGCTTGCCTTCACGGTACTGACGCTCTGCCATGGCCAGCTGCATCGCCAGATCTGCCTCCGATTGAAAATGTGGGGGATGCTATTGGACGCGCTATCTACACTCCACCCCTACCGCACTATCAGCAGGAAATTCGTGAGAAGATGCTAGCTGCATGGGACGGTTTATCGCAGGACACCATTAGGAACCCGCACAAATCCACGCCGAGACGACTGTCATGCTGTGTGAGCAAACATGGCGACCCGAAGCCACACTGAGAGACACTACTTATTGGCATGTAGCTGAATAAATATTGCCCATATCAATCTCAATGTTCAATCAAATATTGTTCCTGGTAACCTTTACCTTTCTCCCGAATAGCATTGAAATCCGACACGTCCTTCTGGGTGCAACTATTTTTTGGACGATGAGTGTATTTTACTTAACTATCGCTGAAATCCTTTCATCACCTTTTAAATAAACGTAATAATTTCCCATTGCAATCTGCGTAAATGACGAGAATATGATGCTGAATGTGATAAAAGCCATTACAAAAATGCATTTTGATGCTATACACCATTCCCGACAGCAGTCAAGCACGCGTCGTAGCGATATTTTCCTCTCGATCACTCCCCCCTCCCCCGAAATGGAGGTTACCTGCTATTGACGAGAGCTTTTAAATGATAAATAGCACGATGGAGTTATAACGAAGTCAATTTCTCCGTCATTTTTATCCGCGCCGGGGTTCGAACCCGGGTCCACTCATTCCGGAGCAAGTTGCTCTACCAATTAAGCTACGCGGACATGTATTCTGATTCCTATCTGCCTTTATGTCATGTACGTCCAGCTGGCAGGTACGTCACATCTCCCCCCCCGAAAGAGGGCCAGGGGCATGGCCCACGGATCAGCCGTGACCATGAATCGTTGCAGGCAGACAACCACTGAAGAACGTGCACTTGAGAACTCCCCGTCGATCTGGTGTGTGGAATGCAACGTCACACACATTTATTTTTCGAAGCACTGGAGAAGGGATTCTCTGATTTTTCCTATCTCGCGGTGTGGAAATAACATCACACCAATGCGAGATTTTGAACGGTCGGGTCATCCGGGTAGTTCGGGTGCCATTATAACGAAGTAAATTTCTCCGTCATTTTTATCCGCGCCGGGGTTCGAACCCGGGTCCACTCATTCCGGAATAAGTTGCTCTACCAATTAAGCTACGCGGACATGTATTCTGATTCCTATCTGCCTTTATGTCATGTGCGTCCTGCTGGCAGGTACGTCACAGAGTGTATCCTGTAGATAGCCTAGACCAAAAGTTACCAATTCCCTAACAGACTTACGAGTCAGTTTTTCTTTCTACCTTGAAGCGAAATTTTAGCATGCGCATGCGCAGATGGACTTTTGTAACCTCATCACATTGCATCAGTGTCAGGGTCGTTTCTTACGTTACCCTAAATCTGAATAATATATAATAACAATAATATATATATTTAAAACACAAGGCCATTTCTTTCTACAAACCGCCAGCGCCACCTACTGGAGAGATTTTCATGATTTTTTTTTTAAGTGAAAGCTACAGACCCACAGATTTGTCGTCACTAATTTTGAATGCCATAAGTAACTTTTTTTACGTTACCATGGCATTTTTCTTGTACAATCCGGCGTTAATTATCTTGGCGTTTGTTCTCGCTTTAGTACTTGTTGCGCCATCTGACTTTTTGCGGTGGTCAGACTTGGAACTAAGACCTCCGCTGTCAATTACGTAGTTGTAATTATCCGAATCGGTTGAAGAGTTTTCGAGATTAGTAAGAAAAAAATTCCGTACATTATCGCGAAGGATTTCCTTTCATTCTTTCACTTTGGGTGTGATTAAGTTGTATGTAAACAAAGCGGAACGATACACGGGAAATCGGGAACTACTTGAAAGCAATCTGATTCGGTAGTACAGCCAAAAATAATAGCAAATAATGAAATAATAATAAAAAATAAATGAAATAGCCTATGTACACCGGAAAAAATTAAGCTCTCCATCGATGAAAATATTATCCAAATAGGTTCAGTATTTTTCGCGATATAACGTTATTGTCTTTACGCTGTAACTTAGTCCTTTAAGTATTTTTACGTATGCTCCAGCTTTGTCCGTCTGTCTGTCTGTCTGTCCGCACGATGACTCGCGTAAAAACGGTTCGAATTCGATGAAATTTTAGTATGTGCTAGGGAACAACCTGAGAAGGAATTCTTTTGAAAATGGACGAAATGGGGTGAAAGGTCAGGACATAGTAGAGGGATCCATTTTTTCGCCCTTATGCGTCATAACTTAGGTAAAAATGCTTCGATTGCTACAAATCTTCCTCATGTTGTTCCGCAGATGTACTGAACTGGTTCTGTTTAATATAATCGAAATGGGGTCAAAGGTCAGGGCACACAGGAGCGGGATTTATTCCACAGCCATTATCCTCATAACTTGAGTAATAACTTGTGTAACGTACCAGGAGATGTGACGTACCTGCCAGAAGGACGCACACGACATAAAGGCAGATAGGAATCAGAATAAAACGTCCGCGTAGCTCAATTGGTAGAGCAACTTATTCCGGAATGAGGGGATCCGGGTTCGAATCCTGGCGTGGACAGAAATGAGGGAGAAATTTACTTCGTTATAATGGCGCCCGAACTATCCGGATGACCCGACCGTTCAAAATCTCGCAATGGTGTGATGTTATTTCCACACCGCGAGATAGGAAAAATGAGAATCAATTCTCCAGCACTTCGAAAAAAAAAAAAAATAAGGGCGAGATGATGTAACGTACCAGGAGATGTGACGTACCTGCCAGAAGGACGCACACGACATAAAGGCAGATAGGAATCAGAATAAAACGTCCGCGTAGCTCAATTGGGAGAGCAACTTATTCCGGAATGAGGGGATCCGGGTTCCAATCCTGGCGTGGACAGAAATGACGGAGAAATTTACTTCGTTATACTTGAGAAATGATTTCTGGTATGTTGGAAAGCGTATCACAATCAATGCATTGCATCATATTACTAACTTGTTTATTTGAGCTTAACATCGGTGTTACCAGTAGGCAGATGGTGCTTTAACTGGGATTTATTATTTTTCTGTGGAGATACGCACGATCAACCGTCTTACACTTGTAATACTGAGAACGTTCATACATTTCTAGAACGACTTCTCAGCAATACAATTAATGTTTGAAATAAAATTATTTCTTTCTTAAACTTTCTACCTGATAACCCGTTTCACGGGACTATGAACCTACATCTGCATTTACAATATAACACGCCATTTCTTTAAATTACCAGCCGTATTTCATTCCAATCCTATTCCGTTTCTGTCCATACTCCAACATTGTTTTTATGTACAAAGCGCTCTTTTTAGCAGTCCAAAGGAAAAGAACCCCATTGGTGACAATATCAAGGGACTTTGAGGGAATATGAGCTAACGGAATTTTTCAGGTTTCAAAAAATAGGGCCGTATATTTAGGTGTATACATTAATATTATTATTAAAATCTATGAAAATGCAAGTGCAAAGATTCGGCTGTTTGAAAATACAACACACATTAAAAATTGGAAAAGGAGTGAGACAAGGTGACACCATATCTCCGAAGCTCTTTAATGATACATTGGAAAATGTCTTTCAATCACTGAACTGGGAAAACAAAGGGATAAAGATTAATGGAGAATATCTAACCCACCTTCGTTTTGCTGATGACATAGTCATTTTTTCAACTACCCCATCAGAGCTACAGAGTATGATCCAGGAACTTGCTGACAAGAGTAAAGAAGTGGGATTAAAAATGAACTTTCAGAAGACAAAAGTGATGTACAATGCTTTTACAAGAAATGAAGATTTATCGATTGATGGAGAAAAGCTGGAGATAACAGACACGTACGTTTATCTTGGACAGCAGATATCAAGTGAGGGTCACATTGGTGAAGAAATTAATCGGCATACAAAACTTGCCTGGAGAGCTTCTGGAAGAAACAGCATAATTTTCAAGAGCAATATGCCATTATGTCTTAAAAGAAAAGTGTTTGATCAATGCATCCTTCCAGTGCTTATGGATGGTGCAGAGACGTGGACCTTAGCTAAAAGAGACATACAAAGGCTGCAGACAACTCAAAGCAGCATGGAGAGGTGCATGCTTGGTGTAACCAGGAGAGATAAGAAGAGGAACACGTGGATCCGAAAAATGACAAGAGTGGAAGACATCATGATCAGAGTTAAATGCCTGAAATGGCAATGGGCTGGACATACTGCCAGAAGAACAGACCATCGATGGACAGCCGAAATTTTAGATTGGATTCCAAGGGACAGGAAAAGACCCAGAAGAAGACCACATGGAAGATGGGTGGATGAAATTCGAAAGTATGCGGGAGTGACATGGAGGAGACTGGCACAAGACAGACCGTTGTGGAGGAAACTTGGGGAGACCTTCGTCCAGCAGTGAATTGATAATGGTTGACAATGATGATGATGATGATGATGATTTAGGTGTATGATCAGTTGTCTCACATTGATGAAGTGCTACTCTTTGAAGGCTCTGTTGATAAAGGAATGCTGTTTTATCTCTAAATAAAGAAGTTAAAAACATTATTTTGGTAATGCACTGTCGAGTCACAGTATTGAGAAACAGGTCCTATTTGTGACGTCAACAGCGTATAGCCAATGAAAGAAGGCACGTATCGTTGGCTGGCTTTGATTGTATATAAGGTGTGCTGTTGGCATTCTGAAAACACGCCGCGGGTGGCCTAGTAGTAAGCGTTCGTTACTGCCATAGGGGTGACCTTAGGTCGATCCTGGGCAGGTACAAACATTCGAACCACTAAATACCCGCCGTGCGTCGGATGGGCACGTTAAGTCGTCGGACCCCGGGTACTGGCTCCCCGGTAATAAACAAGGGCGTCTTCCTCCCCATTTTTACTTCGCTTCCGTGTCACTTTCCTATCGGGCACTCTAGCCCAAATCTCCTAGCTTCCTATTTCTAAGGGTTGTTTAAGACCTGGGGTCAGACACTCCCTTCCTAAAATCCTCTACATATGATCTGATCTGATCTAAAAGAGCATTGTGGGCACGTTAAGCCCTCGTGCCACAGGTACTGGCTCCCCAGTAGTAAATAAGGGCGTCTTCTACCTCGCTTCCGTGTCACTTTCCTATCGGGCACTCTAGCCCAAATCTCCTAGCTTGCTATTTCTAAGGGTTGTTTAAGACCTGGGGTCAGACACTCCCTTCCTAAAATCCTCTACATATGATCTGATCTGATCTACAAGAGCATTGTGGGCACGTTAAGCCCTCGGGCCACAGGTACTGGCTCCCCAGTAGTAAATAAGGGCGTCTTCTACCTCGCTTCCGTGTCACTTTCCTATCGGGCACTCTAGCCCAAATCTCCTAGCTTCCTATTTCTAAGGGTTGTTCAAGACTAGGGGTCAGACACTCCCTTCGTAAGGTCCTCTACATATGATCTGATCTGATCTGAAAACATATCACTCGCTGCTGTCATGGATAAACGAGCGATTTATCAGATTTTGCACAAAGAGATAATTATCGGCTTTCGGGCCAAGGGTGGCAGCATGTCTGAAACAGCGCCGTTTGTGAATGGAGAAATGGCACCACTGCGAAAATAAGCGAAGTGGAAACTGCGGAGCACCACGTGCCATTGACGTGAGAGGTGAACGTCGGCTCCGAAAGTGCGCGAGCGCCGATCGACACGCTACAGTGAAGCAGCTCACTGGCCGAATGAACCCTGGAGGCTATCGGAATTGTGTCTAAAACGACAGTTCAGCAAACCCTGCTGCTTACGGAGATCCGATACAGACGGATGGTCACGGCACCTATGCTAATGATGGTGAATCGGCTGAAAATACCAACATTAGCACGGCAGTATCCAAATTGGAACTTCGCTGATTGGTAAAGGATTGCCTTCTCCAATGAGTCACGTTTTCTGCTTCATCGAAGGGATGGACGTTGACGTACAAGGCGAAAAACATCGGAAAACAAACACTCTTCAACAATTGCTGGAAGAACAAAGCTGGGGGTGCCAGCGTTATTGTGTTGGGAATGTTTTCGTGGCATTATCTGGGTCCACTCATACCAGTGGAGGGCACTACGGACCTAATTCATTACGAACACATACTTGCAGACCACGTACACCCATTAATGCTGATTGTCTTCGCTGGAGAGGATGCGATCTTCCAGCACGACAATGTGACGTGTCACACAGCTAGAAATGTCCGAAACTGGTTGAAAAAGCACGAGGAAGATTTCAAAGTACTTCCGTGACCCCATAATTCCCCAGACTTTAACCCAATTGAGCATCTCCCGATCGTGATGTTCGCTTTATGGATCCTCCATCACGCACGCTCCAGCATCTGACAGATGCACCGCAGTTAGCATGGCTCCACATACCTGTGAACACCATCCAGCACCTTATTTAGACACTCCCTGCCCGTCCAGTTGATGTCCGCCCTGGACACGACGATTACTCTGGATATTAGCTGGTAGTCACAATAATGTGATTCGACCGTGTATGTAGAATTGCTTGTGAGCAACATTTCTTAAATTTAATCTCCCATTTTACGACAAAGCAGCATTAATTATAATTATCAATGCTTTACTGAAACTTTCTTCGGATTCTTGGAACCGAGTTTTTTACACTTTTCCTGCTCTATGGCGATAGTAAATAAACATTTTTTGTTACAGTCGTTTAGGTAGATCCATGCTTCATCAATAGATAAAATAAATTTCCATCTGTCTCCAGCTAAGGATTTTCACAAAGGAGTCTACACAGTGTTCCGAGCTCAGCCACGTGCCTCAGAAAAAGATTCAGGCTTCATCAATAGTCACAATAAATTTCCACCTGTATCCGGTTAAGTGTTTTTCATAAAAAAGTCTACACAGTGTTCTTAGCTCAGCCATGTGCCTAAGAAAAGGAAACACGCTTCATCAATAATCACAGTAAATTTCCATCTGTCGCCTGCTAACTGATTTTCTTAAAGATGTCTACACCGTGTTCTGCGCTCAGCCACGTGACTAAGAAAAAGATCCCAGCTTCATCAATAGACACAATAAATTTCCATCTATCTCCGGCTAAGTGATGTTCATAAAGAAGTCTACACCGTGTTCTGCGTTCAGCCACGTGCCTAAGAAAAAGATCCATGCTTCATCAATAGTCACAATAAATCTGCATCTGTCTCCGGCTTAGTGATTTTCATAAAGAATTCTACACCGTGTTCTGCGCTCAGCCACGTGCCTAAGAAAAAGATCAATGCTTCATCAATAGTCACAATAAATTTCCATCTGTCTCCGGCTAAGTGATTTCCCTAAAGAAGTCTACACCGTGTTCTGCGCTCAGCCACGTGCCTAAGAAAAAGATCAATGCTTCATCAATAGTCACAATAAACTTCCGTCTGTCTCGGGCTTAGTGATTTTCATAAAGAAGTCTACACCGTGTTCTGCGCTCAGCCACGTGCCTAAGAAAAAGATCAATGCTTCATCAATAGTCACATAAATCTGCATCTGTCTCCGGCTAAGTGATTTTCCTAAAGAAGTCTACACCGTGTTCTGCGCTCAGCCACGTGCCTAAGAAAAAGATCAATGCTTCATCAATAGTCACAATAAATTTCCGTCTGTCTCCGGCTTAGCGATTTTCATAAAGAAGTCTACACCGTGTTCTGCGCTCAGCCACGTGCCTAAGAAAAAGATCAATGCTTCATCAATAGTCACAATAAATCTGCATCTGTCTCCGGCTAACTGATTTTCCTAAGGAAGTCTACACCGTGTTCTGCGCTCAGCCACGTGCCTAAGAAAAAGATTCATGCTTCATCAATAGTCACAATAAATCTGCATCTGTCTCCGGCTAAGTGATTTTCCTAAAGAAGTCTACACCGTGTTCTGCGCTCAGCCACGTGCCTAAGAAAAAGATCCATGCTTCATCTATAGTCACAATAAATTTCCATCTGTCTCCTGCTAAGTTATTTTCATAAAGAAGTCTACATCGTGTTCTGCGCTCAGCCACGTGCCTAAGAGAAAGATCCATGCTATATCAATAGTCACAATAAATTTACATCTGTCGCCTGCTAATTGATTTTCTCAAAGAAGTCTACACTGTGTTCTGCGCTCAGCCACGTGCCTAAGAAAAAGATCTATGCTTCATCAATAGTCACAATAAATTTCCATATATCTAAGGCTAAGTGATGTTCATAAAGAAGTCTACACCGTGTTCTGCGCTCAGGAACGTGCCTAAGAAAAAGATCCATGCTTCATCAATAGTCACAATAAATCTGCATCTGTCTCCGGCTAAGTGATTTTCCTTAAGAAGTCTGTACCGTGTTCTGCGCTCAGCCACGTGCCTAAGAAAAAGATCAATGCTTCATCAATAGTCACAATAAACTTCCATCTGTCTCCGGCTTAGTGATTTTCATAAAGAATTCTACACCGTGTTCTGCGCTCAGCCACGTGCTTAAGAAAAAGATCAATGCTTCATCAATAGTCACAATAAACTTCCATCTGTCTCCGGCTAAGTGATTTTCCTAAAGAAGTCTACACCGTGTTCTGCGCTCAGCCACGTGCCTAAGAAAAAGATCAATGCTTCATCAATAGTCATAATAAATTTCCATCTATCTCCTGCTAAGAGATGTTCATAAAGAAGTCTACACCGTGTTCTGCGTTCAGCCACGTGCCTAAGAAAAAGATCCATGCTTCATCAATAGTCACAATAAATCTGCATCTGTCTCCGGCTTAGTGATTTTCATAAAGAATTCTACACCGTGTTCTGCGCTCAGCCACGTGCCTAAGAAAAAGATCAATGCTTCATCAATAGTCACAAGAAATTTCCATCTGTCTCCGGCTAAGTGATTTTCCTAAAGAAGTCTACACCGTGTTCTGCACTCAGCCACGTGCCTAAGAAAAAGATCAATGCTTCATCAATAGTCACAATAAATTTCCGTCTGTCTCCGGCTTAGTGATTTTCATAAAGAAGTCTACACCGTGTTCTGCGCTCAGCCACGTGACTAAGAAAAAGATCAATGCTTCATCAATAGTCACAATAAATTTCCATCTGTCTCCGGCTAAGTGATTTCCCTAAAGAAGTCTACACCGTGTTCTGCGCTCAGCCACGTGCCTAAGAAAAAAGATCAATGCTTCATCAATAGTCACAATAAATTTCCGTCTGTCTCCGGCTTAGTGATTTTCATAAAGAAGTCTACACCGTGTTCTGCGCTCAGCCACGTGCCTAAGAAAAAGGATCCATGCTTCATCAATAGTCACAATAAATCTGCATCTGTCTCCGGCTAAGTGATTTTCCTAAAGAAGTCTACACCGTGTTCTGCGCTCAGCCACGTGCCTAAGAAAAAGATCAATGCTTCATCAATAGTCACAATAAATTTCCGTCTGTCTCCGGCTTAGTGATTTTCATAAAGAAGTCTGCACCGTGTTCTGCGCTCAGCCACGTGCCTAAGAAAAAGATCAATGCTTCATCAATAGTCACAATAAATTTCCCTCTGTCTCCGGCTAAGTGATTTTCCTAAAAAAGTCTACACCGTGTTCTGCGCTCAGCCACGTGCCTAAGAAAAAGATCAATGCTTCATCAATAGTCACAATAAATTTCCGTCTGTCTCCGGCTTAGCGATTTTCATAAAGAAGTCTACACCGTGTTCTGCGCTCAGCCACGTGCCTAAGAAAAAGATCAATGCTTCATCAAAAGTCACAATAAATCTGCATCTGTCTCCGGCTAACTGATTTTCCTAAGGAAGTCTACACCGTGTTCTGCGCTCAGCCACGTGCCTAAGAAAAAGATCCATGCTTCATCAATAGTCACAATAAATCTGCATCTGTCTCCGGCTAAGTGATTTTCCTAAAGAAGTCTACACCGTGTTCTGCGCTCAGCCACGTGCCTAAGAAAAAGATCCATGCTTCATCTATAGTCACAATAAATTTCCATCTGTCTCCTGCTAAGTTATTTTCATAAAGAAGTCTACATCGTGTTCTGCGCTCAGCCACGTGCGTAAGAGAAAGATCCATGCTATATCAATAGTCACAATAAATTTCCATCTGTCGCCTGCTAATTGATTTTCTCAAAGAAGTTTACACTGTGTTCTGCGCTCAGCCACGTGCCTAAGAAAAAGATCTATGCTTCATCAATAGTCACAATAAATTTCCATATATCTCCGGCTAAGTGATGTTCATAAAGAAGTCTACACCGTGTTCTGCGCTCAGCCACGTGCCTAAGAAAAAGATCAATGCTTCATCAATAGTCACAAGAAATTTCCATCTGTCTCCGGCTAAGTGATTTCCCTAAAGAAGTCTACACCGTGTTCTGCGCTCAGCCACGTGCCTAAGAAAAAGATCAATGCTTCATCAATAGTCACAATAAATTTCCGTCTGTCTCCGGCTTAGTGATTTTCATAAAGAAGTCTACACCGTGTTCTGCGCTCAGCCACGTGCCTAAGAAAAAGATCAATGCTTCATCAATAGTCACAATAAATTTCCATCTGTCTCCGGCTAAGTGATTTCCCTAAAGAAGTCTACACCGTGTTCTGCGCTCAGCCACGTGCCTAAGAAAAAGATCAATGCTTCATCAATAGTCACAATAAATTTCCGTCTGTCTCCGGCTTAGTGATTTTCATAAAGAAGTCTACACCGTGTTCTGCGCTCAGCCACGTGCCTAAGAAAAAGGATCCATGCTTCATCAATAGTCACAATAAATCTGCATCTGTCTCCGGCTAAGTGATTTTAATAAAGAAGTCTACACCGTGTTCTGCGCTCAGCCACGTGCCTAAGAAAAAGATCAATGCTTCATCAATAGTCACAATAAATTTCCGTCTGTCTCCGGCTTAGTGATTTTCATAAAGAAGTCTACACCGTGTTCTGCGCTCAGCCACGTGCCTAAGAAAAAGATCAATGCTTCATCAATAGTCACAATAAATTTCCATCTGTCTCCGGCTAAGTGATTTTCCTAAAAAGTCTACACCGTGTTCTGCGCTCAGCCACGTGCCTAAGAAAAAGATCAATGCTTCATCAATAGTCACAATAAATTTCCGTCTGTCTCCGGCTTAGCGATTTTCATAAAGAAGTCTACACCGTGTTCTGCGCTCAGCCACGTGCCTAAGAAAAAGATCAATGCTTCATCAATAGTCACAATAAATCTGCATCTGTCTCCGGCTAAGTGATTTTCCTAAAGAAGTCTACACCGTGTTCTGCGCTCAGCCACGTGCCTAAGAAAAAGATCCATGCTTCATCTATAGTCACAATAAATTTCCATCTGTCTCCTGCTAAGATATTTTCATAAAGAAGTCTACATCGTGTTCTGCGCTCAGCCACGTGCGTAAGAGAAAGATCCATGCTATATCAATAGTCACAATAAATTTCCATCTGTCGCCTGCTAATTGATTTTCTCAAAGAAGTCTACACTGTGTTCTGCGCTCAGCCACGTGCCTAAGAAAAAGATCTATGCTTCATCAATAGTCACAATAAATTTCCATATATCTCCGGCTAAGTGGTGTTCATAAAGAAGTCTACACCGTGTTCTGCGCTCAGCCACGTGCCTAAGAAAAAGATCAATGCTTCATCAATAGTCACAATAAATTTCCGTCTGTCTCCGGCTTAGTGATTTTCATAAAGAAGTCTACACCGTGTTCTGCGCTCAGCCACGTGCCTAAGAAAAAGATCAATGCTTCATCAACAGTCACAATAAATTTCCATCTGTCTCCGGCTAAGTGATTTTCCAAAGAAGTCTACACCGTGTTCTGCGCTCAGCCACGTGCCTAAGAAAAAGATCAATGCTTCATCAATAGTCACAATAAATTTCCGTCTGTCTCCGGCTTAGCGATTTTCATAAAGAAGTCTACACCGTGTTCTGCGCTCAGCCACGTGCCTAAGAAAAAGATCAATGCTTCATCAATAGTCACAATAAATTTCTGCATCTGTCTCCGGCTAACTGATTTTCCTAAAGAAGTCTACACCGTGTTCTGCGCTCAGCCACGTGCCTAAGAAAAAGATCCATGCTTCATCAATAGTCACAATAAATCTGCATCTGTCTCCGGCTAAGTGATTTTCCTAAAGAAGTCTACACCGTGTTCTGCGCTCAGCCACGTGCCTAAGAAAAAGATCCATGCTTCATCTATAGTCACAATAAATTTCCATCTGTCTCCTGCTAAGTTATTTTCATAAAGAAGTCTACATCGTGTTCTGCGCTCAGCCACGTGCCTAAGAGAAAGATCCATGCTATATCAATAGTCACAATAAATTTCCATCTGTCGCCTGCTAATTGATTTTCTCAAAGAAGTCTACACTGTGTTCTGCGCTCAGCCACGTGCCTAAGAAAAAGATCTATGCTTCATCAATAGTCACAATAAATTTCCATATATCTCCGGCTAAGTGATGTTCATAAAGAAGTCTACACCGTGTTCTGCGTTCAGCCACGTGCCTAAGAAAAAGATCCATGCTTCATCAATAGTCACAATAAATCTGCATCTGTCTCCGGCTAAGTGATTTTCCTAAAGAAGTCTACACCGTGTTCTACGCTCAGCCACGTGCCTAAGAAAAAGATCCCAGCTTCATCAATAGACACAATAAATTTCCATCTATCTCCGGCTAAGTGATGTTCATAAAGAAGTCTACACCGTGTTCTGCGTTCAGCCACGTGCCTAAGAAAAAGATCCATGCTTCATCAATAGTCACAATAAATCTGCATCTGTGTCCGGCTTAGTGATTTTCATAAAGAATTCTACACCGTGTTCTGCGCTCAGCCACGTGCCTAAGAAAAAGATCAATGCTTCATCAATAGTCACAATAAATTTCCATCTGTCTCCGGCTAAGTGATTTCCCTAAAGAAGTCTACACCGTGTTCTGCGCTCAGCCACGTGCCTAAGAAAAAGATCAATGCTTCATCAATAGTCACAATAAATTTCCGTCTGTCTCCGGCTTAGTGATTTTCATAAAGAAGTCTACACCGTGTTCTGCGCTCAGCCACGTGCCTAAGAAAAAGATCAATGCTTCATCAATAGTCACAATAAATTTCCATCTGTCTCCGGCTAAGTGATTTCCCTAAAGAAGTCTACACCGTGTTCTGCGCTCAGCCACGTGCCTAAGAAAAAGATCAATGCTTCATCAATAGTCACAATAAATTTCCGTCTGTCTCCGGCTTAGTGATTTTCATAAAGAAGTCTACACCGTGTTCTGCGCTCAGCCACGTGCCTAAGAAAAAGGATCCATGCTTCATCAATAGTCACAATAAATCTGCATCTGTCTCCGGCTAAGTGATTTTCCTAAAGAAGTCTACACCGTGTTCTGCGCTCAGCCACGTGCCTAAGAAAAAGATCAATGCTTCATCAATAGTCACAATAAATTTCCATCTGTCTCCGGCTAAGTGATTTTCCTAAAAAAGTCTACACCGTGTTCTGCGCTCAGCCACGTGCCTAAGAAAAAGATCAATGCTTCATCAATAGTCACAATAAATTTCCGTCTGTCTCCGGCTTAGCAATTTTCATAAAGAAGTCTACACCGTGTTCTGCGCTCAGCCACGTGCCTAAGAAAAAGATCAATGCTTCATCAATAGTCACAATAAATCTGCATCTGTCTCCGGCTAACTGATTTTCCTAAGGAAGTCTACACCGTGTTCTGCGCTCAGCCACGTGACTAAGAAAAAGATCCATGCTTCATCTATAGTCACAATAAATTTCCATCTGTCTCCTGCTAAGTTATTTTCATAAAGAAGTCTACATCGTGTTCTGCGCTCAGCCACGTGCGTAAGAGAAAGATCCATGCTATATCAATAGTCACAATAAATTTCCATCTGTCGCCTGCTAATTGATTTTCTCAAAGAAGTCTACACTGTGTTCTGCGCTCAGCCACGTGCCTAAGAAAAAGATCTATGCTTCATCAATAGTCACAATAAATTTCCATATATCTCCGGCTAAGTGATGTTCATTAAGAAGTCTACACCGTGTTCTGCGCTCAGCCACGTGCCTAAGAAAAAGATCCATGCTTCATCAATAGTCACAATAAATCTGCATCTGTCTCCGGCTAAGTGATTTTCCTAAAGAAGTCTGCACCGTGTTCTGCGCTCAGCCACGTGCCTAAGAAAAAGATCAATGCTTCATCAATAGTCACAATAAACTTCCATCCGTCTCCGGCTTAGTGATTTTCATAAAGAATTCTACACCGTGTTCTGCGCTCAGCCACGTGCTTAAGAAAAAGATCAATGCTTCATCAATAGTCACAATAAATCTGCATCTGTCTCCGGCTAAGTGATTTTCCTAAAGAAGTCTGCACCGTGTTCTGCGCTCAGCCACGTGCCTAAGAAAAAGATCCCAGCTTCATCAATAGACACAATAAATTTCCATCTATCTCCGGCTAAGTGATGTTCATAAAGAAGTCTACACCGTGTTCTGCGCTCAGCCACGTGCCTAAGAAAAAGATCCATGCTTCATCAATAGTCACAATAAATCTGCATCTGTCTCCGGCTAAGTGATTTTCATAAAGAATTCTACACCGTGTTCTGCGCTCAGCCACGTGCCTAAGAAAAAGATCAATGCTTCATCAATAGTCACAATAAATTTCCATCTGTCTCCGGCTTAGTGATTTTCATAAAGAAGTCTACACCGTGTTCTGCGCTCAGCCACGTGCCTAAGAAAAAGATCAATGCTTCATCAATAGTCACAATAAATTTCCATCTGTCTCCGGCTAAGTGATTTTCCTAAAGAAGTCTACACCGTGTTCTGCGCTCAGCCACGTGCCTAAGAAAAAGATCAATGCTTCATCAATAGTCACAATAAATTTCCATCTGTCTCCTGCTAAGATATTTTCATAAAGAAGTCTACATCGTGTTCTGCGCTCAGCCACGTGCGTAAGAGAAAGATCCATGCTATATCAATAGTCACAATAAATTTCCATCTGTCGCCTGCTAATTGATTTTCTCAAAGAAGTCTACACTGTGTTCTGCGCTCAGCCACGTGCCTAAGAAAAAGATCTATGCTTCATCAATAGTCACAATTAAATTTCCATATATCTCCGGCTAAGTGGTGTTCATAAAGAAGTCTACACCGTGTTCTGCGCTCAGCCACGTGCCTAAGAAAAAGATCAATGCTTCATCAATAGTCACAATAAATTTCCATCTGTCTCCTGCTAAGATATTTTCATAAAGAAGTCTACATCGTGTTCTGCGCTCAGCCACGTGCCGTAAGAGAAAGATCCATGCTATATCAATAGTCACAATAAATTTCCATCTGTCGCCTGCTAATTGATTTTCTCAAAGAAGTCTACACTGTGTTCTGCGCTCAGCCACGTGCCTAAGAAAAAGATCTATGCTTCATCAATAGTCACAATAAATTTCCATATATCTCCGGCTAAGATGGTGATTTCCTCTCCGGCTAAGTGATTTTCCTAAAGAAGTCTACACCGTGTTCTGCGCTCAGCCACGTGCCTAAGAAAAAGATCAATGCTTCATCAATAGTCACAATAAATTTCCGTCTGTCTCCGGCTTAGTGATTTTCATAAAGAAGTCTACACCGTGTTCTGCGCTCAGCCACGTGCCTAAGAAAAAAGATCCATGCTTCATCAATAGTCACAATAAATCTGCATCTGTCTCCGGCTAAGTGATTTTCCTAAAGAAGTCTACACCGTGTTCTGCGCTCAGCCACGTGCCTAAGAAAAGATCAATGCTTCATCAATAGTCACAATAAATTTCCGTCTGTCTCCGGCTTAGTGATTTTCATAAAGAAGTCTACACCGTGTTCTGCGCTCAGCCACGTGCCTAAGAAAAAGATCAATGCTTCATCAATAGTCACAATAAATTTCCATCTGTCTCCGGCTAAGTGATTTTCCTAAAGAAGTCTACACCGTGTTCTGCGCTCAGCCACGTGCCTAAGAAAAAGATCAATGCTTCATCAATAGTCACAATAAATTTCCGTCTGTCTCCGGCTTAGTGATTTTCATAAAGAAGTCTACACCGTGTTCTGCGCTCAGCCACGTGCCTAAGAAAAAGATCAATGCTTCATCAATAGTCACAATAAATTTCCATCTGTCTCCGGCTAACTGATTTTCCTAAAGAAGTCTACACCGTGTTCTGCGCTCAGCCACGTGCCTAAGAAAAAGATCCATGCTTCATCAATAGTCACAATAAATCTGCATCTGTCTCCGGCTAAGTGATTTTCCTAAAGAAGTCTACACCGTGTTCTGCGCTCAGCCACGTGCCTAAGACAAAGATCCATGCTTCATCAATAGTCACAATAAATTTGCATCTGTCTCCGGCTAAGTGATTTTCCTAAAAGTCTACACCGTGTTCTGCGCTCAGCCACGTGCCTAAGAAAAAGATCCATGCTTCATCTATAGTCACAATAAATTTCCATCTGTCTCCTGCTAAGTTATTTTCATAAAGAAGTCTACATCGTGTTCTGCGCTCAGCCACGTGTGTAAGAGAAAGATCCATGCTATATCAATAGTCACAATAAATTTCCATCTGTCGCCTGCTAATTGATTTTCTCAAAGAAGTCTACACTGTGTTCTGCGCTCAGCCACGTGCCTAAGAAAAAGATCTATGCTTCATCAATAGTCACAATAAATTTCCATACATCTCCGGCTAAGTGATGTTCATAAAGAAGTCTACATCGTGTTCTGCGCTCAGCCACGTGCCTAAGAAAAAGATCCATGCTTCATCAATAGTCACAATAAATCTGCATCTGTCTCCGGCTAAGTGATTTTCCTAAAGAAGTCTGCACCGTGTTCTGCGCTCAGCCACGTGCCTAAGAAAAAGATCAATGCTTCATCAATAGTCACAATAAACTTCCATCCGTCTCCGGCTTAGTGATTTTCATAAAGAATTCTACACCGTGTTCTGCGCTCAGCCACGTGCTTAAGAAAAAGATCAATGCTTCATCAATAGTCACAATAAATCTGCATCTGTCTCCGGCTAAGTGATTTTCCTAAAGAAGTCTACACCGTGTTCTGCTCTCAGCCACGTGCCTAAGAAAAAGATCAATGCTTCATCAATAGTCACAATAAATTTCCGTCTGTCTCCGGCTTAGTGATTTTCATAAAGAAGTCTACACCGTGTTCTGCGCTCAGCCACGTGCCTAAGAAAAAAGATCCATGCTTCATCAATAGTCACAATAAATCTGCATCTGCCTCCGGCTAAGTGATTTTCCTAAAGAAGTCTACACCGTGTTCTGCGCTCAGCCACGTGCCTAAGAAAAAGATCAATGCTTCATCAAGAGTCACAATAAATTTCCGTCTGTCTCCGGCTTAGTGATTTTCATAAAGAAGTCTACACCCTGTCCTGCGCTCAGCCACGTGCCTAAGAAAAAGATCAATGCTTCATCAATAGTCACAATAAATCTGCATCTGTCTCCGGCTAAGTGATTTTCCTAAAGAAGTCTACACCGTGTTCTGTGCTCAGCCACGTGCCTAAGAAAAAGATCCATGCTTCATCTATAGTCACAATAAATTTCCATCTGTCTCCTGCTAAGTTATTTTCATAAAGAAGTCTACATCATGTTCTGCGCTCAGCCACGTGCCTAAGAGAAAGATCCATGCTTTATCAATAGTCACAATAAATTTCCATCTGTCGCCTGCTAATTGATTTTCTCAAAGAAGTCTACACTGTGTTCTGCGCTCAGCCACGTGCCTAAGAAAAGATCTATGCTTCATCAATAGTCACAATTAATTTCCATATAACTCCGCCTATGTGATTTTCCTAAAGAAGTCTGCACCGTGTTCTGCGCTCAGCCACGTGCCTAAGAAAAAGATCAATGCTTCATCAATAGTCACAATAAATTTCCATCCGTCTCCGGCTTAGTGATTTTCATAAAGAATTCTACACCGTGTTCTGCGCTCAGCCACGTGCCTAAGAAAATGATCCAATGCTTCATCAATAGTCACAATAAATCTGCATCTGTCTCCGGCTAAGTGATTTTCCTAAAGAAGTCTACACCGTGTTCTGCTCTCAGCCACGTGCCTAAGAAAAAGATCAATGCTTCATCAATAGTCACAATAAATTTCCGTCTGTCTCCGGCTTAGTGATTTTCATAAAGAAGTCTACACCGTGTTCTGCGCTCAGCCACGTGCCTAAGAAAAAGATCCATGCTTCATCAATAGTCACAATAAATCTGCATCTGTCTCCGGCTAAGTGATTTTCCTAAAGAAGTCTACACCGTGTTCTGCGCTCAGCCACGTGCCTAAGAAAAAGATCAATGCTTCATCAATAGTCACAATAAATTTCCGTCTGTCTCCGGCTTAGTGATTTTCATAAAGAAGTCTACACCCTGTCCTGCGCTCAGCCACGTGCCTAAGAAAAAGATCAATGCTTCATCAATAGTCACAATAAATCTGCATCTGTCTCCGGCTAAGTGATTTTCCTAAAGAAGTCTACACCGTGTTCTGCGCTCAGCCACGTGCCTAAGAAAAAGATCCATGCTTCATCTATAGTCACAATAAATTTCCATCTGTCTCCTGCTAAGTTATTTTCATAAAGAAGTCTACATCATGTTCTGCGCTCAGCCACGTGCCTAAGAGAAAGATCCATGCTTTATCAATAGTCACAATAAATTTCCATCTGTCGCCTGCTAATTGATTTTCTCAAAGAAGTCTACACTGTGTTCTGCGCTCAGCCACGTGCCTAAGAAAAAGATCTATGCTTCATCAATAGTCACAATTAAATTTCCATATAACTCCGCCTATGTGATTTTCCTAAAGAAGTCTGCACCGTGTTCTGCGCTCAGCCACGTGCCTAAGAAAAAGATCAATGCTTCATCAATAGTCACAATACATTTCCATCTGTCTCCTGCTGAGTTGATGTTCATAAAGAAGTCTACACCGTGTTCTGCGCTCAGCCACGTGCCTAAGAAAAAGATCCATGCTTCATCTATAGTCACAATAAATTTCCATCTGTCACCTGCTAATTGATTTTCTCAAATAAGTCTACACTGTGTTCTGCGCTCAGCCACGTGCCTAAGAAAAAAATCTATGCTTCATCAATAGTCACAATTAATTTCCATATATCTCCGGCTATGTGATTTTCCTAAAGAAGTCTGCACCGTGTTCTGCTCTAAGCCACGTGTATAAGAAAAAGATCAATGCTTTATCAATAGTCATAATAAATCTGCATCTGTCTCCGGCTAAGTGATTTTCCTAAAGAAGTCTGCACCGTGTTCTGCGCTCAGCCACGTGCCTAAGAAAAAGATCAATGCTTCATCAATAGTCACAATAAATTTCCGTCTGTCTCCGGCTTAGTGATTTTCATAAAGAAGTCTACACCGTGTTCTGCGCTCAGCCACGTGCCTAAGAAAAAGATCAATGCTTCATCAATAGTCACAATAAATTTCCATCTGTCTCCGGCTAAGTGATTTTCCTAAAGAAGTCTACACCGTGTTCTGCGCTCAGCCACGTGCCTAAGAAAAAGATCAATGCTTCATCAATAGTCACAATAAATTTCCGTCTGTCTCCGGCTTAGTGATTTTCATAAAGAAGTCTACACCGTGTTCTGCGCTCAGCCACGTGCCTAAGAAAAAGATCAATGCTTCATCAATAGTCACAATAAATTTCCGTCTGTCTCCGGCTAAGTGATTTTCATAAAGAAGTCTACACCGTGTTCTGCGCTCAGCCACGTGCCTAAGAAAAAGGATCCATGCTTCATCAATAGTCACAATAAATTTCCATCTGTCTCCGGCTAAGTGATTTTCCTAAAGAAGTCTACACCGTGTTCTGCGCTCAGCCACGTGCCTAAGAAAAAGATCAATGCTTCATCAATAGTCACAATAAATTTCCGTCTGTCTCCGGCTTAGTGATTTTCATAAAGAAGTCTACACCGTGTTCTGCGCTCAGCCACGTGCCTAAGAAAAAGGATCAATGCTTCATCAATAGTCACAATAAATTTCCATCTGTCTCCGGCTAAGTGATTTTCCTAAAGAAGTCTACACCGTGTTCTGCGCTCAGCCACGTGCCTAAGAAAAAGATCAATGCTTCATCAATAGTCACAATAAATTTCCGTCTGTCTCCGGCTTAGTGATTTTCATAAAGAAGTCTACACCGTATTCTGCGCTCAGCCACGTGCCTAAGAAAAAGATCAATGCTTCATCAATAGTCACAATAAATTTCCATCTGTCTCCGGCTAAGTGATTTTCCTAAAAAGTCTACACCGTGTTCTGCGCTCAGCCACTTGCCTAAGAAAAAGATCAATGCTTCATCAATAGTCACAATAAATTTCCGTCTGTCTCCGGCTTAGCGATTTTCATAAAGAAGTCTACACCGTGTTCTGCGCTCAGCCACGTGCCTAAGAAAAAGATCAATGCTTCATCAATAGTCACAATAAATCTGCATCTGTCTCCGGCTAACTGATTTTCCTAAAGAAGTCTACACCGTGTTCTGCGCTTAGCCACGTGCCTAAGACAAAGATCCATGCTTCATCTATAGTCACAATAAATTTCCATCTGTCTCCTGCTAAGTTATTTTCATAAAGAAGTCTACATCGTGTTCTGCGCTCAGCCACGTGTGTAAGAGAAAGATCCATGCTATATCAATAGTCACAATAAATTTCCATCTGTCGCCTGCTAATTGATTTTCTCAAAGAAGTCTACACTGTGTTCTGCGCTCAGCCACGTGCCTAAGAAAAAGATCTATGCTTCATCAATAGTCACAATAAATTTCCATACATCTCCGGCTAAGTGATGTTCATAAAGAAGTCTACATCGTGTTCTGCGCTCAGCCACGTGCCTAAGAAAAAGATCCATGCTTCATCAATAGTCACAATAAATCTGCATCTGTCTCCGGCTAAGTGATTTTCCTAAAGAAGTCTGCACCGTGTTCTGCGCTCAGCCACGTGCCTAAGAAAAAGATCAATGCTTCATCAATAGTCACAATAAACTTCCATCCGTCTCCGGCTTAGTGATTTTCATAAAGAATTCTACACCGTGTTCTGCGCTCAGCCACGTGCTTAAGAAAAAGATCAATGCTTCATCAATAGTCACAATAAATCTGCATCTGTCTCCGGCTAAGTGATTTTCCTAAAGAAGTCTACACCGTGTTCTGCTCTCAGCCACGTGCCTAAGAAAAAGATCAATGCTTCATCAATAGTCACAATAAATTTCCGTCTGTCTCCGGCTTAGTGATTTTCATAAAGAAGTCTACACCGTGTTCTGCGCTCAGCCACGTGCCTAAGAAAAAGATCCATGCTTCATCAATAGTCACAATAAATCTGCATCTGTCTCCGGCTAAGTGATTTTCCTAAAGAAGTCTACACCGTGTTCTGCGCTCAGCCACGTGCCTAAGAAAAAGATCAATGCTTCATCAATAGTCACAATAAATTTCCATCTGTCTCCGGCTAAGTGATTTTCCTAAAAAAGTCTACACCGTGTTCTGCGCTCAGCCACGTGCCTAAGAAAAGATCAATGCTTCATCAATAGTCACAATAAATTTCCGTCTGTCTCCGGCTTAGCAATTTTCATAAAGAAGTCTACACCGTGTTCTGCGCTCAGCCACGTGCCTAAGAAAAGATCAATGCTTCATCAATAGTCACAATAAATCTTCCATCTGTCTCCGGCTAACTGATTTTCCTAAGAAGTCTACACCGTGTTCTGCGCTCAGCCACGTGACTAAGAAAAAGATCCATGCTTCATCTATAGTCACAATAAATTTCCATCTGTCTCCTGCTAAGTTATTTTCATAAAGAAGTCTACATCGTGTTCTGCGCTCAGCCACGTGCCGTAAGAAAAGATCCATGCTATATCAATAGTCACAATAAATTTCCATCTGTCGCCTGCTAATTGATTTTCTCAAAGAAGTCTACACTGTGTTCTGCGCTCAGCCACGTGCCTAAGAAAAAGATCTATGCTTCATCAATAGTCACAATAAATTTCCATATATCTCCGGCTAAGTTGATGTTCATTAAGAAGTCTACACCGTGTTCTGCGCTCAGCCACGTGCCTAAGAAAAAGATCCATGCTTCATCAATAGTCACAATAAATCTACATCTGTCTCCGGCTAAGTGATTTTCCTAAAGAAGTCTGCACCGTGTTCTGCGCTCAGCCACGTGCCTAAGAAAAAGATCAATGCTTCATCAATAGTCACAATAAACTTCCATCCGTCTCCGGCTTAGTGATTTTCATAAAGAATTCTACACCGTGTTCTGCGCTCAGCCACGTGCTTAAGAAAAAGATCAATGCTTCATCAATAGTCACAATAAATCTGCATCTGTCTCCGGCTAAGTGATTTTCCTAAAGAAGTCTGCACCGTGTCCTGCGCTCAGCCACGTGCCTAAGAAAAAGATCCCAGCTTCATCAATAGACACAATAAATTTCCATCTATCTCCGGCTAAGTGATGTTCATAAAGAAGTCTACACCGTGTTCTGCGTTCAGCCACGTGCCTAAGAAAAAGATCCATGCTTCATCAATAGTCACAATAAATCTGCATCTGTCTCCGGCTTAGTGATTTTCATAAAGAATTCTACACCGTGTTCTGCGCTCAGCCACGTGCCTAAGGATCAATGCTTCATCAATAGTCACAATAAATTTCCATCTGTCTCCGGCTAAGTGATTTCCCTAAAGAAGTCTACACCGTGTTCTGCGCTCAGCCACGAGCCTAAGAAAAAGATCAATGCTTCATCAATAGTCACAATAAATTTCCGTCTGTCTCCGGCTTAGTGATTTTCATAAAGAAGTCTACACCGTGTTCTGCGCTCAGCCACGTGCCTAAGAAAAAGATCAATGCTTCATCAATAGTCACAATAAATTTCCATCTGTCTCCGGCTAAGTGATTTCCCTAAAGAAGTCTACACCGTGTTCTGCGCTCAGCCACGTGCCTAAGAAAAAGATCAATGCTTCATCAATAGTCACAATAAATTTCCGTCTGTCTCCGGCTTAGTGATTTTCATAAAGAAGTCTACACCGTGTTCTGCGCTCAGCCACGTGCCTAAGAAAAAGGATCCATGCTTCATCAATAGTCACAATAAATCTGCATCTGTCTCCGGCTAAGTGATTTTCCTAAAGAAGTCTACACCGTGTTCTGCGCTCAGCCACGTGCCTAAGAAAAAGATCAATGCTTCATCAATAGTCACAATAAATTTCCGTCTGTCTCCGGCTTAGTGATTTTCATAAAGAAGTCTACACCGTATTCTGCGCTCAGCCACGTGCCTAAGAAAAAGATCAATGCTTCATCAATAGTCGCAATAAATTTCCATCTGTCTCCGGCTAAGTGATTTTCCTAAAAAGTCTACACCGTGTTCTGCGCTCAGCCACTTGCCTAAGAAAAAGATCAATGCTTCATCAATAGTCACAATAAATTTCCGTCTGTCTCCGGCTTAGCGATTTTCATAAAGAAGTCTACACCGTGTTCTGCGCTCAGCCACGTGCCTAAGAAAAAGATCAATGCTTAATCAATAGTCACAATAAATCTGCATCTGTCTCCGGCTAACTGATTTTCCTAAGGAAGTCTACACCGTGTTCTGCGCTCAGCCACGTGCCTAAGAAAAAGGTCCATGCTTCATCAATAGTCACAATAAATCTGCATCTGTCTCCGGCTAAGTGATTTTCCTAAAGAAGTCTACACCGTGTTCTGCGCTTAGCCACGTGCCTAAGACAAAGATCCATGCTTCATCTATAGTCACAATAAATTTCCATCTGTCTCCTGCTAAGTTATTTTCATAAAGAAGTCTACATCGTGTTCTGCGCTCAGCCACGTGTGTAAGAGAAAGATCCATGCTATATCAATAGTCACAATAAATTTCCATCTGTCGCCTGCTAATTGATTTTCTCAAAGAAGTCTACACTGTGTTCTGCGCTCAGCCACGTGCCTAAGAAAAAGATCTATGCTTCATCAATAGTCACAATAAATTTCCATACATCTCCGGCTAAGTGATGTTCATAAAGAAGTCTACATCGTGTTCTGCGCTCAGCCACGTGCCTAAGAAAAAGATCCATGCTTCATCAATAGTCACAATAAATCTGCATCTGTCTCCGGCTAAGTGATTTTCCTAAAGAAGTCTGCACCGTGTTCTGCGCTCAGCCACGTGCCTAAGAAAAAGATCAATGCTTCATCAATAGTCACAATAAACTTCCATCCGTCTCCGGCTTAGTGATTTTCATAAAGAATTCTACACCGTGTTCTGCGCTCAGCCACGTGCTTAAGAAAAAGATCAATGCTTCATCAATAGTCACAATAAATCTGCATCTGTCTCCGGCTAAGTGATTTTCCTAAAGAAGTCTACACCGTGTTCTGCTCTCAGCCACGTGCCTAAGAAAAAGATCAATGCTTCATCAATAGTCACAATAAATTTCCGTCTGTCTCCGGCTTAGTGATTTTCATAAAGAAGTCTACACCGTGTTCTGCGCTCAGCCACGTGCCTAAGAAAAAGATCCATGCTTCATCAATAGTCACAATAAATCTGCATCTGCCTCCGGCTAAGTGATTTTCCTAAAGAAGTCTACACCGTGTTCTGCGCTCAGCCACGTGCCTAAGAAAAAGATCAATGCTTCATCAAGAGTCACAATAAATTTCCGTCTGTCTCCGGCTTAGTGATTTTCATAAAGAAGTCTACACCCTGTCCTGCGCTCAGCCACGTGCCTAAGAAAAAGATCAATGCTTCATCAATAGTCACAATAAATCTGCATCTGTCTCCGGCTAAGTGATTTTCCTAAAGAAGTCTACACCGTGTTCTGCGCTCAGCCACGTGCCTAAGAAAAAGATCCATGCTTCATCTATAGTCACAATAAATTTCCATCTGTCTCCTGCTAAGTTATTTTCATAAAGAAGTCTACATCATGTTCTGCGCTCAGCCACGTGCCTAAGAGAAATGATCCATGCTTTATCAATAGTCACAATAAATTTCCATCTGTCGCCTGCTAATTGATTTTCTCAAAGAAGTCTACACTGTGTTCTGCGCTCAGCCACGTGCCTAAGAAAAAGATCTATGCTTCATCAATAGTCACAATTAATTTCCATATAACTCCGCCTATGTGATTTTCCTAAAGAAGTCTGCACCGTGTTCTGCTCTCAGCCACGTGCCTAAGAAAAAGATCAATGCTTCATCAATAGTCACAATACATTTCCATCTGTCTCCTGCTGAGTTATTTTCATAAAGAAGTCTACATCGTGTTCTGCGCTCAGCCACGTGCCTAAGAAAAAGATCCATGCTTCATCTATAGTCACAATAAATTTCCATCTGTCACCTGCTAATTGATTTTCTCAAATAAGTCTACACTGTGTTCTGCGCTCAGCCACGTGCCTAAGAAAAAGATCTATGCTTCATCAATAGTCACAATTAATTTCCATATATCTCCGGCTATGTGATTTTCCTAAAGAAGTCTGCACCGTGTTCTGCTCTAAGCCACGTGTATAAGAAAAAGATCAATGCTTTATCAATAGTCATAATAAATCTGCATCTGTCTCCGGCTAAGTGATTTTCCTAAAGAAGTCTGCACCGTGTTCTGCGCTCAGCCACGTGCCTAAGAAAAAGATCAAAGCTTCATCAATAGTCACAATAAATTTCCGTCTGTCTCCGGCTTAGTGATTTTCATAAAGAAGTCTACACCGTGTTCTGCGCTCAGCCACGTGCCTAAGAAAAAAGATCCATGCTTCATCAACAGTCACAATAAATCTGCATCTGTCTCCGGCTAAGTGATTTTCCTAAAGAAGTCTACACCGTGTTCTGCGCTCAGCCACGTGCCTAAGAAAAAGATCAATGCTTCATCAATAGTCACAATAAATTTCCGTCTGTCTCCGGCTTAGTGATTTTCATAAAGAAGTCTACACCGGGTTCTGCGCTCAGCCACGTGCCTAAGAAAAAGATCAATGCTTCATCAATAGTCACAATAAATCTGCATCTGTCTCCGGCTAAGTGATTTTCCTAAGGAAGTCTACACCGTGTTCTGCGCTCAGCCACGTGCCTAAGAAAAAGATCCATGCTTCATCAATAGTCACAATAAATCTGCATCTGTCTCCGGCTAAGTGATTTTCCTAAAGAAGTCTACACCGTGTTCTGCGCTCAGCCACGTGCCTAAGAAAAAGATCAATGCTTCATCAATAGTCACAATAAATTTCCATCTGTCTCCGGCTTAGTGATTTTCATAAAGAAGTCTACACCGTGTTCTGCGCTCAGCCACGTGCCTAAGAAAAAGATCTATGCTTCATCAATAGTCACAATTAATTTCCACCTGTCTCCGGCTAAGTGATTTTCCTAAAGAAGTCTACACCGTGTTCTGCGCTCAGCCACGTGCCTAAGAAAAAGATCAATGCTTCATCAATAGACACAATAAATTTCCGTCTGTCTCCGGCTTAGTGATTTTCATAAAGAAGTCTACACCGTGTTCTGCGCTCAGCCACGTGCCTAAGAAAAAATCCATGCTTCATCAACAGTCACAATAAATTTCCACCTGTCTCCGGCTAAGTGATGTTCATAAAGAAGTCTACACCGTGTTCTGCGCTCAGCCACGTGCCTAAGAGAAAGATCCATGCTATATCAATAGTCACAATAAATTTCCATCTGTCGCCTGCTAATTGATTTTCTCAAAGAAGTCTACACTGTGTTCTGCGCTCAGCCATGTGCCTAAGAAAAAGATCTATGCTTCATCAATAGTCACAATAAATTTCCATATATCTCCGGCTAAGTGATGTTCATAAAGAAGTTTACACCGTGTTCTGCGCTCAGCCACGTGCCTAAGAAAAAGATCCATGCTTCATCAATAGTCACAATAAATCTGCATCTGTCTCCGGCTAAGTGATTTTCCTAAAGAAGTCTGCACCGTGTTCTGCGCTCAGCCACGTGCCTAAGAAAAAGATCAATGCTTCATCAATAGTCACAATAAATTTCCATCTGTCTCCGGCTTAGTGATTTTCATAAAGAATTCTACACCGTGTTCTGCGCTCAGCCACGTGCCTAAGAAAAAGATCAATGCTTCATCAATAGTCACAATAAATCTGCATCTGTCTCCGGCTAAGTGATTTTCCTAAAGAAGTCTACACCGTGTTCTACGCTCAGCCACGTGCCTAAGAAAAGATCAATGCTTCATCAATAGTCACAATAAATTTCCGTCTGTCTCCGGCTTAGTGATTTTCATAAAGAAGTCTACACCGTGTTCTGCGCTCAGCCACGTGCCTAAGAAAAAGATCCATGCTTCATCAATAGTCACAATAAATCTGCATCTGCCTCCGGCTAAGTGATTTTCCTAAAGAAGTCTACACCGTGTTCTGCGCTCAGCCACGTGCCTAAGAAAAAGATCAATGCTTCATCAAGAGTCACAATAAATTTCCGTCTGTCTCCGGCTTAGTGATTTTCATAAAGAAGTCTACACAATGTCCTGCGCTCAGCCACGTGCCTAAGAAAAAGATCAATGCTTCATCAATAGTCACAATAAATCTGCATCTGTCTCCGGCTAAGTGATTTTCCTAAAGAAGTCTGCACCGTGTTCTGCGCTCAGCCACGTGCCTAAGAAAAAGATCCATGCTTCATCTATAGTCACAATAAATTTCCATCTGTCTCCTGCTAAGTTATTTTCATAAAGAAGTCTACATCATGTTCTGCGCTCAGCCACGTGCCTAAGAGAAAGATCCATGCTTTATCAATAGTCACAATAAATTTCCATCTGTCGCCTGCTAATTGATTTTCTCAAAGAAGTCTACACTGTGTTCTGCGCTCAGCCACGTGCCTAAGAAAAAGATCTATGCTTCATCAATAGTCACAATTAATTTCCATATATCTCCGGCTATGTGATTTTCCTAAAGAAGTCTGCACCGTGTTCTGCTCTCAGCCCCGTGCCTAAGAAAAAGATCAATGCTTCATCAATAGTCACAATAAATTTCCATCTGTCTCCTGCTGAGTTATTTTCATAAAGAAGTCTACATCGTGTTCTGCGCTCAGCCACGTGCCTAAGAAAAAGATCCATGCTTCATCTATAGTCACAATAAATTTCCATCTGTCTCCTGCTAAGTTATTTTCATAAAGAAGTCTACATCGTGTTCTGCGCTCAGCCACGTGCCTAAGAAAAAAGATCCATGCTTCATCAATAGTCACAATAAATCTGCATCTGCCTCCGGCTAAGTGATTTTCCTAAAGAAGTCTACACCGTGTTCTGCGCTCAGCCACGTGCCTAAGAAAAAGATCAAT
Source organism: Macrothele yani (assembly GCA_039090855.1). NCBI lineage: Eukaryota > Metazoa > Arthropoda > Arachnida > Araneae > Macrothelidae > Macrothele > Macrothele yani. The sequence goes on along the minus strand of CM076999.1, from coordinate 13,473,029 downwards.
GCTTCATCAAGAGTCACAATAAATTTCCGTCTGTCTCCGGCTTAGTGATTTTCATAAAGAAGTCTACACCCTGTCCTGCGCTCAGCCACGTGCCTAAGAAAAAGATCAATGCTTCATCAATAGTCACAATAAATCTGCATCTGTCTTCGGCTAAGTGATTTTCCTAAAGAAGTCTACACCGTGTTCTGCGCTCAGCCACGTGCCTAAGAAAAAGATCCATGCTTCATCTATAGTCACAATAAATTTCCATCTGTCTCCTGCTAAGTTATTTTCATAAAGAAGTCTACATCATGTTCTGCGCTCAGCCACGTGCCTAAGAGAAAGATCCATGCTTTATCAATAGTCACAATAAATTTCCATCTGTCGCCTGCTAATTGATTTTCTCAAAGAAGTCTACACTGTGTTCTGCGCTCAGCCACGTGCCTAAGAAAAAGATCTATGCTTCATCAATAGTCACAATTAATTTCCATATAACTCCGCCTATGTGATTTTCCTAAAGAAGTCTGCACCGTGTTCTGCTCTCAGCCACGTGCCTAAGAAAAAGATCAATGCTTCATCAATAGTCACAATACATTTCCATCTGTCTCCTGCTGAGTTATTTTCATAAAGAAGTCTACATCGTGTTCTGCGCTCAGCCACGTGCCTAAGAAAAAGATCCATGCTTCATCTATAGTCACAATAAATTTCCATCTGTCACCTGCTAATTGATTTTCTCAAATAAGTCTACACTGTGTTCTGCGCTCAGCCACGTGCCTAAGAAAAAGATCTATGCTTCATCAATAGTCACAATTAATTTCCATATATCTCCGGCTATGTGATTTTCCTAAAGAAGTCTGCACCGTGTTCTGCTCTAAGCCACGTGTATAAGAAAAAGATCAATGCTTTATCAATAGTCATAATAAATCTGCATCTGTCTCCGGCTAAGTGATTTTCCTAAAGAAGTCTGCACCGTGTTCTGCGCTCAGCCACGTGCCTAAGAAAAAGATCAAAGCTTCATCAATAGTCACAATAAATTTCCGTCTGTCTCCGGCTTAGTGATTTTCATAAAGAAGTCTACACCGTGTTCTGCGCTCAGCCACGTGCCTAAGAAAAAAGATCCATGCTTCATCAACAGTCACAATAAATCTGCATCTGTCTCCGGCTAAGTGATTTTCCTAAAGAAGTCTACACCGTGTTCTGCGCTCAGCCACGTGCCTAAGAAAAAGATCAATGCTTCATCAATAGTCACAATAAATTTCCGTCTGTCTCCGGCTTAGTGATTTTCATAAAGAAGTCTACACCGGGTTCTGCGCTCAGCCACGTGCCTAAGAAAAAGATCAATGCTTCATCAATAGTCACAATAAATCTGCATCTGTCTCCGGCTAAGTGATTTTCCTAAGGAAGTCTACACCGTGTTCTGCGCTCAGCCACGTGCCTAAGAAAAAGATCCATGCTTCATCAATAGTCACAATAAATTTGCATCTGTCTCCGGCTAAGTGATTTTCCTAAAGAAGTCTACACCGTGTTCTGCGCTCAGCCACGTGCCTAAGAAAAAGATCAATGCTTCATCAATAGTCACAATAAATTTCCATCTGTCTCCGGCTTAGTGATTTTCATAAAGAAGTCTACACCGTGTTCTGCGCTCAGCCACGTGCCTAAGAAAAAGATCTATGCTTCATCAATAGTCACAATTAATTTCCACCTGTCTCCGGCTAAGTGATTTTCCTAAAGAAGTCTACACCGTGTTCTGCGCTCAGCCACGTGCCTAAGAAAAAGATCAATGCTTCATCAATAGACACAATAAATTTCCGTCTGTCTCCGGCTTAGTGATTTTCATAAAGAAGTCTACACCGTGTTCTGCGCTCAGCCACGTGCCTAAGAAAAAAATCCATGCTTCATCAACAGTCACAATAAATTTCCACCTGTCTCCGGCTAAGTGATGTTCATAAAGAAGTCTACACCGTGTTCTGCGCTCAGCCACGTGCCTAAGAAAAAGATCAATGCTTCATCAATAGTCACAATAAATTTCCGTCTGTCTCCGGCTTAGCGATTTTCATAAAGAAGTCTACACCGTGTTCTGCGCTCAGCCACGTGCCTAAGAAAAAGATCAATGCTTCATCAATAGTCACAATAAATCTGCATCTGTCTCCGGCTAACTGATTTTCCTAAGGAAGTCTACACCGTGTTCTGCGCTCAGCCACGTGCCTAAGAAAAAGATCCATGCTTCATCTATAGTCACAATAAATTTCCATCTGTCTCCTGCTAAGTTATTTTCATAAAGAAGTCTACATCGTGTTCTGCGCTCAGCCACGTGCCTAAGAGAAAGATCCATGCTATATCAATAGTCACAATAAATTTCCATCTGTCGCCTGCTAATTGATTTTCTCAAAGAAGTCTACACTGTGTTCTGCGCTCAGCCATGTGCCTAAGAAAAAGATCTATGCTTCATCAATAGTCACAATAAATTTCCATATATCTCCGGCTAAGTGATGTTCATAAAGAAGTCTACACCGTGTTCTGCGCTCAGCCACGTGCCTAAGAAAAAGATCCATGCTTCATCAATAGTCACAATAAATCTGCATCTGTCTCCGGCTAAGTGATTTTCCTAAAGAAGTCTGCACCGTGTTCTGCGCTCAGCCACGTGCCTAAGAAAAAGATCAATGCTTCATCAATAGTCACAATAAATTTCCATCTGTCTCCGGCTTAGTGATTTTCATAAAGAATTCTACACCGTGTTCTGCGCTCAGCCACGTGCCTAAGAAAAAGATCAATGCTTCATCAATAGTCACAATAAATCTGCATCTGTCTCCGGCTAAGTGATTTTCCTAAAGAAGTCTACACCGTGTTCTACGCTCAGCCACGTGCCTAAGAAAAAGATCAATGCTTCATCAATAGTCACAATAAATTTCCGTCTGTCTCCGGCTTAGTGATTTTCATAAAGAAGTCTACACCGTGTTCTGCGCTCAGCCACGTGCCTAAGAAAAAAGATCCATGCTTCATCAATAGTCACAATAAATCTGCATCTGCCTCCGGCTAAGTGATTTTCCTAAAGAAGTCTACACCGTGTTCTGCGCTCAGCCACGTGCCTAAGAAAAAGATCAATGCTTCATCAAGAGTCACAATAAATTTCCGTCTGTCTCCGGCTTAGTGATTTTCATAAAGAAGTCTACACAATGTCCTGCGCTCAGCCACGTGCCTAAGAAAAAGATCAATGCTTCATCAATAGTCACAATAAATCTGCATCTGTCTCCGGCTAAGTGATTTTCCTAAAGAAGTCTGCACCGTGTTCTGCGCTCAGCCACGTGCCTAAGAAAAAGATCCATGCTTCATCTATAGTCACAATAAATTTCCAACTGTCTCCTGCTAAGTTATTTTCATAAAGAAGTCTACATCATGTTCTGCGCTCAGCCACGTGCCTAAGAGAAAGATCCATGCTTTATCAATAGTCACAATAAATTTCCATCTGTCGCCTGCTAATTGATTTTCTCAAAGAAGTCTACACTGTGTTCTGCGCTCAGCCACGTGCCTAAGAAAAAGATCTATGCTTCATCAATAGTCACAATTAATTTCCATATATCTCCGGCTATGTGATTTTCCTAAAGAAGTCTGCACCGTGTTCTGCTCTCAGCCCCGTGCCTAAGAAAAAGATCAATGCTTCATCAATAGTCACAATAAATTTCCATCTGTCTCCTGCTGAGTTATTTTCATAAAGAAGTCTACATCGTGTTCTGCGCTCAGCCACGTGCCTAAGAAAAAGATCCATGCTTCATCTATAGTCACAATAAATTTCCATCTGTCTCCTGCTAAGTTATTTTCATAAAGAAGTCTACATCGTGTTCTGCGCTCAGCCACGTGCCTAAGAGAAAGATCCATGCTTTATCAATAGTTACAATAAATTTCCTTCTGTCGCCTGCTAATTGATTTTCTCAAATAAGTCTACACTGTGTTCTGCGCTCAGCCACGTGCCTAAGAAAAAATCTATGCTTCATCAATAGTCACAATTAATTTCCATATATCTCCGGCTATGTGATTTTCCTAAAGAAGTCTGCACCGTGTTCTGCTCTCAGCCACGTGCCTAAGAAAAAGATCAATGCTTTATCAATAGTCATAATAAATCTGCATCTGTCTCCGGCTAAGTGATTTTCCTAAAGAAGTCTGCACCGTGTTCTGCGCTCAGCCACGTGCCTAAGAAAAAGATCAAAGCTTCGTCAATAGTCACAATAAATTTCCGTCTGTCTCCGGCTTAGTGATTTTCATAAAGAAGTCTACACCGTGTTCTGCGCTCAGCCACATGCCTAAGAAAAAAGATCCATGCTTCATCAACAGTCACAATAAATCTGCATCTGTCTCCGGCTAAGTGATTTTCCTAAAGAAGTCTACACCGTGTTCTGCGCTCAGCCACGTGCCTAAGAAAAAGATCAATGCTTCATTAATAGTCACAATAAATCTGCATCTGTCTCCGGCTAAGTGATTTTCCTAAGGAAGTCTACACCGTGTTCTGCGCTCAGCCACGTGCCTAAGAAAAAGATCCATGCTTCATCAATAGTCACAATAAATCTGCATCTGTCTCCGGCTAAGTGATTTTCCTAAAGAAGTCTACACCGTGTTCTGCGCTCAGCCACGTGCCTAAGAAAAAGATCAATGCTTCATCAATAGTCACAATAAATTTCCATCTGTCTCCGGCTTAGTGATTTTCATAAAGAAGTCTACACCGTGTTCTGCGCTCAGCCACGTGCCTAAGAAAAAGATCCATGCTTCATCAATAGTCACAATAAATCTGCATCTGTCTCCGGCTAAGTGATTTTCCTAAAGAAGTCTACACCTTGTTCTGCGCTCAACCACGTGCTTAGGCAAAAGGCGGTGGACATTGTTTTTTTTTTCTTTTTTTTTTAGATTAAAATCTTTGTTTATTACCTTGTTTACAGTTGATACAGAGATTTTTAAAGACTTAGCCATTGCTCTTCGTGTCGATGGATTTTGTTTTAAGACCAAACACCTTACTTCTGAAATAGTCGTAAAAGTACGTATCTTCTTTGGATATTCGTTTGGTGTTCTTTTGGTCGATGGATTTTCTTTTAAGACCATAGAATTTACTCTTAAAATAGTCGTAACAGTACGTACCTTCTTTGGTTATTCGTTTGGTGTTCTTTTCCCTGTTAAAAGCAGTGCTTGACGATTTGTCCCTCTATTATTGATAAAATTGCTTATTTTACATTTAATTCCATGATTTTCACAGTGTTTTTAATTACAGAATACGATAATTTCTCTTCGTAAAGAGTAAAAACATAACCTTGTATTCACAGCTTGTTTACGTGCGCTATTTTCTTAGCAGACGATATTTAACACAGCAGATGTTTCTTGTGTTTTCATCTAACAGACTGTTGCCAGTTTAAATTAATTGAACTTCTGTTATCTTTTGTATTTTCTTATCAAAACCGTTCCGAAAATGTGTGAACGGCTCTGTAGATATGAACATTTTCGAAAGTGTTATCGTTAAATTTAAACTGAAAATACATGCGACATATTCTATAACTGTAAGCTATACATGGTATAAAATAAAGCCCCTTGTATGTGTCTGCCTGTTTGTTCAGGCTACTCTCGAGAATCGCTGGACTGATTTTGATGCGTTTTTCACCATTCCATAGAGCTTTTGTCGAGGGAGATTTAGGTGTATGAAATATTGACCTATGACAAAAGGGAGCAGTGCAGTAACGATTTTCGTCAAAGAAAAACCGCCGTTCGCATTCTTTCATGGCTTCCAATGCCTGAACGACGATGCGCGGCGACGGATTTACGAAACGTCTTTCGCCCCATCTGATAGCATGAAAGGCCACAGTCTAAATGCGTAGTTACATCGGACGCTGAAAGAACTGGTTTATCGGCGCTCGCACAGACTAAATGCGTAGTTACATCGGACGCTGAAAGAACTGGTTTATCGGCGCTCGCACAGACTAAATGCGTAGTTACATCGGACGCTGAAAGAGTATTGGTTTATCGGCGCTCGCACAGACTAAATGCGTAGTTGTTTTTGCCCACAAGTATGTATCTTTTCGAGTAGCACTTTAATTAAAATTTAAATATCGTATTAAAATTGTGCCGAGACGAAAATCAAATACAGGTCGTAGTAGATCGGGCGCTAAAGGAGTTTGTTTATCCCGTCATAATGAAGCTTTCCAAGAAACCGAATTTCGTTTGGCAAATGACAGACAAAGAATGGCTTTACAAGGAGAAAGACAGTCGCTTGTTGAACGTAATAATCGTCTCTCTTTAGATTCGCCGTAAATTCTAAATTGTTACCGTGCGAAGCCGGGCGGGTCGCTAGTTTTAAATATATTCAAAAGTTGCAGAATGCGTGGAGCGTTTTACAAGAATCTACGACCCATAACTTAGCATACATGGACGAACACGATCTCACAGGATTTTGTGACTGCGTTTTAGAAGTTATGAAAATAGTTATTGTTGGGAGAAATTCTAATCCCGCTTTTCAACCTTTCATTAAACATATAAAGAGGCCTTTTTAGAGCTTTAAAGTACTTCTCCTTCACCATGAACTTTAAAAACACCGAGGTTTATACCACAGCGTTCTAGTATATGAGAAAATCGTATTCTACACATCTGGTAGATTTGAAAGATATTCACAAAATAGCTTCGCACACAGGGCTGAACTCCACATCTTTGTTATAATTCTGTTATTGTTGCAGCTCGCACGTTGCTAAGAAAGGGAAATTTCGTGTTTAGATGAACGTTCCCTTCAGAAGAAAATATTTGCCCTTTAATTGCATAATTGCAAACAAAAGGCAACCTTCATCTTGTGCGCATGTTTTGCTTTGTAATCCTAGAACATGACGGACACCTGTCTTCATGAAAGCAGCGAAACCGTCTACGGTCGAAGCTCGATAGAGTCTAACTCAGAATTAGCTTGAAGGGTGGAAAAATATTCCCGCCGGACAATGTAACACAATTCTGTTTTCTGTAATAAAATTTTGGAATAAACTCACGTTACATCTTGCTAAATTACAATGAACGGTGAACATAATTCCCATTTTAAAGCCGAACTGCATACCACCCGTTAGTTCGTGTCTTTTTTAAGTGCTACACATGATTGTACACTGATGTATCATTATATTATGACCGCCTACCTAATAAGCTGTAGGACCTCCCTTTAACCCGAAAAACAGCGGCCACTCGGCGAGGCGTCGAGTCCATGAGGTGACGATAGGTGTCCTGAGGTATCTGATGCCATAATGTCAATAGCAGGTCCTCCAGTTCCCGAATATTTCGGTGTGATGGTGATTTAGCGCGAACCCGCTTTTCCAAGTCGAACCACAAATGGGTTCATATCAGGTGAATTTCGAGGCCAGGGTATTAAAAGAAAGTCACTTGAATGTTCCTCAAAGCACTTCTTGAAGATTCTGGCTGGGTGGCATGAAGCATTATTCTTTTGGTAAGGGCCATCACCAGCAGGGAACGAAAACTGTAGCCATGAATGGGCGAACTTGGTCCGCAACGATGCCATGAATGGGCGAACTTGGTCCGCAACGATGCCATGAATGGGCGAACTTGGTCCGCAACGACGATGCCATGAATGGGCGAACTTGGTCCGCAACGACGATGCCATGAATGGGCGAACTTGGTCCGCAACGATGCCATGAATGGGCGAACTTGGTCCGCAACGACGATGCCATGAATGGGCGAACTTGGTCCGCAACGATGCCATGAATGGGCGAACTTGGTCCGCAACGATGCCATGAATGGGCGAACTTGGTCCTCAACGATGCCATGAATGGGCGAACTTGGTCCGCAACGATGCCATGAATGGGCGAACTTGGTCCGCAACGATGTTCAGATACCTGCGGCTGTTCTACACGGGTAATTTGGCCCAAAATGTCCCAAAATAATATCGTCCACAGCATAACACGGCCACCGTTTCCGCACAATAGTGCATCCAGGTGCTGCAGTCTCCATTGGTAATCGGCGTATCCGCGCTCTGACATCTACGTGATGCACCAGGAATCTTAACTCATCAGATTAGGCTACTTTCTTAAAATCACCCACTGCCCGATCTCGAGGATCTTGGGTCCATTTCATGCGTTGTTGGCGATGACGTGCAGTGAGCATGAGGACCCGACTGGGTCTACGGCTACGCAGGCCCATGCCCAGAAGGCTGCGATGAACTGCATGCTGTGACACGTTGCCCCGATCACCACTGATGTAGCTGAGAATGATTTGTTGCACTGTGGCCATGCGGTTGCTATGAACATTGCGCGGCAGTCCCCGCCCCCTCTGGCATTAATGAGCTGCGGACGACACACAATTGGACGACGGTTTGTCGTTTGACCACCTGTGCACGAGTTCTGATACGTACTCACTACAGCGGCACGTGAACAACCCGCAAGCCGCGCTGCTTCCCAGATCGCAGTTCCGAGACGCCGCCGTGCCATCACAATCCGTCTTTTATCAAACTCTGATAAATCAACAGCTTTTCCCATTCTGACTCCGAACACTCTACTAACCGAAAGCTGGTCCTCTGGTTGTATCATCATCATCATCATTGTCAACCATTATCAATCCACTGCTGGACGAAGGTCTCCCCAAGTTTCCTCCACAACGGTCTGTCTTGTGCCAGTCTCCTCCATGTCACTCCCGCATACTTTCGAATTTCATCCACCCATCTCCCATGTGGTCTTCTTCTGGGTCTTTTCCTGTCCCTTGGAATCCAATCTAAAATTTCGGCTTTCCATCTATGGTCTGTCCTTCTGGCAGTATGTTCAGCCCATTGCCATTTCAGGGATTTAACTCTGATCATGATGTCTTCCACTCTTGTCATTTTTCGGATCCACGTGTTCCTCTTCTTATCTCTCCTGGTTACACCAAGCATGCACCTCTCCATGCTGCTTTGAGTTGTCTGCAGCCTTTGTATGTCTCTTTTAGCTAAGGTCCACGTCTCTGCACCATACGTAAGCACTGGAAGGATGCATTGATCAAACACTTTTCTTTTAAGACATAATGGCATATTGCTCTTGAAAATTATGCTGTTTCTTCCAAAAGCTCTCCAGGCAAGTTTTGTACGCCGATTAATTTCTTCATCAATGTGACCCTCACTTGATATCTGCTGTCCAAGATAAACGTACGTGTCTGTTATCTCCAGCTTTTCTCCATCAATCGATAAATCTTCATTTCTTGTAAAAGCATTGTACATCAGTTTTGTCTTCTGAAAGTTCATTTTTAATCCCACTTCTTTACTCTTGTCAGCAAGTTCCTGGACCATACTCTGTAGCTCTGATGGGGTAGTTGCAAAAATGACTGGTTGTATATATATATTTAATACAGACAATTGATGCGGACTAGGAACATCAAACGGAAGTCATCGCTCTTACCACGTTTTTTTTTTTTTTTTAGGTGAGTCACGGAAAAATTCTCATTGGCCTCCATTCTCATTCCTGGTGGCGGACAAAGAAAATTTTTCCGTGACTCACTTAAAAAACATAACAAAAAAACGTGGAAAGAGCGATGACTTCTGTTTGATGTTCCTAGTCCACGTCAAATGTCTGTATTAATTATTCATTCGCCTTCTAATTATTTGTTCAGTTGCTGCTTACCATCTTTGGTGAATCCCCAGCATTGTGCGGGACTCCAAGATGCATTCTGTTAATTGTCTTGGCACTTAGTGTATGTGAGTCTGGAGGAATTCGAGGCCTCTGTGGTGCAGTGGAAGCATATCAGGCGCGTAACTGGAAGACCCTGGGTTCGTTTCCCGGTGGCGGCCAATGAGAATTTTTCCGTGACTCACTTAAAAAAAAAAATAACGTTAAAAGAGCGATGACTTCTGTTTGATGTATATATACTGCTCTGTGAACTTTACCTCCGCCACCGTTCGGTATCCAGGCGAGCTCATTCCTCTAGTCTTTTTTTTTTTTTTAATGGAGGTTTAACGACCACCGTGAGCAACTCAATGGGCTATAAGCAGTCGCCCGTCCCTAATTTAGGGTCACTGGTTCCAGGGAAGGGAGAGAGCCAGTGCCGTAACACAAACACAACATCCATGCCTCACAGGAATTCGAACCCGGACCCCCGTTCGGACGAATGATCAGAAGCCATCGCTCAGACCACTGCGCCACCGGGGCGGCCCTCTAGTCTAGGGTGGTAGTAATGTAATGGCTCCTTGGTATATATTTAACTATGCACAATATCAGTTTGTTTGTTATGATTCTTTCTTCCATCATGGGTGGTAATAATTTTTGTACTGGACTGGGTATATCCTTAACGCAGCATTATTTGTCAGTAGCCTTCAGCTATGTATTTTGTTAGTAATTTCTGAAAGTTAACTGATGAAAAAATTGGATCAAAAAACAAGTAATCACTTTCAAAAGAGTTGAATGAACATTTACGCAGAAGAGGGAAAATTGTTTGTTATGAAAGCAGACGCTATATTATTGAAGAAACTGCAGCATAAATAGGAACATCGATTGAAATAATTGCCTATTCCGCGAATGGCTGAATGGTTAGCAGTTCAGACTACCACGCCAAGATCCTCAGGTTCGATCCTGGGCTGATCTTGCGGAGGTGGTGTGATTTGCTAACAATCACTGAGTATTCGCCGTGCATCGGACGAGCTTGTTAAATGACGGCACCCAGGCTGGACCCACTGGTTAAATGGGTATCCTTTCCTATTCCCGCAATGAAATTCTCTCACCCCTCAATGTGCAACGTCGTACTTGTACGGTGGCGCCATCTACTGTGCTCTAATCTCACTACAACTGTTCTGTCAAAGTCGCCAGACTTGCTCTCTTTCCTTCCGTTTCTGTGTCCTGCCCAAAAGGCGAACTCGCTGTAGGTGGCTGGGACCTAAAATCTGCTTACTGTGGACGGAAGTTCTACAAGAAAATGACTCATACTTGCTTGCTCAACAATAATTGCCTATTTTAGGAAGACGTTATATCGATGCAGAAATTGCTGTATAAACAGAATAATGTACATCAATTTTTTTTTATTTTACATAGAGATTATATCGGTTGAAAAATTGCTGTATAAACAGAATAATGGATTTCAAAAATTGTTTGTCTTGCGATATTCGACTACAAAAATTGTTTATTTTACGTAGACGTTACAGGGATGCAGATATAGCTGTATAAGCGGGATATTCGATTACAAAAATGTTTATTTTAGCTAGACATTATATCGACGCAGGAATTGCTGTATGAACAGGATCACCGATTGCAAAAATTTATTATTTTAGGTAGATGTTATATCGATGCAGAAAATGCTGTACAGGCAGGAACATGGATTACTGATTTTTTTTCGTAGGTGGATGTTATATCGATACAGATATTACTGTATAAACAGGATTATGGATTTCAAAAATTGTTTTTTTTTTTTAGGTGGACGTTGTATCGATGCAGAAACTGCTGTATAAACAGGATAATCCCTTACATAAATTGTTTGTTTTATGTAGATGTTATATCAATGCCGGAATTACTGTATAAACAGGACAATGGATTTCCAAAAATTGTTTATTCCAGGTAGACGTTATACAGACCCAGAAATTACATTAGAAACAAGATAATCGATTACGAAAATTTTCATTTTAGGTAGATTGCTGTACAAACAAGATAATCGATTTCAAAACTTTGTTATTATTTTAGGTAGACGTTACATCGATGCAGAAATTGCTGTATAAACATAAAAATCGATTACAAAAATTGTTTTAGGTAGCGGGAAAAAAGAAGGCAAAAGTAAATAAAAGTGCAGAAACTTCTTAGATACACTTCTTACAAACACCGGAAGGAGTTGATAAGGCAGAAATTGCTGTATAAGCAGGATAATCGATTAGGAAATATGTTTATTTTACGTAGACGTTATATCGATGCAGAAATTGTTTATGAACAGGATAATCGATTACAAAAATTGTTTATTTTAGGCAGACTTTATATAGGTGCAGAAATTGCCGTATAAACATTAAATCCGATAATCGATTTAAAAAATTGTTTAATTTAGGTAGACACTATATCGATGCAGAAATTGCTGTGTAAACAGAAAAATCGATCACCAAAGTTGTTTATTTTAGGTAGCGGGAGTAAAAAAGGCTAAGGTAAATAAATGTGTAAAAACGTCTTAGATGTACTTGTGGTAAAAAAAGGAAGCAGTTGATAATCGATTACAAAAATTTGTTATTCTAAGTAGACGTTATATTTTTGCAGAAATTGCTGTATAAACAGGAAAATCGATCTCAAAAATTGTTTATTTTAGGTAGCCAGAAAAAGAAAAGCTAAGGTAAATAAAAGTACAAAGACTTCTTGGATCCTCTTCTTCCAAAACGAGGAAGAAGTTGTAATCGCTCCTCTTTTTAATTACCAGCTAGAATTTCTCTTGTGTTCCGGAAAGGAATTGAATTTGGTTTTGAAACACAAAATACATTTCCGCAAACTTGCCACTTGTGTGAAAAAGAAAAGAAAATACTTTATTAAGCGCAATTTGCACCAAGTCTACAAGGCAGCGCTGAATGAATTTCTTCATACGTAAGAAAAAGCGTCTGACAGGAAATTAAAAAAAAAAGAGAAAAAGAAAGAAGAAGCAGGAAACAGACGCTATGAAACTGAAAAGGAGAGACCCTAAGGTATGAATGACATTTTAAGTAATATCTTTCTCTGTGTTACACGAAATTCAGATGTTCATGCTTCACGGCATATCAACTCATGTAATTTACATGATGAAAGCGTTCTGAAAGAATTAAAAGAAAAAAGGGATAATTTAAAGACGGAACAGCATCACACAGGAATCCATGTTTAGGTCACTCCTATTAAGATATGTTCTTCTTCTGCAGAAATTGGAAGTTATTCAGAAAGAACCAATATGTATGCTAATGTGCAAAAATAGGTACAAAACAGGCCTTTTATCTTGCGTCTCAGGAAATAGGAGCACAAAAAATCTATTTAACAAACTGATTACTTTAGTACTACACGTACACGAAAAGAAGATTATGAATTAAGCAATGGGATTATGCAAATGAGAAAACCTACATGGCGTATGAAAAAGAATAAAACCGAGAATTTTAAAAGGAATTAAAACAAAAAAAGAAAAGAAGGATGGTGGTGGCAGAAGCGTGATCTTACTTTGGGTGAGGGAATCCTTGTCAAAACGTTTCGTTAGAATTAAATGAAGAAAACTGGAAGGAACCTTGTGCTTTTAATTTTCTCTAGTTCAATGACGTTTCCAGTTCATTTCGATGGAAGAAAAAACAACTAAGCCTCAAAGATTAACGCTGAGAATAGATGGGAAACAAGAGGTCTAATATAATTGATATTTGTCAGAGATGGAAGAAACTTCTTTGACGTTGTCTTCTCCTCCTTAAAAGAAATTCGCAACAACAAAATGAAGAAACTGCAGGCATCAGTTTCAAAATACGATTTTCCAGTAGCTCATTCCTTTTTATATTAAAAACATAATCTGGTTCCGTAGAGGAGAATCACTAGGAATAAACTAAGCCTTCGTTTTTCAGTATCTTATCCTCTTTTTCTCAAAATAACGTGCCCTCATCCTTCACTGAAGAATAAATAGGGACACAATATTTTTTTTATATAATAGCTGTAATAGCATACTATATATTTTTTTATTTGTTTAAACACAATAATCTAATATTTTCCAAACGCATGGGATTTAAGAAACCTTCTTTCCTAAATAAAATTATTTTGTATAGAGGATGGACGTAATGAATTGAAAATCTAATAGATAGAAACAAGCGTTTGTGGCATGATCATATAAATTAATTTTTTTCTATATTGTTAGTGCACCTCCATAGGTATGGTGACTAATGCATCGGAATAAGCATCGATAGGTATCCATATGTTTCCATCGCAATTGGTGTCGATATGTATCAATCGGAATTAGTATCCATAGGTATCCATCGAATTGGTATCCATACGTATCCATCGGAATTGACATCGATATGTCTCAATTGGAATTGGTATCCATTAGTATTCATCGGATTGGTATCTATATGTATCCATCGGAATTGGTATCCATATGAATCAATCGGATTTGTATTCATATGTATCCATCGGAGTTGGTATCGATGTGTCAATCGGAATTGGTATCCATTGGTAGCCAGAGGTATCTATCGGAATTGTCCCCCATAGGTATCCATATTTATCCATCGGAATTGATATCGATCCATATGTATCCATCGGAATTGGTATCGATATGTATCCATCGGAATTGTCCTCCATAGGTATCCATCGGAGTTGTCATCCATAGGTATCCATATGTATCCATCGGAATTGGTATCGATATGTATCAATCGGAACTGGTATCGATTGGTATCCATATGTATCCATCGGAATTGGTATCGATATGTATCCATCGGAATCGATATCCATTGGTATCCAAGGTATCCATCGGAATTGGTATCCGTAGTTATCCATCGAATTGGTATCCGTAGGTATCCATCGAATTGGTATCGATATGTATCCATCGGAATTTGTATCCACATGAATCAATCAGAATTGGTATCCATTGGTATCCATCGGATTGATATCCATATGTATCCATCGGAATTGGTATCCATATGTATCAATCCGTATTGGTATCCATACGTATACATCGGAATTGGTATCCATATGTATCAATCGGAATTGGTATCCATTGGTATTCATAGGTATCCATACGTATACATCGGAATTGGTATCCATATGTATCAATCGGAATTGGTATCCATTGGTATTCATAGGTATCCATACCTATCCATCGGAATTGGTATCCATTGGTATTCATAGGTATCCATACGTATCCATCGGAATTGGTATCCATATGTATCAATCGGAATTGGTATTCATAGGTATCCATCCGAATTGGCATCCATAAGTATCCATCGGAAGTGCTATCCTCCATAGGTATCCATTAAGAGGGCCGTTTGTGGCCCGGAGCACGTTTACTCGGTATTCAATTTCTCGCCATAGAGCATCTGTTATCCTTCTCTGCTGAATTTCAATTTCAGATATTTCGGTTGAATAGAAAATATTGAAAAGGGTCAGCAGGTCAACGGGTCGACAATCTCTTGCGGGTCAAACGTGTTGGGTCAAGGTGTTCCTGACCCGATTGCCACCTGGTACTATTTCCGTTTTATTTTTGAAAAACAAAATTCAAAGAAAAATGCGCACTGTAGAATTCTATGCTCCATACTGGAACTTGCGGTGTGAAAAATGATTTGTCACGCAAAAATTTTATTTCCAAGAATAGGGCTCTCTGCAAAATTAGAATAATGCTTTTTCTAATTATATATAGGTTTTGCTGATGATGTAGTCATTTTTGCAACTACCCCATCAGAGCTGCATAGTATGATCCAGGAACTTGCTGACAAGAGTAAAGAAGTTAGATTAAAAATGAACTTTCAGAATACAAAAGTGATGTTCAATGCTTTTTCAAGAAATGAAGATTTATCGATTGATGGAGGAAAGCTGGAGATAACAGACACGTAAATTTATCTTGGACAGCAGATATCAAGTGTGGGTCACATTGATGAAGAAATTAATCGGTGTACAAAACTTGCCTGGAGAGGTTTTGGAAGAAACTGCCTAATTTTCAAGAGCAATATGCCATTATGTCTTAAAAGAAAAGTGTTTGATCAATGCATCCTTCCAGTGCTTACGTATGGTGCAGAGACGTGGACCTTAACTAAAAGGGACATACAAAGGCTGCAGACAACTCAAAGCAGCATGGAGAGGTGCATGCTTGGTGTAACCAGGAGAGATAAGAAGAGGAACTCGTGGATCCGAAAAATGACAAGAGTGGAAGACATCATGATCAGAGTTAAATCCCTGAAATGGCAATGGCCTGGACATACTGCCAGAAGGACAGACCATCGATGGACAGCCCAAATTTTAGATTGGATTCCAAGGGACAGGAAAAGACCCAGAAGAAGACCACATGGGAGATGGGTGGATGAAATTCGAAAGTATGCAGGAGTGAGATGGAGGAGACTGGCACAAGACAGACCGTTGTGGAGGAAACTTGGGGAGGCCTTCGTCCAGCAGAGGATTGATAATGGTTGACAATGATGATGACAATGATGATATTGCTAAAAATGCTTTTTTTATTATATATTGCTTTTTCTAATTTTGCAGAGGGCCAAGAAAAGGGCCCTCTGTAAAATTATAATAATACTTTTTCTCATTATATATAGGTTTTGCTGATGATGTAGTCATTTTTGCAACTACCCCATCAGAGCTGCATAGTATGATCCAGGAACTTGCTGACAAGAGTAAAGAAGTTAGATTAAAAATGAACTTTCAGAAAACAAAAGTGTTGTTCAATGCTTTTTCAAGAAATGAAGATTTATCGATTGATGGAGGAAAGCTGGAGATAACAGACACGTAAATTTATCTTGGACAGCAGATATCAAGTGTGGGTCACATTGATGAAGAAATTAATCGGTGTACAAAACTTACCTGGAGAGGTTTTGGAAGAAACAGCATAATTTTCAAGAGCAATATGCCATTATGTCTTAAAAGAAAAGTGTTTGATCAATGCATTCTTCCACTGCTTACGTATGGTGCAGAGACGTGGACCTTAACTAAAAGAGACATACAAAGGCTGCAGACAACTCAAAGCAGCATGGAGAGGTGCATGCTTGGTGTAACCAGGAGAGATAAGAAGAGGAACTCGTGGATCCGAAAAATGACAAGAGTGGAAGACATCATGATCAGAGTTAAATCCCTGAAATGGCAGCGGGCTGGACATACTGCCAGAAGGATAGACCATCGATGGACAGCCGAAATTTTAGATTGGATTCCAAGGGACAGGAAAAGACCCAGAAGAAGACCACATGGGAGATGGGTGGATGAAATTCGAAAGTATGCAGGAGTGAGATGGAGGAGACTGGCACAAGACAGACCGTTGTGGAGGAAACTTGGGGAGGCCTTCGTCCAGCAGAGGATTGATAATGGTTGACAATGATGATGACAATGATGATATTGCTAAAAATGCTTTTTTTATTATATATTGCTTTTTCTAATTTTGCAGAGGGCCAAGAAAAGGGCCCTCTGTAAAATTATAATAATACTTTTTCTCATTATATATAGGTTTTGCTGATGATGTAGTCATTTTTGCAACTACCCCATCAGAGCTGCATAGTATGATCCAGGAACTTGCTGACAAGAGTAAAGAAGTTAGATTAAAAATGAACTTTCAGAAGACAAAAGTGATGTTCAATGCTTTTTCAAGAAATGAAGATTTATCGATTGATGGAGGAAAGCTGGAGATAACAGACACGTAAATTTATCTTGGACAGCAGATATCAAGTGTGGGTCACATTGATGAAGAAATTAATCGGTGTACAAAACTTACCTGGAGAGGTTTTGGAAGAAACAGCATAATATTCAAGAGCAATATGCCATTATGTCTTAAAAGAAAAGTGTTTGATCAATGCATCCTTCCACTGCTTACGTATGGTGCAGAGACGTGGACCTTAACTAAAAGAGACATACAAAGGCTGCAGACAACTCAAAGCAGCATGGAGAGGTGCATGCTTGGTGTAACCAGGAGAGATAAGAAGAGGAACTCGTGGATCCGAAAAATGACAAGAGTGGAAGACATCATGATCAGAGTTAAATCCCTGAAATGGCAGCGGGCTGGACATACTGCCAGAAGGACAGACCATCGATGGACAGCCGAAATTTTAGATTGGATTCCAAGGGACAGGAAAAGACCCAGAAGAAGACCACATGGGAGATGGGTGGATGAAATTCGAAAGTATGCAGGAGTGAGATGGAGGAGACTGGCACAAGACAGACCGTTGTGGAGGAAACTTGGGGAGGCCTTCGTCCAGCAGTGGATTGATAATGGTTGACAATGATGATGATGATATTGGTAAGAATGCTTTTTTGTTATATATTGCTTTTTCTAAATATATATTGCTAAAAATGCTTTACCTAATTATATATTGCTAAAAAGCTTTTTCTAATTATATATTGCTAAAAATGCTTTTTCTATTATATATTGCTTTTTCTTATTATATATTGCCCTTTCTAATTTTGCAGAGGACCAAAAAAAGGGTTGTCTGCAAAATCAGAATGATGCTTTTTCTAATTATATATGGCTAAAAATGCTTTTTGTATTACATATTACTTTTTCTAATTATATAGTGCTAAAAATGCTTTTTCTAATATATATTCTTTGTGTAATTATATATTGCCAAAAATGCTTTTTCTATTATATATTGTTTTTTCTAATTTTGCAGAGGGCCAAGAAAAGGTCCCTTTGCAAAATTAGAAAAATGAAATGGCGAGTTTTTTACAAACGTTCCTGCCACAAACAAACAGAGTGCTGAAGTCGTCGTCGAAGGATTTTATAGAAAGGATAACAAATCTTAAATTAGGCAATAATGACGTAATGCAAAGCTTCGACGTAACCCAAATGTACCCCTCAATTCTCGTGCGTGGAGTCACAAAAAACCTTATAAGATGGCTGGGGAGCTCTAGAATGTTCCACCGTGATTCTTTAGAAGCCATCTTTACTCTAGACGATCTAGCCGATTCAAACTACTTCCAGTTCCGTTTCAAAGTCAATAGGCAAACAAAAGGAGCTTCCGTGGGATCAGAACTCTCCCCGGTGTTAGCAGAAGGAGTGTTGAGACATTTTGAAAATGTGCTCCTCAGCAGACAAGGGCCTACCCCAAGTCTTTGGCTAACATATGCCGACGATATATTTTTTTGTATGGAAGCATGGGAGAACAACACTGCAAAATTTCATAACCGAGCTGAACTCCTCCCAACAAGACTTAAAGTTCACAGTCGAATATGAAGTAAACCGCTGACTCTCACATGTCCAATTATGCCAAGTTCCGTGGGACCCATGTCACACAAGTATGCAGTTTTTCGTCACCACGCATATCGTGCCTACAGCCTGTCTAAGCAGACAGACATCAACGATGAAATAGTCAATCTGAAGAACCTTGCTTTAGCTGCAGGCTATGACGTAGAACATGTGAATGGAGTCATCCGTAAAACAAGATGCAAGGCAACGACAAATGTGACGCGCATCACGGTAAACCATGGAATGAAGTTCTCTGTGAATGGTACGTGTACATACCGAGGTTCCAGCAATTTTACTCATCTGTACATTGAACTCTTGTGCAGTACTCCTTCGATTAACTGTAACGACTCTCCCGAGGCTTCGAAGTCCTCTATCACCGATTTTCTTTGGTCTGCCGGTACATTTTGCTGTTTCACGCACGCTATGTGCCTTCCATTTATTCAGTACAACGAAAACAATTGCCTTGGGTATGTTTAAACGCCTTTCGGCTTTTTTTATGGACAACCCACTTATATAACACCCATCAATCTTTCCTTTCTCAAAGTCAGTTCTCTCCCGCAGGCTTGTTTTTATACCGTTTACAGATGTACCTCGCATTTAACAACGCAGCGGATCCGTTGATTTGCTTTTTAAGGGGTTTCCATAGACTTTTGTTAGTATAGGGTATATTACGCAGTGGAAGTACACACCCTGTAAGTTTAACTCCATAGTCAGGTTAGCCCTGCCCCGAGTATAGTTATCACACAACATGCATGCACATAAGGAGTGATGCGACGGTAATCAGTAAGAGTCGGACGCAATATAGGTAACACGAAGGACCAAAGCGCATTTGATCGTGGGCAAATTGTCGAGGCCTGACAAATGGGTCACTCCATCACGGAAGTCGAGCAAGCACTGGGATTTTCATGAGTGCACCATGAGTACATCGAATCCGGTAAAACCATCAATGCAAGAGACAACTGCCGTGGACAACAGCGTGTGGATGAGCGGGGTCATCGTCGGCTAGCTCGCATTGTAATAAGGGATAGACGGGCCACAGTGCAAGAAATCACTCGACAATTTAACGCTGGTGCACAAAAACGTGTAAGCAACCACACCATCCAGAACCATCTCCTCGCTATGGGGTTCAGAAGCTATCGTCCCACGAGGGTACCGCTGCCGACCGCACATCACAGGGTACAAAGACTAGCACGGGCGCGGGAACATCGCCACTGGACCCTAGACATGTGGGAAAATGCTGCCTGGACTGATGAGTCGAGATTCACGTTGGTACGTGCGGATGGCCGGATACGAGTACGGCGCAAACCACATGAAGCGATGGATCCTTCTTGCCAGCAGAGTACTCTTCAAGCTGGCGGGGATGGCATTCTCGTCTGGGGACTGTTTACGTGGACTGAAATGGGATGACTGGTACGTGTAACATCATCCCTCACAGGTCAACGTTCCCGGGATATCCTGGACGACCATTTGCTCCCGTTTGTGCGTCTTCAACATCCCACGGGGGACCTCATCCTGCAACAAGAGAATGCAGCTCCCGAATTGTATCCGAATGGTTGGATGAACACTACCGACGTGACCTCGCTTACTTGGCCAGCTTGGTCACCTGACCTCAGCACATTTAGGATGCCATCGAGAGAGATGACCCCCTCCATCAAATCTTCGTGAAATGTGGGAGCTTGTTCAGGGGTCGTGGATCCGTATGGCTTCCCAACGCTTCCGGTGTCTTGTCGAGTCCATGCCGAGACGAATCGCCGCCGTCATCAGGGCGAAAGGTGGTGCTACACGTTTCTAGACAGGTATCTCTAATTCAATTGCTCTTCAATTTATACGACAGCAACAAATAAACAAGAAAAATGACGCCCGAGTGTTTGGTTGCTGTGTGCAGGCTTTTTGAAATTTTTCTGACGTGAATTAAATTCAAGAAAATTTATCAGTTAATTTAACCGGTAAGAAAAACATCAATCGGATTTCTACATTCGATAAACATCCAGAAAGAGAAACAGCTACTTTCTTCTAGAAGCGGCTAAAAGTGTATTACGAAAATTAACAAATGGCACACATAAAGTTTATCATAAAATGAGGAGGAAAACAGATTTTAAAATCGAACAGTAAAAAGGAAGGAATGTAGAAGGAAAGATCATACAAATCTACATCTGCAAGCGGAAGAATTTTGCATACTGGTGAAGTTGAAAATATGCGAAGGTGGTGTAAGCGTACTAACGTTTTAACTAAATTTTTGGGTTCTCAAAAAATCCGCATCAAAATTTTTTTCTTCATGGAAAAGATTAAAAATACTTGCCATTTTAACCGAAAATTCGGTGTTATCTTTCTTGTTATCTAATACAATGATTTCTGATTTCTGTCTCAATCTTCACGGATTTTACTCCTGCTTTTTTTTTTTTTTTCATTCCTGTTTTGTTATTCAACTGGGGCTGCCTCTTCTCTTTGTACAGAGGACTCTCACACATTTTTATAACGCTTTTGATGAGAAATTACAGAATATAAAACAAGTTCAAACAATTGAAACTGGTAACAGCGTGTTACATAAACGCGAAAGAAACATCTGCTGATTTTAAACATCTTCTGCTGAGAAAATGGCGCACGTAAACCTGCTGTAGATAGAACGATATGTTTTTGCTCTTTACGAAGAGAAATATTCATATTATGTAATAAAAGAACGCTGTGAAAATCATGGAATTAGCATTTCCAAATGCAAAATAAGCAATATTAATAATAGTGGGAAACATCCTCAAACATTTTAACAGGAAAAAGAACACCAAACGAATTTTCATAGAAAGTACGGACTTTTACGACTATTTCAAAAATAAGGACTTTGTTCATAAAAGAAAATCCACAAACCCAAAGAACAATCGCTAAGTCGTTAAAAATCTCTGTATCAACTTGAACAATGTAATAAACAAAGATTTTCATCTAAAAAAAAACAAAAAAAAACAAAAAAAAAAAGAACGTAGTGTTCATCACCTTAAGCCCGTGGCTGAGCGCAGAACACGGTGTACACATGTTTATGAAAATCACTTAGCCGGAGACAGATGGAAATTTATTGTGATTATTAATGAAGCATGGATCTTTTCCTTAGGCAAGTGGCTGAGCGCAGAACACGGTGTAGACGTGTTTATGAAGATCACTTAGCCAGAGACAGATGAAAATGTATTGTAACTATTGATGAAGCATGGATCTACCTAAATGACTGTAATAAAAGTAACGCCAATTTAAATGGCGGAAAAACGAGTAAAGTAAAAAAAAAATGCAAAACGTTAGTTCATCATCATTGTCAACCATTATCAATTCACTGCTAGTCGAAGGTCTCTCCAAGTTTTCTCCACAACGATCTGTCTTGTGCCAGTCTCCTCCATGTCATTCCAGCATACTTTCGAATTTCATCCACCCATCTCCCATGTGGTCTTCTTCTGGGTCTTTTCCTGTCTCCTGGAATCCAATCTAAAATTTGGGTTGTCCATCGATGGTCTGTCCTTCTGGCAGTATGTCCAGCCCATTGCCATTTCAGGGATTTAACTCTGATCATGATGTCTTCCACTCTTGTCATTTTTCGGATCCACGAGTTCCTCTTCTTATCTCTCCTGATTACACCAAGCATGCACCTCTCCATGCTGCTTTGAGTGGTCTGCAGCCTTTGTATGTCTCTTTTAGTTAAGGTCAACGCACCATACGTAAGTACTGGAAGGATACATTGATCAAACACTTTTCTTTTAAGACATAATGGCATATTGCTCTTGAAAATTATGTTGTGTCTTCCAAAAGCTCTCCAGGCAAGTTTTGTACGCCGATTAACTTCTTCATCAATGTGACCCTCACTTGATATCTGCTGTCCAAAATAAAAGTTGCCGCCTCGGTGGCGCAGTGGTCTAAGCGATGGCCTCTGATCATTCGTCCGTAAGAGGTCCGGGTTCGAATCCCGGTGAGGCATGGATGTTGTGTTTGTCTTACGGCACTGGCTCTCTCCCTTCCCTGGAACCAGTGACCCTAAATTAGGGACGAGCGACTGCTTACAGCCCATTGAGTTGCTCATGGTGGTCGTTAAACCTCAATAAAAAAAAAAAAAAAAAAAAAAAAAAATAAAAGTTATGGAACAATAAATGTTGAGCTTGAATCAGCGCTCATGGAGGCACTTTAAAACCAGTTCACAATAGCTAATGATGATTGGTGAGGGCGTGGCTATAAACCCCTCCCCCAAACCACTCTTCTACCAATCATAAAGCGCAGTTCATGCGTCACTTTTGTCACCCATCCTCCTTTCCAGAAAAATCGTGTGTTAGAATTACATTTTTAGCCAAACTGTTTGATCAGTTCAGTTTTGTTTTTTATTAGGGATATTAACGACCACCGTGATCAAATGATCCTATGTAGAGGATTTTCTGACCCCAGGTCTTAAACGTGGGAGTGTCTGACCCCAGGTCTTAAACAACCCTTAGATAGAAATAGAAAGCTAGGAGATTTGGGCTAGAGTGCCCGATAGGAAAGTGACACGGAAGCGAGGTAGAAATGGGGAGGAAGGCGCCCTTATTTATTACCGGGGGGGGGGAGTACTCGGGATCTGACGGCTTAACGTGCCCATCCGACTCACTGCGGGTATTTAGTTGTTCAAATGTTCGTACCCGCCCAGGATCGAACCTGAGGTTATCTCCATGGCAGTCACGAACGAGCGTTTACCACTAGACCAATTTAAATGCACTTAGACAGGAGCTTGAGGTTCTAAAGAAAGCTATTACGATCAAAAAGTGGTGGATACCCTTGCGTATTGCGTCGTACGCAGCTGCATTAAAAGCTACGTCTCTTAGCATGATGTTCACGTTATTTTGTCCAACCCGTGCTTATGGAATGCAGAATTTAACGGATGTTCTATTTTATTCTCTTGTGACTCACTTATTCGCTCTTTTGCGTAGAAGAATCTATCTCACGACGTAATTTTGACTGGATATGTTGTTTTGTTAATTTTTTTTATAACGCTTTTGTTTTTTGTTTTTTGTTACATTGTCTGTTAGTATTCTACGTGTTATGAAACGCAGTCTTTCCCGGAGCCCACTTTCTTTTCCATGAGCATTCCCTTGACATTTCTTCTCCCCATGCAACAAGTGCATTTTACCAATGAAAACTTTCCTTTTATTTTTTTTCTGTTTCTTCCATTATCTTTAAAAGGATATTCTCTCTGGAGAAAATTCATATAAAAAAATACAAAGAAAGAATGCGGAGTGGTACAGCGTAAATCGGAATTTAAATTGAACTGATTTTTCGAATTTTCAGTTTCCTTGAGTAACGGGTTAAGGTTGCTCTAGATTTCGTGATCGGCTATAAATATACTGCAATAATTATATACACTAGTTTGTGAGAATTGCACCTCAAGCCAAGAAATCATAAGAATCGCGCCATTCTAATGAAATTTATAAGAGACTAGCTAAATACCCGTTACGTGATGATATTAAAATACAGCTAAAATGCAGATGACATACACTGGCGTGCAAAAAATAAGGACGAGACGGTTTTTCGAATGTAACGAAGTGCAGAAGTGTTCCACATCGACTCAAATCACACCATAAGATCCCCAAGATGTAAGAATAGGGGACAAGTGAGCAAAACCTCCAAACAAGGAATCCAAAGAATACAAAGGCACTTTATTGAAAAGGTAGTTTCGAGCACAACTACACAGAAGACACAAACGTCCATGTGACAGGCGGCTGCCAAGAAAAATCCAGTCTTTAGTAGGGGATATGATTACCCCTGACTGCGTTGCAGGATTTACAACGTCTATCTATGCTGAGGACGAGGTTGTCAAGGAGCTGTTGTGGCATCGCGGCCCATTCCTTTTGTAGCGCCAATCGCAGCTGCGGAATCGTTGCTAGCGGCTGTTGACGTGCTGCCAAGCGTCTCCCGAGAAGGTCCCACACGTGTTCGATTGGATGTAGCTCCGGGGAACTTGTGGGCCAATCCATGCGTTGAATATCTTTGCTTTCCAACAGCTCTGCGACAGCCACTGTACGATGAAGTGTAGCATTGTCGTCCATGAACAGAAACTCAGGACCCACAGCACCTCTAAACAGACGCACGTGAGGGAGGAGAACCACGGTACAATAGCGGACACCAGTGACTAAACCTTCTTGGAAGATGTGGAGGTCAGTACGGCTACCAAGCATGATACCGCCCCAAACGAGAACTCCACCACCTCCAAACCGGTCCATTTCGATGTTTTTGGAGGTGTGATTGCGTGTTCTTTTCTTTCTCTAGATGTGTATACGTCCAGAACCGCAACGCCGCCATGGTTGCTCGTGGACGACCACGCTAAACTCTCGGACAGCTGTTCCTGTCGTTTGAAATGCTCTCCAAGCTCGTGAAACGATGCTGTGAGCAATCCCGAACCCCTCTGCCACACTAGTCACACTTCGACCTTCTTCCAACTTCTGAATGACGCGACCGCGTGTAAAGTCATCCAGATATCGTCTACTGGATTGCCTGTTGCACATATCACACGGTGTCAGCAACTCGACGTCGTTCAAACCGATGTACACCGTGCAATAGCTTCCACCGAATTGCTGAGCAGTGTATATTGTGTATATTATATGTAGGAGATTTTAGGGAGGGAGTGTTTGACCCCAGGTCTTAAACAACCTTTAGAAATGCGAAACTAGGAGATTTGGGCTAGAGTGCCCGATAGGAAAGTGACACGGAAGTGAGGTAGAAATGGGAAGGAAGACGCTCTTATTTATTACAGGGGGGCAGTACCCGGGGTCCGACGGCTTAACGTGCCCATCCGAAGCACGGCGGATATTTAGTGGTTCGAACGTTCGTACCTGCCTGGGATCGAACCCGAGGTCTTCGCCGTGGCAGTCACTAACGTTGACCACTAGGCCGCAAGTGTGCTTTATACCCTTACGACACTCCCCCACCCCTACGTCATGCTGCATATATGCGCATGCCCTACCGTACCGGACCCTAGTCTATCTCCTGAGAGGTCTTTCGGTCCGTTCTGCCTGCTCGTTCTGCTGTTATGCTAATTTCTCCTCTTCGTCCTTAATTTTTACACACCAGTGTATATAATACACATTTGAAATTTCCATACACTGCATACTTCTTCGCTCTTTTTTTAAAAAAAAAGGCCGGACTTATTCAACCAGTCGACACATAAGCAATTTCGTTCATAATTGTAAATTTAAAATTTAAAGCCTACACGAAACAAATCGAAATACGTCGTTAGTCTTGACTTTCATCGTTAAAATATTAATAGACAACAGAACAAAATTCGTTGTTATTTTCAGCATAAATTTAAAAAGAGCCTTGTTTATAAACAATTCCGTTGGAAACTGTACATTTAAAAGCTTGCAAGTCAGATGTTTTTGGAAGCGTGGGCAAATTGTGTTGCCATCGCTACTATCTCAAGGGGGAAACTATTTTTTTTTTTTTAATTTCAATTACAATGAAAATCTACCCGCGTGTTTGTTTTTATTGCAGTCACCTTACCACTTATATGACGTCACCGTTGCTTCGGAGAAAACGAATGTTGGTAATTTGATTTTGACTTTAAAAACCTTGACATTCGACATGCTAAACGATAGCATAAATGTCTAAATGCAAAGCATATTATGATATAGCGCCTTTTTTGTGATATTTTTATAAAAGGTTTATTCTTGTTAAATAAATTTAGAACAAATAAAAAAAAAACCTTGACATTCAATTTTTCAAACGATAATAAATGTTTAAATGCAAAGCATATTATGATACAGCGCTTTTTATGTGATTTTGTAGGTTTTTTGTTAAATCAATTCAGAACAAATAAATTTAGAACAAAATATATACTGAGCAGGTTAGCTCAAGTCATTCAAGCCGCCCCGGTGGCGCAGTGGTCTAAGCGATGGCCTCTGATCATTCATCCAGAAGGGGTCCGGGTTCGAATCCCGGTGAGGCATGGATGTTGTGTTTGTCTTACGGCACTAGCTCTGTCCCTTCCCTGGAACCAGTGACCCTAAATTAGGGACGGGCGACTGCTTATAGCCCATTGAGTTGCTCACGGTGGTCGTTAAACCTCCAATCAAAAAAAAAAAAAAGTCATTCAAAACTTAGGGGGCGTGGCTTCAGTTGTTGGGCAACAATGGCTCGATCATTGCAAAACGTCCTAGCGTTATCAAAGCTGGGTTATTTAGAAAACCCATTTCGACCCAGTTGAAGTTATCGTAGGAAACAATCCTTTCTTAGTGCGTCTCAATGTTGTAAAAGGAACATTCCTGATAAATAGGGAAGTTCTAAGTTCAGTAGTTTCTGAGATACGGCGATTAGTCCGTCAGGGAGATCTTTCAGTTTTATGTGTACAGATTCCTCATGTTAGAGTCGATAACTGGTGAAAAACTTCCAAATACGTGGAGACAATGTAAACAGACAAAGTCACCGTTCCTTCCAAGTTTTTCTTTATTGAACACACAGCAACCGAAAAAACTGTATTTTGACACCACTGGGAACGAACCCCAGATCTCTCCATAACTAGAAGAGTGCGTTCGCATTTCCCCTCCATAACTCCCTTCCTTCAATTCAGTGACCTTGTCTTGCACTTATCTCCTCCAAAGAAGAGGTTAACCACGTTCTGCTTCCTCACATTACCGGGGCAGTCTTAAGAGCGCCACAGATGGAAACGGGTCACGGATCAAAGGGTCGACAATTTCTTACGGGTCCAACGGGTCGGGTCAAGGTGTTCCTGACCCGATTTTGACCCGGCTTTATTCGCGCTTTATTTTTGAATTGTTGTGGAATTCTGTAGTCGATACTGGTGCCCACAAAGTGAATAACGATTTTCCATGCAAAAATATTGTCGTATCTTTCTTAAAGCAACGAAGATTTCCACCGAGTGACGTCAAACACACCGACACCATATCGTAAAAAGATACTTCCTTTGCGTTCATTTACACTGCGATTGTCCAGGGCAAGGTAGAGACAAACGCCATGTTACTTTTCACATCGCATCTTTTACATTGAGCATTCAGAGGTTTTCGATTGATGTGCTAACATCCCGTTCCCATGACATGTCATGTCAAAATTAACTCCTTATTTGTTAATATGGATGAATACATAAAAGATGCGATGTGAAAAAAGATTAGAGTGTTATTACTTTGGATACACTTGCCAATATATGGAGAAAAATACAATATCGATATGATATCCTTAATGCAACCGAGGGAGCACAGCAAACATCTGAAATGAATATGCTCTGTGCTTAAAATGCGCTAATGATTGTAAAACCAATTTAAAATGTATTAATGATTGTAAAAAGCAATTCGAAGCGCGCTAGTGATTGTAAAAACCAATTTGAAATGCCCTAGTAATTGTAGAAACTAATTTGAAACACATTAACTATAAAAAGAAAAACAATTTGAAATGCAGTAATTATTGTAGAAACCAATCTGAAATGTGCTAATGGTGGGAAATTTGAAATGCACTAATGATTGTAAAACATCATTGGTGATTATAAAAACCAATTTGGAATGCACCAGTTATTGTAAATCAAATTTTCTTTATTGTGGCAAATAAAATTAAATAAAATAAAAATAAATAAATAAAAATTTATTATGAAGGACGTCGAGGCCAACAAATACGTGCTTGATCAAAACCACAAGGGGAAGAGTAAATGCTGGAAATTGTTTCGTCTCATTAAGGAACCGGTGGATAATTCTGTGTTGTTTGGTCTTGCTTGTTGCTCAAATTGTGGAAAGTGTATAATTACAAAGAAAGATGTCGACATTGTAATAAGAGATTATGGAGCCTAAAATCTAACGGACCATATGAAAGTATGTGCACCTCTATCAAAGCGCGGAAAGAATGAACAATCGGGATATATTAAAAAAAAATACATTTGTGAAATCGTAAATAATGATTCCCATTTGTAATTAACTCACGGTCACGGCCATAGTCAGCCATTACTTCTGGATTACTCAAAATAGTGGAACTAAAAATGGCACTAAAATTTAGTAAGTAACCTAATTTTATTATTAAACAAGGATTTCAGTTATTGAATATATCAATCAGTTATTGGGATGAATATATATAATACTTTTTTTGATGTTCGAATTTATAGTTCAAAGCAGATTTGCCCGGATCAGTTACGGGTCCGGGTCTAAAAATTTTGACCTGTTTCCAGCTACGAAGCGCGCTATGTAGTGTAAGTTTAGATTTCAATTTTCCGTGTTGTAATCCTCTATTTAGTAGCGCAAACAAAAAGCAGAGCAATTACTAATAACCTCTCTCAGTGAATTAGTATCAATCTCTTCATTCGGTCCTCGTTATACACTATCTACCAACAAGTAATTGGACACCTGTGATAGCAAAGTAAAACGAAGTTTATTCACCTTCAATAGTTGGTGGAGCCTCCACGAGCGGCGATTACAGCTGCGACCCTCCGGGGCATACTCTCAACCAGGCGTTGTACGACGGCTAGCGGTGTTTTCTTCCACTCGGCTTGGAGAAGACAGGTCAGTTCCTTCACCGATTTCGGGCGGTGGGGGCACCCCTTAAGTCGACGCTCTAACTCGTCCCAGAGGTGCTCGATAGGGTTAAGGTCCGGGCTCTGCGCAGGCCAGTTCATTCGGTTAACCCCATTTTCACCATACCAAGCCATGGTGGACCTTGCAACATGACACGTGGCATTGTCATACTGAAAGTAACATGGGTCCACCCCGTAAAACTGCCACAACGTAGGAAGCGCATAGTCATCCAAAATGGTGCAGTAGGTCTCGGCGTTGAGTCTACCAGGAATTGCGAACAAGGGTCCCGTGCCATACCAGGAGAAACACCCCCATAGCATCATTCCACCGCCGCCAAACTCCACAGTTGGCACAATACATTCCGGCAGGAGATGTTCTCTAGGCAGACGCCAAATCCAGTCCCTGCCATCCGAACGGTAGAGGGTGAACCTTGATTCGTCTCTCCAGAGAACCTGTTTCCACTGTTCAACGGCCCACTGTCGACGTTCTTTGCACCACGTTAGCCGAGCAGCGCTATTGGACTTGGTGATCAAAGGCTTGTGGGAGGCAGCCCGTCCATGATAACCGAGCAGATGGGCTTCCTTACGGATGGTATTCATCGAAAGAACACTCCCGGATGCCTGTTGAAACACTCTCGCGGATGCGGCCTATCGATTTGATGCGGTTCTTACGAATTCCTCTGGCGAGCAGCTGTCGGTTTCTAACTCCCAGTTTTTTGGGTCTACCGGGTCGGGGCACATTCCGACAGTCACCTCTGATCTTCCACTTGCCAATCACGCAGGCCACTGTCGATTTTGGGTTCTTCAACTAGCTGGATATGTCTCGTATGGATCGGCCATTTCTGTGATACCCGACGATTACACATTTCTCGAAATCAGAGAGCTCCGAACTGCGTGGCATCTTGCATGCGACTGGTTGCGTTGTGGTTTCCCACTCGATATTTAACGGCGGCTGCCGTGACGTGTATGAGGACCGCAGATATCGTCGATTGTATAGGTGTGCAATTACTTGTTGATAGATAGTGTAGTAACATGAAACAAAAGTGCTTCAACTAAGAATTTGGAAAAGTGGAGAACTGAAATATCATGGCCCTGCCTGCGAAATCTATTTTGAAAACCTTCTTAAGGAGAAGTAGACTACGCACTTTTCGGTCGGAACTGCTGCACGAAGAAAAAGACGAACCCCATTATTACACGGCGAATTCCAGACTGTAATATAAAGTTTAAAAAATTAAAAAATGGCACTTGTTGAAGCAAGTGGGCAGGGTAGCACAAACAATTTCATGGTGAGCCGTACCCCACCGTCATCACTTACCGACGCTCCTGCCCCTTTGCGACCAGGGTTCCGACACCACTGGGTCTATAAAATGAAGCAATGCCGGCAGCGGAGCCGACTTCACGAAACTATTGGGGGGGGGGGCGGGTAAAAAGTTAAAAGATCAGGTATAGGCGGGGGACGTTACTTTCATCGTCAAGCGAAGCGGGAAATAAAACAAGTTAGTAAAATCATGCAATGCATTGATTATGATACGCTTTCCAACATACCAGAAATCATTACTCAAGTTATGAGGATAATTGCTGTGAAATAATTCTGTGCTCTGACCTTTGACCCCATTTCATTGATATTCAACAGAGTTAGTTCAGTATACCTCCGGAACAACATACTAAAGTGTTGTCGCAATCGAAGCATTTGCAGTCATGTTATGAAGATAATAGCAGTGGAATAAATCTCGCTCCTTTGTCCTGACCTTTGACTCCATTGTTATGATATTCTACAGAACTGGTTCAGTGCATCTTAGGGACAAGGTGATAACGTTTTGTCGCAATCGAAGCAGTTTTAAGTAAGTTATGACGCATAACAACAACGGAATGGATCCTGCTGCTATGTCTTGACCTTTTACCCCATTTCATCCATGATTATTAGGTTTCGTCCCGAGGTAGTCTCCTACAACATACTAAAATTTCATCGAAATTGAACCATTTTTACGCGAGTTATCCAGCGGAGAGACGGACGGACAAAGCTGAAGAATATATGCTTCTTCAACCTACGGTTGGAAAGCGTAAAAAAGGGGACAAAAAGATAAACTATGGTATTCGATTTATATTTTAAAAGGCAAATGTAATTGCTTATCAGCCAATGAACAAGAAAACCGAAATATTCTTTTGCTGAATATTAATATTTTTAAAAATAAAATTTAGTCTGTCATTTTACTGAGGGTGAGTCCAAAGTTTTGCAATATTTGGATGTCTTCATACGAACCTTTACGACGAAAGCTGACAAGCATTCAAAGTATAGGCCATCGTGTTGCACCGTCTTTAGCCATCTGTCTGCCAGTTCTTCGATTCTACAGAGGGTGAGTCGAAAGTTTGGCAATATTTGGATGTCTTCATACGAACATTTACGACGAAAGCTGACAAGCATTCAAAGTATAGGTCATCGTGTTGCACCGTCTTTAGCCATCTGTCTGCCAGTTCTTCGATTCTACAGAGGGTGAGTCGAAAGTTTTGCAATATTTGGATCACTTTATGTCTTCATACGAACCTTTACGACGAAAGCTGACTAGCATTCAAAGTATAGGCCATCGTGTTGCACCGTCTTTAGCCATCTGTCTGCCAGTTTTTCGATTCTACAGAGGATGAGTCGAAAGTTTTGCATTATTTGGATCACTTTATGTCTTCATACGTCCCTTTACGACGAAAGCTGACTAGCATTCAAAGTATAGGCCATCGTGTTGCACCGTCTTTAGCCATCTGTATGCCAGTTCTACGATTCTACAGAGGGTGAGTCGAAAGTTTTGCAATATTTGGATCACTTTATGTCTTCATACGAACCTTTACGACGAAAGCTGACTAGCATTCAAAGTATAGGCCATCCTGTTGCACCGTCTTCAGCCATATGTCTGCCAGTTCTTCGATTCTACAGAGGGTGAGTCGAAATTTTGCAATATTTGGATGTCTTCATACGAACCTTTACGACGAAAGCTGACTAGCATTCAAAGTATATGCCATCGTGTTGCACCGTCTTCAGCCATCTGTATGCCAGTTCTACGATTCTACAGAGGGTGAGTCGAAAGTTTTGCATTATTTGGATCACTTTATGTCTTCATACGAACCTTTACGACGAAAGCTGACTAGCATTCAAAGTATAGGCCATCGTGTTGCATCGTCTTTAGCCATCTGTCTGCCAGTTCTTCGATTCTACAGAGGATGAGTCGAAAGTTTTGCGTTATTTGGATCGCTTTATGTCTTCATACGAACCTTTACGACGAAAGCTGACTAGCATTCAAAGTGTAGGCCATCGTGTTGCACCGTCTTCAGCCATCTGTCTGCCAGTTCTTCGATTCTACAGAGGAGGAGTCGAAAGTTTTGCATTATTTGGATCACTTTATGTCTTCATACGAACCTTTACGACGAAAGCTGACTAGCATTCAAAGTATAGGCCATCGTGTTGCATCGTCTTTAGCCATCTGTCTGCCAGTTCTTCGATTCTACAGAGGATGAGTCGAAAGTTTTGCGTTATTTGGATCGCTTTATGTCTTCATACGAACCTTTACGACGAAAGCTGACTAGCATTCAAAGTGTAGGCCATCGTGTTGCATCGTCTTTAGCCATCTGTCTGCCAGTTCTTCGATTCTACAGAGGGTGAGTCGAAAGTTTTGCAATATTTGGATATCTTCATACGAACCTTTACGACGAAAGCTGACAAGCATTAAAAGTATAGGCCATCGTGTTGCACCGTCTTTAGACATCTGTCTGCCAGTTCTTCGATTCCGCGGCTACTAGTTCTTGTGCTTCGAGGAAAAGATCTTCTTCACCGCAGGTACCACCTCCTCCTGGTTGTTGAATTTCCGCCCGCAAAGGAAATGGGAAATGGACCGGAACAAGTAATAATCCGACGGGGCAAGGACCGGACTATATGCTGTGTGTGGCATCAGTTCGATGCCCTCAATTTCCTGGAGTTTTGCCCAGGTAGTTCAAGCTGTATGAGACCGAGCGTTTTCCTACTATAGGAGAGCAAACTTTCTGTTCAGCAGTACTGGGTGCTTCTCCTCCAAAATGCCATACATCCGGTCCAGCTGTTCAAAGTAGAGTTTGGCGTTGATGGTCCGACCGTCTGGAACAGATTCGTAATGGATTGTCCCCTCGAAATTCCACCAGACGCAGAGCATCACGTTGTGCTCGATACGCCCACGTTTGGCAACAGGTTCAGGAGGCTCATCCGGGCTCAAACACTGCTGCTGTATGTTAGGAGTACGTAAATAGACCCACCTTTCATCGCACGTAACAATTATTTTGATGAAACGTACATCGCGCGGGTTTTAGAGGAGTTTCGTGCACATTTCCACTCGGAGGTTTGCTTAAGCTGGCGTCAGTTCGTGAGGGACAATGCGGCTGCTCCTGTAGACATTGCCGAGGTCCTGAAGGTGACGAACCACGGTGGTCTGTGATATGCTCAGCTCGCCTGATAATCTCCGAGTGCTGATCGTCGGATTTGCTTCAACGGCCTGGCGCACGGCCTCCGAATCCACGGTTCGCGGCCAACCTGACCTTGGCTGATCGTAGAGCTTTCTGTCACTTGAGCGAAATTTCTTTAACAATTTGGTTGCGGTGGTGTGGTCCGCAGAACCTTCTCGTTTAGCATGTCAAATGTTTCGTGTTGCTTGAGCAGCGTTATGGCCGAGTTCAAACTCGGAGAGCAAAAGTTCCCTAATTAGCCGATTGTGGCTGTTCATCTTTTAGGCGTCACAACCACAGACGGAAGGACGACATGCAATGCTGTTCACAGCAACGACTACCACTTTATATCCCTTTCGACTGACTGCAGTGTGCGACTTGAACTAGTTTAAACACGTGACATACTCACCGCAGCACATGCGTTTATGCAAATATTGCAAAACGTTCGACTCCCCCTCCGTATAAAAGTATCCAGAAAGATAATATGTTTTCAAGAGCCGCGGATGGCTTAGTGGTTAGTGTTTCAGACTGTCGATGCTGGGTCCCCAGGTTCAAGCCTGGGCTGATCTTTCAGAGATGGTGTGATTTACTAACAATCGCTGAATATCCGCCGTGCATCGGACGAGCACGTAAAGTGACGGCCCCCAGGCTGGACCCACTGGTTAAATGGGTATCCTTTCCTATGTCCCCCCTGAAATTCTCTCACCCATCTATGTGCAATATCGTACTTGTACGGTGGCGCCATCTACTGTACTCTAATCTCACTACAAACTGTTCTGTCAAAAGTCGCTAGACTTGCTCTCATTCCTTCCGTTTCTGTGTCCTGCCCAAAAGGCGATCTCGCTGTAGGTGGCTGGGACCTAAACTCTACTCCATGTGGACGGAAGTCCTACATAAAAATGACAAATCCTGCATCCTCACAGCGGCGTTATTATTATATGTTTTCAAATGTTTGTAAAAGAAATGATAAATGATGATAATTGCCAAAATAAATAGATAAATACACTGCTGGCCAGCCAAAATGCAACACCAAGAATGACACGAGAGAGCAAAACCAGATTTACTGGACACATAACAACAGATACAAAGATGAAACAATTGAGCATACAGGCCCGTGCGACTTGCGGAACACGCAAACATCAATAGTTCGCGTGACCCCCATGGCTGGTAATAACGGCCGCTACACGCCGCGGCATCGAACGAAAGAGGCTTTGGACGTGGGCTTGGGCTATGTCGGTCCAGGCTGCTTCCACACGTTGCCACAGTTCATCAGGCGTAGCCGCGGGTGGTGCTTGCCGGGCCACTCCGTTGCCGATCAGAGCCCAGACGTGTTCGATGGACGGCATATCGAGAGAACAGGCGGGCCACGGCAGCAGTGACACCTGGTGGGCCGTGAAGAAATGTTGCACGATGCGTGCCATGTGCGGCCGGGCATTTTCCTGTTGAAACGTGGCCGGTGGTAGGTCCTACAGGTTAGGGACGACTACAGTCTCCAAAACGTCGGAGATGTAGCGATGGCTGTTGAGTGTACCTGCGATGCGTACCAGAGGGGGCGCAGGTGTCATACGTAATTGCGGCGCAGACCATAACGCCAGGCGTCATACAATCTCTCGCCGCGGTACCGCCACACGCAGATCCGGCCATCGTGGTGTTGCAGGCGGAAGTGGGATTCGTCGTAGAAAACAATGTCCTGCCATTCCGTAGTCCAGGTGCGGCGTTCAACGGCCCACTGCCGCTGCACTCGCCGGTGGTGTGACGTCAATGTTAATCAGAGCAATGGGTGCCGTGCTACAAGTCCCCGCTCCTGCAGACGACGTCAAACGGTACGTGCTGACACAGGTTGTTGCGCAACACACCCTAATTCATGCGCTAACGTTTGTGTTGTGGCGGTGCGAGCCGTCAATGCCGGCAGCACAACATGCCGGTTCTCTCGTTCGGTTGTGTGCTGCGGCTGCGGCAATCGCTCACGTCGGTCCGTCCGCCTCTCCTGCATCCACCGAATCCATACTCGCCTCACTGTGGCTGGATGT
Source organism: Macrothele yani (assembly GCA_039090855.1). Taxonomy (NCBI): domain Eukaryota; kingdom Metazoa; phylum Arthropoda; class Arachnida; order Araneae; family Macrothelidae; genus Macrothele; species Macrothele yani. The sequence goes on along the minus strand of CM076999.1, from coordinate 13,437,269 downwards.
CGTCCCACACGGGCGCCGATGTCTCGGTACGATGAACCGCTGTCGCGATAAGCCATTATTCGTCCTCTGTCGAACTCCGAAACGTGCTGGAACAACTGCCGTATTCTGCGACGAGGCATCAGGAAGCTTCCCACTCACAGGTCCGGCAGCACAACACACTTCCACTACATATACCCTGCCCTCTGTGCACCCTTCTTATAGTGCTTCTCGGTGGCGTGCCGGGCGCACAAGATTTGCATATTCCCTGCAATGCTAATCGTTCGCATGTCCTCTCGCGGGCGACGCATGCTGCGAATTTCAGGCCAATCGGATGCTTCCTTCTTGGTGTTGCATTTTGGGTGGCTAGTAGTGTAAAAGCGCTAGAGAGTATAGGTTTATTATTTATTTATTTTATTTTTGAGAAATAATTAAAACATTTATCACATATCACGAGAACGTGTCAAACGCAAAACGGGGCTGGAAATGATGTTTGTTAACAAATGAGCAACGCTATATATGTGAAGGAGGTTTTATTTATTTTATTACTGGGTAGGTGCGAATGAAATGTCCAGCGCGAACGAACAGTTGAGACAGGCCCCCACCGCAGCGGAATGGAACCACCCACAGGTGTTGCAGGTATTACGTCACAGAGTTACTATTGGGTAGGTGCGAATGAAATGTCCAGCGCGAACGAACAGTTGAGACAGGCCCCCACCTCAGCGGAATGGAACCACCCACAGGTGTTGCAGGTATTACGTCACAGAGTTACTATTGGGTTGGTGCGAATGAAATGTCCAGCGCGAACGAACAGTTGAGACAGGCCCCCACCTCAGCGGAATGGAACCACCCACAGGTGTTGCAGGTATTACGTTACAGAATTACTATTGGGTAGGTGCGAATAAAATGTCCAGCGCGAACGAACAGTTGAGACAGGCCCCCACCTCAGCGAAATGGAACCACCCACAGGTGTTGCAGGTACTACGTCACAGAGTTACTATTGGGTTGGTGCGAATGAAATGTCCAGTGCGAACGAGCAGTTGAGACAGGCCCCCACCTCAGCGGAATGCAACCACCCACAGGTGTTGCAGGTATTACGTCACAGAGTTACTATTGGGTTGGGGCGAATGAAATGTCCAGCGCGAACGAACAGTTGAGACAGGCCCCCACCTCAGCGAAATGGAACCACCCACAGGTGTTGCAGGTATTACGTCACAGAGTTACTATTGGGTTGGTGCGAATGAAATGTCCAGCGCGAACGAACAGTTGAGACAGGCCCCCACCGCAGCGGAATGGAACCACCCACAGGTGTTGCAGGTATTACGTCACAGAGTTACTATTGGGTTGGTGCGAATGAAATGTCCAGCGCGAACGAACAGTTGAGACAGGCCCCCACCTCAGCGGAATGGAACCACCCACAGGTGTTGCAGGTATTACGTCACAGAGTTACTATTGGGTAGGTGCGAATGAAATGTCCAGCGCGAACGAACAGTTGAGACAGGCCCCCACCTCAGCGGAATGGAACCACCCACAGGTGTTGCAGGTATTACGTCACAGAGTTACTATTGGGTTGGTGCGAATGAAATGTCCAGCGCGAACGAACAGTTGAGACAGGCCCCCACCTCAGCGGAATGGAACCACCCACAGGTGTTGCAGGTATTACGTCCCAGAGTTATTATTGGGTTGGTGCGAATCAAATGTCCAGCGCGAACGAACAGTTGAGACAGGCCCCCACCTCAGCGAAATGGAACCACCCACAGGTGTTGCAGGTATTACGTCACAGAGTTACTATTGGGTAGGTGCGAATGAAATGTCCAGCGCGAACGAACAGTTGAGACAGGCCCCCACCTCAGCGGAATGTAACCACCCACAAGTGTTGCAGGTATTACGTCACAGAGTTACTATAAATAGCTAGCACGTGTGTGAAGAACAAGGTACAGGCGTGGTTTGTTTGAACGTAATGTGGCTAGCAAGGGAAACATGCAGACGCAGGATTTGAGATCATCTTCCTGTATGAACTCAAACTGGGCCATTCTGCAGGAATTGCAGCTCGAAACGTTAACAAAGCCTTTGGGGAGAATACAGCCAACGAACGAACCATTCAGCGATGGTTTGTGAAGTTTCGAAGCGGAGATACGCACCTGCAAAACGAATCACGTGGTCACCGACTTGTTGCTGTTTTCTGACGATGTTCTGTTACGTGTGGTTGAAGCGGATCTCCTAAAAACGTGTGGCGTGAGATAGCGGCAGAGGTAGATGTCCACCACACGACAGTTGTTCGACGTCTGGCTGGGTAAGGTCAAAAACCTAGATACGTGACTGCCGCATGAGTTGACAACTGCCAACAAGACTTGGCGTTTGAAAATCTGCACGTCGCTGCTTGCCAGGAAGAAACAGGAACATCTACTGCATCGAATCGTCACCTGCGACGAGAAGTGTGTCCTTTATGATAACCAGAAACGATATGCACTATGCTTAAGCAAGGCACAGGACGGCATCCTAAGCTACACCACCAAGAAAACGGTGCTCCTTGTCTAGTGGTCTACAGCCGGGATAATTCATCGGAGTTTCTTGGCAAGAGGCCAAACCATCACTGCAGAACGTTATTGTTCTGGATTACACCAGATGCATCGGAAACTGCTGCAGAAACAACCGGCTTTGGTCAACAGACATGGTGTTCTTCTGCTCCAGGACAACGCTCGCACTCATGTCGCGCAACGAACGATGCTGACACTAAGTGCCTTGGGCTATGAAGCACTGCCTAATCCTGGCTATTACCGGGACTTGTCTCCGACAGACAATCATCTGTTTTGTCGCCTGGATAACTTCCTGTACGGGAAACAGTTCACGACAGACAACGAAGTTCAACGTTGCGGTTGATGACTTCTTTAGGTCCCAGCCACAGGACAGTGTTCGTTCCGGGATTATGGCCTCGCCGGACAGACGACAACTATGTGTCGAAGCCGTGGGGGATTATTTTGCCTGGGTATAAGTTGTTCTACTTTACTGTTCTCGCCGTCCACCTGTGCTGGTCCTTTGCCAAACATTTCGTTCGCACCAATCCAATATTTATTCATTTTTGGGAAATAAATCACTTTGACTTCATAAGGAGGAACTTGGTCTACTTTATAAAGAATAATACATTACTGTAAATGCATTTTCTGCAGTTAGTACACCACACGATTAGAGATGGGAACGGGTCACTGGGCAACAGGTAGACAATTTCTAGCGGGTCAAACGGGTCGGGTCAATGTGTTCCTGACCCGATTTCGACCCAGTTTTGTTTTATTTTTAAAACGCAACAAAAAAAAATTTTTTTAAAGAAAAATGTGAACTGTGTAATTTTGTGCTCGATACTGGCGCCACGGTCTCAAAAACGATTTGTCATGCAATATAAAGGAAAAATAACAGATACAATTAAAAACATGAGCACTTTCGAGGCAGCGGCTGCCTCATCCTCAAATGTAATGAATAAAGACACATTTGATTTACATATAATATAAATCATTGCATTGTGGGAAGCTTCGTAAGTTAATAGCCAATAGTAATCTACATGCGCCAAACTATTGCGTATACTGTTGGCCCAATGGTCTATGAAGAAAACATGGAAATATATTATAGAAATCAGATATGGTGTACGGTGGGTAAAACTTTCAATTAAGGTTTATATTACAATTTATAATTTACTGTTTTAATAAGCGACTTCCAAACATTATGTAACTCATAGGGGGCATGTTCATTACAACATTATACTCCGGAAGATTCAATATATACATGTTCTGCAATTAAAAGGTCACCAAGTTTACTAGGTGTGTTAGTTATTCTTACATCACTCCAGTCGGGATTAAGATCATTTTGGATAACAGATTGGGCAAGAGACTTTTTGACTTTCACAGATGCGTTTGAAAACGTGCGTAAGATAGTTAGGTTATGTCTTGCAAATGAAGGACAACAGTTTCAATAATTTCTGTGAGTAAATTATACTTCTCTATAATACATTTGTTTGATTTCCATATAACCTAAGATACCCATTGTGGAGAGGCTTTTTGAACGCACTGTATGAACAAAAGTCACCGGAAACATAGCAGAGAAACACAACGTAGCACTTATTGACATAAATTAGTAGGGTGTCCGTCCACATTTGCCTTTAATGCATGCACTGACCCTTCGAAACATGCTTTCGACATGGTTTTGGACCACAGGTATAGGTATGCACTTCCATTCATTACATAATTCTGCGCTAACTGTTGCTTAGTGGTAGGCCTTGGTTCCAAACTTCTTATGCGGCACTGCAATTCGTCCCATGGGTGCTCTATTTGATTAACATCGCGGCTTTGTGCTGGCTCGTCCACACACGATACGGAATTACACGCCGTTTGCTTTATGGCTAGGAGTATTATTCTGCTGGTACCAACAAGGCTCGGTTCCATTGTATTGCCACTGAGTTGGTAGGGCATTATTGTCCAGAATATCGAGGTAGACGTGCTGGTTAACAGGGTTGTCCACGATATCAAACCAGCTGGGACCATACCACGAAAAACATCCCCTCACCAGTACACTGCCAGCTCCAAACTTGACCGTAGGAACTGTACACTGTGGTAAATAGCGTTCCCCCGGCTGCCGCCATACCCACACACGGCCATCAGACTGATGGATGGTGTATCTGTATTCATTAGTCCATCGGACCCGTTTCCATTGATCTACGGTCCACGATAAATATTCTTTACACCTTGCTAAACGACGAGTAGCATTCCGAGTAGAGATGAAAGGCTTATGAGCAGCCGCACGACCACGGTAACCCATGGAATGATGTTCTCTGCGAATGGTACATGTACATACCGAAGTTCCAGCATTTTTACTCACCTGTACACTGAGGTCTTGTGCAGTACTCTGTCGATTAGCTGTAACGACTCTCCTGAGGCTTCGGCGTCTTCTATCACTGATTTTCTTTGGTCTGCCGGTACGTTTTGCTGCTTCAGGCACGCCATTTGTCTTCCACGTATTCAGTACGTCCAAAAGAGTTGACTTGGGTATGTTAAACTGTCTCTCGGGTTCTTTTATGGACAAACTACTAATATAACATCCAACAATCTTTCCTTTCTCAAAGTCAGTTCTCTCCCGCCGCCATATTATCACTCAACCTTACAGTGCGATTTGATCGCGATCAGCTGCAGGCTTGTTTTTATGCAGTTTGCAGCTGTACCGCGCGTCTTAGCAACACAGCGGATCCGTTCATTTGCTTTTGAAGGCTTGTGCGGGGACTTTCGTCAATATTGAGTATTTATTATGCATAGGTCAAAGCCGATTTGTCCGGGTCCAGTCATGTGACGTTCAGGTCCAAAATGTTTGACCCGTTTCCAACTCTGCACACGATACATTGTATAGCATGTGAAAACGTTTTTTCTCTATCAAAAGGTTTCAACTCACGGATTTGAAACATCACATAGATACACAAAAACAAAAACTGATTTTATTAAACAGGACAAAATATTTTGGCGAGCATTGCCACCCCTCTCACCCCCGCCCCCAGTAAAATTATTATGTCTCAAGATTCATTTTTACCCCTACAGTCGGTGCGTGTTAATGCCGATACTTTTTAAAAACTTAAAGTTTATATGACACGATTTCTTTTGTTCGACACTCTCACATCACAAATCTACTGAAACATATCATTGTGTATAATGACCAGTATTCTAACATTGGAAAATCGTACAACACTGACAGAATTACAGTTATTTAGCTTTAGATGTGATATCTATACAGCTCTTTAATTTCTCTCTCTGAGAGTCCGTGGTAAGTTTCAAATGTTCTCTTCGTAGGCAGCTTGACAGACTGCTTAAGGCGCTAGTAATAAAGCAAATTTGGAGGACCCATTGTGCTCATTGCCTTTCCTCATTGGACGGAATTCAGATGACAGACGGGAGCTCTTTAAATGTGAAGTTGCCTCTGGGGTGTTCTTCGCATATGCGACATAATGACTTCGGTAATCAATCACAAAACCACTCACGTGACAGTTACGTTACGTCCACTATGAAACTGTGTGTCACGGCTGCGCTCAGGAACTGAATAAACGAAAAAGATGCATGGATCAGCACGACTTACTGCACGGACCAGTTCTAAAAGCCAAGAAAGGAACTTTAAATAAAGACATGCACTATATTGACAAAAGTCACCGGACACCCCTTCAAAAGCAAATGAACGGACCCGCTGTTTTGTTAAAATGCGAGGTACAACTGCAAACGGTATAAAAACAAGCTTGCAGCTGATCGCGATCATATGAGCCGCGGATCGTTTAGTGGTTAGCGATTCAGACTATCGATGCAAGGTCCTCAGGTTCGAACCTGGGCTGATCTTTCAGAGATGGTGTGATTTACAAACAATCGCTGAATTTCGGACGAGCACGTTAAGTGACGGCCCCCAGGCTGGACACACTGGTTAAATAGGTATCCTTTCCTATGCCACCCCTGAAATTCTCTCACCCCTCTGTATGCAATATCGTACTACTACGGTGGCGCCATCTACTGTACTCTAATCTCACTACAAACTGTTCTGTCAAAGTAGCTAGACTTGCTCTCATTCCTTCCGTTTCTGTGTCCGGCCCAAAAGGCGATCTCGCTGTAGGTGGCTGGGACCTAAACTCTACTCACTGTGGATGAAAGTCCTACAAGAAAATGACAAATACTGTGGATACCGCTATCATATCGCTCTGTGAGGTTGAGTGAAAATGTCGTAGCGTGAGAGAACTGACTTTGAGAAAGGAAAGATTGTTGGGTGTTATATTAGTGGGTTGTCCATAAGAGACACCGAGAGGCGTTTAAACATACCAAAGTCAACTGTTTTGGATGCGTTGAATAAGTGGAAGACACATGGCGTGCCTGAAGCAGCAAAACGTACCGGCAGACCAAAGAAAATCAGTGATAGAGAACGGCGAAGCCTCAGGAGAGTCATTAAAGCTAATCGACGGAGTACTGCACAAGACTTCAGTGTACACGTGAGTAAAAATGCTGAAACCTCGGTATGTACATGTACCATTCGTAGAGAACTTCATTCCATGGGTTACCGTGGTCGTACGGCTGCGTATAAGCCTTTCACCTCCACTCGGAATGCTACTCGTCGTTTAGCACGGTGTATAAGTAGAACGTTTATAGTGGACCGTAGTTCAGTGGAAACGAGTTCTACGGACGAATGGATCCAGATACACAATCCATCAGTCTGATGGCCGTGAGTAGGTTTGGTGGCAGCTGGGGGTACGCTTTTTACCTCAGTGCACTGGGTCAAGTTTGGAGCTGGCAGTGTAGTCGTGTGGGGGTGTTTTTCGTGGTTTGGTCCCGGTCCGTTGGTGTTCGCGGAAAAACCTGTTAACCAGCACGTCCACCTCGATATTCTAAACAATTATGCCCTACCAACTCTGTGGCAATACTATGGAACCGAGCTTTGTTGGTACCAGCGGGATAATGCACCGAGCCATAAAGCAAGGTCCGTTACGGTGTGTAATTCCGTATCGTGTGTGGAGTGGCCAGCAGAAAGCCGTGATGTTATTCCCATAGAGCACCTATGGGACGAATTAGAGCTCCGCATAAGAAGTTTGGAGCCAAGTCCAACTACTAAGCAACAGTTAGCGGCGGCATTATGTACTGAATGGAAGCGCATACCTATCACTGTGTTCCAAAACCTTGTCGATAGCACGTCTCGAAGGTTCAGTGCATACATTAAGGCCAAAGCTGGTATTTCACCCTACTAATGTATGTCAATAAAAGATATGTTGTGTTTCTTTTCTAGGTGTCCGGTGACTTTATTCATTATAGTGTATTTCGGGATATTACCATGCGCGACGCTCATGTACGGCTGGGGTGGTGTAGGCTTCACCCCAGCCAACGTTTCTTTGAGCCCACCTTTTAGCCCCCCCCCCCCCACTACCACCTAATATTTAAGCAGTCAGAATATATGGTTTGTGCAACCATCTAAGATATTAGGGAACTTTAATAATCCCACGTGAATGTTTCGAATTCACGGAATCAATATTGTGAAAAATAATTTTTTTGTTTATTTCTAATGTTTGTACTTCTGTAAAATGAAGGGAGTCCTCTGAGCGAATGTTTAAGAGAGTAGTACAAAGACACCAATTTTTGTAATTGTAGCTTAAAAAGATAAAACATGGATGTAGTTGTTTTCAAAATAAGAGGAAATATAGCAGTATATATATAAGAGGGGATGTAAGGTCAGGTGATGCGTAACATCACAGCCTCTCCTTGACAAATGTCAACCCCGCCTTCTCGTGGTGCATCCTGTTCCCACTAAAGGGGCTCTGACGACCGCCAATAGCGGTATAACTATACCATCGGGATCAGAGGAAATGCTATCCCACACTCACCAACCCGCTTGGCCAGCGTGGTGAGTTATGGCCAAACACCTACAAAATGACTCTACAACTTAAATCTTGGCCCTCAGTCTCCGGCAGCTGGAATGTACCTGGCCAAGGCAGCGGCCAGTGCGACATGAAGGTAGAGGGTGCTAAGAATCCCCGGAGGACCGGACTAGGCTGCCATTTGATGCTGACCTTGGCTACCTATAACGGACGCTCCCTATCTTCTGATTCAAGGCTTCTTGAATTGGAAGAGGAACTACAAAGGATCAAGTGGGACATCGTCGGGCTAAGTGAGGTAAGGAGAAAAGGAGAAGATCTCATTGAACTGAAAAGTGGACATCTCTTCTATTATCGTGGGACAGATACTGGCAGAACTAGTGGTGTTGGATTTATAATAAACAAGAAACTGAAGGATAAAGTGGTAGAAGTTGAAAGTTCCTCTGACAGAGCTGCACGACTCGTTATCCAACTATCGAGAAGATACCAGGCTCAGATTATTCAAACTTATGCACCCACCACAAGTCATCCTGAAGAAGAAATTGAAGAATTTTATAAGGAAATTCGTCATCTAAATAATAAAGGTAAGCAGCACTTGAAGATAATTATGGGAGATTTCAATGCAAAAATAGGGCCACGGCAACAGAATGAAACTTCAGTAGGTAAATTCGGTCACGGCAACAGAAACCAGCGTGGAAATACTCTCGTTGACTTTGCAGAGGCAGAAGGATTTTTCATCTTGAACTCCTTTTTTCAAGAAAAAGCCACACAGGAAATGGACATGGAGACATCCAATTGGGACGACAAGTGAAATTGATTATATTATGTGTAACAAAAAATTCGTCATCGAAGACTGCAGTGTGCTGAACAAGTTCAACACAGGTAGTGACCATAGATTGGTGAGATGTAAGATGCACCTCAACACTAAACTGGAACGTGGCAAGCTCATAAGACAAACAAAATGTATTGACATAACCAACCTTAAAAACACCATAATACTTTCAAGTTAGAACTGAAGAACAGATTCTCTGCTTTAGAAGGCCTAACATCGGAAGAAGTGGATATTTCGGAAGTTAACAGAAAAGTAACCAAAGCTCTAATGGAAACAGCAACAAAATTAGCTGGGTCTAAGAACAAGTTGCATGTGAACAAATTATCAGGAAAACCAAAATGTTGATGCAAAAAAGAAGAGAGATGAGGACAACTAAAGAAGATGTGACTTCCAAAGTGGAATATATAGAGCTATGCAAGACAACACGAAAAAGTATCACTGAAGACGTAAGGAAATTCAACTGTGAGCTAGTGAGGAAAGCAATTGAAAACAACCAAAGCCTTAAGATAGCAAAGGGACATCTCAGTAAGTGAAGAAAACAGATTATGGCTCTGAGAAAAGAAGATGGTTCCATAACAAGAAATAGAGGCGAAATTTTGACAAGAGTGAAAGATTTCTACTCCAAATTATATGAAAGGGATGATACATGTACTCCAGACATCATGAAAGGTACCAGAGTTCTTCCAGTCCTCCCAGCAGAAGTTGCTCATGCAATCAAGAACATGAAGCCGGGGAAAGCTCCAGGAGAAGATGGAATTACTATAGACATCATACAAGAAGCAAGTGGAGAAATCGAAACAGTACTCGCCCAAATTTTCACTCGATGCCTTAATGAAGGGAAGATTCCTGAGGATTGGAACAATGCTACAATGATCCTGCTACATAAAAAAGGTGACATTGAGGATCTCAGGAACTACAGACCTATCAGCCTCCTATCAGTGGTTTATAAAATCTTCACTAAAGTTCTTTCACACCGCTTGAAGGTAACACTGGACACGGCTCAACCGAGAGAACAAGCTGGATTCAGGAGTGGCTACAGCACAATAGATCATATCCACGTACTGAGAGAACTAATTGAAAGAGCGAGGGAATATGAACTTCCATTGTGCATGGCTTTTATCGATTATGAAAAAGCCTTTGATTCGGTGAAACCATCAGCAGTTACCACGGCTCTGAAATCCTGCGGTATTGAAGATGCATACATTAATATTATTAATAACATCTATGAAAATGCAAGTGCAAAGATTCGGCTGTTTGAAAATACAACACACATAAAAATTGGAAAGGGAGTGAGACAAGGTGACACCATATCTCCGAAGCTCTTTAATGCCACATTGGAAAATGTCTTTCAATCACTGAACTGGGAAAACAAAGGGATAAAGATTAATGGAGATTATCTAACCCACCTTCGTTTTGCTGATGACGTAGTCATTTTTGCAACTACCCCATCAGAGCTGCAGAGTATGATCCAGGAACTTGCTGACAAGAGTAAAGAAGTGGGATTAAAAATGAACTTTCAGAAGACAAAAGTGATGTTCAATGCTTTTACAAGAAATGAAGATTTATCGATTGATGGAGAAAAACTGGAGATAACAGATACGTATGTTTATCTTGGACAGCAGATATCAAGTGAGGGTCACATTGATGAAGAAATTAATCGGCGTACAAAACTTGCCTGGAGAGCTTTTGGAAGAAACAGCATAATTTTCAAGAGCAATATGCCATTATGTCTTAAAAGAAAAGTGTTTGATCAATGCATCCTTCCAGTGCTTACGTATGGTGCAGAGACGTGGACCTTAACTAAAAGAGACATACAAAGGCTGCAGACAACTCAAAGAAGCATGGAGAGGTGCATGCTTGGAGAGATAAGAAGAGAACAACCAGGAGAGATAAGAAGAGGAACTCGTGGATCCGAAAATGACGAGAGTGGAAGACATCATGATCAGGGTTAAATCCCTGAAATGGCAATGCGCTGGACATACTGCCAGAAGGACAGACCATAGATGGACAGCCGAAATTTTAGATTGGATTCCAAGGGACAGGAAAAGACCCAGAAAAAGACCACATGGGAGATGGGTGCATGAAATTCGTAAATATGCGGGAGTGACATGGAGGAGACTGGCACAAGACAGACCGTTGTGGAGGAAACTTGGGGAGACCTTCGTCCAGCAGTGGATTGATAATGGTTGACAATGATGATGATGATGATATATAAGAGGAAATATATCAGTATTTTCAAGTTAAAATGAGCGATAATGTTAAAAATAGTAAATAAAAGAAACGTGTTTACAAATGCAAAATCTTTGTTTCGAATAAAAGAAAAAAATCATCTAGTTTATGAGATAAATGAAAAAATAAAACATTCCAAGATTTTATGTCGGTTGTTTCAGATCACCAAATATTCATGAAAAATACACTCATCGTCAAAAAAAATAGTTGCACACAGAAGGACGGACGCGTCGGATTGCAATGCTGTTCGGGAGGAAGGTAAAGGTGAACAGGAACAATAAATTATTAAACATTGAGACTGATATGGGCAATATTTATTGAGCTACACGCCAATAAGTAGTGTCTCTCAGTATGGCGTCGGGCCACCATGTTTGCCCACACTGCATGCCAGACGTCTCGGCAGGGTGTTGTACAGGTTCCTAATGGTTTCTTGCGAGAAGCCATCCCATGCAGCTTTGATCTTCTCACGCAGCTCTTGCAGATAGTGCGGTATGGGTGGAGTGTGAATAGCGCGTCCAATAGCATCCTTCACATTTTTAATCGACGATAGATCTGGCGATGCGGCTGGCCATGGCAGAGTATCGGTGCCTTAAGAGCAAGCTCTCGAGACAGCAGTAGTATGCGGACGAGAGCTGTCCTGTTGGAACGTCGCACGAGAGTGAGCGCTCAAGAAAGGTAGGAGCACTGGTTGCAGGACTTACCAACGTAACGTTGGGCTGTCAAAGTTACTGTAATGAACACTAAATGTGATCTGGCATCGTTTGCAATTTCACCCCACACCATGACACCAGACCTTCTGAACCCGTGACGCTCGACAACGGGCCGTTCAATTCGTCGCTGACCACGATGCCTCCGCACACTGATTCATTGGTCGTCTCCTCCACAACAAAAGCGAGACTGGCCTCTGAAGATCACACCGCTGCCATTCTGAGCGGCTCCATGACAGTTTGGCACGACACCATTGCAGTCTATGGCGACGATGCAGTGGTGTTAAGGGCAGTCGTCGTAAAAAACTGCGTGCGTGTAGTCCTACGTGTTGTAGCCATCTGCCAATGGTGCTGATACTAATCGGAACATCCGTGGAGGGCACCACTGCTGGCTGAATATCAACAATCGTGTCTGTTGTGTCATTCCGCGCATCATGGACATCCCGTTGGTCCCCTCTCCCCGTGGTTCGTCTAGGTTTCCTAGACCCTCCCTGTTTCTGCTGCGTGCCTTGTTCTATCCACGTCCGCGAACAGCGTGCTTTGGTGATATCTGCACGACCGGTATGGCGCACAATACGGCGTTAAGACCATCTCGCTCCCTGTAGACCAATGATGCAGCCCCTCTCGAACTCCCCCAACAGCTCGAATTGCTTCACTTGCAAAAGGTGTAACCAACCCAACAGCATGAGTCAGAATGACAAGCACTCCCAACCGAACGACTTCATACACTGAGTGGACACTTTATTATAACCACCCACTCAGTACTTCGTTGGGCCACCTTTTGCCTTTAACACTGCTTCGACTCTTCGTGGCATGGACTCCACGAGATGTTGATAGGTGGTTTGTGGAATCTGACACCATGCTTGATGAATAGCACTTTCCAGGAGTGTGAGATTGCAGGGTTCTGCATCCAGCTGTCTGATGCCTCGTTCAACTTCATCCCACAAATTCTCAATGGGGTTGAGATGTGGAGATTGTGGGGGCCACCTCAGCAAAATAAACTCACCGGCATGTTCCTGAAACCAATCCTGTACAATACGAGCAATATGGCAGGACGCATTATCTTGTTGAAAGTAGCCATCGCCATTAGGATAAACCATCCGCACGACAGGATGCACTTGGTCCGCAACAATGTTTAGATATCAGACGTTGATCAGCACAAATTAAAGGGCCCAAAGCACGCAGGGAAAACATTCCCTAAACCCTAACGTGGCCTCCATCAGCTTGAAGGGTTGTAGCAATGCATTTGGGGTCCATGCTTTTGTGCTGTTTCCGCCAAATTCTCACTCGGCCATCGGCATGGTGCAACTGAAAACGTGATTCATCGGACCACATAATTTGTTTCCAATTATCGACTGTCCAATCCTTGTGCTCCTGTGCGAACTGGAGACGTTTTCTCTTGTTAACTGCAGGCAGCAAAGGTGTTCGAACAGACCTTCGGCTGCCATATCCCATCCGATGCAGTGTACAGCGAACAGTGCGTGCAGAGAACATTTGAGGGGATCCTTGATTAAGATGGTCTGTAATTTGCTGCACTGTTGCCCTTCTGTTGTCTGTTACCAGTCTGGACACTCTCCGTTCCGCCCGAGTAGTCACTAGTCGATGACGACCACACGTTGCACGTAGAGACCCAGTAATTTGGCTGACAGTCCAGTCTTTAAACATTTTAACAACAGCTGCTATGGAACATTTCACGAATGTGGCGGTTTCGGTGATACTCGCTCCATGACTCCGAGCTCCTACAATCAACCCACGTTGAAAGTCCGTCAAATGGCATTTTTACCCATCTCGGCACCCAAAAATCTCTACTACTAGTGTCGCAAGCACTGAGCTTTCCCTTTTTATACTAGCCTCGCCCTCTGGCGGCAACAGCGTGCAACCATAGCTCATTTGCTTAAAACTGTCAGGTGGTCATAATAAAGGGGCCACTTAGTGTATAGCCGGTCATGCACAGCGTTACAACGCGTTCTTGCTTGCGTAACATGCGCGGCCGAGCGTCATACTCGAAACATTTACATTTTTCCCAATTTCAAACCTACCCACCAAGTCTCATTCCAGTCGGTTGCTTCCTTCTGACTGCAACTATTGCTTTGACGAAGAGTGTATATTAACTGTATTGTGTGCGATTTCTGTCTTTTAGAAGCAAATTACATAAATACTTTAGCACACAAACATATCCTAAAAAGCTAAAATATTTATAACAAAAAGTCAGATATCAATGAATTCGAACCATATTTTGCATATGAAGAATTAAACAGATCCTCATCACAGACAGAAACAAAGGGATGTAATACACCTGCTCTATAAAGACCTATTTTAAATTACCTGAAAGTGAAAAAAGAACGAAAGGAAGGTAGGAACGACGAATTCGAACAATTTCTTGAGGACGCCTGTGATTACAAAAGCTCATCTCACAAACGCAACTTATACTGATTACACACATGAATTAAAAATACACTCTAAAAGTCTGTAGTGTTTACGGAAACGTATTAACATTTCATGAATACACTATGGAAGTTTTGAATGAAATATATACATGAAACAAAATATTCCATATATTGATAAAAAAAATCACATAAAAATGGCATTGGAACTGTTTAAACAATAATTATCAGAAAGATATTCAGTCCTTTTCATATTATGCAGTTTCTCCTTCTGATTCGCTAAATAAAATAATGTATTCTTTACCAATAGCAAGTAATTATTCTTTACCAGTAATAATTAGTAATAAGCAACTTCTTCTTTACCGGCAAACAATGTCGCGGTGAAAATATTTTCTCAGCCATTGCTCGTTTGAAACAGGACGATTTATTTTCATTTCTTTTATAAGGCTTTAGGAGAAAGAAGTCACTCACCTGAAAAAAATAGTCAATGAAAATTTGGCAAACTATTTGTAAGCATTTGACAAACATATCATAAAAGAAACATAAGAGCGTAAATATTGGTCATAGAAATGACTTTAATCAAAAGTGTTTTGTTGAAATAACTATTTCGAAGAAATTATGCGGCATAGTGACGTATGCAGAGGTAAAGCACGTGTAAAAACGACATATTTGCAGCGATATACGTTGAAGAGCAATTGAATTAGAGATACCTGTCTAGTAACGCCTAGCACCACCTTTCGCCCTGATGACGGCGGCGATTCGTCTCGGCATGGACTCGACAAGACACAAAAAACGTTGGGAAGCCATACGGATCCACGACCCCTGAACAAGCTCCCACAGTTCACGAAGATTTGATGGAGGGGGTCAGAGCCTCGAACATCTCTCTCGATGGCATCCCAGATGTGCTTGATGGGATTTATGTCAGGTGACCTAGCTGGCCAAGAAAGGGAGGTCATGTCGGTGGTGTGCTCATCCAACCATTCGGGTACAATTCGGAAGCGATGGCAATCTGCATTGTTTTGTTGCAAGAGATAAGGTCCCCAGTTGGATGTTGAAGACGCACAAACGGGAGCAAATGGTCTTTCAGGATATCCCGGTAACTTTGACCTGTGAGGGACGATGTCACACGTACCAGGGGTTCCATTTTAGTCCACGTAAACAGTCCCCAGACGAGAATGCCACCCCCAACAGCTTGAAAAGTACCCTGCTGGAAAGAAGGATCCATCGCTTCATGTGGTTTGCGCCGTACTCGTATCTTGCCATCCGCATGTACCAACGTGAATCTCGACTCATCAGTCCAGGCAACATTTTACCACATGTCTAGGGTCCAGTGGCGATGTTCCCGCGGCCATGCTAATCTCTGCTCCCTGTGATATGCGGTCAGCAGCGGTACCCTCGTGGGACGATGGCTTCTGTACCCCGTAGCGAGGAGATGGTTCTGGATGCTGTGGCTGCTTACACGTTTTTGTGCACCAGCGTTATATTGCCGAGTGATTTCTTGCACTGTGGGCCGTCTATACGCTGTTACAATGCGAGCTAGCCGACGATGACCCCGCTCATCTACACGCTGTTGTCCACGGCAGTTGGCCCTTTCAGGGATGGTTTTACCGAATTCGATGTATTCGCGGTGCACCCGTGACACAGTGGCTCGTGAAAATCCCAGTGCCAGCACGACTTCCGAGATGGAGTGATCCATTCGTCGGGCTCCGACAATTTGCCTACGATCAAATGCTTTTAGATCCTTCGTCTTACCCATACTGCGTCCGACGCTTATTGATTCCCGTCGCATCATTCCTTATATTGTCGGACCGCTGCATACGTCATGTCGTTTCCGTTTACAGGGTCGCCCACAGCGCGACATTTGCATAACGCCAGCTGTCTCTAATTCAATTGCTCTTCGGTGTATTCCGTCCGTGCAGCTTAGTTGGGACGTCATATATTCAAGAATTGAATAGCCTTGCCAGCAAGTCTTTATAAGTAGCATCCTTCTTCAATTTTTTTTTTGTAATAAAAATATTTCCCCGACTGAAAAAAATTACCTTTGTTTTAGCGTCTAAATATATTACCACAAAGTCGCGTCGCGGATAATCGGCGGTTAACTGTGTTATTAAGAAATCAGGTGTCTATGTATTTGTGTCATGTCTGTGTAGTTTCAGAGATATAGCGTCCTCAGACGGACATATTTATGCCAAAAGTTTTATTTTACAAAACGTGTGCTAAAAATGGCTGCATAGCAGTTTGCCAGTACGTGATTTAAAATGTTTTCTGAATAAATTTTACCCTAGTTTGGCCAGAGATCTTATGTTTACGGTAGTATAAACGAATTGAGTAAATGTTTAAACATTATGTATTTATAATAGAAAGAGTGATCAAAGCTACATTTTCCTCATACTAAAGAAACAAAGTTAGAGCATTTTTCATTACTCTGCCCCTCTTAGAAAATACAAGATGTTAGTAATTCAAGGAAATGTGTAATTAAAGCAATCTCGATGTAAACAGCATTTCCGGAACTTTTGATTGAAATCTTAAATTTGTGCTTTCTTGACTCCCAGGCGTTTTTCAAAATGTTGTTTGTGGAGAGATAAAGAAATTTACAAAACAAGTTCCTCTCTCATCGCTCTAAGTAAAATTGGCAAAGCAGCCTCCAAAGCCATCTCCCGATATATAATTTCCTTCGAATTAAAAAACCAGAAATTATCTTGGGCAACATGTTTGAAATTGGACGGCATCCGGCGAGAAAGCAAACCCTGACAACAACAAGGCCTTTTAATATCCGTATTTTGTTGAATAAATTAAATCCATTTTCTCCCGCTTGTAAACCCTGTTCATAATAAACCCTTCATTGCCGTGTCTGGTCGCCGGAGGAACTGGGGGTAGGCTGACTTTAATGAAAAACACTTAATTATGCATAAGAGACTAATAATTCATTTGCAGCGAAATGCGAAGAGGGACAAACCGGGGAGATTTTGGAGCAGTGCCAAATGAAAGGGTGATGATACCCTACGCAGCTTACGACGTCCTGCTAGTAAGTCGTTTGTTTGTGTGTGTGTGTGTGTGCATGTGTTTTCCCCAAGAAAACGCACCCAGGACTTAACTTGGAATTAAATGCCGATGCGGGTGAAATTTCGCTAACAATGCCTGCAGCTCCCGTACCTAAGCAATAACTGAAGTTTGCAAAATGAGCGCTATTGGATATCTGGACACTCAAAACGATTCCCTTTAAAATTCGGAAAACGTGCCTTTCTTTTTCGTGCAGATACTTCCCAATAGCAAAAGCTCTAGTATTTAAACATTTGTACACAGGTGTACATTAAGAGAGGAGGGACATTAACCCCCCACGCCCCCACCCGAAGTGCTTAATTTTATTATGTTTTTTACGCTTTCCAATTTCAAACCGTAGGTTGGATAAGCGTATATGCTCCAGCTGTGAGCGTTTGTCCGCACGATGGCTCACGTGTAACGTACCAGGAGATGTGACGTACCTGCCAGAAGGACGCACACGACATAAAGGCAGATAGGAATCAGAATAAAAAAAAAAAAAACGTCCGCGTAGCTCAATTGGTAGAGCAACTTATTCCGGAATGAGGGGACCCGGGTTCGAAACCTGGCGCGGATAAAAATGACGGAGAAATTTACTTCGTTATAATGGCGCCCGAACTATCCGAATGACCCGACCGTTCAAAATCTCGCATTGGTGTGATGTTCTTTCGACACCGCGAGATAGGAAAAATAAGAGAATCCCTTCTCCAGCACTTCGAAAAAAATAAAAAATAAGGCGGAGATGATGTAACGTACCAGGAGATGTGACGTACCTGCCTGAAGGACGCACACGACATAAAGGCAGATAGGAATCAGAATAAAACGTCCGCGTAGCTCAATTGGTAGAGTGACTTATTCCGGAATGAGAGGATCCGGGTTCGAATCCCGGCGTAGACCAAAAATGACGGAGAAATTTACTTCGTTGTACACATGAAAAAAGATTCGATTTCGATGAAATTTTAGTATGTGGCAGGGGAGAAACTGGGGGCGAACCCTATTAAAAATGGACGAAGTGGGGTCATAAGTCAGGAAATAGGAGCGGGATCCATTCCATCGCCCTTATCGGTCATAACGTAGGTTAAAATGCTTCTATTGCGACAAAATTTGGTATGTTGTTTCGGAGGTAAACTGAACCAATTCTGTTGAATAACAGCGAAATGGGGTCAAAGGTCAGGGCACAGCAGCGAGATTTATTCCACAGCCATTATCCTCATAACTTAAGTAACGATTTCTGGTATGTTGGAGAGCGTATCATAATAAATGCATTGCATGGTTTTACTAATTTTTTTTTCATCGGCTCCCCGAAAAAAATTCTATGCACGCACCTGGCTAACGGAGCGTGCCCCCTACAGAGGAAGTTGGCTTCTGAACCCAACAATGTGCACAATACAAAATTTTCGTATTTTCTTTTTTGTTAGAAGAATATTTATCGTCTTACCACGTGTTTCACGCCTAGAATACGTCACAGACAATGGTACTCATCACACAAGATTTTTTTTTTTTTTATTCAAAGTTTACCAACCACCGTGAGCAACTCAATGGGCTATAAGTCGTCGCCCGTCCCTAATTTAGGGCAACTGGTTCCAGGGAAGAGAGAGCGCCGGTGCCGTAAGACAAACACGACATCCATGCCTCACCGGGATTCAAACCCGGACCCAACGCGGACGAATGGTTGTAAGCCATCTCTTAGACCACGGCGTCCCCTAGGCGGTACCCACGTGATTTTGTGATCCCCTCTGGACATCACATAACCCGGATCTCAACCCCATTAAGAATATATAGTACACGGTGAAAATCCTCCAAATACGTGGCGTCAGTTGAATAAATAAATCCACCGCTCTTTACATCGTTAAGCAACCCACAGCAGCCAAAAAATTGTTTTTCAGCCACCGTCAGGGGAACCGAATCCCGAATCTCTCGATATCTAGCCGAGCGCGTTGGCCTTTTTACACCACAGCGGGCAACAATTCACGGCGCTATGCGTGTTTTCCTTTTCCAGTCAGCATCTGACATCATAAATCCGTAAGATGGGCTCAGCTACTGAGACGTTCCCATCTAGTCGGCATTAACGGCACTGGCTATATATAATTATATCAATAATCCGAAGAGCGAGATCCAAGGTGAAAATCATCTAAATACGTGGCGTCAGTTGAATAAATCAATCCATCGCTCGTTTCACGTTAAGCAACGCACAGCAACCGAAAATGTTTTTTCAGCCGCCGTCGGGGAAAAGAATCCCAAATCTCTCGATATCTAGCCGAGCGCGTTAACCTTACACCACAGCGGCCAACAGTAGCTGAGCCCATCTTACGGACTTATGAATACAGGACTCTCAGTAGCTGAGCCCATCTTACGGACTGGCTATGATGACAGGACACTCAGTAGCTGAGCCCAAGGTGAAAATTTTACGTGGACTTATGATGACAGGACTCTCAGTAGCTGAGCCCATCTTACGGACTTATGATGACAGGACTCGAAAATGTTTTTTCAGCCGCCTGAGCCCATCTTATGGACTCATGAGGACAGGACTCTC
The DNA here is from genome assembly GCA_039090855.1 of Macrothele yani. Lineage (NCBI taxonomy): Eukaryota > Metazoa > Arthropoda > Arachnida > Araneae > Macrothelidae > Macrothele > Macrothele yani. The sequence continues at coordinate 13,417,207 of CM076999.1, read as the reverse complement.
AGTAGCTGAGCCCATCTTACGGACTTATGATGACAGGACTCTCAGTAGCTGAGCCCATCTTATGGACTCATGAGGACAGGACTCTCAGTTGCTGAGCCCATCTTACGGACTTATGATGACAGGACTCTCAGTAGCTGAGCCCATCTTACGGACTTATGATGACAGGACTCTCAGTAGCTGAGCCCATCTTATGGACTCATGAGGACAGGACTCTCAGTAGCTGAGCCCATCTTACGGACTTATGATGACAGGACTCTCAGTAGCTGAGCCCATCTTATGGACTTATGATGACAGGACACTCAGTAGCTGAGCCCATTTACGGACTTATGATGACAGGACTCTCAGTAGCTGAGCTTACCTTATTTGACAGGACTTATCAGTAGCTGAGCCCATCTTACGGACTTATGATGACAGCTGAGACTCTCTTAGCTGAGCCCATCTTGCGGACCTATAATGACAGGACACTCAGTAGCTGAGCCCATCTTGCGGACCTATAATGACAGGACACTCAGTAGCTGAGCCCATTTTACGGACTTATGATGACAGGACTCTCAGTAGCTGAGCCCATCTTACGGACTTATGATGACAGGACTCTCAGTAGCTGAGACCCATCTTATGGACTTATGATGACAGATGCTGACTGAAAAAGAAAAACATGCATAGCGCCGTGAATTGTTGGCCGTTGTGGTGTAAAGCTAACGCGCTCGGCTAGATATCGAGAGATTTCGGATTCCATTCCCGACGGCGACTGAAAAACCAGTTTTCGGTTGTTGGGCGTTACCTAACATGGAAAGAGCGATGGATTTATTTATACTGTATATAGTACACGTTAGAAAAATAGATCCTGGAACGAAGTCCTCGTCCGTCAAATCTGTGCCCGTTGAAGGACTATGTGGTGAACGTCTAGTACGTTGTAGACGTACAAGGAGCAGTCAAATAGTTAGATGCATGAGCCCACAATTTTTTTGGGCGCCACTTCTCCTTTCTCCTTGAAGTTGCTGTGCTTGCTCTGTCGACGTGGATGGAGCAGTTCGTCTGTTGTCACTCGTGAAAGATGTCGTGTCCGTTGGAAGTTGCGTCCAAATTTGAAATCCACGTAATGGTCTGTATTTTTGTGGGCCAAAGTTTTGAGCCACACGGAAATTCAACTCCAAATAATTTGAAGTGCACGGTGACAAATCATTTTCGTGGCAGGCGATAGCAAATTTGTGTTCGTTGTTCGAGAAAGGACTCACGGATATCGAAGATGATTACCGCGAGTTAAGGACGTCAACTTCGACGACAGTAGTATGAAAAGACGGGGTCTGCGTATTAGCAGGCCCCATTGGGGAATTGAAACCGAAGTTTCTACAAACACGCGTTAGATAAAAAACCAAGTTAATTAAATAATGCAATGCATTGATTACGATACGCTTTCCAACATACCAAAAATTATTACTTAAGTTATGAGGATAATGGCTGTGGAATAAATCTCGCTCCTGTGTCCTGACCTTTGACACCATTTCGATGATATTTAACAGAACCGGTTCACTATACCACCGGAACAACATGATAAAGTTTTGTCGCAATCCAAGCATTTTAGGTAAGTTATGATGTACAAGAGCAATGGAATGGATACCACTCCAGTGTCCTGACCTTTGGCCCCATTTCTCCCATTTTCAATAGGGTTCGTCCGCAGTGGCTCCCTACCACATACTAAAATTTCATCGAAATCGAACCATTTTTACGCAAGTTATGACGCATAAGGGCAATGGAATATATCCCGTTCTTATGCCCAGCCTGACCTTTGACCCCATTTCGCCTATTTTCAATAGGGTTCGTGCCCAGGTGGTTCCCTACCACATACTAAAATTTCATCGAAATCGAACCATATTTACGCATGTTATGACGCATAAAGACAATGGAATGGATCCCGCTTTTACGTCCTGACCTTTGAACCCATTCCTCCCATTTTCAATAGGGATCGTCCCCAGGTGGTTCCCTACCACATACTAAAATTTCATCGAAATCGAACAATTTTTACGCAAGTTTTAACGCATAAGAGCAATGGAATGGATCTTGCTCCCATGTCCTGATCTTTGACCCTGCTTCGGCCATTTTCAACAGGGTTCGTCCCCAAGTGGTCCCCTACCACATACTAAAATTTCGTCGAAATCAAACCATTTTCACGTGAGTTATCGTGCAGACGGGCGGACGGACGGACAAAGCTGGAGCATATACGCTTCTTCAAACTACGGTTGTAAAGCGTAAATGATGAAATGTTTGTTACGTCATCTATCCAGCGTACCGAGAAATCATCCTGAAATACTGATTTAACCATAATGCGAACTCCCCACCCCTATGATGTCATCCACCCACATGTTAAAGCGGAGCAGTGCTGTCTTCCAACACCTGTGGCACCATCATGACGTTATCTGTCTAACGCAATCATCCAAGATGGCGCTTAAGATGCGATCCTCCACCACCCCTTGATCCTCCACCTGCCAAAATGGAGAATCCCATAGGTTAACATTGATCCTTCACTGGCGTAGAGCCGGCCTTTCCTATACTGCTGAAGACGAATGCAAACTGGGCCTCATTAACACATTGCTTTAGGCAAACAGGCGAGTCACAGTGGACGAGATTGCGGATGAATTGAATATTTCGCATAAAAGTGTGCACCACGCCATCACAATGCATCTTGCGTTTCGAAAAAATTGTGCTCGTTTTGTGCCTCGGTTGAACACAAGGCGCGACGTTTCCCAGATGCTCCGCTTTTTTCAGAAGAAAATTAATTTTTGGACCATAACGTGACCGGAGACGAGACGTGGGTCCATCACTTATCACCAGAAACGAAGCAGACTTCATGTGAGTGAAAACATTCAAATTATCCGCCTCTCAAAAATTGCAGAAACCCTTTTCTTCGACAATCAAGGTGTAGTACATCATGAATTCATGCCGAACGGCCCCACGGTTAATGCTGCATCATATTGTGAAACCCTTAAGAGGCCGCGGAAGGCGATTTGAGATCTACAGCCAGGAAAACTGTCAAAAGTCATTGTCCTTCTGCATGACAACGGGACACCACATTCGGCTGGCTTTACGAACGCCCTCCTTGACAAATTCAAATGGGAGGTGTGGAGACACCCTCCCTACAATCCAGATCTCTCGCCTTGGGATTTTCATGTGTTTGGACTCATGAAAAATGACCTTGCGCAGCGGAGATGTCAATCTGATGAAAACATCAAGAATGCGACTCGAGAATGGTTATCGCAAGTTGGACAACAATTTTTTTAAGAAAGAATAGACAAAGTAGTGCAAGTTGAAAGACAATTTTTCCAAAAAGGGATAGACAAGCTAGTGCAAATTGGAAGACCATTTTTTCAAGAAGGGATAGACAAACTAGTGCAAGTTGGAAGACAATTTTTTCAAGAAGGGATAGACAAACTAGTACAAGTTGGAAGACAATTTTTTCAGGAAGGGATAGACAAACTAGTGCAAGTTGGACGACAATATTTTCAAGAAGGGATAGACAAACTAGTGCATGTTGGAAGACATTTTTTTCAAGAAGGGATAGACAAACTAGTGCAAATTGGAAGACCATTTTTTTAAGAAGGGATAGACAAACTAGTGCAAGTTGGAAGACAATTTTTTCAGGAAGGGATACACAAACTAGTGAAAGTTGGACGACAATTTTTTCAATGAAGGGATAGACAAACTAGTGCAAGTTGGAAGACCATTTTTTCAAGAAGGGATAGACAAACTAGTGCAAGTTGGAAGACCATTTTTTCAAGAAGGGATAGACAAACTAGTGCAAATTGGAAGACCATTTTTTCAAGAAGGGATAGAAAAAGTAGTGCAAGTTGAAAGACAATTTTTCCAAAAAAGGATAGACAAGCTAGTGCAAATTGGAAGACCATTTTTTCAAGAAGGGATAGAAAAAGTAGTGCAAGTTGGAAGACAAATTTTCCAAAAAGGAATAGACAAACTAGTGCAATTTGGAAGACAATTTTTTAGAGAAGGGATAGACAAACTAGTGCAAGTTGGAAGACAATTTTTTCAGGAAGGGATACACTAACTAGTGCAAGTTGGACGACAATTTTTTCAAGAAGGGATAGACAATTTTTTCAAGAAGGGATATGCCAGAACATGGTCATCAGTTATCCATCACAAGTAGTGGCTGCCACAAGCGGCCCTGCAAGCAACTGCCATAAATGATGTCTAGCCTAGCGTGATTAGCCATCATTTACAGCACCATGATTGCTAGCCTAAATTTTTCTGTCCAAAATCTGTAGTTCCAGAAATAGGTACCTACGCTTGTCGGTCGGTTCTGATTATCTCTTTTCCCTGCTGCCAGTAATTCTAAATTATGGACGATGGAATTTTTCAGGCGTTAACTACGCGCAGACGACACTGAAATTCAAATAAGAAAGAAAAAGAAAACCTGTTTTTAAATTCCAAGCATCATTGATTCACGTTTGTTAGCGCTTTTGCCATTCTTTCAGCATCAAGATGAAGAAAATAAACTCCATTCTGCGTATTGAGTTCCAGAGCGGTTTTTAAGTGCTTGCTAATTTAACATTAAAACTAAAAACGGAAGCAAGTCTAGTGTTCAAAAGAATTGTTATCTGATCATTTGGACTGCAGAACATTCTTCGATATATATACAATTAACGAAATATTTGTTTAATTCCTTTACGCAGAGGAGCATTATTTTTTTCATTCTTCCCTTAAGGCTGCCATCTGAGAAGTGTATTAATTTTACCGTCATTCTTGCCCTTCCCCCTTTTTTCAAGCTTATTAATTTGTAAAGTACTCAACAAAAAAAAAAACGTTTCCTTTAAAGTTTTTTTTTTCATTGTACATTTCTTTTTATTCTTTTTTTATGTCTGGGAATTAAATAACGCAAGTTTATTTTTTCACTTCGGTTAAATGAATCTAATGTACTGCATTTCAAACGAATTTGTTTAGCACATTTTAATCGTAAATTCTGTGTGTGTGTGTGCGTCCGCGCCCGGATTCGTTTCTGTTCTAAAGGGGAACTGAAAATGCAAACAAATCAAATTTATGCAAAATTATTTAATGATATCGCCTTTACAGTATATCGCAAGAGGAAGAGAAAGAAAGAAAAAGAGAGAGAGAGACAAAGCGATGCTTTAAATGATAGGAAGAATGAATCTACGCAGTAGATAGTAAAAAAATCAGAACTAGTGGATACGATTTTAAAATAATGCTCACACATTTTTAGAACGTTTTTGATAAGAAATTACAGAAAATAAAAGAAGTTCAAGGAATGGAAACTGGCAACAGTGTGTTAGGTGAGCACTAAAGAAACATCCGTTGCAGAACGTCTACTAAGGAAATGGCGTACGTCAACAGGCTGTTAAAAGAAGGGAATGTTTTTTATACGTTCCAACCGTAGGTTGAAGTACAGTATATTACTCCAGCTTTGTCCGTCTGCCCATTCGCACGATAACTCGATTAAAAAGGGTTCGATTTCGATGAAATTTTAGTATGTGGTAGGGGACAACCTGGGGACGAACCCTATTGGAAATGTGCAAAATGCGGAAAAACGTCAGGACATAGGAGCGGGATCCATTCCATCGCTCTTATGGGTCATAACTTAGGTAAAATGCTTCGATTGCGACAAAACTTTAGTATGTTGTTCAGGAAGTTTACTGAACCGGTTCTGATGAATATCATCGAAATGGGGTCAGAGGTCACCGCACAGGGCCGAGATTTATTCCACAGCCATTATCCTCATAACTTGACTAAAAGTAATCCTATTGCGACAACACTTTAGTATGTTGTTTCGGAGGCATACTGAACTGGTGCTGTTGAATATAATCGAAATGGGGTCAGAGGTCAAGGCACAGGACCGAGATTTATTCAACAGCCATTATCCTCATAACTTGACTAAAAGTGATCCTATAGCAACAAAACGTTAGTATGTTGTTTCGGATGTCTACTGATCCGGTTCTGTTGAATATCATCGAAATGGGGTCAGAGGTCAGAGAACAGGAGCAAAATTTATTCCACAGCCATTATCCTCATAACTTGAACAACAACTTGAGTAATGATTTCTGGTATGTTGGAAAGTGTATCGTTGTCAGTGCACTGCGTGATTTTGCGAACTTGTTGCTCTTTACGAAGAGAAACATCCATATTGAGTAGTAAAAACCACTGTGAAAATCATGAAATTAGCATTTCTAAATGTAAAATAGGTAATACATTTTTTATTATAATAATAGAAAGAAAAATCATCAAGCATTGGTTTTAAATGAAAAGCGAACACCAAACGAATATCCAAAGGAGGTACGGATTTTACGATTATTTCAAAAGCAAGGTCTCTGGTCTTTAAAGAAAATCCAGCGACCCAAAGAACACCAAACGAATATCCAAAGAAGTTACGTACTTTTACGACTATTTAGGTCTCTAGTTTTCAAAGAAAATCCACCGACCCAAAAAACACCAAACAAAAATCCAAAGAAGGTACGTACTTTTACGACTATTTCAAAAGTAAGGTCTCTGGTCTTAAAAGAAAATCCATCGACCCAAAGAACACCAAACGAATATCCATCGACCCAAAGAACACCAAACGAATATCCAAAGAAGGTACGAACTATGACGACTATTTCAAAAGTAAGGTCTCTGGTCTTAAAAGAAAATCCATCGACCCAAAGAACACCAAACGAATATCCATCGACCCAAAGAACACCAAACGAATATCCAAAGAAGGTACGAACTATGACGACTATTTCAAAAGTAAGGTCTCTGGTCTTAAAAGAAAATCCATCGACCCAAAGAACACCAAACGAATATCCAAAGAAGGTACGTACTTTGACGACTATTTCAAAAGTAAGGTCTCTGGTCTTAAAAGAAAATCCACCGACCCAAAGAACACCAAACGAATATCCAAAGAAGGTACGTACTTTTACGACTATTTCAAAAGGAAGGTTTCTGGTCTTAAAAGAAAATCCATCGACCCAAAGAACACCAAACGAATATCCAAAGAAGGTACGTACTTTTACGACTATTTCAAAAGGAAGGTCTCTGGTCTTAAAAGAAAATCCATCGACCCAAAGAACACCAAACGAATATCCATCGACCCAAAGAACACCAAACGAATATCCAAAGAAGGTACGAACTATGACGACTATTTCAAAAGTAAGGTCTCTGGTCTTAAAAGAAAATCCATCGACCCAAAGAACACCAAACGAATATCCATCGACCCAAAGAACACCAAACGAATATCCAAAGAAGGTACGAACTATGACGACTATTTCAAAAGTAAGGTCTCTGGTCTTAAAAGAAAATCCATCGACCCAAAGAACACCAAACGAATATCCAAAGAAGGTACGTACTTTGACGACTATTTCAAAAGTAAGGTCTCTGGTCTTAAAAGAAAATCCACCGACCCAAAGAACACCAAACGAATATCCAAAGAAGGTACGTACTTTTACGACTATTTCAAAAGGAAGGTTTCTGGTCTTAAAAGAAAATCCATCGACCCAAAGAACACCAAACGAATATCCAAAGAAGGTACGTACTTTTACGACTATTTCAAAAGGAAGGTCTCTGGTCTTAAAAGAAAATCCATCGACCCAAAGAACACCAAACGAATATCCAAAGAAGGTACGAACTATGACGACTATTTCAAAAGTAAGGTCTCTGGTCTTAAAAGAAAATCCATCGACCCAAAGAACACCAAACGAATATCCAAAGAAGGTACGTACTTTGACGACTATTTCAAAAGTAAGGTCTCTGGTCTTAAAAGAAAATCCATCGACCCAAAGAACACCAAACGAATATCCAAAGAAGGTACGTATTTTTACGACTATTTCAAAAGTAAGGTCTCTGGTATTAAAAGAAAATACATCGACCCAAAGAACACCAAACGGATATCCAAAGAAGGTACGTACTTTGACGACTATTTCAAAAGGAAGGTCTCTGGTATTAAAAGAAAATACATCGACCCAAAGAACCCCAAACGAATATCCAAAGAAGGTACGTACTTTTACGACTATTTCAAAAGTAAGGTCTCTGGTCTTTAAAGAAATTCCATCGACCTAAAGAACACCAAACGAATATACAAGGAAAGCACGTACTTTTAAGACTATTTCAAAAGTAAGGTCTCTGGTTTTAAAAGAAAATCCACAGAATTAAAGAACACCAAACGAATATCCAAAGAAGGTACGTACTATGACGACTATTTCAAAAGTAAGGTATCTGGTCTTAAAAGAAAATCCATCGACCCAAAGAACACCAAACGAATATCCAAAGAAGGTACGTACTTTTACGACTATTTCAAAAGTAAGGTGTCTGGTCATAAAAGAAAATCCATCGACACAAAGAACACTAAACGAATATCTAAAGAAGGTACGTACTTTTACGACTATTTCAGAAGTAAAGTCTCTGGTCTTAAAAGAAAATCCACCGACTTAAAGAACACCAAACGAATATCCAAAGAAGGTACGTATTCTTAGGACTATTTCAAAAGTAAGGTCTCTGGTCTTAAAAGAAAATCTATCGACACAAAGAACACCAAACGAATATCCAAAGAAGGTACGTATTTTTACGACTATTTCAAAAGTAAAGTCTCTATTCTTAAAAGAAAATCCACCGACCCAAAGAACACCAAAGGAATATCCAAAGAAGTTACGTATTTTTACGACTTTTTCAAAAGTAAGGTCTCTGGTCTTAAAAGAAAATCCACCGACACCAAGAACACCAAAGGAATATCCAAAGAAGGTACGTATTTTTACGACTTTTTCAAAAGTAAAGTCTCTATTCTTAAAAGAAAATACACCGACACAAAGAACACCAAACGAATATCCAAAGAAGGTACGTATTTTTACGACTATTTCAAAAGTAAGGTCTCTGGTCATAAAAGAAAATCCATGTACCCAAAGGGTAATCACTAAGTCGTTAAAAATATCGGTATCAACTGTGAACAAGGTAAAGAAGAAAGATGACACCAAAATTTCGGATGTAATGAGCACGTCTTTTGAATACGTTCTGAAACGAATTAAATTTATCAAAGCCATTCAAAGTCGATGGAACCGGTATGGAAAACAGTAATATCGTACCAAGGAAAACAGTTTTTCAGTCGGGTTTTCAATCCCGTAGATATTGCTGTAAACGCAATCGTGAACTTACGCCCTCTGGTTGCAGACTTGTGCGTTAAAAAAGTTGAAAACATACAAGGTTTGTCCGGAAAGTAACGAGACCACTTTTCCTGGGCCAATCAGAAGGGCCGGAGGGCGGAGTCTCCGGGAGTGACGGTGGCGGGGTATGTTAGGTAAACGATCGATGTCTCGTCAGTTGGCTCTGAGCTTTTACAGAGTGAGGATTGCTTGCGAAGTGGACAGCTGTGTGAGCGTCGCGTAACGGTCAAAATGCAGAAGAGTGTCGAACAGCGATACGCGGAAAAGTTTTGTATTAAACTTGAACAATCCGTGACCGAGATGCTTGCTATGATAAAGAAAGCGTACGGGAAGGATGCTTTATCGAAAGCACAAGTGTTTCGGTTGCACAAAACGTTCACAGGAAGAAGAGAAGGCTTCGAGGATGAGCCACGCCCAGGGCGCCCTTCAACGTGTCACACTTCGGACAATGTAGAAAAGGTGAAAGCGATTTTGGACTCTGACTGACGTCTGAGTGTTAGATTGGTAGCAGAGCACGTGGGACTCCCGAAATCCATTGTGCATGAAATCACCACCCAAGAATTGCAGATGCGGAAAGTTTGCGCCGAATCGGTTCCTAGGGTTTTGACCAATGAACAGAGGAACAACCGTGTGTCGATTTCTCGTGAGCTTTTGAACCGTGTGAGGAGTGAACCTTGTTTTTCGGAGAAAGTGATAACAGGTGATGAAACATGGGTCTTTGAGTACGATTCGGAGACGAAATGACATAGCTCAGGGTGACACATTCCAGAGTCTCCTCGACCAAAGAAGGCTCGATTGTGCAAATCGAAGATGAAATCGATGCTCGACTGTAAAGGTGTTGTCCATAAGGAGTTCGTACCACTCGGGCTAATGGTCAACGCTGCATTTTACGTGGAAGTGCTTCAACGGCTGAAGAACAGAGTTGCGCGCGTCCGCCTAAAGGTCACCAACACTTGGGTTCTTCACCACGATAATGCGCAGAGCCATGCGTCGCTGAGAGTGAGAAAGTTTCTGGTGAAACACAACGTGGCAACGCTGCCCCAACCTTCCTACATCCCGGACTTCGCCCCGGCTGACTTCTGTTTGTTTCCCCGGTTCAAGTCCAGCCTAAAAAGACACCATTGTAGGACTGTTGCAAACTGCCGCTACCAGTGCTTTGAAATCGATCCCCGTTCCGGACTTCCAGACAAGCTACGCGGCGTGGCAGGACCGCTGGTAGCGGTGTATTGATGTTCAAGGATGTTATTTCGAGAAATTTTAATGTTATGTAAGTATAACTTTAATTAAACGTCTGTTATTGAATGAGTCTCATTACTTTCCGGACATACCTTGTATGAGAAATATTTCGCAGTGGAAACGCTCTACAACGAAAAAAAAAAAAATTCAAATCGGACTCTACAAAGCAGATATATTGAAAAACATAAAATATGCATCTACGCCCCCTGACGGAAAAACAATGCATTATTTTTGGAAGAAAGTACTCTGAAGAGCTTTTTCGTTGTGAGCGGCATTGGTCCAGGAAAGAATTCCTTCAGTGGAGTCTTCAGGAGGTCAGATATTTTTGCAAATACTTCAGATGTAAAAACTAACATTATGCCGCTTGGTGGCCAAACCATTCTTTGCCAAATATCTATGTATTAATTCTACACTATCTACAAACAAGTAATTGGACACCCCTGCAATCAACGATATCTGCGGTCCTGATACACGTCACAGCCGCCGCCGTTAAAAATCGTGTGGGAAACAACAACGCAACCAGTCGCATACAAGATGCCACGCAGTTCGGAGCTCTCTGATTTCGAAAAAGGTGTAATCGTCGGGTATCACAGAAATGGCCGATCCATACGTGGCATATCGAGAAAGTTGAAGTACCCAACATCGACAGTGGCCTAAGTGATTGGCAAAAGGAAGATGAGAGGTGACTGTCGGAATGTGCCCGACCCGGCAGTTCCACAAAACTGGGAGTTAGAGACCGACGGGTGCTGGCCAGAGAAATTTGGAAGAACCGCAACAAATCGATGGGCCACATCCGCGAGGAGTTTCAACAGGCATCCGGGAGTGTTCTTTGGATGAATACGATCCGTATTGAAGCCCATCTGCTTGGTTATCATTAACGTGCTGCCGCCCACAAGCCTTTGATCACCAAGTCCAATAGCGCTGCTCGGTTAACGTGGTGCAAAGAACGTCGACAGTGGACCGTTGAACAGTGGAAATAGGTTCTCTGGAGCTACGAATCAAGATTCACCCTCTACCATTCGGATGGCAGGGTCTGGGTTTGGCGTCTGCCTGGAGAACGCCTCCTTGCGGAATGTATTGTACCAACTGTGAAGTTCGGCGGCGGTGGAATTATGCTATGGGGGTGTTTCTCCTGGTATGGCACGTGAGCCTTGTTCGCAATTCCTGGTAGACTCGACGCCGAGACCTACTGCACCATTTTGGATGACCATGCGCTTCCTACGTTGTGGCAGTTTTACGGGGTGGACCCATGTTACTTTCAGGATGACAATGCCACCTGTCATGTTGCGAGGTCCACCATGGCTTGGTATGGTGTCAATGGGATTAATCGAATGGACTGACCTGCGCAGAGCCCGGGCGTAACCTTATCGAGCACCTCTGGGACGAGTTAAAGCGTCGACGTAAGGGGTGCCCCCACCGTCCGAGTGGAAGTAAATACCGCTAGTCGTCGTACAACGCCTGGTTGAGAGTATGCCGCAGCTGTAATCGCCGCTCGTGGAGGCTCCACCAACTATTGAAGGTTAATAAACTTTGTTTTCCTTTGCTATCACAGGTGTCCAATTACTTCTTGGTAGATTGTGCATAAGGTTTTGTACTGTAAGACCAGTTGTGAGAGAACGGCTAAATGTAAAGATATGGTTAAGGTATCAAAATAAAGGTCTTACCATGTAGATGTGCTAGTCGAAGAAAAAAATGAGATTATGGCAAAGGTTCGGGCGTTGTGGGGCGGTAAAATTCCCATGTAAAATCTATGGGAGAACCGTGCGGTTGACATCCGATCGCCTGCTGTTGATCACGTGCTGTTGAAGGCGGACGTATGCAGGGACTCAGATAGTCCAAAGTCCGAAGTCTCGCTTCTCAGCAAACCGTTGTGCAAAACAACGCTAGCAGGAATTTGTTTGAAAGTTCTTATCGGAACAGCGAACACTCGAAGGCCCAATTGTTTTGTGCCATTGGGCTGTGTGATGTATATATACAACTGAACATTCATTCGATTCTGTTTATTCTCGTAGGTAAGACGTTTCCCATTACGTAAGGATGTTAATAAACGTTTCATATAATTTTATACTTAAAAAAACAACAACAAAAAAAAAAAAAACTTATTGTCGATTTTGACGGGTTTGGTCTACCGGTTTCGAATCCCGCTGAGGCATGGATGTTCTGTTTGTCTTACAGCACTGGCTCTCTCCCTTCCCTGGAACCAGTGGCCCTAAATTAAGGACGGGCGACTGCTTATAGCCCATTGAGTTGCTCACGGTAGTCGTTAAATTTTCAGTCAGAAAAAACAAACAAAAAAAAAACGAACCTGGACTATTGCCTTTACTCAAGTGATTGAATGAATGTGTCAATCAAATAAAGTTTACATCTGTTGTTTCATTTGAGTTTATTGTTTTCAAAAAAAAAAAAAAAAAAGACTTACCGTCGATTTCCGATGGGTTTCGTATAGTTATACACTGACGGAAAAAAATCCCAACACCAAGAAGGGGTTGTGTTAGATAAACGACAGTTGGTAGGCGGTGAGAGTACATCTGTAAGATGACGTCTATGCAAATGTCGCGCTCGGCGCATACGTGTGGCGCTAGTAGCGCCCCTCGGAACATGCAAAGCAGGTTTGCTGTAAATACGCGCTGTAACGTTCGTGAGCGTTAGTTATCGTTCAGATTCGACGTAGTGTGTTGATGTTAGTCAGGAATGCCTTTAAGAAGACGAAGCCATTATCAACAGCTCACGGAGTTTGAACGAGGTCGTGTAATAGGGCTACGAGAAGGTGGATTTTTTTCCCCGCAATATTGCAGAATGACTTGGCAGGAATGTAGCCTCTGTGCATGATTGTTGGCAGCGGTGGTCAAGGGAAGGTACTGCCTCAAGAAGACCGGGTTCAGGCCGGCTACGTGGCACTACTGCGAGGGAAGACCGCCGTGTACGGCGTATGGCCGTGGCGCATCGTACTGCGTCTGCGGCAGCAATTCGAGCTGCAGTGGCCACCACAGTGACACAACGAACTATTACAAATCGGTTACTTGAAGGACAGCTCCGAGCCAGACGCCCTGTAGCGTGCATTACACTTACTCCAAACCACTGCCGTTTGCGACGTCAGTGGTGTCCAGCTAGAGCTCATTGGAGGACGGAGTGGAGATCTGTTGTGTTTTCTGATGAAAGCCGGTTCTGCCTGGGTGCCAGTGATGGCCATGTGTTGATTAGAAGGAGGCCAGGTGAGCGCCTGCAACCAACCTGTCTGCGGCCGAGACACACTGGACTTACACCTGGAGTTATGGTCTGGGGAGCAATTTCCTATGACAGCAGGAGCCCTCTCGTGGTTATCCCACGCACCCTGACGGCACATTTGTACGTCGGTCTGGTGATTCAACCTGTTGTGCTGCCATTCATGAACAGCATTCCAGGGGGTGTTTTTCAACAATATAACGCTCGCCCGCATACCGCTGTTGAAATCCAACATGCTCTACAGAGTGTCGACATGTTGCCGTGGCCTGCTAAATCACCAGATCTTTCTCCAATCGAGCACGTATGGGACATCATTGGACAACAACTCCAGCGTCACTCCCAACCAGCATTAACCGTCCCTGTATTGACCGACCAAGTGCAACAGGCATGGAACTCCATCCCTCAAACTGACATCCAGCACCTGTACGACACAATGCATGAACGTTTGCATGCTTGCATTCAACATTCTGGCGGTTACACCGGTTATTAATGTACCAGAATTTCATGTTTAAAATGGCTCTTCTCGCGCTTACATTACGCTGTGATTTTGAAACCTTAATCGATTATATATGTTACCTATACAAATGTATTGCCGCCATTTCATTCCTCTATAACTATGTTTTCGTGGTGTTGGGATTCTTTTTTCCGTCAGTGTATGTTATATGAAAAACATTTCCCATCAGGAAGTTGTATGCGATACAGGAAGTATTTTTCAAATCGGAATTTTAGAAGCAGAAATATCGGGGAAAGCTCAATTTCCCTTAACGCCCCCTAGCGAAAAGTCTATGAATCACTCGAATATTTTGAAATTATATGAAAAACATTTGGCACCAGAAATGCTATCTAACAAAGAAGGAATTTTTCAAACCGGACTCTTAAAAGTAGAGATATTGGCAAAAATAAGATATACATCTACGCCCCCTGGCAGAGAAACCATGCAATATTTTAAGAAGAACATTTTCCGAAAAAATTTATCGATATGACTAGTATTGGTCCACATGCGACTTTTTTATCAAACGAGATTTCAGAAGCTGAGATTTTGCTGCAAATACATCAGCACGATATAAAGACTTACCACTGGTGGTTAAACAATGTTTTACCAAAAATTAGAAATTACATGCAAAAGATTTTCACCAGGAGCTGTGTCTTCTGAAGAAAAAAAATTCAAATCACAGTTTTATAAGCAGAGATATCGGGGAAAACGTAGTTTAATTTTACGTCTCGTTGCGGAAAATCTATGCGTAGCTTGAAAAAGTGACTATACCTAATATGCTCTTCGACATAAATGGAATCCGAAGGTGAAAGAATTTTTTCAATCGGATGTTTAGAAACAAATATATGAAATAAAATGTTTTCTGAATTCGCTATCGCCCGTATTTACGCCCTACGGCGGCAAAATTGTATATCGTAAAAAACAAAACAAAAAAAAACGATATATCCTATCATGTTTCGTATATTTCAAGCTTCCTAATGCGAAACGAGTTTTTCAAATCGGACTAATAGTTGCAGAGATATTGTGTCTGCAGGAGGACGGACGACAAACCGATAACATAAATAAAATATTTTTTTTTTCAAAAATAGTGCTTAAAATAAAGATTTGAATCTCAAAATAAACCACCCACATAATGTTCACCGCCTTTTGCCTAGGCACGTGGCTGAGCGCAGGACACGGTGTAGACTTTTTTATGAACATCACTTAGCCGGAGACAGATGGAGATTTATTGTGACTATTGATGAAGCATGGATCTTTTTCTTAGGCACGTGGCTGAGCGCAGAACACGGTGTAGACTTTTTTATGAACATCACTTAGCCGGAGACAGATGGAGATTTATTGTGACTATTGATGAAGCATGGATCTTTTTCTTAGGCACGTGGCTGAGCGCAGAACACGGTGTAGACTTCTTTAAGAACATCACTTAGCCGGAGACAGATGGAGATTTATTGTGACTATTGATGAACCCTGAATCTTTTTCTTAGGCACGTGGCTGAGCGCAGAACACGGTGTAGACTTCTTTATGAACATCACTTAGCCGGAGACAGATGGAGATTTATTGTGACTATTGATGAACCCTGAATCTTTTTCTTAGGCACGTGGCTGAGCGCAGAACACGGTGTAGACTTCTTTATGAACATCACTTAGCCGGAGACAGATGGAGATTTATTGTGACTATTGATGAACCATGAATCTTTTTCTTAGGCACGCGGCTGAGCGCAGAACACGGTGAAGACTTCTTTATGAAAATCACTTAGCTGGAGACCAATGGAACTTTATTGTGACTATTGATGAAGCATGGATCTTTTTCTTAGGCACGTGGCTGAGCGGTGTGCACTTCTTTATGAAAGCCACTTAGCCGGAGACAGATAGAAATTTATTGTGACTATTCATGAAGCATGGGCCTACGTAAAGGACTGTAATAAACAAGTTAACAAAATCATGCAATGCATTGATCATGATACGATTTCCAACGTATCAGAAACCATTACTCAAGTTATGAGGATAATGGCTATGGAATAAATCTCGGTCCTATGCGCTGACCACTCACCCAATTTCAATGATATTAAACAGAAGTAGTTCAGTATATCTCCGAAACAACATACTAAAGTTTTGTCGCAATAGAAGCATTTTTAATCAAGTTATGAGGATAATGGCTATGAAATAAATCTCCCTCCTATGCCCTGACCTTTGTCCCATTTCGATGATGTTAAACAGAACCGCTTCAGTATACCTCCGACACAGCATACTAAAGTTTTTTCGCAATAGAAGTATCTTTAGTCAAGGTATAAGGATAATGGCTGAGGAAAAAATCTCCCTTCTGTGCCCTGACCTTTGACCCCATTTCTGTGATATTAAAAAGAATTGATTCAGTATACACCCGGAATAACATACTGAAGTTTTGCCGCAATAGAAGCATTTTTACGTAAGTTATGAAGCATAAAGGCAATGGAATGGATCTCGCGGCTATGTCCTGACCTTTCACCCCATTTCGCCTATTTTCAATAGGGTTCGTTTCCAGTAGTCCTCTACCACATACTAACATTTCATCGAAATCGAACTATTTTTACGCGAGTTATCGTGCGAACAGGCAGACAGACAGACAAAGCTGGAGAATATACGCGTCTTCAAACTACGGTTCGAGAGCGTAAAAAAGTATGGCAACGATTATTAAAACTAATATCACCGGCATGATGCAGTTGGTTAACGTGCAGTGTGTGAGGCGGACGTTTTTGTCGGGTATTCGAATTCCGGTCCTGCAGGCCTTCTAGTCAGCTGTTTTTCCGGGATTTTCGCTGACTCCATGGGCTTTTGGACGCGAACGCGTACAGGGTTTCCTGTGAAGTCGTCCCCGGACGCACTTTGTCCCTTACCCATACGCAGCAGAAGAATGTCAAGCCGGCTGCATTAATATGCCAGTAACCCTCAAAGGTGCACGATCCTCTTTGTGGGATGTTACGTGCCTGCTCCTCAGGACGCACACGACATAAAGGCAGATAACAGCGAGAACGAACGTCTGCGTAGCTCAGTTGGTAGAGCAACTTGTTACGGAATAAGTGAACTTGGGTTCGATCCCCGGCGTGGACCAAAAATGACGGAGAAATTTACTTCGTTATTGGGACTCAGCCCATCATGGACGTACGAGAGAGAGAGAGAGAGATTAACCCTTTAACGATCATTGCCCCATAATCTTGTAGCACTCTAAATACCATAATCCCCCTAAACTGTCTGTTGGTTAACTTCTTTGTTTAATAACAATAATATTGACTAACGGTGACTCTTGCTGGTCCCTCATAGGTCGAAAAAATTTGAAGGACAAGCAAGGGTAAAAAACCTGACTCACTCTAGACATGCGTTTCGGGTGGCTATGTCCGTTTGTATGTACGGGCGTTCTGGGCGTTATGGTCGTTAAAAGGTTAAAACCAGTTAGTTTAACTTGGCTGGGAATAAAAAAATCTTGCCTTGTAGCGTCCGTCACCAGCTATAATTTTTGACTCATCATAGACGAGCGGACGAATGCAATTTTGGACCCCTGAGAATTACAAATGGCCCCTAAGGAATACCGTAATATGGCACCTCACAGTATAAGGAATCCAGTTCCATGCTTTCTAATTGGAACCGGCTTTGGTTCATTTACTCGACGATTACTTCCCCGAAGGATCACTTGACCGAAAATCATTTCACCTAAAAGATTGTTTCACCGAAAGATCCCTTGATCGAAACGTTCATTTCACCGAAAGGTATCTTTACCTAAAAGTTCATTTCGTAGAAAGGTTCTTTCACCGAAAGATCACTTGGTCGAAACATTCGTTTCACCGAAAGATCACTTGATCGAAACATTCATTTCACCGAAAGGTCTCTTTACCTAAAAGTTCATTTCGTCGAAAGTTCATTTTACCGAAAGAACACATGATCGAAACGTGCATTTCACCGAAAGGTCTCTTTACGTAAAAGTTCATTTCGTCGAAAGGTCATTTCATCGATAGATCACTTGATGGAAACGTTCACTTCACTAAAAGGACTCTTTACCTAAAATTTCATTTCATCGAAAGGTCATTTCACCGAAAGGTCACTTGATCGAACGTTCATTTCACCGAAAGGTCTCTTCACCTAAAAGTTCATTCATCGAAAGGTCATTTCACCGAAAGATGACTTGATCGAAACGCTTATTTCCCCGAAAAGTCTCTTTACCTAAATGTTCATTTCCTCGAAAGGTCATTTCACCGAAGGGTCAGTTTATCGAAAACTTTGAATTTCAATACAGGATCTGGCAAAATGTGGTACTAACTCGGAAGACAGACCACCGAAACTTTAGGGGATCATGCTCAAAATGCACTTTTGGTTTCCAGGTGTAAAAAAAACGCAAAGAATTATTTTTAGAACAAAAATAATTAACTTTAGGTCCCTAAGCATCGGTAAGGCCTTTTCAGCTAATTTAAATCATCCGTGCTTCAGCATCTAGGGCCCCCAATCCAAGGTCATAATCATAAGATTTACATAACAAATGAAGTTAATACTTCATTTGTTATGTAAATTTTGTGATTTACATAACAAATGTACATTTACTTAGCCACAGAAAATCAGCTTTAAAATCAGGGATGAACATGAGCACGGAGGATTAAAATTTTTACAAGGCTAGGCCTAGGGCCTAAAAATTAACGTTTTGTGGTTGAGTAACAGTGACACATTATTAAAATGACCCGTTATGAAAATGTATGAATATGGTCAGGAATTATTGAAATATGCTAAAAAGAGACCTAGTGCCTGAAAATTAACTTTTGGGCCAGAGTAAAAGTACATTATTAACATGTAGTTTTATATAATGCTTATGATTATGAGAACAGAGGGTTAAAATCTGCTGAAAAGGCCTATATATCTTGGCCTGGGGCCTAACAATAAACGATATTTTTTGGTTGAAGAATAATGGAACATTATTAATTTGACTTGTTTTAAGGAAACTATGAATTGGAGCACAAACGACTAAAATTTGCTAAAAATGCCCAGATTCCAGGCCTAAAGTCTTAAAATTAGTGTTTTTGGCTTGACTAAAAGTGCAACATATTTTACTTTAAATTTTATGTAACGCTTATGAATATGAGTTCCGAATTTTAAAATCTGCTAAAGTGATCTATGTCAAGGCTTAGGGTCAAAAAATTTATGTTTTCTGTTGATAAAAAGGGGAAAATTATTTTCTTCATTTGCTATGTAATCCTTATGAATATGAGCTCCGAGGATTAAAATTTACTAAAGAATCCCATACCTAGGCCTCATAATTAACGTTATATATATTTCAAAAGACCTACTTACGGAAAGATGATTCGTAGAAACCGAATGTGAATTTTTTTATGAAATCCCATAATGTTTAGGTGGCCAGTTTTTCAAAACCCGCACTACACTTCCACAAATTTCAAAGTTTTCGATAAAACTAGTTAGTTAAATCATGTAATGCATTGATTATAATACGCTTTTCAACATACCAGAAATCATTACTCAAGTTATGAGGATAATGGCTGTGGAATAAATCTCGCTCCGGTGCATTGGCATTTGACACCATTTCTATGATATTAAACAGAATTGGTTCAGTATGCCTCCGAAACAACATGATAAAGTTTTGTTGCAATCGAAGCATTTTTACGTAAGTTATGACGAATAAGGGCTATGGAATGAATCCCTCTCCTTTGTCCTGACCATTTAAGATTTCCAAAGAAACAACTAGTTAGAGATATTTGAAACAAATTAGTAAAATCATGCAATGCATTGATTATGATACGTTTTCCAACATGCCGGAAATCATTACTCAAGTTATGAGGATAATTGCTGTGGAATAAATCTCGCTCCTGTGTCCTGACCTTCGATCCCATTTCGATGATAGTCAACAGAACCGGTTCAGTGTAACTCTGGAGCAACATGATAAAATTTCATCGAAATCGAACAATTTTTACAAAAGTTATGACGCATAAGGGCAATGGAATGGATGCCGCTCCTATGTCCTGACCTTTGATCCCATTTCGTCCATTTTCAATAGGGGTCGTCCCCGGGTAGTCCCCTACCGCATACTAAAATTTCATCGAAATCGAACCATTTATACGCGAGTTATCGTGCGCACGGGCAGACGGACAAAGCTGGAGCATATACGCTTTTTCAACTTAAGGTTGGAAAGCGTAAAAAATGGCACCACAGATGAATACTTACAGTTTTAGAACACAAAAACGCCGAGATCAATAATTTGCGTGGCCATATTTGTATTTTGTAACGGACAGAATACGATGTGGCATATTCTCAATGAGGGATTTGCAGTAGTCACTTAAAATGTCTTTGCACGACACGTACTTTACCGCGTCAATCAATGCTTGTGAATTTTTTTATTGGAGGTTTAACGACCACCGTGCGCAACTCAATGGGATATAAGCAGTCTCCCGTCCTTAATTTAGGGTCACTGGTTCCAGGGAAGGGAGAGAGCCAGTGCCGTAAGACAAACACAACATCCATGCCTCACCGCGGGATTCGAACCCGGACCCCTGTCGAGCGAATGATCAGAAGCTATCGCTTAGACCACTTTGCCACAGGGACGGCGCTTGTGAATTTGATGGCTGTTTTTCTGTTATCTTGTCTTTTAAAATGGTCCAACAATTTTCGACGGGGTTAAGGTCGGGACTATTACCGGGCCAGTCAAGCACAGTTATGTTTTTCCTCTGCAGGTAGTTGTTTATTGTCTTTGATCTGCGGCATGGAGCACCATCTTGCATAAAGATTGTGCATCTGTGCACTTGTATATGAGTTAACAGCTTCTCACGTAACATTTCCACATAAAACGGACCAGTCATTGTAGTTCCTATCGTCAACAAGGATAATGAAGCAATACCGGATGCTTACATAACACTCCATATCATCTGACTAGGCAGATGTCTCACGGCGCTAACTGTGTATTTTTCATCAAACCTTTTGCCTTTTGGTCGCTGGACATGTGCTTTATGTGATTCAAATTGACGCACAGTTGGTTCATCAGAAAACAAGAACTTGGCTCCAATTTTCAGCAGTCCACGATTGATGACGCTTCCCAAACTGGACTCTCTTCCTTTTCATGACAGATATTAGTCTAAGTTTATGTGCAGGTTTACACTGAAAAGCAATTGAATTAGAGATACCTGTCTAGTAAGTTTAGCACCACATTTCGTCCTGATGATGGCGGCGATTCGTCTCGGCATGGACTCGGTTGGTTGGTTGGTTGGTTGGTTAGGTTTTATGGCGCAAGGGCCATGCCTGGCCAAAGAGCGCCAAACACAAGACTCGACAAGACACCGGAAGCGTTGGGAAGCCATACGGATCTACAACCCCTAAAAAATCTCCCACAGTTTACGAAGATTTCGATGGATGGGGGTCAGAGCTTCGAACATCTTTCTCGATGGCATCCCAGATGTGTTTGATGGGATTGAGGTCAGGTGACCTAGCTGGCCAAGGAAGCGAGGTCACGTCGGTGGAGTGTTCAGCCAACCATTCGGATACAATTCAGGAGCTGCATTGTCTTGTTGCAGACGAGGTCCCCAGTGGGATGTTGAAGACGCACAAACGGGAGCAAAGTGTCTTCCACGATATCCCGGTAACGTTGACTTGTGAGGGACGATGTCACACGTACCAGGGGTCCCATTTTAGTCCACGTAAACAGTCCCCAAACGAGAATGCCAACCCCACCAGCTTGAAAAGTACCCTGCTGGCAAGAAAGATCCATTGCTTCATGTGGTTTGCGCCGTGCTCCTATCCTGCCATCCGCATGTACCAACGTGAATCTCGACTCATCAGTCCAGACAACATTTTCCCACATGTCTAGGGTCCAGCGGCGATGTTCCCGCGCCCATGCTAATCTTTGCACACTGTGATGTGCGGTCGGCAGCGGTACCCTCGTGGGACGATGGCTTCTGTACCCTATAGCGAGGAGATGGTTCTAGATGATGTGGCTGCTTACACGTTTTTGTGCATCAGCGTTAAATTGCCGAGTGATTTCTTGCACTGTGGGCCGTCTATCCGCTGTTACAATGCGAGCTAGCCGACGATAACCGCTCTCATGCACACGCTGTTTTCCACGGCAGTTGGCCCTTGCAGGGATGGTTTTACCGGATTCGATGTACTCACGGTGCACCCGTGACACAGTGGCTCGTGAAATTCCAAGTGCCTGCACGACTTCCGAGATGGAGTGGGCCATTCGTCGGGCCCCGACAATTTGCCCACGATTAAATGCGCTTAGATCCTTCGTCTTACCCATACGGTGTCCGACTCTCACTGATTCCCGTCGCATCACTCCTTATATTGTCGGATCGCTGCATACGTCATGTCGTTTCCGTTTACAGGGCCGCCCACAGAGCCCCATTTCCATAACGCCAGCTGTCTCTAATTCAATTGCTCTTCAGTGTATAAGACTTTAATCCAAAATCTTTGCTAAGACATCATGAAACAGTGCTGATACTAATATAAAACCCTTTTGAATGTAAATAGGCCTTGCTTTTCTTGCATGAACTCCTCCTCGGAGAACACATAACTATTCGCTTTATGTTATTGTCATCACGTGGGTTTGTTTACCTTGGACGTGCTCTTTAGGTCGCTAAATTTACCTGTATCTCGATATTTCATGATTGTATTATGAATAGCCGTCTTTTCACATTCATCTTTTTGCTTATGTCACGTTCGGAGTATCCTTCGTGATATAAAGTCACTATCTGAGCCCTCTGAGTAACACTTGATGACGTTTTTTCCCCCAATTTGCGCTACAAGGAAAATACATACAAAACTTCTCAGCGTGAAAACCAGAAGCAAACTGAAGCTCACACGCTTCCCCGAAATCTACGAACGCCTTCCGCTGTAGGATGTTACAACACCGACAGCAAGTTGTATAATACAGAAAATGGCTGACGCAATATGCAGAAATCTCCTAATACCAACATGTGGCCTTAAATTTTAGCAAATGTCTATATATAAAAAACAGCAAAAATTAAAGCGGGAAAACCAAAAATTCGGTGTGCCTAAAGACTCAAGAGAGAATACAATTCAAATTCAATGAAGATATGAAATACAGTAAAAGGTGCAGTTCATGCCATAAAAATTTAATCTTTCTCATTTACGCTTTCCAACCGTAGGTTGAAGAAGCGTACATGCTCCAGCTTTGTCCGTCTGTATGTCTGTCCGCACGATAAGTAGCGTAAAAATGCTTCCATTTCGATGAAATTTCAGTATGTGGTAGGGGACCAACTGGAGACAAACCCTGTTAAAAATTGATGAAATGCGGTCAAAGGCTAGGACATTGGAGCGGGCATCCTAACTTGGAAAAAGTGGTTTGATTGCAATGAAATTTCAGTATGTTTCAGGGAACCACCTGGGGACGAACCCTATTGAAAATGGGCGAAATGGGGTCAAAGGTCAGGACATGGGAGCGGGATCTATTCCATTGCCCTTATGTGTCAAACCTTGCGTCAAAATGGTTCGATTTCAATGAAATTTTAGTATATGGTAGGGGACCACCTACGACAAACCCTATTGAAAATGGGCAAAGATGGGTCAAAGGTCAGGACATAGGAGCGGGATCTATTCCATTGCCCTTATGCGTCAAAATGGTTCGATTTCAATGGCATTTTAGTATACGGTAGGGGACCACCTAGGACGAACCCTATTGAAAATGGACGAAATGGGGTCAAAGGTCAGGACATGGGAGCGAGATTTATTCTACAGCCATTTTCCTCATAACTTGAGTAATGATTTCTGGTATGTTGGAAAGCGAATCATAATCCATGCATTGCATGCTTTTACTAACTTTTTTGATTTGTACAAAATTTAGATTGTTAATTATCACCAAATTCACCCTAGCAATGGCTAGCAATTCACCTGGCACCATATTAAAAGTTTCGTATATTTTTGGATTTTGCTGTGTCCTCAAGGTACGTTTTACTTTTGCATATAATTTTCTATGTATGGAATTTAACAGAAACGCAATAGTAATTCTCCGGAACCTTCAGGTGCAGGCGAAAGGACAAAATTATAGAAACTCCGCGAAGGAATAAGCGGATTTGTATTGAAATATTAATTGCACGCGCAACATCAATCGGAACGGGAGACATTGTTATGAGAAATTAAAGCGCTACGTATTTTAAGTACTAAGACGTTTTTGAAATGAAGTTCATGCTTTTGGAACGTATCTAGGTTCCCGTAGAAGCTCCTGCAAAGAAATGTTTTCGAAATGCTGTTGTCAGACAGGGAAAGAGATTTTCGAAGTTTCGAAACTCATGAGAAAGCTTATTATTGGAATATCAGCCAATGGGAAAGACGAATGACAAGAGGACTAATGGGAAATTAGCCAATGAGAGAGAGAGAGAGAGAGAGAGGAGGACAAAGCTTGTCTTCGTAATTGTATTGTTACGATCTGCAAAATTCGCCGTCTCTTTTTATCTCCGCCGATTGTAGAATCAGACAGAAAAGTTTGGCACGTTTTAAGCCTCTTAAACAATCCTCAATGAAATCGAGACGTTCTCGCGGAAAATCAATACTTCATTCTTTTAGCAATCAAAATTCAATTGAATCAAGAGCTGTGTAGTGAATGAACTAACGACTGTGATGAATGCTTCCTTTTTCGTGAATGTGCGGTGATGAATTGGTATTGAAAAGGCCGAATATACCGAAAGATAAATGCAATGACGCACAATGTGTTTCAATCACTGAAGTGAAAAGACAAGGGGACTGCAATTAATGCAGAAAATTGGCTTAAACAATAACACCGGTGGACAAAAATTAATTCGCTTCATATTTTCCGCCAATTTTTGATTATGTCTAAAGGTATAGTGAATGTTAACACTTTTTTAGACCGTTTTTAACGCTTTCCACCCCTAGGTTGAAGAAGCGTATATGCTCCAGCTTTGTCCGTCCGTCCGTCCGTCCGTCTGTCTGTCCGCACGATAACTGGCGTCAAAATGGTTCGCTTTCGATGAAATTTTAGTATGTCGTAGGGGACCACCTGGGGACGAACCCTATTGAAAATGGGACAAATGGGGTCATAGGTCACGACGTAGGAACGGAATCATTCCATTGCCCTTATGCGTCATAACTTGCGTAAATATGGATCGATTTCAATGAAATTTTACTATGTGGTAGGAAACCGCCTGGGGACGAACACTGTTCAAAATGGGTGAAGTGGGGTCAAAGTTCAAGACAAAAGCGTGGGATGCATTCCATTGTCCTTATGCGTCATAACGTGCGTAAAAATGGTTCTATTTCGATGAAATTTCAGTATGTGGTAGGGGACCACATGGGGATGAACCCTATTGAAAATGGACGAAATGGGGTCAAAGTTAAGGACACAATTGCGATCCATTCCATCGCCCTTATCCCATATTATTAAGGTGGACGTCAAGTTATTTTTCTTCCTATACTTTCAATGGAAAAACTTTTGTACACATTTCCTTCACAATTAATGTGTTCCCAAGGATGGAAGTTTGAACATCGTTTGAAATAACTTCATATTGTAACTTGGAAAACTTAATATTTTCTAAAACAAAACCATAATTATAATAAAAATCAATAACTTTTTCCTTGGTGGTGTTGAAACAGAAAAAAGATTGCGCGACCTGTACTTTGATGACGTCAGTGGACAAATGAATGTTGGATTGCATAATTACGATTATGATTTAGAAAATATTAAGTATTCCAAGTTATGAAATGAAGCTATTTTAATTGATGTTTAAATTTTCATCCTTGGGAACGCATTAATTTTGAAGAAAATGTCTACCGAAGTTTTTCCATTGGAAGTATAGGAAGCAAAGTTACTTGACCTCCATCTTAAAGTAGCAATTCTTGTATGAATGTTTGTACATTTTATTTTGAAAACGGCTCTAAGAATTTTGATGAAAATCGTTAACCTACCGTTTTCTGGTACTAGAAATCGATTTAGCTTGATCTCGACTTCAGGAGAATTCGTTTAGTGGGTTAAATTACTACCCAGAATTATAACGTTTTTTTAGTGTCATGGCGTTGTTCCATTATTCCATTAATGTTACCAACGCTTAGAAATCTTATGACACCCCAATCTCGTGTTTGAGAATGTTGGCGCGCGGTCACACCACCTGTCTGCGTTGTATGTGGATCCTGTTAAAGTTTTATGACGTCACACTCTTGCGAGCAGATGGTCGCGATTCCCATCTGCCTCATTACGTCACGCGTTGTATGTGGATCCTGTTAAAGTTTTATGACGTCACACTCTTGCGAGCAGATGGTCGCGATTCCCATCTGCCTCATTACGTCACGGGTTGTGTTCGTATGTCCGTCCGCACGATAACTCGCATAACAATCGCTCGATTTTGAGGAAATTTTAGTATTTGGTACTGGATCATCTGGGAAGGAACCCTATTTAAAGTAAACGAAATGGGATCAAAGGTCAGTACATAGGAGCGGGATCCATTCCACTGCTTTTATGCGTCATAACTAACGTAAAAAAGGTTCGATTTCGATGAAAGTTTAGTATGTGGTAGGGAACCACATGGCGACAAACCGTATTGGAAATGGGGTCAGGACATTGAAGCGGAATCACTTCCAACGCCATTATGCGTCATAACTTACGTAAAAATGCTTCGATTTGGATGAAATGTTAGTATGTTGTAGGAGCTTGCCGGGTGACGTATTCTATTGAAAATGGGCGAAATGGGGTCAAAGGTTAGGACACAGGGGCGGGATCTATTTCATAGCCCTTAGCCATCATAACTTACGTAAAAATGCTTCGATTGCGACAAAACTTTATCATGTTATTTCGGATGTATGCCAAACCGGTTCTGTTGAATATAATCGAAATGAGATCAAAGGTCAGGGCACAGGACCGAGATTTATTCCACAGCCATTATTCCCATAACTTGAGTAATGATTTCTGGTATGTTGGAAAGCGTAGTTAATGCATTGATTGTTAATGCAGTTAATGCATTAACAATCAATGCAAGTTAATGCATTGCGTGGTTTTACAAGCTTGTTTACGCTTTCCAACCGTTGGTTGAAGAATGGTATATGCTCCAGATTTGTCCGTCTGTCCGCACGATAACTAGCGTACAAATGGCTCGATTTCGATGAAATTTTAGTATGTGGTAGGAGACCAACTGGGGACGAACCCTGTTGAAAATGGGACAAATAGGTTCAAAGGTCAGTACATACGATCGGGATCCATTCCATCGCCCTTATGCGTTTTAACTTACGTAAAAATGCTTTGATTGGAACAAAACTTTATCATGTTGTTCCGGAAGTATACTTTACTGGTTCTGTTAAATATATTCAAAATGGGGTCAAAGGTCAGGTCATAGGAGCAAGATGTATTCTACATCCATTATCCTCATAACTTGACTAAAAATGCTTCGATTGAGACAAAACTATAGTATGTTGTTCCGGAGTTATACTGAACTGGTCCTGTGTAATATCATCGAAATGGGGTTAAAGGTCAGGACACAGGAGCGATATTTATTTCCCAGCCATTATCCTCATAGCTTGAATAATAACTTGAGTAACGATTTCTGGTATGTTGGAAAGGGTATCATAATCAATGCGTTGCATGACTTTACTAACTTGTTGCTCTTTACGAAGAGATATATTCGTTCCCTGTTATTAAAATTTTATACGAAAATCATGGAATTAGCATTTATAAAATGTAAAAATAAGCAATATTATTAATACTTAGTCCATAACCCTTGCGACGCACGGTTAGAAAAGGCTGCGACTGAAATGTTCTCCAATGATCACACCCAACGTGAAAGAAAGTAGTTCACGGTAATTTTTTCTAATCTCAAAAACTACTGAACCGATTCGGATAATTCTTTCACCGTCGGGAAGCTTACTTCATTCCGGTGGCCACAGGTTATTTCGTTTATCTATAATAATCATCAAGCATTGCCTTTTAGCAGCAAAAGAACACCCAACGAATATCCGAATAAGGTACGTACTTTTACGTCTATTCCCAAAAGGTGTTTGGTCTTGAAAGTAAATCCATCGACCTAAAAGATCAATCGCTAAATCGTAAACGGAATCGTGAGCTTACGCTCTCTGGTTGCAGACTTGTGCGTTAAGAAAAACATGAATTTATATGAGGAACATTTCGCATCGGAAACGCTCTCCAACACAGAAATAATTTTTTAAATCGGACTTTTAGAAACAGAGATGTCTCAACAATAAGATGGGACTTTACATTCCCTGGTGGCAAAACCATGCATTATTTTAGGAAGAAAGTATTCTCAAAAGGTTTATCCATATGAGCGGTATCGGTTCAAGAAAAAGAAAATTAGTCGAGTTTTCAGGATCCCAGATTTTGCTACAAATACATCAGAAGCAGATATTAACACTTATGAACCCTGGTGGCTAAACCATTCTTTACCAAACATTATAGATTATGTGAAACATATTTTCCATCAGGTCTTGTATGCGATACAGGAAGAATTTTTTAAATCGGAGTTTTAGGAGAAGGAATAACGCTGAAAACGCAATTTACCTTTGTGTTCCCCTAGCGGAAAGTCTATGATTTACTTGAAAATTTTTAATTTATAGGTAAAACATTTCGCATCGGAAACACTATCCAACAATGAAGGACATTTTCAAATCAGAATCTTGGAAGTAGAGATATTGACAAAAATAAAATATACATCTACGCCCACTGGCGTAGAAACCATGCATTATTTCAAGAAGAAAATGTTCCTAAAAGGTTTGTCGACATAAGTACTATCGGTCTACGAGGGACGTTATTTTTAATCGAGAATTTAGACGCTCATATTTTGCTGCAAATACATCAGAAGTGGAATATTTTAAGAAGAAAATATTCCGAAAAGGTTTATCGATGTGAAAGGCATCAGTTCACGAAAGAAATTTTTCAATCGATATTTTAGAAGCTCAGATTTTAAGACTAATACATCAGAAGCAAAAGTTAACATTTACGCCTCCTAGTGGCCAAAGTATTCTTTACCAAGAATTTGAAATTATATGCAAAAGATATTTGATCAGGAAGTAAATCCGCTGAAGAAAACATTTTTCAAATCGAAGTTTTAGAAGAAGAGTTATCGGGAAAAATATAATTTATTTCTATGCCCCCTAGCGGAAAATCTATGCGTAATTTGAAAAATTAACTATATCTAAAATACTCTTCGATATAAATGGAATCGAAAGATAAAATATTTTTTCAATCGGATGTTCAGAAGCAAATATGTGGAACAAAACGTATTTTTGAATTCGACATTATCTGCATTTACGCCCTCTAGCGGCGAAATTGTACATAGTAAAAAAAAAAAAACGAAATGAGGGATCATCATTCTCATATTTCAAGCTTCCCAATGCAAAAAAAAAAAATTTCAAATCGGACTAATAGTTCCAGAGATATCGTGGGTACAGTCGGACGGACGGACGGACAAACCGATAACATAAGCACGATCTTTTTTTACAAAAGGCTTGCTGAATATAAGACTCGACAATTAATTTCTTACAATAGGATAATGGGTAAAAGTTCGTGTCAGGCCTTTCATCTTGTGGGGGCACACCGGTTGCGGAACTACTATCGGTCTACTATCGGTCTTGAGGAAAGCTTCAGCATTTGCAGTAAGCGGAGAAAATAGGGGTATGAAACTTTGAAATGGAGCCGTGAAATTCGATATCATTTATACTTTAGGGTTAAAGAGAAAATGCGTTTACATCTGAGTTATTATACCAGGTCGAGGTAGAAAAAATATTTCGTGCTAAATGAATATCATTTGTTGGAGTCCCAACACAATGCAGCATTTACTGTGTGGCAATACAGAGCCCCAATACTGTGTGTCAATACAGGTTCGTCCGCGTAACCCATCCCTCCGGAGTAAGTCGTTCTCCCAACTAAGCTACGCGGACAAAGGCTCTCCCTGCTATCTGCCTTTATCTCATGTGCGTTCTGCGGTGCAGGAACGTCACAAGCGATACCAACCAGGATAATTATAAATGTTATATAGTCCACACACTCCGTAATTTAAGAATTCGAGTGTCTGAGCACCAGTGTCACGTCAGAATGAATTCATCTGCTACTTCGCTATCACGCCTGACCAAAACCTGGACAAACCAACCATCATGGACTGACTGCTATCTACTAATAATGACTAAAAGAAAATCTATGACTATGTTTGCAGAAGGTTTATATATATATGTCATCATCATCATCCATGTCAACCATTATCAATCCACTGCTGGACGAAGGTCTCCCAAAGTTTCTTCCACAACGATCTGTCTTGTGGCAGTCTCCTCCATGTTACTCCCGCATACTTTCGAATTTCATCCACCCATCTCCCATGTGGTCTTTTTCTGGGTCTTTTCCTGTCCCTTGGAATCCAATCTAAAATTTCGACGGTCCGTCGATGGTCTGTCCATCTGGCAGTATGTCCAGCCTATTGCCATTTCAGGGATTTAACTCTGATCGTGATGTCTTCCACTCTTGTGATTTTTCGTATCCACGAGTTCTTCTTCTTATCTCTCCTGGATGCATGCACCTCTCCATGCAGCTTTGAGTTGTCTGCAGCCTTTGTATGTCTCTTTTAGTTAAGGTCCACGTCTCTGCACCATACGTAAGCACTGGAAGGATGCATTGATCAAACACTTTTCTTTTAAGACATAATGGCATATTGCTCTTGAAAATTATGCTGTTTCTTCCAAAAGCTCTCCAGGCAAGTTTTGTATGCCGATTAATTTCTTCATCAATGTGACCCTCACTTGATATATGCTGTACAAGATAAACGTACGTGTCTGATATCTCCAGCTTTTCTCCATCAATCGATAAATCTTCATTTCTTGTAAAAGCATTGAACATCACTTTTGTCTTCTGAAAGTTCATTTTTAATCCCACTTCTTTACTCTTGTCAGCAAGTTCCTGGATCATACTCTGCAGCTCTGATGGGGTAGTTGCAAAAATGACTAGGTCATCAGCAAAACGAAGGCGAGTTAGATAATCTCCATTAATCTTCATCTGTTTATGTACACTACAATATAAACCAATGCTATAATGAAGAAACTCCTGTATTTGTTCATTTTCCTTGGAAACAATTATTGAATAATTTATCTTACAGAAACAACCCTTCTATCACTTCATGTAACCATCCCGCCTCCCACCTTTCATTATCGTAAATAATGCGTCATTTTCCAATAAACACCTTCAGAATCCCATCTTATATTTTGCATTAAGCGTTTTTCAACAACCATTCGCTGTGCTGTACAGTTACGTAGAAGAACCTATCTTGAAATATACCGGACGTTATCTTGTCCGCCAGGATCACTGCGTTCGAAATGCACATCACGAATCCAACCTATGTACACTTCATTAACAAAAGTCACCGGATACCTTGAAGAGAAACACAGCATAGCATTAATTGACATATATTAGTAGGGTGTCGTTCCACCTTTGACCTTATTGCATGCACGGACCCTTCGAGACATGCTTTCGACAAGGTTTTGGAACAAAGCGATAGGTATGCGCTTCCATTCAGTACATAATGGTGCCCGCTAACTGTTGCTTTCTAGTAGGCCTTGGTTCCAAGCCTCTTATGCGGCGCTCTAATTCATCCCATAGGTGCTCTATGGGATTAGGATCAGGGCTCTGTGCTGGTCAGTCCACACACAATGCGGAATTATCGTCAAACCACGCTGTAACAATCCTTGCTTTAAGGATCGGTGCATTATCCTGCTGGTACCAACAAGACTCGGTTTGATACTATTGCCACAGGGTTGGTAGGGCATAATTGTCCAGAATGTCGAGGTAGACATGCTGGTTAACAGGTTTGTCCATGATAACCAATGAAACTTGACTATATCGCGAAAAACACTCCCAAACGAGTACACTGCCAGCTCTAAACTTGACCGTAGAAAAAGTACACTCTGGTAAATAGCGTTTCCCCGGCTGACGCCATACCCACGCACGGCCATCAGACTGATGGATCGTGTATCTGGATTCATCAGTCTATAGGACCAGTTGATCTACGGTCCACGATAAATGTTCTTTACACCATGCTAAACGACGAGTAGCATTCCGAGTGGAGATGAAAGGCTTATGAGCAGCCGTACGACCACGGTAACCCATGGAATGAAGTTCTCTGCGAATGGTACGTGTACATACCGAGGTTCCAGCATTTTTACTCACCTGTACACTGAGGTCTTGTGCAATACTCCGTCGATTAGCTGTAACGACTCTCCAGGTCTTGTGCAGTATTTCGTTGGTTAGCTGTATCGATTCTCCTATCACTGATTTTCTTTGGTCTGCCTGTACGTTTTGCTGCTTTAGGCACGCAATGTGACTTCCACTTATTCAGTACATTCAAAACAGTTGACTTGGGTATGTTTAAATGACTCTCGGTTTCTCTTATTGACAACCCTCTAATATTATTTTTGATATGTGCGAAGTCATTCTTTTATCGTTACCATTGTTCACAGCGTCTAATCGTATTTCCTTGAGCATTTCAAAACCAGGCAATGTGGAGCGCAGCTTTGCAAGAGTTACAGTCAACACGAATCAAGCTCGCAAAGTAGTGCACTAATTTGGGATTCCTGACCAGTTGCAAAGACTTGAATATGATCCCGAGTCATCTTACCATCCGTACGGCTCCTCTCTTGTGGCGTGACAAATGCATGCTACAAAATGCTGAGAAGAAGCGACTAATAAGCGCCATTAGAAGTAAGAGATCTTTTATTGATTTCCTCAGTAGAAAGTGCTACACATCGCATGAAGAACTGTCGGGTTGTGAACATCCAATTATTTTAGACCGTGCACTTACTATTACTTCGACTTTGATTGAAAACTCTGTCAAATCATTGGTTAAACCCCATCTTCGTCTCCTAGTTGACCGTGAAGTCAATAATAAAGAAGTTCGCAGCCACAGACATCACGAAAGTGAGGACTTAAAATCTAATGTTGTTAATCCCAGTAATTACGAATTAAATAAAGTACAGCGTCGAGTTTTGGAGAGGGGAAAAAAAATTCGCATATCCGAGGCACAAGGTTAGTGTCTTTCAGACATTTCCACAAGTAGAGAGCATATTATCAAAAACTTACCTGAAGCCGAACATGATATTACACGCTTACATATTGATAGACTACTACGAAGAGGCAAACCACAGCAACAACCTAAACTATCATTAATATATAATGAAAATCAGCAGCTAGCCAAGCTTAGAAATAATAATGTAATTTCAATTTTGGCCGCGGACAAGACGCATCAGACGGTCATATTGGATAGCTCATACTATAAGGATAATATGCTTAAAGTCATATCTTCTATTCCGCACAAAGTAGTTGAGGGTGAACCAACAAAAGCAACATGTGCAGCGTTAACCCGATTGAATAATTCTTACAACTTCCCTGAAGGTTTTTCTAAAGCTTTTATTCCCCCACCTGGTTGTCGAGTGCAAGATATTTTTGGGCGTGTCAAACTACATAAAGAGGGGCTACCTATTAGACCTTTGGTCGCGGGCTATGTTAGCCTCTTCTGACGGCTTGAAAAAGCTCTTGCCCTATATTTGGCTAAGCTAGCACAGAGCTCCCCGTATTCTATGAAAAGCTCCACTAGGGCAATAGAGAGGATCAGAATGATTCAGCCACATGCTTGCCGTTTCATATTAGCCTCTCTAGTTGTGGTTTTACTGTACCCTAATGTACCCGTTGATGCCACTCATCATATCATAGAGGCCAACCTTGCTGAAATTAATGTTCCCACCACTGAAATCTCAGCTATTTTGAACGCCCTTCGTTTAGTTAAACGGCGTTCGTATTTCAAATTTCTTGACAGAATCTACTTACAAACCGAGGTTTCCCCAATTGGATTCCCACTTTCCACAGTTTTAGCAGAAATCCTGCTACAATACATTGAGAACTTTGTTCTCAATGAATTCCCTTTAGTTCCCAGTTTATACCTTAGATGCGTCGACGACATCCTTGTGTTCTGGCCTCACTCAAAGTAGATTTAAAACAGTTCGCCGACGCACTATCGTCAGTATTTCCTACTATCGGGCTCACAATAGAACTTGAATCTAATTTCTCTTTGCCTTTTTTGGATTTTCGTTTATTTCGTGATTCAAATACTAACTCACTGTCCTGTTGTGCCACCCGCACGGGGGATAACTGGTTTTCCAGTTATTTGGGGAGCGGCGCCCCCACGGCCCGAGCTGACCTTGTGACTGGTCAACATCTGATGTCATGCCACCGCTTGTTTTTTTTTTTTCGGTGCTGTTGGAGTTTGCAGGGACGGCTGTTCATCCAGCTGTTGGAGAGTCGCGGCCCCACGATCCCGAGCTGGTCTTGTGTCTCGCTTTTTCGTTTTTATTTATTTTCTCCACTGGCTAGTTGCCCGTGTTGTATACTCCAGCTAATCGCTACCACGCTATGTACTAACACCCCGGTCTTGTGGTTTTGTTACCCTCCACTACTAACTGTTTTATATTAACCGCTCAGTTCGTAGGTTGCTGAGATTCCGTTTAGGTTCCCTTCCAGGGTTTGTCTTCCTTGGATTACTTTGTTCCTTTTAGCTGGTTTGGGTGCTAGACCTACCTGCATGTTTGCCGCGTGCGGAGACCCGTGAGGCGGAAATGGGATGTCTGGCGGCTGAGGTCGCAGGAGACCGGAGAAGTGCCTCCTGTGTTCCAACACTCCTCTTCGACCCCGGCTTCGCTGTAAACGGGAGGCTAGAGACTAACCCACCTCTAGTCAGAAGTCTTGTACCAAGTTGTGTACAGGGCTTTAGCGGCTTTTTTGTCGTATAGCACGGCAGGGTAAGCCCGGGGGCTGTGGGATCATGCCAAAGGCGTTGGCATGACGGTACCTGGAGGCCGAAGTGTCCGCCGAGTGCGTGTGATCACAGCCAACGGACTATATCTGCAACGTATAAGCTCCAGAACTGTGTCCAGCGTCATTTTCTTGGCTTGCAGACCTCCAGTTCTCCCTTGTAGGGCTCGGTGGTGGGTGGAGTAGTCTGCAGACGAATCCTCCTTTTTTCCATGGGTAAAAACAAAAACAAAAACTCCAAATTCAAGTCACCTGAGAAAATGATAGTTGACAACGACTCTCCTTCGTCTTCTCAACCTACCAAGTCTCATAACCTTAAACGATCTTTAGACCATGACCTGGACCAAGAATGTGGAACCTCTTCTTCGACAGCTGCACCAGTCGCTCCGAAGCGTCATCTCCCCTCGATTGCTGTGAATACGCATGCTACACTCTTAGTTGCGGAATCCATCGATCCGAATGAGAGACTGTCCACCAGATCTCCCTTTTTCATTTCTAAAGCTTTGGACGCTGCGGTTGGCCCCTTGAAGTCTGTGAGGAAGCTTCGCTCTGGGGACCTGCTTGTCCAAACTTGCAGTGTTTCTCAGAGTAACACTCTTCTGCACCTCACTAGTCTTCAAGGCATTCCTGTCAAAGTGACACCTCACCCGTTTCTTAACACCTCTCGGGGTGTTATTTCGGAGTTTGATCTCTTGCCATGCAGTGAGGACGAATTGGTGACTGAACTTGCAGATCAGGGTGTTATTGCTGCACGTCGTATGATGTTCCGACGCGATGGTTCTTTGATTAAGTCTAAAAATGTAATTTTGACTTTTAACTCCCCGAAATTTCCGACCGAAATCACGGCTGGCTACTTGGTCTGTGGAGTTCGCCCCTACATTCCCAGTCCTCTGCGCTGTTTCAGGTGCCAGAGGTACGGGCATTCTCAACGTTCATGTAACAGTTCCGCTCGTTGCGCAAATTGTGGCTCCAGTGAACATGACGGGGAAGGTTGCACTTTTGCTGCCTGCTGTGTTAACTGTGGTGAGGCCCATGCAGCTTACTCCCGCAACTGCATGAAATGGAAGGACGAGATGGCGATCCAGCGCCTCAAGACCCTGGAAGGCCTCTCGTACCCTGCTGCCAAGGCCAAGTTGGGTATTCCCAACAACCGACAGCGTACTTTTGCCGCAGTAGTTCAGTCTCTGCCACAACCCGTGCAGCCCTTTGTTCCGCGCCCTGTAGCTCTCGCCGCACTTGCCAAGAGATCTACAGCTGAACAAGCGACACAGGTGGATTTCACCGAGCTCCAGCTTATTCGACCTGCTGAGTTTGCGCCTTCTCTTTTGAAGACGACCGACTCTTCCAGTTCCCAGCAGAAATCCTGCACGTGTGGAAGACCCGGCCCTAAATCCGCAAAGGTGTGCAGTGTCCATCCAACTGTCGCGGTGCAACTGACCAACATTGCAACTGTCTCAGACTCAGCGAGGTCCCCACCCTCAACCAACATTATAGAGGAACATAGGGGGAGGAGAGTGACAGTTCGTCCCCACCCTCAACCAACATTATAGAGGAACATAGGGGGAGGAGAGTGACAGTTCGTCCCTCTCCTGTGACTCATCTTATGTGTAGTTGTGTTCGTTTTCGTGATGTGTTTTATCATTCTCATTCCTCAGTTTTACTTAATCGGCTAGTTTCTAACCATTGTACCATGTTTTTAATACTGTTTGTTTCATTGTCTTTTTTGGCCCTTCCATCATTCTCATGGTTCGGTTTTACTTGGTCAGCCAGATTTTGGGATTTATGCCACGTTTTTTAATACTGTTTGTTTATCTTGTGTCTGGCGCTCTTTGGCCAAACATGGCCCTTGCGCCATAAAAATCAACCAACCAACCAACCTGTTGTGCCAATCGAACGCCTACAGATTACAACAGCCTTATCCTGTTCAACTCCTCACATACAACTCCAAAAAAAAAAAAAAAAAAAATTTCCGCCGCCCTGGTAGCGCAGTGGTCTAAGCGATGGCCTCTGATCATTCGTCCAAACGGGGTCCGGGTTCGAATCCCGGTGAGGCATGGATGTTGTGTTTGTCTTACGGCACTGGTTCTCTCCCTTCCCTGGAACCAGTGTCCTTAAATTAAGGACGAGCGACTGCTTATAGCACATTGAGTTGCTCACGGTGGTCGTTAAACCTCCAATCAAAAAAAAAAAAAAATTCCTGTTATCAATTTTCTTTCAAATGATAGTCATTTCCAGTCTGAGATACAGTTCATTTTCAAATTAGCGGATAAACACTGATACCCCAGGACGATGGTCAATAGATTATACACTAGAATATCAAACGAACGAACTATTAATCTGAAGCCACATACAAGGCCTAATAAACGATTCGTAGGAGCATTGGACCAGCACCTCTATATTACTAACACACTATCTCGTATCTCTTCAAAACATAACTTGCGATTCGGCACCCTCGAAGAACCTCCTATCATCAGTTAAAAAGGATCGAGCAACAACAGATATTACGAACAAATGGGGTGTGTATAATATTCCACTGCTGGACCCCTCAACAGGAGAACATGTTAACAACTACGTGGGCTCGACACGAAGAAGTTTGGATATGAGTGTGCAGGAACACAAATACGATATCCGAACCAACAGCAATAACACAGCTTTATCAAGGAATGTTGTAAACGGAATGCTATAACCAGACTGGGAAAACATTAAACTACTGGACACTCCAGCATATACACTGAGTGGCCACTTTATTGTGACCACCCCCTCAGTACTTCGTTGGGCCACCTTTTGCCTTTAATACTGCGTCGATTCTTCGTGCCCTGGACTCGCTGCAAGCTTGTTTTTATACAGTGTACTGCGCATCTTAACAACGCAGCGGATCCGTTCATTTGCTTTTGAAGGGGTGTCTGGTGACTTTTGTCAATATAGTGTAGGTGCAAGGTTTCTTAGTACGAATCGGTGTTGAGTTGAAGGATTGGGCATATTTGGCACAAAGGATATCGATGAGAGTAGGAGTGTTGCCGTTGAGGAGAACAAGTTTTCTTTTAATTTCGGATAACTCCTGGTCACTGAATTCTTCAGAAGAGGTACACACATACGCACGTCTGACATAGACATGGAAAGGTACAGTTTTATGATCAGATGGATGGATTGAAGAATTGGGGATGATCATTGGTACGCAGGTAGGCTTCCTGTAAATTGGAAATCAGATTGAATAAACAGAGGGGTCACTGTGTGATAATAAATCGAGAAGTGGTAGCTTTCCGTTAAATTCGAATTCACGGGAAAACGAGATGGTAGTAAGAATGGGACATAAAGCTGCACGCAAGGATTTCAGAGATGATTTGCCGTGTTGACAAGGGATACAGAGGTCGTCGACCTGACGAGCGTAAAATCTTATCTGCTAGATGTAGGTAGCTTTTATCTTTTATACACCTGACAAGAACACACACACACAGAAGAAACACAGAGAACGTCCAGGTCACACACACCCTTCATTCACCGTCTTTACTAAAATTAGGTGAGATTGCAAGGCACCTAGCTATCAACACTATATCTGTACTAGAGTAATTACCATATATATATATTAATTCTATAAGGCTTTTTACTGTGAATCCTCTTTTGAGAGAACGTCTGAACGTAAAGATATGGTCGAGGTATCAAAATAAAAGTCTTACCATTTAGATGTGCCAATCGAAGAGAAAAATAAGATTAGGGCAACGATTCCAGTGTTGTGGGGCGACAAATTTCCCATGTAAAGTCTATGGGAGGAGCGTGCGGTTGACATTCGATCGCCTACGGTTGACTCACACGCTGTTGAAGGCTCAAGCATGGAGGGATTCAGATAGTCCAAAGTCCGAAGTCTCTTTTCTGAGCCAACCGTTGTGCAAAATAACGAACGCTAGCATGCATTGGTATCAAAGTTCTTCTCATCGGAACAGTGAACACTCACGAAGACCTGATTTTTTTATGTCGTTCGACTATGTGATGTATATATGCAATTTAACATTCATTCGATTTTGTTTATTCACGTAGGTAAGATGTTTCCCATTATGTAAAGATGTAAATAAACATTGCGTTGAGCATTGTTACTGAAAATATTACGGGCGACTGCTTGTAGAACATTGAGTTGCTAATGGTGGTCGTTAAACCTTCAGTCAAAAAAAAAAAAAAAATCACGAACCTGGACTATTGTGTTTACTGAAGTGGTTGAATGAATTTGTCGATCAAATGAAGTTTACATTTGTTGTTTCATATGAGTTTATTCTTTTATTCTTTTCAAAAAAAAAAAAAAAAAGGACTAACCGTCGGTTCCGACGGTTTTCGTCTAGTTAGATTTTATTTATGTTTTAATGAGTTTACTTAACTAATTCGTTATCAGATGTGTGCAACTTTTAACAATTGATGTTTGCAATGTTCTGTATGTGGATTATCGTCCATTCCATCAGGGCCAATCAGCGAAAGGATTTTTTGCTATTGGCTGGCAGTTTTTCCCTTCTTACATGCGAATTATCGTTAGCTGATAAGGCGGGTACACAATCCATATATACACTGAAGTGCCAGAAAAACTGGTACACCAGTCTATTACTTGGTAGGTCCCCCAAGGTAGCGCAGGACCGCAGAAATACGATGGGGCATGGACTCCACTAACTTCTGGAAATAAGCTGTAGGCAATGCACACATACTTCCTGCAGAGCGTTCCACAATTCGGGTGTATTCCGAAGTCTCGAATTCCTGTTTTCGATAGCGCATTGCATGGCATCCCAAATGTGTTCTATCACGTTCAGATCTGGGGACTTGGGTGTGAATGGCAACAATGCCAGACTCAGATTAATGCTCCTTTAACCGTAATGTGGCGTCCCGACACTTGTGTGGAGGTGCATTGCCCTGTTGGAACAGGCGCAACCCATCAGCATGAATTCAGGACATGAACGGGTGTACCTCGTCAGAAATGATGCGCACATAGCGTTGGCCGCTCACAGACATTTGTAGACGTACTAGGGGTCCCAGAGAAGTCCAGCTAAACACACCCAATACCATTATGGACCACCCACCAGCCGGTACAGTTCCCTGTTGACAGGCGGGATCCATGGCTTCATGGGGCTTGTTGAGGCTCCAGCATTTCATTTCGATTATACCTGCGAGAGTGTTGCACGCTTATTGCGTGAAACGATTCTTGACAGCCGACGATGGTCACGTTCACAAAATGTCTTTTTACGGCCATACTGGTATCGTAGGTTGGAGGTTTTACCGGAATTCTTGTAGTGTCGGACACCCTTGCAATGGTCGTCCGTGAAAATCCGAACTTCGTTTCTGCATCCGAAATACTATGGCCCATCTCACGAACGCTAACTATGACACCGCCTTTAAAAATCGCTGGAATCGTTATTACTTGTCATTCTCATGCCGAAAACAGCTCTGACTGCTAGCAAGGATGTATATCGCTTTATATACGCACTGGCGGACGCAACGGAGTAAGCGCGTAGGTGACGTTGCTATATATTTTGCATAAGCTCGTCTGTACCAGTTTTTCTGGCACTTCAGTGTATATATGCACTAGCGACTCGAACCGGCTTCGCACAATAGCAATTTAGAATTTACGGCGAATCTAAAGAGAGACGATTATTACGTTCAACAAGCGACTGTCTTTCTTTTTGTAAAGCCATTCTTTGTCTGTCATTTGCCAATCGAGATTGTTTCTTGGAAAGTTTCACTATGACGGGATAAACAAATTCTTTTAGCGTCCGATGTACTACGACCTATATTCGATTTTCCTCTCGGCATAATGTTAATACAATATTTAAATTTGAATTAAAGAGCTACTCAAAGAGATGCATACGTGGAGACCAAAACAACTACGCATTTAATCTGTGCGAGCGCCGATATACCACTTCTTTCAGTGTCCGATGTAACTACGCACTAGTCTGTGGCCTTACAAGCTGTCAGACCGGCCGCCGCGCATGCGTCTCTCGTGTTTTTCCCAATGAGTAAAAACGTTTCGTAAACCGGTCGCCACGCATCGTTGTTTAGGCAGTGGAAGCCAAGAAAGAATGCAAACGACGGTTTTTTTTTTACTTGTCACTAAAATTGTTGGTGCTCGGATCCCTTTTGTCAGGGATTAATGTTTCATACACATAAACCTTCCTCGAGAAATGCTCTATGGAATGCCGCATCAAAATCCGTCCAGCGGTTCGGGAGATTAGCCCGAACAAACAGACAGACACCTACCGGGACTTTTTTCATATACTATGTAGAGATAATGGGACAATTTGGAGTGTCCCAAAAGTACTAGTGTTTTTACGAATAAATAGTTAACGTGCCTCGATGGTATCTCTTACACCAGAGATGGCTGTTTGGAATCCAACTTCTGTTGCTTTCGGTCAATTTCTTCACACTATATGACTGAGGTAATGCTTACATCATCATTCAATAACCTGCAGTGTATGACACCGTGAACAGTCCAAAAAACTGTCAAAAAACCTTGGCGTTAACCTTGCTTTAGGATGTTGTTTCGGTGGCTCATCATAGTTCAGCCGCTGTCCACATCGCTTACGGTTTGTCGTATGGCATCCATTTCGATACACGTATGGGCTCCTTTTTGTTGCTCAGCAGAATTTTACTGCCTATCTCAAACCGTTGTTGTTTCTGAAGTCAGTCCGTTCGGGTGGGGCTCGCGTATCGAGTTTCTTGGGCTTACCAATGTGGTGGAGATGTACCAAAATGGTTGACACCGACACATTCTAATATTTGGTGAGTTCTCTGACGGTCACGCGAGGATTTGCATCCACATTTGCTTTCAGAACGTCGTTATCGATGACCGAAAGTCGTCCTCGGCCCTCCTCATCTTGTACGCTCGTGCCAGCGCAACAAAACTCTTCAAACCACCGACGAAGAGATGTTGCCACCTTGCCACATGCCTCGAAAACTTTACGGAAGGTTTGTGTCTCATTACGATCCAATTTGGACTCATGAAGCAGAATCACACACAACTCACTCCTTCCCAAAATGTTGTACAGAACGCTCTCACGTGAGTAGCAACGACTGCAGCTCAACCGATTATGGCGTGCATGTGGCGTCAGAGTCGCCCTTCAACTCGAACGAATGGTGCTGGGAGCGGGTTGGTCAGCAAGCATTGTGGGCGACTTTAGTGCGGCAGCTCAGAAAATCATCGACTATTTTCCAATCGATTTGATACAAGCCTATCGTTATTTTCAGTAAAAAAGTCTGAAACGGGCTTAGCCTGGTTTGTGACGTGCCTGCCCCGCAGGACGCACACGACATAAAAGCGGATAGCAGCGAAAACGAACGTCTGCGTAGCTCAGTTGGTAGAGCGACTTGTTCCGCAAAGGGAGGACTCGGGTTCGAACCCTGGGGTGGACCTAAAAATGACGGATACATTTACTTCGTTATAATGGCGCCCGAACTTCCCGGATGTCCCGGCCGTTAAAGATCTCCCACTGGTGTGATGTTCTTTCCACACCGCGAGACAAGAAAAATAAGAGAATCCCTTCTTCAGCGCTTCGAAAAATAAATTGTGTGATGTTGCATTCCACACACCAGATTGACTGGGAGTTCTCAAGTGCACGTCCTACAGCAAATTGCAGCCTGAAACGATTCATGGTCACGGATGATCCGTGGGCCATGCCCCCGGCCCTGTTTCGGGGACGTGGAGATGTGACGTGCCTGCCCCGCAGGACGCACCCTACATAAAGGCAGATAGCAGCAAGAACGAACGTCTGCGTAGCTCAGTAGGTAGAGCGACTTGTTCCAGAATGAGTGGACTCAGATTCGATACCCGGCGTGGACCAAAATTGACGGAGAAATATACTTCGTTATAGGGTCGTAAACTGAAAAGGCTGATAAAAGACGGGGCGACTAATGTTCATGTTCCGGCCGGTCTTTTCAAAGTAACCACAGTCCAGACCATCAGCAGATATTCCACGGGCACAAAGCACCCACAATATATTGTCAAAATTCATCGAACACCTAGAAGAGAAGAACAACATAGCATTTATTGATATAAATTAGTACGGTATCTGACCACTTTTGACCTGAAAAAATGCACTGACTCTTCCAGACATGCTTTCGACAAGATTTTGGAAAACAGCGATAGGTATGCGCTTCCATTCAGTACATAATGCTGCCGCTAACTGTTGCTTAGTAGTAGGCTTTGAACTCCATATGCGGCGCTCTAATTCATCCGATAGGTACTTTATGGGATTAAGATCAGGGCTCTGAGCTGGTCAGTCCACACACAATACGGAATTACACGCCGAAACAGTCCCTGCTCTATGGCTCGGTGCATTGGTACCAACAAGGCTCGGTTCCATAGTATTGCCACAGAGTTCGTAGGGCGTAATCGTCCAGAATATCGTGGTAGACGTGCTGGTTAACAGGTTTGTCCATGATAACCAGAGGGCCTGGACCATACCACGAAAAAAAATCCCACACGAGTACCCTGCCAGCTCCACACTTGACCGCAGTAACAATACACTGTGGTAAATAGCGTTCTTCCAGCTGCTGTCATACCCACACACGGCCATCAGCCTTTTGGATCGTATATCTGGATTCATTAGTCCATAGGACACGTTTCCATTGATCTATGGTCCACGATAAATGTTCTTTACACCATGCTAAACGACGAATAGCATTCCGAATGGAGATGAAAGGCTTATGAGCAGCGGCATGACCACGGTAACCTATGGAAGAAGTTTTGAGCTAATGGTACGTCTACATACCGACGTTACAGCATTTTTACTTAACTATACTCTGAGGCCCTGTGCAGTACTCCGTCGATTAGCTGTAACGACTCTCCTGAGGCTTCGACGTCCTTAATCACTGAGTTTCTCTGGTCTGCCAATTTTCTTTGGCACTTCAGACACGCCATGTGTCTTCCACTTATTTAGTACATCCAAAGCAGTTAACTTGGGTATGTTTAAACGCATCTCGGTCTATCTTATGGACAATCGTCTCAAAGTCAGTTCTCTGCCGCAGCGACATTTTCACTCAATCAACCTCACAGTGCGATACGATCGCGGTCAGCTGCAGGCCTGTTTGTATACCGTTAGCAGCTGTACCGCAAACCTTACCAACGCAGCGGATACGTTCATTTGCTTTTGAAATGGTGTTCGGTGATTTTTGTCAAAATGGTGTACGTGTAAACGCCTAAATCCAGAATTTTCAATCAAATAGGTGCTTCAATATATATTTGGCAGTACAGTGAAGCCTCCGAAAAATGGTCACTGCTCCAACCGGGAAAAGTGACTGTTGTTAGGAGGGTAGGCCTAATTTACCATTGGTAGTCTATTGTGTTTCTGCAAAAGCAGAATAAATGCATGGAGCTTATGAACAATAAAGAAAATGTTGCAGGGCGTCATGCTGTCTGCTGAATAGATCTGAATATAATAATTAAATAAATAATTCCTGGCGTAGAGGATTTTAAGAAAACAGTGTCTGACGCCTGCTGTTAAACTGCCCATAGAAATTGCAAGCTCGGAGATTAGGATTAGGGTATTCTACAGGAAAGAAAAATGTTAGATAGAAAAACATAACTACGGAGTTAGCTGAACGCGCGCCGGAGCCCACAGGAACCAGATCAAGAAACATCGCCCTTCACGAGCAAAGTTCCAGGTCACATTAACCACCCGCGCATCTTTCGGGGACGAATGAAACTTATGGAAGCTGCAGCTCGCCTTATTTAGAACTAAACCTTTAACTTCTTTCTTTTCGTTAAACATACCACTATACCAGCCGTAATCCAGCCCATTATACCTTTAGAAATATATATTCTTTGTCCCCATCTTATCCCTCTAGCCGAAGTACCGAAGGAATTAGGTAAAATCC
Organism: Macrothele yani; assembly: GCA_039090855.1. Classification (NCBI taxonomy): domain Eukaryota; kingdom Metazoa; phylum Arthropoda; class Arachnida; order Araneae; family Macrothelidae; genus Macrothele; species Macrothele yani. The sequence goes on along the minus strand of CM076999.1, from coordinate 13,372,500 downwards.
ACTAAATAAGGTGTTCGTTAGATCTCCTGCGAGGTTAACTGGGTGTTCACTAGATCTTTTTCGGGGCTGACTGGGTGTTCGTTAGATATCCTTCGGGGCTGACTGGGTTGTGCGTCAGATCTCCCCCGAGGCTGATTGGGATGTCAGTAAAATCTTTTTCGGGGCTGATTGCTGTATCCGTTAGACTTCCTTCGGGGCAGATCGGCTGTTCCTTAGATCTTCTTCGGGGCTGACTGGGGTGAGCGATAGATCGCCTTCGGGGCTGACTAGGGTGCGCAATAGGCCTCCTCCAGAGATGACTAGGGTGTCCGTTAGATTCTTCGGGGTTGACTAGGGTGTTCTTTAGATTTCCTTCACGGCTGACTGGGGTGTGCGTTTGATCTCCTTCAGGGCTGACTGGGGCGTGAGTTAGACCGCCTTCGGGGTTGACTAGAGTGTTCCTCAAATCAATTTCGGGACTCACTGAAGCGTGCGTTAGACCTCCTTCTTAGCTGACTGGAGTGTCCGTTAGACCTCCTTCGGGGCTGACTGGGGTGTGCGTTCGATCTGCTTTGCGGCTGACTGGGGTGTCCCTTAAAGCACCTTCGTCGATGTCAGGGATGTCTGTTAAATCTTCTTCGGGGTTGACTGACTGGAGTGTCCGTTAGACCTCCTTCAGGGCTGACTGGCTGTTCCTTAGATCTTATTCGGGGCTGACTAAGGTGATCGTTACATGTCCTTCAGGGCTGACTAGCGTGTGCAATAGATCTTCTTCGGGACCAACTAGCGTGTGCAGTAGATCTTTTTCTGGGCCAACTAGCGTGTGCAATAGATCTCCTACGAGGCTGATTGGGTTGTACGTTAGATCTCCTTCGGGGTTGACTGGGTTGTCCGTTAGACCTCCTACGGGGCTGACTGGCTGTTCCTTAGATCTTCTTCGAGGCTGACTAGCGTGTGCAATACATCTTCTTCGGGGCCGACTAGCGTGTGTAATAGATCTCCTATGGGGATGATTGGGGTGTACGTTGGATCTCCTTCGGGGTTGACTGGGTTGTACGTTAAACCTCCTTCATGATCGACTGGGGTGTAGGTTAGATCTCCTTCGGGGTTGACTGGGTTGTCCGTTAGACTTCCTTCGGGGCTGACTGGCTGTTCCTTAGATCTTCTTCGAGGCTGACTAAGGTGATCGTTAGATGTCCTTCGGGGCTGACTAGCGTGTGCTATAGATCTCCTACGTGGCTGATTGGGGTGTACGTTAGATCTCCTTCGGGGTTGAATGGGTTGTCCGTTAGACCTCCTTCGGGATCGACTGGGGTGTAGGTTAGACCTACTTCGGGGTTGACTAGGTTGTCTGTTAGATCTCCTTCGGGGTTGAATGGGTTGTCCGTTAGACCTCCTTCGGGATCGACTGAGGTGTAGGTTAGACCTCCTTCGGGGTTGACTAAGTTTTCTGTTAGATCTCCTTCGGGGTTGACTAAGTTTTCTGTTAGATCTCCTTCGGGGTTGACTCGGGTGTAGGTTAGATCTGTTTGGGGGTTGACTGGAGTGTCCGTTGACCACCGCAAGGAGTGTTCGTTGCTCGGAAGGTATGGTTAATCTCAATCCTACGAAATCTGTTTGGTACCAACCAAAACTTGCAGTTGCTTAGAGGTGTCTGTTAATGGATGTTTCACATTTGTTCGGGTGTACATTTACCTTTTTCTCAATTAAATTCTCTTAGATTTTACTCAGCATGTGCTACAATTTTTTTAGCATTTTCTTACAGATTATTTTATGTGGAAAAGAATATCCATCGGTAAATTTCACATTCTTTGCTGTCCTGTTTTTTTTTCTTTTGCGAGTTGCAATCGTTACTGATTCTTTGCAATATTCAGATATTTCTTCCTTATACAGGAATCTGAATGTGTTTATTTCCTGGCAAACGTTTTACAGAAATAAAAAAAATCATCTTGTATACGTGACTTTTACAATTTCTTCAGCTTCATCTCATATTTTTTCACTGCAAGCGGTAAGTTTGTGTTTGCTTTGCAAAGTACATAGTCAGAGCGTTATAACTTTAACTACAAAAGGTTAAAAAAATGTGTCGTCCTTTGACTTAAAAATCCCTTCCGTACTTTAAGTTATATGAAAGATCTTTTATGCTATTCATGTCATATCTTTGACTCTTAAAAAATGCTTTCTGAATATTCAGAAAACCAACTTTATTCGCCGCGTGTTTGTTCAACAGTTTCCTCTCTCCACTTTCACATACGTCAATTTGCACTTACAAAAGGATGAAAGATACAACAATTTCAAAGGGATTACTGAGCTCTGTTACGTGTACGTAGTTCCAGAATATAAGAGAGGGCGAAAGAAAAATAAAAAGAACAGCATTTTTCATTTATTCTAAGCTCGTTTCAATTCAGAGCTTCGTGTCTAGAATGAGTAATAGACATTCGTTTGTGTACCGAATGATTTCATCAACATGTCCGGTCCGGCCCAAACAACGGACCAGCTATATGTTTTGCCTGATGTATCTATGACGACGAGCGAGGCCGTGATCAATTTACGCTCCGAACGTTCAAGATGGCGTGATCTGGTGGAACAATTTGTGGGCTTACCACGGAAGGAGAAAGGCTCCGTCCGACGTTTAAACAAGAGTAAAGAAAAGCTGAAGGAGCGAGGGGGCAGAATCACATCAAAAAGAGGGTGTACCTTTCGCACTTCTTGTAAGTGCTATAAAAGCCACCTACGGGCGGAAAACTGCGGCCATTTGCCGAAAGATAAATGTGCTTGCCCCTGATCGAAGTGCAATAAGCAAATGTTTGCCATCTGAGATCGTTTTTCGATTCCGGTACAATAAAGAGGGCACTAAGAAAGTTGGTGCGCGTTCAACCTTTTCCTGCTTCCGGAAAACACCAAACGTACGGAACACGATTCGAAAAGAAATACCCACTTGTGAAAACCTGTTCCACAAATTAAGCGCAGAAGAAAAAAAGCAATTTTTCGCACCTTGGAAATCTATTAACCCTGAAGATATTGTGCAAATTAATTGGAACAATCCTATTTTAATTTGGCGCCCCAGTGGGGCAGTGGTCTAAGCGCTGGCTTATGATTTTTTTTCGTGAAGGTTTAACGACTGCCGTTAGTAACTCAGTTGGCTATGATCTGTCACCCGTCCCTAATTTAGAGCCACTGGTTCCATGGAAGGGAGAGAGCCAGCGCCGTAAAACAAACACAACATCTATGCCTCACCGGTAATCGAACCCGGACCCATCTCGGACGAGAGATCTGAAGCTATCTCGTAGACGACTGCAACGGAAGTCGAACCCGGATCCATCGATTTGCTCTCGAGTATGATAACCATTACACTGTCCAATAGAACAGCTTGATTTATTTGCGTATTAATTATTCCATGTGCTTTCAACTTGATGTTTACTCATTTCCTGTTGATTTACTTGGGTTTGGGTCAAAACACCGACACCCAAAACACCGAAAGGACAAAACACCGACAGGACAAAACACCGGCACCCAAAACACCGACAGGACAAAACACCGACAGGACAAAACACCGACAGGACAAAACACCGGCACCCAAAACACCGACAGGACAAAACACCGGCACCCAAAACACCGACATCCAAAACACCGACAGGACAAAACACCGACACCCAAACCACCGACACCCAAAACGGATATTACTTGATCCTTGACATATAGCGCCGACTGCTGATGCGGAAACAAAATAGAAACAAGATGTCGGTGTTTTGTCCTGTCGGTGTTTTGGTTGCCGGTGTTTTGTCCTGTCGGTGTTTTGGTTGCCGGTGTTTTGTCCTGTCGGTGTTTTGGTTGCCGGTGTTTTGTCCTGTCGGTGTTTTGATTGCCGGTGTTTTGGTTGCCGGTGTTTTAGGTGTCGGTGTTTTGTCCGGCACCGGGTTTACTTAGTGCTACGATGGGACACGTTTGTTTCGACAAGTGCAATGAAAGTCTATGTCTCAACTAAGCCTCAGTTATTTGGATTTCGTTGTCCCGGGTGCTGTGATGGTTAGCATAGGCGAGCGTAAATCGGGAGATTCGGTTTCCGTTCCAGGAGGATGAAATTTTCAATTTCTATTACATAAGATCAGCTTGATTTATTTTCTTATAAATATTAAATTATAATTATTATATGGGTTTATTTATTGATCTTTCCTAAGCTTTTTACAGTTTAAATAATAAATTCTTGTTAAATAAACTTTATAATTTCAGTATTAAGGGTTCAGCCTTCAGGCTCTTAAAAAGTTACCTTTCCGATCGGTATCAATACGCAGAGATAGACAACATCAAACCAAATCACCAATTACTTTTATCAGGGGTTTCTGAGAGCTCTATTCTGTCCCCTTTATTGTTTAACATTTATATTAGGTGTACAAATAAGTTTTAAAGAGTTTTTTGGGTGACGTATACAGCTAATTTACGTATCCGATATTCCCCCGCATTGTTGTCATGTGACCGTAACTGGTCCAGAGTATAAAATGTGACACAGAAGTTTGCCCAACAGTCAAACGCACTTTCACATCGGTAGGTGAAAGATGGCAAGCGATACTGCATTTATTCGACACTGCATTCGTTACGAATTTCATCAAGGAAAAAGTGGTGCGGAAGCATTAGCATCTATATGTTCTGTTTTGGGGAAGAATACTGTATCGAAAAGCGCGTGTGAGGTTTGGTTTAGACGGTTTGAAGCAGGTTATTTTGATGTTAGCAATCCAGAACGTAGTGGCGGCGCACAGAAGGTTGAACATGAGGAAGTGCAAGCATTGCTGGATGAAGATTCGTCTCAAACGCAAAAAGAACTAGCTCAACAACTGGGGTAACTCAAGAAACCATTTCCAATCGTTTACGCGCAATGGTAAAGATTCAGAAGGAAGGCAAATGGGTGCAACATGACCTGAGCCAGAGGAATGAGCGTGTCATGAAGTGTTTGAATCTGTTGAATAAACAACACAGGAAGTCTTTCCTTAGGAAAAATCGTTACGATTGATGAAAAGTGGATATGGTTCTACGACACTGGGTAGGCCCCGATTGAAGCAACGTTTTCGACACCGAAATGAATATTCACTTCAAGGAAGTTCTGCTAAGCATCTGGTTGGATATGAAGGGTGTGCTCTATTATGAACTATTGGAACAGGGTCAAACTGTTACTGCTGATCGCTACAAGCAACAATTGCTGCGATTGAACCAGGAAATCTGTCAAAAACGTCCCTTCACAGGCAAAGGATTGCGTCCCGTGAAATTACTGCATGACAACGCTAGGCTGCATGTCGCGAAATCTCTCAAGGAAACGTTATTGACGCTTGGCTGGGAAGTTTTGGAACACCCGGCGTATAGTCCCAAAATAGCCCCTTCAGACGACCATTTGTTCCGATCGATGCAACATGGTTTGTCTGCTGTACGGTTGCGGACATGTGTTCAAAAATGGGTTGACGACTTCATCGCGTCACACGACGAAGTATTGTTCATGGCTGGAATCCGTCAGCTGCCCGAGCGATGGCGGAAGGTGATAGATAATGAAGGCGCGTATTTTGATTCGTAGAGGTATTGTTGTTTTCTCTGAATTTACATATTGTGTTTTCTTAAAACTCTTTAAAACTTATTTGTACACCTAATATAAACGATTCAGGCTTACAACTCCATGACGCTGACCTAACAATGTATGCTGACTTTTTAACTTTATTTATTCGTGGTAACGAAATATATTCATTGATTCAGATATTGCAAAATCATTTTCTCAACTGGCTTACCTGAATTCTCTTGCTGTTAATGTTAAAGAAACAAAATTTATAATTTTCTCCAACTTTCGGAATACCACCTCTATTTAATCTATAACTTTAAATAATGCACAGGTTGAGGTTGTACAAAGTCTTAAATATCTAGGTGCTTTCTTTCAGTCGGATATTAAATCCAACTCTCATATTGATTATCTTAATTCCCTAAGCTCTCGAGATATTGGAATCATTAGGGGAGTAACTCCGAAAGTTATAATTTTTGACTCCGAAAGTTATAATTTTACTTTATTACACTTTCATTTATACCTGCTTCTCCTATAGTATTTCAGTCCGGGGATCGACTACTAATTATAACTTAACTAAACTTCAGAGATTACAAAATATATTTTTAAGACTGTTTCAATTCAGACTTTTGGTCAAGGCATCAGGTTTTCGTGCGGAATGAGCCAATCATAAAAGTTTAAGGTAGCAGCCTTAAAAGCACGATAATTCAAACAGTACACCAGCTTCCGATGAAGTGAAGAACTTATTTAATGTATAATTTAAAAACAAAGCCATAAGAACTTTCGCTCGTCCTAAAGACCCTCATCAGGTGGAAGTACTAAAGGAGTTTTTTGGGTGGGCGTTTTATGACTCGAACTTTTAGGTTCCTCCTTTTCAAATGCTAATTTGATCTCCATATTGCAGTCTAATGATGTTCCGTTATTAAATATTGCTCAATTATATCGTTTTAACTTAGCAAAACTCATGTTTAGAAGAGTAAAGAATGACTTATTCTTTTCTTTAATTTCTTTAGTTATCCCTAGGTATTCTTACTCAACTAGACATAAAACCTCACTGATTCCTTTTTTCCCTTCACATGAACGTTCTAAAGCTAAACTTAATTATGCTGGTTCGCAGATTTTGAATTCGCGTCCACCAGAATCGATTAATAATTATAATTTGCTTAAAAGAAATCTTAAACAATACCTATTATCCTGAAATCATTTTCGTGATGTCCTTATTACTATTAACATTTTCACCTCCTGAACGGGATGTACAGTATGTCTGGTTAAATTTTTTTGGACATTTCTTTATGTGTTCACTCGCCAGGATAAGAAGGCTCGTCAGGTTTCACGGAGGCCTTTTCCCTCTTTTTAACGCTTTCCAACCGTAGGTTGAAGTAGCGTATATGTCCGTCCGTTCGTCTGCCCGTCTACACGATAACTCGCGTACAAATGATTTGATTTCGATGAACCTTTAGTATGTGATAGGGGACCACTTAGGAACAAACCCTGTTGAAAATGGACGAACTGGGGTCAAAAGTCACGAAATAGGAGCGGGATCCACTCCATTGCCTTGATGCGTCATAACGTGCGTAAAAATGGTTCGATTTCGATAAAATTTTAGTATGTGGTAGGGGACAACCTGGGGACAAAACGTTTTGAAAGTGGACGCAATGGGGTCAAAGGGCAGGACATAGGAGCGGGATCAATTCCATCGCCCTTGCGCGTCATAACTTACGTAAAAATACTTCTATTGCGAAAAATCTTTAGTATGTTGCTCCGAAGGTATACTGAGCGGGTACTGTTGAATATCATCAAAATGGGGTTAAAGGTCAGGACACAGGAGCCAGATTTGTTCCACAGTTATCATCCTCATAACTTGGCCAAAAATGTTTCTATTGCGACAAAACTTTAGTATGTTGTTCCGGAAGTATACTGAACTAATTTTGTTTAATATAATCGAAATAGGGTGAAAGGTCAGGACACAGGAGCGAGATTTATGCACAGCCATTATCCTCATAACGTGTGTAATAACACAGAAGCCAGATTTATTCCACAGCTATTATCCTCATAACTTGACTAAAAATGCTTCTATTGCGACCAAACTTTAGTATGTTGCTCCGGAGGTATACTGAACCGGTACTGTTTAATATAATCAAAATGGGGTTAGAGGTCAGGACACTGGAGCCAGATTTATTCCACAGCTATTATCCTCATAACTTGACTAAAAATGCTTCTATTGCGGCAAAACTTTAGTATGTTGTACCGGAGGTATACTGAACTAATTTTGTTTAATATTATCGAAGGTGAGGTCACAGGAGCGAGATTTATTCCACAGCCATTATCCTCATATCGTGAGTAATTACACACACGCCAGATTTATTCCACAGCTATTATCCTCATAACTTGATAAAAAATGCTTCTATTGCGACAAAACTTTCGTATGTTGCTCCGGAGGTATACTGAACTAATTTTGTTGAATATAATTGAAATAGGGTCAAAGGTCAGGACACAGGAACGAGATTTATTCACAGCCATTATCCTCATAACGTGAGTAATAATTTGTGTAATAATTTCTGGTATGTTGGAAAGCGTATCATAATGAATGCATTACATGATTTTAATAACTTGTTTCGTGGTTGTTTCTGTATTGATTTGTTTTGCATTTTTAATGTCTACTGAATACTCGTAACAGCCGAAATACGAAATAAGTGAAAAGTGAAAATGAAATGAAATATTGCGTTCAGTATGTTAACGTGTGCAATGCGTTCTGTTAAGAAGCTGTATGTGATGGATTTTCTTCCGAACGAAAGGAGAATAGTCATTTTAACGGATCATGGCTCAAGATAAAAATTCATATCCCAGTTCTATTTACTGTAGAAAAGCTTTAAAAAAAATGCTGATCACAGTCAGCATAATTATTCACTAAAAAGCGAATTTGTAACAGAAAAAAAAATAATACTGCGCTTAGGGAAGTTTTAACGACATGTATTCACTTTTTCTCGTTCTGCACGTTCGGGAGAAACATAGGCGAAACCCACATGCTGAATGTAAACCCCTACTCCAGTATTCAATACTAGCGCTTTACACATCTAGATAAAATGAAACCACTTTCTCCTTTCCGAAGCACAATAGGCGACTGGTTAGATGACGAGGGGGCAGTTGCAATTCAGCACATTCCCGACGATTATACAACCTTGTCTCTGATTGCGCATCTTCATCCGGTTGCTTAGCAACGACACATACCTATCCTGTCTCCTTATTGCGCCGTGTATCCCGAAGACTGACAAAGAAGAAGATAATTTTTTTTTCTTCTGCCCACTTTTTGTAAAACCGTACTCATTACGAACCCAACCTTCCCCCCTACCAATGTCTTATTTTTTTTCTTTTTGACTTTCTGAATGAGGAAATTAGGAGTTTATTTGTCAATTATTAGGTTTGTTATTTAATTAGAGGGATTTTTTTGCCACTAGTTTTTGTCACGTCCTTCTGCTCTGCTTGATTCCAATTTAATGACGCGACTAAGCTGTCTTAATGGCAAAACAAATTCTGGAGATAACGTAAGAATAACCTGAAATTAGGGAATGTAGTGAAATTCATTTTTATGACAATTATAAAATCAGAAGAGTTTCAGGCAACCTATTACTGAACAATTACGAGTGAAAAAACTTTATCAGAGAAGCTCGATTCTGTTTTAAATGCCCCATTTAAGTTCCGATAAAAATGTCATTATAGACGAAAATTATTAAAGCTCGTAATCTGCTTTTGACCGGTCTTGTGATGAACCTATGTTCGCATTTTCTATGCCCGTACTTTCCTCTTGTGGTTCTGTGAAGAAAATGCATTATACCAGTTTGATACAAAAGCCATTATCATTTTCTAACATTTGGTGAAATCTGTACATATAAAACTAAGAGCCCTCACTGACTCACTGACTCATCGCCGAATCTCAAAAACTACTGAACTTAGAACTTTCATATTTGGTAGGAATGTTCCTTTTACAACATAGAGGCGCACTAAGAAAGGATTTTTTCCTACCATAACTTTAAGTGGGTCGAAATGGGTTTTTTAAATAACCCAGCTTTGATAACGCTAGGACGTTTTGCAATGATTGAGCCATTGTTGCCAAGCAACTGGAGCCCCGCCCTAAGTTTTGAATGACTTGAGTTGACTTGCTCAGTGTATATTTTATTCTAAATTTATTTGTTCTGAATTCATTTAACAAAAAATCTTAAAAATAACGTTAAGAGCGCTATATCATAATATGCTTTGCATTTTAACATTTATTATCGTTTGACATATCGAATGTGAAGGTTTTTGAGTCAAAATCAAATTACCAACATTCGTTTTCACCGAGCAACGGTGACGTCATATAAGTGTTTTTTTTTTATTCAAAGTAAAATTACCAACATTCGTTTTCACCGAGCAACGGTGACGTCTATAAGTGGGTTTTTTTTTATTCAAATTTAAATTACCAACATTCGTTTTCACCGAAGCAACGGTGACGTCATATAAGTGGTTTTTTTTTTATTCAAAGTCAAATTACCAACATTCGTTTTCACCAAAGCAACGGTGACGTCATATAAGTGGTTTTTTTTATTCAAAGTCAAATTACCATTATTCATTTTCACCGATGCAACGGTGACGTTATATAAGTGGGCTTTTTTTAATTCAAAGTCAAATTACCACCATTCGTTTTCACCGAAGCAACGGTGACGTCATATAAGTGGTTTTCTTTAGTCAAAGTCAAATTACCAACATTCGTTTTCACCGAAGCAACGGTGACGTCATATAAGTGTTTTTTTTAGTCAAAGTCAAATTACCAACATTCGTTTTCACCGAAGCAACGGTGATGTCATATGTGGTTTTTTTTAATTCAAAGTCAAATTACCAACATTCGTTTTCACCGAGCAACGGTTACGTCATAAAGTGCTATTTTTTCATTCAAAGTCAAATTACCAACATTCGTTTTCACCGAGCAACGGTTACGTCATAAAATGTTTTTTTTCGTTCAAAGTCAAATTACCAACATTCGTTTTCACCGAAGCAACGGTGACGTCATATAAGGGTTTTTTTATTCAAAGTCAAATTACAAATATTCGTTTTCACCGAGCAACAGTGACGTCATATAAGTGGTAAAGTGACTGCGATAAATATAAATATGCGCGTAGATTTTCATAGTAATTGAAATTTGAAAAAAAAAAAGTTCCCCCTTGAGGTATTAGCGATGGCAACACAATTTTGCTCACTCATCGGAAAACATCTGACTTGCTAGCTTTTAAATGTACAGTTTCGAACAAAATTGTTTATAAACAAGGCTGTTTCTGCATTTATGCTGAAAGTAACAACATATTTTATTCTGTTTTCTATGATTATTTTGTTCTGTTTATTATTAATTTAACAATGAACGTGAAGAGTAACGACGTATTTTGATTTGTTTCGTGTAGGCTTGAAGTTTTAAATTTACAGTTATGAACGAAATTGCTTGTGTGTCGTCTGGCAGACGTGTTTCCCAAAAGAGCGAAGAAATATGTAGTGTATATGGCCATTTCAACTGTATATTTACTAGCTGTACTACCCGGCTTTGCCCGGTACAGATTGTATGGAATCTGTAGAATCAAATGCACCAAAAGCGTTAACAATTATTTAACACGCGTCCGGGAGACACAGCATTAGAACACTGAATGAACACAATCGTTAACAATTTGCTAAAGACGATCAAATGCATCACGTGCTTACAGTTTCAGATGTCTTTGGGGGGCGAATCTCTATGATAAAAAAAGTTAAAAACTTATCTCTGCGAATATTTTATGAAACTGGCTGAAATTTTAATGAACACCATAAAACGGTAATAAGAACATGACCTCAAAATTTCACCGGAATCGGTAAATAAAGTTTTAAATTAGCCGTCGAAATTTTATCAAACGTTTCTGCGTATATATTTATGTTTACCGAGGAATTAAAAATTCCATGCCTATTTTAAAAACTTTTGATGGGATTCCGATGAAATTTTGAGGGACTCCTCTTATTACCAATTCATGGTGTTGATAAAAATTTCAGCCCGTTTCGTTAAGATTCCGCGGCGGTGAATGCAGTCCCGTGCTTTCAGATTTAGAACAGGAAACGATGACGTAGCAAACGAAGCTGACTCTATTGATTAGTTTATTAATTAATTCATAACTCGCGAACGGAACAACGTAGAGATCTTAAAATAGTTGCGTTGACCTGGAAAGTCCAGTATTAATGAGCTATGCAAATTTCACGATGCCGCAGTTCGGCGTTCGAGAGTTTTTGCTGCTTCAGACAAACAGACGATATGTGTTTTATACACTATCTACGGACTACTAACTGGACACCCCTGCAATCGACGATATCTGCGGTTCTGATACACGTCACGGCAGCCGCCGTTAAATATCATGTGAGAAACAACAACGCAACCAGTCGCATGCAAGATGCCACGCAGTTCGGAGCTCTCTGATTTCGAGAAAGGTGTAATCGTCAGGTATCACAGAAATGACCGATCCATACGTGACATATCTAGCTAGTTGAAGTACGCAAAATCGACAGTGGCCTACGTGTTTGGCAAGTGGAAGATGAGAGGTGACTGTCGGAATGTGCCTCGACCCGGCAGACCTACAAAACTAGGAGTTAGAGACCGACGGGTGTGGGCCAGAGAAATTCGGAATAACCGCAATAAATCGATGGGCCACATCCGCGAGGAGTTTCAACAGGCATCCGGGAGTGTTCTTTCGATGAATACCATCCGTAAGGAAGCCCATCTGCTCGGTTGTCATGGACGTGCTGCCGCCCAAAAGCCTTTGATCACCAAGTCCAATATCGTTGCTCGGCTAACGTGGTGCAAAGAACGTCGACAGTGGACCGTTGAACAGTGGAAACAGGTTCTCTGGAGCGACGAATCAAGGTTCACCCTCTGCCGTTCGGATCGCAGGGTCTAGGCTTGGCGTCTTCTTGGAAAACACCTCCTACCGGAATGTATTGTGCCAAATGTGAAGTTTGGCGGCGGTGGAATTATGCTATGGGGGTGTTTCTCCGGGTATGGCACGGGACTCTTGGTCGCAATTCCTGGTGAGCTGAACACCGAGACCTACGGCACCATTTTGGATGACCATGCGCTTCCTACGTTGTGGCAGTTTTACGGGGTGGACCCATGTTACTTTCAGGATGACAATGCCACCTGTCATGTTGCGAGGTCCACCATGGCTTGGTATGGTGACAATGGGGTCAATTAAATGGACTGGCCTGGGCAGAGCCCGGACCTTAACCCTATCGAGCAACTCTGGGACGAGTTGGAGCCTCGCCTTAAGGGGTGCCCCCACCGTCCGAAATCGGTGAAGAAACTGACCTGTCTTCTCCAAGCCGAGTGGAAGAAAATACCGCTGTCCGTCGTACAACGCCTGGTTGAGAGTATGCCCCGGAGAGTCGCAGCTGTAATCGCCGCTCGTGGAGACTCCAGCAACTATTGAAGGTGAATAAACTTCGTTTTCTTTTGCTATCACAGGTGTCCAATTACTTATTGGTAGATAGTGTATATAATATATGTCATCTGTCTTTCAACTGTATTTTAATATCATCACGTTCGTAGAACGGGTATTTGGTTAGTCGTGTATAAATGCATAAACGTATAAGTTTAATCTTCGAAATACAGTCCATCCTTCTCGATGGTTCTACATCATCATGATACCACGACTAGAATCTCCCTTCAAAAAATACATGCAAATGTAAGGCGCGGTTTACATGGAAGGTTATTGCAGTGTACATGCAAATGTGAAGCGCGCGCAACGCCTTGGGAACCGTCACACCACGTGGTATAAAAGAAAGCGTGCAGGTTTTTAAACTTACTTTCACTGAACGGGACCGTACGCAGTTGTTAACATGTAAACATGCCACTTAGGAGGACGAGACAACCATATGAACACTTAACGGAGTTTAAAAGAGGTAGAATCGTTGGACTCAGAGAAGGTGGTTTATCATACCGTGATATTACTACACGCATTTATTTATTTATTTTTTTTTTGATTGGAGGTTTAATGACCACCGTGAGCAACTCAATGGGCTATAAGCAGTCGCCCGTCCCTAATTTAAGGTCACTGGTTCCAGGGAAGGGAGAGAGCCAGTGCCGTAAGACAAACACAACATCCATGCCTGACGGGATTCGAACCCGGACCCCTTACGGACGAATGATCAGAGGCCAGCGCCTTAGACCACTGCGCCACCGGGGCGGCACTACACGCATTAGGCGCAACGCTACTACCGTTATGCGTATGTGGCGTAAATGGATAGCAGAAGTTTCTACGCATTGTCATGCAGGATCTGGAGCTCGAAATCTCACAACCGACCTGGAAGACAGTGACGTGGACGATGTGCGTGACGTCACTTGGACCGCATGGCAGTGACGTCACTCACACCATCCACGGCACTTGCTCAGCAATGGAGAATGGCCACACAATGCTCGATGTCTGAAAGCACTGTTCGTCACCGCATGTTGTACACTGTAAAAAATAAGTGGTGCGAATTCACGGAAATTTTCTGAAAATAACGTGCAGCAAAGTTGCCGTTAGGTATCCGTCTCTTTCTGAAATTCCTGTTTTGAAAAGTGCCCGTTCATTTTAACTTCCGTATTTTCACAAATATTTCCGTAGACAGAAATTCCGTTAATTTCAGAAGAGTCTATTTCTGGTTTTTCCGAATTTTAACGGAAATTCCGCAAAATTAACGACCCTAAATTTTCTGAAAATAACGTGCAGCAAAGTTGCCGGTAGATAACCGTCACTTTCAGAAATTTCCGTTTTTGAAAGTGCCGTTCATTTTAACTTCCGTATTTTCACAGATATTTACGTAGACAGAAATTCCGTTTATTTCGGAAAAGCCCTTTTCTGGTTTTTCCGATTTTAAACTGAAATTTCGCCAAATCAACAACCCTAAATTTTTAGAAAATAACGGAAATTTTCTGAAAATTACGTGCAGCAAAGTTGCCGGTAAGTACCCGCCTCTTTCAGAACTTTTCGTTTTTAAAAGTTCCGGTTCATTTTAACTTCCGTATTTTCACAGATATTTCCGTAGACAGAAATTCCGTTTATTTCAGAAAACTCTATTTCTGATTTTTCCGAATTTAAACTGAAATTCCGCAAAATCAACAACCCTAAATTTTCTGAAAATTACGTGCAGCAAAGTTGCTGGTAGGTATCCGTCTCTCAGAAATTTCCGTTTTTAAAAGTGTCCGTTTATTTTAACTTCCGTATTTTCACAGATATTTCCGTAGACAGAAATTTCCGTTTATTTCAGAAAAGTTCATTTCTGGTTTTTCCGAATTCAAAACTGAAATTATGCAAAATCATCAACCCTGAATTTTCTGAAAATTAAGTGCAGCTAAGTTGCCGGTAGGTATCCGTCTCTTTCAGAAATTTCCGTTTTTAAAAGTTCCCGTTCACTTTAACCTCCGTATTTTTACAGATATTTCCGTAGACAGAAATTCCGTTTATTTCAGAAAAGTCCATTTCTGGATTTTGCGTATTTAAACTGAGATTCCTCAAAGTCAACAACCCTGTACAGTACTCAACCCCCAGAAAATCCTTTCGGTGAGGTCAGGATCGAACACCCGACGTTATAGCTGACCGAAGAGGTAACTTGTGCCTTGACCAACTGATCCACAAACGCTCTGCAACCTGACTCTCGTACAGCGTAAAACGAATTCCACGACAAAGAAATTTTGTTTTCGTCAATGTGAGTGATTTAGACATATTTTTTTTCTGTTGGAGCTTATTATTTTTCTGAATAGGTTTGTTATTTTTTTCTCTCCTATAGGAGGGCTTTTCAAAAATTAAGCATTTTTCATCGTGGTTTTTCGAAGCAACAAAATGCTTTGCAACATGATTTTTTTAAACTGAAAATGGCTTTCATTTACCTTTAAAAAAAAGGTGAAATCTTCTTTTTATAGTAGTATTTCACACACACACACACACACAAACACACAAAATACTAAATATAAAATTTACTCTTGATAGCTATAATAGCTTTTGTCTTAAGTTGTCCAAAGAGTGATACACAGACATCGTATAATCATCGGTACAATAAGTACCCGGTTTCTTGCAGTAATACATTATATAATAAACAGCTGCTGCACTAAATAGGGGAAAGGAGAAGGAATAGCTTGTGCCACAGAAAACAAAGAAAATCTATTCGATATGCTATGTACAATATCCGATCTCGCTACGGAACTTCAATGTTCGACAGACGATTGAAATTTGAAAGTTAATCAAACCTTAAGTATTTCCACGAATCGCTACTATTAGCGGAAATTTCTCGTCATACGGATATGGAAAAAGTGTGAACGGAGATTTTCCGTTAATATACGAAAGGAATTGCGGAACGGTTCCTGAAAATTCAGAATTTTCCGTTAACAACACTCTAAAACGGTAATTTACCGTTAAT
Organism: Macrothele yani; assembly: GCA_039090855.1. Taxonomy (NCBI): domain Eukaryota; kingdom Metazoa; phylum Arthropoda; class Arachnida; order Araneae; family Macrothelidae; genus Macrothele; species Macrothele yani. Next base: position 13,356,560 of record CM076999.1, on the reverse strand, counting down.
ATAAGAAAGAAACTGCGAAAAGGTTTCTGAAAATTCAAAATTTTCCGTTAACAGATCTTTAAAACGGTAATTTACCGTTAATATAAGAAAGAAACTGCGGAAAGGTTTCTATAAATTCAGAATTTTCCGTTAACAACACTCTAAAACGGTAATTTACCGTTAATATAAGAAAGAAACTGCAGAAAGGTTTCTGAAAATTTAGAATTTTCCGTTAACACATCTCTAAAACGGTAATTTACCGTTAATATAAGAAAGAAACTGTGGAAAGGTTTCAAATTTATATTTTTCCCCCGTCATTTCACGGAAAAGGTTGTATCAGACACATGCTTCGTTAATTCACGAAAGAAATGACGGAAATTTGTCCACGAATTTCAGAAAATGTTTTACAGTGCAGAGAGCCCTCGTGGCTAGCCATTCATTGCTGCGATTTCCCTTGACTCTGAACCATAGGCGCCAGCAATTGCAGTGGCGCCACGAACGTCGAAACTTGATTGCTAAATGGGGGCATATTGTGTTTTCCGACGAGGTGAATCCTTGTTCACATATACCTTGGTGGACGGCATCTGGAAAGCTGCATTGTGCAGCGCCATACCGGTCCCACGATGAGCGTGAGGGATCTGGGGTGCTATTGCGTTTCATTCATGCACAATCTACTACGCATCTCAGGCACACTGAACATCCAGAGCTACATCATGGAAGTGTTGGAAGCTGAACTTCTACACTTCCTTCAGACGCTCCCAGGAGCAGTCTATCAACAAGACAGTGCCCGACACCATGCTGTTCGTACTGCTCAAGACGTGTATCAAGTCGCTCGTCTTCTATGGGCTGCTCGCTCGCCAAATTTGTCGCCCATAGAGAGCGTCTGGGAAGTCATCTCGCAACGACTGACTCGCATGGCCTCGCCGCCTGTCACAACCAAGGAATTGTGGATGCGTGTAAAAGCAGAATGGAATGCAGTACCGCAGATGACCATCCAAACTCTGTTTCATCTCATTCCCTCGGCGTGTGTGGTCGGTTATCACCGCCCATGGTAAATTTACTTACTACTTATTTTTCGGCCTACCTCATCACGAACCGGTATGTAATTATGATTGCAGTTTGTACCATAACTAATCACCCCCTTAAATTTCATTATGATTGCTTGTTTCTTTCTCGGTGTTGCTATTTCTACTAACAGCCGCGCATAATCCCTCTACAGAATATTAATATAGGGTTGATGCATGAGTCCATGCCGTTTTTTTTTAGTTTTTTTATTGGAGGTTTAACGACAACCGTGAGCAACTCAATGGGCTTAAAGCAGTCGCCCGTCCCTAATTTAGGGTAACTGGTTCCAGGGAAGGGAGAGAGCCAGTGCGGTAAAACAAACACAACATCCATGCCTCACCGGGATTCGAACTCGCACCCCCTTTTTGTTGATTGGAGGTTTAACGATCCCCGTGAGCAACTCAATGGGCTATAAGCAGTCGCCCGTCCCTAGTTTAGGGCCACTGGTTCCAGGGAGAGGAGAGAGCCAGTGCCGTAATACAAACACAACATCCATGCCACACCAGGATTCGAACCCGCACCCCCTTTTTTGTTGATTGGAGGTTTAACGACCATCGTGAGCAACTCAATGGATGGTAAGCAGTTGCCCGTCCCTAATTTAGGGTCACTGGTTCCAGGGAAAGGAGAGAGCCAGTGCCGTAATACAAACACAACATCCATGCCTCACCGGGATTTGAACCCGGACCCCGTTTTTGTTGATTGGAGGTTTAACGACCACCGCGAGCAACTCAATGTGCTATAAGCAGTCGCCCGTCCGTAATTTAGGGTCACTGGTTCCAGGGAAAGGAGAGAGCAAGTGCCGTAAGACAAACACAACACCCATGCCTCACCGAGATTTGAACCCGGAGGCCTTCCGGACGAATGATCAGAGGTCATCGCTTAGACCACTGCGCCACTGGGGCGGCCATGCCGTTTTATTTCACGAGTATTATTTCCCAAATCAGTAGTGACAGTGCAGATAGCCAGTTGTATATCAAAATGTAGGTAGTAATATCGTGTATCTAAATCATATTGTGTTGTGTGATTGTGGCTAATGGTTTTTTTGGTTTTCAGGTCCGGAAGTATGGAGTGTCAAGTAGAGAGGAATGAACATTTCCGACATCTGCTCCTCTACGAGTTTAGCAAGGGATCCACAGCCGCCGAGGCTGCTCGACAAATTTGTGCTGTGGATGGGGAGGATGCGATTGCTCCGAGGACAGCCCGTAAATGATTTGAGCGGCTCCTATGCGGCAATTTTGACCTCAACGACTCTCCACGCTTAGAGCGTCCATCTCACATTGATGAACATCGTTTGAACCATCTCATCCACTTGGATCTGCATCAAACCACACGCGAATTGGCCACTGAGATGAACTATGATCCGGCTACCGTGGTGCGTCACCTGGAACGCATGGGAAAAGTCCAGAAATTGGTGTCTTGGGTGCCTTACACTCTCACCGAGGACAATAAGAATTAGCGTGTTGCCATATATGGTTCCTTGCTCTCCCGTTATCGCGAACTTTCTCAGAAACACAAACCCTTTCTGTCACGTATTTTTACTGGAGATGAAAAGTGGTGCCTGTACGTGAATTTCAGGCATCAGAGGGAATGGTTAAGCCCAAACAAGACGCCATCACTACGTCCCAAACATGACCGTTATCCTGCGAAGATCGTATTGTTTGTCTGGTGGGACATGGAAGGCATTATTCACTGGAAAATGCTGTCGAGGAATCGGACCATCAAAGCTGCACTATATTGTGAGCAACTCCGCCGTGTGGAGGCAGAAATTCAGCAGAAGCGGCCATATCTGCGCCATGGTGTCCTTCTCTAACCCTCACAGTAGAAACATGATCAAAATGGCCATTCAGGACATGAAATGGGAGATCCTTCCACATTCGACCTATTCCCCAGATGTCGTCCCTTTAGATTATCACCTGTTCCGATGTCTGCCGGATGCACTCCGTGGAAGAACGTTCAACAATGATGTTGATCTCCAGAATTTCCTTGACGATTTCTTCGCAGTAAAACCTGCACGTATTTTCAAGAATCGCATTGTAGACCTATCCAGGCGTTGGGACACCATCGTAAACAATGGGGGGCGAAAATACATAGTTGATTGATTAGGCTTTCCCGTCTCATGTAATACATTCCTGTAATGCGGTGAAATAAACGGCATGGACTTATGCATCAACCCGGTAGTTTCGTAAATTGAGTTTCACTGCAATGTTCAAGATCCTTTACTGAAAAGTATCAGAACTAGGACAATCCTAACTTACCAATTGAAATTGCTTCATAAGGGTAGTTTCAAGACTGAAGAAGAAAATAGTATCAGAATTTCTGAAGATTGAAACAGAATTATTTATGGCAATTGACCTTTCGCAAGAAAAATGTCTGGCTTCTGACGAAGTCAGCATCGTTCTACAGGATATCAAAGCGCATGCGAAATGTTTATTTTTGGCGAAATGTTTATTTTGGATTTTGAATGCGGATTAGTTTGAGGGAAAATTTAGCTTTCAACATATTTTAGTGGCATCTAGTGATTAAATGTTTGAAAATAGGCAAGAGCAAATTCCGCCTTTATTGCTTTATCTTAATAACCCTGTAGCTATTTATTTCTCGCTTGCAGAAGCTCTAAAGCTATTATGTAAACAAAAAAATATGCAACAAACTGAATTAATAATACGTGTAATAAATAGAATCTTTCAGTTACTCTTCCAGTTTCATCTAGGAGAGCATTTCCCGAGTATCTTTAGAAGTTTCGCGCATCTGCCGCTAGGTAGATCTGCTCCGGGAATGAATGTTTACCATCCTCTTTCAGCTTGGCCCAAACGTAATTCTTTCGTTTGAGAAAACAGCCGTCTCATTTTGTGTTTCCCAAACTATACATCTAATTTGTTTGTTTGCTAGAAGTATGACAATTTTTTTCCTGACGCTTTCTGATGGAAAATTTTGGACCCAAGAGTTTGCTTTCCCTGAATAGCTGCGATTCAATTTGAAGACCTCATAATTGAGATAAAATTCTTTTAATGATAAACAACAAATGGAGAGGAGGATGAATTAAATGTTTATTATAACTGCCTGTTAAACGAAAACACTATAACTGGTTTTCCTTTATTTTTGAAATTCAGCAAAAAAATTTAATGCAGCATGCTATCGTGTTAAAAACACCCATATGCGGTAATTCGTTAGTGAAGAATGTATCGTAAGTGAACAAAACAATATCTAATACAAAATTTAGATAGAATGCAATCTTCCAGAGCCACTCATATGCGGTAACCCGTTAGTGAAGATTGTACCGTGTGTGAACAAAACAATACCTAATACAAAATTTAGATAGAATGCAATCTTTCAGAACCACTCATATGCGGTAATTCGTTAGTGAAGAATGTATCGTATGTGAACAAAACGATATCTAATACAAAATTTAGATAGAATGCAATCTTCCAGAGCCACTCATATGCGGTAACCCGTTAGTGAAGATTGTACCGTGTGTGAACAAAACAATACCTAATACAAAATTTAGATAGAACGCAATCTTCCAGAACCACTCATATGCGGTAATTCGTTAGTGAAGAATGTATTGTATGTGAACAAAATGATATCTAATACAAAATTTAGATAGAACGCAATCTTCCAGAACCACTAATATGCGGTAATTCGTAATGTGAACAAAACGATACCTAATACAAAATTTAGATAGAATGCCATCTTCCAGAACCACATATATGCGGTATTTCGTTAGTGAAGAATGCATCTTATGTGAACAAACCGATATCTAATACAAAACTTTGATCGATGCAACCTTCCAGAACCACCCATATGCGGTAATTCGTTAGTGAAGAATGTATCGTATGTGAACAAAACGATATCTAATACAAAATTTAGATCGATGCAATCTTCCAGAACCACTCATATGCGGTAATTCGTTAGTGAAGAATGTATCGTATGTGAACTAAACGATATCTAATACAAAATTTAAATAGAATGCAATCTTCCAGAACCATTCATATGCGGTAATTCGTTAGTGAAGATTGTACCGTATGTGAACAAAACGATACCTAATACAAAATTTAGATAGAACGCAATCTTCCAGAACCACTCATATGCGGTAATTCGTTAGTGAAGAATGTATTGTATGTGAACAAAATGATATCTAATACAAAATTTAGATAGAACGCAATCTTCCAGAACCACTAATATGCGGTAATTCGTAATGTGAACAAAACGATACCTAATACAAAATTTAGATAGAATGCCATCTTCCAGAACCACATATATGCGGTATTTCGTTAGTGAAGAATGCATCTTATGTGAACAAACCGATATCTAATACAAAACTTTGATCGATGCAACCTTCCAGAACCACCCATATGCGGTAATTCGTTAGTGAAGAATGTATCGTATGTGAACAAAACGATATCTAATACAAAATTTAGATCGATGCAATCTTCCAGAACCACTCATATGCGGTAATTCGTTAGTGAAGAATGTATCGTATGTGAACTAAACGATATCTAATACAAAATTTAAATAGAATGCAATCTTCCAGAACCATTCATATGCGGTAATTCGTTAGTGAAGATTGTACCGTATGTGAACAAAACGATACCTAATACAAAATTTAGATAGAACGCAATCTTCCAGAACCACTCATATGCGGTAATTCGTTATGTGAACAAAACGATACCTAATACAAAATTTAGATAGAATGCATTCTTCCAGAACCACCCATACGCGGTATTTCGTTAGTGAAGAATGTATCGTATGTGAACAAAACGATATCTAATACAAAATTTTGATCCATGCAATCTTCCAGAACCACTCATATGCGGTAATTCGTTAGTGAAGAATGTATCGTATGTGAACAAAACGATATCTAATACAAAATTTAGATCGATGCAATCTTCCAGAACCACTCATATGCGGTAATTCGTTAGTGAAGAACGTATCGTATGTGAACAAAACGATATCTAATACAAAATTTAGATCGATGCAATCTTCCAGAACCACTCATATGCGGTAATTCGTTAGTGAAGATTGTACCGTATGTGAACAAAACGATATCTAATACAAAATTTAGATAGAATGCAATCTTCCAGAACCACTCATATGCGGTAATTCGTTAGTGAAGATTGTACCGTGTGTTGAGCAGGTTTCGAGAGAGAGAGAAAGTTCAGTATCGGACAAACAACGGAGTGGAAGCCCCGCAGCTGCACTGACAAATGCCAACAGGCAACGAGTGAAAGACCTCATCGCAGCTGATAGTCATGTCATCATCCAGGAGTTGCAACAATAAACAACGCTCACTATGTGCAGACATTGAAAAAGCTAAAGGAAGCTATCAGAAGAAAAGCACGTGACATTCCACTGCATCCCATACTATTAAAGGAGCAATTCTTGTATCTATGTAAATTTTATTTTGAAAACGGCTCTAAGGAAATTGATGAAAGTAGTTAAACTACCGTTTTCTGGTACTAGAAATCGATTTCGCTTGATCTCGACTTTGGAAAAATTCGTTTAGTGGGTTAAATAACCACCCCGAGTTACCAAGTTTTTTAGTGTCATTGCGTCGTCCTATTAATGGTTCCCTTGCTTACAAATCTTATGACGTCACACTCTCGCGATTGAGACGCTGTCACGCCACCTGCATCATTACGTCACGCGTTGTGTGTGTATCCTATTAAAGTTTTATGACGTCACACTCTCGCGACCATCTGCCTCATTACGTCACGCGTTGTGTGCGTATTACGCATTACTTCTATTTCCTTCTAGAACAAAAAGTGAGTTCTGCCAGCTGCTTGGAGTTGATGCGTAGTACAGTATAAGCAGCGGAACGCTGATTTCGTGTGTTTTTCCCTTCAAAAGGTAAACTCTTAACACAGCATTTTTTTTTGTTACATTTTTGAATAGTCACTTGATGTCGAGTGTATCCGCTGTACTAAAATATGATTAGTTCATTTTTATTAATTACTCTTATTAGAGTGTCACGTGGGTGGTTAAACAATATAAAAAATATGGCTGGTCGACCTCTACGAAACGTGGACGTTTCAACTTTAATAAGAAGAATGCGGCACTGTTAGAACAAGCGAAAGGAGTAAATATGGAACAGTTTGGACATTCAAGAGCCGATGATTCTTGATCACATTCAAGTCTCGAAATATATGACCTTCTATTGGAAGATGATCAGCTTACAAAATGACCATTCCGAGCAGCTAAGGCGAGGAGCATGGAAATAATATCCGACGTTATTATAACGCTCAATGAATCTATATCGGAAAAAAACCTCGATCAAATACGGCGAATAAATAGACAGCAATGAAGAACCAATGTTATCGAACCCCATGTTAATATTTATTGTTTGATGTTTCATGTTCGGAAATAATAAAAAGAATTAAAACAAATTCTTACTCTAACAAAAATAAAAAATTATCATTCATCTTTGTTTTGACGTTTATTCTAAATTAATTTGTCTCTAATTCGTCTATCATTATTAATCTTGATGGTTTACACTTAGCATTACAATACTTGGAAATAACATATCAAAATATAAATTTGTTTGTGCCCTCATCCCCCCTTTAACTGAGCGATGATCGGTGTTCCTGATATTAGTTTTGTTATACACCATGATAACGCACGTCCTCAATGTAGACTTTATAAGCTATTGAGAAAATGGGGTGAACGGTGATGCCCCAACCCCCGTACAGTCCTGATTTGGCTCCCTTAGACTTTTTCATGTTTGCCCCTTTGAAAAACACCCATTCGACGATGTGACAGACGTTAAACAGGCTGTGAACTCATGTTTGAAACAACAGCCTTAGGAATTTTTCCAAACTGGATTGTACCAGTGGATTCAAAGATGGTAGAAATGTATAAGAAAGTGATGAACAATACTTTGAATATTAACAATATGTCCAAGTATTTTGCCACCAAGTTTCACGTTTTTGGTGCTGCAAATACAAATATTGTGTGGAACAAGGCATTACTTTCAGGGTGCCCTTTGTATTAGCAAAAGTACAGCATGTATAATACAAAATTTATAGGAAAAGCAATCTTTCAGAAATATGCACATGCGGCAATTCGTAAATGAAGACTGCACAGGACTAAACAAATTGATGTCTAATAGAGAGTTTATATAGAAATAAATCTTCTAAAGTACCCATATGCTGTAATTCGTTAACGAAGAGTGTACCCTATGATAACAAAACGAAGCGTAATACAAAATTCATGTAGGACACGATCATTCTAAAACACCCATATGCGGCAATTCTTTAATAAAGACTCGCACAATCTTCAGTAAGTAAACAGAACAATGTCTCTATATAGTAGTGGCCAAAATTGTGGAAACCTTTTGGGAAAAGTGTATTTTTGAATTTTGATGACTCATAACACTATTTCGTTTTAAAGTAATACCATAAAAGTACACTGCCGGACAATTGCTAAGGACGGATGACAATAGCAACGATAGCAACCATGCAATGGAAGGCAGGAAAATGTGGAAATTAGCATAAGTGCGGGATACAGTAAGACGTGTTGTGCGTATGCAAATTTTGGATTGCCGAACTTGTTCGTGACGTCATAGCGCTGATAAGAGATATAAATTATTTGACGCGTATTGACCGTTGTTGTTCAAACGCAAAGTTGAATGAGAAAGAATCAATTGACGAACTTGCAATTTTCAGTATGTCTTCCCGACATCACCTAGATGATTTTACGCGTGGCCGTATTATTGGCAAGATTGAAGAAGGGCGAAAAATAACAGATGTTGCCAGGGAGTTCGACGTCAGCCACAGTGTTGTTTCAAGGCTTTGGAAATCATTTCAAACAAATGGAGAGTGTAGCAAAAGTCACGGGGGAGGTCGTGTTCGCAGTACGACACCTGCAGAAGATCGATACATAGTACTATCAACAAAAAGACACCGTCGCAGCACAGCTAGTGAGGTAGCAAATCAGTTTATGGCTGCTACTGGCAAGCGGATCTCCCGAAAAACTGTCGCCAGACGTTTGCATGAAGGAGGACTATACGCCCGCCGTCCTGTTGTGTGCATCCCATTGTCCAGACGTCACCGTACCGCCCGTTTGCAATGGTGCCATCAACATCGCAATTGGACTGATAACGACTAGTCAGCTGTCCTCTGCTCAGATGAGAGTAGATACAGTCTATCGTCTGATTGTCGATGACAACTGATCTGGCGTGATAGTGGTACTGCATATTGTCCAGCAAACATACAGGAAACTGACCGATATCCGACGTGTAGTGTCATGGTATGGGCTGGCATCATGATCAAAGGCCGTACGTCCCTCTATGTGCTTCCAACTATGACTATGACTGGCCAACGATACATTAATGATGTTCTGCTACCTCATATTCGCATGTTCCGTGGTGCTGTCGGTGATAGATTCATTTTCATGGACGACAACGCAACATGTCATCAAACAGTCGCTGTCCAGGAGTGTCTTTAGAGCAAGGATATTCCACGCCTCGTATGGCCAGCACGTTCTCTATATCTGAATCCCATTGAAAATGTGTGGGATGCTTTGGGGAGGAGTCTTGCTGGTCGCCAATGCCCTCCTAAAAACAAGGACACCCTCATCCGTGCACTGACAGAGGAATGGGATAAATTACCCCAACAGCTGCTTGATAATGTTGTGCAAAGCATGACACGACGTGTGGAATCTTGCATCGCCCTCCATGGTGGCCATATCCCGTATTGACATCTTACGCCGGAACGCCTGCGGGCGTAATTGCATTTTTTCACGTTTACGTATTCTGCACAAAATGGCCTGTTTGTCCCTTGAACGCGTTCCAAAGCCTTCTGTATTTCAGAGCACAATAAATTGTCTTTCTTGTAATGTCCTGGCTTTCTGACATTCTTTTATTTCACTTGGCATCCAACCACACTTACTTTTTTATGCGCTATATAGCCGTTTATGATCCGTCCTTTGCAATTATCCAGCAGTGTACCATAAAAGTATATATCAATGGAAAGATAATTTCAGCAAGAAAGTATTGCAACAAAGTTTGTTCAATTATCTGTATTCTATGAAAAGTTATAGCCAAATAACTAGAAAAAGGAAGCACAACTTGCTTAGTTTGATATGTAGTAGCTTTCCTTCATTTGAATGTAGCCAATGAGCATGAGTGTTTAGAGAGCCAATCAGGTGTCATCTTGTTTTGGCAATGAGCCATTCAGGTCAAAATAGGATTCAGCTATTGATGTCCTGTATTGGAGCTGAGAGGAGGACATTTGTCAGTGTGTTATGTGATTGCTATCAAGTTGATTTTTTTTTGTGTGTGTCTGGGTGTTCTTTCATTTAGAGAGCTTGCAAAACGTAATAAAATTAAAGAAATGGCGCAAAGAGTTGACTGGTCACCCAGAAAGCGATGTAGAATAGTGCTATTAAGTGAAAAAGGCTTCAGTTATGCAGAAATTAGAAGAAAAATTGGTGGAAACTTAACCAAAGGTGGCATTTCTAAATTTTTAAAGAGGTGTAAGGAGACTCAATCACTACAAAACCAGACTGGTATAGGCAGGAAAAGGTGCGCAACAGCGAGTGATGATAGAAGAATTACGTGGCTGTGCCTAGGTGACAGAAGAAAATCATCTGTGTGTATACAAGATGAAATGGCTCAATGCACTGTGAAATTGAGTGCAAGGACTGCCCGGTGCAGACTGCAGGAATTTCGTCTAAAAGCTAGAATTCCACGAAAAAAGCCATTTTTATCTCTCAAACAAAGGTTGAAAATATTAAACTGGGCTAAAACCCATGTTAAGTGGACAGCGGAACAATCGGATAGTGTTATTTGGAATGATGAGACCAAAATCTTCCTCTTTGGTAGTAATGGCATAAAATACGTAAGGAGAAGAATCGATGAAGATCTGCATCCTAATTGCATTACATGTTCCGTGAAACACCCAGTTAGTGTTATGATCTGGGGTTGTATGATTTCAAAAGGTGTGGGCAGAATTTGCGTGATTAATGGGAACATAAATGGCCAAAAATATATTAATGAAATACTTGAGCCCAAACTGAAGCCTTCCGCACTTGATCTTTTTCAAGATAATGAAGTATTTATATTTTAACAGGATTGAGGTCCATGTGATGTTGCTGCTGTGTGCAAAACGTAGTTTCAAGTTAATCATATTCCACTGCTGGAATGGATTGGGAATAGTCCAGACTTTAACCCCATAGAAAATCTATGGAGCCAACAAAAGAAACTTGTTAGTCAGAAGCAACCCAGCAATAAAACCCAATTAATAGAAGCAATAATTCAATCTTGGTTTCACATTATAACAGCTGCAGAACTAAAAAACTTGGTTCACTCCATGGGAAGGCGTTGTAAGGCCGTAATTAACGCTAAAGGTTCCCTAAGTATTAACTGACATGGAGATAATTTTTGTATATCTCATTTTTTCTATGTGTTTCACTTGCCTTCTCTATAACTGCTGTTCTAATACAAAATTCTTGATAAAAGTTATTGCATTACATTCTTGATGAAAGTATCTTTCCATTGTTATATAATTTTTTGGTATTACCCCCAAACAAAGTCGTGTTAAGATCCATCAAACCTCTAAAATGCATTATTTCCAAATGGTTTCCACAATTTTGGTCATTACTGTATACCTAAAAAGCAATCTTCATGAAATACCCAAATGTCCTAATATGTTAACGAAGACTTCACCGCGTGTTAACAAAACGATCTCTTATGCAAAATTTATAAGGAAAGCAATCTTCGTAAGAAACAAAACCATGAGGTAATTTTTCAGTGACTACAGCATAAGGAAACAAAAATATGTGCAATACAAAGATTATGTTGAATTATGAGAGGACTACTTACATAATAGGAAACAGTATGCATATATTAACAAAACAAAATCGCACAAGTCAATTAATGAAAAAGGAGTAGCTCAGGGTTCAATTCTGGGACCATTAATTTTTATATGCTTTCCAACCGTAGGTTGAAGAAGCGTATATGCTCCAGCTTTGTCCGTCCGTCTGTCCGCACGATAACTGTCGTAAAAATGGTTCGATTTCGATGAAATTTTAGTATGTGGTAGGGGACCACCTGGGGACGAACCCTATTGAAAATGGGACAAATGGGGTCAAAGGTCACGACGTAGGAGCGGGATCATTCGATTTCCCTTATGCGTCATAACTTGGGTAAATATGGTTCGATTTCAGTGAAAGTTTACTATGTGGTAGGAGACCGCCTGGGGACGAACCCTATTCAAAATGGGTGAAGTGGGGTCAAAGGTCAGGACAAAAGATCTGGATGCATTCCATTGCCCTTATGCGTCATAACGTGCGTAAAAATATTTTGATTTCGATGAAATTTCGGTATGTGGTAGGGGACCGCCTGGGGACGAACCCTATTGAAAATGGGACAAATGGGGTCAAAGGTCACGACATAGGAGCGGGATCTATTCCATTGCACTTATACGTCATAACTTGCGTAAATATGGTTCGATTTTAATGAAATTTTACAATGTGGTAGGGGACCATCTGGAGACGAACCCTATTCAAAATGGGTGAATTGGGGTCAAACGTCAGGACATAAGAGCGGGATGCATTCCATTGTCTTTATGCGCCATAACGTGCGTAAAAATGGTTCGATTTCGATTAAATTTCAGTATGTGGTAGGGGACCACCTGGGGACGAACCCTATTCAAAACGGACGAAATGGAGTCAAAGGTCAGGACATAGCATTGCGATCCATTCCATCGCCCTTATCCCATATTATTAAGGTGGACGTCAAGTAATTTTGCTTCCTGTACTTCCAATGGAAAAACTTTTGTACACATTTCCTTCACAATCAATGTGTTCCCAAGGTTGAAAATTTGAACATCGATTAAAATAACTTCTTAATATAACTTGGAATACTTAATATTTTCTAAAACATAGCCATAGTTATATTAAAAATCAATAACTTTTCCTATGGTGGTGTTGAAACTAGAAAAAGAATGGCGCGACCTGTACTGTGATGACGTCAGTAGACAAACAAATGTTGGATTGCATAATTATGTTTATGTTTCAGAAAGTATTAGGCATTCCAAGTTATAAAATGAAGCTATTTTAATCGATGTTCAAATTTTCATCCTAGGGAGCGCATTAATTGGGGAGAAAAAAGATGGCGCTACCTGTATTTTCATGACGTCAGCAGTCAAACATATGTGCGGATCCTATTAAAGTTTTATGACGTCACACTTTTGCTAGCAGATGGCCGCGATTCCCATCTGCCTCATTACGTCACGCGTTGTGTGCGCATGTTTGTCTGCACGATAACCCGCGTAAAAATCGTTCGATTTCGATCAAATTTTAGTATGTGGTAGCGAATCACCTGGGAAGGGACCCTATTGAAAGTGAACGAAATTGGGTCAAAGGTGAAGACATGGGAGCGGGATCCATTCCACTGTTCTAATGCGTCATAACTAACGTAAAAAAGGTTCGATTTCGATTAAATATTAGTATGTGGTAGGGGATCACCTGGGGACAAAGCCTGTTGAAAATTGGCGAAATGAGGGTGAAAGGTCAGGACATAGGAGCGAAATCACTTCCATCGCCATTATGCATCATAACTTACGTAAAAATGTTTCGATTTGGATGAAATGTTAGTATGTTGCAGTGGCCTGCGCCTGGGGATGAATCCTATTAAAAATGGGCGAAATGTTTCAAAGGTTAGGACACAGAAGCGGGATCTATTCCATAGTCCTTATGCATCATAACTTACGTAAAATTACTTCGATTGCGACAAAACTTTACTGTGTTATTTCGGAGGTATACTGAACCAGTTCTGTTGAATATCATCGAAATGGGATCAAAGGTCAGAGCGTAGGAGTGAGATTTATTCCACAGCCATTTTATGATTTCTAGTATGTTGGAAAGCGTATCATAATCAATGCATTGCACGATATATTACTAACTTGTTAAATTTATATTAATTACATTTTCAACATTGAAACTAATGAGGATATAATTTAGTTTGCTGATGATGCCACAGTTATGATTGCAGGTACAGATATAAATGAGGCAAAAATAAAATGTAAATAATTTATTGAAAATTTGATGGAATGGCTAGATGCAAATTTTCTGTGTTTGAATATTGAAAAAAAACTAAAATTAGGATTTTTAAAACGGGAGATACACAGATTGTTAAGCCACCATCTATTTTTGTGGGAAACTGTACATTTGAAATGGTGAATAATATTAAATATTTGGATATAATAATTGAGGATGATTTAAAATGGAATATCAATATTCAAAATATTGTAAACAAAATTTCAGCGGTATTGGATTTAATTAAGAAAATTTCAAATAATTTAACAATTAAGACATTAAAGATGCTGTATCACAATCTGACTTATCCATGTTTGACTTATTGTGTATTAGTATGGGTTCAAACTAAGAGTAATTTATATAAATTAGAATCATTACAAAATAGGATGGTCAAAATTTAAAATAATTTTATGGGAATGAACTTGAATATGGAGGGACAGATTAATATTTACGGATTTTTACAGATTGAGAAATTATATCAATATGGATTATTCGGATTTATGAATAAATGAATTAAAGGGAATAGGTATCAATATTTAATTCAGCTTAACACTGTGTGTTATGCCTGTCGAACTAGAAACAGAAATACATTTTGTTACCAATGCCTAACACTTTAACCCAACATAGATTTATTGATTACCAGTGATTGGTGTTATGGAATTATCTACCTTGTCAACTAACACATATTAATAATTATAATTATTTTTGAAAGTAACTAAAAATATTTGCTAACAAACTAAAATAAAAAAATGAATAGTACAAAATTATTAATCAGACAACATATGCGCAAATTTTATATGTGCAGGACGTTTGGCTTGAGTATGTAACAGGCTATATATATACACTATATTGACAAAAGTCACCGGACACCCCTAAAAAAAGGAAATGAATAGATCCTTTGCGTTGTTAAAATGCGCGATACAGCTGCAAACGGTATAAAAACAAGTTCGCAGCTGAGCGCGATCATATCGCACTGTGAGGTTGAGTGCAAAATGCCTCGGGGGGAGAGAACTGAATTTGAGAAAGGAAAGATTGTTGTGTGTTATATTAGTGGGTTGTCCATACGAGAAACCGAGAGGCGTTTAAACATACCCAAGTCAACTGTTTTGGATGTACTGAATAAGTGGAAGACACATGGCGTGTCTGAAGCAGCAAAACGTACCGGCAGACCAAAGAAAATCAGTGATAGAGGACGTCGAAGCCTCAGGAGAGTCGTTACATTTAATTGACGGGGTACTGCACAAGACCCCAGTGTACAGGTGAGTAAAAATGCAGGAACCTAGGTATGTACACGTACCATTCGCGGAGAACTTCATTCCATGGGTTACCGTGGTCGTGCGGCTGCTCATAAGCCTTTCATCTCCACTCGGAATGCTGCTCGTCGTTTAGCATGGTGTAAATAACATTTATCGTGGACCGTAGATCAATGGAAACAGGTCCTATGAACTTATGAATCAAGATACACGATCCGTCAGTCTGATGGTCGTGTGTGGGTATGGCGGGAGCTGGGAGACCGTTATTTACTACAGTGTACTGTTCCTTCGGGCAATTTTGGAGATGGCAATGCACTCGTGTGGGGGTGTTTTTCGTGGTATGGTCCCGGCCCATTAGTTATCATGGGCAAACCTGTTAACCAGCACGTCTATTTCGAAATTCTGGTCAATTATGCCCTACCAACTCCTATACTATGGAACCAAGTCTCGTTGGTACCAGCAGGATCATGCACCGATATATAAAACAAGGACAGTTACGGCCTGCATTGACGATAATTCCGTGTCGTGTGTGGACTGGCCAGCACAGAGCCCTGACCTTAATCCCATAGAGCACATATGGGATGAATTAGAACGTCGCATAAGAGGCATAATAATAAGCCACAGTAAATGGCAGCATTATGTACTGAAAGAAAGCGCATACCTATCGCTGTGTTCCAAAACCTTATCGAAAGCATGTCGCGAAGGGTCAGGGCATGCATTAAGGTCAAACGTGGACCAACACTGTACTAATGTATGTTAATAAATGTTATGTTGCGTTTCTGTTCTTGGTGTCCGGTGACTTTTGTCAATATAGTGTATATTAAAACTGTTATGATTATTGGAAATTGGTTATAGCTTTATGGGACACACTGTATATCATATTTGCTTCTGTATTTCTTCTTTCAGCTGTTCCATTTGAAAATGTCCTTGTCTCTGGTACTTTTTGCGCGCATTTGTTAATTTTGGCTGCGTACTTTTTAGTCGCTGGTCGTGGTAAGTAGCTGTTTCTATTTCTGGATGTTTTATCGATTGCAGAAATCCGGTTGATTTTTCTTCTAACCCGTCCATTGGCTTTGAATAAGTTTAATAATTTTATTTGAATCGGAAAGGAATCAAAAGATGTGCTCATCACAACCGAAAATTCGGTGTAATCTCTCCTGTTTATTGATTAATTGTTTTACTTGCAGAATATATTTTGCAAACACTACTATACATCAAAAATAGTTCGCTTTAATTTTAAAAAATATATATTTTCGCTATAGGTTTGTAGTCTGCATCGCTTCTCTCGTGCTCTTTGAAAAACATATTAGTGAAATCATGAAATACATTGATTATGATACGCTTTCATACCAGAAATCATTTCTCAGGTTATTACTCGTTATGAGGTAATGGCTGTGGAATAAATCTCGCTCCTGTGTCCTGACCTTTGACCCCATTTCAATGATATTCAACAGAATTGGCTCAGTATACCTGCGAAACAACATACTAAAGTTTTGTCGCAATACAAGCATTTTTAGTCAAGTTATAAGGATAATGGCTGTGGAATAAATCTCGCTCCTGTGTCCTGACCTTTGACCCCATTTCGATGATATTCAACAGAACCGTTTAAGTATCGTTCTGGAACAACATATTTAAGTTTTGTCGCAATACAAGCATTTTTAGTCAAGTTGTGAGGATAATGCCTGTGGAATAATTCTCGCTACTGTGTCCTGACCTTTGACTCCATTTCGATGATATTCAACAGAACCATTTAAGTATAATTCTGGAACAACACATTAAAGTTTTGTCGCAATACAAGCATTTTTAGTCCAGTTATGAGAATAATGCCTGTGGAATAATTCTCGCTACTGTGTCCTGACCTTTGACCCCATTTCGATGATATTCAACAGAACCATTTAAGTATAGTTCTGGAACAACATATTAAAGTTTTGTCGCAATACAAGCATCTTTAGTCAAGTTATGAGGACAATGAATGTGGAATAAATCTCGCTCCTGTGCCCTGACCTTTGACCCCATTTCGATGATATTAGACAGAATTGGTTCACTATACTTCCGAAACAATGTGATAAAGTTTTGTCGCAATAGACGCATTTTTACTTAAGTTATGACGCAAAAGGGCAATGGAATGGATCCCGCTGCTTTGTCCTGACATTTGACGCAATTTCGCGCATTTTCAATAGGATTCGTCCCCAGTTTGTCCCCTACCACATACTAAAATTTCATCGAAAGCGAATTATTTTTACGAGAGTTATCGTGCGGACAATCAGACAGACGGACAAAGCTGGAGCATGTACGCTACTTCAACCTACGGTTGGAAAGCGTGAAGGAGAAGGTACACTGCTGGCCATTAAAGTACAACACAAGGAAGATCGCATCCCAGGAGCTTGGATGTTGGTAGAAGGGCAGAGCACGGTCTTCACATGTAAATGAGCAACCGGGCAGCACATATGAACATCACGAGAGACAGTAACGCCCCCTGGAAGTGGTATACGAGGAGTGGAAAAGAAACCGAGTTTAAGCACTTGAAGTGTGTTTGCTCGCCACGGACAGCTGCAATATGCCCCATCGAAGACAGTGGAAGCCATACCAGCAGCTTTCCGATTTTGATTGCGGGAGAATTGTGGCATATGGGGATTGCGGATTATCAGTCCAAGACATCTGTCCTCATGTGGGAAGGGAAGCGACCACGGTGGAAAAAATGTGACCACGGTGGGAAAAATATGACCACAGTGGGGAAAATATGACCACGGTGGGAAAAATATGACCACGGTGGGAAAAATATGACCACGGTGGAAAAAATATGAACACGGTGGGAAAAATATGACCACGGTGGAAAAAATATGAACACGGTGGGAAAAATATAACCACGGTGGGAAATATATGACTACGGTGTGAAAAATATGACCACGGTGGGAAAATTTCAACCACGGTGGGAAATATATGACTACGGTGTGAAAAATATGACCACGGTGGGAAAAATATGGCCACGGTAGAAAAAATATAACCACGGTGAGAAAAATATGACCACGGTCTGAAAAAGATGACCACGGTGGGAAAAATATGACCACGGTGGGAAAAATATGACCACGGTGGGGAAAATATGACCACGGTGGGAAAAATATGACCACGGTGGGAAAAATATGAACACGGTAGAAAAAATATGACTACGGTGGGAAAAATATGACCACGGTGGGAAAAATATGACCACGCTGGAAAAAATATGACCACGGTGGGAAAAATATGACCACGGTGGAGAAAATATGACCACGGTGGGAAAAATATGACCACGGTGGGGAAAATATGAACACGGTAGAAAAAATATGACTACGGTGGGAAAAATATGACCACGGTAGGAAAAATATGACCACGGTGAAAAAAATATGACCACGGTGTGAAAAATATGACCACGGTGTGAAAAATATGACCACGGTGAAAAAAGTATGCCTACGGTGGAAAAAATATGCCTACTGTGGGAAAAATATGACCCCGGTCGGAAAAATATGACCACGGTAGAATCTGGTGCGCATTGTAGTCTAAATAAATAACGAACCCTTGTAATCAAGCTAAAACACACACACTGTCTCCACACGGAATTCCATATGATAAACTCAGTCTACCCATAGGGTAAAAGAATTTAATCGTTAAAATATTACTTAAAATTTAAATCAAACACTAATAAAACGAGATCTTTCGCAAGGGGACACCAGCATCATCAGGTTACAAACAAAACTAAGAGTCGTCCAAAGGCCTTTATAGACTGTATAAGCCTTTGGGCAATTATCAATTTTGTTTGCAACACAATGACGCAAAATACTCCCTTTCGAAAGATCTCGTTTTATTAGCGTTTGATTTTATGTGTAAGTAATATGTTAACGATTAGATTATTTTATCCTTTGTGTAGACTGAGTTTATCATATGGATTACCGTTTAGAGACAATGCTCTGGTTTGTTTCGGGTGCGCATGGCTCTGACGGATTACGGAGCCGCGTCGACCTCCATAGCTGAACAGTTCGGGCATGTGGCACACAACACTCACTCCCCGCACGGACGGTTCGACGTGGCTTGCAGAAGCGGGGTATTTTTGCACCACGATCATTGCTTCGGCTACTTTTGACTGTACAACGCTGGCGTCTACGGCAGCAATGGGGCCAAAAACGTCGCGCACGGAGGAGCTAATGGCAAGGTATTGCCATGCCTTGGATGATGCCTAATCATCAAACAAGTTAGTAAAATCCTGCAAAGCATTGATTATGATTTGCTTTCCAACATACCAGAAATCATTACTCAAGTTATTATCCAAGTTATGAGGATAACGGCTGTGGAATATATCTCGCTCTCATGGCCTGACCTATGACCCCATTCCGATGATATTAAACAGAACATGTTCAGTGTACTTCTTTAACAACATGATAAAGTTTTGTCGCAATCGAACCATTTGTACGCAAATTATGACGCATAAGGGCAGTGGAATGGATCCCGCTCCTGTGTCGTGACCTTTGACCCCATTTCACCCATTTTCAATTCGTTTCGTCCCTACCACATACTAAAGTTTCATCGAAATTGAAACATTTTTGCGCAAATTATGACGCATAAGGGCAGTGGAATGGATCCTGCTCCTCTGTCGTGACCTTTGACCCCATTTCACCAATTTCAATTGGTTTCGTCCCCAGATGTTGCTCAACTACAAACAAAAATTTCATCGAAATAGGATCATTTTTACGTAAGTTAAGACGCATAAGCGCAGTGGAATGGATCCCGCTCTTGTGTCGTGACCTTTGACCCCATTTCACCCATTTCAATTGGTTTCGTCCCCAGATGGTGCCCAACCATAAACTAAAATTTCATCGAAATCGAACCATTTTTATGCAAGTTATGGCGCATAATGGATCCCGCTCCTGTTTCGTGACCTTTGACCCCATTTCACCCACTTCAATTGGTATTGTCCCCACATGGTGCCCAACCACAAACTAATATTTCATCGAAATCGAACTATTTTTACGCAAGTTACGACGCATAAGCGCAGTGGAATGGATCCCGCTCCTGTGTCGTGACCTTTGACCCCATTTCACCCATTTCAATTGGTTTTGTCCCCAGATGGCGTCCAACCAAAAACTAAAATTTCATCGAAATCGAACCATTTTTATGCAAGTTATGGCGCATAATGGATCCCGCTCCTGTGTCGTGACCTTTGACCCCATTTCACCCATTTCAATTGGTTTCGTCCCCAGATGGTGCCCAACCACAAACTAATATTTCATCGAAATCGAACCATTTTTACGCAAGTTATGACGCATAAGCACAGTGGAATGGATCCCGCTCCTGTGTCGTGACCTTTGACCCCATTTCACCCATTTCAATTGGTTTCGTCCCCAGATGGTGCCCAACTACAAACTAAAATTTCATCGAAATCGAACCATTTTTACGCAAGTTATGACGCATAAGGGCAATGGAATGGATCCCGCTCCTGTGTCGTGACCTTTGACCGCATTTCACCCATTTCAATTCGTTTCGTCCCCAGATGGTGCCCAACCACATACTAAAATTTCATCGAAATCAAACCATTTTTACGCAAGTTAAGACGCATAAGCGCAGTGGAATGGATTCCGCTCCTGTTTCGTGACCTTTGACCCCATTTCACCCATTTCAATTGGTTTCGTCCCCAGATGGTCCCCAACTACAAACTAAAATTTCATCGAAATCGAACCATTTTTACGCAAGTTATGCGCATAAGGGCAGTGGAATGGATCCCGCTCCTGTGTCGTGATCTTTGACCCCATTTCACCCATTTCAGTTCGTTTCGTCTCCAGATGGTGCCCAACCACATACTAAAATTTCATTGAAATCAAACCATTTTTACGCAAGTTAAGACGCATAAGCGCAGTGGAATGAATCCCGCTCCTGTGTCGTGACCTTTGACCCCATTTCACCCATTTCAATTGGTTTCGTCCCCAGATGGTGCCCAACCACATACTAAAATTTCATCGAAATCGAACCATTTTTACGCAAGTTATGACGCATAAGGGCAGTGGAATGGATTCCGCTCCTGTGTCGTGACCTTTGACCCCATTTCACCCATTTCAATTGGTTTCGTCCCCAGATGGTGCCCAACCACAAACTAAAATTTCATCGAAATCGAACCATTTTTACGCAAGTTATGGCGCATAAGCGCAGTGGAATGGATCCCGCTCCTGTGTCGTGACCTTTGACCCCATTTCACCCATTTTTCATTGGTTTCGTCCCCAGATGGTCCCTTACCACATACTAAAATTTCATCGAAATCTAACTATTTATACGCGAGTTATCGTGCGGACGGACAGACAGGCAAAGCTGGAGCATATACGCTTCTTCAACCTACGGTTGCAAAGCGTAAAAAAGCAATGTGGTTCAATGTGGTTCAAATCATAAAAAACAATGTGGTTCAAAACAATGATTTACTACGCTATACCTAAGCACCAAAAAAACTTTCAAAGGTACTTACAGCTGAGCGAATGGCAAGGCATTACAAGTCATTTGTCGGAAGGCACAAATGGCAAGGCATTGTGTCTTCCGACCAATCCCGCTTCATTTTGCAACACCATGTTGGACGAATCCGTGTCTGTTGGTACCGCGGCGACCGACAGGCTGCCGCGGTTCGTCGCCGCGCGGTTTTGGTTTCCAATTCACCATTGTATCATATTCCTTCTGTACAATAAATATGGCTGTCAGGCCCCACTGATTTCAATCCGCCACTAGGCCTTATTGATTCCGCATCTCTCTAACGGGCCTGAATCAGGTTCTTTTGGGGGCCGTCGAATTGAACTCGACCGCTGAATTACTGGAACGTGTAGTCAGCAATTACTTAATATTTAACACATCGAGTAACTCCAATAACAAGTCCTTTGTTTAAAGTAACAAAAATTTAATAGATGAGAAAATAAGCTCCGTTCCATTAGCTATCTCCACGTACCAACAGACTTCTAGATGGCGAAGACTTTAGTAACGCTCAATTATCCCGGAAGGCCCTTCGCCACATTAAACTTGAGTCTTTCCGTTCAAATTCTGGTCGATCTGTGATCGCCGAGAAAAACCCTGATTATTCCGTACGCCAAAACGTAAATCCCCGAGAGATCTAACCGACACTCTCAGCTCGCACCCGCCGTGCAACCACGTCGAAGGCGAGACACTAAAATCTTCCTGGGCAGATCAGATTATATGTAGAGGATTTTAGGAAGGAAGTGTCTGACCCCAGTTCTTAAACAACCCTTGAGAAAAGGAAGCTAGGAGATTTGGGGTAGAATACCCGATAGGAAAGTCACATGGAAGCAAGGTAGAAAAGGGCAGGAATACGTCTTTATTTATTACCGGGGAAGCCAGTATCCGGGGTCCGACGGCTTAACGTGCCCATACGACGCACGGAGTGGTTCTAGCGTGCGTACCTGCCTGGGATCGAAACTGAGGTCTTCTCCGTGGCAGTCACGAACGTTGACCACTAGGCTACCAACCTCCTGAGCAAAGCAGATCATAACAGATCATATAAAGAGGTTTTAGGAAAAGAGTGTCTTCAGGTGTTAAACAACCCTTGGGAAAAGGAAGCTAGGAGATTTGGGGTAGAATGCCCGATAGGAAAGTCACATGGAAGCAAGGTAGAAAAGGGCAGGAATACGTCTTTATTTATTACCGGGGAAGCCAGTATCCGGGGCCCGAACGGCTTAACGTGCCCATACGACGCACGGAGTGGTTCGAGCGTGCGTACCTGCCTGGGATCGAAACTGAGGTCTTCTCCGTGGCAGTCACGAACGTTGACCACTAGGCTACCAACATCCTGAGCAGATCAGATCATGTGTAGAGGATTTTAGGAAGAACGTGTCTAACCGCAGGTCTTAAACAACCTTTAGAAATAGGAAGCCAGGAGATTTGGGCTAGAGTGCCCAATAAGAAAGTGACACGGAAGCGAGGTAGAAAGGGGGAGGAAGACGCCCATATTTATTACCGGGGTGGGGTGCAGTACCCGGTGTCCGACGGCTTAACGTACCCATCCGACGCGCGGCTGGTATTTAGTGGTTTGAACGTTCGTACCTGCCCAGGATCGAACCTGAGGTTATCTCCATGACAGTCACGAACGCTGATCACTAGGCCACCCGCGCACCTATCCTCCTGACGGAACGTGTCGCTCCCTTCTATATTCTTATCCTCCCCCGCCCCCTTCCGCTCTTCTGGAATCACGTTTTCGTGGAGTTCGCCTCTCTGTGGGAGTGGTGTCGCTAGACACATGCCTGGTCGGCAGTCCCTAATACGGCGAACAACAGAAATGCGCCACGTGTCTTCCACGTGCGCTGGAATTTGCATTGCATTAGACTCGAAATGATAAATTGTTACAGAAAACGTTGCTACATGAAAATAATTAGTGGGGACTTGACTCCCTCACATTACAATGGCTTTGATATCTCTTGTCTTCCGTGGTGTTGTAGTTTAAATGGCCAGCAGTGTAGTGAAGATTTTTTCCACCAATAAATTATAGCACTTCTAGTTTTAAATTACATTTTCACTTAGTGCAATGCTTTTTTAATAATTTACGTGGAAGTCCATTAACTTTGCAAATAGATGATCGCATATTTCTAAATTTATTTTTCCAGGTTAAAAACTGTAGCGGCACAACGGTATTCTGAGGGACAAGAAATATGCGGAAGACTGTTTGGGAAACACGATACCGGAAATACGGAAGGAATAGAACTACGATTCCTCTGGGGAATACAAAACGTATGATCGCCAGGCATCAGGTCTTAATCAAAAGCAGAAACTAGGAATTTCTGACGATTACTTCCTATTTCGGGATCTAAAAATTGCCTTACATTCCAAAATGCTACAAAAAATGACGTGGACGTAATAATTAAGAAAACATGTTTCCTGAAAATAAAATAGTGTTGCTCGAAACATCAGCGTCGACAAACCTCCAGACGAGGTAAAATGCGATGTCTGGGTTTTGAAAGCAGGGCTTATCAAAAACTAATATTTCGCACGGAATGAAAAGCGAAAAATAGACATGTTAGCTCCAGATGTGAAGAAACGTGTTTTCGTGTTCAATCTCGTGACAGAAAAGATGCGGTGCTTCGGATTCAACAGCGTAGCGTTTCGCTAATGCGAACAGTAAATTCTAGAGCATTGTTATCCGATGAAGGTTGCCACGCATCGCAAAATTGGGAGCAAATAAATGCATGCAGTGGATGTTCAAACAAATTTTCGGAACGTTTTTGATAAGAAAAAAAAAATTAAATGTTCAAGGAATTGAAACTAGCAGCAGCGTGTCAGATGAACACGAAAGAAACATCTGCTGCAGTTAAATATCGTCTGCCAAGAAAGTGGCGTACGTAAGCAAGCTGTGGGTAGAAGGTAATGTTTTTGCTCCTTACGAAGAGAAATATTCGTGTTCTGTAATTAAAGGACGCCGTGAAAATCATGGAATTAGCATTACGAAATGTAAAACAAGCAATATTAGTAATAACAAGTTAGTAAAATCATGCAATGCGTTGATTATGATACGCTTTCCAACATACCAGAAATCATTACTCAAGTAATGAGGGTAATGGCTCTGGAATAAATCTCGCTTTTGTGCCATAACCTTTGACCCCATTTGGTTGATATTCAACAGAGCAGGTTCACTATCCCTTCGGACCCAAAATACTAAAGTTTTGTCGTAATCTAAACATTTTTACGTAAGTTATGATGCATAAGGGAAATTAAATGGATCCCGCTCCTATCTCCTCACCTTTGACTCCATTTCGACCATTTTCATTGGAGTTCGTCCTCAGGTGGTCCTACATACTAAAATTTCAACGAAATCGAATCATTTCTACGCTAGTTATGACTTACAAGGGCAATGGAATGGACCCCGCTCCTGTGTCCTGACCTGTGACCTCATTTCGCCCATTATCAACAAGGTTCGTCCTTAGGTGATTCAATACCACATACTAAAATTCCATCGAAGTCGAACCATTTTTACGCAAGTTATGACACATTAAGGCAATGGAATATATCCCGTACTTATGTCCTGCCTGACCTTTGACCCCATTTCACCCATTTTCATTAGGGTTCCGCCATGGGTGGTTTCCTAACATATACTAAAATTTCATTGAAATCGAACAATTTTTACGCACGTTATGATGCGTAAGGGCAATGTAATGCATCCCGCTCCTATGCCCTGACCTTTGACCCCATTTCGTCCATTTTCAATACAGTTCGTCCCCAGTTGGTCACCTAGCACATACTAAAATTTCATCGAAATCGAACCATTTTTACGCGAGTTATTGTGCGGACGGCCAGACTGACAGACGGATGAAGCATGAGCATATGCGCTTCTTCAACCTAAGGTTGAAAAGCGTAAACAAGGGGAACATTCGTCAAACTTTCCTTTAACCGGGAAAGAACGCTAAAGGAGTATACAAAGCAGCCAGGTACTTTTACGACTATTTCAAAAATAAGGTGTCTAGAGTTAAGAAAAAATCTACCGAACAAAAGAGCAAACGCTAAGTCGGTGAAAATCTCGGTAACAACTGGAAACGTGACAATAAACAAAGATTTCAATTTGAAAAATAAAAATACATAACGTTGCTTTGCTTAAGGCACGTGGCTGAGCTCAAAACACGGCGTAGGCTTCTTTATGAAAATAACTTAGCCGCAGACAGATGGAAATTTATTACGACTGTTGATGAAGCATGGATTTTTTTCTTAGGCACGTGGCTGAGCGCAGAACACGGTGTAGACTTCTTTATGAAAATCACTTAGCCGGAGACAGATGGAAATTTATTGTGACTGTTGATGAAGCATGGATTTTGTTCTTAGGTACGTGGCTGAGCGCAGAACACGATGTAGACTTCTTTATGAAAATCACTCAGCCGGAGACAGATGGAAATTTATTGTGACTGTTGATGAAGCATGGATTTTGTTCTTAGGCACGTGGCTGAGCGCAGAACACGGTGTAGACCTTTATGAAAATCACTTAGCCGCAGACAGATGGAAATTTATTGTGACTGTTGATGAAGCGTGGATTTTTTTCTTAGGCACGTGGCTGAGCGCAGAACACGGTGTAGACTTCTTTATGAAAGCTTCTTAGCCAGAGATATGGAAATTTATTGTGACTGTTGATGAAGCATGGATATTTGTTCTTAGGCACGTGGCTGAGCGCAGAACACGGTGTAGACTTCTTTATGAAAGCTTCTTAGCCAGAGATATGGAAATTTATTGTGACTGTTGATGAAGCATGGATATTTTTCTTAGGCACGTGGCTGAGCGCAGAACACGGTGTAGACTCCTTTATGAAAATCACTTAGCCGGAGACAGATGGAAATTTATTGCGACTGTTGATGAAGTATGGATTTTTGTTCTTAGGCATGTGGCTGAGCGCAGAACACGGTGCAGACTTCTTTATGAAAATCACTTAGCCGGAGACAGATGGAAATTTATTGTGACTGTTGATGAAGCATTGATTTTGTTCTTAGGCACGTGGCTGAGCGCAGAACACGGTGTAGACTTCTTTATGAAAATCACTCAGCCGGAGACAGATGGAAATTTATTGTGACTGTTGATGAAGCATGGATTTTGTTCTTAGGCACGTGGCTGAGCGCAGAACACGGTGTAGACCTTTATGAAAATCACTTAGCCGCAGACAGATGGAAATTTATTGTGACTGTTGATGAAGCATGGATTTTTCTTAGCCACGTGGCTGAGCGCAGAACACGGTGTAGACTTCTTTATGAAATTCACTTAGCCGGAGACAGTTGGAAATTTATTGCGAAGGTTGATGAAGCATGGATTTTTTCTTAGGCGTGTGGCTGAGCGCAGAACACTCTGTAGACTTTTTTATGAAAGCTTCTTAGCCAGAGACATGGAATATTATTGTGACTATTGATGAAGCATGGATATTTTTCTTAGGCACGTGGCTGAGCGCAGAACACGGTGTAGACTTCTTTATGAAATTCACTTAGCCCGTGTAATGAAAATGTATTGTGACCATTGGTGAAGCATGGATCTTTTGCTTAGGCACGTGGCTGAGGGCAAAACGCGGTGTCGACTTCTTTATGAAAATCACTTAGCCCTGGTAATGGAAATGTATTGTGACCATTGATGAAGCATGGATATTTTTCTTAGCCACGTGGCTGAGCGCAGAACACGGTGTAAACTTCTTTATGAAATTCTCTTAGCCGGAGTCAGATGGAAATTTATTGCGACTGTTGATGAAGCATGAATTTTTTTCTTAGGAGCGTGGCTGAGCGCAGAACACGGTGTCGACTTCTTTATGAAAATCACTTAGCCCGGGTAATGGAAATGTATTGTGACCATTGGTGAAGCATGGATCTTTTACTTAGGCACGTGGCTGAGGGCAAAACACGGTGTCGACTTCTTTATGAAAATCACTTAGCCCGGGTAATGGAAATGTATTGTGACCATTAATGAAGCATGGATATTTTTCTTAGGCACGTGGCTGAGCGCAGAACATTGTGTAGACTTCTTTATGAAATTCACTTAGCCGGAGTCAGATGGAAATTTATTGCGACTGTTGATGAAGCATGAATTTTTTCTTAGGCGCGTGGCTGAGCGCAGAACACGGTGTCTACTTCTTTATGAAAATCACTTAGCCCGGGTAATGGAAATGTATTGTGACCATTGGTGAAGCATGGATCTTTTACTTAGGCACGTGGCTGAGGGCAAAACACGGTGTCGACTTCTTTATGAAAATCACTTAGCCCGGGTAATGGAAATGTATTGTGACCATTGATGAAGCATGGATCTTTTTCTTAAGCACGTGGCAGAACACCGTGTAGACTTCTTTATGAAAATTACTTAGCCGGAGACAGATGGGAATTTATTGTGACTATTGATGAAGCATGGATCTACAGGTTGACTCAAAAGTCCCGAAACTCTATTTTTAAAACTTATTTGCTGTAAACCATAAAATATGTCAGAGAATTGCTGCTTGTGAGTGTTGTGTGTGACCTTGGAGAACGAGCTGCGCCACGTGATTGAACCAGGTGACACAACGCTTACGCTGGCGCTGACAAGCAGTAATATTCAGTCAGCTATAAGACTCACGCAAGAACAGAGAGTCCCTTTGTTAGAAGTTTATTTTGCTGAAAATTCTTACTAACGTTGCATCCAGCCCTTTCAAAGGAAGTTTCCTGATGCTCCTATACCTGGGAAAACAACTGTGCATGTCCTTTAGAACCGGTTTTGCGAGAAAAGCAGTGGTCCGGAGAAGCCTAAAAGCGGCCGGCAGTCCGTGTTGACGACCACGTTTCTGAAGAAAATTCACGTTTTCCTGCAGCGCTCTCCCCTCAAGTCACTTCGGCGGCTGTCTCAAGAGTTAGCGTCATCGTATTCAGACTACCAGAAGGCTACTAAACCTCTAAAGCTACGGCCGCGCAGAATTCGAGTAGTGCAAGAGCTACGTCCTTTGGACTCAGGAAAGAGCATTCCCTACTTCCAATGATTTAAGAGTTTCACGCGCAACAATGTGACTAACCAGCTTAACAACACTTTTTTCAGTGACGAGGCATGGTTTCATTTGAATGGATATGTCAATAGCCAAAGCACTCGGATATGGGTTGCGGAGAATCGACACGCATTGCACCAGGTTGGACTTCACTGTCAGAAAGTTGGAGTGTGGTGCGCCATGTCTGCAAGAATAATTGGTGGGCCATTTTTTTTTTTCGACACTACTGTAAATTCCGCTAGGTATGCAGACATCATCCATCAATTTGTAGCGATGCTGGAAGAACACGAACGTTTCTGTCGGTTTCAACAAGATGGAGCAACGTACCAGACATCAAACGACACACTGGAGATGCTCCGAGAGTTTTTCCACGATCGATTAATCCCGAAAAAACTTTGGCCGCCTCGCTCACCAGACTTGAGTCCTCCAGACTGTTATTTGTGGGGCTAGTGGGAACTTCTCGGGAGAGGCTTGGCAGCACGTCACCAGCCGCCAGTTACAATTCCGCAGCTGCGATTGGCGCTACAAGAGGAATGGGCCGTTATGCCTCAACAGCTCCTAGGCAACCACTTCCTCACCATATACAGACGTTGTAAATCCTGCAACGCAGTCAGGGGTGATCATATCCCCTACTAAAGACTGGATTTTTTCTTTACAGCCGCCTATCACATGGACGTTTCTGTCTTCTGTCCAGTTGTGCTCAAAGCTACCTTTTCATTAAAGTGCCTTTGTATCCTTTGGATTCCTTGTTTGGACGGGTTTGCTCACTTGTCCCATATTCTTACATCTTGGGGATCTTATGGTATGATTTGAGTCGATGTGGAGCACTTCTGCACGACGTTACGTTCAAAAAACCGTCTCGTACTTAATTTTTGCACGCCAGTGTATAAGCTCCAAGCCATCTCACGACACATCTCTTATCTCATTGGCTATGAGCTGTTGACCTCAAAAGTAGGAGGTGGTCAAAATAATTTTACTCCACTACCAGTTTTAAGAAA
Source organism: Macrothele yani (assembly GCA_039090855.1). Classification (NCBI taxonomy): domain Eukaryota; kingdom Metazoa; phylum Arthropoda; class Arachnida; order Araneae; family Macrothelidae; genus Macrothele; species Macrothele yani. Next base: position 13,326,771 of record CM076999.1, on the reverse strand, counting down.
TTCCATGTTATCTTGCAAATGTAGAAGTAGGGCCATTCCAGATAAATGGCTATCAGATAGAATGTTTAAGAAAGTAGTAATTTTGTTTAAACATTAGTTATATTACAAATTTTGAAGATAACAATCCGATTTTTGGCGTAAATGTGACAAGGACGGTAAGTCAGATAATATCCGAAAACTTGAATTTTTTTTTCATCGTCCTGGAGCGGGACTCGAATCCACGTCTCTCAGAAAACGCCTGGGTATTCTAACCATTACACCACCCAGAATGACCAAGTTTCAAGTTTCCGATCAATTTGAATACAACCATCATAGAATTCGCCAGTCGAAGCAACCGGCATTCATGTTTAGCGAATCTGGTGGTTAAGAATCTTATCGCGTGTTTGCCCGGAGAAGCAGTTAAATCATGAAAGAAATACGAGATTACGCTATATAATACAAAGTTTGAAGATGACAATCCGATTTTTGGCGTAAATGTGACAAGGACGGTAAGTCAGATAATATCCGAAAACTTGAAACTTGGTCGATCTGGTTGGTGTAGTGGTTAGCATACCCGGGCGTTTTCTGGGAGACGCGGATTCGAGTCCCGCTCCAGGACGATGAAAAAAAAATCAAGTTTTCGGATATTATCTGACTTACCATCCTTGTCACATTTACGCCAAAAATCGGAATGTCATCTACAAACTTTGTATTATATGGCGTAATCCCGTATTTCTTTCATGATTTATCTGCTTCTCCGGGCAAACACGCGATAAGATTCTTAGCCACCAGATTCGCTAAACATGAATGCCGGTTGCTTCGACTGGCGAATTCTATGATGGTTGTATTCAAATTGATCGGAAACGTGGAACTTGGTCATTCTGGGTGGTGTAGTGGTTAGCATACCCGGGCGTTTTCTGAGAGACGCGGATTCGAGTCCCGCTCCAGGACGATAAGAAGAAAAAATTCAAGTTTTCGGATATTATCTGACTTACCATCCTTGTCACATTTACGCCAAAAAAAAAAAAAAATGCCTCCCCGGTGGCGCAGTGGTCTAAGCGATGGCCTCTGATCATTCGTCCGAAAGGGGTCCGAGTTCGAATCCCGGTGAGGCATGGATGTTGTGTTTGTCCTACGGCACTGGCTCTCTTCCTTCCCTGGAACCAGTGGCCCTAAACTAGGGACGGGCGACTGCTTATAGCCCGTTGAGTTGCTCACGGTGGTCGTTAAACCTCCAATAAAAAAAAAAAAAAAAAAAAAGCCAAAAAATCGGATTGTCATCTTCAAAATTTGTATTATATGGCGTGATAATCCCGTATTTCTTTCATGATTAATTACATTGTTAGAAAATCATTTTAAAATACATGAATATCTTCTGTGTTTAAGTATCTGCTATGCCTAACATTTTTGAGAGTGTACACCCAGTCGTGAATTCATGTCTATACTCATTGGCTAATCATTGTTTCAGCCGCGTACACTATGCAAGCTTGGATGACTCTGAAGAGCTCTGTCTCACATAAACTCCTTTGCTCAAATACCAATTTCATCGCCATTTTACGCATTAATAGACTGTTATTAGGAAACTTTTGTGTTCTGTAGAAAATGTCTTGTATCATAGCCATAGTTCCAAATCATGTGTACCGGTATACTATTCTAAACATTGTGAAACATTAGACGATCACTTCCACGTAAATACATTTCATTGAGCTCATTCCTCAGAGAAACTAATAGGGAGTAAGCGATAGAATTTTTGTTCAGCTCATAAGCAGACGTCTAGCGAAGCATAAACTTCATCGCTAGGAACGTTGCTTGGAATAACAATTATTTTACAACATATCCTATACCATTACACAACAGCATCGATATGCTTCGCTTTAGGGGACAACATGAGTGAACATCTTGCAAATCTGAGATTTTCAAGTTCTTAGAATTGACCACAAAAGGGGAAATGTCTGAAAGAATGGCGGCTAATAAATATTGCATAAATTGCTTTCACAAACTACTCGATTACCAAAATGGTTGAATAGGACTACTTTTCTAGAAAGGTACAATTACTTTTGAGGAGTATATACGATGTATGTCGATATATCAAGAATTTACGGTTCTGCGTTCTTATGTAAATTTGATTTCTTCTCTTCCAAAATGTTCTGACTTAAGCGCGCAAACTTTCTCCCTATAAATTCGTAGTTTGGAAATCTAAAACGGGATTCGAGGGGTAATATAAAGTAAAGAGATTGCACAAAACAATGTGAAATCCACGTTAAGAGAGGTGACCTTTAATGGAGCTGCGTACGTTGCAATACACAAACTTATTCACCACATTTTACACCGAAGAGCAATTGAATTAGAGATACCTGTCTAGTAACGTGTAGCGCCACTTTTCGCTCTGATGACGGCGGTGATTCGTCTTAGCATGGACTCAACAAGACACCGGAAGCGTTGGGAAGCCATACGGATCCACGACCCCTGAACAAGCTTCAACAGTTCACAAAGATTTGATGCAGGGGGGGGGAAGAGCATCGAACATCTCTCACGATGGCCTCCTAGATCTGCTCGATGGGATTGAGGTCTGCTAGAAGGCAGCGAGGTCACGTGGGTAGAGTGTTCATCTAACCATTCGGATACAATTCGGGAGCGATGGCACGGTGCATTATCTGAATGCAGGATGAGGTCCCCAGTGGGATGTTGAAGACGCACAAACGGGAGCAAGTGGTCGTCAAGGACATCCCGGTAAGGCTGACCTGTGAGGGACGATGTCACACGTACCAGTGGTCCCATTTCAGTCCACATAAGCAGTCCCCAGACGAAAATGCCACCCCCACCAGCTTGAAGAGCACCCTGCTGGCAAGAAGGATCCATCGCTTCATGTGGTTCGCGCCGTACTCGTATCCTGCCATCCGTATGTACCAGCGTGAATCTCGACTCATCAGTCCAGGCAACATTTTCCCACATGTCTAGGGTCCAATGGCGATGTTCTCGCGCCCATGCTAATCTTTGCACCCTGTGATGTGTGGTCAGCAGCGGTACCCTCGTGGGACGATGGCTTCTGTACCGCATAGCGAGGAGATGGTTCTGGATGATGTGGCTGCTTACACGTTTTTGTGCACCAGCGTTAAATTGCCGAGTGATTTCTTGCACAGTGGACCGTCTATCCGCTGTTACAATGCGAGCTAGCTGACGATGACCCCTCTCATTAACTCGCTGTTGTCCACGGCAGTTGGCCCTTGCAGGGATGGTTTTGCCGGATTCGATGTACTCACGGTGCACCCGGGACACAGTGGCTCGTGAAAATCCCAGTGCTTGTACGACTTCCGAGATGGAGTGCCACATTCGTCGGACCCCGAGAATTTGCCCATGATCAAATGCGCTTAGATCCTTCGTCTTACCCATACTGCGTCCGACTCTTACTGATTCCCGTCGCATCACTCCTTATATTGTCGGATCGCTGCATACGTCATGTCGTTTCCGTTTACAGAGCCACCCACAGCGCCACATTTGCATAACGCCAGCTGTCTCTAATTCAATTTCTCTTCAGTGTATATTATACTATAACCTTTTTCCACTCTTCCATTGCCCAATGACGGTAGTCCTATGATATCTGCAGGGGTCGTTGCCGAAGAATCTGTGTTAACATGGGTGCGTTGACGCAACGGCAACTCCGGAAAACCATGCTTATAGAGGTTCACTCTTTTGTTATCAGGGGCACGTATCTGGGTGCCCTAGCGTTTATTTACGTGGTAGATCGGTGCATTGTTGCGCGTTGATTGTCCTTTACCAGTCGACGGATGCGACGTCCTCTTCTGGGGTCGATGGCCTTTGGTGCTCCAAAATTATGACGTCATGAGGTACTCGGTATGCCAGCGGTCCATTGTTGGTACATCCTTACTACAGCAGCTCGCGAACAGCCCACGAAGTCTGCTGTTTCTGAGATGCTTCCACCCTTGGCGCCGTAGCAGATGATCATTCCTTTCAGGACGTCCGTCAAATCACCACTACCTCAGCCTATTGTGCCCACGTAACTTACTGTGGCTCATCTGTCCCTTCCGGGAGCTTCTTTTTTTGCGTGTTTTCGAGCTTGACGCGCATGTGCGGGTACACTAAGATTCCTGGGGCGGTTATATTATTCGGATACGACCATGAAAACAAATATTAGCCTAAAAGATAAAGGAACGCTGAAAGAAAATTGAAAAATATAGCGAATTTCGTCACATACACTGAAGTGCGAGAAAAACTGGTACAGACGAGCTTATGCAAAATACAGAGCCACTTCACCTATGCGCGTACTCGGTTACGTCCGCCAGTGCGTATATAAAGCGATGGACATTTTTGCCAGCTGTCAGAGCTGTTTTCAGCATAAGAATCACAAGTAATAACGATTTAAGCAATTTTCAACGCGGTGTCATAGTTGGCGCTCGTGAGATGAGCCATAATAATTCGGAGGTAGAAACGAAGATCGGGTTTTCACGGACGACCATTGCAAGGGTGTGCCGTGACATCGAGAATTCCGGCAAAACCTCCAACCTACGATACCAGTGTGACCCTAAAAAGACACTGGGTGAACGTGACCATCGTCAGCTGTCAAGAATCGTTTCACGCGACACTCTCGCAGGTAGAAGCGGAATTCTATGCTGGAGCCTCAATAAGCATCAGCGTTCGGACTGTGCAACGTACCCTGCACGATATGGGCTTTGGGAGTCGAAGCCCAACTCGAGTCCCTTTGATGTGCGCACGAGCCCCTCGCTTGGGCACGGCAGCACCGCCACTGGACACTTGATGATTGGAAACAAGTAGCCTGGTCTGACGAGTCGCGTTTCCAACTGTATCGTGCAGATGGAAGGATTCGTGTGTGGCGCAAACCCCATGAAGTCACGGAACCCGCCTATCAACAGGGAACTGTACCGGCTGGTGGTGTTGGGGTGGGAGTGGGGGTTCAGTATTGGTATGGGGTGTGTTTAGCTGGACTTCACTAAGAACCCTGGTACGTCTACAAAAGTCTGTGACCGGCCAACGCTATGTGCGCATCCTTTCTGACGAAGTACACCCGTTCATGTCCTGCATTCATGCTGATGAGTTAGGCGTGTGCCAACAGAACAATGCACCCCCACAGAAGTGTTGGGACGCACATTAAGGCTATAGGAGCATTCATCTGAGTTTGGCGTGTTACCATTCCTAACCAAGTCCCCAGATCTGAACGTGACAGAGCACATTAGGGATGCGATGCAACGCGCTATGGAACACAGAAATCCGAGACCTCGGAATACATCCGAATTGTGGAACGCTCTGCAGGAAGTATGGTGTGCATTGCCTACAGCATATTTCTAGAAGCTAGTGGAGTCCATGCCCCGTCGTATTTCTGCAGTCCTGCGCTCCCGTGGGGGACCTACCAAGTATTAGACAGGTGTACCCGTTTTTCTTGCACTTTAGTGTATTTCTTCTGTAAAATAGGTTTCTTGGAGATAGGATATATTATTTGTTCAAAAAACAAATCCTGGTAAAATATTTCCGTATTTTGTATATCCCTGTGTTACTTTCGCTTATGGGATTACATTGGGATTTTGTATAAATATTTGATCAGTCTACTATGCACGGGTTGTTAAAAAGAAACTCAGAACAGAAATTTAAGAATTACTCAACTTTTCTTTTGTCACGGAATGACTACTTTGAAAGTAGACGCATATTCAGTTTTCTCCGGCTGTCCAAATTTGTTTGATTTTAATGCGGACGTGAAATACACGGATCTCGCATAAAACTGCCTTCGGAAAAATTGCTTTACAAATTCACGTTTCACGAATTCCTTTTCTGTTGTCTGTGAACAAAACTTTTGAGTCACGTTTTTCATCATATTTTTCCATGACGAGATCCAGGGCTATTTCACCGTCACATAAGCAGTACTCTTTCCTTTCAGGATGGAAAAAAAATGAAATAAAAAAAGCAAACAAGTAAAACAAACCTCACGGGCATTAACAGAAAGGTCACAAACCGCTTTCGCAATATCCCAACTTTTTCGATTCGTCAGAGAGAGAGAGCAGCCAATTCTGAAATGTCGTTTTCCGTGAAATAGTCTTATTTTCTGTTTCTGTTGTTCATTCACTAGAAAAACGTGTTTTAAGAGCAATCACCTTTTCTGTACTCTCTGTCTCACTGATTTTCCTTATAAGAGACGAACCCTGGAGGTTCTTGTTTCATTTTGAAGCTGTCGTTGTGTACCTCTGAGCCCGGTATCTCTTGAATTTCCCCGTCTTTTTTTCTTTCGAAGGTATGTAGTATGTTGAGGGAGTCGGCAACGCTTCGCATAAAACTCTAACTCATAATATCAATTGCGCCGCACTTCCAAAAGGTAGAAATTGAAATGTGAATAATACACAATGTTGTCTCTTTCAGCATAAAAATTGCGCCAATCTCTCTGCATGGGAAATAGTCGAAATGGATGCTTTTCTCTTATATTCACGAGAGATAAGAAATCAACTTTCTGCGGTGAGATGGTTGTAATGGATTTCACTTTCTTCCACCAGCTTGCATTTGCTAAGGTGGACTGCATTCCGGATAGAAAAAAAATCATTACTTTTACAGGCTTATTCATCCGAAGTTTCAATAAAAAATGCAGTTGAAAAATACAACTGAGATTCAGCTATGCATGCGGTAAGTTTTCCGTTGGTTGATCAGTTTAATAAGATTAGGTATTACAGAAACTACATTTAAATGAACCTAAACTAGACGGTATGAATGCTATCAAATTCAGGTCACATATCACATTCCGTCGGTGTATATATACAAAAGGCAATAAAATTTTAAAATAATTATGTGCTCATAAAATAAATCTTGTCTGAAAGGGGATTATGAGTAAAAAAAATCAGATTACATTGAGATGAAAAAGCTTATGGCGTGATATTAAACATTTGATTTACTAGTGCGACCTGCAAGCACGTGTCAAAATGACAAATCTGCAGCGATACATTCCGTCGGTGTATATTAGTTGGTTAGAACAACTAGCTTCGGAGCGAGGAATCGCTGGTTCGATCAGCGACAAATTTGTGAATTATGCATTGGCGCCCGGTTGGTAAAAACGGATCTGCTCCACGCTGCGTCTTCGAAAAATATGTGTGATGTTTGTTTCAAACACTGTAAAAAACAAGAAAGATGACACCGAGTTTTTCGGGTGTAATGAGCACATCTTTTGAATCCATTCTGACGCGAATTAAATTTATCAAAGCTATACAAAGTCAATGGAACCGGTATGGAAAACAGTACTATACTGCGCAAATTAATTGGGACAAAGTAAAAAATCACTATTTTTCCCAAAACTATGCCTTTATATCATTCTATGACTTGATATACACTGATAAATATCTGTATTAGTATGAAGTATGTCCTCCTTTAGCAGAAATGACCTCTTGAATTCGTTTTGGCATTGACTCCACTAATTGAGTGCACACAAGTTTGGCTTCATGATCGTGGAACCACACTTTTATAGCATTCGTTATCATGCGTTCTTTGTTGTACAGTCCATTTTACCTAAACGTCTCTTTAAAATATTCCACAAGATTTCTACGGGATTTAAGTCTGGTGAATTTCCAGGCCAATCAAGCAAATAAATTTGATTTTCCAGCATGAAATTCTTGACCGATTTCGAATTGTGACATGGGGCCAAATCATGTTGAAATGTCCCGTCAAAAGTTTGCAAGAAAGGAACAATCCTACGTTGTAATATTTCTACGTACTTGGCTGAATTCATCATACCTTGAACAGGAACTAAGCTTCCAGTGCCATTTGATGTGAAAAAACCCCAAAACATCTGTTTCAGAGGGTGTTTTACAGTTTGTTTGACATGCTCAGGTCTTAAGGGTTCACAGTTGCTTCGTCTAACGACATTTGCTTGGTAACCCTGCACAAATAAATGAGTTTCATCACTGAAAATTACCTTTTTCCAGTCGTCAGCAGTCCATGATTGATACGTTTTATCTTTTTTTTTTTTTTTTTTTTTTTGATTGGAGGTTTTTACGACCGCCGTGAGCAACTCAATGGGCTATAAGCAGTCGCCCGTCCCTAATTTAGGGTCACTGGTTCCAGGGAAGGGAGAGAGCCAGTGCCGTAAGACAAACACAACATCCATGCCTGACCGGGATTCGAACCCTGACCCCTTACGGACGAATGATCAGAGGCCAACGCCTTAGACCACTGCGCCACCGGGGCGGCCGTTTTATCTTCATTTTCGCATTCAAATATTGGTTTTTGTTGGTCTTCTTGCCTTCCGGCCAACTTCCAGAAGCCTACGGCCTGCAGTTGAATCACTAATATCACAAGCACTAGACAATAAATCTCTTTAAAAGGTCAGTGCTTGTTTTTTTTGGATTACTTTTACTATTTCTGATTAGATATTTATCGGTTCGAGGAGTTGTTTTTCGTTTTCTTCCACATTTACCTCTCCTTTTTGGAGACGATAATCCAGATGCATTGTATCGCGTAAGCAGTCTTGATACACTTGATTTGCCTACACCAACTGCGGAAGCGATATCTCTCACTGTCATAGAAGTGTGATCCTTCAGAGCAATTATTTTTGCACGCTTCCTTGGGGAAATATCCATTTTTCAATACACGAAAGCAACACGTACTCACAGACAGCAAAAACTAACATCCACCTGTCACACACGAAAGCTTACAACTGAAGCCGAAGTGCCTATTTCCTGTTTAAAGCCGGTCACACCACATTCTTACTATCAAGTTCTAACAGTCACACCACCTCACAGCTAATAAAACCGGTTTACGTGGGTTTTAGACATCAACTGGCGATCACATTACAATTCTGAGAATAAAATAGCTTGTCCTAATTAATTTGCACGGTATACTAGTATCTGACTGGAGAAAGGAGTTTTTCAATTGGGTTCTTAATCCCGCAGATGTTGCTGTGCACGGAATAATGAACTTACGCCCTCTGATTTAGACTTGTGCGTTAAGAAAATGTTTAAATTATATGTGAAGCATTATTATTTTTTTTTAATTGGAGGTTTAACGACTACGGTGAGCAACTCAATGGGCTATAAGCAATCGCCCGTCCCTAATTTGGGGCCACTGGTTACAGGGAAGGGAGAGAGAGCCAGTGCCGTAAGACAAACGCAACATCCATGCCCCACCGGGATTCAAACCCAGACTCCTTTCGGATGAATGATTTTTACGTTTCCGCCACCGGAGCGGTGGAAGCGCTCTCCAATAAAGAAGTTTTTCAAATCGTACTTTTAGAAGCAGAGATATCGACAAATATAAGATACGCATCTACGACCCCTGGTGGAAAAGATATGCTTTATTTTAAGAGGAAAGTATTCCCAAAAGGTCTTTCGATGTGAGCTCTATCGGTCCAGGAAATAATTTTTTCAGTCGAGTTTTCAGGTGCTCAGATTTTGCTGCAAATACATCAGAAGCAGAAAGTGACGCTTATTCCCCCTAGTTATCAAATCATTCTTTACCAAATATCAGAATTTATATGAAAAACAACATTTCCCATCAGGAACTGTATGCGATACAGGAAGCATTTTTCAAATCGGAGTTTTTAAAGCAGAAATATCGAGAAAACGCAATTTGCCCTTAACCCCCCCCCCCCCCCCCCTAGACTAAAGTCTGTGAGTTACTTGAAAATTTGGAAATTATAGGGAAAACATTTTGCATCAGAAACACTCTCTAACAAAGAAAGAATTTTTCAAATGGGAACTTTAGAAGGAGAGACACTGAAAAAAAATAAGATATAAATCCCCTGGCGGAGAAACCATGCAATATTTTAAGAAGAAAATATACTGAAAAGGTTTATCGAGGAAAATAGTATCGGTCCACAAAAAAAAAGTTTTCAATCGAGATTTTAGAAGCTCTGATTTTACTGTAAATGCATGCGAAGCGGAAATTAAAACTTACGTTCCCTTGTGGCCAAACCATTCTTTACTAAAAATTATAAAATATATGCAAAATATTTTCCATCAGGAGCTGTATCCATTGCAGAAAGAATTCTTCAAATCGGAGTTTCAGAATTAGAGATATCGCGGGAAACACAATTTACATTTACGCCCTTTAGCGGACAGTATACGAATTACTTGAAAATTTTAAAAATATATGAAAATCATGTCACACAGGAAACTCTATCCAATGAAAAATAAATTTTTCAAATCGCACCATTAGATGCAGCGATATTGCCTAAAAGTAGATATACATCTACACCCCCTGGCGGAGAAACCATTTAATATTTTTAGAAGAAAATATTCCGAAAAGTTTCATAGGTGTGAGTGGCATCGGCCCACGAACGAATTTTTTCAGTCGTTATGTTAGAAACTGATTTTGTGGCAAATACGTCACAAGCAGAAATTAACACTTGCGTCCCCTGGTGGCCAAACCATTCTTTACCAAAAATTAGAAATTATATGCTAAAATGTCCCATTAGGAGCGGTATCCGCTGAAGAAAACGTTTTTCAAATCGAAGATTTAGAAAAAGAGATATCTGGGAAAGGGCAATTTGTTTTCACGCCCCCTAGATGAGGATCTATGCGTAACTTGAAACAAGTAACTATATCTAAAATACTCTGGCCGCCCCGGTGGCGCAGTGGTCTAAGCGATGGCCTCTGATCATTCGTACGAACGGGGTCCGGGTTCGAATCCCGTAAGGCATGGATATTGTGTTTGCCTTACGGTACTGGTTCTCTCCCTTCCCTGGAACCAGTGACCCTAAATTAGGGACGGGTGACTGCTTATAGCCCATTGAGTTGCTCACAGTGGTCGTTAAACCTCCAATAAAAAAAAAATTACTCTTCGGCATAAATGGAATCGAAAGATAAAATATTTTTTTCAATCGGATGTTTATTTATTTTTTATTTTTATTTTTTTTTATTGGAGGTTTAACGACCACCGTGAGCAACTCAATGGGCTATAAGCAGTCGCCCGTCCCTAATTTAGGGTCACTGGTTCCAGGGAAGGGAGAGAGCCAGTGCCGTAAGACAAACACAACATCCATGCCTGACCGGGATTCGAACCCGTACCCCTTACGGACGAATGATCAGAGGCCAGCGCCTTATACCACTGCGCCACCGGGGCGGCCGGATGTTTAGAAGCAAATATGTGGAATAAAACGTATTTTGAAATCGATATCATCTGAATTTACGCCCTCTCGCGGCGAAATTGTGCATCGTAAAAAAGACGAAATAAAGTATCATCATACGCATATTTCAAGCTTTCCAATGCAAAAAGAATTTTTCAAATCGAACAATTAGTTGCAGAGATATGGTGTCTACTGAGAGATCGACGGACAAACCGATAGCACGATCTTGTTTTACAAAGACGTGCTCTAGAGAGATGCAAATTCAGGGAAAATTTCAGAAAATAACGTGTAGCAAAGTTGCCGGCAAGTATCAGTCATTTAACGGAATTTCCGTTTTTAAAAAAACGATTTTTCAACCCGTATGTTCATAGATTTTTCGCAGTCACTAATTCCGTTTATTTCAGACAAGTCCGGCTCAAATTTTTCCGTACTTAGAGAGAAATTTCTCAAAATCCAACATGCTGAATATTTCAACCCTTACGCTAGAGAATCCCTTTGGGCAAGAGATCGACCACAGGTCGTTTAAATACTAAACCAGAAAATCACAGGAATGAGATTCACGTTCTTTTTTTTTTCTTTCTGCGGTTGAACGACCATCGTGATCAACTCAACGGGCTATAAGCAGTCGGTCCGTAATTTAGGGACACTGGTCCCAGGCAAGGGAGAGAGCCAGTGCCGTAAGACAAACACAACATCCATGCCTCACGGGATTCGAACCCCGGACCCTTCACGAAAAAATGATCATAAGCGAACGATTGGGCTCTAAGTAGTCGCCCGTCCCTAATTTAGAGCCACTGGTTCGAGGGTAGGGAAAGAACCAGTGCCGTAAGACAAACACAACATCCATGCCTTACCGGTATTCGAACACGGACCCTTCACGAACAAATGCTCATAAGCCAACGCTTGGGATAAAAGCAGTCGCCCGTCCCTAATTTAGGGCCACTGGTTCCAGGGAAGGGAGAGAGAGCCAATAACGTAAGACAAACACAACATCCATGACTCACCGGGATTTTTTTTTTTTTTTTTTGGATTGGAGGTTTAACGACCACCGTGAGCAACTCAATGGGCTAAAAGCAGTCGCCCGTCCCTAATTTAGGGCCACCGCTTCCAGGGAAGGGAGAGATCCAGTGCCGTAAGACAAACACAACATCCATGCCTCACCGGGATTCGAACCCGGACCCCTTTCGGACGAATGATCAGAGGCCAGCGCTTAGACCACTGCGCCACCGGGATTCGAACCCGGACGGACCCTTCACGAACGAATGATCATAAGCCAACGCTTGGGATAAAAGCAGTCGCCCGTCCTTAATTTAGGGCCACTGGTTCCAGGGAAGGAAGAGAGCCAGTGCCGTAAGACAAACACAACATCCATGCCTCACCGGGTTTCGAACCCGGATCCCTTTCGGACGAATGATCAGAGGCCATCGCTTAGACCACTGCGCCAATGGGGTGGCATATTCACGTTCAAGACAAAACTAAGTCGGCCATGATGATTTTTTTTTAGTAATGCGAGTGATTTAGTCATTTTATTTCCTATTAAAGCTTACTATTTTTTTTAAATGTGTGCAATAGTTTTTTTTTATTTTCTGTGGGAGGTCTTATTACAAAATTGCGTATTTTTTTCATCGCGGGTTTTCGAAGTAGCTGAATGATTTGGAGTTTGAGATCTTTTTTACCACTGACAATAATAACTTTCAGCTAGGAATGGTAAATTCGAATCCTCGAATCCCGCGAATCTTGAAAAACATTCGAGATCCGAAAGCTCGAATCTTCGCGCTTTTCTTGTCATTCGAATCTTAACCTTAAAACCTTGGCGGTTGGTGCTTGTTCTAGATCGATATTTGTTCGAATTTTTGTCAACATGACGAATTCTGGCATTAGAAAACAATCGAAGAAGAACGTCTACATTGTGTACACATCTATTTCAAATAGCTCGTTACTGCGAAACCGGATACAACAAACATTGAAGGAATTGCTCAGTCAAACAAATAGAGCAACCGCCGAAGCAACTGTCGTCTTGCATTGGACAGCGCCTTAGCCAATAGAGTCAAAAGTGTAATGTGTGTTTCACACATTGTCTGGAATTATTGAATATCCGCTTCAAAAAGAAAGAATATAAAAGAGGGAGATGATGTAACGCACTACGGAGACAAAGCACGTGTCAAGACGACAATTTTGCAGCGACGCATCCCTTCCGTGTAGCTTAGCTGGGAAAGCAACTTACTCCGGAGCGAGTGCGCTCGCATTCAATCTTCGTCACGGACAAACTTGTGTTTTCAATCTTCGTCACGGACAACTTGTGTTTTATATGCATTTTTTACACTTTCCAACCGTAGGTTGAAGAAGCTTATGTGTTCCAGTTTTGTCCGACCGTCTGTCTGTCTGTCCGTTTGCACGATAACTCGAGTACAAATGGTTCTATTTCGATGAAACGTGATTATGTACTAGGCGACAACTTTGGGACGAACACTATTGAAAATGGACGAAATGGGGTCAAAGGTCAGGACATAGGAGCGGGATCCATGCCATCGCACTTATGCGTCATAACTTACGCAAAAATGCTTCGATTGCGACTAAACGTCACCATGTTGTTTCGGAAATGCACTGAACTGGTTCTTTTGAGTGTCATCGAAATGGGGTTAAGGGTCAGGGAACAGAAAGGAGATTTATTTCTCAGCCATTATCTTCATAACTTGATTAAAAATGCTTGTATTGCGACAAAACTTCAGTATGTTTCTCCGGAGCTATACCGAACCAATTCTGTATAATATAATCGAAATGGGGTCAAAGGTCAGGGCAGAGGAGCGAGATTTATTCCAAAGCCATTATCATCATAACTTGAGTAATAACTTGAGTAATGGTTTCAGGTATGTTGGAAAGCGTATCATAAACAATAAATTGCATGATTTTACCAACTTGTTTTGAGTATCAGAAGGAAAGGCATCGAAATAACTCGTTCTAAATCAAATTCTGCCGAAAGCACACAAGATACACGCAGTTATAAACATTTGAGTGATATTAATTTTCATTTAATTTTTAAGATGCATCTAACTGTATGCAAAACAGCGCTAAGATTTTTCCCTAATTAATAACGGAAATTAATTTCGCCATTGAGGAATATCATTATATCTCCTAGTAAGATAACAAGATGACCGATATTTGACGTTTCAAATATTGAATCAAATTTCTTTACATTCAGTGTTTCTTTCTGAACATGCGTTTAGACATTTTTTATGAAAAAATTCTCATTTACTCCTTGTGTTCATTGTCTCTGTACAGTAATAAGGCGTCTTTTATATGCAATTTTTTCAGTATCAGAAGAAAAGGCTTTGAACTAATTTTTTCTCAATCTAATTTCCCAGAAATTTACACTAAACAAGCAGTTATAAACATTTAAGTAACATTTCCTTTCCTCCTAATTTTTAACCAGGATCTAACTCTATGCAAAAACAGCGCTAAAATTTTACCCTAAAAAAACAACAAAAATTAATTTCGTATATGAGTGTGTGTTACTATGTCTCCTAGTAGTTGTCCAGTAGGGTGACTGACATTTGACATATCAAATATTAAATGAAATTTCTTTACATTCAGTATTTATTTCTGAACATCCCTTAAGACATTTTTATGAAAGCATCTTTCTATTTTCGCCATGAGTTCGTTCGGTAATAAAACGTATTTTATACGCCTTTTTTTCAGTATCGGGAGAAAAGGCATTGAACTAACACTTCTAAATCTAATTCCTTATTTTGCCATTGAGTGTGCATCACTATTAACTTGTAACGTATACTCTCGATTAAATTTCCTTTTGATTTTTACTATCTCTGGTTATTTTATTTTTCTATGTAAATTATCTTTTTAATGAACGAGATGTTATTTCTCCCGCTGAATGAGATCTGGCAATGAGTGTAAATCATGACGTGGTGGTAGCCAGTATAAATAGGCGCGTTCAACGATAAATGAGAAGAGCTTTTTGTTGATGCGTGTAGGGAGAGCGTTTGTTGTTGCACGGAGAGAGCATTGGTTTATGTGAAAGGAGAGCGTTTGTTGTTGTACGGGAAGAGCGTTTGGTGCTGTATAAAGAGAGTTCGTTTATGTGAGAGCGAGAAGTCTCAATAATAAAGAATTTGTTGTAAGTACGTTTTTCTCAGTTCATAGGTACTGTCAGACCTCTGTCTGGCTGTTAGGTTTATTTCATTTAGTGTTATTAGTAACAACCAGCATAAGACTTTATTCATCTTAATTACTACTACAACATTACTACCAGTTATAAGTTTGTTCATTACTATTACTACACTACTAGCAGGAGACTTTATTCATGATCTTAATTAACTAGTAACAACAACCATTTGAATTCACTATTAGAAGCTTAGTATAAGCATTGAATTCATTATAATATTAGTGAAAGCTATATTCACTACAATTAGCTTGGTAGCAAAAGCGTTATTCATTATAAACTCTTATGCAAAAACAGTACTAAAATGTCAACCTAATTAAACAAGCGAAATTTATTTCACCATTGAGGTATATCACTATGTCTCCTTGTAAGATGACGAGATGATCGATATTTTACATTTCAAACATTAAATAAAATTTCTTTACATTCTACACCGAAGAGCAATTGAATTAGAGATACCTGTCTAGTAACGTGTAGCACCACCTTTCGCCCTGAGGATGGCGGCGATTCTTCTCGGCATGGACTCGACAAGACATCGGAAGCGTTGGGAAGATATACTACAGATCCACGACTCCTGAACAAGCTCCCACAGTTCCCGAAGGATTGATGGAGGAGGGTCAGAACCTCGAACATCTCTCTCGATGGCATCCCAGATGTGCTCGATGGGATTGAGGTCAGGTGATCTAGCTGGCCAAGGAAGCGTGGTCACGTCGGTGGAGTGTTCATCCAACCATTCGGATACAATTCGGGAGCGATGACACTGTGTGTTGTCTTGTTACAGGATGAGGTCCCCAGTGGGATGTTGACGACGCACAAACCTGAGCAAATGGTCGTCCATTATATCCCGGTAACGTTGACCTGTGAGGGACGATGTCACATGTACCAGGGGTCCCTTTTTAGTCCACATAAACGGTCTCCAGACGAGAATGCCACCCCAACCAGTTTGGAGAGTACCCTGCTGGAAAGAAGGATTCGTCGCTTCATGTGTTTTGCGCCGTACTCGTATCCTGCCATCCGTATGTACCAACGTGAATCTCGACTCAGCAGTGCAGACAACATTTTCCCACATGTCTAGGGTCCAGTGGCGATGTTCCCGCTCCCATGCTAATTTTTGCACCCTGTGATGTGCGGCCAGCAGCGGTACCCTCGTGTGAAGATGGCTTCTGTACCCCATAGCGAGGAGATGGTTCTGGATGGTGTGGCTGCTTACACGTTTTTGTGCACCAGCGTTAAATTGTCCAGTGATTTCTTGCACTGTGGCCCGTCTATCCGCTGTTACAATGCAAGCTAGCCGACGATGATCCCGCTCATCCACACTCTGTTGTCCACGGTAGTTGGCCCTTTCAGGGATGGTTTTACCGTATTCGATGTACTCACGGTGCACCCGTGACACAGTAGCTCGTGAAAATCCCAATGCCTGCATGACTTCAGAGCTGGAGTGGCCCATTCGTCGGGCCCCGACAACTTGCCCATGATCAGATGCGCTTAGATCCTTCGTCTTACCCATACTGCGTCGGAATCTTACTGATTCCATCGTATCCCTCCTT
This sequence comes from Macrothele yani, assembly GCA_039090855.1. Classification (NCBI taxonomy): domain Eukaryota; kingdom Metazoa; phylum Arthropoda; class Arachnida; order Araneae; family Macrothelidae; genus Macrothele; species Macrothele yani. The sequence continues at coordinate 13,310,003 of CM076999.1, read as the reverse complement.
ATATTATCGGATCGCTGCATACGTAATGTCGTTTCCGTTTACAGGGCTGCCCTACAGCGCCACATTTGCGTAATGCCAGCTGTCTCTAATTCAATTGTTCTTCATTGTATTTTTCTTTCTGAACACCCCTTAAGATATTTTAATGAAAAAATCTTCCTTTCCGCCATGTCTTAGTGTCCACGTTCAGTAATAAGACGCCCTTTATATGCATTTTTCCAGTAGCAGAAGACAAGGCATTGTACTGACTTGTTCTGAATCTAATTCCCCTGAAAAAACACACGAAACACGGAGTTATAAACATTTGAGGGGTATTACTGTTCATTTAACTCGGGGACCTCTTGGCACGCTAAATTCGTTTCCAGAGTAGCGTTCGAACGCTGCAGCGTGATCTTCAAGTATATCACATGAAATATAAATTGGAAAACACCGCCTAGTGACAGAACTGTGAACTATAAAACTCCTCATATACTAACCTAAAGTGTTCTACAAGGTAAACGGCATCCAGTGTTGAAAAAAGTTTTTAAATCGCATTTGCAGAAGCAGCAGTTATTTAGAAAAACAGATTAAACCTTGGCGTCGCTTACCGGCAAAAGTGTGAATTATTTTGGGAAGAAAATACACGTTGAGTTTTCATAGTTAGTAGAACTTGACCGAAAATGTTTTTTTCAATCGGGTTATTAGTTCTACACACATACTGACGAAATGAAAATGTTCTCCCAATTGTTCAAATATTTTTTGCGCTGTATCGACTCCAAGATGGCGGCATGTTTACAGTTTTTGTTTCGTTCCTGGTGAACTCCCTGTTGGATTTTTGCGGAAAAATTTGCAATTTCCTTCTGTTGTTATTGAAGAACTTTGCTCAGCCGCCATTTCGACGTTTCCGAGTTTTTTTAATGTCGTTACTTTTTGTAAGAGCGGACTTTTGTTGTTTAAACCTATACGTCAGATTTGTCGACAAATGTGTTCGACTGTCTGTTTCCGGTTTTGACATCTGGCAAAATAAAAATTCTCTCCCAATTGTTCAATAATTTTTGCGCTGTATCGATTCCAAGATAGCGGCTTGTTTAGTTTTTTGTTTCTCTCCTGGTGAACTCTCTGTTTGATTTTTGCGGAACTTTTTACAATTTCCTCCTGTTGTTATTGAAGAACTTTGCTCCGCCGCCATTTCCAAGTTTCCGAGTTTTTTTACTGTCGTTACTTTATGGAAGGGCGGACTTTTGTCGTTTGAGCTTATAGCACTTACTAAATTCACCACTACGGAAAACAAAAGCGGTCCAAAAAGCATTTCCGTAAACACTAAACCGTTAAACAATTGAGATAGCTTTACCAACAAAACATATGCATAACACATTCTCTTTGTCACCATGGCAGCAGGTCACGAGACCAGAACGTTCCTCTGTGGTTATCGTGGAGACAGACAAGCCGTTCGTTTCTTTCCTTTGCGTCTTTCAAAAATGCTTAAAAATCAGAAAATGATTTTTTTTTTTTTTTTTTTTGTAAAAAAGGGGTGATAGTTGTAAGTGTATGCTGTAAAAATTTGCAATGCGTTATGATTTATAGTTTGCCATATATCCGGTTGTTTCTATTGGATCCCTTCGTGAAATAGAGAATTTTGTGAAATTTAAAAATTTAATTTCTCGTAAACTAAATCGAAATTAAAAAAAAATGGCGTCGAGGTGCAAATATTCGGTCATGGCACTACATGCCTACAAAGTTTCGTGGTTATGTTGCTGTCAGTGTGTCCGGAACGCGACCTGATTGCACTTTTTTTGCTTACCTTAACTTTGAAATACAATAGCTCTTTCAGTTTCGGTAGAATCGCAAGAACGGTTTACTTCAGCGTATTTTCCAAACAATTTTCTACAAACGATGTAAATTTCATATATTTGTGTTCAATACGTTTTGCGCTGCGAGCTAGGAAAGTAAGAGTGTGTAGAAATTCCTAAAACAGCGGCGGCAGTTACTTTTTTTAGAATAGGGAAATTTTCAAGCAGCATCTAACTCTATGCGAAAACAGCGCTAAAATTATACGCTAATTAAACAACCGAAATTAATTTCGTCGTTCACTGTATATCACTGTATCTCCTAGTAGTCTAGTAGGGTGACTGACATTTGGCATTTAAAATATTAAATAAAATTTCTTTACATTCAGTATTTCTTTCTGAGCATGCGTTAAGACATTTTTTGTGAAAAAAGTCTTCATTTCAGTTGTGTGTTCATTGTCTTTGTACAGTAATAAGCGTCTTTTATGTGCATTTTTTCCAGTATCAGGAGGAAAGGCATTGAACTAACTCGTTCTAAATCTAATTTCCCAGAAAACACACGCGAGATACGCGGTTATAAACATTTGAGTGATATTACTTTTCACTTAATTTTTAAGCTACTCTATACAAAAACAGCGCTAAAATTTTACCCTAATTAAACAACCGAAATTAATTTCGCGGAAGACATTTTTTACTGTGCAGGCGAGAAGAGCGTTACATTTATAAAAGAAGATAAATGTCTTATTAAGCTGGTTTTAATGAATTCTTAGTCACGGTGTGTCTTGTTTCTAAGAGGAGCTAGTCTCGATAAAAAAGACTGTGCTGTAAAAATCGAGAGAAAAATGGCTATTCAACGTTAGCGTACGTACAGGAACTCCTTAAAAAGAACCCTTATTTGCGTTATATTGTAAGTAAACTTCACACTCCATCTTTTTATTAAGTTTCCTTAGAAATTATTTAGTACAGGTGAGAGTGTTCCCACTCAAATTAAGTTAAAGAATGCATAATTTAATTAAAAAGCATGACGTAATAACAAAGCATGCCTCATTAAATCATTTATCGTGGCGAATCTGAAGGCGAACCAAAAAAAAAAAAAAAAAAAAAAACCCAACAGTGGCGAAGGTGTGATTTTATCCAGGTATATCAAGTTTATCTTCGAGTGGGCCGAAGGGAAATGATAACAATTTGCAGCTGAAGAGCTATTACCATCAAAATGCTTCTCCGCTTTTCATATGAAAAATCGAAGTTGATGAAAAACTTCATTTTCCTTCGCGAAGATAAAACTTCCTCCGTGTTATCGGGAAAATAATAATCCTGCAAATCCGTGAAATAAAAATATGAAATTTTGTTTCATGTCATCCAACCGTTAGCAGTTATCGCAACTCTTTCTTTTTTCTTCAAACACACAGGAATATTTATCAAATCGTTGCCTCAGAAGAGAAATAGTTTGCATGTATTATAACAAAGCTTACATAGCTTATTATCACATTAAATCTTGAACGTTATAAGTTGTGTATAAGAATATTAAGAAATTAGCCTCCATCCCGTCCTAGAACGGGGTGAAATTTTTAATTGTAGCAGATTGAAAACTTATCGAATAGACACCGGATTTCTGTAAAGAAATATACAGGGTGATTCATAAAGAAGTATACAGTTTCAAAGCACTATAAAACGGGAACAATGTAAGATATTTTATGTTACCTGTAACAGAATTGTAGGGGAATGTTTCAAGTTTTTTTAGAGACAGTCACAGATATTCAATGTGTGCATCCTTAGTCACACGACTACATACACGACGATAGTGCAAACATTATCGACGACTTCTTCCGATACACGCGGTCGTTTTACCTTTGCGCAGAAAGCCCGTTGTTTCAAATTTTTTTAGCCAATCGTAGATAGATTTTCTGGTTGAAGGTTCTTTTCCGAATCGTGATCGAAAATGCCGTTGCACAACAGTTACAGAATCCGTTTTGCTCAATTTAAGAACACAAAATGCCTTCTCCCCTGCAGACGCTGCCATTTTGGCTGACAAGTCACTTGACACGCGCGCTATCGCCTACACCACTTCCCTCAGTAGCGGAACACACACTTTATGAGTACATCTACCTAACGGTTAGCAGTTGGTTGTGGTCCGTGTCTTCAACTGGTACTGTTTTACAGCATCTGGAAACTGTATACTTCTTTATGAATCACCCTGTGTACTAAAAACTCATTAATGTACGAGCTGAAAATGTTTTTAGATGCGATTGTGCTCATTTTCACATCACAAAATTTCAGATTTTATTGTAAGTTAGAGCGTTTTAAATAGATCTGGGTATTTATGTTTATAATATTTTATTCCTTTCTATCAAATTACTCTGCAATGCGAACAAAATGAAATAAAACCCAACGTAACACCTACGTAACAGAACAAACTTCATAGAGAGTTCTTCGAGCACGTACGTGTTGCCACAATTGATGTCGTTTGTCTTACTAACTTTATTTTATTTTCCGGTATTTCTCCTTGATTTTGCGTATCGTGCGATAGCTGTGAGATTAGTTCCGATTTCAGCCACCAAATAAAAGTAGTTGGCGCTGCAAGTACTAAATGACATCAGAACGTTATTCCTTTTTATGAAATTACTCTGCAATGCGAAGAAAATGGCGTAAAACACGACATAACACCTACGTAACAGAACAAACGTGGCAGACAGTTAGAGCACGTGCGTATTGCCACAGATGAAGTCATTTGTCTTACAAGGCCTACTAAGCAAGAGTTAGCGGCAGCATTATGTACTGAATGGAAGCGCAAACCTACCGCTGTGTTCCAAAACCTTGTCGAAGGCATGTCTCGAAGGGTCAGTGCATGCGTTAAGGCTAAAGGTGGACCGACACCGTACTAATGTATGTCAGTAAATGCCATGTTGTGTTTCTCTTCTAGGTTTCCGGTGAATCTTTTCTATATAGTGCACGTAGATATCATTAAGCTGTTCTCTAAGATTCGCAGGTCAGCTCATGAAAAAAAAAAAACTTCTGCCAAGTAAACGTTTAACTGATGAAACTAGAATTTACCTTTTGTTAGTGCATCAAGTGTCTCCATTTACAACGATATCGGCAGACAGCACGAGCTTCATTAATATCCATCACATGATGCACATAAGCCCTTTTGTACTTCATATTCATAATCTTTCCCGCAAAGCAGACATACTTGAATCTGGCCCACCCGTGATTTCCTTGGCCTTCCTCTACCTTTCTTTCCTGCCACTTTGGCTGAAAAGATTCTCTTAGTGAGCTCCTGATCGCTCATTCTTTCATCATGGCCAAACCACCTAAGAATATTAGTCTCCACCTTACTAGCAACATTTTGCCTCACATTACATAACTGCAACGGGAGGGGGTGAGTTGCACCGGAAAGATAGCGAAACGGGCAAGTTGCACCGCATAGTCCCTTTCTACCGACGGGCGAGTTGCACCGCATAGTCCCTTTCTACCGACCGGCGAGTTGCACCCCATAGTCCCTTCTTACCGACGGGCGAGTTGCACTGCATGGTCCATTTTTACCGACGGGCGAGTTGCACCGCATAGTCCCTTTTTACCAACGGGCGAGTTGCACCGCATAGTCCCTTTCTACCGATGGGCAAGTTGCACCGCGTAGTCCCTTTTTACCGACGGGCGAGTTGCACCGCATAGTCCTTTTCTACCGACGGGCGAGTTGCACCGCATAGTCCTTTTCTACCGACGGGCGAGTTGCACCGCATAGTCCTTTTCTACCGACGGGCGAGTTGCACCGCATCTTCGCTTTTTGCCAACAGGCGAGTTGCACCGCATAGTCCCTTTCTGCCGACTGGCGATTTGCACCGCATAGGTCCTTTCTACCGACGGGCGAGTTGCAGCGCATAGTCCCTTTCTACCGACGGGCGTGTTGCACCGCATAGTCTCTTTCTAACCGACGGGCGAGTTGAACCGTATAGTCCTTTTCTACCGACGGGCGAGTTGCACCGCACATTCCCTTTCTGTCGACGGGCGAGTTGCAACGCATATTCCCTTTCTACCGACGGGCGAGTTGCAGCGCATAGTCCCTTTCTACCGACGGGCGTGTTGCACCGCATAGTCTCTTTCTACCGACCGGCGAGTTGCACCCCATAGTCCCTTCTTACCGACGGGTGAGTTGCACTGCATAGTCCATTTTTACCGACGGGCGAGTTGCACCGCATAGTCCCTTTTACCGACGGGCGAGTTGCACCGCATAGTCCCTTTCTACCGATGGGCAAGTTGCACCGCGTAGTCCCTTTTTACCGACGGGCGAGTTGCACCGCATAGTCCTTTTCTACCGACGGGCGAGTTGCACCGCATAGTCCTTTTCTACCGACGGGCGAGTTGCACTGCATGGTCCATTTTTACCGACGGGCGAGTTGCACCGCATAGTCCCTTTTTACCAACGGGCGAGTTGCACCGCATAGTCCCTTTCTACCGATGGGCAAGTTGCACCGCGTAGTCCCTTTTTACCGACGGGCGAGTTTGCACCGCATAGTCCTTTTCTACCGACGGGCGAGTTGCACCGCATATTCCCTTTCTGTCGACGGGCGAGTTGCAACGCATATTCCCTTTCTACCGACGGGCGAGTTGCAGCGCATAGTCCCTTTCTACCGACGGGCGTGTTGCACCGCATAGTCTCTTTCTACCGACCGGCGAGTTGCACCCCATAGTCCCTTCTTACCGACGGGTGAGTTGCACTGCATAGTCCATTTTTACCGACGGGCGAGTTGCACCACATAGTCCCTTTTTACCGACGGGCGAGTTGCACCGCATAGTCCCTTTCTACCGATGGGCAAGTTGCACCGCATAGTCCCATTCTACCGACGGGCGAGTTGCACCGCATAGTCCCTTTCTACCGACCGGCGAGTTGCACCCCATAGTCCCTTCTTACCGACGGGCGAGTTGCACTGCATGGTCCATTTTTACCGACGGGCGAGTTGCACCGCATAGTCCCTTTTACCAACGGGCGAGTTGCACCGCATAGTCCCTTTCTACCGATGGGCAAGTTGCACCGCGTAGTCCCTTTTTACCGACGGGCGAGTTGCACCGCATAGTCCTTTTCTACCGACGGGCGAGTTGCACCGCATAGTCCTTTTCTACCGACGGGCGAGTTGCACCGCATAGTCCTTTTCTACCGACGGGCGAGTTGCACCGCATCTTCGCTTTTTGCCAACAGGCGAGTTGCACCGCATAGTCCCTTTCTGCCGACTGGCGATTTGCACCGCATAGGTCCTTTCTACCGACGGGCGAGTTGCAGCGCATAGTCCCTTTCTACCGACGGGCGTGTTGCACCGCATAGTCTCTTTCTAACCGACGGGCGAGTTGAACCGTATAGTCCTTTTCTACCGACGGGCGAGTTGCACCGCATATTCCCTTTCTGTCGACGGGCGAGTTGCAACGCATATTCCCTTTCTACCGACGGGCGAGTTGCAGCGCATAGTCCCTTTCTACCGACGGGCGTGTTGCACCGCATAGTCTCTTTCTACCGACCGGCGAGTTGCACCCCATAGTCCCTTCTTACCGACGGGTGAGTTGCACTGCATAGTCCATTTTTACCGACGGGCGAGTTGCACCGCATAGTCCCTTTCTACCGATGGGCAAGTTGCACCGCGTAGTCCCTTTTTACCGACGGGCGAGTTGCACCGCATAGTCCTTTTCTACCGACGGGCGAGTTGCACCGCATAGTCCTTTTCTACCGACGGGCGAGTTGCACCGCATAGTCCTTTTCTACCGACGGGCGAGTTGCACCGCATCGTCCTTTTCTACCGACGGGCGAGTTGCACCGCATCTTCGCTTTTTGCCAACAGGCGAGTTGCACCGCATAGTCCCTTTCTGCCGACGGGCAATTTGCACCGCATAGGTCCTTTCTACCGACGGGCGAGTTGCAGAGCATAGTCCCTTTCTACCGACGGGCGTGTTGCACCGCATAGTCTCTTTCTACCGACCGGCGAGTTGCACCCCATAGTCCCTTCTTACCGACGGGCGAGTTGCACTGCATGGTCCATTTTTACCGACGGGCGAGTTGCACCGCATAGTCCCTTTTTACCGACGGGCGAGTTGCACCGCATAGTCCCTTTCTACCGATGGGCAAGTTGCACCGCGTAGTCCCTTTCTACCGACGGGCAAGTTGCACCGCGTAGTCCCTTTTTACCGACTGGCGAGTTGCACCGCATAGTCCTTTTCTACCGACGGGCGAGTTGCACCGCATAGTCCTTTTCTACCGACGGGCGAGTTGCACCGCATAGTCCTTTTCTACCGACGGGCGAGTTGCACCGCATCGTCCTTTTCTACCGACGGGCGAGTTGCACCGCATCTTCGCTTTTTGCCAACAGGCGAGTTGCACCGCATAATCCCTTTCTGCCGACGGGCGATTTGCACCGCATAGGTCCTTTCTACCGACGGGCGAGTTGCAGAGCATAGTCCCTTTCTACCGACGGGCGACTTGCAGAGCATAGTCCCTTCTACCGACGGGAGAGTTGAACCGTATAGTCCTTTTCTACCGACGGGCGAGTTGCACCGCATATTCCCTTTCTGTCGACGGGCGAGTTGCAACGCATATTCCCTTTCTGCCGACGGGCGAGTTGCACCGCATAGTCCCTTTCTACCGACAGGCGAGCTGCACCGCCATAGTCCCTTTCTGTCGACGGGCGAGTTGCGCCGCATATTCCGTTTCGCGTATTCCCTTTCTGCCGACGGGCGAGTTGCACCGGTGCAAGTCACACGGCGGAAGAAAAGGGGGGAGGGTGTGAAGCAAGGTTCTGAAGACTCTGAAACTAAGAACCATAATAATGAAGCAAGGTTAAAAAGGTTTTTTTTTTTTTTTTTTTTCGTCCGCATAATTTTTCCTTCGCCCTCTATCCAGGCTTAGGCCTGGCAGGGGCTAATAGCTTCTGGCGTGTTTAAAAAATTTGCGGAAGGAATTCCCTTGTCTTTGTGTTAAAGCAATATTATGTTCTGTTGTCTTATTTCATGATCTGTCTTTTACGTCTTTGTCTTAGTTCTTGTTATCCCTCTTAGAACCAAAATAAGAAATAGCTTTTAAAAATTCAAGTCTTGTAAGTTCTTTATTTTTGTACTTCTGCTTCCCTCTTTCCATATTTTCCATCCTCATTTTCAGATTTTGGTTTAGTAGATTTATGACATTTCCACTATTTTTCAACGCATAAACATCAACCTGGATTTGCTTAATTACTTCGACAAAGGCGTAAATATTTGGGCTAGGTGCACTGAAATTAGAATTGAATTGTGCATGCAATGATTTACAAGCATTATTTGTTCTCTCTCCTTCTATTCTATCGGAAGCCCATAATATGGGTGGCAATTTGGCTTCTTAAGCTACATATGTATCTGTCATATAATCAGCGTATTTTTGCATCCTTTCATCCTGTGAGATATCCGACATCAAACTGTCTACGGAACAGTCTGCAACATCTTCGTGGAGGGAGGGGTGCGGGGCGGTGCAACTACCCCATGCGACATGAGGGGATTCTGGTGCAATTCACACTTGAATTTGATTGACCGGTTCTGTGAAGGGTGCAACTGACCCTCGTCCCCTGCAACTCAATTTCATTCCCCACATGAACAGAGGGTGTCTTACTCCGGTATCTTTTCTGCGACACCGAGGTTTCAGTGCCGTACATCAGAGTAGGAACAATCACACTTTCGTTCACCGCCATTTGAGACTTTCCTGACAACCCATGATTCTTATGAAATCCTTCTAAAGCAGCTGTCCCTTTTAAAGAAGAATTCCCTCGTCTACTAATTTTGCCCTCTAATTTGTTCTCTTTGTCAAACATACTTTCTAAATACACAGACTCATTCATCAGGTCTAATCCTGTGCCATTTAGAATTACACTATCTACCAACAAGTAATTGGACACCCCTTCAATCGACGATATCTCCGGTCCTGATACACGTCACGGCCGCCGCCATTAAATATCGTGTGGGAAACAACAACGCAACCAATCGCATGCAAGATGCCACGCAGTTCGGAGATCTCTGATTTCGAGAAAGGTGTAATCGTCGGGTATCACTGAAATGGCCGATCCATTCGTGACATATCCAGCGAGTTGAAGTACGCAAAATCGACAGTGGCCTACGTGATTAGCAAGTGGAAGATCAGAGGTGACTGTCAGAATGTGCCCCGACTCGGCAGACCCACAAAACTGGGTGTTAGAGACCAACGGGTGCTGGCCAGAGAAATTCGGAAGAACCGCACCAAATCGATGGGCCACATCCGCGAGAAGTTTCAACAGGCATCCGGGAGTGCCCTTTCGATGAATACCATCCGTAAGGAAGCCCATCTGCTCGGTTATCGTGGACGTGATGCCACCCTCAAGGCTTTGATCACCAAGCCCAATAGCGCTGCTCGGCTAACGTGGTGCAAAGAACGTCGATAGTGGACCGTTGAACAGTGGAAACAGGTTCTCTGGATGGACGGATCAAGGTTCACCCTCTACCGTTCGGATGGTAGGGTCTGAGTTTGGCGTCTGCCTTAAGAACGCCTCCTGCCGGAATGTATTGTGCCAACTGTGAAGTTCGGCGGCGGTGGAATTGTATTATGGGGGTGTTTCTCCTGGTATGGCACGAGACCCTTGGTTGCAATTCCTGGTAGACTCGACGCCGAGACCCAGGGTCGGCCCATGTTACTTTCAGGATGAGAATGCCACCTGTCATGTTGCGAGGTCCACCATGGTTTGGTATGGTGACAATGGGGTTAATCGAATGGACTGGGCTGCGCGGAGAGCAACTCTGGGACGAGTTGGAGCGTCGACTTAAGGGGTGCCCCACCGTCCGAAATCGGTGAAGGAACTGACCTGTCTTCTCCAAGCCGAGTGAAAGAAAATACCGCTAGCCGTCGTACAACGCCTGGTTGAGAGTATGCCCCGGAGGGTCGCAGCTGTAATCGCCGCTCGTGGAGGCTCCACCAACTATTGAAGGTGAATAAACTTCGTTTTCCTTTGCTATCACAAGTGTACAATTACTTGTTGGTAGATAGTGTATCTTGCATTCAGTACTAACAGTTCCTTGCTCAAAACTATAACTTTGGTATTTCCCTTTTTTGTGCTCAGTTTGAATTTCATACAAACTTCATACATCCCGGACAACATACTCTGGAACTCACTTTTGCTTTTTTGCCAACAGGACTGTGTCATCAGTATAAAGCAATCTGTACACACGGATATTAGAAAGACATAAACCAGTATTATTTTCCGTTTTGGCATCACGCATGCATCAGAGTTGGACAAAATCGTAATTGAATTAATCGGTACTGCATTAGAGCGTAATGGCAATGGGAAAAATAACTTACCGTTTCCTTTAAATGGTAATGGTGAACTCTTCATTAGAATTGCATGGTAATTGTAATGACATGTAGCAGTTACCCATTATAATCGCAATGGTTAATGGTTGACTATGTGTTGGTAATTAACCAATAACTTAATAATCCATCAACCAGTACATCCTTACACATTGTGTAGGTTATTTGACAATTGTTCTACCCCACGGACCTCAAATGCGTGTATGTAGGTATTGGAAATTGTATGTGTATGACATGAGTGGTTGCCATGTCTTCGCCGCAAGTAGATTGATTTAAAAGAAATAGTCAATAGTAACACTGTACTAGTGATCCGATTAATTGGCGTAGTAAGTAGACACATTAGCGTTTCGAAGGTTTCGTACATCAACCAGATGGCTTTTTCAAGGAAGTTAGAAAGAAACTGCAACTGAAAAATAGAACGCATTAACGATTTGAACGCGTAAACTGGACTTGACAACAGTAGATACGACGTTATGATCATTTAAAGATATGACACATCTCGTTGGTTGCATGCGCGGTATCCTGGTAGGCAAAAGGCTTTACTTGAAGAATTGGTTCCAAATTCGTGGCAACTCGAGTGATAGAAACAGCGATACTTGCAATGATTGCGACTCACTCGAATTGGAAACCAAACCATATTTTATAAAAAAATTAGAAATTACAATTAAAAAAAATCCCACCAGGAGCTGTATCTGGTGCTGGAAGAATTTTTCAAATCGGAGCTTTAGAAGCAGAGCGATCGGGGAAAGCGAAATTTACCTCTACTCCCCCTACAGAAAAGTCAATAAGTTATTTGGAAATTTTGAAATTATATTAGAATCACGTCGCACCAGAAACTCTTCAAAACAAAGAAGAATTTTTTCAAATCGGATCATTATAATCATAGATATTGACAAAAATAATATATATCTACGTCCCTGGCGGGAGACTATGTATTATTTTAAGAAAAAAATATTCCGAAAAGGTTTGTCTACGTGAGTAGTATCGGTCTACGAAATAATTTTTTCAATCGAGATTTTAGAAGCTCAGATTTTGCGGCAAATGCAATAGAAGCAGAAATCAACACTTACGCCCCCTGGTGGCTAAGCCTTTTTATATCAAAAATTAAAAATTATATGCAAAATATATTTCCCATCACGAGCTGTATCCGCTGAAGAAAACAGTTTTCAAATTGGAGTTTTAGAAGCAGAGATATTTGGAGAACAGCAATTTACTCTTACGCCCCCTAGCGGAGAATATATGCGTAACTTAGGAAAGTGACTATGCTAAAATAATCTTCGATTTGAATGGAATCGAAAGTTAAAATACTTTTTTGAATTGGATGCTTAAAAGCAAATATATGGATTAGAATGTGTTTTGAATTAGATACCATCTGCATTTACGCCTTCTGGCGGCGAAATTTTGCATCGAAAAAAAAAACGAAATAAAGGATCATCATTCGCACATTTCAAGTTTCCTAATGCAAAAAGAATTTTTCAAATCGGACTATTAGTTGCAGAGATATCGTATCTACAGGTGGACAAACCGATAACATTAGCACGATCGTTTTTAACAAAAGAGGCTCTAAAATTATTAATCATTATTGTTGTGCCCCCCCAGCATCGTGGTTAGAGGGATTTTTATATCTTCATGATTAAACAATGAGGTGCATCAAAACTTCAGATTTTTAATATCTAGACCACAGCAAACCTATTTCACGAAAGACATTATAGGATTTCATTCGTGTTTTTTCTTACAAAAGAAAGACACTTTTTTTTTTTTTGTAGACTGTTTTCTATAACGTTTGTTATACAAACTGTTATAGCAAAAACACCAGCTGAGTAATGAATTTCCACTAACAACTTGTAACGTATACTCTAGATTCAGTTTCTTTTTGATTTTACTATCTCTTTTTATTTTATTTTCCTATGCAAATTATCTTCTCACTTAACGAGATGTTGTTTCTCCCGCAGAATTATATGTGGCAACGAGTGTAAGTCATGACGAGGTGATATGCAGTATATATAGGCGCGCTCAAGTATACCAAGGAGCTTCGTTTTATGTGATAGGTTCTTCCTAATTATTGTTGTGCGATTTACCTACGTTTCTACGATAGTACGAAAGTTCGGTCTGTCAGTAGTTGTGTTATTTTGGAGTGTGTATTTGAGTAATACCAGGAGCTCCCCAATAAAAGGTTAAAAGTGAGTACGTTTACTTAGTTCATTTTATTGTCAGACCTCCGTCTGGCCGTTAAGTCTATTTCATTGAGTGATTACGTTAAGTTCAGGGGATATTGTGTTTACCGCTCTAATAAGGAGCCTTCAAGGTACTAAGGTACTAAAACCGAAGTTATATTACTGATATTCAAGATAATGAGGAACGCTGAGTAAGAATAATTCCATATTCTTGGAATGTATTGCACGTGCGTGTGTGACGTACCTGCCAGCAGAACGCACACGACGTAAAGGCAGATAGTAGTCAGAACAAACGTCCGCGTAGCTCAATTGGTAGAGTGTTTTATTCCGGAATGAGGGGGATCCGGGTTCGAATCCTGGCGTGGACAGAAATGACGGAGAAATTTACTTCGTTATAATGGCGCCCCGAACTATCCGGATGACCCGACCGTTCAAAATCTCGCAATGGTGTGATGTTCTTTCCACACCGCGAGATAGGAAAAATCAGAGAATCCCTTCTCCAGCGCTTCGAAAAATAAATGTGTGTGACGTTGCATTCCACACACCAGATTGACTGGAAGTTTTCAAGCGCACGTTCTACAGTGGATGGCTGCCTGAAACGATTCATGGTCACGGCTGACCCGTGGGCCATGCTTCCGGCCCTCTTTCGGGGGGGGGGAGATGTGACGTACCTACCAGCAGGACGCACACGACATAAAGGCAGATAGTAGTCAAAACAAACGTCCGTGTAGCTCAATTGGTAGAGTGACTTATTCCAGAATGAGGGGATCCGGGTTCGAATCCTGGCGTGGACAGAAATGACGGAGAAATTTGCTTCGTTATACGTGTCTTACCTAAACAAACTCTAGCACTTTGAAGATTAAGCAGACTTTAGCTACGTCAAGTAACCTTTCAATAACCTTAACGTGACTTAACGTAAGCTTTCCTGCACTACACGTCTAGGCGGAGAAGTTTTATTCATTATAAACTGTAAATTCTCATATGCATATCACATGTTTTTTCTGGCTCGCTTTTCTCCACGAATTTTCATAGGTAAGGTGTTGCTTAAGATCATTTTTCGATTCTTTAAGTTCGCTCATGTTTGTTTTTTCTTATCAACCATTGAAGAGATAAGAGTTTGTTTCAATCTTTTTTTTTTTTTTTTTGAGACTCCGGATAGACAGGTCTGTTTCCTTAGCAAAACATTCGCTTAATATCATCTGCTTTGCACACTTCCTGCAGCCTGCAGTAAAAATTACCATCATACAACAGAAGACTTTCCTCTCTCTGGCTCATAGGACAATACATAACAGAAACCTTTGTGAAGTCTGAACAAGAAGTGTGCGTAATCCTGAGAAAATAATGTCTCGAGTAAATCACTAGGAAATCCGCAAAACAAATCGATTCCCCTTTGCTCGACAAATCTTGGCGACTTTCTGCGGATTAAGGCAGCTGACTCCACGAAACGTATGGTCGTCCATTTCCATTACTTTGTTGTCTTTGGCGCTATTTCCACTTTTGCAGGGAGAGAGAGAAAGAGAGAAGTGTCACTTTCTTTCGATGTCGCTCCCGTTCCCTTCTTCTTCTCTAGAGCGACAGGGAATTTCTTTTAAGTTCTCTGCATCAAGAATCTTAAAGAGAAAAGGTCAAACTTTACAAGTTGCTTGGTCAGATATACGATAGCGATCGAGCGAATAGCACACAAGCTGCGGTCATTTCGCTTTCTCCGAGCACTTATTCGACTTACAGTCACATAGTTACTAACTGCTGATCAGCACAAAGCAGTAGCTTTGAGGGTCAAAAGCAAGAAAGTTGACACCTAATTCTCGAGTGCGATGAGCTCGTCTTCTGAATTTTTCTTCGACACGATTAAAAAACATTTATGGCTGGTCCTAGGGAAAGGAAACAACAATACCAAAAGACGAAAGCAACATTCATGCCTCACCGGGGTTCGAACCCGAAACCCATCTCGGTCAAGTGGTCAGAAGCCATGTGAAAGCACAAGTTTCTTCGCGACGGCCATTGAATCCGCGACCTTTCACCCCGGAGTAACTTGCTCTCCCAACTGAGCTACGCGGAGGGAATGTATCGCTGCAGATTTGTCGTCTTGACACATGTTTTCACCTCTGTAGTACATCACACGCCTCCCAACTGAGCTACGAGGATAGCATGTCTCGCCGCAGATTTGTCGTCTTGACACATGTTTTCACCTCTGTAGTACGTCACACGCCTCCCAACTGAGCTACGAGGATAGAATGTCTCGCCGCAGATTTGTCGTCTTGACACATGTTTTCACCTCTGTAGTACGTCACACGCCTCCCAACTGAGCTACGAAGTTAGAATGTCTCGCCGCAGATTTGTCGTCTTGACACATGTTTTCACCTCTGTAGTACGTCACACGCCTCCCAACTGAGCTACGAGGATAGAATGTCTCGCCGCAGATTTGTCGTCTTGACACATGTTTTCACCTCTGTAGTAGGTCACATGCCTCCCAACTGAGCTACGAGGATAGAATGTCTCGCCGCAGATTTGTCGTCTTGACACATGTTTTCACCTCTGTAGTACGTCACACGCCTCCCAACTGAGCTACGAGGATAGAATGTCTCGCCGCAGATTTGTCGTCTTGACACATGTTTTCACCTCTGTAGTACGTCACACGCCTCCCAACTGAGCTACGAGGATAGAATATCTCGCCGCAGATTTGTCGTCTTGACACATGTTTTCACCTCTGTAGTACGTCACACGCCTCCCAACTGAGCTACGAGGATAGAATGTCTCGCCGCATATTTGTCGTCTTGACACATGTTTTCACCTCTGTAATACGTCACACGCCTCCCAACTGAGCTACGAGGATAGAATGTCTCGCCGCAGATTTGTCGTCTTGACACATGTTTTCACCTCTGTAATACGTCACACGCCTCCCAACTGAGCTACGAGGATAGAATGTCTCGCCGCAGATTTGTCGTCTTGACACATGTTTTCACCTCTGTAGTACGTCACACGCCTCCCAACTGAGCTAAGCGGACAGAATGTCTCGCTGCAGATTTGTCGTCTTGACAGATGTTTTTTTTTTTTTTTATTGGAGGTTTAACGACCACCGTGAGCAAATCATTGGGCTATAAGCAGTCGCCCGTCCCTGATTTAGGGTCACTGGTTCCAGGGAAGGGAGAGAGCCAGTGCTGTAAGAGAAACACAACATCCATGCCTCACCGGGATTCGAACCCGGACCACTTACGGACGAATGATCAGAGGCCAGCGCCTTAGATTACTGCGCAACCGGGGCGGCACAGATGTTGTCACCTCTGTAGTATGTCACACGCTCTCCTAACTCACCTACGCGGACAGAAGGTATCGCAGCAGATTTGTCGTCATGACACATGTTTTCACATCTGTGGTACGTCACACGCTCTTTCAACTCAGCTACGCGGACAGAATGTCTCGCTGCATATATGTCGCCTTGACACGTGTTTTCACCTCTGTAGCACGCCACATCATCTCCCTCTTAATTTTCTTGTCTTTTAAGAGAAGTAGGAAATTTTTTCGTTAATTCGCAACAATGTATGGAACAAACATCACGCATTTTTCGAAGAACGCAATGGCCAGTGGATCCGTTTTCCAAAATCGGGTGCCAATGTGAAAATATAGGTTTTACGCGACGGCCATCGAATCTGTGTCCCCTCATTCCGGAGTATGTTGCTCTCAACACTGAGATACGCGGGCAGAATGTCTCGCTGCAGATTTGTCGTCTTGACATGTGTTTTTACCTCTCTAGTGAAACGGGATCTATGGACTGATGAATCCAGGTACACGATCCATCAGTCTGGTGGCCGTGTGTGGGTATGGCTGCAGCCGAGGGAACGCTATTTACCACAGTGTACTGTTCCGACGGTCAAGTTTGGAGCTGGCAGTGTAATCGTCAGGGGGTGTTTTTCGTGGCATGGTCCCGGCACATATGCCATCGTGGACAAACCTGTTAACCAGCACATCTGTCTCGATATTCTGTAAAATTATGCCCTACCAACTCTGTGGCAATACTATGGAACCGGGCCTTTTTGGTGCCAGCAGGATAATGCACCGAACCATAAAGCAAGGTATGTTACGGCGTGGTTTCACGATAATTCCGTATGGCATGTGGACTGGCTAGCATAGAGCGCTGATCTTAATCTGATAGAGCACCTATGGGATGAATTAGAACGCAGCATAAGAAGTTTGGAACCAAGGCCTACTACTAAGCAACAGTTAGCGGAAGTATTATGTACTGAATGGAAGCGCATACCTATCGCTGTGTTCCAAAACCTTGTCGAAAGCATGTCTCGAAGGGTCAGTGCATGCATTAAGGCCAAAGGTTGACCGACATCAAGTCTATGTTGTGTTTCTTCTCTAGGTGTCCGGTGACTATTGTCAATATAGTTTATGCTCCTAGTCCAGAGAACATTTAAGAAAGAAATACTATATTTCCCGGAGACAAGGACGTACCCCGATTTTGAAAATTCAAAATATTGAGAAAAAAGAATAAACATAAAAATAAGGTCTCAGCTCTTTCATGAAGATTTTTAAAAGCAATGCCAATTTTACCTGTACGTATAAGGAAAACCCTTTCAGTCATCCATATCCTCAAATCTAGAAAATTCACTGGTGTTATCAATATCACTGGCATCATTGACATCATGAGGGTCGTCAATAATGTCGAAGGGTCATACCTTTTTTTTGTATTGAAGGTTTAACGACCACCGTGAGCAACTCAATGGGCTATAAGCAGTCGCCCGTCCCTAATTTAGGATCACTGGTTCCAGGAAAGGGACAGAGCCAGTGCCGTAATACCAACACAACATCCATGCCTCACCGGGATTCGAACCCGGACTCAGTTCAGACGCCATCGCTTAGACCATTGCGCCACCGGTGCGGCATCAGTACCTTCAAATGCAATGTTATCTTCTGTGTCATCTGATGCATTACTGATGCCACATTTTTAAAATTGCTGCTATTTCAATGTTCACAGTTTTTCATGATTTTATGACCCACCCGCACACCTGAGCAATTGTTGGCCTTTTCAAACGACCTGCTAGGGTTAGGTCGTGGTCTATGGTTCGCATCTTACTGATTCCCCTCTTCTTTCATAAGTCTCTTGAGAGGTGGATATATCCAGTGGTTGTAATTGGCATGTTAAACCAAGAGGGATCACTGCCATTTTCGTCTTCAGTCTCTACACCCTTTCTTTAGTGGTGTTTATTTTGGGGAACAAAACTGGTCCCACACAATCAGGGATGCTTTTTTAAGGGACGACACCGAGACTCCTTGACCATACTTTATCCAACCATATCTTCATTCCCTCTTTATCCACCACCCCATTGCGGGGACGTGAACAAAACTTCCACGTGGAATTTTGTCTTTTGGCAAAGTTTCCCTTTTGAATATCAGTACTGGTGACAGTTTTGTTCCATCAGCACAACACGATAGCATCGCAGTACAATGGGCTTTCTCATGTCCAGATGTCTATATACTTAGGGTTTTGGAGCCTTTAACATCCACTGTTAAAGTGTCCAATACCGTAAGTATGAAACATTAGTCTTCCTATGGCGATTCACGACTAAGGCAATCTTGTTATTAATAAGGTATTCCCATTGTGTTAGCATGGGACTGCGAAAAACCTGACCTTCCGTGTCCAGAACGTATGGTAAATTTTCGAGACTTATTGCAGGAAAAATATATCATCCACGACGGGAAATACCGTAATTTAATTCTTAACATTAATTATATTGCTGAGAAATCGTCCTAGAAATGCGTGTACATCATCTGTATGTCTCTACGTAAATACAAGAGGCATCCTGATAGTAATAACTTTCCTTGTCCTTAATAACTTTCGAAATTTTGAAGTGATTTTAACGAAACTGCACTGGCATGTACTATGATATGTTACAAATGTTTGGGAGAAATTGTTTTCAGAATCGAAAATAAAGATCATGAATAACAAAGAAAAGCAGCGAGCCGCAGCTGAATTCCTGAAAAAAAAGAGGGATATGAGGCCCCAGAATTCCACAGAAGACTCCAGGGGGTGTATGAAGCCTCCACAATCGATATCAGTTATGTCCGAAGACGGATGAAGAGGTTTGGAGAGGTTGAAACTTCAGTGTCGGACCAAAAACGGAGTGGAAGACCCGCAACTGCAGTGAAAGATGCCAACAGGCAATGAGTGGAAGACCTCATCACAGCTGATCGTCGTGTCACCATCCAGGAGTTGCAACAATAAACAGTACTCACTATGGGCGGACATTTAGGAAGCTAATGGAAGCTATCGGAAGGAAAAGACGTGCCATTCCATTTTATAGTGTTGTTTTACAGCATGATAAGGCACTTCCTCAATGGAGACTTCACAGGTTATTGCCAAAATGCGGTGGACGGCGATGTCCCATCCTCCGTACAGTCCTGATTTTGCTCCTTATTAAACTGGCTGTGAGCTCATCGGTGAAGCGACAGCCTCATGAATTTTTCCAAAATAAATTTCACCAATGGGTTCAAAGATGGCGGAAATGTATTGAAAGTGATGGACAATACTTTGAATAAGCTAGCATTATTAACAATACTAGACAAAACCCGTTGAAATATGTTTTTTTTTAAGGATAAACTGATATAAAACAACAAATGTAAACTTTATTTGATTGGCAAATTCATTCAACCACTTCAATAAAAACAATAGTCCAGGTTCGTGATTTTATATTTTCTTTCTTTTTTGGCCAAAGGATTAACGACCACCGTGAGCAACTCAACGGGCTATAAGCAGTCTCCCGTCCCTAATTTAGGATCACTGGTTCCAGGGAGGGAGATAGCCAGTGCCGTAAGACAAACACAACATCCATGCCTCACCAGGATGCGAGCACGGACCCTTCACGAACGAATCATCATAAGCCAGCGCTTTGACCACTGCGACACCGGGGCTGCCAGGTTCGTGATGAGCATCACGACTGCACCCTTTTTTCAGTCGTAGAATGTGAGGCGGAAGGCAACTCATCTCGATCGTGTGCAAAACATTCAACAGGATAGCGCACTCTTTCACTCTCATCTTCAGTCGCCACTGTGTTTGTAAATGTTGTTGGAATGAGATACGCGTTGCGAGTACTCTTCACCCGTCGGAATCAACGGCTAGTTTGTTTGTATTTTTTTTAAATAAACTCATGTGAAACAAATGTAAACTTTATTTGTTTGACAAATTCATTCAACCACTTCAGTAAAGACAATAGTCCAGGTTCGTGATTATTATTTTTTTGACTGAAGGTTTAACGGCCACCGTGAGAAACTCAATGGGCTATAAGCAGTCGCCCGTAATATTTTCACTAACATTGGTCAACGAAATGTTTATTTACATCTTTACGTAATGGGAAACGTCTTACCTACGTGAATAAACTGTATCAAATGAATATTAAATTGTATATATACATAACACAGTCCAATGGCATAACGAAATCAGATGATCGAGAGTGTTCGCTGTTTCGATGAGAAGAACTTTGATACCAATGCCTGCAAGCGTTGTTTTGCGCAACGGTGCGCTCAGAAAAGAGACTTCGGACTTTGGAATATCACAGTTCCTCAATGCTGCCGCCTTCAACAGCGCGTGAGTCAACCGCAAGCGATCGAACGTCAACCGCACGCTTCGCCCGTGGACTTTACATGTGAACTTTGCCGCCCCTCAACGCCCCAACCGTTGCCGCAATCTCCTTTTTCTCATCTACATGGTAAAACCTTCATTTTGATATCAAAACCATATCTTTACGTTCAGCCGTTCTCTCATTATAGGACTCACAGTAAAAAAACGTATCGAATTAATATATGGATGTCCCAGTATTTTGCCACCAAGTTTGAAATTTTTGCTGCTACAAATAAAATTCTTGTGTGGGACGAGATATTGCTTTTAGGATACCCTTTGTACACTGGCGAGCAAAAATTAAGGACGAGACGGTTTTTCGAATGTAACGTCGTGCAGATGTGCTCCACATCGACTCAAATCATACCATAAGATCCCCAAGATGTAGGAATATGGGACAAGTGAGCAAAACTGCCCAAACAAGGAGTCCAAAGGATACAAAGGCACTTTATTGAAAAGGTGGCATCGAGCACAACTAGACAGAAGACAGAAACGTCCATGTGACAGGGGGCTGCCAAGAAAAATCCAGTCTTTAGTAAAGGGATATGATCATCCCTGACTGTGTTGCAAGATTTACAGCGTCTGTCCATGCTGAGGACGAGGTTGTCCAGGAACTGTTAAGGCATCGCGGCCCATTCCTCTTGTAGCGCCAATCGAAGCTGCGGAATCGTTGCTGGCAGCTGGTGACGTTCTGCCAAGCATTTCCCGAGAAGGTCCCACACGTGTTCGACTGGTTTTAGGTCCGGGGACCTTGCGGGCTGATCCATGCGTAGAATATCTTCACTCTCCAACAGCTCTGCGACAGCCACTGTACGATGAGATGTAGCGTTGTCGTTCATGAAGAAGAACTCATGACCCACAGAACCACTAAACAGACGCACGTGAGGTGGGAGAACCTCGGTACAATAGCGGACAAAAGTGACTGAACCTCCTTGGAAGATGTTTAGGTCAGTACGGCTACCAAACATGATACCGCCCTAAACGATAATCCCGCCACCTCAAAACCGGTCTCTTTAGTTGATGTTGGAGGTGTGATTGCGTGTTCCTTGCTCTCTCCAGATGTGTATACGTCCAGAATCGCTCGTCAGACTAAATCGGCTCTCATCCGCAAAGAGAACTAGACCCCTTTGCTGATGTATCCAGTTCTTGTGTTCCTGGCACCACAGAAAACGCCGTCTCCGATGAGCAGGCGTTAATGGCACACACCGTACTAGTCGTCGTGCAAATAGACTACCTTTGTGCAGCCTCCTGACCACGGTAAAACCGATAACGGACGTCCAGTTGTCTGTTGCATGTGCCTTGCGATTTCTCTCACTGTCTGCCGTCTGTCCCTTCTCGCCTGTAGGACAATATACCGGTCGTATGCCGCCGTGGTTTCTCGTGGACGACCACTGCTAAACACTCGGACAACTGTTCCTGTCGTTTGAAATGCTCTCCAAGCTCGTGAAACGATGCTGTGAGCGATCCCGAACTCCTCGGCCACACTAGTCACACTTCAACCTTCTTCCAACTTCCCAATGACGTGACCTCGGGTAAAGTCATCCAGATGTCGTCTACTGGATTACCTGTTGGCCATATCACACGGTGGCAGCAACTCGACGTCGTTCAAACCGATGAGCACCGTGTAATAGCTTTCACCGGATTGCTGAGCGTACACCGCCCGTGGCTTTATACCCTTCCGACACCCCTTCCCCCTACGTTATGCTGCATATATGCGCATGCCCTACCGTACCGGAGCCTAGTCTATCTCCTGAGTGGTCTTTCGGTCCGTTCTGCCTGCTCGTTCCACTGTTATGCTAATTTCTCCTCTTCGTCCTTAATGTTTACACTCCAGTGTACATTATGAGTTGTTAGATCGCCGTGAAAGCGTTGTGTTTCCAATAAAGGCAATAAAACGTTTGCTTGCAAATGAGGAAATAAAGGATACCTCTGTACTGAAGAAGAGATATTGAGATCAATTTTAAAACGTTAAATCTCAGTGCATAGTTATTTTCTTTTCTGAAGCCGTGTGTATGTCATTTGGCATTTTATCGTGCAATAACTCGCTGTGGGAGACATCCAAATAAAAGCAGAAAGCGTTTAGTATTTTGTCGCCAGCGCATTTTCGATAGGTGCATTATTATAAATGTCAATTCAGCTCTTTGTCTGCGGCATACTGTCTTTATAACAGCTGAACAAGGAACAAGTCACGGAACAGTTGCATTGTGAATCTCTGCCAATTCTCTCTCTCTCTCTCTCTCCTTCTCTCTTTGCGGCTCGCAGAATTGATCGATGGCATTTGAATTATGCCTTTGTAACTGCTTTATCAATGCATCTGCTGCAAATGAGAAAGTTGTGCGATTAAAGCGGCTGAAGTTATACGCAAATTATTATAAGTAATTGCATTCGGTTTCCTCCTGGTTCCAGTGGTTTACAAAAATACGCGCTATTTGTGTGATTCGTTTAAGGTGGACGTCAAGTAATTTTGCTTCCTATACTTCCAATGGAAAAACTTCTGTACACATTTTCTTCACAATTAATGCGTTCCCAACGATGAAAATCTGAACATTGATTAAAATAGCTTCATTTTATAACTTGGAATACTTAATGTTTTCTAAAACATAACCATAATTATGCAATCCAACATTTGTTTGTCTTATGACGTCATCAAAATACAGGTCGCGCCATCTTTTTTCTGGTTTCAACACCACCAAAGGAAAAGTTACTGATTTTTAATATAATTATGGTTATGTTTTAGAAAATATTAAGTATTCCAAGTTATAAAATGAAGCTATTTTAATCGATGTTCAAATTTTCATCCTTGGGAACGCATTAACTGTCCAGAAAAAAGATGGCGCAACCTGAACTTTGATGACGTCAGTAGACAAACAAATGTTGGATTGCATAATTATGGTTATGTTTGAGAAAATATTAAGTATTCCAAGTTATAAAATGAATCTTTTTTTATCGTTGTTCAAATGTTCATCCTTGGGAACGCATTAGTTGTCCAGAAAAAAGATACCGCGACCTGTCCTTTGATGACGTCAGTAGACAAACAAATGTTGGATTGCATAATTATGGTTAAGTTTGAGAAAATATTAAGTATTGCAAGTTTTAAATGAAGATATTTTAATCGATGTTCAAATTTTCATCCTTGGGAACGCATTAATTGTCCAGAAAAAAGATAGCGCGACCTGTACTTTGATGACGTCAGTAGACAAACAAATGTTGGATTGCATAATTATGGTTAAGTTTGAGAAAATATTAAGTATTGCAAGTTTTAAATGAAGATATTTTAATCGATGTTCAAATTTTCATCCTTGGGAACGCATTAATTGTCCAGAAAAAAGATAGCGCGACCTGTACTTTGATGACGTCAGTAGACAAACAAATGTTGGATTGCATAATTATGGTTATGTTTGAGAAAATATTAAGTATTCCAAGTTATAAAATGAAGTTATTTTAATCGATGTTCAAATTTTTATCCTTGGGAACGCATTAATTGTCCAGAAAATACATGGCGCAACCTGAACTTTGACGACGTCAGTAGACAAACAAATGTTGGATTGCATAATTATGGTTATGTTTGAGAAAATATTAAGTATTCCAAGTTATAAAATGAATCTTTTTTTATCGTTGTTCAAATGTTCATCCTTGGGAACGCATTAATTGTCCAGAAAAAAGACGGCGCGACCTGTCCTTTGATGACGTCAGTAGGCAAACAAATGTTGGATTGCATAATTATGGTTATGTTTTAGAAAATATTAAGTATTCCAAGTTATAAAATGAAGCTATTTTAATCGATGTTCAAATTTTCATCTTTGGGAACGCATTAATTGTTCAGAAAATGTGTACAGAAGTTTTTCCATTGGAAGTATAGGAAGCAAAATTACTTGACCTGCATCTGAATTATAGTGTTTGTAACTATTTAGACGAACACACGTACACCCAAGTGCAAAAACATTATAACCATCTCGTCTTTATGCAAATCAAGGCAACTACAGGTAAACGACGACGGAAAAGGCCATATACTGAGAAAAACGTTTTGTTAATTCAACAAAAAAAATTATCGATATACAGTCAACAAAATTTTTTTTTGAATTTGCAAAATTATTCTGTTGAAAATTATTGTTGATTTAAGAAAATTTATTGTTATCTCGACAAAACGTTTTGTTCATTTAACCAAATGATTAGGTCGATTTTTCGGAATTTGTTTAAGCCAACAAAACATATTGGTATCATGACAAAATGATTTTTTGCTGCAACAAAACATATTGTGGCAAGATAACAATATGCTTTGTTGAAGCAACAAAACATTTTGTCATGATAACAATATGTTTCGTTGGATCAAATAAATTCCCGAAATACCTAATCATTTTGGTAAATGAACAAAACGTTTTGTCGAGATAACAGTAAATTTTCTTAAATCAACAATAATTTTCAACAGAATAATTTTGCAAAATCAACATTTTTTTTTTGTTGACTATGTATCGGTAAAATGTTTTGGTGATTCAACAACATTTTTGTTGAATTAACAAAACGTTTTTCTCAGTGTTGTTATGTCTACAGGTACAGATATAAATGAGGCAGAAATAAAACGTCATAAATTTATTGAACAGTTGATGGAATGGCTAGATACGAACTTTCTGTGTTAAAATATTGGAAAAAACTACAAGTATGATTTTTAAAAAAGGAGATAGATACAATGTTGAGCCGCCGTCTATTTTTGTAGAAAATTGTACCTTTTTTTTTTTTTTTTCTAATGGAGGTCTAACGACCACAGTGAGCAACTCAATGGGCTATAGCAGTCGTCTAGCCCTAATTTAGGGCCAGGGAATTGAGAAAGCCGGGACGTAAGACAAACACAACACCCATGCCTCAACGGATTCGAACCCGGACCCATCTCGGACGAATAATCAGAAGCCATCGCCTTGACAACTGCGCCAACGGGGCGGCACTTATATGTTTGCACCACTTCTTTTGTAAACAAAGGTCGTGCTTATGTTAACGAATTGTTCATCCGTATCTGGACAAGATATATCTCTGCAACTATTAGTCCGATTTGAACATTTTTTTTATTCTAAGTTTAACGACCACCGTGAGCAACTCAACGGGCTATAAGCAGTCGCTCGTCCCTAATTTAGGGCCACTCTATCCAGGGAAGGGGGAAAGCCAGTGCCATAAGGCAAACACAACATCCATCTTATAGAGGTTTAACGACGACCGTGAGCAACTTAATGGGCTATAAGAAGTCGCCCGTCCCTAATTTAGGGTCACTGGTTCCAGGGAAGGGAGAGAGCCAGTGCCGTAAAACAAACAAAACATCCATGCCTCACGGGATTCGAACCCGGATCCATCTCGGACGAATGATCAGAAGCCATCGCATAGACCACTGCGCAAACGGGGCGGGCTATTGCACCCGGTTAATAGTCAATATTATTAAATATTTGGGAATAATAATTTAAAGTGGAGTATTGATATAAAAAATATTGTAAATAAAATTTCAGGGGTATTGGGTTTAATTACGAGAATTTCAAATAATTTAACAATTAAAAATGCTGTATTACTCTCTAATTTATTCATGTTTGACTTATTGTTAATTAGTATGGGGTCAAACTACTTAGATTAATTTATGTAAATTACGATCGTTACAAAACAGGATGGTCAAAATCTTAAATAATTTTAACGGAATTAATTTTATTAAAATTCATGGAGCGGGTTGATGCGAATTTTTCTGTTTAAATATTGAAAAACCTAAGCCGACCCGACCCGGTGGCGCAGTGGTCTAAGCGATGGCCTCTGATCATTCGTCCGAAAGGGGTCCGGGTTCGAATCCCGGTGAGGCATGGATGTTGTGTTTGTCTTACGGCACTGACTCTCTCCCTTTCCTGGAACCAGTGACCCTAAATTAGGGACGGGCGACTGCTTATAGCCCATTGAGTTGCTCACGGTGGTCGTTATACCTCCAATCAAAAAAAAAAAAAAACCCTAAAATTATGGTTTTTGAAAAGAGAGACAGGCAGATTGTTGAACCACCGTCTATTTTTTTTGTGCGAAATTTCACACCTGAAATAGTCAATAATGTTAAATATTTGGGAATAATAATTGAGGATAATTTAAAATAGACTGTTAATATACAAAATATTGTAAATAAAATGAGAAGGGTATTGGATTTAATTACGATAATTTTAAATAATTTAACAATTAAAACTTTAAAAATGATTAATTACAGTCTGATTTAACCATGCTTGACTTATTGTTTATTAGTATGGGTCAAACTGAAAACACTAATTTATATAAACTACAATCATTACAAATTAGGATGATCAAAATTTTAAATAATTTCAGGGGAATTAATTTGAATATTGGGGTACGGATTAATATCTATGGATGTTTAGATATGGAGAAATTATGGCAGTATAGATCATTAAGATTTATGTATAAAAGAATAAAGGAGAGTAGCTATCAACATTTATGATGGAATGCCGCCCATATAACATTCATCCTGCTTTCAACATTATCATTACTCCTGATGGCGTTGGAGTAGTATAGTATGGCGTTGCCGTAGTATAGTGTGTTGTATCGACACACTTGCAATACGTTAGTACAACACGAGCATTAGTCAAATACTGAATTCCGGCACTTTGATTGAAAGCCTACAGGACCGTTCTATTCTACTTGGGTAAGGGAGGTAGTACCGGCTGTGAGAATACCTGCGTTCGGCCATCCGCGCGCCACTTCACATTTTATGATCCTCTGACCACAATTTTGTGAACTTTTCGAAAATTCAAACGGCAAGATATTTTTAAAGGATTGCACTGTCGAAATATGGAAAAAACCCGAATTCGTTTTTTTTTTTTTTGTTTTTTTTTTTTTGCGATATTTCAAACCTCCCTAGTCCCTTTAATGCGCAAGTCTGCAACTGGAGGGCGTAAGTTCACGATTTCGTATACAGCAGTATCCGCAATACTACAGATATGCCCCATATTTCTGCTTCTAAAACTCCGATTTACAAAGTGCTTCCTGTGTCGCATACAGCTCCTAATCAGAAATGTTTTTCAAATATCTACTAATTTCTAATATATATTTGGCAAGGAATGGTTAGGCCACCAGGGGTCATAAGTGTTAATTTATTCTTCTGATGTATTTGCAGAAGAATTTGTGCTCCTGAAAACTAGATTGACAAAAAAAAAAATTTTTTTCCTTGACCGATTCCGCTCTTATCAAAAAACATTTTGAGAATACTTTCTTCCCAAAGTAATGCATGTGTTCTTAAATAATAGAAGAATAAAGGAGAATACTCCGATTTGCAAAAATGCTTTCTGGGTCGCAAACAGCTCCTAATCGGAAATGTTTTTCAAATATCTAATAATTTCTAATACACTGGCGGAACGTGAAAAAAGAACACCAAGAAGGAATTGGCGGACGATCATGAAATTTACATATGTTAATGGGGTCGAGTTTACGTAGGTGTGATGTTAATTTCGGGACCAACCAGTGAGCGCTTACGCCACAGCACGGCATAATGTTCAAATTATCGTCGGTGGTATTTAAGGAGTACGGCAAAGTGAATGTAATCAGTCGTCGGCGTACGGACACGTGCGAAGACCCTGAAGAAGCTGCAATGCCTGGACATGGAAGACGTGTACGATTTCAGCAGTTATCGAACTTTGAGCGAGGTCGTCTAGTCGGACTCCGCGAGGCCGGGTGGTCGTATCGTCGTATTGCGGAGCGAATTGGACGGGAAGTATCGGTGGTGGTACGACGGTGGCGTAGATGGTCCGAGGAACATTCCCACACGAGAAGACGTGGAACCGGGAGTCACAGACGGACTGATGAGCGGACCGATCGACGCATAAGAAGAGCGGCGTTGTCAAGCAGAACATGCACTGCGACGCAATTCCGAGCTGCCGTTGCACCTGAGATGAATGTGCCTAACAATCTGCAACCGTCTACTGTATACAGAACTACGTGCACGTGTGCCTCTGGCATGTGTACCTCTGACTCCAGCCCACCGTCAGGAACGGCTGCAGTGGTGTCGCCAACGTCTGCACTGGAGAACGCAATGACGATCTGTCGTGTTCAGCGATGAAAGCAGATTCTGCTTGGGAGCCTCTGATGGCCGTATGCGTGTTCGCAGACGCACAGGTGAACGTCTTCACCTTTCTTGCATCCGTCAGCGACACACAGGGCCTACACTTGGCCTGCTGGTGTGGAGAGCGATCATCTACCACTCCCGTACACAACTAATGTTTATACCGGGTACGTTAAACAGCACCTCCTACATCAACAACATTATTCAGCTCGTTGTTGTGCCATTTGTAAGGTTGGTCCAGCGTGGTGTTTCCAGCACGATAACGCACGCCCATACACGGCACGTGCAACGCAACATGCACTTCAGGCTGTGAGACAACTTCCATGGCCTGCACGTTCACCGGATTTGTCCCCCATTAAGCACGTGTCGGATTTTTTTAGACAACGACTTATCCGGTCTCCACGGCCAGCCACGACCATCCCCGATTTACGCGTCCAGGTTGAGGATGCTTGGAACTCAAAACCCTAAACTTACATCCAACATCTGTACGACAGACTCCATGCCAGAATTGCACAGTGTGACGCAGTTCATGGCGGTTCAACCTCATACTAACCATGTTACATGGAAATGTTATTTTTCAGTTTACCAGCAAATACAGCTGTATTTTGCCA
Organism: Macrothele yani; assembly: GCA_039090855.1. Lineage (NCBI taxonomy): Eukaryota > Metazoa > Arthropoda > Arachnida > Araneae > Macrothelidae > Macrothele > Macrothele yani. Next base: position 13,280,432 of record CM076999.1, on the reverse strand, counting down.
TAATGTTTTGATCACGTTATCCTCTGTATTCCGTTATTATGCTGTATAAATTTCGTTGGTATCAGACGTCTCCTTCTTGGTGTTCTTTTTTAACTTTCCGACAGTGTATATATTTGGCAAAGAATGGTAAGGCCACCACGGGTCATAAGTGTTAATTTATTCTTCTGATGTATTTGCAGAAGAATTTGGGCTCCTGAAAACTAGATTGACAAAAAAAAAAAATTCTTTCCTTGACCGATTCCGCTCTTATCAAAAAACATTTTGAGAATACTTTCTTCCCAAAGTAATGCATGTGTTCTTAAATAATAGAAGAATAAAGGAGAATACTCCGATTAGCAAAAATGCTTCCTGGGTCGCAAACAGCTCCTGATCGGAAATGTTTTTCAAATATCTAATAATTTCTAATACACTGGCGGAACGTGAAAAAAGAACACCAAGAAGGAATTGGCGGACGATCATGAAATTTACATATGTTAATGGGGTCGAGTTTACGTAGGTGTGATGTTAATTTCGGGACCAACCGGTGAGCGCTTACGCCACAGCATGGCATAATGTTCAAATTATCGTCGGTGGTATTTAAGGAGTACGGCAAAGTGAATGTAATCAGTCGTCGGCGTACGGACACGTGCGAAGACCCTGAAGAAGCTGCAATGCCTGGACATGGAAGACGTGTACGATTTCAGCAGTTATCGAACTTTGAGCGAGGTCGTCTAGTCGGACTCCGCGAGGCCGGGTGGTCGTATCGTCGTATTGCGGAGCGAATTGGACGGGAAGTATCGGTGGTGGTACGACGGTGGCGTAGATGGTCCGAGGAACATTCCCACACGAGAAGACGTGGAACCGGGAGTCACAGACGGACTGATGAGCGGACCGATCGACGCATAAGAAGAGCGGCGTTGTCAAGCAGAACATGCACTGCGACGCAATTCCGAGCTGCCGTTGCACCTGAGATGAATGTGTCTAACAATCTGCAACCGTCTACTGTATACAGAACTACGTACTCGTGTGCCTCTGGCATGTGTACCTCTGACTCCAGCCCACCGTCAGGAACGGCTGCAGTGGTGTCGCCAACGTCTGCACTGGAGAACGCAATGACGATCTGTCGTGTTCAGCGATGAAAGCAGATTCTGCATGGGAGCCTCCGATGGCCGTATGCCTGTTCGTAGACGCACAGGGGAACGTCTTCACCTTTCTGGCATCCGTCAGCGACACACAGGGCCTACACTTGGTCTGCTGGTGTGGAGAGCGATCATCTACCACTCCCGTACACAACTAATGTTTATACCGGGTACGTTAAACAGCACCTCCTACATCAACAACATTATTCAGCTCGTTGTTGTGCCATTTGTAAGGTTGGTCCATCGTGGTGTTTCCAGCAAGATAACTCACGCCCATACACGGCACGTGCAACGCAACATGCACTTCAGGCGGTGAGACAACTTCCATGGCTTGCACGTTCACCGGATTTGTCCCCCATTAAGCACGTGTCGGATTTTTTTAGACAACGACTTATCCGGTCTCCACGGCCAGCCACGACCATCCCCGATTTACGCGTCCAGGTTGAGGATGCTTGGAACTCAAAACCCTAAACTTACATCCAACATCTGTACGACAGACTCCATGCCAGAATTGCACAGTGTGACGCAGTTCATGGCGGTTCAACCTCATACTAACCATGTTACATGGAAATGTTATTTTTCAGTTTACCAGCAAATACAGCTGTATTTTGCCATAATGTTTTGATCACGTTATCCTCTGTATTCCGTTATTATGCTGTATAAATTTCGTTGGTATCAGACGTCTCCTTCTTGGTGTTCTTTTTTAACTTTCCGACAGTGTATATATTTGGCAAAGAATGGTTAGGCCACCAGGGGTCATAAGTGTTAATTTATTCTTCTGATGTATTTGCAGAACAATTTGGGCTTCTGAAAACTAGATTGAAAAAATTATTTCCTTGACCGATTCCGCTCATATCAAAAAACATTTTGAGAATACTTTCTTCTTAAAGTAATGCATGTGTTCTTAAAATAATACATGTCTTCTTAAAAAATGCATAGATGTATATCTTGTGGATATCTCTGCTTCTAAGAGTCCGATTTGAAAAAAATATTTCTTTATTGGAGAGCGTTTTCTTTGCAAAATGTTTCTCATATAATTTTTATATTTTCCTTAACGCACAAGTCTTCCACCAGAGAGCGTAAGTTGAGGATTCCGTTTACAGCAATATCCGCTGGATCAAAAACCCTATTGAAAAACTGCTTTCATCTGTCAGATACTACTGCTTTCCATAGCGGTTTTATAGACTTTGATAAATTTAATTCGCCTCTGAATGGATTCAAAACACGGGCTCATAGCCGAAAATTCGGCGTCATCTTTCTTGTTAATTGATAGGGCTGCAGAAATATCGCGCATTTTAACGAAAATTTGTTCTGCGTGTTTTGATTGCAATCTGACGTAACACCACTTTTGAAGTTCCTCTTCCTTCCGGAGATAAGAATTTGAACGAGTACGTGAGCTCCGTTTGAGTTAAAATTCGATGGTGATTCCGGAGAGACTTTGAGCTTCTAATATTCGTTTTTCTGAATTCTACGTACCATATTAAAAGTTTTGAACAGATACATGTAGCAGGCTAATAAAAAAACCAAATCCTACGCGACGGAAGCTAGCATAGTTTGAGAAATTGCATACTGCAGAATTGTTTTGTTCGCCTACTCCAACAGATATCAGAAATGCCAATTTATTTAAGTCTTACGTTAAATGAAATAGTCGCGTAGAAGCGTAACAACTTCACCTTTATATGAAGCAACTCAAATTTAATTGTAGGCTTCTAGTCTAATACAGCGCATTATTCGAACACTGGAAGAAGAAAACAGCTACTTTCGACTACTTCAGAACACAGTGAAACAAAATGTATTATACCCAACCACAGAATTCTTTGGTGTAATGAACATGTCTTTTGAATCCTATCCAGCATTAAAAACATACACAGCGCGATAATTAAGTACACTGGCGTGCAAAAATTAAGGACGAGACGGTTTTTCGAATGTAACGTCGTGCAGAAGTACTCCACATCGACTCAAATCATACCATAAATCCCCAAAATGTAAGAATATGGGACAAGTGAGCAAAACCGTCCAAACAAGGAATCCAAAGGATACAGCGCACTTTATTGAAAAGGTAGCTTCGAGCACAACTGCGCAGAAGACAGAAACGTCCATGTGACAGGCGGCTGCCAAGAAAAATCCAGTCTTTAGTAGGGGATATGATTAACCCTGACTGCGTTGCAGGATTTACAACGTCTGTCCATGCTGAGGACGAGGTTGTCAAGGAGCTGTAGAGTCATCGCGGCCCATTTCTCTTGTACCGCCAATCGCAGCTACGGAATCAATGCTGGTGGCTGGTGACGTGCTGCCAAGCGTCTCCCGAGAAGTTCCCACACGTGTTCGATTGGATGTAGGTCCGGGGACCTTGCGGGCCAATCCATGCGTTGAATATCTTCACTCTCCAACAGCTCTGCGACAGCCGCTGTACCATGAGATGTAGCGTTTTCGTCCATGAAGAGGAACTCAGGACCCACAGCACCTCTAAACAGACGCACGTGAGGGAGGAGAACCTCGGTACAATAGCGGACACCAGTGACTGAACGTCCTTGGAATATGTGGAGGTCAGTACGGCTACCAAGCATGATACCGCCCCAAACGAGAACACCGCCACCTCGAAACTGGTCCCTTTTGATGATGTTGGAGGTGTGATTGCGTGTTCCCTGCTCTCTCTAGATGTGTATACGTCCAGAATCGCTCGTCAGACTAAATCGGCTCTCATCCGTAAAGGGAACTCTACCCCATTGCTGATATGTCCAGTTCTTGTGTTCCTGGCACCACAGAAACCGCTGTCTCCGATGATCAGGTTTTAATGGCACACACCGTACTGGTCGTCCTGCAAATAGATAACCTTTGTGCAGCCTCCTGGCCACGGTAAAACGCGATAACGGACGTCCAGTCTTCTGTTGTATGTGCCTTGCGATTTCTCCCGCTGTCTGCCGTCTGTCTCTTCTCGCCTGTAGGACAATATACCGGTCGTCCGCCGCCGTGGTTGCTCGTGGACGACCACTGCTAAACATTCGGACAGCTGTTCCTGTCGTTTGAATTGCTCTCCAAGCTCGTGAAACGATGCTGTGAGCGATCCCGAACTCCTCGGCCACACTAGTCACACTTCGACCTTCTTCCAACTTCCCAATGACGCGACTTCGGGTAAAGTCATCGAGACGCCGTCTACTGGATTGCCTGTTGGCCACATCACACGGTGACCGCAACTCGACGTCGTTCAAACCGATGTGCACCGTGCAATAGCTTTCACTGAATTGCTGAGCGTACACCGCCCGTGTGTTTTATACCCTTCCGCCCCCCCCCTTACGTCATGCTACATGCCCTACCGTTCCGGAACCTAATCTATCTCCTGATTGGTCTTTGGGTCCGTTCTACCTGCTCGTCCCGCTGTTATGCTAGTTTCTCTTCTTCGTCCTTAATTTTTGCACACCAGTGTACAAATGCCGTTCCATAAAAACTGAGAGCAATTTTTTTAAGTTGGTACAGTGCAAAGGTGGGAAATAACCACGCAGATACCTAACTGAATTAAAAAAAGTATCTATGGCGACAGTTATTGACCCTTTAAGCGGTCGATATAACTAAACCAAAATCTGCGTTTTTCAGACAGAAATGTTCACATAGCCGCACAGTTTTATGAAAACAACGCCACGGTTGCTTTCATAAAACTGTCTTTCTTTCTTTGTTCCAACCCATAGTCCTATTTTTTCTGCTCCAGTCTATAATTCTATATTCTCTGCTCCGTTCTATAGACCTTTATTCTCTGCTCCATTATGTACTGTTTTATTCTCTGCTTCATAACCCAAACCATAATACTACTAACACTAATTGTATAAATTGATTCTACCTAGTGCTAGTGGCATGATGTTGGCGTAAGGGGGAGACAAGTCCCCCTGACACGAACATCATGCCACTACCACTAGGTAGAAACAAGCGACTGAAACATCTCTCTCCTTTCTTAGATTCGTCGACATTGTTATAGTTCTTTCAGCAAGAAATGAGTCAGGAAGGATTAGTGTCAATCATCCCCTTAAATTGTAATTTACAAAACTAAGGAGGAAAGGAACGCTTTCTTATGCGAAGTTTCACTCATTCAATCCGCATTCGACACACTTCTTAGACAGCGAATATATTCGTTCGAACTGATTTCAGCCGATTTTGCTAACCCCGAGCTAATTCGTTCCAGCCGGTCAAAGGTTTAACCGTGGAAGACGATTCTGGTATTCTTGTTTAAGGTACGCCTGCAATTCTCCATACAGCCATGGAGGTGTGTGATTAAGATTAAAAAGCGAAATACGTTGTGAGATAAAATTTTGCTCTCGTTTGGGTAAAACGGCATTAAAAGCAGTTGATTTAATGATAAAAGCTTACAAAGATAAATGTTTCGGTGAGTCAACGATTTTTAAATGGCACCATGATTTCAAAATAGGGCGTTTGTCGGCAGAACTAACTCCTAGGCCTGGCCGACCTGAAACAACGAATGACGTGTGAAGACATAGCGGCGTCAACTAATACTTCAAAAACGTCTGCATTCTACGCAACAAATGACGTGTGCGTGTTCCAAATGCGCACCTCGTCACCTGACGAGAGAATAATTATTAGCCGGAGTTCATGTGTGTCATGAGTGGAAACAAATGACTGCTAAGGATCCAAACATTCTAAACACAATAATAACTGCCGATGAAACATGGGTCCAGTAATTCGACCCCCTTACGAAGCGCCCAACGAGTGTCTGGAAACACGCAGGCTTGCCTCCGCCGAAAAATGTCCGCCAAACCAAATCAGCTGGAAAAGTAATGATGATAATTTTCTTTGATGATAAAGACGTAGTCTACCAGCATACCATTCATCCATAAATTACTGTCAATGCTGAGTAATGACAATAATTTGACGACACCTATATCTGCGACGATACATATTGAATAAGCTAAAAGTGAACCCTACACCATGATAACGCCATCCAGCATGTGGCTGCTTGTGTTCAACAGTTTCTTACGAATTGCAGTACTCAAATCATGCCACAGCTTGCATACAGTCCTGACCTCGCCCTGTGCGATTTCTGGTTGCTTCCAACAATGAAGGAGAAGTTCCGTGGCGCAACATTCAACACAGATGCTGACGTTATTTTAGCAGTTGTGACGTACCTGCCAGCACGACGCACACGACATAAAGACAGGTAGCAGTCAGAACGAACGTCAATTGGTAGAGTGACTTATTCCGGAATGAGGGTACCCTGGTTCGAGCCCCGGCCTGGACAAAAATGACGGAAAAATTTACTTCGTTATAATGGCGCCCAAACTTTCCGGATGATCCGGCCGTTCAAAATCTCGCAATGGTGTGATGTTATTTCCACACCGCGAGATAGGAAAAATAAGAGAATCCCTTCTCAAGCGTTTCGAAAAATAAAAAAATTGACTGGGAGTTCTCAAGGGCACGTTCTACAGCGCATGGCTGTAGAACGTGGTCACGATGGTCACGGCTGACCAATGGGCCATGCCCTCGGCCCTCTTTCGGGGTGAGGGGAAGATGTGACGTACCTGCCAGCAGGACGCACACGACACAAAGGCAGATAGCAGTCAGAACGAACGTCAATTGGTAGAGTGACTTATTCCGGAATGAGGGGACCCGGGTTCGAGCCCCGGCGTGGACAAAAATGATGGAGAAATTTACTTCGTTATACATTATAGGGGTCGCTAAAGCAACTTCTACAAAATGTCTTCGAAAAGTGAACTGAACGATGGGACCGTAGGATATCCTTCGAGAGAAGAAACTTTGAGAAATTATAGCATATATTTTGATGTAGTTATATTTCTTCATTTTGTGTCATTTTACTCTCAGTTTTTATAGAACGGCCGTTGTATAATAAACATTTTATTGTGAGAAACGTTGCTATTGCTATTTTTATTCTTTATTCTATCTTGATGAATAATGTTTTGACGGTTAGTTTAGAGCTTGAAGAGACCTCTTAACGGAAATGCTTTTTTATCGCCTGACATTTGGTGTTGAGAAGGATCTTCTAAGCAAGTTGGGATTCAAATTGTGCGTCAAATGGTGTTAGAACCCACATTTTCATGGAAATTACTGGAAGGCTGTACTTCCGTTCCGAAAATGGGTACGTAAAATGCAAATTTATTTTAGGAGAATATATTTTCTTTCAAAATTTTTCGGAACTTAAAAGAGTTACAAAGAAGAGACCCGAAACTCTTCCTTCTATTGTTTATCAAGTGAAAATGTGATTAGTGAAACATCAAAGCGGAAAGAGCACCTGATGCATCAACGTAATTATTTTGGACACGAGTCGCAGCTTGTTTCTTTCAAATGGGGATTTAGGAAATGGGCGTATCATGACAGCGAACCAAACAAAGGGAATTACCCTGAACGTTCGTCGCAGCGGAATGAAAGTAGATGACATTTTTCTATTCCCTTATCAAATATAAAGTGTTTAATTTAAAAAAAAATCTGTAAGTGGGATTTATTCTGGACGTCTGCAGATGAAATCTATATTCTTGCATATCATCTCGACATAAAAAAAAAAAAAAAAAACGTAGTTCATGAAAAAATACAATTATGTTCTTATGCACTGCGAATCCACAACAGTGGCCTTTCTCGAATAAACGTTTGTTACATTCTTTAAATTCACAAAGTAGATATACGGTACAGTCAATTGCAAAAATGTAAGACCATCCGCCAATTTATTGAAAATTAATATTTTCAAAAGAACAACTAATTACTAGTCGGAGATATTTGAAACAAGTTAGTAAAATCATGCAATGCATTGATTATGATACGTATTCCAACTTACCAGAAATCATTACTCAAGTTATGAGAATAATGGCTGTGGAATAAATCTCGGTCCTGTGTCCTAAACGTTGATCCTATTTCGATGATATGCAACAGAACCGGTTTGGTATACTTCGGAAATAACGTGATAAAGTTTTGGCGCAATCGAAGAATTTTTACGTAAGTTATGATGCATAAGGGCTATTTAATAGATCCCGCTCCTGTGTCCTGACATTTGACACCCATTTCGCCAATTTTCAATAAGGTTTGTCGCCAGGAGGTCCCCTACCACATACTAAAATTTCATCGAAATCGAACATTTTTTGCGTTAGTTATGACGCATAACAGCATGGAATGGATCCCGCTCCTATGTAATGACCTTTGACCATATTTCGTTCACTTTAAATAGGGTTCCTGCCCAGGTGATCCTCTACCAGATACTAAAATTTCATCGAAATCGAACTTTTTTTGCGTTAGTTATGACGTATAACAGCATGGAATGGATCCCGCTCCTATGTAATGACCTTTGACCCCATTTCGTTCACTTTAAATAGGGTTCCTGCCCAGGTGATCCTCTACCAGATACTAAAATTTCATCGAAATCGAACGATTTTTACGCGAGTTATCGTGCGGACAGACATACGCACACAACGCGTGACGTAATGAGGCAGATGGGAATCGCGACCATCTGCTCGCCGCAAGAGTGTGACGTCATAAACCTTTAATAGGATCCACACACAACGCGTGACGTAATGAGACAGATGGCGTGACCGCGCGCCAACACTATCTAACGCGAGATTGTGACGTCATAAAATTTCTAAGCATTGGTAACGTTAATGGAACAACGCCATCACTAAAAACGTTATAATTCGGGGTGGTTATTTAACCCACTAAACGAGTTCTCGTAAAGTCGAGATCCAGTTAAATCGATTTCTAGTACCAGAAAACGGTAGGTTAATGACTTTCATCAAAATTCTTAGAGCCGTTTTCAAAATAAAATGTACATACATACATACAAGAATTGCTACTTTAAAGTGGACGTCAAGTAATTTTGCTTCCTATACTTCCAATGGAAAAACTTCTGTACACATTTTCTTCACAATTAATGCGTTCCCAATGATGAAAATTTTAACATCGATTAAAATAGCTTCATTTTATAACTTGGAATACTTAATGTTTTCTGAAACATAAGCATAATTATGCAATTCAGCATTTGTTTGTCTACTGACGTCATGAAAATACAAGTCGCGCCATCTTTCTTCTGGACAATTAATGCGTTCACAAGGATGAAAATTTGAACATCGATTGAAATAGCTTCATTTCATAACTTGGAATACCTAATATTTTCTAAACCATAACCGTAATTATGCAGTCCAACATTTTTTTGTCCACTGACGTCATCATAATACAGGTCGCGCCATCTTTTCTCTGGTTTCAACACCACCAAAGGAAAAGTTATTGATATTTAATATAATTATGGTTATATTTTAGAAAATATTAAGTTTTCCAAGTTATAATATGAAGTTATTTTAATCGATGTTCAAATTTACATCCTTCGGAACACCATTAATTGTGAAGGAAATGTGTACAAAAGATTTTCCATTTGAAGTATAGAAAGCAAAATTACTTGACGTCCACCTTAATAATATGAGATAAGGGCAATGGAATGGATCGCAATCCTATGTCCTGACATTTGACCACATTTCGTCCATTTTCAATAGGGTTCGTCCCCAGGTGATCCCCTACTATACCGAAATTTCATCGAAATCAAAATATTTTTACGCACGTTATGACGCATAAGGGCAATGGAATGCATCCAGATCTTTTGTCCTGACCTTTGACCCCACTTCACCCATTTTTAATAGGGTTCGTCCCCAGGCGGTCTCCTACCACATAGTAAACTTTCACTGAAATCGAACCATATTTACCCAAGTTATGACGCATAAGGGTAATGGAATGATCCCGCTCCTACGTCGTGACCTTTGACCCCATTTGTCCCATTTTCAATAGGTTTCGTTCCCAGGTGGTCCCCTACCACATACTAAAATTTCATCGACATCGAACCATTTTTACGTCAGTTATCGTGCGGACAGACGGACGGACAAAGCTGGAGCATATACGCTTCTTCAACCTACGGTTGGAAAGCGTAAAAAATGACACCACAGATGAATACTTACATTCTTCAGAACACAAAAAGACGGAAATCAGCACTTTGCGTTGCCATCTTAGTTTTTTATAACGGACAGAATACGATGTGGCATACTCTCAATGAGGGATGTGCAGTAGTCACTTGAAATGTATTTGCACGCACATTATCGCGACAAAGCTTGGGAATTTGATGGGTGCTTTTCTGCTACCTTGTCTCTTAAAATGGGCCATAGATTTTCGATGGGGTATAAAGAAGTAAATTTCTCCGTCATTTTTGGTCCACGCCGGGAATTGAACTCGAGTCCACTTATTCCGGAACAAGTCGCTCTACCAACTGAGCTACGCAGACGTTCGTTGTCGCTGCTATCTGCCTTTATGTCGTATGCCTCCCGCAAGGCGGGCACTTCAATCTCCCCCACCCCCCGAAAGAGAGCCGGGGGCATGGCCCACGGGTCAGCCGTGACCACGAATCTTTGAAAGCAGCCATCCGCTGTAGAACGTGTGCTTCAGAACTCCTAGTCAATCTGGTGTATCGAATGCAACGTCACACACATTTAGTGTTCAAAGCGCTGAAGAAGGGATTCTCTTATTTTTCTTGTCTCGCGGTGTGGAAAGAACATCACACCATTGCGAGATCTTTAACGGCCGGGTCATCCGGGAAGTTAGGGCGCCATTATAACGAAGTAAATTTCTCCGTCTTGTTTGTTCCACGCCGGGAATCGAACCCGAGTCCACAAATTCCGGAACAAGTCGCTCTACCAACTGAGCTACGCAGACGTTCGTTGTCGCTGCTATCTGCCTTTACGTCGTGTGCGTCCTGCGGGGCAGTCGCGTCACAGGGATTAACGTCGGGACTATTACCGGGCTAGTCAAGTGCAGTTATGTTTTTCCTCTGCAGGTAGTCCTTTGCTGTCTTTGATCTGTGGCATGGAGCACCATCTTGCATAAAGATTGTGCATCTGTGCATTTGCATGTGAGTTAACAGCTTCCCACGTAATATTTCCACATAAAACGGACCAGTCATGGTAGTGCCTGTCGGCAGAAAGGTTAATAAGGCAGTACTGGATGCTGACATAGCACCCCATATCCTCTGACTAGGCGGATGTCTCACGGTGCTGACGCGCAGCTGATTCATCGGGAAAAATAACTTGAATCCAATTTTCAGCAGACCACGATTGATGACGCTTCGCAAACTGAAGTCTATCTTTTTTATGACAGAGGTTAGTCTAGGTTTATGTGCAGGTTTATAAGACTTTAATCCAAAATATTTGCTAAGACGTCGGGAAACAGTGCTGATACTAATAACACATACTTTCGAATGCCTTGATTTTCTTGTACAAACTCCTCGCAGAACGCATAACTATTCGCCTTGCGGTATTGTCATCACGTGTGGTTGTTTTCCTTGGACGTTCACTTTTCTTTCGGTCGCTGAATTCACCAGTATCTCGATATTTCGCGATCGTATTATAAACGGCAATTTTGCTCACATTCACCTTTCTGCTTATGTGACGTTCGGAGTATGCTTCATAATACAGGGTGATCCATTTAAACCTGTACCCTGAAAAAACCTTACATTTTTGCAGGGGATCGCGCAAGGAACGTCTTCTTTTTTTCAATAGAAGCAGCAACTCCTGGAGAATGAAAACCGCCACCGTGAAGAAGATTGTTAACCGTAACTGTAACTCAGCTCGTGATTTGTTTGTTGTTGCGTTGTCATTCACTTGCGTGCATTCGGAAACATGCAGTACTCTGTTCCATAGCGTGTTTTTTTTTTGTGAAATCGTATTGGGTAACCAATTCTGTCATCAAAACGCAACGAGCATTTCGAAGAGAGTTTGGAGTTCGAAAAGTGCCAAGCAAGCCAACAATTCTGTCGATGGCAAAAAAACTGGAGCAAACCGGTTCTCTTCTCAGCGGTAGCGGTAGACATTACCTTCCGATGCCCCAAACGCGTGTGGACGATGTTCGGCAACGTTTACTTCAATCTCCGACGAAATCGTTGCGCAGATTAAGCCAACAGACAGGAAATTCATATGGAACTTGTCAAAGGGCAGCAAAAAGAGCGAATATTCGACCATTTAAAGTGCACGTAATCCATCAACTGCAAGAACTGGACAAGGTAAATACAGTAAGTTACTGCAAATAGTTTCAAACTTTTCTTCATTTGCGATCCGATATTCTCTCCATCACATGGTTTGCGGATGAAGCCTGGTTTCATCTATCAGGCTACGTCAATTCGCAAAACAGCAGATACTGGGCTGCCGAAAACCCACACGTTACGTTTGAAACACCGATGCATTCACAAAAGGTTGGTGTATGGTGTGCGGTTTCGTCTACGAAAATTATTGGCCCCATTTTTTTGTCTGAGACTGTCAACTCTAACGTTTATTGCCGCATATTCAATGAATTTGTGGAACAGCTTGATGACATTGAATTGACAGAGGGCTACTTTCAGCATTATGGCGCTACGTGTCACACATCGAAAGTCTCAATGGCACTCATAACGAGCTTCTTTGATGACAGATTAATTTCCAAAAACATATGGCCTCCCCGATCTTGGACTTAACTTCCCTTGACTTTTATTTATGGGGCTACTTAAAGGATAGAGTTTACAAAACCCATCCAAAAACATTGGATGCATTCCGTGAAACAATCACGACTGAAATTAGCAATGTTACTGCTCGTCCTCTACATGAGACATCACTGAATATGGTGCGGCGTGTTCAACTGTATTTACAAGAAAATGGAGGACAATTCCAATATTTGCTTTGATAAAATGATTCTCCAATACCACATGTATAATTCACAACTTACTGTATGATTTTGTTGTTATTTATAAAATAGTTATAAGTAAATAACATGGTACTAGTTTAAATGGATCACCTTGTATAAACTCACTATTTGTGCCCTCTGAGTAACATTTAATGAAGCTTTTTCCCCATTTTTCGCCATGTAGAAAATACGTATAAAACCTCACAGTATGAAAACCAGTGGCAAACTGACGCTCGCACGCTTCTTCTAACTCTGTCAGCAGCTGCCGCTGTAGGATAATGCAACACCGAAATGAAGTTGAGTAATACAGACAGTAGCTGACGCAATCGGCATAAATCTCTTAATACCAACAGGTGGTATAACACTTTTGCAAATGTCTGTATAGCTTATCTTGATTGCTTTGCCGTGACTTACTTAACGTTCTGTTTTATATTTCTTTCTCCAAATGAGCACATACATAAATACATATCATTAACCTGTTTTTTGAAACTCACAGATTAGTTCCTCAAAACGAAGTGAAATTTTCATTTCTCATGATGAATCAAAGATCATTATTTGGAGCGATGTTGGCGCACAACACGAGCTTCATTCATCATATATCTCAAATACACTATTTACCAACAAGTAATTGGATACCCCTGCAGTCGACGATATCTGCGGTCCTGATACACGTCACGGCCGCCGCCGCCGTTAAATATCGTGTGGGAAACAACAACGCAACCAGTCGCATGCAAGGTGCCACGCAGTTCGCAGCTCTCTGATTTCGAGAAAGGTGTAACGTCGGGTAACACAGAAATGGCCGATCTATACGTGGCATATGCAGCAAGTTGAAGTACCCAAAATCGACAGTGGCCTACGTGATTAGCAAGTAGAAGATGAGAGGTGACTGTCGGAATGTGCCCCGACCAGGCAGACCCACAAAACTGGGAGTTAGAGACCGACGGGTGTTGGCCAGAGAAATTAAGAAGAACCGCACCAAATCGATGGGCCACATCCGCGAGGTGTTTCAACAGGCATCCGGGAGTGTTCTTTCGATGAATACCATCCGTAAGAAAGCCCATCGGCTCGGTTATCATGGAAATGCTGCCGCCCACTAGCCTTTGATCACCAAGTTCAATAGCGCTGCTAGGCTAACGTGGTGGAAAGAACGTCGACAGTGGACCGTTGAACACTGGAAACAGGTTCTCTGAGCCGACGAATCAAGGTTCACCCTGTACCGTTCGGATGGCAGGGTCTGGGTTTGGCGTCTGCCTGGAGAACGCCTCCTGCCGGAATGTATTGTACCAACTGTGAAGTTTGGCGGCGGTGGAATTATGCTATGGGGTGTTTCTCCTGGTACGGCACAGGACCCTTGGTCGCAATTCCTGGTAGACCCAACGCCGGGATCTACTGCACCATTTTGGATGACCATACGCTTCCTGCGTTGTGGCAAATTTACGGGTTGGACCCATGTTACTTTCAGGATGACAATGCCACCTGTCATGTTGCGAGGTCCACCATGGCTTGGTATGGGGACAATGGGGTTAATCGAATGGACTGGCTACGCAGAGCCCGGACCTTACCCCATCGAGCACCACTGGGACGAGTTGGAGCATCGACTTAAGGGTTGCCCCCGCCGTCCGAAAGAGGTGAAGGAACTGACCTGTCTTCTCCAAGCCGAGTGGAAGAAAATACCGCTAGCCGTCGTACAACGCCTGGTTGAGAGTATGCCCCGGAGAGTCGCAGCTGTAATCGCCGCACGTGGAGGCTCCACCAACTATTGAAGGTGAATAAACTTTGTTTTCCTTTGCTATCACAGGTGTCCAATTACTTGTTGGTAGACAGTGTATATACATTAGTTTAACAAATTATTACATACGCTGTGATAGTAATATGCAAAGCCGACAGATAGAGGTACCTGAATTGTCCCGGCCTGATCAAGCCCTTGGAGGACTTTTTTCTCATTCCGGACCTGTCCTGTACTGAAAGGTTTAACACTTAAATAATATTTTCGCTCACAAAATGAAATCAAACTTGCTAAGTAACACAAACAACAAATTTGAAATCTCTTTCTTGTCCCGCGACAAAAGTAGGTAATTTTGACTAATTAGCATGCCTGGTTTCGAAATTGAAATCCAAAAATGCTCTATCACCTATAAACGTTTTGGCAACTCAAGTTGAAAGTTGAAGGAAGAAATTGAAAATTAGAAAAAAATATTGTAGGTTTTTTTTAATATGTTTTTTATATTAAGGATTGAAAACTGGTCATTTCAGCTAAGAATGATATGAGGAAATCAAAAATGATGGCAGGAAAGGTTTTTACATGCAAGAGATTGCTACAAACATGCAAAAATATAAACAAGTTCAGTGTTTTACTCTCATTGAGATATAAATCGTTTTCTTGGAAGACTTTCGCTCGTATCTGGACTCCGAAGCGTCTGTAATAAGATACCAGCAATAGTCAGTAAGCATGCGTGTCTACCACCTCCCCATATATCGCTTTTCCATTTAATATACACAGTGCGTCAAAGAATTTTTAAGACTGTGCTAGATTTCAGCCTACGGTGGCGCCACCAGTGTAATCGCGAATGCGTTATAAACCGTGGCCATCTGCTTGCTTTCTGCCAAAAGTACTGCGCAGTTGTTAAAGTAACTCAAACGAAACGGCCGTTCATTAGAGAAGTAAAATTTTTTTCATGTTGAATTATTAAGATGGATCAAAGGGCTGTTATTAAATTTAACGCAAAACTTGGTAAAAGTGCCTCAGAAACGTACCAAATGATGAAACAAGTTTACGGTGAGTTTTGTTTAAGTAGATCAAATGTTTTCCTGTGGCACAAACGTTTCTTGGACGGAAGAGATATGCTAGAAGATGATAAGCATACCGGAAGACCAAGTTAATCTAGGACACCTGAGATTATTGAAAAAGTGCGTGATTTCGTGGCAAACAATCGATGTGCGTCACTAAGAATGATGGAAGAGTCTTTAAACATCAACAAAGAAACGATTCGAACCATCTTGCATGAAGATTTGGGCAAAACAAAAGTCTGTGCTAAATTTGTTTTACACACGTTAACCAATGAACAAAAATCAAGGAGAAGTACACATTGCAGAGACATCATTTCAGCCGCTGAAAATGATCCAAACTTCTTGAAATCGATTGTTACAGGTGAGGAAACATGGTGTTTTCAATATGATCCTAAAACAAAGCGACAAAGTGCGGAATGGAAGTAAATAAACTCACCACGAGCCAAAAATACAAGAAAAGTTCCATCGAAAATCAAAACAATGCTCATTACATTCTTCGATAGTAAACAAAGCGACAAAGTGCAATTATCCACATAAAATTTGTTCCAAGTGGACAAACAATTACTGGTGAGTTTTATTTAAATGTTTTGAGGCGTTTGATGGGCAGAATTCGCCGCATTCATCCAGAATATCGAGATGAAAACAGTTGATATTTGTTGCACGATAATGCACCCAGTCACACCTCACTCTTTGTTCGTAGATTATTAGCGAAAAATAACGTCTGTGTGTTGAATCAACTAACGTATGTGCCTGATTTAGCACCCTGCGATTTTTCTTTGTTCCCAAAACTTAAAATGACGTTAAAAGGGTGTTATTTGGATTATATTTCGACGTTACAAAGCTTCGACGCGTGCTTTGGAGGCAATTCCGCAAAGTGAACTGGAACAGGCATTCGAATCATTATTAAATCGCTGTAACAAGTGTATTGAAGCCGGAGGGACTTATTTTGAATAACAAACCAAAACAAATTATAATTTCTTGTTTCTATTTCATTTTACAGACCCAGTCTTAAAAATTCTTTGACGCACTGTGTACAGTATATCCTGGTGGATCTTTCTCCGTGCTCGCCGCTCACTTCATCTAATTGGTGGAAATGTCCAGATGTGAGAGTAGAATGTGGATTTTAAGGGACATATTGCACCCAATATTTTTGTGTGTCTTTATCATAGCCCCCATCAGTTCAAAATCGTTTTCGGCTCAACAATTATCCAGAAAGTTCGTGCAAAGACCTTTGAATGCTAAACCACGATGCTTTTGCGATTTCAACGAGTTTTCCCTTCATATATCGGGTTGATGGATAACTTCACGCCGTTTAATTTCAGGAGTGTTTCGTAGGTCAGTAGTAACGATACAAATAGCCAGTTGCATATCAAAACGTAGCCAGTACTATCGTGTATCCAAATTATATTGCGTTGTGTGATTGTTGCTAATGGTTTTTTTTTGGTTTTCAGGTCTGGAAGTATGGAGTGTCAAGTAGAGAGGAATGAACATTTTCGAAACCTAAGAGTTTAACAACAGATCCACAGCCACCGATCTACTCTACAAATTTGCACTGTGTATGGGGACGATGCTATTGCTCCGAGAACAGTCCGGAAAAGGTTTGAGAGGATCCGAGGTGGCAATTTCGACCCTAACTATTCTCCACGCTCAGTTCGAATATCTGACTTTCATGAGGGTCGTTTGAACCATCTCATCCACTTGGATACGCGTCAAACCACACGCGAATTGGCCACTGAGATGGACTGTGATCAGGCCACAGTAGTACGACACCTGGAACGTATGGGATAGGTCCAGAAATTGGGGTCTTGGGTGTCTCACCCCCACACTGAGATTAACAAGGATCAGCATGTTTCCCTATGTGGTTCCTTGCTCGCCCGTCATCGCGAATGTTCTCCGAAACACAAACCCTTTCTGTCACGTATTGTTACTTGGAGATGACAAGTGGTGCCTGTACGTGAATCTCAGGCATCGGAGGGAATGGTTAAGCCCAAACAAGACGCCCACAGCACCTCCAAAACATGACCTTCATCCTGCGAAGGTCATGTTGTGTGTCTGGTGGGACATGGAAGGCATTATTCACTGGGAAATGTTGCCGAGGAATTGGACCATCAACGGTTCACTCTATTGTGAGCAACTCCGCCGTGTGGAGGGAGTAATTCAGCAGAAACGGCCACATTGACGCCATGGTGTTCTTCTTCAACATGATAACGCACCCCCTCACAGTGTTAACATGGCCAAAAATGGTCATTTAGGACATGAAATGGGAGATCCTCCCAAATCCGGCATGTTCCCCAGATGTCGCGCCTTCAGACTGTCACCTCTTCCTATCTATGTCGAATGCACTCCGTGGATCTCCAGAATTTCCTTTGGTGATTTCTTCGGAGCAAAACCTGCACCTTTTTTTTTTAAGAATGGTATTGCAGACCTATCCAGATGTTGGGACACTATCGTAAACAATTGGGAGGTGGATGCATAGTTAATGGATACCATTTTCCCTTCTGATGTAATACATTCCTGTAATGCCGTGTAAAAAAACGGCATGAATTTATGCATCAGCCCGATAGTCCAAATTTGTAGTCTAATGAAAATACCTTCTTTTAATTTTTCTTCGCTCAATCTAGGGAATTTTTACTTCAAATACTGTAATCACTTTATCCACAGTTTTGGACAAAATGTTTCATCAAGCCCAACTTGATGTGGATAGGAGCAATAAAATTTTGTCAGAATCAACAAGCGATTTGTATTTCACACTCTTTTCTACAAGCACTAAACTTTCTCTCAAAGGCCACTCTTTGACCTCACAATGATGTTCCCTATCCCGACTGTCCTACTCGCAGAGAAAACAGAAAACTTTAGTATAACCTGGTTGCATAAAAATTTAGAATGTATTTAGTATACCCTGGTTGCAAATAGAAGATAAGTAGATGAAAAGGTCATGCTCATCCTGCACTTCCGGTGATTGCTTTAAGACGTCACTATCCAAAACGCCATCGTAAGATCAAGGTTAGTAGCTGAAAATGTTATTCTCATCCTGCACTTCAGGTGATGGCTTTGAGACGTCACTGTCCAAATCGTCATCGTAAGACCAAGGTTAGTAGCTGACAAGGTTATTCTCATGCTGCACTTCCGGTGATTGCTTTGAGACGTCACTGTCCAAATCGCCATCGTAAGACCAAGGTTGGTAGCTGACAAGGTTATTCTCATCCTGCACTTTCGGTGATTGCTTTGAGACGTCACTGTCCAAATCGCCATCGTAAGACCAAGGTTAGTAGATGACAAGGTTATTCTCATCTTGCACTTCCGGTGATTGCTTTGAGACGTCACTGTCCAAATCGCCATCGTAAGACCAAGGTTTATAGATGACAAGGTTATTCTCATCCTGCACTTCTGGTAATTGCTTTGAGACGTCACTGTCCAAATCGCCATCGTAAGACCAAGGTTAGTAGCTGAGAAGGTTATTCTCATCCTGCACTTCCGGTGATTGCTTTGAGACGTCACTGTCCAAATCGCCATCGTAAGACCAAGGTTAGTAGCTGACAAGGTTATTATCATCCTGCACTTCCGGTGATTGCTTTGAGACGTCACTTTCCAAAACGCCATCGTAAGATCAAGGTCAGTAGCTGACATTGTTATTCTCATCCTGCACTTCCGGTGAGGTCTTTGAGACGTCACTGTCCAAATCGCCATCGTAAGATCAAAGTTAGTAGCTGACAAGGTTATTATCATCCTGCACTTCCGGTGATTGCTTTGTGACGTCACTGTCCAAATCGCTCTCGTAAGACTACCTAATCGCCACGTTTCTTTGTATCTGCATCATAGCAGCGTGTCGGAATTATTTTTAGGAAGACAGCTGGAATAATCTTCATAAATTCTACCAGATGTTTTAATGCATGTATTTAATTTTTAATTTAAAAAGTTATGGGAATGTTGCCCAGATGCTTTTCCTATTCCTCATGAAGAAACTAAATATTGTATGACAATAATATGTCCTACTGTGGATTTTATCTCCTAAATGGATATAAAAACAGCAAAAATTCCATTTGCAACTAAATTAACATTTAAAAGTATAACCGTTTTCTCGCCCTTTACGTAATATAAATGTGCAGAAGGTGTTTTTAAAATCTCCGTTAATAAAATATTCATATGGCTGTGAATTTCTTTTGTATTTAATGCAAATGTGCTTTTGTTCTGTGTTTGAGTTATAAAACTTGTTGGCGAGACATCTTCCATAGATATATTTCGGATCTACGATTCACATGTTAGAACGGTGACGTCATTGAGTGACGTCACGATTATTCGTCTGCGAGGATAGCGGGATGAGAAAACCTTACTGTCTATTAACTTTGACTTTTACCGAGTTTTTCTCTCTTCAAATTTCAACATATTTATAATCGAGAGAGTATCCTGGTAGATTTTTAGATTATTTATGTTAGGTATGTTTTGCATGCCACGATCTTTGTTTGTGTGAAATAAAACGATTGATTCGAGAGTATACATTTATTTTCATACGTCACAGTGCATTTATTTGCATAACTGACGACCACATCAAGCCACAATGTGGTACACACTTAGTGGAATTAAATAATAAAAACAAACAATAAGGTTTACTAATTTCTGACCATCAGTGGTACTTTGATAGGTGGAATTATGAAAGTTATTATCGTAAAATCAATGAAACAAGGTACAGGATGTCCCACAAAGGACTCCCTGATTTTAAAATGAAATAACTCGGAAACGGAGATCGATAGAATATAAAACAAGTGGTATGATTAATTGAAAAGCCGTAAGAATTTGATACAGAAGTTTCAAAATTACTAACAAATGTTGCCGAAAGGTGGCGCTGTACGCTGTAGTCGCAGTGCGGAGTCCTGTAAATAATGCTGTGAAGCACAGAGTGATCAGTCATCGAACAGTTTCGCTGTCGGAACGTGATAGGAGGTTAACGTACTAAAGGAAGTGAATGAAGTCATGTATTTCGTGGAGCAGCGTGTTTTTCTGGTACTCGAGTATCAGGCACTTCGTGGTTTATGCAAGATGGGGCCCGATCACACCGTACCCCAGCGGTTTTTGCCTTTTTTTGAGAAAAACTTCGGAAATAGAATCATTGCTTTGAACTATTCCACATTTACCGGAACATGCGTGGATTGGCCTCCATACTCACCCGAGCTTACCCCCGCGACTACTTTTCGTGGGGCACATTGAAGGACACTGTTTTCCAGAACAATCCTGCAGCACTGGACGAGTTTGAAGAGTGTATCGGTGAGGCATGTGCGTCCATTTCCGTTGACACACTACAGAGTGTGACTGAAAATTTCATTCTTCGTTTGCGCCATCTCTGTGCTGCGAAAGGTGCACATTTTGAATCGATTGTCATGTGATTGCAACGACTGCTTGCAAAGGACAGTTTATAGACTATTTCTCGGACTCCCTACTGCGACCACGGCGTACAGCGCCACCTGTCGGTAACATTTGTAAGTAATTTTGAAAATTCTGTATCCAATTTTTACGGCTTTTCAAATAAGCATACCACTTGTTTTTTTCTTCTATCGATCTCCGTTTCCGAGTTATTTCATTTTAATATCAGGAAGTCCTTTGTGGGACACCCTGTATGTGAGTCATAAAAGTACATATTTATTAAACTATGCTGATTTAGTTTTTCAAAAACAATACTAATTATTATTATTATTTACCTTTATTCAAAATATACGAAATACAGCATAACAAACAAAATAAACAAACTATCATCGACTTGTGTTGCTGATCTGATACGAGTTTCCACCGGAGCCCTATGTATCAGCCAAGTATCGACGTAATATACACTATATTAACAAAAGTCACAGGGCACCCGTTCAAAAGCAAATGAACGGATCCGCTGTGTTGTTAAGATACCCAGTACAGCTGCAAGTGGTATAAGAACAAGTCTGCAGCTGACCGCGATGATATCGCACTTCGCGGTTGGGTGAACATATCGCAGAACTGACTCTGAGAAAGGAAACATTGTTGTGTGCTATAATAGAGGGTTGTCCATAAAAGAAACCGAGAGGCGTTTAAACATACCCAAGTCAACAGTTTCGGATGTACTGAATACGTGGAAGACACATAGCGTGCCTGAAGAAGCAAAACGTACCGGCAGACCAACGAAAATCAGTGATAGAGGACGTCGAAGCCTCAGAAGAGTCGTTACAGCTAATCGACGGAGTACTGCAGAAGACCTCAGTGTACAGGTTGGTAAAAATGCAGGAACCTCGGTATGTACATCATACCATTCGCAGAGATCTTCATTCCATGGGTTTCCGTGGTAGTGCGGCTGCTCATAAACCTTTCATCTCCACTTGGTATGCTACTCGTCGTTTAGCATGGTGTAAAGAACATTTACCGTGGACCGTAGATCAATGGAAACATGTCTCCTATGGACTGATGAATCCAGATACACGATCCATCAGTCTGATGGCCGTGGGTATGGCGGCAGCCGGGGGAACGCTATTTGCCACAGTGTACTGTTCCTACGGCCAAGTTTGGAGCTGGCAGTGTACTCGTGTGGTGGTGTTTTTCGTGTTATCGTCCCAGCCCATTGGTTATCGTGGACAAACCTGTTAACCAGCACGTCTGTTTTGATATTCTGGACTATTATGCCCTACCAACTCTGTGGAAGTACTATGAAACCGAGCTTTCTTGGTTCTAGCAGGATAATGCACCGAGCTATAGGACTGTTACGGCGTGGTTTGACGATAATTCCGTATCGTGTGTGGACTGGCCAGCGCAGAGCCCTGATCTTAATCCCATAGAGCAGCTATGGGAAGAATTACAGCGCCACACATGGACTTCAAGGCCTACTACTAAGCAACAGTTAGCGGCATCATTATGTACTGAATGAAAGCGCATAACTATAGTTGCTTTCCAAAACCTTTTCGAAAGCATGTCTCGAAGAGTCAGGGCATGCATGAAGGCCACAGGTGGACCGACACCGCAATAATATATGTCAGTAAATGCTATGTTCTGTTTCGCTTCTAGGTGTCCGGTAACCTTTGTTAATATAGTGTATATGATGTCGTCCCAGGTAAACCTGTTTTTTGCAGTTATGTGGGTGGGTGTAGAGGGTATAGAGAGCCGCAATATTCTAAAATAATTCGTAAATCTTTTTGGAATCGTTCCAAGTGCTCTGATGGCAATAGGGAGTACTACTGTGTGTTTAGCCCATAATCGGGTGTACTTCTGTTGTCAGTCTCTGTTTATTATTATTATTATAATTATGTTTTATTTAATTTTATTATGCACAGTAATGGCATCTGTTGCATGGTCCACTTGTCAGTACGGTAAAGTGAAGTAAAGACATAGAGTGTCATGGTTTAAAAATAATCGTACCATGTGGCCCGTATCGAGAATTGCCGCTTCTTGAATTTTAGGCGTTAGGTATTGTATACCTAAAGCATCAAGCTGAGTTATAAGAGTCTGAGGAATTATACCAATTGCAGAGATAATCAGTGGAGACGTATGCGAACTGTTTTCAGATTCCGCATTTGTTATATCTCTGTAGACAGTTACACATAATTGTTGATTTTTGTTGCATAGATATTCTAAATATTACAGTCCAACAGTACCTATATGTCGATAATGACTGCTTCCTTCTGCATTTGTTCATATAACACTATGTCTGGACGATTACCAGATATGGTTACGTCTGTTTTAATCTCACGGTCACAATATAATTTGTATTGTTTATTATCTAGTACCTCAGTTGGTTGATATTTATGGTATGGTTCTTGTGACACTGATAGTTCTGTATCGGGCGCTGGTTGTTGATGCATCATCTTAGCAAGATTATTATGTCGCTGCATATGATCAACGTTTTCGAGCGTGGGGCATCCCCGCAAATATGTTCAATGGTCTCATTGCACATAACACATCTTCTAGATTTGCGACTTTGCAGATCTTCCTTTAAAACGTATTTTCTATAATTTTTTGGTTGCAATCACTTTGTCTTTAACAGCCATCATAAACCCAATAGTCTCTACAAATTATTTTCCTCACTTCAACTGTTGATTTAAGGATTTCTTGTCAACTTCTGGTTTGTCTAACTGGTTTGGATGAGCCTCATGAAGTTTCTTTTGCTTCCGTTTTCGAATCTGGTCTTCCGTAGACGACTCTTCTATATTATCACCTGGTTTACTTATTATGAGTGGCGTGTTCTCTTTGTCTGCAGCACATATGACATCAAACATATTATTTTCATTACATTTGGAATGAAAGTATTTCCGCAGTGAGCAAATTTGCTCATCGTGATTGTGTTTTGTATTAAGAATGCCTAATCTTCCTTTTTCTTGTGGGAGCGTTTTGCGCTCTACGGCTGCCTTTGTATGCCTCATTGGATATTGGATCTTACTTGATATCCCAGTTCTGTCAGGTAAATTCCTAATGATCTGTTTTCGACCATCTGATAATATCAAAGGAATAAATCAGAACCGGAACCTTATTATTATTATTGATTCTACCTGTTCCTGAGGTCTTTCTCTTCTTTCCGAGACGGGTATGACGTACCAAGTCTGGGAAGGGGTATTTCTTTCTCCCAGTTGTCCAGGAACTTCCTTACCATCATACAAGTGTTCAGGATAGCTGCCTTCTGTAGTTCCATGTAGATATTATGTTGAAGGTCTTGTGTCTCTATAGAGCTGTGAATGGTCTTAAGTACAACTCCTTTGGCTGATATTGCTAAGAGGACTGTGGTGTCGTTTTACATATGCCACATTTGCTTAACTTTGTATCGTAAGACGTTATATTTTGATAGCTTCTCTCCCTGTGTCTTCTGGATATTGCTAAGAGGACTGTGGTGTCGTTTTCCATATGCCACATTTCCTTGACTTCGTATTGTAAGTCGTTATATTTTGACAGCTTCTCTCCGTGCGTCTTCTAGATGTTACACGTGTTGGGCACGGCTATGTCAATGAGGTATGTTGACTTCTTCTCCTTGTGGACCAGGTCGATGTCGGGCCGATTGTGGGGGATGATGTTATCTGTTCTGATCGATATGTCCTAGTACATCTTGTGGGTGTTGTTCTCTAGAAGCGTTGTTGTCTCATACTTGTAGTAGAGGATAGGCTCAGTTGTAATAGTGCTTTCTGGCCAATTTCTGATGGAGGGTCTTGGCGACTTGATTGTGTGTCTGTCCGTGTACTATATTTGTGTGAGGATTCTGCACCCTGCTGTGATATGTTGGATGGTCTCTGAAGCTTGATGGCTTTGCCGACATGTGTCGCTTTCCACTGACGTGTCCTTTATGATACGCTTCCGGTAGTTTCTGGTGTTTACAACTTGATCTTGTGTTATTATTACTATTATTTCTACCTCTTCCTGATGTCTTTCTCTTCCTTCCGGGACGGGTACGACGTACCAAGTCTGGGAAGTTGTATTTATTCCTCTCAGTTGTCTAGGAACTTTCTTACTATCCTACCTGTGTTCAGGGTAGGTGCTTTCTGTAGTTCTATGTAGGTGTTAAGTTGAAGGTCTACTGTTTGTAAAGAGTTGTCAGTAATCTTAGGTACAACTCCTGTGGCTGATATTACTAAGGGGACGGTGGTGACGTTTTCCATATGCTACATTTCCTTGACTTCGTCTCTTCCTTCCGGGACGGGTCCTTGCTTTCGTATCGTATATTTGACAGCTTCTCTCCGTGCGTTATATTTTGACAGCTTCTCTCCGTGCGTCTTCTGGATGTTACACGTGTTGGACGCGGCTATGTCAATGAGATATGTTGACTTCTTCTCCTTGTGGGCCAGGTCGATGTCGGGCCGATTGTGGGGGATGATCTTACCTGTTCTGATTAATATTTCCGAGTACATCTTGTGGGTGTTGTTCTCAAGAAGCGTTGTTGGCTCATACTTGTAGTACGGGACAGGCTCAGTGGTAATAGTGCTTTCTGGCCAATTTCTGATGGAGGGTTCTGGCGACTTGATTGTGTGTCTGTTCGTGTACTCTATTTGTGTGAAGACTCTGCATCCTGCTGTGATATGCTGGATGGTCTCTGGAGCTTGATGGCATTGCCGACATGTGTTGCTATCCACTGAGGTTTATTTCAGGATACGCTTCCGGTAGTTTCTGGTGTTTACAACTTGATCTTGTGTTATTATTATTATTATTTCTACCTCTTCTTGATGTCTTTCTCTTCCTTCCGGGACGGGTACGACGTACCAAGTCTGGGAAGTTGTATTTATTCCTCTCAGTTGTCCAGGAACTTCCTTACTATCCTACAGGTATTCAGGGTAGGTGCTTTCTGCAGTTCCATGTAGGGGTTAAGTTGAAGGTCTACTGTCTGTATAGAGATGTGAATGGTCTTCGGTACAACTCCTGTGGCTGATGTTACTATGGGGACGGTGGTAACGTTCTCCATAAGCCACATTTCGTTGCTTTCGTATCGTAGGTCGTTATTATTTGATAGCTTCTGTACGTACTATAATGAATATTTCTTCTTCTAAGCTTCTTCTAATTGTTGTTGTTTTGTTAATTATAACATGAATAAACTTTCCTGCTAGTAGTGTAGTAATAATAATAAACAAGCTTTTAACTGCTAGTAATGTTGTAGTAGTAATTAAGATGAATAAAGTCTTAATGCTGGTTGTTAATAGTAACAACTAATGAAATAAACCTAACAGCCAGACAGAGATCTGACAAAACTATGAACTGAGAAAAACGTACTTACAGTACATCTTCTGGATGTTGCACGCTTTGTGCACGGCTATTTCAAAGAGCTATGTTGACTTCTTTTCCTCGTCGACCAGGACGATGTCAGGCTGATTGTGGGGGAGTATCTATTCTGATTGATGTGTCCCAGTACATCTTGTGAGTGTTGTTCTCTATACTGTTAAAAATTTTGAGGTAGGTTGCACAAAACCGTGGTACTACTCCAGCTGCACCACTTTCTGAGAAAAGATACTCTATCGCGGGGTGCAGACAAAACCCAATAAAAATGTGCAACTTTGCTCAACACTAAGGTACAAGGTAGTATCAAACTATGGTGAAAGGTTTCATCATGTTTTTGGTTTTGTTTACACCACAAAATGGAGTATCTTTTCTCAGAAAGTGGTGTAGTACCACTTTTTGGTACAACTTACCTCAAAGTTTTAACAGTGTAGAAGTGTTGCTGGCTCATACTTGTAGTAGGTGACCGGCTCAGTAGTAATGGAGTGATGCTCTCTTTCCAATTTCTGATGGACAATCTTGGCGAGTTGATTGTGCCTGTTCGTGTACTCCGTTCGTGTGAGGACTCTGCATCCTGCTGTGATATGTAGGATGTGTCGTTTTCCACTGCCGACATGTGTCGTTTTCCACTGACGTGTCCTTCGGGATACGCTTCCGGTAGTTTCTGGTGTTTACAACTTGATCGTGAGTTATTATTATTAATATTATTATCACACAAAATATTTTATTTTATTTTATTTATTTTTTTTTTTGATTGGAGGTTTAACGACCACCGTGAGCAACTCAATGGGCTATAAGCAGTCGCCCGTCCTTAATTTAGGGTCACTGGTTCCAGGGAAGGGAGAGAGCCAGTGCCGTAAGACAAACACAACATCCATGCCTCACCGGGATTCGAACCCGGACCCCGTTCAGACGAATGATCAGAGGCCATCGCTTAGAAAACTGCGCCCCCGGGGTGGCATATTTTAATTTGCATTACTATCTTCTCACCATGCACGGTATGGCAGCAAATTGAGAAATAAAGTCACAGCATTTGCAAATTCTGCGTCATGAAAGGAACATATTAATACCCAGACAAAATGGATTTGCTTTAAAATCTGCATTACGTTTATTGATATTCAGAGAAAATTCCTTCACAAGGATATCTTTGCATCACATTTCCCTAAAGCATAAATGCCTTTCTTACTCTAAAGGCGAAAATAATTTGAATACATTTTGCTACTAAAGCAACGAAAATGAGAGTTGTCCAATAAAAGCCATAATATAAAGCACAATAATTTGTTATTTCATGAACTCTCGTGTTTTCACAAAACGCGAGGAACAGCTATAATACGTCATTTTAAGATCGTTTGGAATGTTCATCTTTTAAAAGAGAACTAAGTCAACAGGAAACAATTCTTCGCGGTACCAAATCTCGTAACAAACAAGTCGAATCTAAATTCTTGTGAAATGCTCTCACAAAATTATGATCGAAAAAACGTAGTCGGGGTTTATGACGGATTTCTTCATTTTTGTCGTGAAAGGAGTTGAAAGTTGGAAAAATAAAATAACAGCCTTAATGTAGAATTTATGTGTGTTGAGTTTTATTACTTATGAAATTGGTGCAGAGAAAAAATGAGATTTTATGTTACTTGAGCATAAAATTTGTCTTGCGCTCGCTTTATGATTTCCTTTTATGATGTTGTAATAAGAAGAGTTTAGCTGGCTCCCTGAATTTTCGCATTTATTACACACAGAGATTAAATGAACAAACATTTGCAACATTGAGTTTCTTCTTCATTCAAGAGGAGTAATGAAAACTGGGGAGGATTAGGGCTGGGGGAGGGAGGAAGAAAAATTAAGAATGCGAAGACTTCTTCTTTGCTTCTAGCGGACATCTTCTGTTTGCTGATGAAGGGAAGTTTTATTCATAGCTTAACATGGGGCATCGGAACTACTTTCTTTTGCGAAGTAATACGGCGATTAGAAAATGTGCGCAAGTTTCAAAGTACCATTTCAAACTATAGCCTTCTTGGAGGACTTTCGCAAAAGGAATTCTTTTTCTTCCCAGCAACTTTAAATTTTCAACGAAAGTTAAATTATGAAGATATATTCAAACGCATTCTCATGAATTTTACGAGAGAAGTTTTAAAAAGTACATACATACACATACATACATATAATTAAGCTGTCCGCTGATAATCAGAGGTTAGCTCCTCAAAGAGAAACCATCTGACAAATAAACATTAACCAGATAATACTACAAACCAGCAGATAAACTTTTAACTGAATATTTACTTAGTGTTGCCGTATCAAACTTCTCCATTTACAGCGATCTTGACACACAACTCGGTCTTCACTGACATCCATCACACGACGGACACAAGACCTTCTATACTTCATACTCATAATCTTTTTCTCATTCAGGCACTCCTGAATCTGATCCTCCTATGACTTCTTTGGCCTTCCTCTGCCTTTCTTTAACGCCACTCGGGCCGAAAAAAGTTTCTTAGTATGCATCTCATCACTCATTCTTTCAGCATGTGTGACGGGCCTGCCCCGCTGGACGCACACGACATAAAGGCAGATAGCAGCAAGAACGAACGTCTGCTGCGTAGCTCAGTTGGTAGAGCGACTTCTTCCGGAAGAAGTGCACTCTGGTTCGATTCCCGGCGTGCACCAAAAATGACGGAAAAATTTACTTCGTTATAATCGCGCCCGAACTTCCCGGATGACCCGGCAGTTAAAGATCTCGCACTGGTGTGATTTTCTTTCCACACCGTGAGACAAGAAAAATAAAGAGAATCCCATCTCCAGCGCTTCGAAAAATAAATGTGTGTGACGTTGCATTCCACACACCAGATTGACTAAGTGTACGTTCTACAGCGCATGGCTGCTTGCAACGATTCATGGTCACGGCTGACCCGTGGGCCATGAACCCGGCCCTCTTTCGGGGTAAATGGGGGAGTTGTTACGCGCCTGCCCCGCCACACGTCATAAAGGCAGATAGCAACAAGAACGAACGTCTGCGTAGCTCATTTGGTAGAGCGACTTCTTACGGAATAAGTGGGCTTGGGTTCGATTCCCGGCGTGGACCAAA
Organism: Macrothele yani; assembly: GCA_039090855.1. NCBI lineage: Eukaryota > Metazoa > Arthropoda > Arachnida > Araneae > Macrothelidae > Macrothele > Macrothele yani. Next base: position 13,251,074 of record CM076999.1, on the reverse strand, counting down.
TATGACGGAGAAATTTACTTCGTTATACATGGCCAAACCACCGAAGCATATTAGTCTCCACCTTGCTAATAATATGTTGCTTTACATTACACAACTGCAACGCATCTTCATTCCTCACATGATCTGAACGTGTATTCCCACAGGTAACGCATTTTTCCGGCACAGAAACGACTCCTATGTTTCTTGTGTACCACCCAGGTTTCACTGCCATACATCAGAGTAGGAATAATTATACTTTCATACACAGCCATTCGGGACTCTTTTGAGAACCCATCATTCCTGTGAAAACCTCGTAAAGCAGCTATGACTTTCAATGAAAAATTCACTCGCCTACTAATTTCACCATCCAATTTGTTCTCTCTATCAATCAAGCTTCCAAAATATACTAACTTATTCACCTGGTCAATCACTGTGCCATTTAGGCTTATATTACATTCAGTACTACCAGTTCCTCTTTCAAAAACCATAACTTTCGTTTTTTCCTTTATTTATACTCAGTTTGAATTTCATGCAAACTTCGTACATCCGGGACAACATGATCCGCAACTCACTTTAGCTCGCTGCCAACAGGACTGTGTCATCAGCATACATCAATCTGCACACACGGGTATTACCAAGACATAAACCAGTATTGTCCATCTTGGATTCACGCATGCATGCATCCATAAATATATTAAACAGCCAGGGTGACATTTCACAACCTTGTCTGACTCCTGCACCAATGGGAAAACTATTTTGATACGACACCATTCACTCGTACACAAGCTCTACTGCCAGCATACATGGCTTAGTTACACTATTAAGTAGATTCCCAGCAACACCATATCCCAGCAAAAACAGTCTTGCTGGCCTAGCATTATGTTGCCGCTGCCGAACTGCCAATAAAATGTCCGAGCGGCCAACAGAAGGGCCAGAAGTTCAGGCCAACAGCTGGCCAACAGTTAGCACCCCATCAGTTGTTCATATGCCACAACAGGGCCATCAGTTATCCATCACAGGCAGTACCTGCCTCAATTGGCCCTTCAGCGGTACTGCAAGCACATGCCAGAAATGACGGCTAGCCTAATGTGGTCCGCTAGTTTGCCAGTAGTGGCAGCCGGCAACCACGTGACGTAACTGATGGCTTGCCGAATCTTGTCCACAAATTTCCCAGTAGTATCCATAAGAAGAAAAAAAATCAAGGATAACCGCTGTTTCCCAAAGCTACAACTCTTTTTTTCTCCCCTTACGAAACTTGGGAGTTATAGCACTGCGCTGGGGAAATTTTTTCTCAACAGAACCAGAAAAACACCCGTTTGGATCTGAACCAGGGCTGTCGGCGCGGAAGGCGAGCTCTCAACCTACCGGTCTAATTTGCCACGCAGGAGCGTGTGCTTGAATCTGTCTGTTGCGTGTGGAATGTGTAATCGAATGGTTCGCTCTTTTATTTTACAACATTGCGAGGTATTTTTCATAAAAGTCGGTTTCATATAATTCATAAATTAATATTTTTAACGTAACGATTGTTTTTTTTTTTACTTTAAAGGAACTTCACTCATTTTCAAGGAGTGTACCAACTTAATGTCGCTTTCCAAAGTTTTGTACTGCCCTTGTCGTCTTGAAAGGCGATTGTTGAATTAATACATAGTTACCCAGGTTCATCTCACATTCTGTTACATTTTTAACGTTGTATCTTTCCTTTCCGTTGTCCGAAGCTACATTTGTTTTAAAGAGGAAAGATATTTTATTTTACTTCTCATTATTTTTAGAAGAGAATTCCTCCCAGTCTTGTATATCCACATAGCGTGCTTTTTTCTTTTAAATAATTTATCAATTTTGTATGCGTATAATTCTTTTTGTTTTCCAACAAACGTTTCTTTGATGTTTTTCCAGGACATTTGTTTCAAGCGGTTTAACATTTTTTCTTGTTATTCACCCACTCCATTGTATGAATTGTTATTCAGGAGAATGGGGTGGGTGTATTTCATCGCTATAATCTAATATTTCATAGCTTAATCTGATATCTTCGTCGACGTGGAATTTCATTAGGAAATTAATTCGTCTATCCCTACATATGGATTTTTTCTTAACATCCACTAAAATAACACGATGGCGATAGCGTCGTCTTCAACCAACTGGTACCATGAGAGACACAGCAAGTGTTGCTTCTGCGCATGCGCAGTCCCGTTGCTTCCACCTGCTGTTCAGGGTTGCATTGGCGGCCAGCAACGGGCCGCTAGTGGCACTTGCTTTGGAGGCCCGCAATTCACGGCGATGCTGCAGGGTCATCAATGGCTCGCCAACTGATAGCGCTGCCACCAATGGACCGCAACCGGGCCGTGAGCGGCAGATTACAGCCAGCAGTGACACATCCCTGCCAGCTGGTGGCCACCAGTTTCCCAGCACTTGTGTTTTTGCTGGGATTCATTCAACACCTTCCACAGAAGTATCCTATTTACTTGGTCATATGCTTTCTCTAAATCAATGAAGGCAGTAAAAACCTTCTTACCAACAGCCAAATACTTTTCAATCATCATGCGTTGTGCAAAAATTTGTTTAGTGCAGCTTTTACCAGGCATAAAACCACTCTGAACATCCCACAATTTTTCTGATGTAAGACCTCGTACCTTTTATAATAATGACCTTACCAAACACTTTCCCTGGCACACTCAGTAAGCTAATACCACAAAAGTTCTTGCAGTCAGTCTGATCACCTTTTCCTTTATACAAGGGAACAATAATAGCATCCTTCCAATCCCGAGGGACCATTCTTAACTCCCAGCAGAACTGGCAAATTTTAGTTAACCAGTCAATTACAGAGTCACCACCATATTTCAACATCTCGGCAGTTATGCCATCAACTCCCGGAGCCTTACCAATCTGAAGATATTTTAGAGCTTTACACACCTCTTCTCTCGAGATCCCTCCTGTGCATCCATCTCTCACTATGACGTCATCTGCTTCCGCCTCAGAACCACCTTTGCTTTCTTGGCCTAATAGCTCACAGAAGCATTTACCCCAACCTGTTACTTAACTCATTGGGTTCCCTCAAAATTTCCCCGATCCTTTTCTTCACACAACTTGCAACTATCTTTCCCCTAATTCTCCGGTGTCTCATTTACTTCCACAAAATTTTTCCATCTTTCCAAAAAGCCATTTAATGCCTTTCCCGTTTTTCCTTCCTATCTTTTGCTTTACTCTGGCGAACCAGCTTCGCTGCCTCACGCTTCTCACAGCGATATTCATCCTCAGAAACTCTACCTTGCAACATCCCCAAGAAAGCGTCCTTCTTCTTCTTTACTGCCTCTTCAATCTCACTATTCCACCAAGCATCACCTCTAGTGCTACTGTGACGTACCTGCCAGCAGGACGCACACGACATAAAGGCAGATAGCAGTCAGAACGAAACGTCCGCGTAGCTCAATTGGTACAGCGACATGTTCCGGAATAATTGGACTCGGGTTCGATTCCCAGAGTGGACCACAAATGACGGAGAAATTTACTTCGTTATAATGGCGCCCGGACTTTCCGGATGACCCGGCCGTTCAAAATCTCGCATTGGTGTGATGTTATTTCCACACCGCGAGACAGGAAAAATCAGAGAATCTCTTCTCCAGCACTTCGAAAACTATATGTGTGTGACGTTGCATTCCACACACGAGATTGACTGTGAGTTCTCAAGTGCACGTTCTACAGCGGATGGCTGCCTGCAACGATTCATGGCCGCCCCGGTGGCGCAGTGGTCTAAGGTGCTGGCCTCTGATCATTCGTCCGTAAGGGGTCCGGGTTCGAATCCCGGTCAGGCATGGATGTTATGTTTGTCTAACGGCACTGGCTCCCTCCCTTCCCTGGAACCAGTGACCCTAAATTAGGGACGGGCGACTGCTAATAGCCCATTGAGTTGCTCACGGTGGTCGTTAAACCTCCAATAAAAAAAAAAAAAAAAAAAAAAACGATTCATGGTCACGGCTGACCCGTGGGCCATGCCCCCGGCCCTCTTTGGGGGGAGATGTGACGTACCTGCCAGCAGGACGCACACGACACAAAGGCAGATAGGAATCTTAATAAAACGTCCGCGTAGCTCAATTGGTACAGTGACTTATTCCGGAATGAGGGGACTCGGGTTCGAGTCCCTGCGTGGATAAAAATGACGGAGAAATTTACTTCGTTATCATCATCATCATCATCATCATCATCATTGTCAACCATTATCAATCCACTGCTGGACGAAGGTCTCCCCAAGTTTCCTCCACAACGGTCTGTCTTGTGCCAGTCTCCTCCATGTCACTCCGGCATATTTACGAATTTCATTCACCCATCTCCCATGTGGTCTTTTTCTGGGTCTTTTCCTGTCCCTTGGAATCCAATCTAAAATTTCGGCTGTCCATCTATGGTCTGTCCTTCTGGCAGTATGTCCAGCCCATTGCCATTTCAGGGATTTAACTCTGATCATGATGTCTTCCACTCTCGTCATTTTTCGGATCCACGAGTTCCTTTTCTTATCTCTCCTGGTTATACCAAGCATGCACCTCTCCATACGGCTTTGAGTTGTCTGCAGCCTTCGTATGTCTCTTTTAGTTAAGGTCCACGTCTCTGCACCATACGTAAGCACTGGAAGGATGCATTGATCAAACACTTTTCTTTTAAGACATAATGGCATATTGCTCTTGAAAATTATGCTGTTTCTTCCAAAAGCTCTCCAGGCAAGTTTTGTACGCCGATTAATTTCTTCATCAATGTGACCCTCACTTGATATCTGCTGTCCAAGATAAACATACGTATCTATTATCTCCAGTTTTTCTCCATCAATCGATAAATCTTCATTTCTTGTAAAAGCATTGTACATCACTTTTGTCTTCTGAAAGTTCATTTTTAATCCCACTTCTTTACTCTTGTCAGCAAGTTCCTGGATCATACTCTGCAGCTCTGATGGGGTAGTTGCAAAAATGACTACGTCATCAGCAAAACGAAGGTGGGTTAGATAATCTCCATTAATCTTTATCCCTTTGTTTTCCCAGTTCAGTGATTGAAAGACATTTTCCAATGTGGCATTAAAGAGCTTCGGAGATATGGTGTCACCTTGTCTCACTCCCTTTCCAATTTTTATGTGTGTTGTATTTTCAAACAGCCGAATCTTTGCACTTGCATTTTCATAGATGTTATTAATAATATTAATGTATGCATCTTCAATACCGCAGGATTTCAGAGCCGTGGTAACTGCTGATGGTTTCACCGAATCAAAGGCTCTTTCATAATCGATAAAAGCCATGCACAATGGAAGTTCATATTCCCTCGCTCTTTCAATTAGTTCTCTCAGTACGTGGATATGATCTATTGTGCTGTAGCCACTCCTGAATCCAGCTTGTTCTCTCGGTTGAGCCATGTCCAGTGTTACCTTCAAGCGGTGTGAAAGAACTTTAGTGAAGATTTTATAAACCACTGATAGGAGGCTGATAGGTCTGTAGTTCCTGAGATCCTCAATGTCACCTTTTTTATGTAGCAGGATCATTGTAGCATTGTTCCAATCCTCGGGAATCTTCCCTTCACTTCGTTATACTACCCACTAATTTGGTGCCACAGACGTCTTCGGCGGCAGTGACAACACAGTTCTTAAAACAACTCCAATTCTTTTCTACATCCCTCTCACATGACTTCAATTTGTATTAGGTGTACAAATAAGTTTTAAAGCGTTATTTGTCTGACATGTATCGCTAATTTACATATCCGACGTTCCCTCGCGTTTTTGTCCTGTGACCGTAACTGGTCCAGAGTATAAAATGTGAAGCAGAAGCGTTTGTCCAACAGCCAAACGCACTTGCACATCGGTAGGAGGTGAAAGATGGCAAGCGATACTGCATTTATTCGACACTGCAATCGTTACGAATTCCATCAAGGAGAAAGTGCTGCGAAAGCATGTGCATCAATCTGTTCTGTTCTAGGGAAGAATATTGTATCGAAAAGCAAGGAGGAGTTTTGGTTTTGACAGTTAGTTTTAATCTTAGCGATCGAGAACGGTTGCACATGAGGAACTACAATCATTGCTTAATGAAGATCGCCTCAAACGCAAAAGGAACTAGCTGAACAACTGGGGGTAACTCAACAAACCATTCCCAATCATTTACGCGCAATGGGAAAGATTCAGAAGGAAGGAAAATGGGTGCCACATGAATTGAGCCAGAGGAACAAGGATGAGCGTGTCATCAAGTGTTTGAATCTGTTGAAGAAACAACACAGAAATTATTTCCTGTTTAAAATCGTTACGGATGATGAAAAGTGAATATTGTACAACAATTCCAAACGCAAAAACACTGGGTAGACCCTGGTGAAGCAACGATTTCGACATCGAAACGCAATATTCACTCCAAGAAAGTTCTGCTGTGCATCTGGTTGGATATGAAGGATGTGCCCTATTATGAACTATTGGAACAGGGTCAAACTGTTACTGCTGATCGCTACAAGCAACAATTGCTGCGATTGAACCAGGAAATCTGTCGGAAACGTCTATTCACAGGCAAAGGATTGCGTCAGGTGAAATTACTGCACGACAACGCCAGGCCGCACGTCGCGAAATCGCTCAAGGACACGTTATTGACGCTTGGCTGGGAAGTTTTGGAGCACCCGGCTTGTAGTCCCGACATAGCCCCTTCAGACAATCATTTGTTCCGATCGATGCAACATGATTTATCTGCTGTACGGTTCCGGGCATGTGATTAAGTTCAAAAATGGGTTGATGACTTCATCGCGTCACACGACGAATTGCTGGAATCCGTCAGCTGCCAGAGCGAGGGCGGAAGGTGTTAGATAATGACGGTGCATATTTTGATTCGTAGAGGTACTGTTGTTTTCTCTCAAATTACATGTTGGGTTGTCTTAAAATGCTTTAAAACTTATTTGTGTGTGTGTGTGTGTGTGTGATTGAAGGTTTAACGACCACCGTGAGCAACTCAGTGGGCTATAAGCAGTCGCCCGTCCCTAATTTAGGGTCACTGGTTCCAGGGAAGGGAGAGAGACAGTGCCGTAAGACAAACACAACATCCATGCCTCACCGGGATTCGAACCCGGACCCCTTTCGGACGAATGAACAGAGGCCATCGCTTAGACCACTGCGCCACCGGGGCGTCTAAAACTGATTTGTATACAACTAATAATTTCCCCCATTTCTTCCACATCAAGGTAACAAAAAACATCCCAATATTACATTTCTTTTTTATAAATGTTGACTATGGCTGGTAAAGTGAGGGGGCTGCCCCGGTGGCGCAGTGGTCTAAGCGATGGCCTCTGATCATTCGTCCGAAGGGGTCCGGGTTCGAATCCCGGTGAGGCATGGATGTTGTGTTTGTCTTTCGGCACTGGCTCTCTCCCTTCCCTGGAACCAGTGACCCTAAATTAGGGACGGGCGACTGCTTATAGCCCATTGAGTTGCTCACGGTGGTCGTTAAACCTCCAACAAACAAACAACAAACAAACAAAGTGAGGGGGTACCAAAATTGATGGTGTGCGCACGACAGCGGAAATTCTAAATCCGACACTGCCGCTTGAGAAAGAATGCTCTAAACTGGTAATATGGATCTCTGATAATAATGCTATGTAAAAAAATATATTATTGTTGTCGATAACCTTGTGGACTATACGGTTTCAAGCGATACGATTTGTATTTACACGATTACGCTCAGGGAATCTCACAATACTAGCAGACTTCGAAGGACCAATGATTTACTCGAAACTGCATCGATGGAAACAAGCCAGATCGTTCATTCATTTAACATGCCAGATTAGAGCATCTCAGTAAGGTTAGAGTAACAGGTCGTATTTGAGTATCTGTTTAAACATCGCATATTGAACACTGATTACTTTATTTAGCATCGGTCGCCCGCAAAGCTCTCACGCAAATATCTCGGGCATCGAAACTAGTGCTCAACTGATGTCATACGGTTATCAGAAGCGTTGGAGCGCGTTTAAGTATGAATGTTTCTACAGAAGCAAGCCCAGTTAATAACTAACTTTGCGTGTTAAGAGCATTATGTAGCTGGAACAGGATACGGCGCAAACTCTTGCAACACGTATGCGGAATCTAGTTTGTAAAGCCAAATTTATCTACATCAACATAAACCGTTTAGTTTGTACTCCTAATCTTACGTTTGTGAAATAAATAGTTAGCATTTTAACTTCCTCTGTTATAGTGTATTACATATGATACAAAGGTTTTACAATTTTTAAAAAATGCTCAATGGCAGAAAATCTTCCACAACCGGTTCTATCACATGTGAAACTATGAAAATACTTTGCTAAATTTTCTCTTATCTTATTCACTATCTTCCAACAGGTAATTGGACGCCCCTGCAATCGACGATATCTGCGGTCCTGATACACGTCACGGCCGCCGCTGTTAAATATCGTGTGGGAAACAACAACGCAACCAGTCGCATGCAAGATGCCACGCAGTTCGGAGCTCTCTGATTTCGAGAAAGGTGTAATCGCCGGGTATCACAGAAATGGCCGATACATACGTGACATATCCAGCGAGTTGAAGTACCCAAAATCGACAGTGGCCTACGTGATTGGCAAGTGGAAGATGAGAGGTGACTGTCGGAATGTGGACCGACCCGGCAAACACACCAAACTGGGAGTTAGAGACCGACGGGTGCTGGCCAGAGAAATCCGGAAGAACCGCACCAAATCGATGGGCCACATCCGCGAGGAGTTTCAACAGGCATCCGGGAGTGTTCTTTCGATGAATGCCATCCGTAAAGAACCCCATCTGCTCGGTTATCATGGGCGTGCGGCCGCCCACAAGCCTTTGATCACCAAGTCCAATAGCGCTGCTTGGCTAACGTGGTGCACAGAACGTCGACAGTGAACCGTTGAACAGTGAAAAAAGGTTCTCTGGAGCGACGAATCAAGTTTCACCCTCTACCGTTCAGATGGCAGGGTCTGGGTTTGGCGTCTGCCTGGAGAACGCCTCCTGCCGGAATGTATTGTGCCAACTGTGAAGTTTGGCAGCGGTGGAATTATGCTTTGGGGGTGTTTCTCCTGGTATGGAACGGGACCCTTGGTCGCCATTCCTGCTAGACTCAACGCCGAGACCTACTGCATCATTTTGGATGACCATGCGATTACTACGTTGAGGCAGTTTTACGGGTGGACCTATGTTACTTTCAGGATGACAATGCCACCTGTCATGTTTCGAGGTCCACCACGGTTTGGTATGGTGACAATGGGGTTAATCGTATGGACTGGCCTATGCAGAGCCCGGACGTTAACCCTATCGAGCACCTCTGGGACGAGTTGGAGCGTCGAATTAAGGGGTGCCCCCACCGTCCGAAATCGGTGAAGGAACTGACCTGTCTTCTCTAAGCCGAGTGGAAAAAAATACCGCTAGCCGTCGTACAACGCCTGGTTAAGAGTATGCCCCGGAGGGTTGCAGCTGTAATCGCCGCTCGTGGAGGCTCCACCAACTATTGAAGGTGAATAAACTTCGTTTTCCTTTGCAATCACAGGTGTCCAATAACTTGTTGGTAGATAGTGTATATAAAACACTGTTTGTCTGAAGCAGTAAAAACTCTCGATGGCCGAACTGTGGCATCGTGAAATTTGCGTAGCTTATTAATACTGGAATTTCTAGGTCGACGCAACTATTTTATGATCTCTACGTTGTTCCGTTCGTGAGTTATGAATTTGTTAATAAGCTAATCAATAAATTCAGCGTCGTTTGCTACGTCATCGTTATCCACGTGACTGCATTCATCGACGCGGCAAATTCACAGGTGTTTCTATTCTTTGAGAACTGTGCATAAAAAATACAAAAACGAACTTTGCGAAATCTTAAGAAAACGGGCTGAAATTTTTATCAAAACCATGAATTGGTAATAAGAGGAGTCCCTCAAAATTTCACGGGAATCCGGTAAAAACGTTTTAAAAAGGCATGGAATTAATTTTTAATTCATCGGTAAACAGAAATATACTCTGCTGGACAATTGCTCCGGACGGATCATAAACGGCTATATAGCGCATAAAAAAAGTAAATGTGGTTGGATGCCAAGTGAAATAAAATAATGTCCGAATGCCAGGACATTACAAGAAAGACAATTTATATTGCTCTAAAATCCAGAAGACTTTGGAACGTGTTCAAGGGACAAACAGGAAATTTTGTGCAGAATACGTAAACGTGAAAAAAATGCAATTACCGTCCGCAGGCGTTCCGGCGTAAGATGTCAATACAGGATATGGCCACCATGGAGGGCGATGCAAGATTGCACACGTCGTGTCATGCTTGGCACAACATTATCAAGCTACTGTTGGGGTAATTTATCCCATTCCTCTGTCAGTGCACGGATGAGGGTGTCCTTGTTTATTGGAGGGCATTGGCGACCAGCAAGACTCCTCCCCAAAGACTCCCACACATTTTCAATGGGATTCAGATCTGGAGAACGTGCTGGCCATACGAGGCGTTGAATATCCTCGTTCTCAAGACACTCCTGGACAGCAACTGTTCGATGACATGTTGCGTTGTCGTCCATGAAAATGAATCTATCACCGACAGCACCACGGAACATGCGAACATGAGGTAGCAGAACATCATTAATGTATCGTTGGCCAGTCATAGTCCCAGTTGGAAGCACATAGAGGGACGTACGGCCATTGATCATGATGCCAGCCCATACCATGACACTACATGTCGGATATCAGTCCCTTTCCTGTATGTTAGCTGGACAATATGCAGTACCACTATCACGCCAGATCAGTTGTCGTCGACAATCAGATGATAGACTGTATCTACTCTCATCTGAGAAGAGGACAGCAGCCCAGTCGTTATCAGTCCAACTGCGATGTTGATGGCACCATTGCAAACGGACGGTACGGTGACGTCTGGACAATGGGATGCACACAACAGGACGGCGGGCGTATAGTCCTCCTTCATGCAAACGTCTGGCGACAGTTTTTCGGGAGATCCGCTTGCCAGTAGCAGCCATAAACTGATTTGCTACCTCACTAGCTGTGCTGCTCCGGTGTCTTTTTGCTGATAACACTATGTACTGATCTTCTGCAGGTGTCATACTGCGAACACGACCTCTCCCGTGACGTTTGCTACACTCTCCATTTGTTTGAAATGATTTCCAAAGCCTTGAAACAACACTGTGGCTGACGTCGCACTCCCTGGCAACATCTGTTATTTTTTACCCTTCTTCAATCTTGCCAATAATGCAGCCACACGTAAAATCATCTAGGTGATGTCGGGAAGACATACTGAAAATTCCAAGTTCGTCAATTGATTATTTCCCTTTCAACTTTGCGTTTGAACAACAACGGTCAATACGCGTCAAATCCTTTATATCTCTTATCAGTGCTATGACGTCACGAAAAAGTTCGGCAATCCAAAATTTGCATACGCACAACACGTCTGCTAATTTCCACATTATCCTGCCTTCCATTTTATGGTTGCTATCGTTGCTATTGCCATCCGTCCTTAGCAATTGTCCGGCAGTGTATATGCAGAAACGGTTAATAAAATTTTGACCGCTAATTTAAAAAGTTATTTACCGATTCAGGCGAAATTTGGAAGTCACGTTACTGTTAACGATTTATGGTGTTCATTAAAATGTCAGCCGGTTTCATAAAATATTCGCAATTATAGGTTTTTAAACTTTTTATCCCAGAGATTCTCCCCTCAAAGATGTCTGAAACGAAACCACGTGTTGCATTTGATTGTCGATAACAAATTGTTAACGAATTTTGTTCAGCCAGTGTTCTAATGCTGTGCCTCCTGAACGCATGTTAAATAATTCGTAATGTTTTTGGTCTATTTGATTCTACAAATTCCATGCATTCTGTACCAAGTGCTGAAATAATCACACAATAAATAAATAATTGGTAAATACCGACTTTGTGAAATCAGCTTTTATCTTTCTTGCAAGCATCAATTTTTTACTCCGATTTTTTAAGTGACACATAAGGGAATATAAAATTAATAAGCCTAAATCTCGGGCATAGCCGGGTAGTAAAGCTAGTCGTCAAAAGATGGCAGTACAAGTCAATTTTCGTGACTTGTAGCGGCGTCTTGTGAAAAAAACACGATGTCTTCACATGGTCCTGGAAAGTGTTTATAACTTTAATTCAAAAAGTTATATCTATTTAAGTACTAGCAGGGGTATCCGGTATTTCCCGGGAAAATATTCGTGGAATCACCAAGTTCAGTGGATGAAATTTTATGAAAGAAAAATACCCCTTCGAGAAACCGTCTACAGTCTAAGTTAGAGTACCGTGAGATAATGTACCAAATTTGGTTGTTCTAAATTGAAAACTGTAGAACTTTTTACGAAAATTTCGTACGGGGGCCTTTGACCCCCGGTAACCGACCACTTCCCAAAACCGTGTACGGTCTAAGTTAGAGTACCGTGAGATAATGTACCAAATTTGGTTGTTCTATATTGAAAATTGTAGAACGTTTTACGAAAATTTCGTACGGGGGGCCTTAGACCCCCGAGAACCGACCCCTTCCCAAAACAGTGTACGGTTTAAGTTAGAGTACCGTGAGATAATGTACCAAATTTGGTTGTTCTAAATTGAAAACTGTAGAACGTTTTACGAAAATTTCGTACGGGGGGCCTTAGACCCCCGAGAACCGACCCCTTCCCTAAACCGTGTACGGTCTAAGTTAGAGTACCGTGAGATAATGTACCAAATTTGGTTGTTCTAAATTGAAAACTGTAGAACGTTTTACGAAAATTTCGTACGGGGGCCTTAGACCCCCGAGAACCGACCCCTTCCCAAAACAGTGTACGGTTTAAGTTAGAGTACCGTGAGATAATGTACCAAATTTGGTTGTTCTAAATTGAAAACTGTAGAACGTTTTACGAAAATTTCGTACGGGGGGCCTTAGACCCCCGAGAACCGACCCCTTCCCAAAACAGTGTACGGTTTAAGTTAGAGTACCGTGAGATAATGTACCAAATTTGGTTGTTCTAAATTGAAAACTGTAGAACGTTTTACGAAAATTTCGTACGGGGGGCCTTAGACCCCCTAGAACCGACCCCTTCCCAAAACAGTGTACGGTTTAAGTTAGAGTACCGTGAGATAATGTACCAAATTTGGTTGTTCTAAATTGAAAACTGTAGAACGCTTTACGAAAATTTCGTACGGGGGGCCTTAGACCCCCGAGAACCGACCCCTTCCCAAAACAGTGTACGGTTTAAGTTAGAGTACCGTGAGATAATGTACCAAATTTGGTTGTTCTAAATTGAAAACTGTAGAACGTTTTACGAAAATTTCGTACGGGGGCCTTTAGACCCCCGAGAACCGACCCCTTCCCAAAACAGTGTACGGTCTAAGTTAGAGTACCGTGAGATAATGTACCAAATTTGGTTGTTCTAAATTGAAAACTGTAGAACTTTTTGGAAAGTTTTGTACTGGGGGCCTTTGACCCACGGGAACCAACCCTTTCCCAAAACCGCGTACGGTCTAAGTTAGAGTACCGTGAGATAATATACCAAATTTGGTTGTTCTAAATTGAAAACTGTAGAACTTTTTGGAAAGTTTTGTACTGGGGGCCTTTGACCCACGGGAACCAACCCTTTCCCAAAACCGCGTACGGTCTAAGTTAGAGTACCGTGAGATAATATACCAAATTTGGTTGTTCTAAATTGAAAACTGTAGAACTTTTTGGAAAGTTTTGTACTGGGGGCCTTTGACCCACGGGAACCAACCCTTTCCCAAAACCGCGTACGGTCTAAGTTAGAGTACCGTGAGATAATATACCAAATTTGGTTGTTCTAAATTGAAAACTGTAGAACTTTTTGGAAAGTTTTTTACTGGGGGCCTTTGACCCACGGGAACCAACCCTTTCCCAAAACCGCGTACGGTCTAAGTTAGAGTACCGTGAGATAATATACCAAATTTGGTTGTTCTAAATTGAAAACTGTAGAACTTTTTGGAAAGTTTTGTACTGGGGGCCTTTGACCCACGGGAACCAACCCTTTCCCAAAACCGCGTACGGTCTAAGTTAGAGTACCGTGAGATAATATACCAAATTTGGTTGTTCTAAATTGAAAACTGTAGAACTTTTTGGAAAGTTTTTTACTGGGGGCCTTTGACCCACGGGAACCAACCCTTTCCCAAAACCGCGTACGGTCTAAGTTAGAGTACCGTGAGATAATATACCAAATTTGGTTGTTCTAAATTGAAAACTGTAGAACTTTTTGGAAAGTTTTGTACTGGGGGCCTTTGTCCCACGGGAACCAACCCTTTCCCAAAACCGCGTACGGTCTAAGTTAGAGTACCGTGAGATAATATACCAAATTTGGTTGTTCTAAATTGAAAACTGTAGAACTTTTTGGAAAGTTTTTTACTGGGGGCCTTTGACCCACGGGAACCAACCCTTTCCCAAAACCGCGTACGGTCTAAGTTAGAGTACCGTGAGATAATATACCAAATTAGGTTGTTCTAAATTGAAAACTGTAGAACTTTTTGGAAAGTTTTGTACTGGAGGCCTTTGACCCACGGGAACCAACCCTTTCCCAAAACCGCGTACGGTCTAAGTTAGAGTACCGTGAGATAATATACCAAATTTGGTTGTTCTAAATTGAAAACTGTAGAACTTTTTGGAAAGTTTTGTACTGGGGGCCTTTGACCCACGGGAACCAACCCTTTCCCAAAACCGCGTACGGTCTAAGTTAGAGTACCGTGAGATAATATACCAAATTTGGTTGTTCTAAATTGAAAACTGTAGAACTTTTTGGAAAGTTTTTTACTGGGGGCCTTTGACCCACGGGAACCAACCCTTTCCCAAAACCGCGTACGGTCTAAGTTAGAGTACCGTGAGATAATATACCAAATTTGGTTGTTCTAAATTGAAAACTGTAGAACTTTTTACGAAAATTTCGTACTGGGGGCCTTTGACCCACGGGAACCAACCCTTTCCCAAAACCGCGTACGGTCTAAGTTAGAGTACCGTGAGATAATATACCAAATTTGGTTGTTCTAAATTGAAAACTGTAGAACTTTTTGGAAAGTTTTTTACTGGGGGCCTTTGACCCACGGGAACCAACCCTTTCCCAAAACCGCGTACGGTCTAAGTTAGAGTACCGTGAGATAATATACCAAATTTGGTTGTTCTAAATTGAAAACTGTAGAACTTTTTGGAAAGTTTTTTACTGGGGGCCTTTGACCCACGGGAACCAACCCTTTCCCAAAACCGCGTACGGTCTAAGTTAGAGTACCGTGAGATAATATACCAAATTTGGTTGTTCTAAATTGAAAACTGTAGAACTTTTTGGAAAGTTTTGTACTGGGGGCCTTTGACCCACGGGAACCAACCCTTTCCCAAAACCGCGTACGGTCTAAGTTAGAGTACCGTGAGATAATATACCAAATTTGGTTGTTCTAAATTGAAAACTGTAGAACTTTTTGGAAAGTTTTGTACTGGGGGCCTTTGACCCACGGGAACCAACCCTTTCCCAAAACCGCGTACGGTCTAAGTTAGAGTACCGTGAGATAATATACCAAATTTGGTTGTTCTAAATTGAAAACTGTAGAACTTTTTGGAAAGTTTTTTACTGGGGGCCTTTGACCCACGGGAACCAACCCTTTCCCAAAACCGCGTACGGTCTAAGTTAGAGTACCGTGAGATAATATACCAAATTTGGTTGTTCTAAATTGAAAACTGTAGAACTTTTTGGAAAGTTGTGTACTGGGGGCCTTTGACCCACGGGAACCAACCCTTTCCCAAAACCGCGTACGGTCTAAGTTAGAGTACCGTGAGATAATATACCAAATTTGGTTGTTCTAAATTGAAAACTGTAGAACTTTTTGGAAAATTTTTTACTGGGGGCCTTTGACCCACGGGAACCAACCCTTTCCCAAAACCGCGTACGGTCTAAGTTAGAGTACCGTGAGATAATATACCAAATTTTATTGTTCTAAATTGAAAACTGTAGAACTTTTTGGAAAGTTTTGTACTGGGGGCCTTTGACCCACGGGAACCAACCCTTTCCCAAAACCGCGTACGGTCTAAGTTAGAGTACCGTGAGATAATATACCAAATTTGGTTGTTCTGAATTGAAAACTGTAGAACTTTTAACGAATATTTTTTACGGGGGGGACCTTTGACCCCCGCCCTTTGACCCCCGAGAACCGAAACCTTGCCAAAACCATCTACGGTCTAAGTCAGAGTACCATCAGATAATATATTAAATATGGTGGTTCTAAATTGAAAACTGTAGAAATTTTAACTAAATTAACGAAAATTTTGTATGGGAGCCACTTTGACCCTTCCGGGCTCCGATCCCTTCCAAAACCCTTCTGCTGTCTAAGTTAGAGTACCATGAGATATTCTACCAAATTTGGTGGTTCTAAGTTGAAAACTATAGATTTGTATGGCGAACAAACAAACAAATATACAAAATTTCACTTTTACATAAATAGATAAACATTCCATTTTGGTAAATGTAAGTTAGTTACTTAAAGAAAATAAGTTCACTTTCGTCACCATATTAGATAGTAGTAACTTCTTAAAAAAGTTTGTATCACTGGTGATAAAATGTTTTCCAATCCTGTCGGAAAAGATTTTATGAGTTAGTTTTAGCGGGTATTGACACTTGTATTTACTAAATATTTTCTACAATCTATGTAATATTTAGTAAATATAATTTAAGACAAATTTTGAAGTAATGATGACTTGAAAATCATTACTTGAAATTTTACTTGAAATTTTCATCATTACTTGAAATTTTACTTGAAATTTTCATCATTACTTGAAATTTTCACTTATAATAATAATTTTGCTGAAGAATTTTTAGATGATAACAAACCGCTTCCTAAACTTAGGATTATTCTTACATCTATTAAACATGATTGAGCACGAAATAAGCATGTAAGACACATGCCTAAGATGGCTGGAGGCAGCGCCCACAGAAGAAGATACCGAAATTCAAAGTGCAATGAGTTAAATACAGTGCGGTTTTCAGACTGTAAGTTATCATGAAATAAATACGGGATTACACCATGTAATACAAATTTTGAAGATGACAATCCGATTTTTGGTGTAAATGTGACAAGGATGTTAAGTCAGATAATATCCGAAAACTTGAAAATTTCATCGTCCTGGAGCGGGACTCGAATCCGCGTCTCCCAGATAGCGCACGGGTATGCTAACCACTACACCACCCAGAACGATCAAGTCTCAAGGATTCTAAACCTCCAGATTCGCTAAACACGAATGCCGGTTGCTTCGACTAGCGAATCCTGTGATGGTTATATTCAAATTAATCGGAAACTTGAGGCTTGGTCGTTCTGGGTGGTGTAGTGGTTAGCATACCAGAGCGCTATCTGGGAGACGCGAGTTCGAGTCCCACTCCAGGACGATGAAATTTTCAAGTTTTCGGATATTATCTGACTTAACGTCCTTGTCACATTTACACCAAAAATCGGATTGTCATCTTCAAAATTTGCTTAGACTGTAAGTTGTTCATGTGTCTCAATGGCTCCAGAAATTCTTTCAAATTGTTCCATGAAAAATAACTTATGATATATTATAATACTGCATAATATATCTTGAAAATCGATTAATTAAACCAGTAATTTTCGAATTCTTAAATATTACAAATACAGCATCTCGATCCTGATGTATCACATGTGATACAATCCCTGTAGCGCCCCCCCCCCCCCTCCATCCTTTCCATGAAAAATTAGATTTTTTTTCGGTTTACAATGCATCAATGTTCAAACCTGTTTTAAAAAATCAAGTGTTTAACTTCATCGCAGGTATGAGGAGGTTAAACAGAAGTGACGCTTCTTGAAATCAGACTTACAGTCTTGTGATGATTATACACATTAAAAGATATATAATGTTTCTCTCAAATAATTCATTTTTTCAAGTCGATCAAGGTTTTGCCGGGTATTGACCTAGCTTCATCACAGTAAATGGCACGTAAATATTCAAATTATTGTTACGCTTTCCCCCTATACCAGGGTTGCGTCCCTGAGCATGAATTCGTTGCAATACAGCGTGAATAAAAATATAGGAGGCAATTTGGATTCCGCTGATTGGCTGGAAACCACGCAACACACACTCACAATATTGATCAGAAGGATTTAGCACGAACACAATATTTAATTACACCGCTAAGGCTCTACGAGTCCCGTCATCTTGTATTGTGTCTTCTCTTGTTTTTTTTTATTGGAGGTTTAACGACCACCGTGAGCAACTCAATGGGCTATAAGCAGTCGCCCGTCCCTAATTTAAGGTCACTGGTTCCAGGGAAGGAAGAGAGCCAGTGCCGTAAGACAAACACAACATCCATACCTCACCGGGATTCGAACCCGGACCCTCGCGGACGAATGATCAGAGGCCAGCGCCTAAGACCACTGCGCCACCGGGGCGGCTTCTCGTGTTAACCAACGGGTAAGCGTACTTCACAAATTGCTCGGGCAATTTTGCACATTTTGGAACACCGTTTGTGGCTAACGCAAGATATATGATAAATAAACAGTTCCCTGGTTTCAGAATTTTTATTGACCTTTCCCTTCATTTTTGATCTGCAGCGAAAGTTGTACCAAGGCGTCTTCCATAGTTTTATTAATTAATAAAAAATACTTAAAGGGTCCAAAATGAAAATCTGAAACCACGGAACTCTTTATTTATCATATATCTTGAATTAGCCACAAACGATGTTCCAAAATGTGCAAAATTGCCCGAGCAGTTTGTGAAATACGCTTGCCCGTTGGTTAACAAGAGAAAACACAATACAAGATGTCGGGTCTCGTAGAGCCTTAACATCTTGGATAAGAATTAAAGCGAAGAAATACCCTGCACCATTATTAGCTGGAGGTGTTAATCTGAATCGACATCACTCCTGACCAGATGAAGCATTCTGCGAAAGAGTTCACACCTCACGTGTCCGGCGTTAATGTTCAGAGACCCACTCACCGAATTCTTACAAGCCGCCCCGCCCCGGTGGCGCAGTGGTCTAAGCGATGGCCTCTGATCATTCGTCCGAACGGGGTCCGAGTTCGAATCCCGGTGAGGCATGGATGTTGTGTTTGTCTTATGGCACTGGCTCTCCTACTTCCCTGGAATCAGTGACCCTAAATTAGGGACGGGCGACTGCTTATAGCCCATTGAGGTGCTCACGGTGGTCGTTAAACCTCCAATTAAAAAAAAAAAAAATTCTTACGATGAGAGACAAAAAATGTACTTACATGCCCTCAAGGTAATCCTTTGGAATTTTTGCGCCAATTTAGCGCTTTGGAGAAAACACACAAAAATACACACACGCACAAGTAATAACGGGGACATGACGCACTCACTGGGTTTCATCGCCTGTGTGAGCCAATCGGTCTGATGGCCCATGAATCTTTCTCACCACGATATAGCGTCGATCTCACCCTATGTTTTTCTCTTCTTCTCACCGATTGCGAGGGGTAGAGGGTCGTGGAGCCCAGGAGTGGTCATCTCTGATTTTTTTAAAGGCAACTGGTCTCAAGAGCGTCTCTTCCTCGCTCTTCTTGACGACGCGTCTTTTTGCCCTGAGATCGGAAGGCAGTCGTTTCACTTCTCAGTTTGTTTCTCAACAAGGTTGCAGAATAGCGCAGCTCGTTCCTGCTGCTCGACTATTGCTGGTCATTTTGGACTTGGCGTCCGCTATTCGCCATCGTTCCTTCTGGTTCCCAGCAAAAAAACACAAGTGCTGGGAAACTGCTGGCCACCAGCTGGCAGTGATGGGTCACTGCTGGCTGAAATCTGCCGCTCACGGCCCGGTAGTGGTCCGTTAGTGGCAGCGCTATCAGAAGGCGAGCCAATAATGGCCCTGCAGCATCGCCGTGAATTGTGGGCCTCCAAGCAAGTGCCAGTAGTGGCCCGTTGCTGGCAACCAATGCAACCCCCTACAGCAGGCGGAAGCAACGGGAATGCGCATGCGCAGAAGCAACACTTGCTGTCTCTCTCATGGTACCAGTTAGTTGAAGATTACGCTATCGCTATCGTGTTATTTTAGTGGATGTTAAGAAAAAAATCCATATGTGGAGGCGCGAATTAATTTCCTAATGAAATTCCACGTCGACGAAGATATCAGATTAAGCCGTGAAATACTAGATTTCAGCCATGAAATACACCCACTCCATTCCATGAATAATAATTCATGGGAATGGAGTGGGTGAATAACAAGAAAAAATTTGAAACCGCTTGAAACAAATATCCCGGAAAACCATTAAAACAACGTTTGTTGAAAAAAAAAAGAATTATACGCGTACAAAATTTATTAATTATTTGAAAGATAAAAAAAGCAACGCTATGTGGTGTACTCATCCA
This sequence comes from Macrothele yani, assembly GCA_039090855.1. Lineage (NCBI taxonomy): Eukaryota > Metazoa > Arthropoda > Arachnida > Araneae > Macrothelidae > Macrothele > Macrothele yani. The sequence goes on along the minus strand of CM076999.1, from coordinate 13,230,796 downwards.
TGGGTTGAATGCACAAGACTGGGAGGAATTCGTTTCTAAAAATAACGAGAAGAAAAAAAAAATATATTTTATTCTTTAAAACAAATGTAGCTTCGGACAACGGAAAGGAAAGACACAACGTTAAAAATATAACAGAATGTGACATGAACCCGGGTAAATATATATTTATTCAACAATCTCTTTTCAAGACGGCAAGGACAGTACAAAACTTTGGAAAGCGACTCTAAGTATGTACACGCCTTGAAAATGAGTGAAGTTCCCTTAAGGCAAAAAAAAAAAAAAAAAAAAAACTATCGTTACGTTGAAAAAATTAATTTATCAATTATATGAAACTGACTTTTATGAAAAATACCTCGCAATATTGTAAAATGAAAGAGGGAAGCATTCGATTACACATTGCATACCAAACAGACAGCTTTAAGCATATTCTTGAGCGTGGCAAATTAGTCCGGTCGGTAAAGAGCTAAGCTGCCACGCCAACGGCCGTGGTTCGAATCCAGGCAGATGCAAACGGGCGTTTTCCAGGTCTGTTGTTAAAATTTCCCCAGCGTAGAACGTTAATTCACAATCTTCCTAAGGGTAGAAACAAAAATTTTCCTTTGGGAAACTGCGGTTGTGCTTGCTTTTTTTTAATTAATATGGTTACTACTGGGAAATTGGCGGTAAAGATTTGGCAAGCCACCAGTTACGTCACGTGGTTCCTGGCTCCCACTAGCGGACCACATTAGGCTAGCCATCATTTCTGGCACGTGCTTGCATGGCCACTGAAGGGCCACTTGTGGCAGCTACTGCCTGTGATGGACCACTGATGGCCCTGTTGTGGCATATGACAACTGATGGGGTGCCAACTGTTGGCCAGCTGTTGGCCTAAACTGCTGGCCCTTATGTTGGCCAGCCCAGACATTTTATTGACGGTTCGGCAGTGGCAATGGCCCAGTGCTGGCCCAGCAGGACTGTTTTTGCTGGGTTCCTGCTGCACGTCGATCCGAGCGAAAATATCAGCGTCTCCGCTCCAGCGTGTGTCCCCCGGTCTCTCTGTCTTGCTAAGTGTACTCCTTTTCTTCGTCCCCCCCGCTCAGTTTCGTAAAGCTCTCTGACTCTCCACAACGGTGCTGAATGTCTTCTGGTCTTTCTCATGATGTTCGTACTCCCCCCTCCCCATGCAACTGAAAATTTTTGGCCGGCCCCTCAACAAGCGCACTGCCTTATCTGGTCAGTAGCTTCGCTTCCCAAAGAGCGACGTTTCTACACGGGAATTCGCGGAGAGACGAGTCACAATCCGTGAGCTTCCTGAAAAGCAGGAATGGGGTGACAATGACATACGGAAGATTGTGGAAGACTTAGGGTATCGGAAAGTGTGTGTGCAAATTAGGTACCTCGGCAGTTGACACCCGAATTAAAGGAAAGAAAAGTGGAAGCAGCTCTGATCTGCTGGAAGCGTTTGAAGTCAATGACGAGACGGTTTTTTTTTTCGATCTAGTGACAGGTGATGAAACGTGAGTGTAGCTTTACGACCCGGAAACAAAGAATCAATCAATAGAATGGCGTATTACCTCTTCATCAACGCCTTTGAAGTTCAAGAACCAGTGATCAGCATAAACAATCATTGTGAGTGTTATTTGGGTTGACAAGGTTAAAATTTCTATTGATTTTCTGGAACGTGGACGTACCGTGAACAGCGAGCGGTACATTGAGACACTAAAAAAGCTTAGAGAAGCCATAAGTAGGAAAAGACCGAACAAGAATCTTAAAAGGATCCACATTCGCCATGATAATGCCAGACCACACAAATCTTTGGCAACAAACCAGGCGATTAGCAAATTAGGCTGATCGGTTGTCCGCCATCCGCCGTACAGCCCAGACTTGGCGCCCTCAGACTTCCACCTGTTCGGTCCAATGGCGAACAGTATCCGGGGACGACGAATTCATGACACAGACGCGGTGAGCCTGGCTGTTAAGAATTGGGTACAACAGTCCACAACGGAATGTTTTCTAAGTGGATTCGAGAGTTGGGTTCAACGATGGCGCAAATACATCGCTTGTGATGGAGACTATGTTGAGTAGTACCTTTGTATAGAGAAAGAGTTAGTCTAAGAACATGCGCAGTTAAAAGAACGTCTGTTAGTTAATAAAAAAAATAATGCTCACTTTTGCATTAGTTTCCGTACAACCCTCTTAACTTTGGATCACCTTTGCCTCTTACGAACACTACCAACGTGACGCATAAATTCCAGATGTAGTTTCCCGCTATGGCTTCATGCCATCTTCCTTAACATCTCTTTTCCATAGTTTGTAAGACTTCATGAAACCTCTCACCATGTTTATCCCTCATTGGATCCCAGATTTTCGCCGAAAAAGCAGAGATGTGAGTGCAAGTAATGAAGTTTCTCTTGCATTCACATTCTTCCAAAGTTATCCACTAAACTAGGTGAAAGCCCGTCAGTAATGACGGGGGGGGGGGGGGGGAGGATACAATCTATGATCGTTATTTACATTTTTTATTGGGTTTGAGTTCCACGTCAATAGTTGGTGACGTTCGCCCACAGCTTTCTTAAAATTTCCCGAGCAGTCGATTGTGGAATTTGATACGACGGGCTGTCTGTTATGTGTTTTGTATAAAACCTTTAGTCCTTATTTTGTCAACATTTCCTGGAGCACAACATTTTTCGTATACACTGACTGTGAACCCTGTATTCATTTCCCCTGTTGTTTTCCGTGAACTAATTTTATCTTGACGTCGTCACATCGTCGTAATCTTTAGGTGGACGTCAAGTAATGGAAAAAACTTTGGAACACATCTTTAGGTGGACGTCCAATGGAAAAAACTTTGGTACACATTTCCTTCACAATTAGTGCCCAAGGATGAAAATTTGAACGCCGCCCCGGTGGCGCAGTGGTCTAAGGCGCTGGCCTATGGTCATTCGTCCGTAAGGGGTCCGGGTTCGAGTCCCGGTCAGGCATGGATGTTGTGTTTGTCTTACGGCACTGGCTCTCTCCCTTCCCTGGAACCAGTGACCCTAAATTAGGGACGGGCGACTGCTTATAGCCCATTGAGTTGCTCACGGTGGTCGTTAAACCTCCAATCAAAAAAAAAATTTGAACATCGATTAAAATAACTTGGAATACTTAATATTTTCTAAAACGTAACCATATTTATATTAAAAATCAATAACTTTCCCTTTGGTGGTGTTGAAACTAGAAAAAAGACGGCGCTAGCTGTACTTTGATGACGTCAGTAGACAAACAAATGTTGGATTGCATGATTATGGTTATGTTTTAGAAAATATTAAGTACTCCAAGTTATAAAATGAAGCTATTTTAATCGATGTTCAAATTTTTATTCTTGGGAACACACTAATTGTGAAGAAAATGTGTACAGAAATTTTTCCATTGGACGTATAGGAAGCAAAATTACTTGACGTCCACCTTAATGCTGCCACATACCGATGGCTAAATTGGATTGCATAATTATGGTTATGTTTTAGAAAAACATTCCTGATGTAAAGTTTACGTATTTCTAAAGAGTTGACCGTGTGACGTAACGTACCTCTGACGTCATGTAAGAATAATTTGGATTAGATGACGTCACACCAGCAGTTGTGTTCATTGTTGCTATGAAAACAAAACAAAGTGGTCTTCCCCTTGATCTGTGCACGTATATGTGATGACGTCGACTACACGAAAAGGTAGGCGTGACGTCACAGACATTTGTTTCTCGGTTGTTGCTATGGCGACTTAAAAAGTAGCACGGAGAAGGACTCTAGCAAATTATATATTATGATTCTCCACGAGCTGTTTGTATTAGGTTTACAATGAGTTTTAAAGCGTTTTAAGGTGGACGACAAGTAATTTTGCTTCCTATACTTCCAATGGAAAAATGTCTGTACACATTTTCTTCACAATTAATGCGTTCCCAAGAATGAAAGTTTTAACATCGATTCAAATGGCTTCATTTTATAACTTGGAATACTTAATATTTTCTAAAACGTAACCATAATTTTATTAAAAATCAATAACTTTTCCTTTCGTGGTGTTGAAACCAGAGAAAAGATGGCGAGAGCTGTACTTTGATGACGTCAGTAGACAAACAAATGTTGGATTGCGCAATTATGATTATGTTTTAGAAAATATTAAGCATTCCAAGTTATAAAAGAAAGCTATTTTAATCGATGTTCAATTTTTCATCGCCGCCCCGGTGGCGCAGTGGTCTAAGCGCTGGCTTCTGATCATTCGTCCGTAAGGGGTCCAGGTTCGAATCCCGGTCAGGCATGGATGTTGTGTTTGTCTTACGGCACTGACTCTCTCCCTTCCCTGGAACCAGTGACCGTAAATTAGGGACGGGCGACTGCTTATAGCCCATTGAGTTGCTCACGGTGGTCGTTAAACCTCCAATAAAAAAAAAAAAAAAAAAAAAAAAAAAATTCATCCTTGGGAACGCATTAATTGTGAAGAAAATGTGTACAGAAGTTTTCCTATTGGAAGTACATGAAGCAACTTCCACTTTTGAGACCGCAACATGTAATTTGAAAGAAAACAGCAATACCTTTACGAATCAAAATATGCGCTTTCATTATCTATCACCTTCCGTCACAGGTTGGGGAAAATGTCACCGGTATTTTCCTTCAGCAAACTGAACGAAAAAGTGTTGCGCAAAGCCTATTGCACAAAACAGAAATGTTATCTTCCACTTAATTTCTTAGCGGTTGGATTTATTTGATTTCAATCAATCCTAGCCCATATCACTACATAATGTTTAATGACCGAGTGTATAAACAAGTATTTCGCGCTTCATTGACTCTTCCGTTCATTTCATATTGTGTAGCACTCTTTTCGCCCACCGAAAGTTCAGGATTCAATACCGATATTAATTAGAGCTAAGGTATCATGATGGTTTCGTAATGTATGGTGTTGATCTGATGACAAATAAAATTCGGTGAAGCGGGCAAACGTGATAAATCGCTCTGCATTTCGTCGATTTAGTTGATCTTTCTCATGAAGCTTTTCGCTTATTGCTAGAGACATCTGCTTGAGTTCACACATGAATCCAGAAGGGTAAATTACTCAAACTGCTTTTATACATGATAAATTCACCCGCGAATTTAATAAACGCGGAATAGTGAGAGAGGAACTCTGTGAAATTTAAGCACGTGCTTTGAAAATATATGCAAAGATGATCTTCAGTAAATTAAAAAGCGAAGATTATTGTTCGTTACATAAATTTTGGTGAATCTTAGTTCCTGCTTCAAATACAGGTTGAACAACCATTACGCTGAATGCTTCGCGGTCGAAGTGTCTTGCATATTTTTGAGTTTCTCGAGAGCTTGCGTACGATATATCTATATACACATGATTGACAAAATTCACCGGACACTTAGAAGAGAAACACAAGATAGCATTTATTGACATACATTAGAATGGTGTCGGTCCACCTTTGGCCTTTCGACAAGGTTTCGGAACATTGCGATGGGTATGCGCTTCCATTCAGTACATAATGCTGCCTATAACTGTTGCTTAGTAGTAGGCCTTGGTTCCAAACTTCTTATGGGGCGCTCTAATTCATCCCATAGGTGCTCTATGGGATTAAGATCAGGGCTCTGTGCAGTCCAGTTCACACACAATACGGAATTACACGCCATAACCGTCTTTGCTTAATGGCTCGGTTTATTATCCTGCTGGTACCAACAAAGGCTCGGTTCCATAGTATTGCAACCGAGTTGGTAGGGCATAGTTGTCCAGAATATCGAGGTAGACGTGCTGGTTAACAGTTTTGTCCACGATAACCAATGGGCTGGGAACATACCACGAAAAACACCCCCACACGAGTACACTGCTAGCTCGAAACTTGACCGTAAGAATAGTACACTGTGGTAATTAGCGTTTCTCCGGCTGCCTCCATACCCACACACGGCCATCAGACTGATGAATCGTGTATCTGGATTCATCAGTCCATAGGAGACGCGTTTCCATTGATCTGCGGTCCACGATTAATGTTCTTTACACCATGCTAAACGACGAGTAGCATTCCGAGGGGAGATGAAAGGCTTGTGAGCAGCCGCACGAACACGGTAACCCATGGAATGAAGTTCTCTGCGAATGGTATGATATACATACCAAGGGTCCTGCATTTTTGCTCACCTGTACACCGAGGTCTTCTGCACTACTCCGTCAATTAGCGGTAAGAACACTTCTGAAGCTTCGACATCCTCTATCGCTGATTTTCTTTGGTCTTCCGGTATTCGCTGCTTCAGGCATGCCATGTGTCTTCCACTTATTCAGTACATCCAAAACAGTTGACTTTGGTATGTCTGAGCGCTCCTCTGTTTCTCTTATGGACAACCCACTAACATAACACCCAACAATATTTTCTTTCTCAAAGTCAGTTCTTTCCCGCCGCGACATTTTCACTCAACCTCACAATGCGATATGATCCCGGTCAGCTGTAAGATAGTTTTTATACCGTTTGCAGCTGTACCGCGTATCTTAACAACCCAGTGGATCCGTTCATTTGCATTTGAGGCTGTGTCCGGTGTCTTTTGTCAGTATCGTGTATATACACTCAGCAGTGGCGTCTCTTGGGTCCGAGACCTGCCTTCGGCATGAGAATGACAAGTAATCGTTATTACTTGTCATGCTCATGTCGAAGACTGCATTGACAGCTGGCAAAGATGTCGATCGCTTTATATACGCACTGGCGGATGCAACCGAGTACACGCATAGGTGACGTTGCTATGTATTTTGCATAAACTCGTCTGTACCAGTTTTTCTGGCACTTCAGTGTACATCTTGATTCTTTTTAATGCAGAAAACTATCTTTCGACAGTTGCAGTTGTTGATGGAAACTTTAATATTAGGTCTGCTGATTTGTACACTTCACTAAACACTATGTCCAATTTATTCAACTTATGTATGAACGGTACATAAATATTTGATTTGATTTTGTATTCATCAAAGGAATAAAACACCTTCAGTTCACTTTTTCGTCGAGCGGTATCAAAATTATGAACTATATAGGTCTTTACGTTCTGACAGCAGATGTTCAGGGAAGCTTTCACAAAATTTATCAAGACAGTTCGAATCCAACAAAGCCACGAATTTAAGATATAATATCACTGATTTTAATTCTTTGACACTTCACACAAACTGAAACAACTCTCGCAAAACACGTGTTGCTACAGGTGGAAGCATGCGGGTGACTGAGGTAGTCAGTCTTCTCTTTCTGAGCTAACCGTTGCGCAAAGCATTGGGCCATTCTCCTCCATACGCTCATTCATGTTGTCATGGAAACGCTAGCAGGCGATCGTATCGAAGGTCTTCGAATCAGAACAACGAAGACTCTGGAAGAGCTGCTTTCGTTATGCCGTTGGCGTCGTTCACCAGACTGAGTCAAAGAAGCGAATCCGCACGTGTTCTTTTCGTAGCGAAAACATCTACGTTACCTTAATAACGTTGATAGTTGACTTTTATCTTCTATACATTGTATAAAATAAAGTCAGCGGTAGGCGTCTGTCTGTCTGTTCGGGCTAATCTCGAGAATCGCTGGACGGATTTTGATGCGGTTTTCGCCATTCCATAGAGCATTTGTCGAGGAAGATTTAGGTGTATGAAACATTAATCTATGATAAAAAGGGAGCCGAGCTGAAACGAATTTAGTGACAAGTCAAAGAAAAAAACCGCCGTTCGCATTCTTTCGTGGCTTCCACTGTCTATGAGGATGAAGCAGGCACGTGACTTTCATCATAGCAACAAGCCTTAGTAACGTAAGTGAAGGGCAACCAGTCCACGTTGAAATGATGGTGTCTTACTTTGAAAGTTTAACTTTCGAGTACAAAATGCGGTATTTGGAAAAAATGAATGAGATTGAAGGAAAAGAACCCTATGTGTTGAATGTAAGTATCTTAGAAGGTGACGCGAAAAGTTTTCCAGAAGTGCAAATAGTAAATGTTTTCTGTTCGTCTTCGGTCGAAGCGCCATTACCATACAACAGTTAGAGGCATTAGAATCATAGAAAATTCTCGAAGCATATAACAATTCCTCATCGGGCATATTCTTTTACATGGTAATTTAATGAGATCCCTAATTAGTGGTAATCTATATATATAAAAGTTAAAGTTTGTATATTTGTTTGTTTGCATGTTTGTCCGCTATACAAATTTACAGTTTTCAACTTAGAACCACCAAATTTGGTAAACTATCTCATGGTACTCTAACTTAGACCGTAGAAGGGTTTTGGAAGAGATCGGAGCCAGAGGGGGTCAAGGGGTCCCCATACAACATTTTCGTTGTTATAATAAAAATTTCTACAGTTTTCAATTTAGAACCACCAAATTTGGTATAGTATCTCATGGTACTCTGACTTAGACCGTACACGGTTTTGGGAAGGGTTCGGAGCCCGGGGGTCAAAGGGTCCCCATATAAAATTTTCGTAAAACGTTCTACAATTTTTAATTTACAACTACCAAATTTGGTATATTATCTCATGATAATCTGCCTTAGACCGTAGACAGTTTTTAGAAGGAGTCGGAGTTGGGGGAGAGGGGTATTAAGGGGGCCCCTCCATACAAAATTTTCAAAAAAAGTTCTACAGTTTTCAATTTAGAATCCCCAAATTTGGCATTAACGGGAGACTTACAGGAAAAAAATTTTCATTCATGAAATTTCACCCGCTGAACTTAGTGATTTCACGAATATTTACCCGGGAAATACCGGGTACCCCTGCTGGTTTGTGTATATTTAATTGCCTTTTATTTGTGCATTCTCTGGGCTCCACAGCTAGATTCGAATATACGCTATTGACACTCAGATGTCTAATAAACCGCGAAGGGTGCTTACAATTTCGATTACATGCTACAACACCCATGCGGTAAATGGTATCTTCCGGAAACGATGGAAATATACAGGGTTTGGACAGAATAATGTGAACACCTACGAAAGGAAGGTTCTATGTACCAAATAGGGTGTCAGACCACGTTTGGCATTGGAAACCGCCTGAATCCTCCTGGAAATGGACGCATACAAATCCTGGATTGAGCTCATTGGGATGTTGCACCATTCTTCATGCTGAAACTGCTCTATGTCTTTGAGAGATGCAAGAGGAGGATAACGGAATCTTACTCTGTTTTCCAGCACAGATCACAGTGGCTCGACTATATTTAAGTCTGGTGACTGGGAAGGCCAAGGAAGGTGAGAAAGTTCGTCCTCATGAAGCATGATTGGATATTCCGCGCTCTTTGAATTGGAGCGTTATCATCTTCATAGATGATGTGTGTATGGTGTTCTATGATCAGTCCTAAAGTAAGCAAATACTTTATTGCATACTTACCCTTAACAGAATGTCTCTCCCGCAGAAAAAAAAATAATAATAATAGAAAATGTAAGAGCCTTACTGGAAGAAGTGAGCGATCAATGGGTCGCAACTACATGTCTCAGACAAGAGAAAATGAAGAGTATTCGCAACGCGAATCTCATTCCAACAACATTTACAAACACAGTTGTGACTGAAGATATGAGCGAAAAAGTGAGCTATCCAGCTGAAGTTTTGCTCACGATCGAAATGAGTTGACTTCCACCTCATATTCAACGACTGGAAAAGGGTGCAGTCGTGATGCTCATCACGAACCTGGCCGCCCCGGTGGCGCAGTGGTCTAAGGGCTGGCTTATGATCATTCGTTCGTGAAGAGTCCGGTTCGAATCCCGGTGAGGCATGGATATTGTGTTTGTCTTACGTCACTAGCTCTCTCCCTTCCCTGGAACCACTGACCCTAAATTAGGGACGGGAGACTGCTTATAGCCCGTTGAGCTGCTCACGGTTGTCGTTAAAACTTCAGTCAAAAAATTAACAACATCACGAACCTGGACTATTGTCTTTACTTAAGTGGTTGAATGAAATTTTTTGATTTTTGATTTTTTTTTTTTTTTTTTTTGATTGGAGGTTTAAAGACCTCCGTGAGCAACTCAATGCGCTATAAGCAGTCTCCCGTCCCTAATTAAGGGTCACTGGTTCCAGGGAAGGGAGATATTTTTGATTGGAGGCTTAACGACCACAGTGAGCAACTCAATGGGCTATAAGCAGTCGCCCGTCCCTAATTTAGGGTCACTGGTTCCACGGAAGGGAGATATTTTTGATTGGAGGTTTAACGACCACTGTGAGCAACTCAATGGGCTATAAGCAGTCGCCCGTCCCTAATTTAGGGTCACTGGTTCCAGGGAAGGGAGCTATTTTTGATTGGAGGTTTAACGACCACCTTGAGCAACTCAATGGGCTATAAGCAGTCGCTCGTCCCTAATTTAGGGTCACTGGTTCCAGGGAAGGGAGATATATTTTTTTTTTGATTGGAGGTTTAACGACCACCGTGAGCAACTCAATGGGCTATAAGCAATCACCCTTCCCTAATTTAGGGTCACTGGTTCCAGGGAAGGGAGAGAGCCAGTGCCGTAAGACAAACACAACATCCTTGCCTGACCGGGATTCGAACCCAGACCCCTTACGGACGAATGAGGAGATATTTTTGATTGGAGGTTTAACGACCAGCGTGAGCAACTCAATGGGCTATAAGCAGTCGCCCGTCCCTAATTTAGGGTCACTGGTTCCAGGGAATGGAGAGAGCCAGAGCCGTAAGACAAACACAACATCCATGCCTCATCGGGATTCGAACCCGGACCCATTTCGGACGAATGATCAAAAGCCATCGCTTAGACCACTGCGCCACCGGGGCGGCGAATGAATTTGTCGATCAAATAAAGTTTACATTTGTTGTTTCATATGAGTTTATTCTTTTCAAGAAAAAAACAACAACAACTAACCGTCGATTCCGAAGGGTTTCGTCCAGTTTATATTAAAACTGCTGTGATTATTTGAAATTGGTTACACCTTTATGGGTCACGCTGCAGTTCCTGGAACCCAGATATTTTAGAACACGCATTTGAAAAGGTGAGATTTGAAACAATGAATTGTATGCCGCCAACCAAGTAAAGGAATATGCACGCAGTGTTTTAAACACAAAGCTTCTTATCGTTGAATATCTTGTTGATTTAAGCCAGCTATAAAGAACGAGGTGAGAACAGCGTCCTTGGCAAGGAACGACGTTTGCATTTGCGACAGACAAGGCATTTGTTTCGTGTACCCACGGAATTCGGGAGCTTTTCCCTTACGTCTCATTGCTTCGTTGTTAATGTCTCTCGCAGATAATTGAACAGTGGTTGGAAAGCAGCGAATCCCTGAGTCGTGGGTACTTCTAAAATTTATTAAATGGATGAGCTTCCCACGTAAGTGATCATCAGTAACTATGCAATATTAAAGCCGTTCTAGGAAATTACCAACCTGGGGAAAAACGCAGAACGTGCACGAAAATATATTAATGCAATTATAAATATGGCTGGATGCAGAAGTTACACGATGATGATTAATTATAACGTTAATTAGATTGGTTACGATGTGTATATATGCACCATTAAACGTATTGTTTTGAAGTCGGACGCGAATTTCGCCGAGCAAGTGAACGACTCTTGAGGCATCTCTTTGTTTGCGGAACGAGTGCTTGTTGTAAGCAGACAGAAGAAGAACGAGCGGAAGTAATTAAATTACGATTAAAAGTAAATTAAAGAATCACCTAAACTAGCAAGATATTAAGCTTTATAGGATAAACACTTCCGTAACGCAAAATTCAGTCGAAAGTATTTGTGGGAATCATTTTTCTCATAGAAGTACCGTAATTAGCTGTCATACCTGATGAGACGTATTCTCTTAGGAGGAAAATAATCTGTCCATGGTGTTACCTTTCCTCCAACAACAGTGGAGATGTTGCTTTATTTCCTGTCAGCGAGAGGACTGGTGACGTAGAAGGTACGTGCATGGAATTTATGACGTCATGCAGCTAGCAGGTGGAATAGATGAAAGTGGATTTCCCTCGCACTGGAAGTTGACGACACTCAATCCTTGCTGTTTTTGCGCTGGGACCTCACACCCTTCACCTTTTGACGTAAGACTAGGTCTAACTCCGCGGAGAGTATGGGGGCGATTTACGGCCGAAAGCCTACGACAAAAAAAAAGGTCCCAGTTGAAATCATTATAGCGTTAAAAATACGTGCCGCACACTAATCGTGTTAGCATATTCGTAAACAGCATGGAGTCCAATTCGCGTACTGAGCAAAACAACGTGCGCGTGACACTCCCCTGGCTGCCTGTGCTCGGGGAAGATGATGCAATATCTCTGGGTGTACCGCAACGTTTGACTTAGTCTATCTCGGCAACCCGTGAGCGGAACACGACTGTGCGCGGTATGGTTTTAAAGCTCTCGACGAGATCTATTCAAATATATGAGGAACATTTCGCACTGGTTTGAACTGAACATTTAAAAAAAATGTTTTCTTGTGAACCGGTGAACACTTTTGACAATATCGCAGTTTATCTAGACAACCGTGAGTGCAAAACGACTGTAAGTGGTATCATTTTAAAGCTCTCGACGAGATCTATTAAAATATATAAAGAACATGTCGCAGTGGTTTAAACTAAAATTAAAAAAAATTGTTTTCGTGCGAACGGGTTAATATTTTCGGCAATGCTGCGGAATTCGCAGAATGAATGCAAGCAACGTTGGAGAAAATCAACACGAGAAGGCAATGATGAGGAATTTAAGAATCTCGAGAAGACAGAGCGCCACGTTGGGTAATTCGTGTATCGATCTGCTTCGTGTTCGCAATGTATTTAGCATTATTTGTAAAAATTAAGTGAGCTACTTTTCATATCATAGACTTGTTATTGTCTATAGCAAAATTAAATAAACGATTTGAAAACATACTCAACTAGCTGATTTCAACTCTCTGATCTGCAAGTTGTAGTCCTACGTTCCAAATTGACGGCTCAGTCACAACTGAGCCTACCTGTTTTTTTGTTGTTTTTTTTTCTGAGCGGATCAGTCGGCAGCATCGTATGATCTGTGTTGAGAGTCTTTAATACCCAACTAAAATCTCTCTCCTATCTTTCCGATAGTAAAATGCCGCCCCAGTGGTGCAGTGGTCAAAACGCCGGATTCTAGTCGTTCGTCGGAGATGGGTCCGAGTTCGAAACAGGGTGAGGCATGGATGTTTTGCTTTCTTTACGACCCTGGTTCTCACCCTTCCTTTGAACCAGTGGCCCTAAATTAGGGATGGCCGACTGCTAAGAGCCCAACGAGTTGCTCACTGTCGTGGTTAAAGCCCAAAGAATTGTCATGGCGAAAATTTTAACCTCTGGTGAATTTCGAAAAGACCTGATCAATCTTTCTGTTGGTTTATCAGGGATTAATTAATGCAAAATTTTCTCCCATGACATACGTTCGAAGAAAATTCCTGGTTGAAAGGCAGGGGAATTCGTGCGCAAAATTCGCTTGTCTTAATCACAACCAGGAAAACAAAATTTCATGTTAAAGGAAAAAAAAGAAAAAGAGAATAATATTTGATTTAACTGACTTTGGGGTTTTGGAAATAATTATTTTATCTGTTCTTTTATCGCGATAGGAAAAGGCGAGTAGGTGTGCAGCTTAGAGAATCAAAATTAATTTGACTTTCACATCACGGAATGGGAAAAAGCGTTTATGGAAAAAAAAAAAAAGTTGTGAGAAAGGAAATCTTCTTTCAGATCGGCCATTTTAAGGGTCCTGTAGAAGTCGCTCAGAAAATGTTGCAGAAATGCTTTCTGTGGGTTGGCGTTCTATTTCTGGGACAAGGTCACAGCCTCACATAGGAAGTTACTTGGTCCCTACGTGTGAAGGTCAAGTCCTCTCCCTGGCTGACGCAAGATGCCATGTGCCTGGTAACATTAATTTTTTTTTCCGTTGAGAGTGCTGGACGCTGCAACGATGCTTGCGTGTGAAGGTCATAGGTCACTCGAGGCGTGGGAGAGAGAGCCGTTGCATGCAGGGCCGCTTTTACTAGGGAAAATTTCGTCCAATCAGGGGTCGGCATTTTCCAACACCCCAGAGTTCTTTTTTACACTTTGAGAAGCTTGTCTCATTCACTCTTGCTCTTGTCCTTGCTCTTTCTGGCCGGCAGAAAAAGGGGACGGCCGAGTTTTCTCCTCGCCTTTTGGTGGGGAGAGGACCCACAGAACAAAAAAACGAGTTTTTTCTTGACTGCCTTTGCTGACCACCGCAATGTGACACTCTGGCTGTGGGCTGCTTATTGAAGGGTTGACGATGTAGAACGCAGTTAAAGCGGCATTCCGCCGGCCGGGAACTTTGCCTGGCAAGAAAATGACTCTCCATTCTGTTTGCTACTCCCAAAAGGAGGCCTGCTTCAAAGGCCGGAGGAAAGAAGCCAAAAACAGTTCTATCTCATCCCAAAGTTTCGGAATATGGTTTGGGAGGCTCTTCTCTGCAGGTCCTCAAGAAGCACATTGCTGCTAATCACAAGGTGAATATTGCAAGGCCCTCATCTCTCATCAAAAAAGTACCTCAAGTCTGCAGCTGCCAGCGATGCCCTTGTTCAGGACAGAGGTGCCCACTGCGCCAATAGAGAAAAGAAAAGACATGGAAGACGATCTGCAGAGACTTTGCGTTTCCAGTGCTATGAACTCGGGGGTGTGTTGTGTTGTAAAAAAAAAAAGAAAAAAAAAGGACGCCAGCTCAAAGGTAATGTTTTTAGTTCATATCTTTTAGAATTGATACATAAAAGCCCACGCAAGTACCTAAGCATCGAGCTGACCATAAGAAAAAAAAAAGCAAGTTTTTTTTGCCTCGGATTGTGACTGTGTTGTCGTTCAGTTTTCAAAAATGAAATTTATTAGTTCCTCAGGTATGAGTTCAGTAAAAAAAAAAAAGAAAGGGGAGTTGAAAATGCTTTCATTTATGTTTTTTTTTGTGTTGTCATGTCTGGTATTTTAGCAACTCCCCAGGCCAGTAAATTTTAATGTATCAAAAAATTTTGGTTTAATGTTTGAGCACAGCGAATTTTGTTGCATCGATTGTAGTTTACTTGGGCATGTGAAAATTGAAAAGCAGTGTTATTGTGATGCCGTGTGTGATAAAATAATTGTAAACATTTCTCTCTAGCCTTTTACAGCGTTGAGTTTTTTATGAGTGAAGATAAATTATGGGATGATTTATATTGGGATTTTGGGAGCATATTTATAGTGTGATGAAATTGGAAACCTAAAGTGCTGTTTACATTCTTGGAGTGTTGTGTCGAAATTAAGATTGTTGGTGTGTTATTTGACGACCAGTATTTTACATGCTCCAGATGAGTGTTAATCTCCCATTGGAAAGGGGGTGATCTTAGGGTAAGCCGGGGAACTTGTCCTAAGGCAGAGGGCTCTGAGTAGGGAATTTTCACCAGGATGCGATATGCGCAAAATAGAAGTTAAGGCATTTGGGTTGTCAAGTTTAGTATTTCACAAAAAGAATGAACATCATGGGTTGAGAAAACACACTTTTGCTCACCAGTTCCAGTATTTATTGTTCTTTTCTTTGGCCTAAATTTTCTTGTTTTTACTAAAAGGTTAAGAGTCTAAATGTAATTTTAATTTTCAATAAGGTGAAAATATTTAGTAGGTTATGTAAATGGTCAGTGTTATTGTCTGCAGTGCAACATGCTCACTGCCACGATACAGAAGGATTTCCTTGCTTAGTGATTTTTCCTGGGATTTGGATGTAGTGTGCGATAAGTGATTTTTCCTGGGATATATGTGGATATGGTGATTTTGGATTTCCTGGGATATATAGAGAGAAGTGATTTATCCAGGGATATATGTGGATATGGTGATTTTGGATTTCCTGGGATATATAGAGATAAGTGATGTTTCCTGGGATATATGTGGATATGGTGATTTTGGATTTCTTGGGATATAGAGAGATAAGTGATTTTTCCTGGGATATATGTGGATGGGATGTAAGGTCAGGTGATGCGTAACATCACAGCCTCTCCTTGACAAATGTCAACCCCGCCTTCTCGTGGTGCATCCTGTTCCTACTAAAGGGGCTCTGACGACCGCCAATAGCGGTATAACTATACCATCGGGATTAGAGGAAATTCTATCCCACACTCACCAACCCGCTTGGCCAGCGTGGTGAGTTATGGCCAAACCCCTCCAAAATGACTCCACAACTTAAATCTTGGCCCTCAGTCTCCGGCAGCTGGAATGTACCTGGCCAAGGCAGCGGCCAGTGCGACATGAAGGCAGAGGGTGCTAAGAATCCCCGGAGGACCGGACTAGGCTGCCATCTTATGCTGACCTTGGCAACGTACAATGGACGCTCCCTATCTTCTGATTCAAGGCTTCTTGAATTGGAAGAGGAACTACAAAGGATCAAGTCGGACATCGTGGGGCTAAGTGAGGTAAGGAGAAAAGGAGATCTCATCGAACTGAAAAGTGGACATCTCTTCTACTATCGTGGGACAGATACTGGCAGAACTAGTGGTGTTGGATTTATAATAAACAAGATTTGAAGGATAAAGTTGAAGAAGTTGAAAGTTCCTCTGACAGAGCTGCACGGCTTGTTATCCAACTCTCGAAAAGATACCAGGCTCAGATTATTCAAACTTATGCACCCACCACAAGTCATCCTGAAGAAGAAATTGAAGAATTTTATGAGGAAATTTGTCATCTAAATAATAAAGGTAAGCAGCACTTGAAAATAATTATGGGAGATTTCAATGCAAAAATAGGGCAACGGCAACAGAATGAAACTTCAGTAGGTAAATTCGGTCACGGCAACAGAAACCACCGTGGAAATACTCTCGTTGAGTTTGCAGAGGCAGAAGGGTTTTTCATCTTGAACTCCTTCTTCAAAAAAAAAGCCACACAGGAAATGGACATGGAGGGAGATATCCAAATGGGACGACAAGTGAAATTGATTTTATTATGTGTAACAAAAAATTCATCATCCAAGACTGCAGTGTGCTGAACAAGTTCAACACAGGCAGTGACCATAGATTGGTGAGATGTAAGATGCACCTCAACAGTAAACTTGAACGTGGCAAGCTCATAAGACAAACAAAATCTATTGACATAACCAACCTTAAAAAACACCATAATACCTTCAAGTTAGAACTGAAGAACAGGTTCTCTGCTTTAGAAAGCCTAACATCGGAAGAAGTGGACATCTCTGAAGTTAACAGAAAAGTAACCAAAGCTCTTATGGAAACAGCAACAAAATTAGCTGGGTCTAAGAACAAGTTGCATGTAAATAAATTATCAGGAAAAACGAAAATGTTGATGCAAAAAAGAAGAGAGATGAGGACAACTAAAGAAGATGTGACTTCCAAAGTGGAATATATAGAGCTATGCAAGACAGTACGAAAAAGTATCACTGAAGACGTAAGAAAATTCAACTGTGAACTAGTGAGGAAAGCAATTGAAAACAACCAAAGCCTAAAGATAGAAAAGGGACATCTCAGTAAGGGAAGAAAACAGATTATGGCACTGAAAAAGAAGATGGTTCTGTAACAAGAAATAGAGGCGAAATTTTGACAAGAGTGAAAGATTTCTACTCCAAATTATATGAAAGGGATGATACATGCACTCCAGACATCATGAAAGATACCAGTACCAGAGTTCCTCCAGTCCTTCCAGCAGACGTTGCACATGCAATCACGAACATGAAGCGGGGAAAAGCTCCAGGAGAAGATGGAATTACTGTAGACATCATACAAGAAGCAAGTGGAGAAATCGAAACATTACTCGCCCAAATTTTCACTCGATGCCTAAATGAAGGAAAGATTCCTGAGGATTGGAACACCGCTACAATGATCCTGCTACATAAGAAAGGTGACATTGAGGATCTCGGAAACTACAGACCTACCAGCCTCCTATCAGTAGTTTATAAAATCTTCACTAAAGTTCTTTCACACCGCTTGAAGGTAACACTGGACATGGCTCAACCGAGAGAACAAGCTGGATTCAGGAGTGGCTACAGCACAATAGATCATATCCATGTGCTGGGAGAACTAATTGAAAGAGCGAGGGAATATGAACTTCCATTGTGCATGGCTTTTATCGATTATGAAAAAGCCTTTGATTCGGTGAAACCATCAGTAGTTACAATGGCTCTGAAAACCTGCGGTATTGAAGATGCATACATTAATATTATTAATAACATCTATGAAAATGCAAGCGCAAAGATTAGGCTGTTTGAAAATACAACACACATAAAAATTGGAAAGGGAGTGAGACAAAGTGACACCATATCTCCGAAGCTCTTTAATGCCACATTGGAGGGTGTTTTTCAGTCACTGAGCTGGGAAAACAAGGGGATAAAGATTAATGGAGATTATCTAACCCACCTTCGTTTTGCTGATGACGTAGTCATTTTTGCAACTAGCCCATCAGAGCTGCAGAGTATGATCCAGGAACTTGCTGACAAGGGTAAATAAGTGGGATTAAAAATGAACTTTCAGAAGCCAAAAGTGATGTTCAATGCTTTTACAAGAAATGAAGATTTATCGATTGATGGAGAAAAAGCTGGAGATAACAGACACGTACGTTTATCTTGGACAGCAAATATCAAGTGAGGGTCACATTGATGAAGGAATTAATCGGCGTACAAAACTTGCCTGGAGAGCTTTTGGAAGAAACAGCATAATTTTCAAGAGCAATATGCCATTATGTCTTAAAAGAAAAGTGTTTGATCAATGCATCCTTCCAGTGCTTACGTATGGTGCAGAGACGTGGACCTTAACTAAAAGAGACATACAAAGGCTGCAGACAACTCAACGCAGCATGGAGAGGTGCATACTTGGTGCAACCAGGAGAGATAAGAAGAGGAACTCGTGGATCCGAAAAATGACAAGAGTGGAAGACATCATGATCAGAGTTAAATCCCTGAAATGGCAATGGGCTGGACATACTGCCAGAAGGACAGATCATCGATGGACAGCCGAAATTTTAGATTGGATTCCAAGGGACAGGAAAAGACCCAGAAGAAGACCACATGGGAGATGGGTGGATGAAATTCGAAAGTATGCAGGGGTGACATGGAGGAGACTGGCACAAGACAGACCGTTGTGGAGGAAACTTGGGGAGACCTTCGTCCAGCAGTGGATTGATAATGGTTGACAATGATGATGATGATGATATGTGGATATTTTGGATTTCTTGGGATATAGAGAGATAAGTGATTTTTCCTGGGATATATGTGGATATTTTGGATTTCTCGGGATATAGAGAGATAAGTGATTTTTCCTGGGATATATGTGGATATTTTGGATTTCTCGGGATATAGAGAGATAAGTGATTTTTCCTGGGATATATTTGGATATTTTGGATTTCTTGGGATATAGAGAGATAAGTGATTTTTCCTGGGATATATGTGGATATTTTGGATTTCTTGGGATATAGAGAGATAAGTGAGTTTTCCTGGGATATATGTGGATATTTTGGATTTCTTGGAATATAGAGAGATAAGTGATTTTTCCTGGGATATAGTTGTGTTAGTTCTGGGCCGGATGTGCCTGGAGTATTTTAGGTTGAGGTACGACAGGCTCTTGCAGGCGTGGTTGATCAAGGTGGGATCATGCATTGGTTCGAAAAGGGGGAGCCTTGGGGGACGTGGTTTTTTGGGGGAAACTTGTCTTCAACCCCCCCCCCAGTAGTTTCGCTGCCCACGGAGATATGTACTGCCAGCGAGGGTCGGTCAGGCGTTGCTTCAATGGATGTTGCGAGATCATGTTAGAGGAAATTCTGTGCCTGATGATGATGTGTCGCACTTGAGGATTTTTTCCTTTCCTTTTGCATAGGCTGAAATTGGATTCACGACCCAATTTCACGCCTTCAGCCTGACTAGTATTTTCTTCCTGTGGTGGTTCTCAAAACCCAGGGTAGTGTCTGAACTGAGAGTATTTGCCTCACCGCTACCTCAGTAATTCACTGCAGGTGTTAAATTTAAGTTTTGTTTGGTGCGATTTAAAGTATCTAAATTAATTTGTTTATGATATGCTGTAGTGCTAGGGATGTAAATTCTAAATTCTGGTTGTTGGTGTTAGTGAACATGATATTTAGGTTGGAAATTTAGTTAATTGGTATTTTGAGCTTTTGTTTACAGTATAGAGTTATTAAGTATTTTGAGCTATTATTTGAAGTGCAGAGTGAGGTGATTTTTATGAGCACGCTAGTGCAAGAAGATTGTTTGAATTTCTGAATTATGTTGATGATGTTATGAGTAGTGATAATTTTTAAGTTAATTAGTGAAGTTTCTTTATAAGTGAAGTAGGTTCATCCAGTGTGGTTTCTATAGGTTATGTAATGTTAATTAATGCTTGTGCTCAGTGTAAATTCTGTTTTGAGGATAATTTACTTGGTTTGTTTACTTGCAGATGGTAGATTTGTTAATGTATAATTTGTGACTCTTATTATAACTGTAAATTTAATTGAATTCTTTGAAGCTGGTTGGGAAGATTGCAGAGTTTGCTAAGGTTGTTCAGGTGCTGTAAATTTAAATCAATAAGTGTACAATTGTAAATTTGTCATTGAGCTAATTAGGTGAGGGAGAAGAGAGTACGTTTCAAAAGAACAGAACTTGTCCACCTTGTGGAATTAAAATAAAAAAAGAATGCAGTGGTTTTTTTTTGTGTAAATTATGTGAGTCGTAGTATAATTTTGGAGGCATAAAGTCAATGCCTGGTGTTTAAACCAACTGTGTTGAAATATGTCACGTTACGCTGTTCATAAGGCCAGTGGCCAAATAAAAGAAAAAAATTGAGATTCTGTTTGTATACTGATGTGTGTAAGCAAAGAAGAAAAGAAAGAAATACCACAGCTGATTGTCCACTAAATTACCTTGTTAAGTTTTTAAAAATAAATAAATAAATATAGGCAGTAGCCTTTCAAAAAAATTCCAAAATTAGTGCAGTGTGAAAAGTTTTGTGTGCTGTTGTCTTCCATGACTTGGTCTCATGTATTCACCTTAGCTTGACTAAGGCAATCGATCCGAATCCTGGTATTATAAGGTATTTCATAACTGCAATTTTTGTCCTGTCCTTTTAAATTGACTTTCACAGCCTCAACAAGTTGTTATTGAACGAGTACATTTTATCCTATGACTTATAGTGACACATTTTCATACACATGCAACAATATTCACTTATTTTTGCACTTTCAGATGACTCAACTCTGCGTGAACACAAACAACGCAAACTTTTCAATAACTTCTTGTAGAATGTAAATTTTTAGATGCATTTCTGTTTAGGATGTTCTTGGCCTTCTAATACTTAGAAAATATTTTGTTTCAAAATGCATCTACCGATCTCCCAAAGTTAAATTTTAGTCCAAATTCAAAATTTTCCTTCAAGTTTACTTTTGGCTATCTATTATAATAACCCTTATATAACGTGGCTAAGATAACGCCACAAGAGAAGTAAGAATGGTAAAACTTCGCAATTAATGTAATCTCAAGATAAGAGTAACTTCAAATTATACATGGTCGAGTCACATTATTGTGACCACCAGATAATATCAGGAGTAATCGCCGTGTGCAGCGCGGACAGCAGCTAGACGGGCTGGGAGTGACTTAATAAGGTGCTGGAAGGTGTTCACAGGTATGTGGAGCCATGCTGACTGCACTGCATATAACAGCTGATGGAGGATTCATAGAGCGAACAACACGATCGAGGTGGTCCCACAGATGCTCAGTTGGGTTTTAGTCTGGTGAATTAGGCGAACAGGGAAGCAATTTGAAGCATTCGTCGTGCTCTTCCAAACACTTTCGGACAATTCTAGCAGCGTGACACGTCGCGTTGTCGTTCTGGAAGATCCAATCAGCCCCAGGGAAGACAATCAACATCTATAGGTGCACGTGGTAGGCAAAGAGGGATTCATAACTAATTCGGTACATAGTGCTTTCCTCATATATGAGTGGGCCCACGGAATCCCCCGAAAACATTCCCCAGACCATAACGCTGCCCTCACCAGTTGGTGTTCTTCCATCAGTGGTTGAAGATTGTTTGTTCTCTGATGTTTCTCGCCTTATGCACCAACGTCCACCCGTTCGATGAAGCAGAAGACGTGACTAATCGGAGAAGGCAGTCCTTTGGCAATCAGCGGAGATCCAATTACTATGCTGCAGTGCAAATGTAAGCCTTTTCTGCCGATGCGCCATTCTCAGCATAGCTGCAGTGAGCATCCCTCTGCATCGAAGAGCCCCATATGCAGCAGGGTTCGCTGAACTGTCGTTTTAGACACACTTTCGGTAGCCCCCTGGTTCATTCGGCCTGTGAGTTGCTGCACTCTAGCGTGTCGATCGGCCCTCACGCACCTTCGAAGCCAACGTTCTCCTCTCACCTCAGTGGCACGTGGTGCACCGCAGTTTCCACGTCTCTTATTCGCAATGGTGCCATTTCTCCAATCTCGAAACTCTTTAACCACAGAAGCACGCGAACAGTTCACAAACTGCGCTGTTTTAGAAATACTGCCACCGAAAGCCGATAATCACCTCTTTTTTCAAACCTGATAAATCGTTCCTGCTTTCCCTGACAGCAACGAGTGATATGTTTTTTTGAATGCCTGCAATACCCTTTATAGTATACCCTCCAAGCCAGCTAACGACACGTGCTTTCTTTCATTGGCTAAGCGCTGTTGACGTCACATGTAGGCGGTGGTCATAATAATGTGACTCGACGGTGTAACGTGGCATACATAATATTTGACAAAATTTAAACACAATATCATTAAATAAACAAGAACGTTTGCTTGGGTGGTATTGCGACTTGCTAGTAGATTTTTCCTTTTATATATTGATGACGTCGGTCGACTAACAAATGTTTTTTTTTTTTTTGATTGGAGGTTTAACGACCACCGTGAGCAACTCAATGGGCCATAAGCAGTCGCCCGTCCCTAATTTAGGGTCACTGGTTCCAGGGAAGGGAGAGAGCCAGTGCCGTAAGACAAACACAACATCCATGCTTGACCGGGATTCGAACCCGGACCCCTTACGGACGAATGATCAGAGGCCAGCGCCTTAGACCACTGCGCCACCGGGGCGGCTAACAAATGTTTAATGGCTCATTTTGGAAATTGGAAATAAGCAACAATACTGCTGATTGTTGTGTCAGTAATTTTAATTAATAATTGGAATCAAAGTTATCCGAATAAAATTGTACCGGTGACACAGTGGTCTAATCTCTGGCTTCTATCCGTTCTTCGGAGATGGGCCCGAGTGCAAAACCCGGTGAAGCATGCATGTTATGCTTCCCTTACGGTCCTGTTTCTCACCCTTACTTCTAAGCAGTGGCCTTAAATTAGGGACGGCTGAATGCTAATAACCCAAAGAGGTGCTCAAGGGAGCCGTTAAAACCGAAATAGAACAAGAAAGGTGACACCAAATTTTCGGGTGTAATAAGCATCTCTGTTAAATCCGTTCGGACGCAAATGAAATTTATCAAAGCTATTTAAAGTCAATGGAACCGGTATGAAAAACAATAGTATCTGACGGAAGAACGAAGTTTTTCAATCGGGTTTTTGATCCCTCTGATTACGCTATCTAGTTTCAGACTTGTGCGTTAAGAAAAACATTAATTTTCATGAGAAACATTTCGCACCGGAAACGCTCTCCAACCCAGAAAGAATTTTTCAAATCGGACTCTTAGAAACAGACATAAAGGAAGGATCTATAGAGTGGAAACTGACATAGTAGCCCATGGAAATTCCTCACATAGAAAGTGGCGTCCCCACGGACCTAAAGCAGAAGCAAAATGTGACGTGACCCCGTGACGTCGGCAATAGTTGCTACGGCAACCCAGCGTTCGGAGATGATCAGATGAACAACAGGCACGTAAAAACCCAAAAGTTATGAATTCTGTAAGGAAAAGTATACGATCAGTAAGTAATAAGCAAAATAATACCACTTATTAGAACGCTAGAGGAATTGAAAACCAAAAGGAATCTTAAAATTAATGAAGTATTGCGTGTATTCGTCTTAAACACTGCCGGATAGCACGCCAAAGTCAAAAGTCAAAGTAAAAACATTCTTTCGGACAAAAATCACGTGGTTCTTGGGTGTTCCCTTTGAAGCCAGCTGTCAATCAACTGTAGTTCTGTTTTAGGTCGCTGGTGCGCTGCAGTCGACTTCATGACGTCATGAGTTTCAGCTTTATACAGCCAGTGTCTTCTCTGTATATCCTTACTTTATGGAAACAGAGACGTCGATAAAAATAATATGTGACTTTACGTCCCCTGGTGGGAAAACCTTGCATTATTTTAGGAAGAACGTATTCTCAAAAGGTTTTTCCATACGAGCGGTATCGGTCCAAGCAAAAGGAATTTAGTCGAGTTTTCAGAGCCCAGATTTTGCTACAAATACATCAGAAGCATAAATTAACACTTATGCCCCCTGGTGGCCAAACCATTTTTTACCAAACATTGGAAATTACGTGAAAAATATTTTCCATTAAGTCTTGTATGCGATATAGGAAGAATTTTTCGAATCGGAGTTTTAGACGCAGAAATAACGCAGAAAACGCAATTTACCTTTGTGCCCCCTAGCGAAAAGTCTATGATTTACTTAAAAATTTTGAATTTATAGGAAAAACATTTCGCATTGGAAACATTATCCAACAAAGAAGGGATTTTTCAAATGGGACTCCTAAAAGTAGAAATATTGACAAAAACAAGATATATATCTACGCACCCTGGCGTAGAAACCATGCATTATTTCAAGAAGAATATTTTTCTAAAAGGTTTGTCGACATGAGTAGTATCGGTCAACAAACGACTTTTTTCAATCGAGATTTTAGAAGCTCATATCTTGCGGAAACTAAGGTTTGCGCCCCCTGGTGGCCAAACTATTTTTCACAAAAATTAGAAAATATGTGCAAATGATTTCACATCAGGAACTGAATCCGGTGCAAAAAGAATTTTTCAAATCGGAGATTTAGAAGCAGAGATATAGGGGGAAACGCATTTTACCTCTACGGCCCCTAGCGGAAAGTCTATGAATTACTTGAAAATTTTGAAATTATATGAAAAACATGCCTCACTGAAAACACTATCCAACAAAAAAGAATTTTTTAAAATCTGACTCCAAGAAGTAGAAATATTGACAAGAATAAGATATATATCTACGCCTCCTTGCGGAGAAACTGTGGAATATTTTAAAAAGAAAATATTCCGAAAATGTTTATCGATGTGAGTGGCATCAGTCCATTAATTTTTTCAGTCCATTAATTTTTTCAGTCGAGATTTTAGAAGCTCAAATTTTATGGCAAATACATCAGAAGCAAAAGTTAACTGTTACGCCCCCTGGTGGCCAAAGTATTTATTACCAAAAATTATAAATTATATGCAAAAGAGTTTACATCAGGAGGTATATCCGCTGAAGAAAAAAAAATTCAAATCGGAGCTTTAGAAGAAGAGCTATCGGGAAAAATGTAATTTACTTTTACGCCCCTAGCGGAAAATCTATGCTTAATTTGAAAAAGTAACTATATCTAAAATACTCTTCGACATAAGTGGAATCGAAAGACAAAATAATTTTTCAATCGGATGTTTAGAAGCAAATATGTGGAATGAAACGTATTTTTGAATTCGACATCATCTGCATTTACGCCCCTTAGCGGCAAAATTGTACATTGTATAAAAAACGAAATAAAGGATCATCTTTGCATATTTCAGGCTTCCGAATGCAAACATAATTTTTCAAATTGGACTAATAGTTCCAGAGATATCGTGGGTACAGGCGGACGGACGGACGGACGGACGGACAAACTGAGAACGATCTTCTTTTGCAAACGACGTGCTAAAAATATAGCCCATTGATAATAATAACTTCAAATTATTGTATGGCATACTTCATATTTGCCAAAACGTAATCATAATTATATTTAAAAAATAACTTTTCCTTGGGTAATATTGTGACCTGCTAATACAATATAGATGAATGATTCACCTGAATGATAAATATAAATGATACAGATGAATGATACCCATGATGGCAAAAAACAGAACTGCAGGACACTTGCAGAGGGATCTATGGCTGGCGCGCATCTGGTCATTTTCAATAGTGCTTTGCACCGCCTTCTGCGGCGATACGTGCTGCAATACGGTCCGGCATGAAGGCGGACAGATGCCTGATGTTGTCCTGCGGCAGACTGGCCCACACATGCTCTATAGGGGACGTGTCCGGGAGCGGGCAGGCCATGGAAGTGTCTGAACATGACGTAGGCAGTAGATAAAAGCACAATTCGTACAATATGTCATATAAAACAAATACCACCGTCTATGTACGATATCTAATTAAACGATGAAATATATTTACAAATTAAAACCTCCACTTGCACTTTCGGGGTAACACTTACCCCATCATCAGGTGGAACAGAAAGGTTAATGCAGTACTCAATGCACCATGGTATAGTTCTCAAGCGTCACAAGGAAATCGTATTTATTGCTCGGCTGTCATGGCAACACCTTAACCTTGTGACGCTTCAGAACTATACCATGATACATTGCTGCGCTCCTATAAAGGTATATGTGTGTACTGCATTAGCTTCTCTGTTCTACCTGATGATGGGGTAAGTGTTACCCCGAAAGTGCTAGTGGAGGTTTTTAATTTGTAAATAGATTTCATCTTTTAATTAAATATCGTATATAGACGGTGGTATTTGTTTTATATGACGTAGGCAGTCCTCGACAACCCTAGACGTGTGCGGGTGGGCATTATTCTGCTGGTATAGCGCACCTGGAATCCCGGCCAGGAATAGGAGCACTTGGTGCCTCAGGATCTCTTCCACATACCACTGGTCCTTCAATGATACGCGTACCACTACTAGAGGTGATCGTATATCGTAGGCTATGGCTCCCCATATTACACGGTGCGTCAAAGAATTTTTAAGACTGAGTCTGTAAAATGAAATAGAAACAAGAAATTATAATTTGTTTTCGTTTGTTATTCAAAATAAGTCCCTCCGGCTTCAATACACTTGCTACAGCGATTTAATAATGATTCGAATGCCTGTTCCAGTTCACTTTGCGGAATTGCCTCCAAAGTACGCGTCGAAGCTGTTTGTATGGTCGAAATATCATCAAAATAACACCTTTTAACGTCATTTTAAGTTTTGGGAATAAAGAAAAGTCGCAGGGTGCTAAATCAGGCGAATACGGTGGATTATTCAACACACAGACGTTATTTTTCGCCAAAAATCCACGAACAAGAAGTGAGGTGTGACGGGTGCATTATCGTGCAACAAACACCAACTGTTTTCATCTCGATATTCTCAACGAATGCGACGAATTCTGCCCATCAAACACCTCAAATCATTTAAATAAAACTCACCAGTAATTGTTTCTTCACTTGGAACAAATTCTTTGTGTCCCTCACTATCGAACACTGTAATGAGCATTGTTTTGATTTTCGATGGAACTTTTCTTGTTTTTTTGGCTTGTGGCGAGTTTTTTGACTTCCATTCCGCACTTTGTCGCTTTGTTTTGGGATCATATTAAAAACACCATGTTTCATCACCTGTAACAATTGATTTTAAGAAGTTTGGATCAATTTCAGCGGCTGAAATTATGTCTCTGCAACGTGCACTTCTCTTAGATTTTTGTTCATTGGTTAACGTGTGAGGAAAAAATTTAGCACAGACTTTTGTTTTGCCCAAATCTTCATGCAGGATGGTTCGAATCGTTTCTTTGTTGAGGTTTAAAGACTCTTCCATCATTCTTAGTGACGCACATCGATTATTTGCCACGAAATCACGCACTTTTTCAATAATCTCCGATTGCCTTGATGAACTTGGTCTTCCGGTATGCTTATCATCTTCTAGCGTCTCTCTTCCGTCCAAAAAACGTTTGTGCCACAGGAAAACATTTGATCTACTTAAACAAAACTCACCGTAAACTTGTTTCATCATTTGGTACGTTTCTGATGCACTTTTACCAAGTTTTGCGTTAAATTTAATAACAGCCCTTTGTTCCATCTTAATAATTCAACATGAAAAGAATTTTACTTCTCTAATGAACGCCCGTTTCGTTTGAGTTACTTTAACAACTGCGCAGTACTTTTGGCAGAAAGCAAGCAGATGGTCACGGTTTATAACACATTCGCAATTACACTGGTGGCGCCACCGTAGGCTGAAATCTAGCGCCAGTTTTAAAAATTCTTTGACGCACTGTGTATATAATGCCTGCAGTGGGGGACGTGAGACGCTCGATAAAGAGTTTGGGATTTTGCCGTTGGCCCGGGCACCTCCACACTTGGACAACATAGTAGTAACTGCCAATGAAACATGGGTCCACTATTTCGACACAAGCGCGCAACGAGTGTCTGGAAAGACACAGGCTCGTCTCCTCCAAAAGGAGTCCGTCAAATCAAATCAGCTAAGAGGTGATGATGCTAATTTTCTTTGATTATAAAGGTGTAGTCTACGATCATGCCTTTCCTCCACAAATTACTGTCAATGCTGAGGAATACAATACATTTCAGTCTTGAAGCGTTTGCGACGACACATATTGACTAAGCGACAGGAGCTGGTGAGTAAATAGACACTACACTATGATAACGCCCGGTTTCTTACGAAATGCAGTATCGAAGTCATGCCACAGCTAGCCGACAGTCCTGATCTCGCCCCGTGCGATTTCTGGTTGTTTCCAGCAATGAAGGAGAAGTCCCGTGGCGCAACGGTCAACACAAATGCTGACGTCACTCAAGCTGTACGTAGGACGCTAAAGCGGCTTCCACAAAATGCCTTCGCCACATGCTTTGGAAAGTGACTTGAACGATGGGACAGTTTCATATCATCCGAGGGGCGATACTTTGAGAAAGAATGAGATATATTTTGCTGTACCTGTATTTCTTCATTTTGTGTGATTTTACTCTCAGTGTTTTTGGAACGGTCGTTTTAGATGACAGCACCGCGCTTAATTTGTGATCTTTTGAAATGTGTGCTGAGGAATAAGGTAGTGGGCTTCAAGCAAAAAATTTGTCTTGTCAAATGCCACCTATCTTTCACCCATGCGCTTCATCACGTTATTCATATTTGAGTATTATTTATCAAAAATATTTCAGTTCATTAATGTTCTGAAACACCTCTTTAGGAACGAAATTGTGAAATAGTTGCCGGTTTAATTTCAAATTCAAAATCCGACATAAGTGGTTGATTGCAAATGTTTGCCAGCGGCAGTTTCCTGTTTTTAAATTTAAATCTTTTCCTACGATGGGAATCATGAAAATTTAATCTTTTGAAGTACAGAAGTTTTACAGGATGACCAGTGGACAATTTTAATGCCTGGATCCATTGGAAAACATGATTAGAAAGATTATTGCACTCAAAGCGGCAAAAGGTGGGTCCGCTATGTATTGAGTACTATACTGAAGAGCAATTGAATTAGAGAAAGCTGGCGTTATCCAAATGTGGCGCTGTGGACCGCCCTGTAAACGTAAACGACATGACGTATGCAGCGATTTGACAATATAAGGAGCGATGCGACGGGAATCAGTAAGAGTCGGACGCAGTATGTGTAAGACGAAGGATCTAAGCGCATTTGATCGTGGGCAAATTATCGGGGCACGACGAATGGGTCACTCCATCTCGGAA
This sequence comes from Macrothele yani, assembly GCA_039090855.1. Classification (NCBI taxonomy): domain Eukaryota; kingdom Metazoa; phylum Arthropoda; class Arachnida; order Araneae; family Macrothelidae; genus Macrothele; species Macrothele yani. The sequence continues at coordinate 13,201,309 of CM076999.1, read as the reverse complement.
GTCGTGCAGGAAATGGGATTTTCATGAGCCACGGTGTCATGGGTGCACCGTATGTACATCGAATCCGGTAAAACCATCCCTGCAAGGGCCAACTGCCGTGGACAACAGCGTGTTGATGAGCGGGGTCATCGTCGGCTGGCTCGCATTGTAACAGCGGATAGACGGGCCAAAGTGCAAGAAATCACTCGGCAATTTAACGATGGTGCACAAAAACGTGTAAGCAGCCACACCATGCAGAACCATCTCCTCGCTATGGGGTACTGAAGTCATCGTCCCACGAGGGTACCGCTGCTGACCTCACATCACAGGGCGCAAAGACTAGCATGGCTAGTCCCGCTACTGGACCCTTCACATGTGGAAAAATGTTGCCTGGACTAATGAGTCGAGATTCACGTTGGTACATGCGGATGGCAGGATACGAGTACGGCGCAAACCACATGAAGCGATCGATTCTTCTTGCCAGCAGGGTACTCTTCGAACTGGTGGGGGTGGCATTCTCGTCTGAGGACTGTTTACGGGGACTGAAATGGGACCCCTGGTAAGTGTGACATCGTCCCTTACAGGTCAACTTTACCGGGATATCCTGGACGAACATTTACTCCCGTTTGTGCGTCTTCAACATCCCTCTGGGGACCTCATCCTGCAACAAGACAATGCACCGTGCCATCGCTCCCGAATTGTATCCGAATGGTTGGACGAACACTCCACCGACGTGACCTCGCTTCCTTGGCCAACTATGTCACCTAACTTCAATCCCATCGAGCACATCTGGGATGCCATCGAGAGAGATGTCTGAGGCTCTGACCCCCCTCCATCAAATCTTTGTGAAGTGTGGGAGCTTGTTCAGGGGTCGTGGATCCGTATGGCTTCCCAACGCTTCCGGTGTCTTGCCGAGTCCATGCCGAGACGAATCGCCGCCGTCATCAGGGCGAAAGGTGATGCTACACGTTACTAGACAGGCATCTCTAATTCAATTGTTCTTCAGTGTACATACTATGTACTAGAGTACTAATCCTGCTGTGGGCCCACTATGTATTAGACTATGATTGAAGTCTTGCAGGACGACCGGAGGGAAATTGCAGTACTGGGATCTCTTGGAAATCATGCCTTGAAGTGTCGCTGCAAACATGACGGGCAAAGGTGAGGCGACTATGTACCGATTTCGAACAAGAAAATAGTCTCGTTAACGTTCAAACTATATATCCGAACACTTTTTCTATCATAATGTATATGTAAACATGTTTTAATCGGTTAGATTACATTCAAAAATGAACTTCCAACTTCTACTGTGGGTCCACTATGTGCTAGGCTATGAGAGAAGGTTTGCATGATGATCGGTGGTAAATTACGGTATCCAGGTTGCTTTAAAAGGAGGCTCGCTGCAGTCACACCGGCAAAAGGTGTTCCTACTATGTACTGAATTCGACAAAGATAGTTCTCTCGTTAACGTTCAAACTAGGTATCAGAATACTTTTGCCATCATAATGTACATGTAAAGACATGTGAAAATAGGTTAGATTGCATCCAAAAATGTAGATACAGAGATGAATAGCAACATCGTGCTTAATTGGTGATCGTTTCAAGTGTGTGCGCAAGAATCAGAAGGCTCTCAGGAGAAAAAACGTTTGCTGTGGCAAATTCCATCTAGCCTTTACCCATGCGATGCATCACATTATTCATATTTCAATATTACTCATCAAAAATATTTCAGTCCGTTAATGTCCTGAAATAGCTCTTTAGGAACAAAAATGGTGAAATAATTGCCAGTTTAATTTCAAATTCAAAATCCGATATAAATGCTTGACTGCAAATGTTTGCAGCCCGTAGTTCTCTGCTTTTAAATTTAATCTCTCCTGACGATGGGAATCATGAAAATTTAACGATCGCCAAAGAGCATTTTGAGTGTTGCATTTAAAGCAAAGAAGTGTAAATGACCAAAATATGAAATATCGACGAAACTCTTGGCATTATTTGGAAGAGTGGAGCTTCAGAATAAGTGAGCTGGGTTTATTACGCTACCATGATGGCAGCTATTTTGAAATACCGTAAAATGGTAGGATTTACAAAAGAGTGCGTTGAAATCATCACTCAAATGGACTCTCTCGCACTCTATGTCTTTCGCTCTCTTTCTTTCCCCCTTTCCCCTTCATTGTTTCATAGTTCCTAGTCCTTCAAAGAAACGAATTCTGTGGAAAACTCCCTGCCGTTTGTTTATTGCCTGAAGTACGCCATATTACGAGGAAGAGGATCAGCGAGGCTAAAATCTAGGTTGGTTCAACTCGGCCTTTACAGACCCAGCCTAAAACCTCTAAAAGAATCAATAACAGATAGAAGCTGTGAAAATCCTTCAACATATGGCTCTCCCGGATATATCAAGCAAACCCCATCTCCATCAAGTGGGATTCGTCTAGCGATGAGAAATTGTTTAAAATGGGGATTTCAGACTAGGTTTTTATCCCTTCAGCAAGGCTATACATCAAGCCTGTATCGCACTGTTTCTGCAGCTTTTCTAAGGAGAGGATATTCATTCACATGCTCTGTTTCTTTTGTTTTTCTCCTTCTCCTTCACCTAACTGTTTCCTAAAGCAAAAAAAAAAAATGGCATTTGTTCCGTTCACCCCTAAGTAATTGACGCACACTTACCAGCCGTCCACATAGTGCAAAAGGAAATGAGATTCATCAGACCAGACGGTCTTACAATCATTCAATGTCCAGATATATACTGAGTCCTATGTACTAGAGTACACAGCCTTGTGTGGACCTACAATGTACTAGGTGAGTTCTGCAGGGTGCGTCCAAGGTCGAGCGGACGGGACAAATGCTGTCAGAACTGAAAACTGTGGCAGTTTCGGACAACTTTTTCATTGCATGGGACATTTGTGGACAAACACTTCAAGGGCAAAAACAGTCTTCCCAAAATAGTAAACTTATACAGGAAATACACTGGCGGAAAGTGAAAAAAGAACAGCAAGAAGGAGACGTCTGGTACTAACGAAATTTATACAGCATAATAACGGAATACGCAGGATAACGTGATCAAAATATTATGGCAAAATACAGCTGTATTTGCTGGTAAACTGAAAAATAACATTTCCATCTAACATGGTTAGTACGAGGTTGAACCGCCATGAACTGCGTCACACTGTGCAATTCTGGCATGGAGTCTGTCGTACAGATGTTGGATGTAAGTTTGGGGTATTGAGTTCCAAGCATCCTCAACCTGGACGCGTAAATCGGGGATGGTCGTGGCTGGCCGTGGAGACCGGATAAGTCGTTGTCCCATAAAATCCCACACGTGCTCAGTGGGGGACCAATCCGGTGAACGTGCAGGCAATGGAAGTTGTCTCACACCCTGAAGTGTATGTTGCGTTGCACGTGCCAGGTGTGGTCGTGCGTTATCTTGCTGGAAAACACCACGATGGACCGACCTTACAAATGGCACAACAACGGGCTGAATGATGTTGTTGATGTAGGAGGCGCTGTTTAACGTACCCGGTACCAAAACTAGTTGTGTACGGGAGTGATAGCTGATCACTCCCCACACCAGGAGACCAGGGGTAGGGCCTTGTGTGTCGCTGGCGGCTGAAAGAAGGGTGGAGACGCTCCCCTGTGCGTCTGTGAACACGCATCGGCCATCGGAGGCTCCCAAGCTGAATCTGCTTTCATCGCTGAACACGACAGATAGCCATTGCGTTCTCCACTGCAGACGTTGGCGACACCACTGCAGCCGTTCCTGACGGTGGGCTGGAGTCAGAAGTACACATGCCAGAGGCACACGTTCACGTAGTCCTGAATCCAGTAGACGGTTGCGGATTGTTTGCACAGTCACCTCAGGTGCAATTGCAGCTAGGATTTACGTCGCAGTGTATGTTCTGCTTGACAACGCCACTCTTCTTATGCGTCGATCGGTCCCCTCATCAGTCCGTCTGTGACTCCCCGTTCCACGTCTCCTCGTGCGGGAATGTTCCTCGGACCATCTACGCCACCATCGTACTACCATCGATACTTCCCGTCCAATTCGCTCCGCAATACGACGATACGACCACCTGGCCTCGCGGAGTCCGACTAGACGACCTCGCTCAAAGTCCGATAACTGCTAAAATCGTACGCGTCTTCCATGTCCAGACATTGCAGCTTCTTCAGGGTCTTCGCACGTGTCCATACGCCGACGACTGATTACATTCACTTCGCCGTACTCCTTAAATACCACCGACGATAATTTGCATATTATGCCGTGCTGTGGGGTAAGCGCTCACCGGTTGGTCCCGAAATTAACATCACACCTACGTAAGCTCGACCCAATTAACATATGTAAATTTCATGATCGTCCGCTAATTCCTTCTTGGTGCTCTTTTTTCACTTTCCGCTAGTGTATATGTAAAATGAAATTATTTGTTTTGCTTGCATTCTAAAAAGGTTCCTGAGATAAATCCCAATATTTTTTATTAGTATACCAAAATATAATATATTCTGATTTTTTTTATTTGTACAGTGAACCATAAACATAATATATACGCCTACAGCCAGATATATGATACTATATACAGCCATAAAAATCAATCCATATTATTGTAACGAAATATATCATTATATATTTCATTATTTCATATACATATATTATTACTGTATCATCATTATTATCATCATCATCATTGTCAACCATTATCAATCCACTGCTGGACGAAGACCTCCTCAAGTTTCCTCCACAACGGTCTATCTTGTGCCAGTCTCATCCATGTCACTCCGGCATACTTTCGAATTTCATCCACATATCTTCCATGTAGTCTTCTTCTGTGTCTTTTCCTGTCCCTTGGAATCCAATCTAAAATTTCGGCTGTCCATCGATGTTCTGTCCTTCTGGCAGTATGTCCAGCCCATTGCCATTTCAGGGATTTAACTCTGATCATGATGTCTTCCACTCTTGTCATTTTTCTGATCCACGAGTTCCACTTCTTATATCTCCTGGTTACACCAAGCATGCACGTCTCCATGCTTTTTTGAGTTGTCTGCAGCCTTTGTAAGTCTCTTTTAGTTAAGGTCCACGTCTCTGCACCATACGTAAGCACTGGAAGGATGCATTGATCAAACACTTTTCTTTTAAGACATAATGGCATATTGCTCTTGATAATTATGCCGTTTCTTCCAAAAGCTGTCCAGGCATGTTTTGTACGCCGATTAATTTCTTCATCAATGTGACCCTCACTTGATATCTGCTGTCCAAGATGAATGTACGTGTCTGTTATCTCCAGCTTTTCTCCATCAATCGATAAATCTTCATTTCTTGTAAAAGAATTGAACATCACTTTTGTCTTCTGAAAGTTCATTTTTAATCCCACTTCTTTAGTCTTTTCAGCAAGTTCTTGGATCATAATCTGCAGCTCTGATGGGGTAGTTGCAAAAATGACTATGTCATCAGCAAAACTAAGGTGGGATAGATAATCTCCATTAATCTTTATCCCTTTGTTTTCCCAGTTCAGTGATTGAAAGACATTTTCCAATGTGGCGTTAAAGAGCTTCGGAGATATGGTGTCACCTTGTCTCACTCCCTTTCCAATTTTTATGTGTGTTGTATTTTTAAACAGCCGAATCTTTGCACTTGCATTTCATAGATGTTTTTAATAATATTAATGTATATATATCATCATCATCATCATCATTGTCAACCATTATCAGTCCACTGCTGGACGAAGGTCTCCCCAAGTTTCCTCCACAACGGTCTGTCTTGTGCCAGTCTCCTCCATGTCACTCCCGCATATTTTCGAATTTCATCCACCCATCTCCCATGTGGTCTTCTTCTGGGTCTTTTCCTGTCCCTTGGAATCCAATCTAAAATTTCGGCTGTCCATCGATGGTCTGTCCTTCTGGCAGTATGTGCAGCCCATTGCCATTTCAGGGATTTAACTCAGATCATGATGTCTTCCACTCTCGTCATTTTTCGGCTCCGCGAGTTCCTCTTCTTTTCTCTCCTGGTTATACCAAGCATGCACCTCTCCATGCTTTTTTGAGTTGTCTGCAGCCTTTGTATGTCTCTTTTAGTTAAGGTCAACGTCTCTGCACCATACGTAAGCACTGGAAGGATGCATTGATCAAACACTTTTCTTTTAAGACATAATGGCATATTGCTCTTGAAAATTATGCTGTTTCTTCCAAAAGCTCTCCAGGCAAGTTTTGTACGCCGATTAATTTCTTCATCAATGTGACCCTCACTTGATATCTGCTGTCCAAGATAAACGTACGTGTCTGTTATCTCCAGCTTTTCTCCATCAGTCGATAAATCTTCATTTCTTGTAAAAGCATTGAACATCACTTTTGTGTTCTGAAAGTTCATTTTTAATCCCACTTCTTTACTCTTGTCAGCAAGTTACTGGATCATACTCTGCAGCTCTGGTGGGGTAGTTGCAAAAATAACTATGTCATCAGCAAAACGAAGGTGGCTTAGATAATCTCCATTAATCTTTATCCCATTGTTTTCCCAGTTCAGTGATTGAAAGACATTTTCCAATGTGGCATTAAAGAGCTCCGGAGATATGGTGTCACCTTGTCTCACTCCTTTTCTAATTTTTATGTGTGTTGTATTTTCAAACAGCCGAATCTTTGCACTTGCATTTTCATAGATGTTATTAATAATATTAATGTATGCATCTTCAACACCGCAGGATTTCAGAGCCATTGCAACTGCTGATGGTTTCACCGAATCAAAGGCTTTTTCATAATCGATAAAAGCCATGCACAATGGAAGTTCATATTCCCTCGCTCTTTCAATTAGTTCTCTCAGTACGTGGATATGATCTATTGTGCTGTAGCCACTCCTGAATACAGCTTGTTCTCTCGGTTGAGTCATGTCCAGTGTTCCCTTCAAGCGGTGTGAAGGAACTTTAGTGAAGATTTTATAAACCACTGAGAGGAGGCTGATAGGTCTGTAGTTCCTGAGATCCTCAATGTCACCTTTTTTATGTAGCAGGATCATTGTAGCGTTGTTCCAATCCTCAGGAATCTTCCCTTCATTAAGGCATCGAGTGAAAATTTGGGCGAGTACTGTTTCGATTTCTCCACTTGCTTCTTGTATGATGTCTACAGTTATTCCATCTTCTCCTGGAGCTTTTCCCCGCTTTATGTTCTTGATTGCATGTGCAACTTCTGCTGGGAGGACTGGAAGAACTTTGGTACTGGTACCTTTCATGATGTCTGGAGTACATGTATCATCCCTTTCATATAATTTGGAGTAGAAATCTTTCACTCTTGTCAAAATTTCGCCTCTATTTCTTGTTACAGAACCATCTTCTTTTCTCAGTGCCATAATCTGTTTTCTTCCCTTACTGAGATGTCCCTTTGCTATCTTTAGGCTTTGGTTGTTTTCAATTGCTTTCCTCACTAGTTCACAGCTGAATTTCCTTACATCTTCAGTAATACTTTTTCGTACTGTCTTGCATAGCTCTATATATTCCACTTTGGAAGTCACATCTTCTTTAGTTGTCCTCATCTCTCTTCTTTTTTGCATCAACATTTGGTCTTTCCTGATAATTTGTTCACATGCAACTTGTTCTTAGACCCAGCTAATTTTGTTGCTGTTTCCATTAGAGCTTTGGCTACTTTTCTGTTAACTTCAGAAATATCCGCTTCTTCCGATGTTAGATCTTCTAAAGCAGAGAGTCTGTTCTTCAGTTCCAACTTGAAAGTATTATGGTGTTTTTTAAGGTTGGTTATGTCAATACATTTTGTTTGTCTTATGAGCTTGCCACGTTCGAGTTTAGTGTTGAGGTGCATCTTACATCTCACCAATCTATGGTCACTACCTGTGTTGAACTTGTTCAGCACACTGCAGTCTTGGATGACGAATTTTTTGTTACTTATAATAAAATCATTTTCACTTGTCGTCCCAATTGGATGTCTCCATGTCCATTTCCTGTGTGGCTTTTTCTTGAAAAAGGAGCTCAAGATGAAAAATCCTTCTGCCTCTGCAAACTCAACGAGAGTGTTTCCACGCTGGTTTCTGTTGCCGTGACCAAATTTACCTACTGAAGTTTCATTCTGTTGCCGTTGCCCTATTTTTGCATTGGAATCTCCCATAATTAACTTCAAGTGCTGCTTACCTTTATTATTTAGATGACGAATTTCCTCATAAAATTCTTCAATATCTTCTTTGGGATGACTTGTGGTGGGTGCATAAGTTTGAATTATCTGAGCCTGGTATCTTCTCGAGAGTTGGATAACGAGTCGTGCAGCTCTGTTAGAGGAACTTTCAACTTCTACCACTTTATCCTTCAGTTTCTTGTTTATTATAAATCCAACACCACTAGTTCTGCCAGTATCTTTCCCACGATAGTAGAAGAGATGTCCACTTTTCAGTTCAATGAGATCTTCTCCTTTTCTCCTTACCTCTCTTAACCCGACGATGTCCCACTTGATCCTTTGTAGTTCCTCTTCCAATTCAAGAAGCCTTGAATCAGAAGATAAGGAGCGTCCATTATACGTAGCCAAGGTCAGCATCAAATGGCAGCCTAGTCCGGTTCTCCGGGGATTCTTGGCACCCTCTGCCCTCATGTCGCACTGGCCGCTGCCTTGGCCAGGTACATTCCAGCTGCCGGAGACTGAGGGCCAAGATTTAAGTTGTAGAGTCATTTTGTAGGTGTTTGGCCATAACTCACCACGCTGGCCAAGCGGGTTGGTGAGTGTGGGATAGCATTTCCTCTGATCCCGATGGTATAGTTATACCGCTATAGGCGGTCGTCGGAGCCCCTTTAGTGGGAACAGGATGCACCACGAGAAGGCGTGGTTGACATTTGTCAAGGACAGGCTGTGACGTTACGCATCACCTGACCTTACATCCCATATATATATATATATATAAGCTGCAGATTATGCCAGAAATTCTTTATTATATGACAATAATGTGTGCGTTTTCCCTTCTAAATTTATATAAAAAAGCAAAAATTCCGATTGTTACTAAATTAACATTTAAAGGAACAACCGTTTTTCCACCCTTTTCATAACGGAAATGTGCGTGAGATATTTTTGAAATCTCCGTTACTAAAATATTCAAGTGACTGTGAATTTCTTCTGTATTTATAGTAAATGTTCTTTTGCATGAGCTTTTGTTGTGTGTTTCAGTTATAAAAATTGTTGGCAAGACATCTTCCTCCGTAGCTACAGTTCGGATCTACGATTCACATGTTAGGACGGTGACGTCACGATTATTCTGCTCCGAGGACGGTTATTCGTCTGTGAGGTAACCTTGTTGTCTTTAAACTTGCGTAATGGTTAACTTGTGACGTACCTGCCAGCAGGACGCACATGACATAAAGGCAGATAGGAATCAGAATACATGTCTGCGTAGCTCAGTTGGTAGAGCGACTTGTTCCGGAATAAGGGTACTCCGGTTCGAATCCCGGCGTAGACCGAAAATGACGGAGAAATTTACTTCGTTATAATGGTGCCCGAACTACCCGGATGACCCGACCGTTCAAAATCTCGCATTGGTGTGATGGTCTTTCCACACCGCGAGATAGGAAAAATCAGAGAATCCCTTCTCCAGTGCTTCGAAAAATAAATGTGTGTGACGTTGCATTCCACACACCAGATTGACTGGGAGTTCTCAAGTGCACGTTCTACAGTGGTTGTCTGCCTGCAACGATTCATGGTCACGGCTGACCCGTGGGCCATGCCCCCGGCCCTCTTTCGGGGGGGGATGTGACGTACCTGCCAGCAGGACGCACATGACATAAAGGCAGATAGGAATCAGAATACATGTCTGCGTAGCTCAGTTGGTAGAGCGACTTGTTCCGGAATAAGGGTACTCCGGTTCGAATCCCGGCGTAGACCGAAAATGACGGAGAAATTTACTTCGTTATAAACTTACCAATCGCCCAATATGTTCCAAAAACACCCCAACAAAATACAGTCAAAACAAATAATCTTATTTTTTTACATGCTATTTCGGGTATTAATTTACTATTTTGGAGATACTGTTCCTGCCCTTGAAGTGTTGGCCCGCAAATGTCTCATGCAAGGAAAAGTTGTCCGCAATTTTCCCACTTTTCAATTCTGTCAGCATTTTTGCCCGTCCACTTTTGTCATGGAATCTGCAGGACGACCAGGTTGTTTTGATGCAACTGTTAAATGCTACGGTAGTTATGCGCTGTTCCAAATGTCAACACATTAGGCAGTTCATACGCGGAAGCATAAATAGCCTTTTTTCTTTTCCTTTATTCTTTCTTTTTCATTTCTTCCACAGATATAAATAAAAGAATACTTCGTTATATTCTGCTAAAAAAATGTAGCTATATTTCGAGAATTTCGTTGTTTAAGGAAAAAGATAGTTCCCAAATCACACTTCTTCAGAATATGAGTGAAGTGACGACACAGTGTTACCTACTGTATTAGAACTCTCAATTTTTTGACTCAAATGAGAAAAGGAACTGGTTGGACAATCTAAAATAATCATTTTAAATTTGCTAGGTGAATCCTAAACTTATATTTCATACGATAGCATTCTAAGTGAAAAATGATGTATGTCGTTTACGAACAACAAGGTAAACCAAAATTCCTGACATAACGTTTTCCTGTTTCTAAAGAGTTGCTGAAACGATTTTAATCGTATGACGTAACGCATTTCTGAATTTATGTGAGAATGATTTGGATGTGACGTCACACCAGCAGCTGTAAAAATTCGGTTTTCTTGCTACGATATCAAAGCAAAGTGGACCACGCATGCTGTGCGTTGATTGGCTATATTTTACTGTCGTAAAAATCTTACTATGATATGAAGTGTCACGAAAATGCACGTTCATCGAAGTGAAACAGATGTGTTCCAAACGTAAAAAAATTAACATTACAAAAATGAACATCAGCATTACAACAATAAACAAGAAAAAGGACACCGAATTTTCGGGTGTAATAAGCACGTCGTTTGCATCCGTTGTGATGCAAATTAAATTTATCAAAGCTATTCAAAGTCAACAAGACCGGTATGGAAAACAATAGATCTGAAGAAAGAACGTTGATTTTCAATCGGGTTTTTAATTCCTCAGATACTGCTGTAAACGGAATCGTGAGCTTACGAACTCTTAGAAAAAGAGATATCGACAAAAATAAGATGTGACTTTACGTCACCTGGTGGGAAAACCATGCATTATTTTAGGAAGAAAGTATTCTCAAAAGGTTTATCCATATAAGCGGTATCGGTCTAAGAAAAAGAAAATTAGTCGAGTTTTCAGGAGCCCAGATTTTGCAACAAATACTTCAGGAGCAGAAATTAACACTTACGACCCCTGGTGGCTAAACCACTCTTTACCAAACATTAGAAATAATGTGAAAAATATTTTCCATCAGGTCTTCTATGCGATACAGGAATAATTTTTCAAATCAGAGCTTTAGGAGTAGAAGTAACGCAGAAAACGCAATTTGCCTTTGTGCCCCCGGCGGAAAGTCTATGATTTACTTGAAAATTTTGAATTTATAGGAAAAACAATTCGAATTGGAAACACTATCCAACAAAAAAGGAATTTTTCAAATCGTACTCTTAGAAGTAGGGATATTGACAAAAATATGATATACATCTACGCCCCCTGGCGTAGAAACCATGCATTTTTTCAAGAAGAAAATTTTCCTAAAAGGTTTGTCGACATGAGTTATATCGGTCAACAAACGACTTTTTTTTTTTCAATCCAGATTTTAGAAGCTCATATTTTGCTGCAAATACAACAGAAGCGGAAGTCGAGACTTACGCCACCTTGTGGCCGAACCATTACTTACAAAAATTAGAAATTATGTGCAAATGGTTTCCCATCAGGAGCTGTATCCGGTGCAAAAGACTTTTTCAAATCGGAGATTCAAAAGCAGAGATATAGGGGGAAATGCAATTTACCGCTACGCCCCCTAGCGGAAAGTCTATGAATTACTTCAAAATTTTGAAATTATATGAAAAACATATCACCCGGAAAACACTATCCAACAAAGAAGGAAATTTTCATATCGGACTGCTAGAAGTAGATATATTGACAAAAATAAGATGTACATCTACGCCCCATGGCGGAGAAACTGGAATATTTTAAGAAGAAAATATTCCAAAAAGGTTTATCGATGTGAGGGGCATCAGTCCACGAGAGAGTTTTTTCAATCGATATTGTAGAAGCTTCGATTTTATGGCAAATACATCAGAAGCTAAAATTAACGCTTACGCGCCCTGGTGGCCAAAGTATTCTTTACCAAAAATTTGAAATTATATGCAAAAGAGTTTCCATCAGGAGATGTATCCGCTGAAGAAAAAAATTTCAAATTGGAGTTTTAGCTGACCAGTTATAGGGGAAAATGTAATTTACTATTACGCCCCCTAGCGGAAAATCTATGCGTAATTGGAAAAAGGTAGCTATATCTAAAATACTCTTTGACATAAATGGAATCGAAAGATAAAAAAAAATTTCAATCGGATGTTTAGATGCAAATATGTGGAATGAAACGTATTTTTGAACTCGACATAATCTGCATTTACGCCCTCTACCGGTGAAATTGTGCATCGTGAAAAAAATGTAATAAAGGATCATCATTTGCATATTTCAAGCTTCCCAATTCAAAAAGAATTTTTCAAATCGGACTAATTGTTGCAGAGATATCGTGGGTACAGACGGACGGACGGACAAACCGGTAACAGAAGCACGATCTTTTTCTACAAAAGACGTGCTGAAAAAGTTTATTGTTTGAGGAATAGGTTCAACAATAAAAACAGGCAAGCAGCAGGAGGAGCCAATAAAATGAGACAAACGTTAAAACAAGGAAAATTACTTATGTTTCTATCATTCTCAATCCATAACGATGAACCATTCCATTATGACTACCCCCCCCCCCCCCCGCCTGGAGAAATGAGCCCGCCTGAAGCCCGAACTGTGGTGTAGGTGAAGTTCACAGAGACCGCAGTGCAACAGTGCGACAAATCACCCGCAGCTACAACAGTGATGATCAGAACAATATGTCACAGAGCATAGTTTATTGCAGCCCAATGAAGCCTTTAATCCTGATTGTGTGGAAGGTGTTGTTCAAGCTGGAAGGGGTTTTGTGACTTTGGGGGGGGGGGGGGTGTTTTCGTAACACGAAATGGGCCCTTTCGGTGCAGTTACGATGAATTTGAACCAGCCTGCGTACCTCTGCATTCTGAATGACGAAATTTTGCTCCTTGCCCTACGTCTCCAGAAGCAGCATCACATTGCCACGCCTGTCTTCCTAAAACTACATCTGAGTTGCACGACGAACAACCAGCAGCACTGTCTCACCTCGACTGGCCTGCCAAATCCCCAGATTCAAATCCTATTGAATATCTACGGGATCATTTGGAACAGAAGGGAAAACGCAGTGATAAACACCCACGTACTCTGGCGGAACTTCGGGGCCAATTGGCGCATGAGTAGCTGCAAATTGATGTTTAGTACATCCACACCCTATTCATACTGTTGTTATCAAGGCAAGAGGCGCCGTGCCACCCCGGTGGCGCAGTGGTCTAAGGCGTTGGCCTCTGATCATTCGTCCGTAAGGGGTCCGGGTTCGAATCCCGGTCAGGCATGGATGTTGTGTTTGTCTTACGGCACTGGCTCTCTCCCTTCCCTGGAGCCAGTGACCCTAAATTAGGGACGGGCGACTGCTTATAGCCCATTGAGTTGCTCACGGTGGTCGTTAAACCCCCAATAAATAAACAAACAACAACAAGAGGCGCCGTCACCCGTTATTAGATAAGCTCTGATAGGGGCGACTAATTTTTGTCCGGTGTGCTTACTTTGTATGTAAATTTGCATTACGACAACACTGCCCTAGGCGTGACAGCTTCGATTAAAAGTACTCTGGAACAAGTGGAAAAAAAGGGCTTTCACAGCATGGGTTAGATTTTCTATTAATATATTGGCTTCAGTGTGGGAATAACCTGAAATGATATCCACATGGCGTTTATACATTGAAGAGAAATTGTGTTGCCATGTCACAGGACAGATCTGTGTGGCAGCTGTTTTAGGAGCTTCTCAAAGTGTAATTAGTCGGCAACACCGAAAATTTGTACGGTGTGGAAATGTTACAGATCGATTCGGGAGTGGTCGCCCGGGAATAACAACCAGGAAGGATAATCGCTTAGCTGAGAGTAAGTGCTAGAAGAAGGCTTAGTATCGCCAGTACTGAACCTTAGAGCAAATTTTAGTGTCACAATATACACTATATTGACAAAAGTCATGGAACAGTATAACGCACGAGACACCCTTTTAAAAGCAAATGAACGGATCCGCTGCAATGTTAAGATGCGCGGTACAACAGCAAATGGTATAAGAACAAGCCTGCAGCGGATCGTGATCATATCGCACTGTGAGTTTGAGATCAAATGTCGATTTTGAGAAAGGAAAGATTGTTGGGTGTTATATTAGTGAGTTGTCCATAAGAGAAACCGAGAGTCGTTTAAACATACCCAAGTCAATTGTTTTTCGATGTACTGAATAAGTGGAAGACACATGGAGCAGTAAAACGCACCGGCAGACCAAAGCAAATCAGTGAAAGACGACGTCGAAGCCTCAGGAGAGTCGTTACAAATAATCGACGGAGTACTGTACAAGGCCTCAGTGAACAGGTAAGTAAAAATGCTGCAGCCTCGGTATGCACACGTACCATACGCAGAGAACTGCATTCCATGGGTCCCTGTGGTCGTGCTCCTGCTCATAAGCCTTTCATCTCCACTCGGAATGCTACTCGTCGTTTAGCATGGTGTAAAGAACATTTATCGTGGACCGTAGATCAATGGAAACGGGTCCTATAGACTGATGAATCCAGATACGCGATCCATCAGTCTGATGGCAGTGTGTGGGTATGGCGGCAGCCGGGGAAAGCTATTTACTACAGTTTGTTGTTAGTACGGTCAGGTTTGGAGCTGGCAGTGTACTCTTGTGGGGTTGTTTTTCGTGGTATAGTCCCAGCCCATTGGTTATCGTGGACAAACCTGTTAACCCGCATGTCTACCTCGATATTCTGAACAATTATGCCCTATGAACTTTGTGGCAATACTACGGAACAGAGCCTTGTTGGTACCAGCAGGATAATGCACCGAGCCAAAAAGCAAGGACTGTTACGCCGTGTACTTCCGCATCGTGTGAGGACAGGCGACAACAGAGCCCCAATATTATTCCCATAGAGCATCTATGGGATGAATTAGAGCGCCGCATAAGAAGTTTGGAACTAATGCCAACTACTACGCAAAAGTTTGCGGCAGCATTATGTATTGAATGGAAGCGCATACTTATCGCTGTGTTCCAAAACCTTGTCGAAAGCATGCCACGAAGGGTAAGTTTTCACACAGTATTTATTAGAAGAAAGATACAGGAGATGTGCTTGAATAAATCATCTCAAATGATGTATGACAAAAAAAATATTTACAGATGCTTGTAGCTTATGCTACTGCTTATTTACACGGTTCTGTACATTGATGATAGTAAAAAAACAGTTAATTACACCCGAGTGTCTGGTGAGGCAACAAAAGTCTCTGACAAAGCAAAGAATAGGAACAATTCAGCTAGAAGAGCGTTATACAATATTAATTTTGCACAGTATTGATGCAAGGAATAATACAGAATTCGAGCTTGCAGACATAGATTCAAAAGACAGGTGATGAGAAATTAACAGAATGTGCAGCTTGCGCTACGTTAATTACAGGATTCGGTGCAACGTTTGCATGACAACAGTTAAGTGCAGTAGAAATCTGGCGAGGCAATATGAATCTCTGGTAATACAGAGAGTAAAATCAATCCAGAATGATGAGCACTATAGAGTATAAATTTTACACAATATTGATGAAAAAAAAAGTTCTGACCGAAAGGTGAAACATTGTGGGTGACCTCGAAAACCAGGAGGTTGCAGGTGATCAAGGGACATACATGAAATCGAAAGTTCGAAAGACAGATGATGAAAAATTTACAGATGAATGTGGCTCGCGGTACTACATGTTACATACAACGGTGATATGAAAAATAGTTATATACAATAATTTTCCTGAGAATACAAAAGAAAAAAATAATCTCTGAAAATACAGAGAGAAGACACAACTCATCACAGTGAGTATTGGAGAACACAAATTTATACAGTTGAAAAGTAAAATTACACTGTTGAATCAGGAATTGAAGATAAGAATATACTGTAAAAACGACAAAGTTTACAGATGTCTGTGGTTCGTGAAACGACCTATATACATGATTCTGTACAATGAGAAGTTACAATTTATATATATTGATTTGTCAGAGGTGGTAAAAAGAAATAGTCTCTGACATCGCAGAGAGAATACATAATTCAGCAAGATGAGTAATGAAAAACAAAAAAATTTACACATGAGTTATACACGAAATGATACATGTGAAGAAGATGAGAACAGAGTCTTAAAAAAAGCGTGAAAAGAAATTGACAATTATAAGTAGCTCATGCTTCGAACACTTCATAGGATTCTATACAATAATTGATCTACTAAAAGTGATGTACAATAGTGAGACAAACAAAAAAATTCTGATAAAATAGAGAGTACAAATAATATAGTACAGTGAATGTTGAGGAACAAGATTGCACTCAGTTGCGAAGCAAGAAAAAAAAACAGGAAATGTGTATAGAAAAATCGTCTCAAAATGACATATGAAAAGAAGATTTACAGGTGCTTGTAGATGACGCAACGACCTATTCACAAAGCTCAATATAGTGGTGAGAGAATACAGTTTATGTATGATAATTTGTCGGAAAAGACAAAAAATAGTCTCTGATGAAGCAGAGATTGAAGACAAATCAGTATGGCAAAAATTGTATCTATCAGGAGGTAGGTGAAACAAAAGTTCCGACTGTAAGGTGAAGCGTTGTGGGCGACCCTGCAAACCAAGTGGTTGCTGGTGACCAAGTTGATAGGAACTGTGGTTCACTGCAGCGTGCAACTGCAGTGGTAAGTTCTAGTCGAAGGCGGGAGAGTAGGCGATTACGAAAATGACAAAGTAACGCAGTACTGACTTTATTTATGTCAGTAGAAGCTTCGGGGGGACGCTGAAGATGATACACGTGAATTATATGTTTTACAAGCACGAAGATGTAGGAGCAGACTGCCGGAAGGTGAATAGGGCGAGAAGAGTTCAGAAGTAGTGTTCGGTAGGCGCTGAAGGTGAGGACGGTCTCACAGGATCGTTGCGCTAGCGTGAAAGCGAGATGGAGTATTGGCAATAATACTGTGCAATACATGAAGACATGCTGAACGTCAGCCTCCTCGCCACAATACGGACAGGAGGGTGAAGATAAAATGGTCATGCGATGTAAAATCGACGGCACAGGGAGGCGGTTGTGTAAGAAAAGCCAATGTGAATTGACTTCAAGTGGTGCTGAAAGTGGGGAAAGCGCAGCGGACCACACTGCGGAGGTAGAAGAAAGTGGAATACCAGAAATGGGAAGAGGTGCGGAAGCGCGAGAGAGAAAACGGTAGAGATCAGCTGTTGAGAAAGAGACAAGAGGAAAAGGTGGACCAATGGACGACAGAAAAAATGGGAGAAGGAGAGAGGCAGAGTGAACAGAAATGAGACCTGAGGGAGTAGCAAGCTCAGGGAACAGGGATATTATAGTAGAAATAAGAGAGTTGTGAACAAAGTGAGCGTTGGCATTGAAACGGAGAGCAGAGGGTAGAGAAGAGAAGGGGAGCCAGGAAAGATCGGTGGTAACAAGATCGCTGACAGTAACGACTCCAGCTCTGAGCCATGAAGGAAAAGCAAAACATGGGAGATGGGGAGGGTGTAGCAGAGAAGAAAAAAGAGGTTCGGAAAGTAGGTCATTTGTGGAGGCAGGGAGAGAGCGAGAAAGAGGGAGGGAACGAAGAAAGGAGATAGCCTCTTTGTAGACAGGAGGGAAAAGTGTGAGAAGGGGACAGTGGTCCATGAGTAAGAACGAAAGGAGAGTAAAGCGTGGGTTATGCGGAGATACTATGACATCACGAGCAGCAACTGCAGAGGGAGCAGGTGCCGCAAGTGATCGTAAAAACGTAGACACACGATAAGCCTTGTAATAGGATCTGACGTCGGGTAGACTAATGCCTCCGTTGGAAGGAGACAGGCTGAGTTGAGGTGCTCCGACCCAGTGATGGCCGGGCCAGGTAACCTGAGTTTGACAGCGGGTGAGTTCAAGAAGGCGTAGTGCTGGTTGCTTCGAAGCCAACCAGGAATACGTGCACATTGAAAGCAGGTAAGTGTGCGTTAGACGTGCTCTTTGAAAGACGGAGGTGCAGAATTGTGCGCGCCGCCAGATTGCGACCGAGCGATGTAGGCGTGGCCGGAGAGTCGTCCAGGTGACGAGTGAAGCAGTTGCTGGTTTTCCAAGGTGGACTCCTAGGAATCGTTGAGAGGTGTTGGACCACTCTGCTCCCCAAGGAGAGTCAGTGCGGTTAGTCCACGAACCGGTCCATAGGCCTGTGCTTTTCGTTGTGTTTAGCGCTGCTCCGGAACATGAGGCGTAGGTATTGTAGAGATTGTGGAGATCGTGAAATTGTGAGTCTTGCCGAATGCAGAATGTAATATCGTCGGCGTAGGCAACATAGGTAGCAACATGATGACGTGTGCTGGCTACCACCGGTGGTAGTGAAGCAAAGAAGGATCGATGGACTGCGCGTAAAAAAGGTTCTATTGCGAGGGCGAAGAGCTGCCCGGATAAGGGGCAACCCTGACGCACGCCGCGACGAAAGGGTATGGGAGCTGTGAGAAGGTTGAGCAGCTTGACGTGGAAAACTGCGTCCCGGTAGAGGGAGATGAGAAGAGACGCAAAGGAAGGAGGAAATCCAAAATTTAGTAATGTAGCAAGAAGGTAATCATGAGAAATATTATCGAACGCTGAGCGTTGATCGAGGGAAAGAAGAGCAAGGGGTTCTGAGCGAGAGCGGGCGAAGTGAATTAGATCATTAAGAAGCTGAATATTATGGGAGATGGAGCGCCCGGGTAAAGTATAGGTTTGATTAGTGGAGAGAATATGAGGGAGTATGGGGTTAAGCCGGCGGGACAGAAATTTAGTATAGAGTTTATAATCAGTATTTAAGAGTGAGATGGGACGCCAATTCCCCAAGTCAAGCGGATCACCCTTCTTGGGGAAAAGTACAACACGTGCGAGCGTGAAACTCCTTGGAAGAGATGTAAGATGCATGGCAGTAGAAAAGGCACAGCGGAGAAATGGAAGGAGGGCAGGAAGAAAAGCCTTATAGAAAGAAACAGGGAGACCGTCCGGGCCAGGTGAAGCCCGGGGGTTGAGGGACGAGAAAGTGTCAGAGAGCTCAGTTAAAGTGGGAGGATGGAGGAGGCTGGCTGAAAGATGAGAAGGGACCTGAGGCAAAGAAGAGAACAGAAGAGCAGAAGCCGTAGGGGAGGGAGGAGAAGTTTCACAAAATTTTGAAATGTAGAAATTACGTACCATAGAACAAATTGGAACTGGTTCGGATGAAACTACTCCAGTTGGAAGACGAAGGTGCTGCAGAACAGAAGAGGATCGGCGAATTGACTCAAGTGACGTAAGGAATTCGTACGAACAAGCATCAGGTTTCAGGTGTTGTAGTTTAAGGCGTTGAAGGGCTTGTTTTGCAAGTGGCACCAAAAGTGAATGTAATTCTGCCTGGTAGACTTGAAATAGGGGATCAGCAAGATTGAGCAAAGAAAGCATTTGCCTAGTATGATCAAGTCGCATCCTCCGTTGTGTCATGATCGAGTATGACAGGTTTCGTACCAGTAATATGAGGTGGCGTTTTACTTCCAACCAAACGTTGAGGGGGCACGGTGCAGAATGAAGCCTTGTACGCCAATCCGCAAGAAAATCTCGCACCGATGAGCAGAAGGCTGAGTCATCTAAAAGAGTGTCGTCAAAAGTCCAAGGCCGGATTGTACGTGGCTGTGTTGAAGTAGCAAAAACTGTTATGGCAATGGCGCAATGATCCGAGGAAGCTGTGGGTGTACAGCATGAATCTGATATTGCTGGCAGAAGAAGAGAAGTTGCATAAAAGCGATCCAATCTTGCTGTAGGAGGATCAATGGCTCTTGGTGCACGCCATGTATGTGTAGTCTGGGTTGGTGACAAATGGCGTTGAACATCTACTAGTGAGAAGTCTGAAGTGATAGACTGTAAGAGATGTACTACTTCCGTACGGTGTTCTCTGGAAGAAGAAGAGCGATCAGTTAGGGGATGTAGAGTGCAATTGTAGTCACCTCCGATATGCACCCGGTCGGTGATGGGAATACGTGACAGAGCCCGTCGAAGTTTTGCAAACAACTCTGGCACGTGAGTAGGAGTGCAAGGAACATAAATGTTGAATACATGAAATTTTTCAGCTGCGACGGTGAAAGAGACTCGTTGTAATAAGTCTCGACATAAGTTTTTCACTGAGAAGGAGGAAAGAGTTGAACGAAAACGTGAGTGAACACCAACTGCCATGCCACCACGCGACAGTTGGCTCTAGGCGTGATGGAAAGTATGATCCCACTGACGCCATTGATGAAATTGAGTGGTGGAAGTACAGTTTGTTTCCTGCAGAAGTAATATATCAGCATTCAGCGGAGCAAGATCCTCTCGTACCAGCGCATTCGCAAGAGGTGTCGCAAAACCGCGACAATTAAGTGACACCACCTTGAATATCTAGGTTAGTTGTGGGATGCAGTAGGAATTGACTGGCTGTAGTGAAGGAGTGGAGTCGACGGAGAAAACAAGCACTCCACGGGACCTCGTCCGCAGTGCGCCGAAGAGTGTTTTCAAGTGAGTGTAATTGAACCAGCACTTGTGGAAGAGCTGCTTCATACTGCTGAATGGAAGTGCGTGCTGAGGAAGGGCTAGAGGACCCTAAAAGGCAATCCAGCACGTCCTCGTATGGCAGAGGCTCAGCAGGGAAAGAATTTTCAGCAAGAAAAGTTGTGAATTCTTCTAGTGAGGGAAAGGCACCGTCACATGCTGTCTCAGAGGAAATGTGTAGAGGCGACCTGGAGAACGGTCGTCGAGAGCTGACGGAGCGAGAGGATGAGCGGGTAGAAGAGCGAGATGATCTTCGGGACGCCAGAGTCTTTGACTTCTTCATCTTGGAGCGAGTAGCACTACTGCGTTTTCCAGCAACCACTAAAGCTTCATGATCGTCTGGAGAGTCTGAACCCGAAGCGTTACCTGTGACTCGTGTCATGGAGCCAACGGTAAAAGCTGAGGAGTGGTCAACATGTACATCAGCAGTGGTTGTAAAAGTACAAGGGGGAGTCGATTTTGGAAGCCTGGGAAAATTCTTAGGATCAGCAGGAGGTGGAGGCATCAAAGTCGTTTGTTGACCAATGGCAGTAAGCTGACTTTTGGAAGATCTTGATTCCGCGACTTTCCTCGAATAGGAAGAAGTCTGTGAAGCGTTGGTGGACAAAGTAGAAGAAGATGTAGTGTGTGGAGATGTTTGCAGGGAGGCACGTGGGCACTGAGCCCTTATGTGACTTTCGCTCTGACATATAGTGCAATACTGTGAAGTGATTATCTCAACTCTTCGGCGTTGCTGTCCACAGCGGATGTGCAAAACATTCGGAACCGCTTTCAGCTGAGCATCAGATGAAAAGAGGACTCGAGCAGTGCGGCGAAAACCTCGAATCGATTTGTCTTCAGGATCTCTGGGAGCCGCAGAGAGAGTTGTTATGGAGCCAACAACTCTGCCGTACCTACTGAGCAAGGTGCAAAGTGCAGCGTCGGATACTTCTGGTGGTACGGGGTAGAAGGTCACCTGCACCGGGCGGTGCGCAACCGGTTGTGCTAACAGATGCACGTCATTGATGGTTAGACCTTCCGTAAGGACCTGGTCAGCATGCGCTTTATCCTTAAAATAGACTAAGACAGATCTGGGTTTTCGAGCTACAAAGTCTATTGCATCCTTTGGTAAGATAGTTTTGAGGGCTCGGCTGTATTGCCACAGCTTACTGTCGGGAAGCGCATCAAAATAGACGCCCCTTTCCATAGTGGAGGAAAAAAGGTGACCAGCTCGGGAATCCTCTGGTATGTCAATTGTAGCAGTAGAACCGACGACAGTGACATAGGATTCAGGAAAAGGCATAGCAGATGAAACTGGGGGTGTGAGGACCCCAGAAGTTGCAGAAGCATAGGATGCTTGGGCAGGCATGGGTCGAGAACTCGATGAAGCGGCTCCTAGCAGTGAGGGCGGATCAGAAAGTTGATGAAAAGTAGAAGCTATGAGCTCAGTATCGCTGATCACGGAGACGTCATCATCTGCTGAGATGTAGATAGGAGACTTGGCACCACCGCACCTGGTGGGAAGGGAGGAAGTTATTGCTGGAGAAGAAGAGGTATCCATGACGTCGCAATGACGCTCGGGAGCCACCTCATTTAGCTGAGCAGGAGCTGCCGCCGTAGAAGAAGAAGAGGGTGCTGGCTGATCTGCCAAGATAAGGATGTGGGCGTCACCCTTGTCTGCCTCCGCCATCGAAGCAATGGCGAGACTTTAACGAAAAAAGACCAGCTCGGTTGAAAAATAAAACAGTGAATAATGAAAAAATATGGCACTCACCAACCTGGGAGATACACGAACGTAAAGCGTGGACTTTCAACTTGAAGATACACGCAACCACAGAAACTAAGGCACTCAATAAACACCTTATAGCAACGAAAATCACGGAGATTAAAACCCAACCACTGAGCTTCGAAGGGTCAGTGCATGCATTAAATCCAAAGGTGGACCGACACCGTACTAATATACACTGAACAGCAATTGAATTAGAGACAGCTGGCGTTATGCAAATCTGGCGCTGTAGGGCAGCCCTGTAAACGGAAACGACATGACGTATGCAGCGATTCGACAATATAAGGAGTGATGCGACGGGAATCAGTAAGAGTCTGGCGCAGTATGGGTAAGACGAAGGCTCTAAGCGCATTTGATCGTGGGAAAACTGTCGGGGCCCGACGAATGGTCACTTCATCTCGGAAGTCGTGGAAGCACTGGGTTTTTCACGAGCCACTGTGTCACAGGTGCACCGTGAGTACATCGAATCCGGTAAAACCATCCCTGCAAGAGCCAACTACCGTGGACAACAGCGTGTGGATGAGAAGGTTCAGTCTTGGCTAGATCGCATACTAACAGCGGATAGACGGGACACAGTGCAAGAAATCACTCGGCAATTTAACGCTGGTGCACAAAAAAAAAAACCGTGTAAGCAGCCACACCATCCAGAACCATCTCCTCGCTATGGGGTACAGAAGCCATCGTTCCACGAGGGTACCGTTGCATACCGCACATCACAGGGTGCAAAGATTAGCATGGGCGCGGGAACATCGCCACTGGACCTTAGACATGTGGGAAAATGTTGCCTGGACTCATGAGTCGAGATTCACGATGGTACATGCGGATGGCAGGATACGAGTACGGCGCAAACCACATGAACCGATGGATCCTTCTTGCCAGCAGGGTACTCTTCAAGCTGGTGGGGGTGGCATTCTCGTCTGGGGACTGTTTATGTGGAGTGAAATGTGATCCCTGGTACGTGTGACATCGTCACTCACAGATCAACGTTACCGGGATATGCTGGACGACCATTTTCTAATGTTTGTGTGTCTTCAACATCCCTCTGGGGACCTCATCCTGCAACAAGACAATGCAGCTCCCGAATTGTATCCGAATGGTTGGATGAACACTCAATCGACGGGACTTCGCTTCCTTGGCCAGCTAGGTCACCTGACCTCAATCCCATCGAGGACATCGGGGATGCCATCGAGAGAGATGTTCGAGGCTCTGACCCTCCTCCATGGAATCATCGTGAGCTGTGGGAGCTTGTTCAGTGGTCGTGGATCCGTATGGCTTCCCAACGCTTTTTGTGTCTTGTCGAGTCCATGCCGAGGTGAATCGCTGCCGTCATCAGGGCGAAAGGTGGTGCTACACGTTACTAGACAGGTATCTCGAATTCAATTGCTCTTCAGTGTATTGAAGTGCTACATCGCTGTGTGCAGAAATTGCTGGCCGCCCCGGTGGCGCAGTGGTCTAAGGCGCTGGCCTCTGATCATTTGTCCGTAAGGGGTCCGGGTTCGAATCCCGGTGAGGCATGGATGTTGTGTTTGTCTTACGGCACTGGCTCTCTCCCTTCCCTGGAACCAGTGACCCTAAATTAGGGACGGGCGACTGCTTATAGCCCATTGAGTTGCTCACGGTGGTCGTTAAACCTCCAATCAAAAAAAAAAAAAATTGCTGAATAAAACGTTTCTGTGAACGATATCTTCATCGTTTGTGTTACGTAGCCTTACTGATGTTATTTCAATACGTGTTACTAGAGTCAGATACATACATTCTTCACTTCGTGCAATATCCATATCTTTTGTGGCCAGTGTGGAAAAGAAGTGTTGAATAAAAGAAAAAAAGCCATATTCGTTTATATCTGGTTTTTTAACCTCAGTAAGGAAACTACTTGATGCCATGATAATCCCAAGGTTCTATTAGCACCTCTCTTGTAAAAACTATCGAACTTATGTTATCGGTTTGTCCGTTAGTCAGTTCGTCTCTAGGCACCATATCTCTGCAACTATTAGTCAGACTTGAAAAATTCTATTTGTATTCGGACGTTTGAAATGTTCGAATGATGATCCCTCATGTCGTTTGTTTTACGATGTACAGTTTTGCCGCTGGAGGGCGTAAGTGTAAATAATATCGAATCCAGAACACATTTCATTCCATACATTTGCTTCTAAACATCCGATAGAAAAAAATATTTTACCTTTGGATTCCATTTATGGCGAATAATATTTTAAGTGTAATCGCTTTTTCAAGTTAGGCATAGACTTTCCGCTAGGAAGCGTGAAATGAACTGCGTTTTCTCCGATATCTCTAATTTTGAAACTTTGATTTGTATTTTTTTTTTCTTCAGCGGATACAGTTCCTGATAGGTAATATTCTGCATACAATTTGTAATTTATGGTGAAGAATCGTTTATCAACCATGGGGCGTAAGTGTTAATTTCTGCTTCCGATGTTTTTGCCACAAAATGTGAGCTTCTAAAATCTCGACTGAAAGCATTATACCTAGACCGATGGCCCTGTCGTCTACAAGACTTTTCGGAGCATTTTCTTCTTAAATTATTGCACGGTTTCACTGCCAGTAGGCGTATATGTATATCTTATTTTGGTCAATATCTCTGATTTTAATGGTCCGATTTGAAAGAAAAATCTTCTTTATTGCATACAGTTTCCGCTGCGACATATTTTTTATATAATTTCAAAATTTTCAAGTAATTTGCAAGCCTTCCGCTAGAGGGCGTAATGGTAAATTGCGTTTTCCCCGACATCTCTGTTTCTAAATCTCCTATTTGAAAAATTCTTTCTGAACCGGTTACATCTCCTGATGGGAAATGCTTTTCATATAATTTTCAATATTTCGTAAAGAATAGTTTTGCCACCAGGGGGCGTAAGTGTTAATTTCCGTTTCTGATGTATTTGCAGCAAAATCTGAGCTTCTAAAATCTCGATTGAAAAGAATTCGTTTGTGAATCGATATTACTTACGTCGATAAACCTTTTCGGAATATTTTCTTCTTAAAATAATGCATGGTTTCTCCTCCAGGGGCTTCATATCTTGTTTTTGTCAATGTCTCTACTTCTAAGAGTCCGATTTGAAAAATTCCGTCTTTGTTTGATAGCATTTCTGATGCGGCATGGTTTTAATATAATTTCAAAATTTTCAAGCAATTCACATACTTTTCGCTTGGCGGCGTTAAGACAAATTGCGTCTTCCTATATATTTATGCTTCTAAATCTCCGATTTGAAAAATGCTTGCTGTATCGCATACAGCTCCTGATGATAAATGTCTTACATATAAATTCCAAAATGTAGTAAAGAATGGTTTGGCCATCAGGGGCCGTAAGTGTTAATTTCTGCTTCTGATGTATTTGTAGAAAAATCTGATCTCCTGAAAACTCGACTGAAAAATATTTTTCCCAGACCGATACCACTCACGTCGAAAAAACTTTTGAGAATGCTTTCTTCTAACAATAACGCATGGTTTTCCCGCCAGGGGGCACTGATGCATATCTTATATTTGTCGATATCTCTACTTCTAAGAGCCCGATTTGAAAAATTCTTTCTTTGTTGGAGTGCGTTTCTACTGCGATATACGCATTTCTCATATAATTTCAAGTTTTTCTTAAAGGACAAGTCTGCCTCCAGAGGGCGTCAGTTCACGATTCCGTTCACAGCAATATCTGCTGGATTAAAACCCCGATTGAAAGACTTCTTTCTTCGGTCTGCATTCCATACCGGTTCCATTGACTTTGAATAGCTTTGATAAATTTAATTCACGTCAGAAATGCTTCGAAACATGTGTTCATTACACCCGAATATTCGGTGTCTTCTTTCTTGTTTTGTTTCTCAAAAAGAAGTAGTCATCATTCCAGAGAAGTTGGTCACACTACCGACATCTTAATAGCTCCTCTCGGAAAAGTAGACATCAAGAAACATCAGTTTGACGACGACCAAAAGGCCAAATCCTGTACATACATATTAAGTGTAATATATTATTCATTATGATTTCATGCAGTACTAAACAGCAGGTGTGTGGCCTTGTGAATTATTGATACTTGCCTTCAGTGAAACCGGAAGACGCATTTCGGAGCGGTTAATCAAACACTACACTCCCTTTCTAGTTTAATTACCACCTTTTGAATTCTTTATAAGTCACATTACTCCGTTTCACTATTTTGTAAATGGGAGAAATTTTTATCTCGGTGTCTGTCTACGCAATAAGTAAATATTTGAATATTCCAGGTTTCGAATCCCAGCGGAAAATTCATTGAATTTTTTGAATAATTCCCTGGAGTGTGTTTCCAATTAATTGCCACTTAAAAATTAAATAATTTCACATCATTTCCGCTAAAATGTTAAATAAAAACGAATCTAATGTCAATACAATCCTGCTCTTTGCAAGAAAAAGAGTGAAATCGGCGTGTGACTCTCTAAAAGGGAGAGAGAGAGAGCTGTTAATTAATCAACCAACAGCAAACTTTAAACAGTGGTAAAAGCGTAGCTTTTAAACAAAATCACAGTCGGTTTTGATTCTATAAATTATGTGAGTTAGATTCTATGTACTTAAAAAGGAATCAGGGATAACGAAAAACACACGATTTTAAATTAATGCTGTCGTCTGTCTCTAACAGCGAACGGTGGACTTAAAGTACCAGCGAATGTTTGCGGTAGAAGGAAAGTTAATTTTTAATCATTTCAGCTGTGTAAATAAAAGCATGTTCAGAATAATTACAACGCTATACTCAAGAAACACATATAGCGTATTAAATTCGTTTATTTTTCTGGCGTAATAAGCACAAAGTTTCGCCAAGCTTTCGTATTCCACTGCGAGCCTTCTTCAAGGCAATAATATACATAACAAGTTAGTAAAAACATGCACTGCATTGATTATAAAACACTTACAACATACCAGGATTCATTACCAAACTTATTACTCAAGTTATGAGGATAATGACTGTGAAATAAATCTTGCTCCTGTGCCCTAACCTTTGACCCCGTTTCGATGATATTAAACAGAATTGGTTCAGTATACCTCCGGAAAAACATACTAAAGTTTTGTCGCAATAGAAGCTATTTAACTTATGAGGATAATAGCTGTGGAATAAATCTCTCTTCAGTGTCCTGAACTTCGACCCCATGACGATGATATTCAACAGAACCGGTTCAGTATACCTCCGGAACAACATACTAAAGTTTTGTAGCAATAGCAGCATTTTTAATTAAGTTGTGAGGATAATAGCTGTAGAATAAATCTCGCTTCAGTGCCCTGAACTTCGACCCCATGACGATGACATTCAACAGAACCGGTTCAGTATACATACAGAACAACATACTAAAGTTTTGTCGCAATAGAAGCTTTTTTAAATAAGTTATGAGGATAATAGCTGTGGAATAAATTTTGCTTCCGTGCCCTGAAGTTCGACCCCATGACGATTATATTAAATAGAACCGGTTCAGTACACATCTGGAACAACATACTAATGTTTTGTCGCAATAGAAGCATTTTTAATTAAGTTATGAGGATAATAGCTGTGGAAAAAATCTCGCTTCAGTGCCCTGAACGTCGACCCCATGACGATGATATTCAACAGAACCGGTTCACTATACAACTGGAACAACATACTAAAGTTTTGTCGCAATAGAAGCATTTTTAATTAAGGTATGAGAATAATGGCTGTGGTATAAATCTCGCTCCTGTGCCTTTAACTTTGACCCCATTTCGATGATATCATACAGAACCAATTCAGTATAACTGCGGAACAAAATAATGAAGTTGTGTCACAATCAAAGCATTTTTGCGTAGGTCATGGCGCATAAGGGCAATGGAATGGATCCCGCTCCTATTTCCTGACCTTTGACCCCCATTTCGTCCATTTTCAATAGGTTTCCTCCTCAGGTTGTCCCCTATCCCATATTACAATTTCATCAACATCGAACTGATTTTACGGGAGTTATCGTGCGGACAGACAGACAGACAGGCAAAGTTGGAGCATGTACGTTTCTTCAACCTACGGTTGGAAAGCGTAAAAAAATGCTTAACAGCGCTTGTAAAATGCTTGTGATTATTACGCCACAAAAATAAGCGGATTTAATACGCTATATGCGTTTCTTGAGTATTCACAGTCTGGTGTTTTTAAAATAACGATTACAACGCTATTTCTTACTTTATCAGCAGGCAGATGGCTAAAGACGGTACAACACGATGGTTTATACTTTGAATGCTAGTCAACTCTAGTCGTAGAGGTAAGTATGAAGACATAAAGTGATCCAAATATTGCAAAAGTTTCGACTCACCCTAATACAACGGGTAAAGACAGTTTGGAAAAAGAACTAAATTCCTTAAAAGTATTGCAGTACAGCGAGGATGCAACCCTTCCATTATAGACAAAGCTCCAACAAAATTCCGGAACCCGAAGCCTATTTCCAGTCTACACGTTAACTCCTGTGATGCGCGCATTACGAGAGATTTTGTCCATTATTCCATTTTCCCGTGGCATTGCATTCAACATTTCAAAAATTTTCAAAACCTTTAATTTTAAAGTGACTCTTAAACCCATAAACAAAATGAACTTTTTAGAATCAATGGACTATGTTGAAGATAAAAACTCGTGGGGAATTTAACAGATTACATGTGAATGTGGCGCTTCGTACGTACACAATCTTGACAAAAGTCACCATGCACCCCTTCAAAAGCAAATGAACGGATCCCCTGCTTTGTTAAGATGCGCGGTACATCTGCAAACGGTATAAAAACAAGACTTCAGCTGACCGCGATCATATCGCACTGTGAGGTTGAGTAAAAATGCCGCGGCGGAATTTTTCACTCACTATATAAGTGGGTTGTCCATAATAGAAACCGAGAGGCTTTTAGATATACCCAAGTCACTTGTTTTGGATGTTCTGTATACGTGGAAGACACATAGCGGGCCTGAAGCAACAAAGCGTACCGGCAGACCAAAGAAAATCAGTGATAGAGGACGTCGAAGCATCAGGAGATCGTTACAGCTAATCGACGAAGTACTGCACAAGACCACAGTGTACAGGTGAGTAAAAATGCTGGAACTTCTGTATGTACAGGTTCCATTCGCAGAGAACTTCCTTCCATGGGTTACCGTGGTCGTCCGGCTGCTCATAAGCTTTTCATCTCCACTCGGAATGCTACTCGGCGTTTAGCATGGTGTAAAGAACATTTATCGTGGACCGTAGATCAATGGAAACGGGTCCTATGGACTGATGAATCCATATACACGATCCATCAGTCTGATGGTCGTGTGTGGGTATGTCGGCAGCCGGGAGAACGCTATTTACCACAGTGTACTGTTCCTACGATCAATTTTATAGTTGGCAGTGTCCTCGAGTGGGGTGTTTTTCGTGGCATGGCCCCGGCCCATTGGTTATCGGGAACAAACCTGGTAACCAACACATCTACCTCGATATTCTGGACAATTGTGCCCTACCAACTCTGTGGCAATTCTATTTAATCGAACCTTGCTGGTACCAGCAGGATAATGCCTCGAGCTATAAAGAAAGGACTGTTACGGCGTGTAATTCCGTATAGTGTGTGGACTGGCCAGTATATATCCCTTATCGTAATCCCATAGAGCACCTATGGGATGAATTAGAACGCTGAATACGAAATTTGGAACCGAGGCCTACTACTAATCAACAGTTAGCGTCAGAATTATGTACTGAATGGAAGCGCATACCTACCGCTGTGTTGCAAAACCTTGTCGAAAGCATGTCTCGAAGGGTCAGTGCATGCATTAAGGCCAAAGGTGGACCAACACCGTACTAATGTATGTCAAGAAATGCTGGGTTGTGTTCTCTTCAAAGGTGTACGATGACATTTGCCAATATAGTGTTCGTTTAACGTTCGTGACTACCTCGGAGGAACCTCAGGTTCGATCCCGGGCAGGCACGAACGCTCGAACCACCAAATATCCGCCGTGCGTCGGATGGGCACCTTAAGCCATCAGACCCCGGGTACTGTCCCCCTAGTAAAAAAATAAGGGCGTCTTTCTCTTCCTATCTAGCTCGCTTCCATGTCACTTTCCTCTCGAGCACTCGTCTTCATCTCCTAGTTTCCTATTTCTAAGGGCTGTTTAAGACACGGGATGAGACACTCTCTTTCTCAGATCCTCTACATATGATCTGGTCTTGCGTTTTTGATTGAAGTAGCACAAGACCTATATTCGCAACTATGTCCTAAAAAAATCATCCATGGCTAAACACTGTTAAGAAAAGGACCATAAAATTCTCTTTGAAGAAGCAAAACTAATTGACAAGCCAGATTCAAAAACCGTACTTCTTACTTCGTAAGTTTTCCATGTATATCAGAAGTCTTCGAAACTTGTTAATGCCATGGCATCCACCCCATTTCTATCAAGCGCGTGGAAGCAACTAAGCAAACCTTGTGACTGTAAACACCATTTATGATGTCATGTACAATTTGAATAATTAAGTGCCATTCGTCCTGATGAAGATGAATCAATACCCAGCGAAACCTTGGACGCCTTGAAAAAACAAAATATGTGTGACAAACGTGTGTGTTAATATAGTGTCAATCCTGTCTCTTATTAACCATTAGGCTTGTGTAAAAAATTCTACCAGTTTGATTTTTAGAATAGAATGAAAACGAGTGTTTTTAAATAAACATCATCATCATTCTTTTAAATAATTGCCATTATTATCTATGACGTGTTGCCATCTTTCTGGCCGTAATTTATATATGTTTTTACTCCTTCGTTTTGAAGTCAAGCAATTCTTGTAATGCAGTTTTGTCATCTTCAACTTCGTTAAAGGTTTTTCTCGAGAAGTTGTTCTGAAGACATCGAAAATGGTGGTGGGTCTGTAGTTGCAAGATCTCGGCAATACGGGAGGTAAATCTTCCCATTCAATGTCCAGTAATTTTCTGTGAGTGGCTAAAACTGTATTGGGTCTGGCTTTGTCATGTTGCAAGATGACGCCTTTGCGATTAACCAGCGCTGGAAGGTTAGATTTCAATTTTTCTTTCAGCCTTTCCAAATATTATTTTCTCTGAGCGACTAAAGCTGTATGGGGTCTTGCGTTGTCATGCTGCAAGATGACGCCTTTGCGATTAACCAGCGCTGGACGGTTAGATTTCAATTTTTCTTTCAGCCTTTCCAACTATTTTTTTCTCTGAGTGGCTAAAGCTGTGTGGGGTCTTGCATTGTCATGCTGCAAGATGACGCCTTTGCGATTAACCAGAGCTGGACGCTTAGATTTCAATTTTTCTTTCAGCCTTTCCAACTATTATTTTCTCTGAGCGACTAAAGCTGTATGGGGTCTTGCGCTGTCATGCTGCAAGATGACGCCTTTGCGATTAACCAGCGCTGGACGGTTAGATTTCAATTTTTCTTTCAGCCTTTCCAACTATTATTTTCTCTGAGTGGCTAAAGCTGTGTGGGGTCTTGCATTGTCATGCTGCAAGATGACGCCTTTGCGATTAACCAAAGCTGGACGCTTAGATTTCAATTTTTCTTTCAGCCTTTCCAACTATTATTTTCTCGGAGTGACTAAAGCTGTATGGGGTCATGCGTTGTCATGTTACAAGATGACGCCTTTGCAATTAACCAGTGCTGCACGGTTAGATTTCAATTTTTCTTTCAGCCTTTCCAAATATTATTTTCTCTGAGTGGCTAAAGCTGTATGGGGTCTTGCGTTGTCATGTTACAAGATGACGCCTTTGCGATTAACCAGTGCTGGACGGTTAGATTTCAATTTTTCTTTCAGCCTTTCCAAATATTATTTTCTCTGAGCGACTAAAGCTGTATGGGGTCTTGCGTTGTCATGCTGCAAGATGACGCCTTTGCGATTAACCAGCGCTGGACGGTTAGATTTCAATTTTTCTTTCAGCCTTTCCAACTATAATTTTCTCTGAGCGACTAAAGCTGTATGGGGTCTTGCGTTGTCATGTTACAAGATGACGCCTTTGCGATTAACCAGTGCTGGACGGTTAGATTTCAATTATTCTTTCAGCCTTTCCAAATATTATTTTCTCTGAGTGGCTAAAGCTGTGTAGGGTCTTGCATTGTGATGCTGCAAGATGACGCCTTTGCGATTAACCAGTGCTGGAAGCTTAGATTTCAATTTTTCTTTCAGCCTTTCCAACTATTATTTTCTCTGAGTGGCTAAAGCTGTGTGGGGTCTTGCATTGTCATGCTGCAAGATGACGCCTTTCCGATTAACCAGAGCTGGACGCTTAGATTTCAATTTTTCTTTAAGCCTTTCCAACTATTATTTTCTCTGAGTGGCTATAGCTGTGTGGGGTCTTGCATTCTCATGTTGCAACATGACGCCTTTGCGATTAACCACAGCTGGACGCTTAGATTTCAATTTTTCTTTCAGCCTTTCCAACTATTATTTTCTCTGAGTGGCTAAAGCTGTGTGGGGTCTTGCATTCTCATGTTGCAACATGACGCCTTTCCGATTAACCAGAGCTGGACGCTTAGATTTTAATTTTTCTTTCAGCCTTTCCAACTATTATTTTCTCTGAGTGGTTATAGCTGTGTGGGGTCTTGCATTCTCATGTTGCAACATGATGCCTTTGCGATTAACCACAGCTGGACGCTTAGATTTCAATTTTTCTTTCAGCCTTTCCAACTATTATTTTCTCTGTGTGGCTAAAGCTGTGTGGGGTCTTGCATTGTCATGTTGCAACATGACGCCTTTGCGATTAACCAGTGCTGGACGCTTAGATTTCAATTTTTCTTTCAGCCTTTCCAACTATTATTTTCTCTGTGTGGCTAAAGCTGTGTGGGGTCTTGTATTGTCATGTTGCAACATGACGCCTTTGCGATTAACCAGTGCTGGACGCTTAGATTTCAATTTTTCTTTCAGCCTTTCCAACTATTATTTTCTCTGTGGAGCTAAAGCTGTGTGGGGTCTTGCGTTGTCATTTTACAAGATGACGCCTTTGCGATTAACCAGTGCTGGACGCTTAGATTGCAATTTTTCTTTCAGCCTTTCCAACTGTTATTTTCTCTGAGTGACTAAAGCTGTATGGGGTCTTGAGTTGCCTTGTTACAAGATGATGACTTTGAGATTAACCAGTGCTGGACGCTTAGATTTTAATTTTTTATCTGCCACTCCAACTGTTGGCAGCACAGGTCAGCATTTATGGTTTGATTAGGTGACAGCAGCTACTAGTGGATTATCCCCTTTACATATCACAATGCACTTAACAAGACCTTTTTTTTAATGCAGTTCAGCTCTTGAATTCGGTGGAGCAGGTTTTCCAACGCCGGTAACAGTCCTTTGACTTTGAACATTACTTTAAAGGACCCACCTTGCATCACCTGTTATTAAAAAATTCCAAGAAAGGTTCGTTTCTATGACGCGCAATCAATGAAAGTCAGGTCTTTATTCTGTTTGACCGTATCCTGGCGGATGGGTCATGTGCTCCCCGCTGTCCGAACTTTGCGATAAACCCAAGCGCATGCATCGCTCTTTCTACTGTTGTTCTGTGTACAGTAAACATTTGTGTTAATTCTTCAATGGTTACATATTGCTTATTTCATATGGCTCGGTTGATGACCTCGGCAGAAACGTGTGATGGACGACCAGAGCGTGGCTGATGTCTGCAGCTGCTATCTCCATCACGGAATTTCCGGAACCAACGGCGGTACGTGCTTTCGTCTTCGGCATCCTCGCCGTACACGTCACAAATTTTACGGCAGGCTTCAGTTGCATTCTTGCCTTTGTCGAACTCATAGAGCAAACAATGGCTAATGTGATTCGAATTGCTTGACATGTTAACATTTGCGGTACTTGTAAGCGAATGAGATGTATGTGCATACAAGGTACCATTTTACAACCTACTCCTCGTTTTAGCCATCACACGACCCATCTGTTATTGCACTTGTTAAATGAACTTTCCAAGCTACAGCGTGGGTTGGAACTTGGAAAGTTCATTTAACAAGTGGAATGGGTTATTTGAGCAATATTTCCATACGGACCATTGCAGCTAAACTAAACATATCAAAATAGGCACTAAGTGATGTCGTGAAGAGATGGAAGCAGGACGGTGCAACTACAGTAAAAAGACATTAAGGAAGGCCGCGCAAACTGACGGAACGTGAGAGAAGAGCCATGGTAATAAATGTTAAGAAATCCCCTTCTTCCTCTGCCATTTCCATCGCTGCTGAAGTAGGAAATGCTTGTAATGGCTCGGTTAGTACCATAACTATCCTCAGAGAGTTTCACAGTAAAAAGACATTAAGAAAGGCCGCACAAACTGACGGAACGTGACAGAAGAGCCATGGTAATAAATGTTAAGAAATCCCCTTCTTCCTCTGCCATTTCCATCGCTGCTGAAGTAGGAAATGCTTGTAATGGCTCGGTTAGTACCATAACTATCCTCAGAGAGTTGCACAGTAAAAAGACATTAAGGAAGGCCGCACAAACTGACGGAACGTGACAGAAGAGCCATGGTAAGAAATGTTAAGAAAGCCCGTTCTTCCTCTGCCGTTTCCATAGATACTGAAGTAGGAAATGCTTGTAATGGCTCGGTTAGTACCATAACTATCCTCAGAGAGTTGCACAACAAAACAACGTTAAGGAAGGCCGCACAAACTGACGGAACGTGACAGAAGAGCCATAGTAAGAAATGTTAAGAAAGCCCGTTCTTCCTCTGCCGTTTCCATAGATACTGAAGTAGGAAATGCTTGTTATGGCTCGGCTAGTACCATAACTATCCTCAGAGAGTTGCACAGTAAAAGGACATTAAGGAAGGGCGCACAAACTGACGGAACGTGACAGAAGAGCCATGGTAAAAAATGTTAAGAAAGCCCGTTCTTCCTCTGCCGCTGCCATTGCTGTTGAAGTAGGAAATGCTTGTAATGGCTCGGTTAGTACCATAACCATCCGCAGAGAGTTGCACAATGTGGGTTATAATGATATAGCACCGGCACACAAGCCACACATCACTACCGGGAATGCGAAGGGCAGCTGTTCTTTGGAGTGACGAGTCACGTTTTTCACCCTTCCAATATGATGGGGAAGCTTGGATTTGGCGAAAGCCAGGCGAACGATTTTCATCGGACTGTGTTCTTGCAGCTCTTAAGTTCGTCGGATGCTCCATCATGGTATGGGGTTATGTTTCGTGGATGGGACTCGGCTCTTTGGCTATTATACCGCAAACCATAAACTCTGAAGTGTACCATGACGTTCCGGATAATTCTACGCTACCAACAATGCGGCAGTATGATGGAAATTACCGTTTTCCTTTATAACGCGGCCGATCTCCCTGTCGCAATGCACGGCGTGTGCACGACTGGCTTCTTGAAAATTAGGTGGAATTGTTAGAATGGCTTGCTCAAAGACCTGATCTTAATCTCATAAAACACCTCTGGAATGAACTGCAGCGACGGATACGAAATCCACCACAGCAGCCATCTTTGCTCTCCAGCCTGGCAGCAGCTTTGTAGAAAGAATAGCGAGCCATTCCTCTCGATACCTAGTGGAAATTGGGCGTTGTGCCCTAACACTTTTGATATAGTGTATATTATATCGGGCGATATGTTCATTCCTAAATTACTTGCCAACGGCATGGGTCTTGAAAATCCGATATTGCACCTGCGACAACCTAATAATAAAGTAAGGCACTGTTAAATCTTGTGTTTCCACAATTGTTTGTACAACTAGTGTGTTTAGTGAGCTCCAGAACATATAAGGAGGAC
Organism: Macrothele yani; assembly: GCA_039090855.1. Lineage (NCBI taxonomy): Eukaryota > Metazoa > Arthropoda > Arachnida > Araneae > Macrothelidae > Macrothele > Macrothele yani. Next base: position 13,165,088 of record CM076999.1, on the reverse strand, counting down.
TAGTGTGCTGGAGAAATAAGGAGGAGACTATCCTTGGGAAGAACTGCCGTGGCAAATTTAGAGCAGATTATGGAGGACAAAGAGATCGCAAAGACAACACAGATCAGAACTATTAAATCAATCGTCTTTCCTGTGGTAATGAATGCTTGCGAACGCTGGACATTGAGGAAGATTAAGAGTAAGAAGATAGATGCTTTTCTTTTATAGACATATAGTCGGCTACTTAGAACACCATGGACCGCAAGAAGAACTAATCAATCAGTACGTCACCAAATCAAGCCCAGCTGCTTCCTTGAGAAATAGTGAGAGTAAGAAAATAGATGCTTTCGAAGTATGGACCTGGAAACGGCTACGTAGAATCCCATGGACTGCAAATAGAACTAATCAATCAGCACTTGATCCAATCAAGCTCAGCTGCTCCTCTGTGGAATAGGGAGAGTAAGAAGACAGGTGGTTTTGAATTATGGACCTGAAGATGGCTACTTAGAATTCCATGGACTACAACAAGAACTACTCAATCAGTACCTAACCAAATTAATTGGAGTTGTAAGAAGATAGATGTTTTGAGTAAGAAGATAGATGTTTTTGAAGTATGGACCTGGAGATGGCTTAGTGGAATTCTATGGACTGCGAGAACTAATCAGTCAGTACCTAACCGAATCAAGCCGAGCTGCTTCCTTGACAAAAATAGTAAGAGCAAGAAGATAGATATTTTTGAATTATGGACCTGGGGACAGCTACGTAGAACTCCATGGACTGCAAAAAGAGCTAATAAATTAGTACTTGACCAATCAAGCCAGCTAATCCCTTGAGGAAGAATGGGAGAATAAGGAGATAGATGTTTCGAATTATGTTGTACATGAATGGATATGCCTACTAAGAATTCCATGGACTGCCACAATAACTAGTCAATCAGTGCTTGACCAAATCAATCCGAGCTGCTCCCTTGAGGAATAGTGAGAGTAAGAAGATAGATGTTTTTGAAGTATGGACTTGGAGATTGCTTAGTAGAATTATATGGATTGCAAGAACTAATCAGTCAGTACCTAACCGAATCAAGACCAGCTGCTTCCTTGGCAGGAATAGTAAGAGCAGGAAGATAGATGCTTTTGAATTATGGACCTGGAGACAGCTACTTAGAACTCCATGTACTGCAAGAAGAGCTAATCAATCAGTACTTGACCAATCAAGTCAGCTGCTTCCTTGAGGAATAGGGAGAGTAAGAAGATAGATGCTTTCGAATTATGTACATGGGTACCACTACTTAGAATTCAATGGACTGCAAGAAGAACTAATCAATCAGTCCTTGACCAAATCAAGCCCAGCTGCTCCCTTGAGGTATAGTGAGAGTCAGAAGATAGATGCTATTGAATTACGGACCTGGAGACGGCTACTTAGAATTCCATGGACTGCAACAGGAGCTAATCAATCAGTACTTCACCTATCAAGCCCAGCTGCTCCCTTGAGGAATAGGAAGAGTAAAAAGATAGATGCTTTTGAATTATGGATATGGAGACTACTTAGAATTCCATGGACTGCAAGAAGAACTAATCAATCAGTACTTGACTAAATCAAGACCAGCTGCTTCCTTGGCAGGAATAGTAAGAGCAAGAAGATAGATGCTTTTGAATTATGGACCTGGAGACAGCTACTTAGAACTCCATGGACTGCAAGAAGAGCTAATCAATCAGTACTTGACCACTCAAGTCAGCTGCTTCCTTGAGGAATAGGGAGAGTAAGAAGATAGATGCTTTCGAATTATGTACATGGGTACCACTACTTAGAATTCAATGGACTGCAAGAAGAACTAATCAATCAGTCCTTGACCAAATCAAGCCCAGCTGCTCCCTTGAGGAATAGTGAGAGTCAGAAGATAGATGCTCTTGAATTACGGACCTGGTGACGGCTACTTAGAATTCCATGGACTGCAACAGGAACTAATCAATCAGTACTTCACCTATCAAGCCCAGCTGCTCCCTTGAGAAATAGGAAGAGTAAAAAGATAGATGCTTTTGAATTATGGATATGGAGACTACTTAGAATTCCATGGACTGCAAGAAGAACTAATCAATCAGTACTTGACTAAATCAAGCCCAAATAAACAGTGAGAATAAGGAAATTGAATCTTTTGAATTGTGGACCAGGAGGCGGCATTTTATAGAGTGCGATAAAAACTAACCAATCAGAAATTGATCAGATCAAGTCCAGCTGCTCTCTTGAGACAATGATCTGTAAGGAAAAAACTTAGATATATTGCTCATATGTTGCGTACCAATAATAAGTTTGAAAAAATGATCATGCTTGGTACGTTTGCAGATGAAAGGGGAAAAAAGAGAACAAGATGCTTGGTTGAAATCAGAGAAGTTTGTGGAATGACCATAGAAGACAAGTGAGGTCTCGCTAATAACAGATCAAGATGGTGCGCTTTGTTCATACAGAGCCGAACACAACTCGATGTACAGTAACAACTACAAAGTGTGTTATTATCATTTTAGCTTTACAAATATCGCCCCAGAAAAATCAGTACCATGTTTGCAAAAGCCCAATGGAACACGTTATAGCGGTTTCTGAGGATCATCCATCTCTTCGAGTTACAGGGCTTCCCAATCACCAACGTGATAAACTGCATTCATCGAAACTTGCGCGGTAAACACCATTTCCATTTTAGCGAGGAGCCGCATTGTTGGGTTCATATGTCGACATGGGAAGCGCAAACAAAATCTCCCCAAGCAGCGAGACGCATCTAAAGCTTGAATATTAAATCGACAGCAAGTGACATTTAATATCTAAAATATTTCACATAGATGCGTTGTCTTCCGAAAGCGCAAATTTCAATTAATATGTAGATGCAGATTACAATAACAACGTAATTGAATGCTCTTTCACTCCTGAGACCCAACAAATCCCCACAAAAACCCCCGCGCCTCTGAAAAAGCAACAGAATATATCATCCGAAATCCTTACTGTTCACTGGTTTTGGCGACGGGAATGTTCCAGACTTTAAGGCGCTCGAGTTGCTCGCACTGCAGAAGCTTAAATGATACTTTTATGCTAATATTCTGGGATCCTTGCTTTTAAAGATTGCATTTCGAACCTCGCGACAAGTGATTTTGTTGTTTTCTTTCGGAATTATTGAGAGGGAAGGCTCCTTTATTGTGTTGGGCAACAGTGGGACTTAAAAGGTTATTTGAGACTATGCATTGCTCACATGCTTACAAATGGTGGAGAGAAACTTATAAAAGCCTTTTATGAAAATTCCCTTGTCAGTTTTTATGGATTTTAAACTGTAGCTCGTTGTTCAAGTTTTGTGCTTTGCCCCTTAAAAAATAGAAAGTAAGATTTATGAGTTTTTCTAAGAAGTCTTGAAATGTTATTATTCTGTGCCCTTTCTAATGATCCAACGAACGGTCGTTTGCATATTTTATGTATTCGTTTTATTTCAGTATGAAAACACAATTTCTGAAGGATGGATTTTATAAAGCCTCACTATCTTTACACTCAGCTTCACAGCTGGCTTTTATGCCTTCTATATAAAGAATTACTTTCTTAGAATGTGTTTTAGGCAAAATGTATCAGTGGGCTCTTTATGCATCGATTAGAAATGTCTAGCGTAAACATACATATTCTTAAATAGCTATAGAAATCATCAAGCAGAAGTAATCGCTCTTTCCGCGTTTATCAGTGAGTCACGGAAAAATTATCATTGGCCCCGACCGGGAATCGAACCCAGGGTGTTCCTGGGTTCAATTCCCGGTTGCGTCCGATGAGAATCTTTCGTCCACGTCAGTTTTGTGATTAATTATTCATTCGCCTCCTAGTTATTTGTTCAGTTGCTGCCTTCTATTTTTGGTGAATCCCCAGCATTGTGCGGGGCTTCAAGAAGCAATCTGCCATGTGGTTTGGCAGTTAGTCGTATGTGAGTCAGGATAATTCGAGGTCGCTGTGGTGCAGTGGTAGCATGTCCGGCGCATAACTGGAAGGCCTTGGGTTCGATTCCCTGTGGCGACCTATGATAATTTTTCCGTGACTAACTTATGAACATGGGAAGAGCGATGACTTCTGTTTGATGTGCCTAATTAGTGTCAATTGTGTGTATTAACTATTCATTCGCCTCCTACTTTTTTGTTCAGTTGCTGCTTTCCATCTTTGGTGAATCCCTAGCATTGTGCGTGGTTCCAAGAAGCAACCTGCCATGTGGTTTGGCAGTTAGTCGTATGTGATTCAGGAGAATTCGAGGTCGCTGTGCTGCAGTGGTAGTATGTCCGGCGCGTAATTAGAAGACCCTAGGTTCTATTCCCGGTGGCGGCGTATGAGAATTTTTCCGTGACTCACTTATAAACGTGGAAAGATCGATGACTTCTGTTTGATGTTCCTAATTCACGTCAATAGTGTGTATTAGATATAGAAACGCAGTCGTATCAGAATAATATCACCAACACCGGAATCACAGTGCACCCACCCAGGCGCGTCAGAGAATACACGTGAAAAGGTCTACCGCACGGAAATATAAGTGGCCGGCCACGACTGATGAGCCATAGTGTGTCACGTGAGCACCATGGGAAGCGGTAGTGATTTGACAGACGTCCAAAATGGAATGATCATCGGCTACCGCGCCAAAGGTGGAAGCATCTCAGAAACAGCTGATTTTGTGGGATGTTCGCGAAGTGCTGTAGTAGCAATTAGGAAGCCAGCTCCCTTAGCCCAGGGTATGAAGCGATTAGGACGTCGGCTCCCGCAGCCCAAAGTATGAGGCAATTAGTATGTCGGCTCCCGTAGTCAAGGGTATGAAGCAATTAGGAAGCCAGATCCTTTAGCCCAGGGTATGAAGCGTAGGACGTTGGCTCCCGTAGCACAGGGTATAAGCAATTAGGACGCGGCTTCCGTTGCCCAGGGTTCGAAGTGATTAGGACGCCGGCTCCCGTAGCCCAAAGTATGAGGCATTTAGAATGTCGGCTCCCACAGTCTAGGGTATGAAGCAATTAAGAAGCCAGCTCCTTTAGCCCATGGTATGTAGCGTAGGACGTCGGCTCCCGTAGCACAGGGTATAAGCAATTAGGACGTCGGCTTCCCTTGCCCAGGGTATAAAGCGATTAGGACGTCGGCTCCCGTAGCCCAAAATATGAGGTAATTAGGATGTCGGCTCCCGTAGTCTAGGGTGTGAAGCAATTAGGAAGCCAGCTCCCTTAGCCCAGGGTATGAAGCGTAGGACGTTGGCTCTCGTAGCACAGGGTATAAGCAATTAGGACGTTGGCTTCCATTGCTTAGGGTATGAAGCGAATAGGACGTCGGCTCCCGTGACCCAAAGCATGAGGCAAGTAGGATGTCGGCTCCCGTAGTCTAGGGTATGAAGCAATTATGAAGCCAGCTCCCTTAGCCCAGGGTATGAAGCGTAAGACGTCGGCTCCCGTAGCACAGGGTATGAAGCGATTCGAACATCGGCTCCCGTAGCCCAGGATATGAAGCGAATAGGATGTCATTTCCCGTAGCCCAGGGTATGAAGCGGTTCGAACATTGGCTCCCGTAGCCCAGGATATGAAGCGATTAGGATGCCATCTTCCGTAGCCCAGGGTATGAAGCGATTCGAACATCGGCTCTCGTATCCCAGGATATGAAGCGATTAGGATGTCAGCTCCCGTAGCCCAGGATATGAAGCGATTCGAACATCGGCTCTCGTAGCCCAGGATATGAAGCAATTAGGATGTCAGCTCCCGTAGCCCAGGATATGAAGCGATTCGAACATCGGCTCCCGTAGCCCAGGAAATGAAGCGATTAGGATGTCAGCTCCCGTAGCCCAGGGTATGAAGCGATAAGAGCGTCGTCTCCCGTTGCCTAAGGTATAAGGTGTCCGCTGTACCATTCGCTCGCTGATCCTGCCTGGGCTTCTGCCAATTGACCTGGATATGGTTTGCGCTTCCATTGCCAAGTGGTTGTTCTGCATGATCCTGGATAGCGTACGTCGACCTCGATAATCAATGGCGTGTGGTCGACCACCGCTTCTTCTCTGTGAACCTATGCGCCCGTCGATGTTATATTCTCGGTGCACCATTGGTACCGTTGCCCTTGGGAACCCTCCGGTCATTATCACTTGGGCTATGGAAAGACTCATTTCTCCTGCGCTGACAACACATTATCGATCGAAGTCACTCAGATCATCATGTTTACCCATGTTGATCGATTGCGATACACTGTTGGGACGAACAGATCGGATCAGATCATATGTAGACGATTTCAGTAAGGGAGTGTCTGACCCCAGGTCTTAAATAACCCTTGGAAATAGGAAGCTAAGAGATTTGGTCTAGAGTGCCCGATAGGAAAGTGACGCGGAAGCTAAGTAGAAAGGGGAAGCAAGGCACTCTTATTTATAATCGGAGGGGGGGGAGGGTCAGCACCCGAGGCCCGACGGGTTAACATGCCCATCCGACACACGGCGGATATTAGGTGGTTCGAGCGTTCGTACCTGTCTGGGATTGAACCTGAGATTTCTCCGCGGTAGTAATGAAAGCTGACCACTAGGCCATCGGCGGCCCACTCTTGTGAAGCCCTCCTGTCCACATATTTATCACCTGCGTTCGGTTTGTGTCACTTCCCTTCTGCGAGGGGGATGACAATGTGAACTGCCCATCACCCCTGTCTGTAATATTTTGTCCACTCAGTGTACATACAAAATCTTCCTCGGTAAAGCGAGAAGGAAATTTCCTGGAATACAAATTGTAATGGAAATCCATTCCTGCTTCATTTCCATAACCTTTCCCTTAAAAGTTCTGGTTTTCTGAGAGGAAATTTGTGAACACTTATCACTTCCCTCAATACACTGGCGGAAAGTGAATAAAGACCACCAAGAAAGAATTGGCGGACGATCATGAAATTTAAATATGTTAATGGGGTCGAGTTTACGTAGGTGGGATGTTAATTTCAGGACCAACCGGTGAGCGCTTACGTCACAGCCCGGCATAATATGCAAATTATCGTCGGTGGTATTTAACTAGTACGGCGAAGTGAATGTAATCAGTCGTCGGCGTACGGACACGTGCAAAGACCCTGAAGAAGCTGCAATGCCTGGACATGGAAGACGTGTACGATTTCAGCAGTTATCGGACTTTGAGCGAGGTCGTCTAGTCGGACTCCGCGAGGCCGGGTGGTCGTATCGTTGTATTGCGGAGCGAATTGGACGGGAAGTATCGGTGGTGGTACGATGGTGGCGCAAATGGTCCGAGGAACATTCCTACACGAGAAGACGTGGAACCGGGAGTCACAGACGGACTGATGAGTGGACCGATCGACGCATAAGAAGAGCGGCGTTGTCAAGCAGAATATGCACTGCGACCCAAATCCGAGCTGCCGTTGCACCTGAGGTGAGTGTGCGAACAATCCGCAACCGTCTACTGGATGCAGAACTACGTGCACGTGTGCCTCTCGGATGTGTACCTCCGACTCCAGCCCACCGTCAGGAACGGCTGCAGTGGTGTCGCCAACGTCTGCACTGGAGAACGCAATGGCGATCTGTCGTGTTCAGCGATGAAAGCAGATTCTGCTTGGGAGCCTCCGATGGCCGTATGCGTGTTCGCAGACGTACAGGGGAGGGTCTCCATTCTTCTTGCATCCGCCAGCAACACGCAGGGCCTACACCTGGTCTCCTGGTGTGAGGAGCGATCAGCTATCGCTCCCGTACACAACTAGTGTTTGTACCAGGTACGTTAAACAGCAACTCCAACATCAACAACATCATTCAGCCCGTTGTTATGCCATTTGTAAGGTCGATTCATCTTGGTGTTTTCCAGCAAGATAACGCACGCCCACTTATGGCACGTGCAACGCAACATACACTTCAGGGTGTGAGACAACTTCCATGGCCTTCACGTTCACCGGATTTGTCCCCCATTGAGCACGTGTGGGATTTTATGGGACAACGACTGATCCGATCTCCACGGCCAGCCACGACCATCCCCGATTTACGCATCCAGGATGAGGGTGCTTGGAACTCAATACCCCAAACTTACATCAAACATCTGTACGACAGACTCCATGCCAGAATTGCACAGTGTGACGCAGTTTATGGCGGTTCAACCTCGTACTAACCATGTTACCTTGAAATGTGTTTTTTCAGTTTACCAGCAAATACAGCTGTATTTTGCCATAATGTTTTGATCACGTTATCCTCTGTATTCCGTTATTATATAAATTTCGTTGGTATAAGACGTCTCCTTCTTGGTGTTCTTTTTTCACTTTCCGCCAGTGTATTTCCAGTGGCTGGATTTAAAAGTAAAATGTATAAGCTAATCGAAAATTAATTATGTATGATTCGATAAATGCGGTAAGAATTGCAAGCTTCATGAGCATCTGGAATGAAACTTCAAAGTTAGTAGATGACAAGGTTATGCATATCCTGCATTTTCGGTGATTGTTTTATGACGTCATTGTCCAAATCGCCATTGTAAGACTAAGGTTAGTAGATGAAAAGGTTATGCTCATTCTGCACTTCCGGTGATTGCTTTGTGACGTCATTGTGCAAATCGCCAACATAAGACAAGGTTATTAAATTATAAAGTCATGCTCATCCTGCACTTCCAGTGACTGCTTTGCGACATCATTGTCCGAATCGCCATCGAAAGACTAAGGTTAGCAGATGACAAGGTTATGCTCATCTTGCACTTCCGTTGTTTGCTTTGTAACGGTACTGTCCAAATCGCCATCGTAAGACCAAAGTTAGTAGGTGACAAGATCATGCTCATCCTGCACTTCCGGTGATTGCTTTTAGACCTCATTGTTCAAATCGCCATTGTAAGACCAAGCTTAGTAGATCCCAAGGTTATGCTCATCTTGCACTTCCGGTGATTGCTTTCTGACAACACTGTCTAAGTCGCCAGCGTAAGACCAAGGTGATGCTCATCCTGCACTTCCGGGAGTTTCTTTGTGACGTCACTGAACAAATCGTAATCGTAAGACCAATGTTAGAAGATGGCGAGATTATGCTCATCTTGTACTTCTGGGGATTGCTTTCGGACATCACTGTCTAAATCGCTAGCGTAAGACCAAGGTGATGCTCATCCTGCACTTCCGGAAGTTTCTTTGTGACGTCACTGAACAAATCGTAATCGTAAGACCAAGCTTAGTAGATCATAAGGTTATGCTCATCTTGCACTTCCGGTGATTGCTTTCTGACAACACTGTCTAAATCGCCAGCGTAAGACCAAGGGGATGCTCATCCTGCACTTCCGGGAGTTTCTTTGTGGCGTCACTGAACAAATCGTAATCGTAAGACCAATGTTAGAAGATGGCGAGATTATGCTCATCTTGTACTTCTGGTGATTGCTTTCTGACATCACTGTCTAAATCGCTAGTGTAAGACCAAGGGGATGCTCATCCTGCACTTCCGGGAGTTTCTTTGTGACGTCACTGAACAAATCGTAATTGTAAGACCAATGTTAGAAGATGGCGAGATTATGCTCATCTTGCACTTCCGGTGATTGCTTTCTGACATCACTGTCTAAATCGCCAGCGTAAGACCAAGGTGATGCTCATCCTGCACTTCCGGGAGTTTCTTTGTGACGTCACTGAACAAATCGTAATCGTAAGACCAATGTTAGAAGATGGCGAGATTATACTCATCTTGTACTTCTGGTGATTGCTTTCTGACATCACTGTCTAAATCGCTAGTGTAAGACCAAGGGGATGCTCATCCTGCACTTCCGGGAGTTTCTTTGTGACGTCACCGAACAAATCGTAATCGTAAGACCAATGTTAGAAGATGGCGAGATTATGCTCATCTTGTACTTCTGGTGATTGCTTTCTGACATCACTGTCTAAATCGCCAGCGTAAGACCAAGGTGATGCTCATCCTGCACTTCCGGGAATTTCTTTGTGACGTCACTGTCGAAATCGTAATCGTAAGGCCAATGTTAATAGATGGCAAGATTATGCTCATCTTGCACTGCCGGTGATTGCTTTGTGACGTCACTGTTCAAATCGCCATCGTAAGACTACCTAATCGCCACGTTTCTTTGTACTTGCACCATAGCAGCATGTTGGAACTATTATTTGTAAGACAGCTGAAATAACCTTTATAAATTCTAGCAGACTTTTTTAATGCATAACGTTTTTAACATTTAAATTTAAAAAAATTCGGGAATGTTGCCGAGATGCTTTTCTCATTCTTCATAAAGACATTCTTTATTATATTACAATAGTATGTCTTGTTTTCCCTTCTCAATTTATATAAAACAGCAAAAATTCCCTTTGTAATTAAAGCAACATTTAAAAGTATAACCGTTTTCCCACACTTTACGTAACAAAGAGGCGCAGGAGGTATTTTTGAAATCTCCGTTACTGAAATATTCACATGATGGGGAATTTCTTCTGTATTTAATGTAAATGTGCTTTTTCATAAGCTCTTGTTCTGTGTTCGAATTATAAAAATTGTTGACAAGACATTTTTATCCATAGCTACAGTTCAGATCTACAATTAACATCTTAGGACGGTGTCGTCTCTCAGTGACGTCACGATTATTTGTCTGCGTGGAAGACCGGATGGACAAACGTAACTTTGTCCGTTCCACCTAAAACCTCTGCCTTATGTTTCCAATGGTAAAACTTGTGTACATATTTTCTTCGCAAGTCGTGTATTCCCAAGAATAAAAAATTGCACATCTATAAGACTAACATTAAGTTATAACACGAGATACTTAATACTTGCTAAAACATAACCATAATTATATTAAAAATCAACCATTTTTCATTGAGTAATGTTCAGGCTTGTTAAGAGATGGCGCTACCTGTACATTGATGACGTCAGCAGACAAATAAATGTTGGAATGCTTAATTATGGTTATGCTTTAGCAACTATTAAGTATCCCATGCTATAACTTAAAGTTAGTTTTATCGATGTGCAAATTTTCATTCTTGGGAATACATTAATTGCGAAGAAAATATGTACAGAAATTTTACCATTGGAAACATAAGGCAGAGATTTTTGATTTAAGAACTACCTTAAGGTGGTTCTTCGGAATCCATTCCATCTCCCTTATGCGTTATAACTTACGTAAAAATGCTTTGATTGAGCCAAAACTTTATCATGCTGTTCTGGAAGTACACTTTACCGGTTCTGTTGAATATAATCGAAATGGGGTCAAAGGTCGGGTCATAGGAGCGAGATTTATTCTACAGCCCTTATCCTCATAACTTGAGTAATAACTTGAGTAATGATTTCTGGTACGTTGGAAAGCGTATCATAATCAATGCATTGCATGTTTTTACTAACTTGTTTTTAATTGCAATACACACACTGGAACCAGTCAGAATTGTAACAATTTACCTTAGACCGGATAAGAAAATCTTCGGTTTCAGTCTTCAGAATAAATACATTTCTAACCTACCCATTGGTAAAATATTTATATGCATCAAGGCTTTCATAAGATTTTAGAGCTTTTCCGGTATAACACAAAAAACTGCCCATTAAATAGCTATAAATATCGTGATAGTTCAGATCAGGGAAGTTCTTAGCAACACAAACTTCCAGACCATAAAAATATCTTTCAGGTATGTCATATGGATCTGCCATGCCATTATTCCTAAACTTTTCTTCGTAATGTTGCTTTTCCATCACATTAAAATGGCAAAATGTGTCAGAAAGAACACTTTTTTAAATTATATTTGCAGCAGCAGCTGCCATTGAAAAGCATGGATAGAGACCAGCTCGGATACTTTCTAACCACCCGTAAGTTTAGCGAACTGGATCCAATTAGGCCGTAACATTACCGTTGAAGACAATAGACTTTTGGTGATTGGCCAGTGGGCGTTAGGGACGATTTCAGCCGTTAGATGGCACTGCGTCCCAAGGTATAAACACCTCAGTTTCTGCGTTGTTTGAATTGCGGGATTGTGTATGTTCGTCGTTTTTTCTTGTTTCTTTTAAAAAAACCTGCTAGTTTTAAAACCAAACTGTTGTTTTCACAACAAAATCCAACCCATTTTCAAAATGGTTTACTGCTGTGTGCCGATGTGCACATCTTCTAAGAAGGAAAAACGTGGGATTTTCATCCCATGAGTTTCCCTCAAATCATAACCTAAAGCAACTGCTGCTGAAAGAAATATCTCGGCCGGATTTTGCTCCAAATGACAAGTCACCTTCAACTGTTGTTTGTGGTAAGCATTTTCATTCTGATAATTACGTACCTAATTCAATTTTGGAAAAAAAGCCTCAGCTATATAAACTCATGTTAAGTAAAATAGTAAGTAAATGTGTAGATCTGCGTTTTAAATTATTTCGTCGGAAATATATTAGTACCTGGGAAAAGTGCGACGTACAGATTTCAGATTATGGAAACTAATGGCAAATGGTGCTGAAATTTTCTGTTTCAAATGTCTTTTAAAAAATTTTATCGTAACATTTACCTGTAAGTTGGATGCGTTAGGCCTACGGCAGCGTCTCTTCACAGCATCGAACTTACAGGTGAATGTTACGATAAAAAATGTTTAAAAGACATTTAAAATACGAAATTTCTGCAACATTTGCAATTGATTTCCATACTCTATAATCTGCACGTCGCACTTTTTCCAGGTACTGACATTTTTCCGCCGAAATAATTAAAGACGCTAATCTACACATTTACCAAGATCTCGGCCCTAGATCGTTGAAGAATAAAGGAGGAATGAGATTTATACATGAATTACACCAGTTCCTACAGAAAAATTATCTTGCCCAAGTACTACGAATTCAGAATACAAATATCCATCTGTTAATGTGAAAGTGAATATAAATAAAATCTCAAATGTAAATAATGATACGGAATCAGTTTGTTAATGCGAACAACTTCAATAGATGGCGCTGCGTCCCAACTCATCTTTTCTCTCCTCGCTCTTTTTGCTTAATGTTACAGCCTGATAGCATCGAGTTCAGCCTTGGTCTAGCAGACAGTTTTGTGACGTCACGTGCAAAGGCTCTATAAGCTCGGTGAAGGTAAATAAGGTCTATTGGGAAAATGCGCGTGTTGTAGTCGTGTCGCGTGTTTCAATTCAATCTCGTGACCCTTCATTTTAAATGCGTCTTCCGGCAGAGTTTATTCCGTTAGATTGTCTCTACTCGTTACCTTCTTCGCGAGTTTGTAAGATAAAGGAAAACTGTTTATGAAAATGGAAGACTCCGAAAGTGCCTTTCAGCTCTCTGATGCTAAATTTCTGTGCGACGTATTCTCTACTGTTGAAGAATTAAAGAACTCCGAAGTGTTATGCGACGCGAGTATCACAGCTGGAGATACCTCTTTCAGAGGGCATAGTATCATACTGGCAGGAGGAACGCAGTACTTTAGGACGATACTCACCAGAAATTTCGCAGAAGGCGCAAGACCAGAAATAACTCTAGACAGTATAGACCCAAGCTCTCTTAAGTCGTTAATGAGTTTCTTGTACAGCGGCAAGATCAGCATCACGTATGAAAATGTTTTGACTTTAGCCGCTGCTTCAACGATTTTACAGATAAACAGAGTTGTTGACGCTTGCTTTGTATTCAAAGGAAATGAAATGAATGCGGGAGATATGCTGCACCTGCTCTCCCAAGCAGAAGAGTCAAAAAATTCGTACGTAATTGCAAAATGCCGTCGCCTGGTCAAAGACAATTTCGAGGAGGCTTCCAGAACCAAAGAGTTTTTGTCTTTATCCTACTGCATGCTGAAATCTTTCGCAGACAGTGACGACATATTCGTAGTTGGTGAAAATGTGATATTTGAAGCCATCATGAGATGGGTGAAAGCTGAAGAGAGCAATCGCATCGCGTATTTACCGGATTTATTAGACGCCGTCCGAATGCCTCTTCTGACGAAGACTTATTTGAGAGAGAATGTGTTATCTGAAGAACTTATATGCTCGTCTGATGTTTGCAAGAAGGCATTTAAAGATATTAAAGAACATCACACCATGCATGGATGGTACACCGCCAAAAAAAGGGTTACGTCATACGGAGACTTCAAACTTAAGAATAATTCGTCCAGCAAGAAGCAAGAATCTGAAGAATCTTTGCAGCTATTTGATAGGGAGTTTCTGTTCGAGATCTTTTCCGCGATTCAAGAAATGCAAAAATCTGGTGCTTTATGCGACGTGACCATAGTAGCCGGGGGAAATCTTTCGCAGCTCATCGTGTTATCTTGGCAGCCGGAATGCCTTACTTTAAGCAGATGTTCACTGGAAATTTCGTCGAGAGCTCGAATTCAGAAGTGAAACTCTCCGGCGTTGATCCCGATCAGCTCCACTCTTTGATCGCCTTTGTGTACAGCGGTAAAATAACCATCACGTCTACCAACGTGGAGGGTTTAATCGCCACATCAGCGTACCTACAGTTCGACAGGATCGCCGACGCATGTTTTGATTTTATGCAGCGGAAGATGAACGTCAAAACTGTCCTCTCCGTTTTCGCACTCGCAGAAGAAACCAAAAATTGGAACGCTGTCGGGAAATGCAGTCACTACGTCAAAGAGAATTTCGAAGAAGTGTCCACGACGGAGAAGTTCCTCCGTCTGCCTTTCACGGTGGTAAAATCCTTAACAGAAAGAAACGATTTATTTGTGATGGGGGAAAATATCGTCTTTGAGGCGATCATGAGATGGGTGAAAGCTGAAGAAAAGAATCGCGTCGCGCAATTGCCGAATCTCTTGCAGAGTGTCCGAGTGGAACATTTAGACGCTGTCTATTTGAAAAACAGTGTCATAACGGAGAAACTCATTCAGACATCCAAGGATATGTTAAACAAAATTAGTCATCCCCATTCTGTGCCGAGACGTAGGGAGAGGTATTGCATGTCAAAGGAGCATTTAAGACATGGGAAATTACTCGGCTGTGCTATCTACTGTGTTTGGAGATCGTTTTCTGCTTTCATGCTTAAATTTTATGATTGCATCAATGGTTCCAAGTGGATTGACGTATGCAGTTTGAAACAGAGTGACGGTCCGTACATTGCTTGTACAGAAGAGAAACTTTTGTTCATCAGCAACGGAAGGATATCCACTCTCTGTCTTAAGACTTACGAGTATGTTTCTGAGATATGGGACTTCACAATACCCTCTGATGTCGAAATTTGTCTGCACGATGGCGAGATATATTTCCTAGGAAGCCATGGTACTGCATTCTTTCTACGTATTAAGGAAAGGAGATTCGGTGAAGCTTTTAAAATGCTCAGCAGGAGAAGTTCTTTTGGTGTCGTGAGTGCAGAAAGCTATATTTATGTTACTGGTGGAACTATTAACGCAGTCAAGCCTGTTGGAAGTTCGAACGCTACAACACCGTGACTGGACACGCAGAAAAAATAGCACCGATGCTTCAAGAGAGAAAGCTTCACGCATGCGCTGTCATTGGTGGTAATATATACGTATGCGGCGGCCGCTCTATGGAAGGTAGTGATCGATGTGGGCCAACTATCTCAGCAGAAATGTATGACCCTTCGACAGACCAGTGGACTTTCGTAGCTCCCATGAAAACTGAGATGCGTTCGAATATTGTGACACTTTCGTGTTGCGGAAAACTATATGCTACGGGTGGTGACGTAGATAAGGGCTCTATTGCTTTCGACACTTATGACCCTGTTACTAACGAATGGGCGACCGGTGAGGTACTTCTTTCGAAGACATCGGGATGGTACGCTTTTGTGGCAACTAACAGGGCTTCCAAATTCACAAGCTGTCTAGTTATGCCTTAAATGTGGCTGACACCCCGAAAATGTTTTCAAGATTCTAAAAATTTGGCATCCGTGTTGGAATATTTCTCCTCCATGTTCCAGAGAGATCTTTAGATAAATGTATTGTGTCATAAATTTATAAAATATATATTATTAGCCTTAAAAAGATTTCTCGTTTGTTTATCAGAGAGACACTCATTGTGATAAAAATCGGCGCACCAAGAAGGGCGCATCGGATTGAAATGAGATTTCAATAGTGAGATGGTACATACTAAGGGATTACAATATCACGGCAGCTGGACGATTTCCCGCTTACATACTGTACACAGTCCGGTCAGCGTTAGTACCTCGTCGGACTGCCATGATACATGCGGTGAAACGGTCCTGAATGGAGTCAAAGAGAAGCCGTATGTTATCATGGAACAAATTGGTCCACACTTCTTGCAACTGTCGCTCTAAATCACGAACACTGGGACGTGGAGAATGCTGGCTTCCCATCTGGTCCCACACCTGCTCGATGGGCAAGAAATGAGGCAATCTGGCAGGCCATGCAAGCGTCGAATCATGACGTAGACAGTCCTGGAAAACCCGAGCCGTGTGCGTACGGGCGTTATCTTGTGGAAAAATGTCTCCGGGCAGTCCTTCCCAGAAAGGCAGCACATGGAGCCGCAGGATCTCCTACTTGTAACGCTTGGCTGTCAACGTTGCTCGGGCCACAACGAGGGAAGTCCGGCTGTCATACGCGATGGCTCCCCAGATCATCACGCCGGCAGTTCGGGACGTGTGCATCTGTACAGTGAGGTTGGGATTGTAGCACTCACCTGCCGTCCTCCAGATTCTGACACGGTGATCATCCGTTCTCATGCAGAAATGGGATTCGTCGCTGAACACTATATGCCGTCATCCCGTAGCATTCCACGTTACTAGCTGCTGACACCACTGCAATCGACGCCAACGATGGTCAAGTGTTAATGGCAGAAAACCTAAGAGCCATCGACAGTGCAGATTCGTCTCCTCCAGGCGTCTGCAAATGGTTCTGGCGGACACGGGAATCACTTGTACAGCCGCCACATGTCTCTGGGTATTGGACAAGGACATTGGTGCATCTGTACGTTCCGCTCTCACGGTCCCACGGTCCTCTCTGCTGCTGGTGTGTCTGGGTCGTACCGAGTTAGTCCGCCGTGTCCGGGTGCCTTTTCGTGTCCATTGCTCCCAACGCGATTGCACCGTATTGTTACACAGGCCCAAATGGGTGCAGATTCGGTGAGCTGGCTACCTGGTACCTCTCATTCCGATAATATGGCCTCCTTCAAACTCCGTCAGTTGCTCTTACGCACATCTATGGAGTCTCACGGACATGTCTATCGCTCAGGAATCTCACCTGACACTAACCGTGCACTTTGGCTAGATTGTGAAGTCGCGTGCGCGGCGCCTGATAAGCCCGAAGGATTACGATTGCAGGGTCTTGGACGCTCGTCGAAGCGGAATCGCATTTTAATCATTTGCATGTCTGTCCTCCCCGTAGCTATTCGCCGAGTATCGCGTTAATCGCACGGATTTTTCTTGGTGCGCGGATTTTTATGGCAATGAGTGTATGTGAAGGTTGATATCATTTGTTTTTTCGGAAAGTTGGAAAGTCTTCGATTTTGGAGAAATTTAAAGAATTTAAATCCTTTGAGATCTCCTTGGTGCTTTTACATTAAGGGAACTCTGCAAAATTAATTTCTACGGCATTATATATCACTTAGCTGTCCTATGAGATTCAGAGGTTAGCTCCACAATGAAAGACAACTCGCGAAATAAATGTTTAACTGATTACACTGGTCAACAGTGATTCTATTGCCGACAATACTTCAGCGGTTTTAGGCTGACTTTGTGGTGCTGATTGCGAATATGGCATCGGTTCTGCCAAATTAGATCTACTTTTTTAGATAATGGAGACCCCTCGTTGAAAATCTAAGATATGAAAAAACTGTAATGGTGAGACGTAACCTACCAGCAAATCCCATTGAAACTGTCTCAAATCATACAGAAGTAAACATATGAAACGCCTAATGGTGTTGTCTTCAGTTCAATGACACACAAAAAAAGTAAGTTGATTCAGATATTCACAAAGAATGCCTAGAAAATCTCTTTTCGAACAAGAAAATCGTTCGAAAAGATAACGATTTTCGACTTTCTCTTATGTGGGTCATCAGGACAATAAAGTAGGAGACTCTAGCAGTAGTCTGCGATAATGTGTCTGTCACATCTGACTTGATACCTTGTCCTCCATCACCTTGATAAGCAAATAACCATATCATGAATGGAATACGGGATTACACCATACAATCCCAGCAAAAACACAAGTGCTGGGAAACTGCTGGCCATCAGCTGGCAGTGATGGGTCACTGCTGGCCACCAGCTGGCAGTGATGGGTCACTGCCGGCTGAAATCTGCCGCTCACGGCCCGGTAGTGGTCCGTTGGTGGCAGCACTATCAGTTGGCGAGCCATTGATGGCCCGGCAGCATCGCCGTGAATTGTGGGCCTCCAAGCAAGTGCCACTGGTGGCCCGTTGCTGGCAACCAATGCAACCCCCAACAGCAGGTTGAAGCATCGGGACTGCGCATGCGCAGAAGCAACACTTGCTGTGTCTCTCATGGTACCAGTTAGTTGAAGACGACGCAATCGCTATCGAGTTATTTTAGTGGATGTTAAGAAAAAAATCCATATGTGGAGAGGCGAATTAATTTCCTAATGAAATTTTACGTCGACGAAGATATCAGATTAAGCCGTGAAATACTAGATTACAGCCATGAAATACACCCACTCCATTCCCATGAATAACAATTCATGGAATGGAGTGGATGAATAACAAGAAAAAATTTGAAACCGCTTGAAACACATATCCTGGTAAACCATTAAAATAGCGTTTGTTGGAAGAAAAAAGAATTATACGTGTACAAAATTTATTAATTATTTGAAAGAAAAAAAAAGCAACGCTATGTGGTGTACTCATCCATGGGTTGAATACACAAGACTGGGAGGAATTCGCTTCTAAAAATAATGAGAAGTAAAATAAAATATATTTTACTCTTTAAAACAAATGTAGCTTCGGACAACGGAAAGGAAAGACATAACGTTAAAAATGTAACAGAATGTGACATGAACCCGGGTAAATATATATTTATTCAACAATCTCTTTTCAAGACGGCAAGGACAGTACAAAACTTTGGAAAGCGACTCTAAGTATGTACACGCCTTGAAAATGAGTGAAGTTCCCATAAGGTAAAAAAAAAAAAACTATCGTTACGTTGAAAGAATTAATTTATCAATTATATGAAACTGACTTTTATGAAAAATACCTTGCAATATAATAAAATGAAAGAGGGAAGCATTCGATTACAAATTGCAAACCAAACAGATAGCTTCCAGCACGTACGCCAGTGGCGTGAATTAGTCCGGTCGGTAGCGAGCGCGGCTTCCACGTAAACGACGCAGGCTCGAATCTAGTCAGATGCAAACGGCGGTTTTCCGGTCTGTCGAGAAAATTTCCCCCGCGCAGTGCGTTAATTCACAAGCTTCGTAAGGGTAGAAAAAAAAAATTATAGCTTTAGGAAACTGCGGTTATCCTTGCTTTTTTTTTTTTTATTATTATTGCTACTATTGGGAAATTGGCGGACAAGATTCGGCAAGCCACCAGTTACGTCACATGGTTGCTGGCTGCCACTAACGACCCACTAACGGACCACATCAGGCTAGCCATCATTTCTGGCAAGTACTTGCAGGGCCACTGAAGGGCCACTTGTGGCAGCTACTGTCTGTGATGGACCACTGATGGCCCTGTTGTGGCATATCACAACTGATGGGGTGCCAACTGTTGGCCAGCTGTTGGCCTGAACTGCTGGCCCTTCTGTTGGCCGCCCGGACATTTTATTGACGGTTCGGCAGCGGCAACATAGTGCTGGGCCATTGCTATCAATGCTGGCTGCCAGCAATGGCCCACTGCTGGCCCAGCAATATTGTTTTTGCTGGGATACAATGTATGGTGTAATCCCGTATTCCATTCATGATTTATCTGCTCCTCCGGGCAATCACGGGATAGGATTCTTAACCTCCAGATTCGCTAAACATGAATGCCGTTTGCTTCGACTAGCGAATACTGTGATGGTTCGATTCCCGCTCCAGGACGACGAAATTTCCATGTTGTCGGATATTATCTGACTTATCATCCTCCTCATATTTACACCAAAAAACGGATTGTCATCTTTAAAATAATTATTTACTTACTGTTGCCGTTCAAACGTCTCCATTTACAGCGATCTTTTCACGCAGCTCGAGCTACACTGATATCCATCACATGACGTACAAAAGACCTTCTATGCTTCATACTCATAATCCTTTTCTCATGCAGACACTCCTGTATCGGATCCTCCCATGACTTCATTGGCCTTCCTCTTTTTTTCATTCCTGCCACTTGGGCAAAAAAGATTTTCTTAGTAAGCATTTCATCACTCATTCTTTTAACATGGACAAACCACCGAAACATATTAGTCTCCAGCTTGCTAACAACATTCTGCTTCACATCACGCAACTGCAACACATCTTCATTCCTCCCACAATCAGAACGTGTCTTGCCACAAATTCCCCGTAAGTAATGCATTTGTCCACCAAACAAATGACTCCTATGTCTGTTCTGCAATACCCAGGTTTCACTGCCATACATCAGAGTAGGAAGAATTACACTAATTAAATTACAATGAACTACCCTCAAGAATTGAATCAGAGATACCTGTCTTGTAACGTGTAGCACCACTTTTCGTCTTGATGACGGCGGCGATTTGTCTCGGCATGGACTCGACAAGACACCGGAAGCGTTGGGAAACCATACGGATCCACGACCAATCAACAAGCTCCCACAATTCACGAAGATTTGATGAAGAAGGGTCAAAGACTCGAACATCTCTCTCGATGGCATCCCAGATGTGCTCGATGGGATTGAGGTCAGGTGACCGAGCTGGCCAAGGAAGCGAGGTCACGTCGGTGGAGTGTTCATCCAACCATTCGGATACAATTCGGGAGCTGCATTGTCTTGTTCCAGGATGAGGTTCCCAGTGGGATGTTGAAGACTTACAAACGGGAGCAAATGGTTGTGCAGGATATCCCGGTTACGTTAACCTGTGAGGGACGATATCACACTTACCAGGGGTCCCATTTCAATCCACGTAAACAGTCCACAGCCGAGAATGCCACCCCCACCAGCTTAAAGAGTACCCTGCTGGCAAGAAGGATCCATCGCTTCATGTGGTTTGCGCCGTACTCGTATCCTGCCATCCGCATGTACCAACGTGAATCTCGACTCATCAGTCCAGGCAACATTTTCCCACATGTCTAGGGTCCACTGGCGATGTTCCCGCGCCCATGCTAATCTTTGCACCCTGTGTAGTGCGATCAGCAGCGGTACCCTCGTGGGACGACGGTTTCTGTACCCCATAGCGAGGAGATGGTTCTGGATGGTGTGGCTGCTTACACGTTTTTGTGCACCAGCGTTAAATTGCAGAGTGATTTCTTGCACTGTGGCCCGTCTGTCCGCTGTTACAATGCGAGCTAGCCGACGATGACCCAGCTCATCCACACGCTGTTGTCCACGGCAGTTGGCCCTTGCAGGGATGGTTTTACCGGATTCGATGTACTCACGGTGAACCCGTGACACAGTGGATCATGAAAATCCCATTTCCTGCACGACTTCCGAGATGGAGTGACCCATTCGTAGGGCCTCGACAATTTGCCCACGATCAAATGCGCTTAGATCCTTCGTCTTACCCATACTGCGTCCGAGTCTTACCGATTCCCGTCGCATCACTCCTTATATTGTCGCATCGGTGCATATGTCATGTCGTTTCAGTTTACAGGGCCGCCGACAGCGCCATATTTGCATAACGCCAGCTGTCTCTAATTCAATTGCTCTTCAGTGTATATAGCAACTGTACTTAAACGGTATAATTATACTAGTGATCCGAGAAATTTCGGATCGCTAGTATAGTTATACTATTTAAAAACAATTTAGTTTTCATGCACAACCATTCGAGACTCTTTTGTGAACCCATCGCTCTTGTGAAACCATCCTAATGCAGCTATGACTTTTTAGTGGAAAATTCACTCGCCTACTAATTTTCCCATCTAATTTGTTCTCTCTGCCAAGCATGCTTCTTAAATACTCAAACTCATTCACCTGGTCAATCACTGTGCCATTTAGACTTCCCTTGCAATCAGTACTAACAGTTCCTCGCTCAAAAACCATAACTTTGTTTGTTCCCTTATTTATATTCGGTTTTAATTTCATACGAACTTAATGCATTCGGGACAACATTCTCTTCAACTCACCTTTGCTCTCTGCAAACAGGACTGCAAAAATTAAGTGAATTTATAGATTTAGCTAAAGGATCTCATTATTTCTGCAAAATCTGAAGGCACCTTTGACTGGACTTCAGCAAAGAGGTTCGTCAATTAATTTGGGAAGTCGTTTCTCCCTTAGCTATGCTGGACGCGATACTCACAGCGCAAGTGTTAAGCCGGAAAACTGCCAGCTCCAATTGTTTGCCAGCATAAACGAGAAAAGTTTGCTTTATTTTGAGGTTATGTGTTCTCCGTTTTTCATTATGGTTTATGAAACAGTGACAGAGTTGAATTTACGTCGCTTGGTTTTAAAAGTATCGAGATATTCCGAAACTTGATTTTAATCGTTTGAAGACTATGGCTTTCAACTAAAAAAATCAGACCGTATTTATAAGATTATGAGATGAGACTTTTCACAGGCTGAAATTCCGAATCATAACGCTTTCAAGCAGTTCACGATCTCGAGTGTATCGTTGCGCTTTGTTTACATAGAATCTGATCACACCCAACTTAAAAGAGTGTAGTTCCCGATAAATTTCATTTTGATTTTTTTTTAGAATTTTGCTATAATAGTTTCCTTAATGACTAGTTTTATTTGTAAATATAATTTATGAAGGGAATATATCGAATAATAAGTTTACGTTTTTTTGAAAATAGCATAACTGTACTCGAAATCCGAATTCGTTGGCGTAGGATAAAAAAACAGTTTTTCAAGCTTTTGCACATGAACCAGATGGCATTTTCGAGGAAGATAGACAGAAACTACTTCTGTCTATCCATGGCTTTCTCAAGGAAGATAGACAGAAACTGCTTCTGTCTATCTATGGTTTTCTCAAGGAAGATAGACAGAAACTGCTTCTGTCTATCTATAGCTTTCCAAGGAAGATAGACACAAACTGCTTCTGTCTATAGCCTTCTCAAGGAAGATAGTCAGAAACTGCATCTTACTATCTATGGCTTTTTAAAGGAAGATAGACAGAAACTACTTTTATGTCTATGGCCTTCTCAAGGAAGATAGACAGAAACAGTTTCTTTCTATCTATGGTTTTCTCAAGGAAGATAGACAGTAACGGCTTCTGTCTATATACGGCTTTCTCAAGGAAAATAGGCAGAAGCTTCTTTTGTCTATCTATGGCTTTCTCGAGGAAGATAGACGTAAACTACTTCTGTCCATCTATGGCTTTTTCAAGGATGATAGACAGAAACTACTTTTGTCTATGGCCTTCTCAAGAAAGATAGACAGAAACAGTTTCTGTCTAACTATGGCTTCTAAAAGGAAGAAAGACAGAAACTACTTCTGTCCATCTATGGCTTTCTCAAGGAAGATAGACAGAAACTGCTTCTGTCTATCTATGGTTTTCTCAAGGAAGATAGACAGTAACGGTTTCTGTCTATCTATAGCCTTCTCAAGGAAGATAGACAGAAACTGCTTCTGTCTATAGCCTTCTCAAGGAAGATAGTCAGAAACTGCTTCTGTCAATCTATGGCTTTTTAAAGAAGATACACAGAAACTGTTTCTGTGTATCTGTATGGTTTTCTCAAGGAAGATAGACAGTAACTGCTTCTGCCTATCTATGGCGTTCTCATAAAAATAGGCAGAAACTGCTTCTGTCTATCTACGGCTTTCTCAAGGAAAATAGGCAGAAGCTTCTTCTGTCTATCTATGGCTTTCTCGAGGAAGATAGACGTAAACTACTTCTGTCCATCTATGGCTTTCTCAAGGAAGATAGACAGAAACTACTTTTGTCTATGGCCTTCTCAAGCAAGATAGACAGAAACAGTTTCTGTCTAACTATGGCTTCTAAAAGGAACATAGAAAGAAACTGCTTCAGTCCATCTATGGCTTTCTCAAGGAAGATAGACAGAAACTGCTTCTATCTATAGCCTTCCAAGGAAGATAGACACAAACTGCTTCTGTCTATAGCCTTCTCAAGGATGATAGTCAGAAACTGCATCTTACTATCTATGGCTTTCTCAAGGAAGATAGACAGAAACTACTTCTGTCTATGGCCTTCTCAAGGAAGATAGAGAGAAACAGTTTCTGTCTATCTATGGTTTTCTCAAGGAAGATAGACAGTAACGGCTTCTGTCTATCTATGGCTTTCTCAAGCAAGATAGACAGAAGCTGGTTCTGTCTATAACCTTCTCAAGGAAGATAGACAGAAACTGCTTCTGTCTATCTATGGCTTTTAAAGGAAGATACACAGAAACTGCTTCTATGTATCTATGGTTTTCTCAAGGAAGAAAGACAGTAACTGCTTCTGTCCATCTATGGCCTTTCTTAAGGAAGATAGACAGAAACTGCTTCTGTCTATCTACGGCTTTTTCAAGGAAGATAGGCAGAAGCTTCTTCTGTCTATCTATGAATTTCTCAAGGAAGATAGACAGAAACTGCTTCTGTGTATGGCCTTCTCAAGGAAGATAGACAGAAACAGTTTATGTCTATCTATGGGTTTTAAAAGGAAGATAGACGGAAACTACTTGCCTATCTATGGGTTTTTCAAAGAAGATAGACAGAAATTGCTTCTGCCTATCTATGGCTTTTTAAAGAAATAAAGACAGAAACTGCGTCTGACTATATATGGCTTTTTAAAGGAAGATAGAAAGAAATTGCTTCTGTCAATCTTCCTAAAAAACATCTGGTTGATGTGCAAAAGTTAGGGAAATTTATTTTTATCCTACGCCAGTGAGTTCGGATTACTAGTATAGTTATACATACACCGATGATCCATTACATTATCACCACCCCCAGCCTAAAGAAATGAGCGCGCCTGGAGATTGAACGGTGGCGCAGGTGCTGCTCACAGAATAGTATATATACAGCCCAAACACAGGCTTTCGGTTTGTGGAGTGTTCGGAGTAAGAACGGGAAAATCTTCCGATTTATCGGAGATTGGTAAATTACAAATTGTAATGCCACGGTGCCTCGGAGATACGATCTCGGAAACGGCGCGGTTTGTGGGTTGTTCACGTGCCGCTGTAGTGAGTACGTATCAAAGATGGTGCACAGATGTCCAAACGACGAACCGTCGTCCTGCGGAGTGTCGTCCGCAGCACATTGATGCCAGAGGGGATTGGAATCTGTCGCGCATTGTTCACAGCAACTGCAGCGCCACAGTGCGAAAATTCACCCGCAATAAAATAGCTTTTGCTCCTTTAATTCTTTCAAGCAGTGTGTTTTCAGAATACGAATCATTCGTATTTGAACGTTATCAAAAGATCTGAAAAGAAACTCCAAATACACTGGTGGAAAGTGAAAAAAGAACACCAAGAACGAATTGGCGGATGATCGTAAAATTTACATATGTTAATAGGGTCGAGTTTACGTAGGTGTGATGTTAATTTCGGGGCCAACCGGTGAGCGCTTACGCCACAGCACGGCATAATATGCAAATTATCGTCGGTGGTATTTAAGGAGTACGGCGAAGTGAATGTAATCAGTCGTCGGCGTACGGACACGTGCGAAAACCCTGAAGAAGCTGCAATGCCTGGACATGGAAGACGTGTACGATTTCAGCAGTTATCGGACTTTGAGCGAGGTCGTCTAGTCGGACTCCGCGAGGCCGGATGGACGTATCGCGGAGTGAATTGGACGGGAAGTATCGGTGGTGGTACGATGGTGGCGTAGATGGTCCAAGGAACATTCCCACACGAGAAGACGTGGAACCGGGAGTCACAAACCGACTGATGAGCGGACCAATCGATGCATAAGAAGAGCGGCGTTGTCAAGTAGAACATCTACTGCGACGTAAATCCGAGCTGCCGTTGCACCTGAGGGGACTGTGCAAACAATCCGCAACCGTCTACTGGATGCAGGACTACGTGCACGTGTGCCTCTAGCATGTGTACCTCTGACTTCAGCCCACCGTCAGGGACGGCTGCAGTGGTGTCACCAACGTCTGCACTGGAGAACGCAATGGCGATCTGTCGTGTTCAGCGATGAAAGCAGATTGTGCTTGGGAGCCTCCGATGGCCGTATGCGGGTTCGCAACGCACAGGGGAGCGTCTTCACCCTTCTTGCTTCCGCCAGCGACACACAGTGCCTACACCTAGTCTCCTGGTGTGGGGAGCGATCATCTATCACTCCGGTACTCAACTAGTGTTTGTACCGGGTACGTTAAACACCGCCTCCTGCATCAACAACATCATTCAGCCCGTTGTTGTGCCATTTGTAAGGTCGGTCCATCGTGGTGTTTTCCAGCAAGATAACGCACGCAAAACACGGCACGTGCAACGCAACATGCACTTCAGGGTGTGAGACAACTTCCATGGCCTGCACGTTTACCGGATTTGTCCCCCATTGAGCACGTGTGGGATTTTATAGGACAACGACTTATCCGGTCTCCACGGCCAGCCACGACCATCCCCGATTTACGCGTCTAGGTTGAGGATGCTTGGAACTCAATACCCCAAACTTACATCCAACATTTGTTCGACAGACTCCATGCCAGAATTGCACAGTGAGACGCAGTTCATGGCGGTTCAACCTCGTACTAACCATGTTACATGGAAATGTTATTTTTCAGTTTACCAGCAAATACAGCTGTATTTTGTCATAATGTTTTGACCACGTTATCCTCTGTATTCCGTTATTATGCTGTATAAATTTCGTTGGTATCAGACGTCTCCTTCTTGGTGTTCTTTTTTCACTTTCTGCCAGTGTATATGCAGCTGAAATTCTTTGGTATAAGACAGCTCTTAAAGAAAACGCCATTTTTAATTTATAAAAACGCATCATCATTCGATGAAGATAGCATAATCAATAATGTTGCCAGACGTGACGAAAAATAATTGCCCGCTGCAAAACAATGTTTTGCGAACGCAGAAGGAAAATTTGATAACTCCGTTTTAGTGAAAAGAAAGTATAACACTGAATGTATGATTCCAGACGGGGGTTTTTTCCCTGTTTTTTTTTTAAATGAATTTAGTAAATTAATTTATATATTTTTTGGATTAAGGGATACACCTGCTTTGTTAATTATATTAAGAAATTAGACTTCATAAAATTATTTATTGAGCAGAGAGTGCCTTTTTTTTCTATTTCTGAAAAATAAGTAAAGAGCACATTGGCTTTTTGCCGATGTTTTGTGATTAAAAACAGCGGAAGAATAGATTTCCTTCATGCATTTTATATTCCATTATATAAACAATTTCATTTCACCTTCACTGACTGAGATGAAATTAATATGATTTCTTATTGAAAAACTGAAATAGTCGTATATTCGGAGTACTTTTCACATGTATGTTTAGTTTATTCGAGGTAGTACGTTGGTAAAGCAACAAAAGAAATTGTTAATTGGAAAACTCGTGAAATCCCTAATTATAAAATTGAACAGGGTATGTGCTCTTTTCATTTCTTTTTAATTTTATTGTTCAGTAGGCGCACAGTTTTATTCCCTTCCAGATCTTTATGTTTGATATTTAGTAGATGGAAAAGATAGTTTAGAGCGTTGGTCAGTAATTTTTTAACCTCCAGAATATTTTCGCTTTAGACAAAAATGTGAAATTCAACCTACACGTATACGCTGGAGTTTCATGCGGTGCCATTTGCAATCAATAAATGTAAATAACGTTCGAATACGTCAAAGTTAGACATTATTACCAGATATACACGGTCGAGTCACATTATTGTGACCACCAGCTAATATCAAGAGTAACCGCCGTGTGCAGCGCGGACAGCAGCTAGACGGACTGGGAGTGACTCAATAAGGTGCTGGAAGGTGTTCACAGGTATGTGGAGCCATGCTGACTGCAATGCTTCTGACAGCTGTTGGAGGATGCATGGTGGAGTATCCATAGAGCGAACAACACGATTGAAGTAGGTTTAAGTCTAGGGAATTATGGGACCAGATAAGTACTTTGAAGTCTTTATTGTGATCTTCCAACCACTCTCGGACATTTCTAGCTGTGTTACACGTTGCATTGTCAAGCTGAAAGATCCCATCCACCCCAGGGAAGACAATCGGCATGTATGGGTGTACGTGGTCTGCAAGGATGGATTCATAACGGATTCGGCAAATAGTGCCTTCCACAGGTATGAGTGGACCCAGAGAATGCCACGAAAACATTCACCAGGCCATAACGCTGCCAAAACCAGCTTGTGTTCTGTCAGCAGTGGTTGAAGAGTGTTTGTTCGTCTATATTTCTCGCCTTATACGCCATGTTCATCTGCTTGATGAAGCGGAAAACGTGACTCATCGGAGAAAGCAACCCTTTGCCAATCACCGGAGGTCCAATTCAGATACTGCAGTGCAAATGTAAGCCTTTTTCTGCCGATGCACCTTCGTTAGCATAGGTGCAGTGACCATTCGTCTGCATCGAAGAGCCCCATACGCATCATGGTTCGCTGAACTGTCATTTTAGACACACTTCCAGTAGCCCCATGGTTCATTCGGCCAGTGAGTTGCTCCACTGTAGCGTGTCGATCGGCAATCACGCACCTTCGCAGCCGACGTTCACCTCTCACATCAATTGCACTTGGTGCTGCGCAGTTTGCACATAGCGTATTCGTAATGGTGCCATTTTTCCAATCGCGATACACTTTAACCACAGCAGCAGGCGAACAGTTCACAATCTGCGCTTTTTCAGAAATGCTGCCACCCTCGGCCCGAAAGCCGATAACCGTCTTTTTTTTTGTAAATCTGAATCGCTCTTTTTATCCATGACAGTAACGAGTGACAGGTTTTCAGAATTCCTTCAGCACACCTAATATACCTTCCAAGCCAGCTAATGACACGTGCATTCTTTCATAGGCTACACGCTGTTGATGTCAAAAGTAGGAGGTAGTAACAATATTGTGACTCGACTGTGTATAAATTACAATCAAGCTTCTGGTATACGACGACAGATCATATTGGCTACCTGAAAAAACTTTACACCAATCCTCATGAAATATTACTGTATAACAATCCCAAACCATACAATTTGCTTTGTCTGAACGTCCGAACGTTTCTTCCACTTTGCTGGCCCAGTGGAAACAGTCATCCCCATAGCAACAGTTGAGAAAGAAATATTTGTTACGTCAAGCCTAGCTTTTCGTGCTTTCGTGCAGGTGTTCAGTGAATCGAAACTGCATACACGAATAAATTATGAGACTCTTAAGTAGCCAGAACTGCTTGCCGCTCAAACCAGAAGCCCTGATAGCGCAGCAAGAACTACTTACCGCACAAAACAGAATTCTTGCTAAGCAGCAAGGACTGCTTGCTGCGATAACCGCAAATCTTGCTAGGGCAGCAAGAACTTCCATCCATACAAACCATGACTCTTGCTACTGTAGCAAGAAGTGCTTACCGTACAGGCCGGAATTCTAACTAGGACAGCAAGAAGTGCTTACCGTACAGGCCGGAATTCTAGCTAGGACGGCAAGAACTGCTTGCTACGGTAATAAGGCATCTTGCTAGGGCAGCAAAAACTGCTTGTCACACAAGTCAGAAATCTTGGAAGAACTGTTTGCCGCACATACCAGAAATCTTGAAAGAACAGTTTGCCACACAAACCAAAACTTTTGTTATGGAGGTGTGCCACACAATCCCTAATTCCAGCTAGAACAGCAGGAACTGCTTGCTACCGTAATCAGAAATCTTGCTAGGGCAGCAAGAACTGCTTACAGCACAAACCGAAATTTCAGCTAGGGCAGCAAGGACTGCCTGCCACGATATCCAGAAATATCGCTAGGGCAGCAAGAACTGCTTGTCGCACAAACCAGAAATCTTGAAAGATCTGTTTGCCACAGAAAGCAGAAATCTTGCTATGGCAGCAAGTACTGCTTGCCACGCAAACCGGAATATTTTAGCTAGGACAGCAAAACCTGGTTGCTACGGTAACAAGAAGTCTTGCTAAGGCAGCACGAACTGCTTGCCACACAAACCAGAAATCTTGAAAGAACTGCGTGTTACACAAATCAGAAATATTTCTAGGGCAGCAAGAACTGCTTGCTACGGTAACGAGAAATCTTGCCAGGGCAGCCAGAACTTTGTGCTACGGTAACCAGAATTCCAGCTACGACAGCAAAAAGTGCTTGCTTGCTACGGTATCCAGAAATCTTGGTAGAGCAACAAGAACTGCTTGCTACGGTAACTAGACATCTTGCTTGTGCAGCAAAAACTGCTTCTCACACTAACCAGAAATCTTCGAAGAACTGTTTGCGGCACATATCAGAAATCTTGCTATGGCAGCAAGAACTGCTTGTCACACAATCCGAAATTCTAGGTAGAACAGCACGAACTGCTTGCCACACAAACCAGAAAACCTTTGCTAGGGTAGCAAGAATTGCTTTCCTCACATTCCAGCAATCTTACTAGGGCAGCAAGAACTGCTTACCACAGAAACCCGAATTCTAACTAGGACAACAGGATTTGCTTGCTGCGATAACCAGAAATCTTACTAGGGCAGCAAGAACTGCTTGCCACACGAACCAGAAATCTTTTGCAAGGGTAGCAAAAACTGCTTTCCACACAAACCAGATATCTTGCTAGGGTAGTGAGATAGAATGCTTGCTAGGGTAAAAAGAATTACTTGAAAATCTTACTACGACGGATTTCGCACACACCCGAAATATTTCTAAGGCAGAAAGACCTGTTTGCCACTCAAACCAGAGATCTTGCTAGAACAGCAATAACTGCTTGCTACAGTAAAAATAAATCTTGCTATTGGTGCAAAACGTGTTAAGCTAATCCAGTTATTAGGCACACGATTGATGTTTGCTGAGCCCGTTTTCATTAGCGAAATTTCACACCACTGCAAACTTTTTGCTGTTATAGCAAAGTACATTTTCACTTAACGTACCTGAAAAAAAGAATATGTGTTTTATGGTTTCATAGCGTGTGGAGCATAAAAAATGTGGGTTGTAAACGAAATAATTTTCGTGAAGTCATTGCTGTGTTTTCGTTTTTTTTTTCAATTTTTCAGGCAAAGAATTGCAATTTTGAGGCAATGCCATTTAATTTTCGTTAAAGGAAAACTTATTTTCGGAACAGCTTAAAAGAAATGGAACTAATAGTTTAATAATCTGTTCTTCGTGTTACATGACCCTATTCTTTAATTCAGTATACGCATTAACGGAACATTTCAGTGGAATTTCCTATTAGCAAAGCCCGTACTACATATTTTTCTTTATTGATTACCATGAGTACATAATTTTAACCTTCTTTCGATAACACGAAAACACATTAGCGCAGAACAGAATCATTTTTATCAATTTCCTCAATGCAAGAAATAAGCCTGATGGTTTTAATTCTGCTAGAGGCTCTCTCAAATATCAGCTTGCATGTGATTTGCGATTTCACGTAAATTTTTCGAAAGATATTTGCTGCCGGAGTACGTTTGACACATCTCCAACTTTTAGCTACATGTCACGAACAATTCAGGGCGAGAAGTAATCGAGACAGAGTGACCACATAAAACCCATGGCTATTGAAAAAGGATTTTCGGGGTTTTCAAGAACACGTACTACACTTCAGATAGCAACATATATTTTTGTAAATTGTGCAAGTAAATTCACCAAGTTTTATTCTATACATAACAAATCCTCAATATGAGCGCCTTTTGTCATTTTGCATGCATGAAGTCCGTTTCTTCCCATACACAGCATAGCATCTTACAGTTTTATTCTGTACATTACAATTGCTCAATATGAGCGCCTTTCGTTACTCTACGCGCATCTACATGGAAGTCCATTTCTTCCCGTACACCACATAACATCTTACAGATTTACCTTGTACCTTAAAAATGCTCAATATGAGCGTCACTGATTACTCTGCATACATCTACATGAACGTCCATTTCTTCCCATACACGGCATAACATCTTACAGTTTTACCCTGTATCTTAAAAATGCTCAATATCAGCGCCTTTTGTCACTCTGCATACATCTACAGTAAAGCCCACATCTTCCCATACACGGCATAGCATCTTAACGTTTTATTTTGTACCTCAGAAATGCTCAATATCAGCGCATTTTTTCGCTCTGTATACATCTACACCGAAGTCCATGTCTTCCAATACACTGCATAACATCTTACAGTTTTAATCTGTACCTCACAAACTACTCAATACGAGCGCTTTTTTTCACACTTCATACATCTACAGGGAAGTCAATTTCTCCCCATACACGGCATAATATCTTCTAGTTATATTCTGTACCTTAAAAATACTCAATAGGAGCACGTTCTGCCACTCTGCATGCATCTACAGGGAAGTCGATTTCTTCCCATACACGGCATAGCATCTTACATTTTTAATCAGTACCTCAGAAATGCTGTGTGTGAGCACGTTCTGTCACTCTGCATACATATACGCGTAAGTCCATGCTTCCCATGCTCGGCATAGCATTCCCATACATGGTATAGCATCTTACAGTTTTACTGAGTACCTTACAAATGCTCGATATGATCACCTTTTGTCACTCTGCACACATCTACAAGGAAGTTCATTTCTTCCCGTACACCGCATAGCATCTTACAGTTTTAATCTGTACCTTACAAGTGCTCAATATAAGCGCTTTTAGGCACTCTGCACACATCTACAGGGAAGTCCATTTCTTCCCATACACGGCATAGCATCTTATAGTTTTGTCAATCTGCGCACATCTACAGGGATGCCCATTTCTTCCCATACACGGAATATCATCTTACAGTTTTATTTTATAAAATGCTCAGTATGAGCGCCTATTGTCACTCCCGCATACATCTGCATACATTGAATTGCTTTGGTGATAGGCATCTTCAGTTCCAGGATGGCCGCTTGTAGAGGAAGGTCAAAAACTTAATGCTTCGCGTTGCTGCACAGAAAAAAATCACATACCGTATAATAGTCTGGCGAACTAGTCGGCGAGGACAGGAACTTCTGATCATTATCGGTCCCACGTCTGATCCACTGCTACTATAAGTGGTAGTTTAAAAATGCCCTCACTTCCTGTTTGAAATGAGATGGGGTCCCACTTTTGTTGCAGTATGAAGTGAGCAATGTCAACCTACAGCTGCGGTAGTAGCCAGAAAGTGAGCATATCCGATAAATTAAAACGGTTAACAGTCTTTTCGGCGAAGAAACACACGCCCTAGACCTTCGTTTTAGAAATTGCACGAAACCCATTCACTTAGGTGGAGTCACGCTCATATTGAACAAACCAATGGGGAGTTTTCGTCCTCTAAATTCAAACGTTGTGTTTATTAACTTTTTTACGGAAACGCACGGTGTTTCATCAGAAACATGAGCCCGTCGCAAAAGCCTTGTTCTGAGCCAATTAAGTCTTGCAGTGAGGTGCAAAAATTCCTGCTTAGGAGGTAAGTATCACGCCTCAAAGCTTACTCAAGCCTTAGGCGACACAGCTTCATTCGAAGTCGCTTCCGCAACACACGCCAAACAATCGGCTGTGGTATGCTAAGTTCCCTGCTGGCTGTCGCGGTTGATTTTTTGCGGGTCCATTTGTAGGCTTCTCTGATCTGTTCAAATTTCGCGTCCGATAGAGAGAGACACCCACTGTTTTTTAACTTACACAGGCACTCGGTCTCCTTAAATCGAACATGCCACCAGTGAGTGGAATTGTCACAGGGCGAATCCTTCCCAAAGTTAGTGCGGAAGTGCCGCTGGGCAACGGAAACGGGCTGACTTTGATAAAATTCATGGATACAAAATGCTTTCTTCTCCTTTCGGTCAGATGCCATCTTGCGAAAACGTAAACTATTGGCTGGCGAGACGCTCTCCTAACCGTCAGGCGCCATCTGGCGGACGCATCCGTAAGCTACTGAATGGCCGGAGGTTCGGAAACAACTTTAAGAGTTTCGCCATACACCAGTACGATTATAATTGTCGAATGTTAAATTCGCTTCCTACAAACAAGTACTGAAACCCAGACAATCATTTTGGATAGCTCCTTACGCAGTAGATAATTAGCTGTGTGGATTCACCGAACATTTCTGAAAATAACGTGTAGCAAAGTTGCCGGCAGGCGTCCGCGTTTTAACGAAATTTCCGTTTTTAAAAGTTCCCGTTTCCTTTTTTTTTTTTTTTTTTTTTTTTTTTTTTTGTTTAACTTCCATATGTTCACAGATTTTCCGAAGTCACTAATTCCGTTTATTTTAATAAAGTCCCTTTCAGGTTTTTCGTTATGTATACACAGATTAAAATTACACTGCTGGCCACCCAAAATGCAACACCAAGAAGGAAGCATCCGATTGGCTTGCAATACGCATCATGCTTCAACCGCGAGAGGACATGCAAACGATTAGCATTGCATTGCAAATCATGTGAGCCCGGCATGCCACAGAGAAGCACTATAAGAAAAGTGCACAGAATGAAGGGTGTAAGTAGTGGAAGTGTGTTGCGCTGCTGGACTGGTGCGTGGAAGCTTCCTGATGCCCCGTCGCAGAATACGGCAGTCATTCCAGCACGTTTCGGAGTTCGACAGAGTACGAATAGTGGCTTATCGCGACAGCGGTTTATCGTACCAAGACATCGGCGCCCGCGTGGGACGACATCCAGCGACAGTGAGGCGAGTATGGATTCGGTGGGTGCAGGAGAGACGGACGGACCGACGTGAGCGATTACCGCAGCCGTGGCACACCACCGAACGAGAGGACCGGCATGTTGTGCGGCGGGCTTTGACAGTTCGCACCGCCACATCACGAACGTTCGCGCAGGAATTAGAGTGTGTTGCGCAACAACCTGTGTCAGCACGTACCGTTCGACGTCGTCTGCAAGATCTGGGACTTGTCGCATGGCGCCCATTGCTCCGATTACCAATGAAGTTACAGCACCGGCGAGTACGGCGACAGTGGGCCGTGTATTGCCACACCTGGACTACGGAATGACACGACATTGTCTTCTCCGACGAATTCCGCTTCTGTCTGCAACACCACGATGGTCGGATCCGCGTGTGGCGGCACCGCGGCGAGAGACTATATGTCGCCAACATTTTGCATCGCCATACCTGTCAGTCACCTGGTGGTATGGTTTGGCGCGCAATTGGATATGACACCCGCACCCCTCTGGTACTCATCGCCGGTACATTTAACAGCCACCGCTACATCTCCGACGTTTTGGAGCCTGTAGTCCTCCCTTACCTGCAGGACCTGCCAGCGGCCACGATTCAACAGAATAATGCGCGACCGCACGTCGCACGCATCGCGCAACAATTCTTCACGAACCACAAGGTGTCACTGCTGCCGTGGCCAGCCTGTTCTCCCGATATGTCGCCCATCGAACACGTCTGGTCGCCGATCGGCATCCGAGTGGCCTGGAAAGCACCACCCGCGGCTACGCCTGATGAACTGTGGCAACGTGTGGAAGCAGCCTGGACCGACATACCCCAAGCACACATCCAAAGCCTCTTTCGTTCGATGCCGCTGCGTGTAGCGGCCGTTATTGCCAGCCATGGGTGCCACAGGAACTATTGATGTCTGCGTGTTCCGCAAGTCGCGCAGGCCTGTAAGCTCAATCGTTTCATCTTTGTATCTGTTGTTATGTTTCCAGTAAATCTGGCTTTGCTATCTCGTGTCCTTCTTGGTGTTGGATTTCGGGTGGCCAGCAGTGTATATGAACGACATTTCGCACCCTAAACGCTACTCACCATTTATGCCTCTTGACGTAAAACCATGCAATATTTTAATAAGAAAATATTCCGAAAAGGTTTATCGACGTGAGTGGCATCGGTCCACGTACGACTTTTTTCAATTGAGATTTTAGAAACTCAGATTTTGTGGCAAATATATCAGAAGTCGATATGAACACTTACGTCCTCTGGTGGCCAAACCATTATTTACTAAAAAAATTAGAAATTATTTGCAAAAGCTTTCCCAGAAGGAGCTGTATTCCGCTGTAGAAAACAATTTTCAAATCGGAGTTTTAGTAGTGCATATATCGGAGAAAACGCACTTTTACATTTACACCCCATAGCGGAATAATCTATGCGTAACTTTCCAAAGCGACTGTACCTAAAATACTATTCAACATAAATGGAATCGAGAGGCAAAATAATTTTTTCAATCGGATGTTTAGAAGTAAATATATGGAATAAAACATGTTTTGAATTCGATATCATCTACATTTACTCCCTCTAGCGGCGAAACTGTACATCGTAAAAAAACAAAGAAATTAAGGATCCTCATTTCCATGTTTTAAGCTTCTCAGAGTAAGAAGAATTTTTCAAATTGGACTAATAGTTTCAGAGTTACAGTGTCCACAGGTGGACGGAGGGACCGACAAACGGATAACATAAGAACGCTCTTTTTACGCTTTCCAACCGTAGGTTGAAGAAGTGTATATGCTCCAGCTTCGTCCGTCCGTCCGCCTGTCTGTCTGCCCGTCTGTGTGTGTTTCAGAACGATAACTCGCGTAAAAATCGTTCGATTTCGATGAAATTTTAGTGAGCGGTAGGGGAGCACCTGGGAAGGAAGCCTATTGAAAATGAATGAAATGGGATCAAAGGTCAAGACATAGGAGGGGATTCCTTCCATTGCGATTATGCGTCTTAACTTGCATAAAAATGCTTCGATTGTGACTAAACTTCATCATGTTGTTCCGGAGATGTGCTGAACGGGTTCTTTTTAATATCATCGAAATAGGCTCAAAGATTTGGGGACACGAGCAAGATTTATTCTACAACCATTATCCTCATAAGTCGACTAAAAATGCTTCTATTGCGACAAAACTTTAATATGTTGTTTTGGAAGTATATTGAACCAATTCTTTTGAATAACATCGAAATGGGTTCAAAGGTCAGGGCACAGGAACGAGATTTATCCCACAGCCATTATCCTCATAACTTGACTAAAAATGCTTCAATTACGACAAAACTTTAGTATGTTGTTCCGCAGGTACACTGAACCAATTCTGTTGAATTAAAACGAAATGGGTTTAAAAGTTAGGGCACAGGAACGAGATTTATTCCACAGCCATTATCCTCATAACTTGACTAAAAATGCTTCTATTGCGATAAATATTTAGTATGTTGTATTGCAGGTACACTGAACCAATTCTGTTTAATATCATCGAAATGGGGTGAAAGGTCAGGGCACAGGAGCAAGATTTACTCAACAGCCATTATCCTCATAACTTGCCTAAAAATGCTTCTATTGCGACAAAACTTTAGTATGTTGTTCCGGATGTATATTGAACCAATTCTGTTTAATATCATTGAAATAGGGACAAAGGTCAGGGCACAGGAGAAAGATTTATTCAACAGCCATTTATCCTCATAACGTGCCTAAAAATGCTTCTATTGCGACAAAATATTAGTATGTTGTTCCGGATGTACATTGATCCAATTCTGTTTAATATCATTGAAATGGGGTCAAAGGTCAGGGCACAGGAGCGAGATTTATTCCACAGCGATTATCCTCATAACTTGACTAAAAATGCTTCTATTGCGACAAAACTTTAGTATGTTGTTCCGGATGTACATTGATCCAATTCTGTTTAATATCATCGAAATGGGGTCAAAGGTCAGGGCACAGGAGCAAGATTTATTCCACAGCCATTATCATCATAAATTGCCTAAAAATGCTTCTATTGCGACAAAACTTTAGTATGTTGTTCCGGATGTATATTGATCCAATTCGGTTTAATATAATTGAAATGGTGTCAAAGGTCAGGGCACAGGAGCGAGATTTATTTTACAGCCAATATCGTCATAACTTGAGTAACGATTTCTGGTATATTGGAAAGCGTATCATAATTAATGCATTGCATAATTTTACTAACTGGTTTTTTAACTTCCGTGTATTTACAGATTGTCCGTAGTCAGTAATTCCATTTATTTAAAAAAAGTCCTCTTCAGGTTTTTCTGCATATATACAGAGATTTCGCAAAATCGAAGAGACAATGAATTTTTCAACCCTTATACGAATGAAACCTTTTTGCGCCCAGTGGGACTCTAACCGCGT
The DNA here is from genome assembly GCA_039090855.1 of Macrothele yani. Lineage (NCBI taxonomy): Eukaryota > Metazoa > Arthropoda > Arachnida > Araneae > Macrothelidae > Macrothele > Macrothele yani. The sequence goes on along the minus strand of CM076999.1, from coordinate 13,127,179 downwards.
GTCATAACCACTGAACCAGAACGACTCAGGAACAGGGCTCACGTTCAACGTAGCATTCTCGTGAGGCGACGATGATGTTTTTTTATCATTAACGCCAGGTATTTAGTCATCTTATTTTGTGTCGGAGCTTTTTTTATCGTAATTTATTTTGCTCTAGGAGGGCTTATCACAAAGCAAGCTACTTACCGTGATTTCTTCCGTGAATTAACGAAGCTTATTTCTGGTACAGCTTCTTCCGTGAAATGACGAAGAAAAAAAAACTCTGAATTTCATGGAGTTTTCGTACTCCAGAAAATTTCTGAATTTTCAGAAACCTTATCGCAACTCGTTTCTTATATTGACGGTAAATTACCGTTTTCAAGATGTGTTAACGGAAAATTCTGAATTTTCAGAAACCTTACCGCAACTCGTTTCTTATATTGACGGTAAATTACCGTTTTCAAGATGTGTTAACGGAAAATTCTGAATTTTCAGAAACCTTGCCGCAACTCCTTTCTTATATTGACGGTAAATTACCGTTTTCAAGATGTGTTAACGGAAAATTATGAATTTTCAGAAACCTTATCGCAACTCCTTTCTTATATTGACGGTAAATTACCGTTTTCAAGATGTGTTAACGGAAAATTCTGAATTTTCAGAAACCTTACCGCAACTCGTTTCTTATATTGACGGTAAATTACCGTTTTCAAGATGTGTTAACGGAAAATTATGAATTTTCAGAAACCTTATCGCAACTCCTTTCTTATATTGACGGTAAATTACCGTTTTCAAGATGTGTTAACGGAAAATTATGAATTTTCAGAAACCTTATCGCAACTCCTTTCTTATATTGACGGTAAACTACCGTTTTCAAGATGTGTTAACGGAAAATTCTGAATTTTCAGAAACCTTATCGCAACTCCTTTCTTATATTGACGGTAAATTACCGTTTTCAAGATGTGTTAACGGAAAATTATGAATTTTCAGAAACCTTGCCGCAACTCCTTTTATTATATTGACGGTACATTACCGTTTTCAAGATGTGTTAACGGAAAATTCTGAATTTTCAGAAACCTTAACCCAACTCCTTTTTTATATTGATGGTAAATTACCGTTTTCAAGATGTGTTAACGGAAAGTTCTGAATTTTCAGAAACCTTACCGCAACTCCTTTCTTATATTGCCGGTAAATTGTAGTTTTCAAGATGCGTTAACGGAAAATTATGAATTTTCAGAAACCTTAACCCAACTCCTTTTTTATATTGATGGTAAATTACCGTTTTCAAGATGTGTTAACGGAAAGTTCTGAATTTTCAGAAACCTTACCGCAACTCGTTTCCTATATTGACGGTAAATTACCGTTTTCAAGATGTGTTAACGGAAAATTCTGAATTTTCAGAAACCTTATCGCAACTCCTTTCTTATATTGACGGTAAATTACCGTTTTCAAGATGTGTTAACGGAAAATTATGAATTTTCAGAAACCTTGCAGCAACTCCTTTCTTATATTGACGGTACATTACCGTTTTCAAGATATGTTAACGGAAAATTCTGAATTTTTAGAAACCTTATCGCAACTCCTTTCTTATATTGACGGTAAATTACCGTTTTCAAGATGTGTTAACGGAAAATTATGAATTTTCAGAAACCTTGCCGCAACTCCTTTCTTATATTGACGGTACATTACCGTTTTCAAGATGTGTTAACGGAAAATTATGAATTTTCAGGAACCTTACCGCAACTCCTTTCTTATATTGCCGGTAAATTGTAGTTTTCAAGATGTGTTAACGGAAAATTCTGAATTTTCGAAACCTTTCCGCAATTCCTTTCTTATCCAGTAATTTGCAGAAGTTTAAGACCACCTGTTGGTATTAAGAGATTTCAGTCTATTATGTCACTTACTCTCTGTATTACTCAACTTCCTGTCGGTGTTGCCTTATCATACAACGAAAACAGCTGTTAATAGACTTTGGGGAAGCGTGGGAGCGTCAGTTTGCTTCTGGGATTCATGCTATCAGGTTTTGTACGTATTTTCTATATAGCAAAAAATGGGTGAAAAGGGGTCAATAAGTGTTACTTAGAGAGCATAAATAGTGTTCTTATATCATGAAAGATACTCCGAATGTTACATAAGAAGAAAGTTCAGCCACTCCGGTGGCTCAGTGGTCTAAGCGATGGCCTCTGATCCTTCGTCCGTAAGGGGTCTTGATTCGGAGCCCGGTGAGACATGGATGTTGTGTTTGTCTTACGGCACTAGCTCTCTCCCTTCCCTGAAACCAGTGACTTTAAATTAGGGACTGGCGACTGCTTATAGCCCATTGACGTGCTCCCGGAGGTTGTTAAACCTTCAAAAAAAAAAAAAAAAAAAGGTCAATGTTAGAAAGACTGCTATTCATGAAATATCGAGATACAGGTGAATTCAGCGATCGAAAGAGAAGTGGACGTCCTAGGAAGACAACCCCGCGTGATGACAAAAGCATAAGGCGAACTGGACGTCCTAGGAAGACAACCCTACGTGATGACAAAAGCATAAGGCGAAGTGGACGTCCTAGGAAGACAATCCCACGTGATGACAAAAGCATAAGGCGAAGTGGACGTCCTAGGAAGACAACCCCACGTGATGACAAAAGCATAAGGCGAAGTGGACGTCCTAGGAAGACAACCCCACTGATTACAAAAGCATAAGGCGAAGTGGACGTCCTAGGAAGAAAACCCCCCGTGATGACAAAAGCATAAGGCGAAGTGGACGTCCTAGGAAGACAACCCCACGTGATGACAAAAGCAAAATGCGAAGTGGACGTCCTAGGAAGACAACCCCACGTGATGACAAAAGCATAAGGCGAACTGGACGTCCTAGGAAGACAACCCCACTGATTACAAAAGCATAAGGCGAAGTGGACGTCCTAGGAAGAAACCCCCCGTGATGACAAAAGCATAAGGCGAAGTGGACGTCCTAGGAAAACAACCCCACGTGATGACAAAAGTATAAGGCGAAGTGGACGTCCTAGGAAGACAACCCCACGTGATGACAAAAGCAAAATGCGAACTGGACGTCCTAGGAAGACAACCCCACGTGATGTCAAAAGCATAAGGCGAAGTGGACGTCCTACGAAGACAACCCCACGTGATGACAAAAGCATAAGGCGAAGTGGACGTCCTAGGAAGACAACCCCACGTGATGACAAAAGCATAAGGCGAACTGGACGTCCTAGGAAGACAACCCCACTGATTACAAAAGCATAAGGCGAAGTGGACGTCCTAGGAAGAAAACCCCCGTGATGACAAAAGCATAAGGCGAAGTGGACGTCCTAGGAAAACAACCCCACGTGATGACAAAAGCATAAGGCTAACTGGACGTCCTAGGAAGACAACCCCACGTGATGACAAAAGCATAAGGCAAAGTGGACGTCCTAGGAAGACAACCACACGTGATGACAAGAGCATAAGGCGAACTGAACGTCCTAGGAAGACAACCCCACGTGATTACAAAAGCATAAGGCGAAGTGGACGTCCTAGCAAGACAACCCCACGTGATGACAAAAGCATAAGGCGAAGTGGACGTCCTAGGAAGACAACCACACGTGATGACAAGAGCATAAGGCGAACTGAACGTCCTAGGAAGACAACCCCACGTGATTACAAAAGCATAAGGCGAAGTGGACGTCCTAGGAAGACAACCCCACGTGATGACAAAAGCATAAGGCAAAGTGGACGTCCTAGGAAGACAACCACACGTGATGACAAGAGCATAAGGCGAACTGAACGTCCTAGGAAGACAACCCCACGTGATTACAAAAGCATAAGGCGAAGTGGACGTCCTAGGAAGACAACCCCACGTGATGACAAAAGCATGAGGCGTGGGTTCTCCAAGGAGTTCATGCAAGAAAACCAAGGCCTTTCTACATTCAAAAGTGTCTGATATTAGTACCAGCACTCTTTCCAGACGGCTTAGCAAAGATTTTGGAGTAAAGACATATAAACCTGGTCTTGAACCTAGACATAAAAAAAAAAAATAGAAACCCAAGTTTGCGAAACGTCACAGTCGTGGACTGCTGAATATTGGAGCCAAGCTGGGTTTTTTTTTTCGATGAATCAAACGTGCGTCAATTTGAATGACGTGAAGCACATGTTCGACGAACAAAGGGAAAAGGTTTGATGAAAATTACACCATTAGCACCGTGAGACATCCGCCTAGTCAGATGACATGGGGTGCTATGTCAGCATCCGATCTGCTTCAGTATCCGTTTTGCCGACAGGCACTACTATGGTGTACGTGGTCTGCAAGGATGGATTCATAACGAATTCGGTCCATAGTGCCTTCCACAGGTATGAGTGGGCCCAGCAAATGCCACGAAAACATTCTCCAGACCATAACGCTTCCCCCAACAGCTTGTGTTCTGCCAGCAATGGTTGTAGATTGTTTCTTCTCCAATGTTTCTCGCCTTATACACCAACGTCCATCCGTTCAATTAAGCAGAGAACGTGACTCGTCGGAGAAGGCAATCCTTTTCCAATCAGCAGAGGTTCAATTCAAATACTGCAGTACAAATGTAAGCCTCTTCTACCAATGCACCTTCGTTAGCATAGATGCAGTGACCATTCGCCTGCATCGGAGCCCCATACGCCGTAGGGTTAGCTGAACTATGGTTTTAAACACACTTCCGGTAGTCCCGTGGTTCATTCGGCCAGTGAGTTGTGTGACGTGCCTGCCCCGCAGGTCGCACACGACATTAAGGCAGATAGCAGCAAGAACGAACGTCCGCGTAGCTCAGTTGGTAGAGCGACTTGTTCCGGAATAAGTGGACTCGGGTTCAATCCCCGTCGTGAAACAAAAATGACGGAGAAATTTACTTCGTTATAATTGCTCCCGAACTTCTCGGATGACCCGTCCGTTAAAGACCTCGCAATGGTGTGAAGTTCTTTCCACACCGCGAGATAGGAAAAATAAGAGAATCCCTTCTTCTTCGCTTCGAAAAATAAAATGTATGTGACGTTGCATTCGACACACCAGATTGACTGGGAGTTCGCAAGTGCACGGTCCACGTTCTACAGCGGATTCCTGCCTGCAATGATTCATGGTCACGGCTGACCCGTGGGCCATGGCCCCGGCCCTCTTTCGTGTGGGGGGGGGGGGTGACATGCCTGCCCAGCAGGACGCACACGACATAAAGGCAGATAGCAGTAAGAACGAACGTCCGCGTTGCTCAGTTGGTAGAGCGACTTGTTCCGGAATAAGTGGACTCGGGTTCGATCCCCGGCGTGGACCAAAAATGACGGAGAAATTTACTTCGTTATAGTTGCTAAACTGTAGCGTGTCGGTAGGCCCTCACATGCCTTCGAAGCCGACGTTCACCTCTCACGTCATCGGCACGTGGTGATCCGCAGTTTCCACGTCGCTTATTCGCAATGGTGCCATTTCTCCAATCACGATACACTTTAACCACAGCAGCACGAGAACAGTTCACAAACTACGCTGTTTCAGAAATAGTGCCCCCCTTGGCCCGAAAGCCGATAATCATCCCGTTTGGAAAATCTGGTATATCGCTCCTTTTATCCATGACAGTAACGGGTGATATGTTTTCAAATTGCCTACAGCACCATCTGCAAGCCAGTCGCGATACGTGCATTCTTTCATTAGGTGTACGCTGTTGACGTCAAAAGTAGGAGGTGGTCACAATAATGTGACGCGACTGCGTATATTGTGTTACAGTAAGAAACCGGGTACTTAATTTATTGTACAAGTGATTGTAGGAAGTCTATGTATCACTTTGTGGAGTCCTTAACATAAAAGCTCAATAGTTATCAAGATAAAATTTTATGTTTTGAAGTTTTGCGAATTATTAATATAAAACAGTACATTGCACCTTCTCTTAAAGATATTTAAGGTTATTATCAGTTGAAGAAAATATCTCAAACTACAAGTCATTATGTTGCTTCAAAAAATCACCGTAAAAAATATGCAATTTATAATAATACCTCCTACAGAAAGAATAAAATTATTACAAACGAATTCGAAAAATACTAAGCTCCAATGGAAAATATTATAACTAAATCACTCGCATTAAAGTGAATCAACCTAAAATCTTTGCCTTGTATGTCCAATGGGCAAACTTCTGTAGCCATTTTCGTCACAATTGATACGTTCCCAAGGATTAAAATTAGAACATCGATAAAAGAACTTCATATTATAGCCTAGTGTACTTAATATTTTCTAAAACGTAACCATAAATATGTTAAAAATCAATAACTTTTCCTTTGGAGGTGTGGCGAACATTGATGGCGTCAGTAGACAAACCAATGTTAGATAACTTAATTATGGTTAAATTTAGAAAGCATTAAGTACCCTGAACAGCAATTGTATTAGAAACAGCTGGCGTTATGCAAATGTGGCGCTGTGGGAGGCCCTGTAAATGGAAAATACATGACGTATGCAGCGATCCGACAATATAAGGAGTGATGCGACGGGAATCAGTAAGAGTCGGACGCAGTATGGGTAAGACGAAGGATCTAAGCGCATTTGATCGTGGGCAAATTGTCGGGGCCCGACGAATGGGTCAATCCATCTCGGAAGTCGTGCAGGCACTGGGATGTTCACGAGCCACTGTGTCCCGGGTACAACATGAGTACATCGAACCCGGTAAAACCATCCCTGCATGGGCTAACTGCCGTGGAAAACAGCGTGTGGATGAGCGGGGTCATCGTCGGCTAGCTCGCATTGTAACAGCGGATAGACGGGCCACAGTGCAAGAAATCACTCAGCAATTTTACGCTGGCGCACAAAAACGTGCAAACAGCCACACCGTCCAGTACCATATCCTCGCTGTAGGGTACCGAAGCCATTGTCTCCCAAGAGACATGCTTCTGACCGCACATCACAGGGTGCAAAGATTAGCATGGGCGGGGGAACATCGCCACTGGACCTTAGACATGTGGGAAAATGTTGCCTGGACTGATCAGTCGAGATTCACGTTGGTACATGCGGTTGGGAGGATACGAGTACGGCGCAAATCATATGAAGCGATGGATCCTTCTTGCTAGCAGGGTACTCTTCAAGCTGGTGGGGGTGGCATTCTCGTCTGAAGACTGTTTGCGTGGACTGAAATGGAACCCCTGGTAGGTAAGACATCTTCCCTCACAGGTCAACGTTACCGGGATATCCTGGACGACCATTTGCTCCCATTTGTGCGTCTTCAACATCCCACTGGGGACCTCATCCTGCAACAAAACGATACACCGTGCCATCGCACCCGAATTGTATCCGAATGGTGAGATGAACACTCCACCGACGTGACCTCGCTTCCTTGGCCAGCTTGGTCACCTGACCTCAATCCCATCGAGCACATCTGGGATGCCATCGAGAGAGGTGTTCGAGGCTCCGACCACCCTCCATCAAATCTTCGTGAACTGTGGGAGCTTGTTCAGGGGTCGTGGATCCGTATGGCTTCCCAACGCTTCCGGTGTTTTATCGAGTCCATGCCGAAACGAATCGCCGCGGTCATCAGGACGAAAGGTGCTGCTACACGTTACTAGACAGGTATCTCTAATTCAATTGTTCTTCAGTGTATACTAGGCTGTAATACGAAGTGATTTCATCCTTTGGAACGCATTAATTGTGAAGAAAATGGCTACAGGAATTTGCCTATTGGAAAAACGAGGCAAATATATTAGGTGGATTTGTCTTAAATTAATAAAGAAAATTCTCATTGCCCAATTAGTTTTTCCTCGATTCTTATGACTTTCGGGTTGGATGGGGAAGTCTCGTCTGATTCCTATGACTTTCTGGCTCGATGGTGAGGACTTGTCTGATTCTTATGACTTTCTGGCTAGATGGTGCAGACTCGTTTAATTCTTGTCTTTCTGGCTCGATGGTGAAGATCCGTCTGATTCCTGTGACTTTCTGGCTTGATGTTGAATCCTCGTCTGATTCCTATGACTTTCTGGCTTGATGGTGAAGACTCGCCTGGTTTCTATGACTTTCTGGCTCGATGTTGAAACCTCGTCTGATCCCCATGACTTTCTGGCTTGATGGTGAAGACTCGTCTGATTCATATGACTTTCTGGCTCGATGTTGTATCCTTGTCTGATTCCTACGACTTTCCGGCTTGATGGTGAAGAATGATCTGATTTTTATGACTTTCTGTCTCGATATTGAATCCTCGTCTGATTCCTATGACTTTCTGCCTTGATAGTGAAGACTCGTCTGATTCATATGACTTTCTGGCTCGATGTTGTATCCTTGTCTGATTCCTACGACTTTTCGGCTTGATGGTGAAGACTGATCTGATTTTTCTGACTTTCTGTCTCGATGTTGAATCCTCGTCTGATTCCTATGACTTTCTGGCTCGATGTTGAAGCCTCATCTAATTCCTATGACTTTCTGGCTTGATGATGAAGACTCGTCTGATTCATATGACTTTCTGGCGCAAGGTTGAATCCTCGTCTGATTCCTATGACTTTCTGGCTCGATGTTGAAGCCTTATCTAATTCCTATGACTTTCTGCCTTGATAGTGAAGACTCGTCTGATTCATATGACTTTCTGGCTCGATGTTGAATCCTCGTCTGATTCCTATGACTTTCCGGCTTAATGGTGAAGACTGATCTGATTTTTATGACTTTCTGTCTCGATGTTGAATCCTCGTTTGATTCCTATGACTGTCTGGCTCGATGTTGAAGCCTTAGCTAATTCTTATGTCTTTCTGGCTCGATGGTGAAGACCCGTCTGATTCCTGTGACTTTTTGGCTTGATGTTGAATCCTCGTCGGATTCCTATGACTTTCTGGCTTGATGGTGAAGACTCGTCTGATTCCTATGACTTTCTGGCTCGATGGTGAAGACTCGCCTGATTTCTATGACTTTCTGGCTCGATGTTGAAGCCTCGTCTGATTCCCATGACTTTCTGGCTTGATGGTGAAGACTGATCTGATTTTTATGACTTTCTGTCTCGATGTTGAATCCTCGTCTGATCCCTATGAATTTATGGCTCGATATTGAAGATTGAAAAACTTCTTCCTTCGGTCAGATACTACTCTTTTCCATACCGGATCCATTGACTTTTAAATAGTTTTGATAAATTTAATTCGCGTCAGAACAGATTTAAAAAACGTGCTCATTACACCCGAAAATTCTGTGTTAACTTTCTTGTTTTTTCACAGTACAGTCTCTAACGTGTCGCATATCTGATGCTATTCGAAACAAGTTAGTAAAATTATGCAATGCACTGATTATGATAAGCTTTCAAACATACCAGAAAGCATTACTCAAGTTACTACTGAAGTTATGAGGATAATGGCTGCGGAATAAATCTCGCTCCTGTGCCCTGACTTTTTCGATCATATTCCACAGAGAGAGTTCAGTATATCTCCGGAACAACATACTAAAGGTTTCTCGCAATAGAACCATCATTGCGCAAGTTATGACGCATAAGTGCAATGGAATGGATCCCGCTCCTATGTTCTGGCCTTTGACCCCATTTCGCCCATTTTCAATAGGTTTCATCCCCAGGTGGTCTCCTACCACATACAGACGTTTATCAAAATCGAACCATTTTTACGTGAGTTATTGTGCGGACAGGCGGATGGACAAAGCTGGAGCATATACGCTTCTTCAACCTACGGTTTTGAAGCGTAAATAAAAATGGCCTTATTCATACAATAAAAATGTTCGTATTTATTTTGCAGGTGTGTGTGTGTGTATTGCGTTAGCCAGTAGTCAAGACTTCAATTGCAGGATTATAGTATTCTTGACTTTCATGAACTCTTAGGCTTTGAAGCTTTCCACAGATATATTGTTACTGAAGTTCTTCATATCATTTGGAGGAAACAAAATGGAAGCCATAAATGCTTTGAATCCAGAGTATTTTTCGCTTTAACTCCCTTTTTTCAGCTCCGAAGAATGCTGGATTCTTTCCCTCGCGCAATCAATGTTATGTCTCAGAGAAAAGAAGAAACAATTCCGGTGAAATAAAGACAACCGATTCAATTTAGAGTCTTTCTTTTTCTCCTCCTCTCTTTAACTCAACAAAGTAGGTCACGTTTTTAGTTGCCCTCGTCTCAAATTCGACGTGTTAGAAAATCGGCACAAACAGAGCTTTCAGAGGCATCAAAAGAAGATCTCTCTCTTTTCCTTTCATTCTAACCTCTGATCACAAGAAGGCAGAATAAAAAAGAGAGACACAACAATGCATCACTACATGCTTCGCTTTGTTTCGATAGCTATTCTTTCTGTATCAAGTTGGAAAAAAAACCGTGACCGGGTCAAAAAAAAAAAAAAAAAAACCCGTCTTCAATGGATGATGTAGATATCTATTGAATAAGCCAGAGTGCTTTCAATGTATCATATAGGGGATAATGGCACTCTACAAGAATACTTTCACTACTTTCCTCAGTTTTTTTCAAAAAATTGGGTACGTTTGAACTTCTAATGAATACAACACTTGTCTCATTTCTTTCCTTTTATTTTTTATGACATCAAACACCTGAGACTAGGATGCAGCCGTGCAAAACAAAGTTAGGAAAACAACTCCTTCAGAAATGCGAAGATAAGCTTACAACGAAATGCTTTGACATCTACAGTTTGTCACACTCGCTACCGAACCCGGCATTTCTTTAATAATATTAAAACCAATGAAGATATTGCAACGAAATTTGAAGTGGACTTACCTCATTCCGTGCGACACGTGATGACATCACAGCATGAGCTGGAAGTGGCCATCATTTGTGTCCAGGCAGCATTGAACCCGGAGCGCCATATTGGGGAGAGTCCTTGCCAGTACGTCTGTCGTCTCTGCCTGAATTTCTTCGGGGATGTTTGCTTTAAAGGCATCTGTGGTTCGCGCTTTCTTTTGGTAATTTCTCTTTTATAGATATCCCCATAAAAAGTAATCAGGAGGCGTCAGATCGGGCGAGCGCGGTGGCTATAGACCCTTCGAAATGACGCGGTCGCCGAAAAAAGGACTGAATTTCGTGGAGTGTGATGTCGCTTTATCATGCTGGTAATATTCGATGGAGAGTTTGTCGTCCAATTGATTTACAAAGGTGTTAAAGGTTTCCATGTACACTGGTGTGAAAACATTAAAGACGAAGGGGAGAAATTATCCTGACAGCAGAACGAGCAGAAAGAACGGACCGAAAGACCACTCAGAAGATCGACTGGGGTCCGGTACGGTAGGGCATGCGCATATATCGAGCATAACGTAGTTGGGGGGTGGGGGTGTCGGAAGGGTATAAAGCACACGGGTGGTGTACGCTCAGCAATTCGGTTAAAGCTATTGCACGGTATACATCGGTTTGAACGACGTCGAGTTGCTGCCAGCGTGTGATATGCCCAACAGGCGATCCAGTAGACGACAACTGGATGACTTTTCACGAAGTCGCGTCATTGGGAAGTTGGAAGAAGGTCGAAGTGTGACTAGTGTGGCCGAGTAGTTCGGAATCGCTCACAGCAACGTTTCACGAGCTTGGAGAGCGTTTGAAACGACAGGAACATCTGTCCGAGAGTTTAGCAGTGGTCGTCCACGAGCAACCACGGCGGCGGACGACCGGTATATTGTCCTACAGGCAAGAAGAGACAGACGGCAGACAGCGGGAGAAATCGCAAGGCACATGCAACAGACAACTGGACGTTCATTTTCGCGTTTTACCGTGGCCAAGAGGCTGCATAAAGGTAATCTATTTGCACGAAGACCAGTACGGTGTGTGCCATTAACGCCTGCTCATCGGAGACGGTGTTTCCTGTGGCGCCAGGAACACAAGAACTGGACACATCAGCAATGTGGTCGCGTTCTCTTTATGGATGAGAGCCGATTTAGTCTGACGAGCGATTCTGTACGTATACACATCTGGAGAGAGCAGAGAACACGCAATCACACCTACAACATCATCGAAAGGGACCAGTTTGGAGGTGGCGGAGTTCTTGTTTGGTGCGGTATCATGCTTGGTACACGTACTGACCTCCACATCTTCCAAGGAGGATCAGTCACTGGTGTCCGCTATTGTACCGAGGTTCTCCTGCCTCACGTGCGTCTGTTTAGAGGTGCTGTGGGTCCTCGGTTCCTCTTCATGGACGAAAATGCTGAACCTCATCGTAAAGTGTCTGGCGCAGAGCTTTTCGAGAGTGAAGATATTCAACGCATTGATTGGCCAGCAAGGTCCCCAGACCTAAATCTAATCGAACACGTGTGGGACCTTCTTGGGAGATGCTTGGCAGCCCGTCTCCAGCCACCAGCAAGGATTCCGCAGCTGCGATTGGCGCTACAAGAGGAATGGGCCGCGATGCCTCAACAGCTCCTTGACAAACTCGTCCTCAGCATGAACAGACGTTGTAAATCCTACAACGTAGCAGGGTGATCATATCCCCTACTAAAAACTGGATTTTTCTTGGCAGCCGCCTGTCACATGGACGTTTCTGTCTTCTGTCCAGTTGTGCTCGAAGCTACCTTTTCAATAAAGTGCCTTTGTATCTTTTGGATTCCTTGTTTGGACGGTTTTGCTCACTTGTCCCATATTCTTACATCTTGGGGATCTTATGGTATGATTTGAGTCGATGTGGAGCACTTCTGCACGACGTTACATTCGAAAAACCGTCTCGTCCTTAATTTTTGCACGCCAGTGTATGCAGCTGCTGTGATGGTTATAGGTCATCCCCCATCGAACACCAATTTTCTGTGCATGAAGGAGATCTTCATTTATCGCGTTGGGATTTTCGCTACGCGAATTTTAAGAGTTGACGTATCTGTACAGGTGAAATCACGCCTCGTCCGAGAACCACGTGTAGTCCATAATGCCTGGATTGTCCCGCAGGAATATCTGAAATCATCGACATTATGTCACTCGTTTCACTTGGTCAGGCTCTTTCAGTTCATGCACCACGGAGATACGGTACGTATGAAGCTTCGCTGTTTTCACAGCACGTTGAGAAGTGATCTTCGACAACCCTGTTTCCTGTGACAGTCGGCGAAGTGACTTCCTGGAAGACGAAAGTAGTTGGCCCTTTACATTAGAGATCGTTTCCTCGGACATTTCTGCACGACCTACTGCATGGTTGTCAGATTAAGTCCCCTTGGTTTCCGATTTCTTCGACAATGCCCAAATCCTCGGCGGATGTATGCCTGCAAATCTCTCCAGGAATTGCTGATGACAAGATTTTATCGATTCTGTTTTCCAATAAGTGTGAACAATAAACACTCGCTCCTCCATAGTACACCGATACATTTTCACACGTACGCAAACAGCCACGAGAACGAGCACTCACTATCAACAATTGTATTGTGTAGACACGCTCAGCGAAATGGCATAACAAAGCAGCATAGAGGCGCGTTCTGCTGGCTGGCGGACTGCTCTTCAGTGGGGCCACACTAAGGAACACTCCGGCTGGATAGCGGACTTCACCTCAGTGGCGCCACACTAAGGAATGTGTCTGCCACTAAGGAGCACTCCGGCTGGCTGGCGGACTGCTCCTTAGTTGGGACACAATTAGCAATGTGTCTGCCATTAAGGAGCATTCCGGCTGGCTGGCGGACTGCTCCTTAGTGGGGCCACACTTAGGAAGGTGTCTGCCACTAAGGAGCACTCCGGCTGACTGGCAAAATGCTCCTCAGTGGGGTCACACTTAGAAATGTGTCTGCCACTAAGGAGCACTCCGGCTAGCTGGCGGATAGCCCCGGGTTCAATGCTATCTGGACACAAATGGTGGCCACGTTCCAGCACATATTGTGATGTCACCACATTTCGCTCGTAATGGGGTAATTTCATTTCAAATTTCGTTGCAATATCTTCATTGGTGTTAACATTGTTAAAGAAATGCCGGGTTTGGTAGAGAGTGGGACATCCTGTTTGTTTGTCTGTTTATTTTAAGCAGTAGTATACATAGTCCTATCCGAATAATGTGACCACCTACCTAACAATGGCAATAACCACACTTGGCCAGTATAACAGTGGCGAGACGGCGTGGCATGAAAGCAATAAGGCCCTGGAAGGTTGCCCGAGGCACACGTGCCCGTTCGGATAGCAGCAGAGAAGGAGGTCCCGGAGATGACGTGGTTGTGGATCGGCACGTTGAACCTGTCGATCTAAATAGTCCCACATGTGATGTATGGGATTGAGATTGGGCGATTTTGCTGGCCAAGGGAAAACGGAGACATCGGTGTCGTATTCTTGGAACCAGTCACGCACCGCGCATTGTCATGTTGGTAGACACCATCACCACCAGGGTAAACGTCCAACATGAAGGGATGCATGTGGTCAACGGAGATGGGCAGGTAATGAGCGTTCATGGACCTATCCAGTGGTATCAGAGGTCACTGGTCATACCAGGAAAACATCTCTCACATATGCACACTGCCATCGCCGGCATGTACTTCCTGCAACCCCCGGCATGTACTTCCGGTTGTTGGTTCTCGTTAATCCGCCACAGACCATCCCGGTCCTGTACTTTCTGCCACCCCGGCATGTACTTCCGGTTGTTGGTTCTCGTGTATCCGCCACAGACCACCCCCGTCATGTACTTCCTGCCACCCCAGGCATGTGCTTCCGGTTGTTGGTTCTCGTGTATCCGCCACAGACCACCACCGGCATGCTCTTGCGGTTGTTGGTTCTCATGTGCTTCCGGTTTCGGGTTCTCGAGGTTGTTGGTTCACTGCCACCCTCGGCATGTACTTCCGGTTGTTGGTTCTCATGTATCCGCCACAGACCACCACCGGCATGTACTTCCGGTTGTTGGTTCTCATGTGCTTCCGGTTTTGGGTTCTCGAGGTTGTTGGTTCACTGCCACCCCAGCATGTACTTCCGGTTGTTGGTTCTCGTGTATCCGCCACAGACCACCCCCGTCATGTACTTCCGGTTGTTGGTTCTCATGTGCTTCCGGTTGTTGGTTCTCGTGTATCCGCCACAGACCACCCCCGTCATGCACTTCCTGCCACCCCGGCATGTACTTCCGGTTGTTTGTTCTCGTGTATCCGCCACAGACCACCACCGGCATGTACTTCCGGTTGTTGGTTCTCATGTGCTTCCGGTTTTGGGTTCTCGAGGTTGTTGGTTCACTGCCACCCCCAGCATGTACTTCCGGTTGTTGGTTCTTGTGTATCCGCCACAGACCACCGCCGTCATGTACTTCCAGTTGTTGGTTCTCGTGTATCCGCCACAGACCACCACCGGCATGTACTTCCGGTTGTTGGTTCTCATGTGCTTCCGTTTTGGGTTCTCGAGGTTGTTGGTTCACTGCCACCCTCGGCATGTACTTCCGGTTGTAGGTTCTCGTGTATCCGCCACAGACCACCCCGTCATGTATTTTCCTGCCACCCCCGGCATGTACTTCCGGTTGTTGGTTCTCGTGTATCCGCCACAGACCACCACCGGCATGTACTTCCGGTTTTGTGTTCTCGAGGTTGTTGGTTCACTGCCACCCTCGGCATGTACTTCCGGTTGTTGGTTATCGTTTATCCGCCACAGACCATCCCCGTCATGTACTTTCTGACACCCCGGCATGTACTTCTGGTTGTTGGTTCTCGTTAATCCGCCTTAGACCACCCCCGTCATGTACTTCCTGCCACCCGCGGCATGTACTTCCGGTTGTCGGTTCTCGTGTATCCGCCACAGACCACCACCGGCATGTACTTCCGGTTGTTGGTTCTCATATGCTTCCGGTTTTGGGTTCTCGAGGTTGTTGGTTCACAGCCACCCTCGGCATGTACTTCCGGTTGTTGGTTCTCGTTAATCCGCCACAGACCATCCCCGTCATGTACTTTCTGCCTACCCCGGCATGTACTTACGGTTGTTTGTTCTCGTGTATCCGCCACAGACTACCTCCGGCATGTTCTTCCGGTTGTTGGTTCTCATGTGCTTCCGGTTTTGGGTTCTCGAGGTTTTTGGTTCACTGCCACCCCCGGCATGTACTTCCGGTTGTTGGTTCTTGTGTATCCGCCACAGACCACCCCCGTCATGTACTTCCTGCCACACCCGGCATGTACTTCCGGTTGTTGGTTCTTGTGTATCCGCCACAGACCACCCCCGCCATGTACTTCCTGCCACACCCGGCATGTGCTTCCGGTTGTTGGTTCTCGTGTATCCGCCACAGACCACCACCGGCATGTACTTCCTGCCACACCCGGCATGTACTTCCAGTTGTTGGTTCTCGTGTATCCTCCACAGACCTACGCCGGCATGTACTTCCGGTTGTTGGTTCTCATGTGCTTCCGGTTTTGGGTTCTCGAGGTTGTTGGTTCACTGCCACCCTCGGCATGTACTTCCGGTTGTTGGTTCTCGTGTATCCGCCACAGACCATCCCCGTCATGTACTTTCTGCCACATCCGGCATGTACTTCCGGTTGTTGGTTCTCGTTAATCCGCCTCAGACCACCCCCGTCATGTACTTCCTGCCACCCCCGGCATGTACTTCCGGTTGTTGGTTCTCATGTGCTTCCGGTTTTGGGTTCTCGAGGTTGTTGGTTCACTGCCACCCTTGGCATGTACTTCCGGTTGCTGGTTCTCGTTAATCCGCCACAGACCATCCCCGTCATGTACTTTCTGCCTACCCCGGCATGTTCTTCCGGTTGTTGGTTCTCGTGTATCCGCCACAGACCACCAACGGCATGTACTTCCGGTTGTTGGTTCTCATATGCTTCCGGTTTTGGGTTCTCGAGGTTGTTGGTTCACTGCCACCCTCGGCATGTACTTCAGGTTGCTGGTTCTCGTGTATTCGCCACAGATGTTCACTTCTGATGAGAAGAAACCCCGATTCGTCTGAGAAGGCAGCCTTTTTCACTCTTCCACTGCCCAATGACGGTAGTCACATGCGAACTTTGGACGTCGTTGCCGATGGACCTGAGTTAACATGGACGGCATGACGCAGTGTCAACACTGGAGACACATGCGTAACAGGGTTGGCTCAACTGTTATCGGGCGACGCCTACCTGAGTATCCCAGCAAGCATTCATTTGCGTGGTCAATTGATCACTGTTGCGCGTCGATTGCTGTTTACCAATCGACGGAGGCGACGTTTTTTTGTGGGGTCGAGGGCCTTTGGGGCTCTACAGTTATGACGCCGGAAAGTACTCGGTGTACCAGAGGTCCATTCTTGGTACCCCCTTACTGCAGCATCTCGCGAGCAGCCCACAAAATCTGCTGTTTTTAAGATCCTCAACTCATGGCACTAGCGGATGATGATTCCTTTTTGAACGTCCGTCAAATCCCTACCTCTGCCATTGTGCACCCGTGATGCACTATTGCTCATTTCAGATGACATCATACACTGGCGTGCAAATATTAAGGACGAGACGGTTTTTCGAATGCAACGTCGTGCAGAAGTGCTCCACATCGACTCAAATCATACCATAAGATCCCCAAGATGTAAGAATATGGGACAAGTGAGCAAAACCGTCCAAATAAGGAATCCAAAGGATACAAAGGCACTTTATTGAAAAGGTAGCTTCGAACACAACTGGACAGAAGACAGAAACGTCCATGTGATAAGCGACTGCCAAGAAAAATGCAGTCTATATTAGGGGATATGATCACCCCTGACTGCGTTGCAGGATTTACAACGTCTGTCCATGCTGAGGACGAGGTTGTCAAGAAGCTGTTGAGGCATCGCGGCCCATTTCTCTTGTAGCGCCAATCGCAGCTACGGAATCGTTGCTGGCGGCAGGTGACGTGCTGCCAACCGTCTCCAGAGAAGGTTCCACGCGTGTTTGAATGGATTTAGGTCCTGGGACCTTGCGGGTTAATCCATGCGTTGAATATTTTCCTCTCCAACAGCTCTGCAACAGCCACTGTACGATGAGGTGTAGCGTTGTCGTTCATGAAGAGGAACTCAGGACTCACAGCACTTCTAAACAGAAGCACGTGAGGCAGGAGAACCTTGGTACAATATCGGACACCAGTGACTGAACCTCCTTGGAAGATGTGGAGGTCAGTAAGGCTACCAATCATGATACCGCACCTAACGAGAACTCCGCCACCTCCAAACTGGTCCCTTTGGATGACGTTGGAGGTGTGATGGCGTGTTCCCTGCTTTCTCCAGATATGTATACGTACAGAATCGCTCGTCAGACTAAATCGGCTCTCATCTGTAAAGGAGAACTCGACCCCATTGCTGATGTGTCCAGTTCTTGTGTTCCTGGCACCACAGAAACCACCGTCTCCGATGAGTAGGTGTTAATGTCACACACCGTACTGGTCGTCGTGCAAATAGACCACTTTTGTGCAGCCTCCTGGCCACGGTAAAACGCGATAACGGACGTTCAATTGCCTTGTTGCATGTGCCTTGGGATTTATCCTGCTGTCTGCCGTCTGTCTCTTCTTGCCTGTAGGACAATATACCGGTCGTCCGCCGCCGTGGTTGCTCGTGGACGACCACTGCTAAACTCTCGGACAGCTGTTCCTGTCGTTTGAAATGCTCTCCAAGCTCGTGAAACGATGCTGTGAGCGATCCCGAACTCCTCGGCCACACTAGTCACACTTCGACCTTCCAACTTCCCAATGACGTCACCTCGGGTAAAGTCATCCAGATGTCGTCTACTGGATTGCCTGTTGGCCATATCACACGGTGGCAGCAACTCGACGTCGTTCAAGCCGATGTACACCGTGCAATAGTTTTCACCGAATTGCTGAGCGAACACCGCCAGTGTGCTTTGTAGCCCGCCGACACTCCCCCACACCCCTACGTCATGCTGCATATATGCGCATGCCCTACCGTACCGGACCCCAGTCTATCTCCTGAGTGGTCTTTCGGTCCGTTCTGCCTGCTCATTCCGCTGTTATGCTAATTTCTCCTCTTGGTCCTTAATTTTTGCACACCAGTGTATGTAGATGATTTTTGGAAGGGAATGTCTAACCCCAGGTCTTTAATAACCCTTCGAAATAGAAAGGTAGGAGATTTGGGCTAGAGTGCCCGATAAGAAAGCGACACGGAAGCGAGGTAGAAAGGAGGAGGAAGATTCCCTTATTTATTACCGGGGGCCAGCACCCGGCGACCGACGGCTTAACGTGCCCATCCGACGTACGGCAGATATTTAGTGGTTCGAGCGATCAGACTTTCCTCGAATTGAACCCGAGTTCTTCTCTTCGGCAGTCACGAACGTTGACCACTTGACCTCTCGCTGCCCGATTTTGTTCATTTGTCCTGGCCCGCAGCTTATATTTCAATGAGGTCGACGTTGTCACGTGCATTCTGTGACACGTCTGGGAGATTACACTGTGATTCCTGGGGTGGTCATATTATTCTGACAGGACTGTGTATGAACTCAAGAGCTTACCATTTAGAGGACAGAGACGAATACAGGAAAAATTCCATTAAAAACAGGGGAGATGATATTGATTTTTTCTGTGCGGTGAACACGAATTGTGAGTCTTTTCCGACAGGAAAAATGTGCATGCATCTACAAAAACAACAATTCGGCACAAAAGAGGATACACGTACACCCCCAGGAGGGAGATGCGTATTATGTACGATAGGAAATGTGAGAGGGATTTTTTAAATTAGTAAATGGAAACTGTTTAAAAAAATAAAAGCAGATTTCGACAAACGGTATGCTGTCCACAAATGCAAACGCCGCCCCGGTGGCGCGGAGGTCTAAGCGATAGCTTCTGATCATTCGTCCGAACGGGGTTCGGGTTCAAATCCCGGTGAGGCATGGATGTTGTGTTTGTCTTACGGCACTGGCTCTCTCCCTTCCCTGGAACCAGTGACCCTAAATTAGGGACGGGCGACTGTTTATAGCCCATTGAGTTGCTCATGGTGGTCGTTAAACCTCCAATCAAAAAAAAAAAAAAAAAAATGGAAACAGTTGCTTACGCCCACCCTCGCACCTCTCCAAGAATTATCAGAGACCCTTGTTGCCATTCTGTGTGCCATTTTTTTCACGGAGCGCCCCGACGAGGCAAACCCATCAATCCCTCTCGTCGTTCCTTATTTTGATAATCAATCACTTTTTGATCTACAATAATAACACACAAATTATCCCATTTTGGCCATGTTTTCACGCAATGAAGACAAGGAATCACAGCAACATTTGCATGAATGAATAATCCCGGACGGTTGCAGGACATTCCGTGGTAATCTCATATATGACCCCTTATCTGACGTCTAATGTTAGACCAATGAGGAGCGCTTTTAGAAAAGGTGATTCCTCTAGGTGTGATTTCTTGTGCGTTGAGGATTGTTTGTTGACAATTTTACAGCTTTATAAACATTTTAACTTCGAATATTTCGTTTTATTTTCAACTAGCTGAATTTCCCGGCGTTGCTCAGGAGAATTTGGTGATAATTCACTATCTAAATTTTGTGCAAATGAAATGAAAACGATTAATTTTTTACGGCATGAACCGTTCCTAATACTGTTTTTCATTTCTTCGTTGAATTCGAATTTTTTTTTTTTTTTTTTTTTTTTTTTGATTGGAGGTTTAACGACCACCGTGAGCAACTCAATGGGCTATAAGCAGTCGCCCGTCCCTAATTTAGGGTTACTGGTCCCAGGGAAGGGAGAGAGCCAGTGCCGTAAGACAAACACAACATCCATGCCTCACCGGGATTCGAACCCGGACCCCTTTCGGACGAATGATCACAGGCCAACGCCTTAGACCACTGCGCCACCTGGGCGGCAAATTCAAATTGAAAATAAAAAAGTTAAAAATGGAATTTTTAACGAAAATGTTACATGGGGCCACTTGATTCCAGGCTCCGACGCCTTCCCCAAACCGTCTACGGTCTACGTTAGAGTATTATTCAAAATAAAAAAAGTAAAAAAAAATATAATACTTTAACAAAATTTTGTAGGACGGCCCTTTGATCCCGGGCTCCAATCCCCTTCCAAAAATCGTCTATCTTATGGTACTCTAAGTTTTTTTTTTTATTGGAGGTTTAACGCCCACTATGAGCAACTCAATGGGATATAAGCAGTCGCCCGTCCCTAATTTAGGGTCACTGGGTTCAGGGAAGGGAGAGAACCAGTGCCGTAAGACAAACACAACATCCATGTCTCACCGGGATTCGAACCCAGACCCCTTTTGGACAAATGATCAGAGGCCATCGCTTAGACCACTGCGCCACCGGGGCGGCACTCTAAGTTAGAGAGATAGGATACCAAATTCGGTGGTTCTAAGTTGAAAACCGCACATTTGCATAGCGGACAAACAAATGTACAATTTCATATATTAGACTACCAGGGGTACCCGGTGTTTCCCGGGTAAATATTCGTGGAATCACCAAGTTCAGCGGGTTAAATTTTATGAATGAAAAATATATTCCTGTAATTTTCCGCTAAATTTATTTTAATTCGTTTAGGTTATTGCTTTTTGGTAAACAATATTTTTGGTTTTTCCATTAAGAGCAAAAACATGGTCATTGATCACCCTTTTGTTTACTGTTTTGAATTTTGAATATCTGGAACTCTCTCTTTACATAACATTATATTTCTGCCTGATGGAGCAGCCTGTTGGTGCTGAAAGCTAGCGTAAAACTAAAAATTGGAACTTTTTATGAAAATTCTGTATGGGGGCCAATTGACCCCGGGCTCTAACTCCTTCCAAAAACCGTCTACGGTCAAGGTGCCACGACGGAGTATACCGAATTTGGTGGTTCCAAATTGAAAACTGTAGACATTTTCTCGAACATTTTGTATGGAGAGCTCCTTGACCTCCTCGGGTTCCGATTCCTTACAAAAAACATGTACAGTCTACGTTAGAGTACCATGAACTAACATACCAAATTTGATTTTTCTAAATTGAAAAATTTAGAAGTTTTTACAAAAATCTTGCATGGGGGACCCCTTGATCCCCGGCTCCGACCCCTTCCAAAAACTGTCTTCGGTCTAAGCCAGAGTACCATGGTGGTTCTAAAATGCAAACTGTAGATTTTACCAAATTTGGTGGTTCCAAAATGCAAACTGTAGATTTTACGAAAATTTTGGTGTAGGGACCCCTTCACCCCGGGCTCCAACCCCTTCTAAAAACCGTATACGGTTTAAGTTAGAGTACCATGAGATAGTATACCAAAATTGGTGGTCCTAAATTGAAAACTAGAAATTTTAACTAAAATAACGAACATTTTGCATGGGGGTCGCCCCTTTACTCCCCCTGACTCCGATCCCATCCAAAACAATTCTACGGGCTACGTTAGAGTACCATGAGATAGAATACCAAATTTGGTGTTTCTAAGATGAAAACTGTAGATTTGTATAGCGGACAAACAAACAAACAAATATCCAAACTTTCAATTTTATATATACACTGCTGACCACTCAAAATACAACACCAAGAAGGACACGAGATAGCAAAGCCAGATTTACTGGACACATAAAGACAGATACAAAGATGAAACGATTGAGCTTAGAGGCCTGTGCGACTTGCGGAACACGCAGACGTCAATAGTTTGTGTGGCCCCCATGGCTAGCAATAACGGCCGCTTCACGCCGCGGCATCGAACGAAAGAGGCTTTGGATGTGGGCTTGGAGTATGACGGTCGAGGCTGCTTCCACACGTTGCCACAGTTCATCAAACGTAGCCGCGGGTGGTGCTTGCCGGGACACTCCGTTGCCGATCAGCGACCAGACGTGTCCGATCGGCGACATATCGGGAGAACAGGCGGGCCACAGCAGCAGTAACACCTGGTGGGCCGTGAAGAATTGCTGCACAATGCGTGCCACGTGCGTTCGCACATTGTCCTGTTGAAACGTTGCCGCTGGCAGGTCTTGCAGGTAATGGAGGTTTACAGGCTCCAAAACGTCGGAGATGTAGCGGTGGCTGTTAAGTGTACCGGCGATGAGTACCAGAGGGGTGCGGGTGTCATATCCAATTGCGCGCCAAACCGTAACACCAGGTGACGGACAGGTATGGCGATGCATAATGTTGGCGACATACAGTCTCTCGCCGCGGTGCCGCCACACGCGGATCCGACCATCGTGGTGTTGCAGACAGAAACGGAATTCGTCGGAGAAGACAATGTCGTGCCATTCCGTAGTCCAGGTGCGGCAATACACGGCCCACTGTCGCCGTACTCGCCGGTGCTGTAACTTCATTGGTAATCGGAGCAATGGGCGCCGTGTGACACGTCCCCACTCCTGCAGACGACGTCGAACGGTATGTGCTGACACAGGTTGTTGCGCAACACACCCTAATTCCTGCGCTAACGTTCGTGATGTGACGGTGCAAGCCGTCAATGCCCGCCGCACAATATACAGGTCCTCTTGTTCGGTGGTGTGCCCCGGCTGTGGCAATCGCCCGAGTCGGTCCGTCCGTCCCTCCTGCACCCACCGAATCCATACTCGCCTCACTGTAGCTGGATGTCTTCCCACACGGGTGCCGATGTCTCGGTACGATAATCCGCTGTCGCGATAAGCCACTATTCGTCCTCTGTCGAACTCCGAAACGTGCTGGAATGACTGCCGTATTCTGCGACGAGGCATCAGGAAGTTTCCTACGCACAGATCCGACAGCCCAACACATTTCCACTACTTACACCCCACCTTCTGTGCACCCTTCTTATAGTGATTCTCGGTGGCGTGCCAGGCGCACATGATTTGCATATGCCTTGTAATGCTAATCGTTTTCATGTCCACTCGGAGGGGACGCATGCTGTGAATTTCAGGCCAATCGGATGCTTCCTTCTTGTTGTTGCATTTTGAGTGGCCAGCCGTGTATATGAGAAACATTTTGCAGTGGAAACGCTCTCCAACAAAGAATTTTTCAAATCGAACTTTTAGAAACAGAGATATCGACAAATCTAAACTATGCATCAACGGGCCTGGCGGGAAAACATTCATTAATTTAAGAAGAAAGTGTTCTCGAAATGTTTTTCGATGTGAGCGGTATCGTTCCAGGGAATAAATTTTTCAGTCGGGTTTTCAGGAGCACAGGTTGTGCTGCAAATACATCAGAAGAAGAAATTAACACTTATGACTCCTGCTGGCCAAACCATTGTTTCCCAAACACATATTAGAAATTATTAGATATTAGAAAAACATTTCCCATTAGGAGCTGTATGCGATACAGGAATAATTCTTCAAATCGGAGTTTTAGAAGCAGAAATATCGGGCATATCTGTAGTACTGCAAATATTGCTGTATACAGAATCGTGATCTTTCGCCCTCCAGTTGCAGGCTTGTGCATTAAGAAAAAATTGAAATTATATAAGAAACATTTCGCAGCGGAAACGCTCTCCAACAAAGATTTTTTCAAATCGGACTCTTAGAAGTAGAGATATCGACAAATATAAGTTATGCATCTACGCCCCTGGCGGGAAAAACATGCATTCTTTTAAAAATAAAGTATTCTCAAAAGGATTTTGGATGCCCGTGCTGCGGTCCAGGAAATAATTTTTCCAGTAGAGTTTTCAGTAACTCTGATTTACCTGGAAATGTATCAGAAGCGGAAATTAACACTTACGCCCCCGGGTGGCTAAAACGTTCTTTACCAAAAATTCGAAAGTATATACAAAATATTTCCCATCACGAGCTGTATCCTCTGAAGAAAAAATTTTTCAAATCGGAGTTTTAGAAGTAGAGATGTCAGCGAAAACGCGATTTACATTTACGACCCTAGAGGACAATTTATGCGCAACATGAAAAGGTGATTATACCTGAAAAACTTTTCGACAATGAACGGAATTGAAAGTATAAGGATTTTTTCATTCGGGTGTTTAGAGGCAAATATACGACATAAAATGTATTTAGCATTCGATATCTTCTGCATTTACGCACTCTAAAGGCGAAATTGTACATCGTGAAAAAAGAAAACCGAAATAACGCATCATCATTCGCGTATTTCAAGCTTCCTAATATAAAATGAATTTTTCAAATCGGACAAATAGTTGCTGAGATATGGCGTCCGCCAGCTGACGGACGGACGAACGGACAAACCGATAACATACAGTAAGCAAAATCTTTCTTTACAAACGGCTTGCAAAAAAAGACTTTACGGGACTACAATTTGGGACTTCAACACCTCATTACAGGTGCATACGGAAGTTACAGCAGCATTTGAGAAGAAGAATTCCAGAAAACAGTCCAAAAGTGGGAGAAACGTTAGGAACGTTGACCTGTGTTCGATGCAATGGACACTATCTCGAAAAAGATTACCACTACTTTGATAATTAAGGTGAGCATTTTCAAAACGTGGGAGGAACGTTGGGACACCTATATTCGATGCAATAGACAGTATTTCGAAAAAGATGACCACTACTTTGATAATTAAGGTGAGCATTTTCAAAAAGTGGGAGAAACGTTGGGACACCTGTATTCGATGCAATGGACAATATTTCGAAAAAGAAGACCACTTCCTAGATCATTAAGGTGAGTACTTTCAAAACGTGGGAGGAACGTTAGGACACATCTCTTCGATACAATGGACAGTATTTCGAAAAGGATGACCACATCCTTGATGACTAAGGTGAGCATTTTCAAAACGTGGGAGGAACGTTAGGACGCCTCTATTCGATGCAACGGATAGTATTTCGAAAAAGATGACCACTTCCTTGATAACTAAGGTAAGCATCCTCAAAAAGTGGGAGGAGCGTTTGGACACCTGCATTCGATTAAATTAATATTATTTCGAAAAAGATGACCACTTCCTTGATAACTAAGGTGAGCATTTTCAAAAAGTGGGAGGAACGTTGGGACGCCTGTATCCGATGCAATCGACAGTATTTCGAAAAAGATGATCACTTCCTTTATAACTAAGGTAAGCATCTTCAAAAAGTGGGATGAGCGTTTGGACACCTGCATTCGATGAAATTAATATTATTTCGAAAAAGATGACCACTTCCTTAATAAATAAGGTGAGCATTTTCAAAAAGTGGGAGGAACGTTGAGACACCTGTATCCGATGCAATCGACAGTATTTCGAAAAAGATGATCACTTCCTTGATAACTAAGGTAAGCATCTTCAAAAAGTGGGAGGAGCGTTTGGACACCTGCATTCCATGAAATTAATATTATTTTGAAAAAGATGACCACTTCCTTGATAATTAAGGTGAGCATTTTCAAAAAGTGAGAGGAACGTTGGGACACCTGTATTCGATGCAATGGACAGTATTTCGAAAAAGATGATCACTTCCTTGATAACTAAGGTAAGCATCTTCAAAAAGTGGGAGGAGCGTTTAGACACCTGCATTCGATTAAATTAATATTATTTCCAAAAAGATGACCACTTCCTTGATAATTAAGGTGAGCATTTTCAAAAAGTGGGAGGAACGTTGGGACGCCTGTATCCGATGCAATCGACAGTATTTCGAAAAAGATGATCACTTCCTTGATAACTAAGGTAAGCATCTTCAAAAAGTGGGAGGAGCGTTGGGACACCAGCATTCGATGAAATTAATATTATTTCGAAAAAGATGACCACTTCCTTGATAATTAAGTTGAGCATTTTCAAAACGTGGGAGGAACGTTATGACACCTATTTTCGATGCAATAGACAGTATTTCGAAAAAGATGACCACTACTTTGATAATTAAGGTGAGCATTTTCAAAAAGTGGGAGGAACGTTGGGACACCTGTATCCGATGCAATCGACAGTATTTCGAAAAAGATGATCACTTCCTTGATAACTAAGGTAAGCATCTTCAAAAAGTGGGAGGAGCGTTGGGACACCTGACGTAGATGAAATTAATATTATTTCGAAAAAAATGACCACTTCCTTGATGATTAAGGTGAGCATTTTCAAAAAGTGGGAGGAACGTTATGACACCTGTATCCGATGCAATCCACAGTATTTCGAAGAAGATTACCACTTCCTTGATAACTAAGGTAAGCATCTTCAAAAAGTGGGAGGAGCGTTGGGACACCTGCATTCGATGAAATTAATATTATTTCGAAAAAGATGACCACTTCCTTGATAGCTAAGGTAAGCATCTTCAAAAAGTGAGAGGAGCGTTGGGACACCTGTATTCGAAGCAATGGACAGTGTTTCGAAAAAGATGACCCTTCCTTGATAACACAGGTGAATATTTTCAAAAAGTGGGATGAACGTTGTGACACCTGTATCCGATGCAATCGACAGTATTTCGAAAAAGATGATCACTTCCTTGATAACTAAGGTAAGCATCTTCAAAAAGTGGGAGGAGCGTTGGGACACCTGTATTCGAAGCAATGGACAGTGTTTCGAAAAAGATGATCACTTCCTTGATAACTAAGGTAAGCATCTTCAAAAAGCGGGAGGAACGTTGGGTACACCTGTATTCGAAGCAATGGACAGTGTTTCGAAAAAGATGATCACTTCCTTGATAACTAAGGTAAGCATCTTCAAAAAGTGGGAGGAGCGTTGGGACACCTGTATTCGAAGCAATGGACAGTGTTTCGAAAAAGATGATCACTTCCTTGATAACTAAGGTAAGTATCTTCAAAAAGTGGGAGGAGCGTTGGGACACCTGTATTCGAAGCAATGGACAGTGTTTCGAAAAAGATGACTCCTTCCTTGATAACTAAGGTGAATATTTTCAAAAAGCGGGATGAACGTTGGGACACCTGTATCTGATGCAATCGACAGTATTTCGAAAAAGATGATCACTGGCTTGATAACTAAGGTAAGCATCTTCAAAAAGTGTAAGGAGCGTTGGGACACCTGTATTCGAAGCAATGGACAGTGTTTCGAAAAAGATGACCCCTTCCTTGATAACTAAGGTGAATATTTTCAGAACGTGGGAGGAACGTTGGGACACCTATATTCGATGCAATAGACAGTATTTCGAAAAAGATGACCACTACTTTGATAATTAAGGTGAGCATTTTCAAAAAGTGGGAGAAACGTTGGGACACCTGTATTCGATGCAATGGACCGTATTTCGAAAAAGATGGTCACTTCCTTGATAACTAAGGTAATCATCTTCAAAAAGTGGGAGGAGCGTTGGGACACCTGTGTTCGATGAAATTAATATTATTTCGAAAACGATGACCACTTCCTTGATAATTAAGGTGAGCATTTTCAAAAAGTGGGAGGAACGTTGTGACACCTGTATTCGAAGCAATGGACAGTGTTTCGAAAAAGGTGGTCACTTCCTTGATAACTAAGGTGAATATTTTCAAAAAGCGGGATGAACGTTGGGACACCTGTATCCGAAGCAATCGACAGTATTTCGAAAAAGATGATCACTTCCTTGATAACTAAGGTAAGCATCTTCAAAAAGTGGGAGGAGCGTTGGGACACCTGTATTCGAAGCAATGGACAGTGTTTCGAAAAAGATGACTCCTTCCTTGATAACTAAGTTGAATATTTTCAAAACGTGGGAGGAACGTTGGGACACCTATATTCGATGCAATAGACAGTATTTCGAAAAAGATGATCACTTCCTTGATAACTAAGGTAAGCATCTTCAAAAAGTGGGAGGAGCGTTATGACACCAGCATTCGATGAAATTAATATTATTTCGAAAAAGATGACCACTTCCTTGATAATTAAGGTGAGCATTTTCAAAAAGTGGGAGGAACGTTGGGACACCTGTATTCCATGCAATGGATAGTATTTCGAAAATGATGACCACTTGCTTGATAACTAAGGTGAGTATTTTCAAAAAGTAGGAGGATCGTTGGGACACCTGTATTCGATGCAATGGACAGTATTTCGGAAAAGATGACCACTTCCTTAATAAAATAAGGCGAGCATTTTAAAAAAGTGGGAGGAACATTGGGATACCTGTATTTGATGCAATTGACAGTATTTCGAAAAAGATGATTACTTCCTTGATAACTAAGGTGAGTATTTTCAAAAAGTGGGACGATCGTTGGGACACATGTATTCGATGCAATGGACGGTATTTCGAAAAAGATGACCACTTCCCTAATAATTAAAGCGAGCATTTTCAAAAAGTGGGAGGAACTTTGGAACACCTGTATTCGATGCAATCGACCGTATTTTGGAAAAGATGACCACTTCCTTGATAATTAAGGTGAGCATTTTCAAAAAGTGGGAGGAACGTTGGGACATCTGTATTCGATGCAATGGACTGTATTTCGAAAAAGATGATCACTTCCTTGATAATTTAGGGGAGCATTTTGAGAAAGTGGGAGGAACGTTGGGACACCTGCATTCGATGTAATGGACTGTATTTCGAAAAAGATGACCACTTCCTTGATAAGTAGGGGGAGCATTTTTAAAAAGTGGGAGGAACATTGGGATACTTGTGTTCAATGCAATGGACAGTATTTCGAAAAACATATCGACTTACTTGATAATTCAGGTACGCTTTTTTTTTTTATAAAAACATTATCAGTTGTTTTGGGACAGCAGTTGCAATATACAGCTCGAGTAATAGCATTGAGCTGTCACGTAGTTCGAAATCCATTCAAAGATGTCAGGACCTTTCTCTGACCACCTGCAATCTTCTGAAGAAAGAGAATCTTCAAAAAATTAAAAAACAATACTTGTAAAAATTAAAAAAATACTTTTTGCCCACCTGCAAACTTCTGAAAGAAGGGAGATTTCAAATAATCAAAAAATATATATTTCTAGCCCATGTGCAATTTTCAGAAAGGTGATAATTCTCAAAAAAAAATTTAAAAGGTACTTGTAAAAGTTTGAAAAAATACATGTAAAAATTTTAAAAATATGCTTTTAGCCCAGCTTTAAGTTTTTGAAGGAAGTGAATTTTGAAAAAAAAAAAAAAAAAGAAAAAAAAGAAAAAAAAATGCTGGTAGCCTACCTGCAATTTTCTGAAGGAAGGAAATTTACAAAACATTAAAAATATACTTGATTTTTTTTATGAATGTTACATCATTTTGAACATAAGATTTCAGTTTTTTTTACACTTTTCAGCCGTAGCTTGAAGAAACGTATATGCTCCAGGTTTGTCTGTCCGTCTATCTGTCCGCACGATAATTCGCGTAGAAATAGTTCGATTTCGATGAAATTTTAGTGTGTGGTTGGGGACCACCTGGGAAGAAACCCTATTGAAAATGGACGAAATAGGTCAAAGGTCAGGGCATAGGAGGAGATACATTACATCAGCGTTTTGCTTCATAACTCAGGTAAAAATGCTTCTATTGAGACAAAACTTTAGTATGTTGTTCCGGAGGTGTACTGAACCAATTCTGTTGAATATCATCGAGATGGGGTCAAAGGTCTGGTCACAGGAGCGAGATTTATTCCACAGCCATTATCCTGATAACTTGAGTAATAACTTGAGTAAAAATTTCTGGTATGTTGGAAAGCGTATCATAATCAATGCATTGCATGATTTTACTAACCTGTTTAGAAATAATGAAAAAGTAAAAACAGTGTGCGTTTTTTAGATATTTGCATTACTGTTTTTCCTTTAAACAATCTCGCTACAGAAAGTTCCACGGGTTCTTAGTAAAATAAAAAATATCAACATGCACTTTAACGAGGGCATTTATGTCAAGAATTGTCATTCAGTGCTGCATGTTACATTATTGTTAAAGCTGGTTTGAATAACAATTACGAATATAGGCCATGAACATATTTTGTATGTCAGTGACGAATAAAATATCTGCGGTGTCAGATTCTTACGGTTGGTTGAACGAGAACTGTGATACGAATAAACAGCTTTCAGAAGTAGATAATCCCCTACCATTTGTTTTTCCTATTTTTATTCTTTTCCCTACTCTGTCATTGATTAAGCTTTGAAAGAAAAGTGCAGGTAGCTTTTAGGATGGCAATCTCACAATCCATAATGTGTTGCCGTACAACCCAACCATATCTTTTCCTTCACTCACAAGTAGGTGTGGCTGTATGGGCGTATGAAAGGAACGCCCTCCAGAGTCCATTCTGTAATTCCCAGTTGCAGAAACAACCTGTCGCGTTCATCCCACGTTTCGCACGCCAGGAAACGTTGTAAAGGTTCGCACGCATGCACTTGCTTAAACTTCCCTGCTGCGGCGTTGTCGTGAGTTATCCCAGAGTTGGTTTTATTTAGCTTAGTGCATGCAAAAGGGCATCAGCTCCGATGTATGTGAGAAATCGCATTCCGTGTCCTTGGGGAAACTACTTCAGGCTCATTACACAGATGATGACTCACATACGTGGGGTTGCTGACTTTTGTTTAGTCATATACACTGAGTTTCCGATTTATTAGGACCACCTTCCAAGTACAGTCATCGTCAAAAAAAATAGTTGCAGCCAGAAGGAAGCAACCGACAGGAATGAAACTCGCAGAGTAGGTTTGAGATCGCGAGACACGCAAGTGATTCAAGTATCACGCTCGGACGCACACGTGACACAAGCAAGGAGCGGTCGTAGCGCTGTGCCTGACCCGCTGTACACCGGGTGGCCACTTTATTATGACCACCCCTTCAGTATTTAGTTGGGCCATCTTTTGCATTTAATACTGCGTCGATTCTTCGTCGCATGGACTCCACGAGATGCTGATAGGTGGTTTGTGGAATCTGAGACCATGCTTGACGAATAGCACTTTCCAGGAGTGTGAGATTGCAGGGTTGTGGATCCAGCTGTCTGATGGCTCGTTCAACTTCGTCCAACAAGTTCTCAATGGGGTTGTGATCTGGAGACTGTAAGGGCCACCTACGCAAAGTAAACTCACTGACATGTGCCTGAAACCAATCCTGTACAATACGAGCACTATGGCAGAACGCGTTGTCTTGTTGAAAGTAGCAGCTAGTGAGCTTCTCGTTATCCAGTTGCTCCACAAAAGCAGTGATGATGTCCACATACACAGCCATATTCACGCTTGTGTGGAAGAGGAGTGGCCGGATGATGCGGATCCCTTTCGGACGAATGATCAGAGGCCATCGCTTAGACCACTGCGCCACAGGGGCTTCCCCTTTCTTCTCTGAACGCTCACGTCGGTGCCTTTTTCAGTAAGACAGCGCTCGTCCGCATACTGCTCCTGCCTCGAGAGCTTGCCTTTAAGACACTGACACTCTGCCATGGCCAGCAGCATCGCCAGACCTATCGCAGATAGAAATTGTGTGGGATGCTATTGGACGCTTTTTCCACACTACACCCCTACCGCACAATCTGCAGGAATTGCGCGAGAAGATTCAAGCTGCGTGAGATGACTTATCGCAGGAGACCATTAGGAACCTGTACAACTGCATGCCGAGACGTCTGGCATGCTGTGTGAGGAAACATGGCAGCCCCACGCTATACTCAGAGACCCTACTTATTGGTGTGTAGCTCAATAAATATTGCCCATAACAGTCTCAATGCTTCATCATTTATTGTTCCTGGTAACTTTTACCTTCCTTTCCAATAGCAGTAAAATCCGACACGTCCTTCTGGGTGAAACTATTATTTTGGCGATGAGTGTAGTATGTTGTTCTTTGACATTAAAAACAGCAACTATTCGTATCCGCAACGATCCGAACAAGTTCGATGAAGTATCAGCCAACGTACGCGGAACAGCATGCTCCATTGCAGCTAGTCCATCCCAGAAATGCTCCGTGGTATTCAGATGGTCACGGGAGAAGGGAAAATTCTGTATCATACAAGTTTGAGTCAATACACAGTCGCATCAGAATAACATGACCAGCTACCTAATAATGGGAATAATCACCCTTGGTCCCGTTCACAGCAGCGAGACGGCGTAGCATGAAAGCAATGAGGCCCTGGAAGTTTGCCCGAGGCACACGTGACCATTCGGATTGCAGCGGAGCACGGAGGTCCCGGAGGTGACGTGGTTGTTGGTTGGCACGTAGAACCTGTCGATCCAAATAATACCACACGTGCTCTATTCGGACGATTTCGCTGGCCAAGGGTGACCGCAGACATCACTGTCGTGTGCCTGAAACCAGTCACTCACCCACTTAGCGACGTGGCGTGGCGCATTGTTCTGTTGGTAGACACCATCGCCACCAGGGTAAACGTCCAATATGAAGAGATGCATGTGGTCAGCGACGATCGACAGGTAGCCATTGGCGTTCAGGGACCCATCCAGTGGTACAAGCAGTCCCAGGTCATACTAGGAAAACATCCAACATGAAGGGATGCATGTGATCACCGAGGATATACAGATAGCTATTGGCGTTCAGGGACCCATCCAGTGGTACAAGCAGTCCCAGGTCATACTAGGAAAATATCCAACATGAAGGGATGCATGCGGTCAGCGAGGATGGACAGGTAGCCATTGACGTTCAGGGACCCATCCAGCGGTACCACAATATGCACAATGTGGATATTGCAGCATTAAGCATTATATCCATATACGCTCCAAATATCCATCTCTATAACAATAGTAAGTGTTAATATGGGCATTGTGGAATTGTGCATAGCCGACCTATAAGTATTCATCATCATGGTGATAGAAAATGGAGATGTTGGCATTGTAGCGTGGTACACTGAAGTGCCATAAAAACTGGTACAGACTAGTTTATGCAAAATTCATATGCTGATGGGTTGGGACGCGTACTCCGTTGCGTTTGCCAGTGCGTATATAAAGCGATAGACATCCTTGTCAGCTGTCAGAGCTGTGTTCGGTATTCGAATGTCAAGTAATAACGATTTAAGCGATTTTCAACGCGGTGTCATAGTTGGCGCTTGGGAGATGGGCCATAGTATGTTGGACGTAGAAACGAAGTTCGGATTTTCACGGACGACCATTACAAGGGTGAACCGTGACTACAAGAATTCCGACAAAACCTCAAACCTACGACACCAGTGTGCCCGTAAAAAGACATTGGGTGAACGTGACCATCGTTGGCTGTCAAGAATCGTTTCACGCGACCCTCTCGCAGGTAGCATCGGATTTCAAAGCTGGAGTCGCAACAAGCATCAGCGTCCGGACTCTGCAACGTACCGTGCACGATATGGGCTTTAGGAGCCGACGCCCAACTCGAGTCCTCTTGATGGGTGCACAACAAAGAGCTATGCGCCTCTTTTGGGCACGGCAACACCTCCACTGGACACTTGATGACTGGAAACAAGTAGCCTTGTCTGACGAGTCGCGTTACCAAATGTATCGGGCAGATGGAAGGATTCGTGTGTGTCGCAAACTCAATGAAGCCATGGATCCCGCCTGTGAACAGGGAACTGTACCGGCTGGTGGGGTGTGTTTGGGGGGGGGGGGCGTAATGGTGCGGGGTGTGTTTAGCTGGACTTCCCTGGGTCCCCTGGTACGTCTACAAACTTCTGTGACCGGCCGCGGCTCTGTGCGCATTTTTCTGAAGAGGTACACCCGTTCATGTCCTGCATTCATGCTGATGGGTTGGGCCTGTACCTACAGGACAATGCACCTCCACCCAAGTGTCAAGACGCCACATTAAGGTTAGAGGAGCATTCAATTGAGTTTGGGGTGTTGCCGTTTCCACTCAAATCCGCAGATCTGAACGTGATAGAACACATTTGGGATGCCATGCATCGCTCTATAGAACACAGGAATCCGAAACCTCGGAATACACCCGAATTGTGGAACGCTCTGCAGGAAGTATGAAGTGCATTGCCTACAGAATATTTCCAGAAGCTAGTGGAGTCCATGCCCCGTCGTATTTCTGCAGTACTGAGCTGCAGTACTGAGCTCCCGTGGGGGAACCTACAAAGTATTAGACTGGTGAACCAGTTTTTCTGGCACTTCAGTGTATACCGTTATGCTGAAAGTCTCCATCCCTATAGAAAAAGAGAGTGATATATAGGAATTACAGATGGTACGTTGTAATGCTGGAATAATCACCGGGAGTTACTCTATGGGCATTGAGTGACAAATATGCACAAAGGCCGTTCCATAAAAACAGAGTAATTCTTTTTGAGTTGGCAACAGTGCTAAGGGGAAAATAACCACTCAGGCCACTAATTGAATTAAGGAAGTATCTATGGCAACAGTTATTAGCCGTGGCAGACGATTCTAGTTTTTTTATTGAGCAGTTGTTTAAGGTACGTCTGCATTTCGTCATACAGCTACGGAGGAGAGTGATTCAGAGTTAAGAAGTGAAATGCTTTGTGCGATAAACATTTTGCTATCGTTTGGGTAAAACAGCTCCAGAAAAAGTTGATTTAATGAAAACAGCTTAGAAATATAAATATTTGGGTGAGTCAACGATTTTTAGATTGCACCATGATTTCAAAACAGGGCGTCTGTCGGCAGAATTCGCTCCAAGGCCTGGTCGAACTAAAAGTGTTGCTACGGAGAGCGTATTGGTAACACTGTTTGGGCAATACTGCAAGAACATGGACGCATGACGTGCGAAGACATAGCGGCGTCAAGTAATATTCCAAAAACGTCGCTTTCCGCATTCTACGTGACAAATCACTGTGCACCGTGTGTGTTCCAGATGGGTGCCTCACCACCTGACAGCAATTGTTAGCCATACTTCAGGTGTGTCATGAGTGGAAACTAATGATTGCAAAGGAGCCATACTTTCTAAACACAGTAATAACTGCCGATGAAACATGGGTCCACTATTTCGACCCCCTCACGAAGCTTGCAACGAGTGTCTGGAAACCCACAGGCCCCCCAAAAAAGTCAGCCAAACCAAATCAGATGGGAAGGCGATGATGATAATTTTCTTTGATCATAAAGGTGTAGTCTACCAGCATGCCATTCCTCCACAAATCACTGTCAATGCCATTCCTCCACAAATCACTGTCAATCACTGTCATTACGTTTCAGTCTTGAAGTGTCTGCGACGACACATATCGATTAAGCGGCCGGACCTGGTGGGCAAGTGGACCCTACACCAGGATAACGCCCGCCTACGTGTGGCTGCTTGTATTTAACAGTTTCTTACCAAATGCAGTATTGAAATCATGCCACAGCCTGACTACAGTCCTGATCTCGCCCCGTGAGATTTCTGTTTGTTTCCAACAGTGAAGGAGAAGTTCCGTGGCGCAACATTCAACACACATGCTGACGTTATTCAAGCTGTACAGGGGTCGCTGAAGCAGCTTCCACAAAATGCCTTCGCCATATATTTTGAAAAGTGGACTGAACGATCTGACCGTTGCGAGGGAAGAAAACTTCAAGAAAGAAGAGCATATATTTTGCTGTAGCTATATTTCTACATTTTGTGTGATTTTAATCGCAGTTTTTATGAAACGGCCGTTGTGCATTGTGACGTGTTGCATCATCTTCATGCTAAATGTCATAAAGCCATTACAGAAACGCATTTTTGATGATACGAAAACGGTGCGTAGTTGCTAAATTTGGCTTTCTCTGGATACCACTTCAAGTGGGAGTTACCGGCTATTCATGCCAGTTTTAAAATGAAGTGCAACACGATGGTAATATCCTAGAACAAAGGTTATCAATTTCTCTTACTAACGTACTTCCGATTTAGCTTTTCTTTCTATCTTGAGGTCAGATTTTAGCTTGCGCATGCGCAGATGGGCTTCCGTAGCTACATCATATTTTATCGGTGTCACTGTCGTTTCTTAGATTGGTCTAAATTTGAATAATGAAATCTTTCTATTCTAAAAAAAAGTAACTGCCGCCGCTACTGCCGTTGTTTTAAAATTTTCGGACACTCTTGCTTTCCTAGCTCGCAGCGCAAAACTTATTGAACACAAAAATATGAAATTTACGTAGTTTGTAGAAAATTGTTTGGAAAACATGATGATATAAACCGTTTTTCGATTATGGCGATACTCCAAGAGCTATTGTATTTCAAAGTAAAGGTAAGGGAAAAAATGCTATCAGGTCGCGTTACGGACACGCTAACAGCAACAGAACCACGAAACTTTGTAGGCATGTAGTGTCGTGCCCCAATTTTTACACCTCGTCGCCCTTTTTTTGAATTTCGATCTAGTTTTCGAGAAATTAATTTTTTAAATTTCACAAAATTCTCTATTTTGCGATGGGATCCATTTAAAAAAACGGATATTTGGCAAAAAAAAAAGCATAACGCATTGCAATTTTTACAGCAGAAACTAACAACTATCACCCCTCTTTTGCAAAAATAAAAAAGAAATTAAGAAACAGTTATTTTCTTATTTTTAAGCATTTTTAAAGGCGCAAAGGAAAGAAACGAACGGCTTGTCTGCCTTTCACGATAACTACAGAGGAACGTTTTGGTCCCGTCACCTGTGACCATGGTGACGCAGCTATTTTTAGCACTCTCTACTCATTGAGTGAAAGGACAGGCAACAATATCAAACTGGTAATGACGTAGCGATGCCTTTATTAAAGTTCGGCGTTTTCCGTCTTCATACGTGAATACCTATGTAAAAATCAGCTTTCGCCTCGTATATATAAAAAAAAACAGGGAAAAAGCAAGTGTGTTCGTCCGCGAACTGTTCGAATATATCTAAATGACTTAGAGATCTGAAAATTGGCATGCTGATAGGTCTTAAATTCCGAATGCCTGCAAATTCACGAAATAAAAAAAAACAAAAAAAAACAGCGCTTTGAAATATTTTCCACTTGAATTTTTCTACCACTTCTACAGCTAGAAAAAAGCTTGAAAACAAAAAAAATTAAAAAGGGTGGAGAAGCTTTACTGTTTCAAAATGCTGATAGGTTTAAAGATGATTTTGTTAGAATCACTGAAATGCTTTGAAAATTTCAAATTTCAAATTTTCATTTAAAATTAAGGGGCATCAAAGCCTGCTCTGTTTTACGTCAAACCGTGTGCTGACGTCACGAAGCTGTTCTAAATCGTACAACAGTTACGGATTTTAAATTACTTTTCCCTTTCTTTAATTTTTTGAACAAGTTAGTAAAATCATGAAATGCGTTGATTATAATACGCTTTCCAACATACCAGAAAGCATTACTCAAGTTATTACTCAATTTATGAGGATAATGGCTGTGGAATAAATATCGGTCCTGTGTCCTGACCTTTGATCCCATTTCGAGGATATTCTACAGAACCGGTTCAGTATACCTCGGAAATAACATGATAAAGTTTTGTCGCAATCGAAGCATTTTTACGTAAGTTATGATGCATAGAAGCTATTGAATAGATCCCGCTACTGTGTCCTAACCTTTGACCTCATTTCGCCCATTTTCAATAGGATTCGTCCCCAGCAGTCCCCTACAACATACTAACATTTCATCCAAATCGAAGAAATTTTACGTTAGTTATGACGCATAAGAGCATAAAATGGATCCCGCTCCTATGTCATAACCTTTGACCCCATTTCATTCACTTTCAATAGGGTTCCTTCCCAGGTGATCCTCTTTCACTTACTAAAAGTTAATCGAAATCGAATGCTTTTTACGCGAGTTATCATGTGGCCGGACATATGCACACAACGCGTGACGTAATGAGGCCAATGGGAATCGCGACCATCTGTTCGCAAGAGTGTGACGTCATAAAACTTTAATAGGATCCACACACAACGCGTGACGTAATGAGACAGATGGCGTGACCGCGCGCCAACATCTCAAGCGCGAGATTGTGACGTCATTAGATTTCTAAGGATGGCAATATTAATGAAACGACGCCATGGCAGTAAAAAAGTGGTAATTCGGGCTGGTTATTTAACCCACTAAGCAAATTTTCCCAAAGTCAAGATGAAGCTAAATCGATTTCTAGTACCAGAAAACGGTTGGTTAACGACTTTCACCAAAATCCTTAGAGCCGTTTTCAAAATAATATTTACATACATACAAGAACTGCTCCTTTAATAGTATGGGATAAGGGCGATGGAATGGATCCCGATCCTATGAAGTCGAAATACTTACTATTGCAGCAGCCATACTTTAGTAAATATATTTCTTTTGTAACTCACAACTTTTATTTCTTTGGTTTTTCTACAACAACATTCATTAATCATTCTATACTCAATGTCAGGAACTACAAGGTGTCCCACTCGCGATTCTGTATAACTTTGGAAACAAGACGAGTAAGAAATAGAAAATATGGGAAGAGAAACGGGAGAGCTTGAAAAAGGAACACCTTAAGGAGCGAGACTGTTGGTCTTTCCAAACACAGTTGGCGCTGTGGAACGCCATGTACGTCATTCGCGGCAGACGCGGGCCGCGCGGCCAAGGCCAGTTTGGCATTAGCAAAGGTCGTGTGCGCTACTCAGACTGAAGTCCTGTGCTTTGTTTCCATGTTTCCGTTGAAACGATGAATCGGTACACAATTGAACAGCGTGTGTTTCTGGTCCGAACCTATTGGACAACTGGGTCTTTCAAGGCGTGCTAAACCCAATTCCTGGCGAAATCTGGAGGTCGCAAACCACCAGCAAAATTCTGCATTCAGCATCTTGTGAAAAAACTGGAAATGACGGGAACGTTGCTGAATATGCACGATGGAGGTCGGCCGAAAATGTCCCAGACAACAGTAAAGAACATTACACAAAGACTACTGGCTTCTCCGACGAAGTCCTTATGGAAACTGGGACAAGAAATGGGAATGTCCGAAAGCACATGCCAAAGAGTTGCCGAAGCCGGCAAACTTCATCCATACAGCAACATAGTTGCGCTGGATATGAAACCGACCGATCACGCAAAGAGAGTCACGTACTGTCGGTGGTTTCAGGCCTTCGTCGCTAGAAATCTGAACATACTGGTGAAAAGGTGGTTTGACGATGAAGCATGGTTCCATCTCAGTTCCCAAAACACTGGTGTCTGGGAGAGTGCTCATCCGCAAGCACTGCACGACGAACCTCTTCATACGTCAAAATTGGGGGCCCCACCGGTGGCGCAGTGGTCTAAGCGAAGACCTCTGATCATTCGTCCGTAAAGGGTCTGGGATCGAATCCCGTGAGGCATGGGTGACGTGTTTGTCTTACGGCACTGCCTCTTTCCCTTCCCTGGAACCAGTGACCCTAAATTAGGGACGGGAGACTACTTATAACACATTGAGTTACTAACGGTGATCGTTAAACCTCTAATGAAAAAAACATAAGAAAAATGGGGGTCTGGTGTGCTGCCTCTCGGCGCCGCATCATCGGGTCAATGTTTTACCACACAACTGTTAATACAGCTGTGTACATGGACATGTTCACTGCTTTTGTGGAACAACTGGATGACGAGGAACTCACTAGCAGCTACTTCCAACAGGACAGGGCAACGTGCAACACCACCAAAGCGAGCATGACTATAATCGAGTTTTTTTCCATGATCGTGTCATCTCGAAAGCACGTTGGCCACCGAGGTCACCTGACCTTTCACCCTCTGATTTCTTCCTGTGAGGCATGTTGATAGGTACAGTGTACCAGAACAGGCCACGGACTCTCGTGGCACTGGAAGACAATATTCGCCGCGACATGGAACTTGTGCCTGCCAAACAGCTGGTGCGAACTTTTGATAATATGGCACATCGCGTTCAAGCATGTCCGAATGC
This sequence comes from Macrothele yani, assembly GCA_039090855.1. Taxonomy (NCBI): domain Eukaryota; kingdom Metazoa; phylum Arthropoda; class Arachnida; order Araneae; family Macrothelidae; genus Macrothele; species Macrothele yani. The sequence goes on along the minus strand of CM076999.1, from coordinate 13,087,081 downwards.
CGACTGCGGTCACTTAGCACTACATTTGATAGCATCATTCATCCCACTGACCAAGATAAGTCCACCTTTAATTATATGTCCATCAGTTGGTTCTTTCCCAAGCTATGCGGAAAAAGCCGGGGCCAATGATAAGTGGGACACCCTGTAGTAAACCTTATTGTTTGTTTTGATTTAATTCCACTTAGTATGTACCAGACTGTGGCTCGGTGTGAGGCGAATGTGTTGTTATTTTTGTTGTTATGATTTAATTCCACTTAGTATGCACCGGACTATGGCTCGGTGTGGCCGTTAATGAGGCGAATGTGTTATTGTTTGTTTTTATAATTTAATTAAACTTAGTATGTACCGGACTGTGGCTCGGTGTGGTTGTGAGTGAGGCGAATGTGTTGTTATTGTTTGTTATGATTTAATTCCACTTATTATGTACCGGATTGTGGCTTGGTGTTGTGGTGAGTGAGGAGAATGTGTTGTTTTTGTTTGTTGTTATGATTTAATTCCACTTAGTATGTACCAGGCTGTGGCTCGGTGTGGTCGTGAGTGAGACCAATGTGTTGTTATGATTTAATTCCACTTAGTATGTACCGAACTGTGACTCGGTGTGGTCGAGAGTGAGGCGAATAAGTTGTTATTGTTTGTTGTTATGATTTAATTCCACTTAGTATGTACCGGACTGTGGCGCGGTGTAGCCGTGAGTAAGGCGAATGCGTTGTTATTGTTTGTTGTTATGATTTAATTTCAAATAGTATGTACCAGAATGTGGCTCAGTGTGGTCGTGAGTGAGGCGAATGTGTTGTTTTTGTTTGTTGTTATGATTTAATTCCACTTAGTATGAACCGGACTGAGGCACGGTGTTGTCGCGAGTGAGGCGAATGTGTTGTTATTGTTTGTTATTATGATTTAATTCCACTTAGTATGTACCGGACAGGGGCTCTGTGTGTTCGCGAGTGAGACCAATGTGTTGTTATTGTTTGTTGTTATGATTTAATTCCACTTAGTATGTACCGGACTGAGGATCGGTGGGGTCGTGGATGAGGCAAATGTGATGTTATTGTTTATTGTTATGATTTAATTCCACTTAGTATGTACCGGACTGAGGATCGGTGTGGTCCTGAGTGAGGCAAATGTGCTGTTATTGTTTGTTGTTATGATTTAATTCCACTTAGTATGTACCGACCTGAAGATCGATGGTGTCGTGAGTGAGGCAAATGTGCTGTTATTGTTTGTTGTTATGATTTAATTCCACTTAGTATGTACCGGACTGAGGATCGGTGGGGTCGTGAGTGAGGCAAATGTGCTGTTATTGCTTATTGTTATGATTTATTTCCACTTAGTATGTAATGGACTGAGGATCGGTGTGGTCGTGAGTGAGGCAAATTTGCTGTTATTGTTTGTTGTTATGATTTAATTCCACTTAATATGTACCGGACTGAGGATCGGTGGGGTCGTGAGTGAGGCAAATGTGCTGTTACTGTTTGTTGTTATGATATAATTCCACTTAGTATGGACACGACTGTAGATCGGTGTGGCCGTGAGTAAGGCGAATGCGTTGTTATTGTTTGTTATGATTTAATTCCACTTACTATGTACCGGATTGTGGCTTGGTGTTGTGGTGAGTGAGGCGAATGTGTTGTTTTTGTTTGTTGTTATGATTTAATTCCACTTAGTATGTACCAGGCTGTGGCTCGGTGTGGTCGTGAGTGAGACCAATGTGTTGTTATGATTTAATTCCACTTAGTATGTACCGAACTGTGACTCGGTGTGGTCGTGAGTGAGGCGATAGCGTTGTTATTGTTTGTTGTTATGATTTAATTTCAAATAGTATGTACCAGAATGTGGCTCAGTGTGGTCGTGAGTGAGGCGAATGTGTTGTTTTTGTTTGTTCTTATGATTTAATTCCACTTAGTATGTACCGGACTGTGGAACGGTGTTGTCGCGAGTGAAGCGAATGTGTTGTTATTGTTTGTTATTATGATTTAATTCCACTTAGTATGTACCGGACTGTGTCTCGGTGTGGTCGTGAGTGAGGCGAATGTGTTGTTATTGTTTGTTGTTATGATTTAATTCCACTTAGTATGTACCAGACTGTGGCTCAGTGTGGTCGTGAGTGAGGCGAATGTGTTGTTTTTGTTTGTTGTTATGATTTAATTCCACTTAGTATGTACCAGACTGTGTCTCGGTGTGGTCGTGAGTGAGGCGAATGTGTTGCTATTGTTTGTTGTTATGATTTAATTCCACTTAGTATGTACCGGACGGTGCCTCGGTGGGGTCGTGGATGAGGCAAAAGTGATGTTATTGTTTATTGTTATGATTTAATTCCACTTAGTATGTACCGGACTGAGGACCGGTGTGGTCGTGAGTGAGGCAAATGTGCTGTTATTGTTTTTTGTTATGATTTAATTTCACTTAGTATGTACCGACCTGAAGATCGATGGAGTCGTGAGTGAGGCAAATGTGCTGTTATTGTTTGTTTTTATGATTTAATTCCACTTGGTATGTACCGGACTGAGGATCGGTGCGGTCGTGAGTGAGGCAAATGTGCTGTTATTGTTTGTTGTTATGATTTAATTCCACTTAGTATGTACCGACCTGAAGATCGATGGAGTCGTGAGTGAGGCAAATGTGCTGTTATTGTTTGTTGTTATGATTTAATTCCACTTAGTATGTACCGGACTGAGGATCGGTTGGGTCGTGAGTGAGGCAAATGTGCTGTTATTGTTTGTTGTTATGATTTAATTCCACTTAATATGTACCGGACTGTGGCTCGGTGTGGTCGCGAGTGAGACGAATGTGTTGTTATTGTTTGTTGTTATGATTTAATTCCACTTAGTATGTACCGGACTGAGGATCGGCGTGGTCGTGAGTGAGGCAAATGTGCTGTTATTGTTTGTTGTTATGATTTAATTCCACTTAGTATGTACCGACCTGAAGATCGATGGGGTTGTGAGTGGCGCAAATGTGCTGTTATTGTTTGATGTTATGATTTAATTCCACTTGGTATGTACCGGACTGAGGATCGGTGGGGTCGTGAGTGAGGCAAATGTGCTGTTATTGCTTATTATTATGATTTAATTCCACTTAGTATGTACCGGACTGAGGACCGGTGTGGTCCTGAGTGAGGCAAATGTGCTGTTATTGTTTGTTGTTATGATTTAATTCCACTTAGTATGTACCGACCTGAAGATCGATGGGGTCGTGAATGAGGCAAATGTGCTGTTATTGTTTGTTGTTATGTTTTAATTCCACTTAGTATGTACCGGACTGAGGATCGGTGGGGTCGTGAGTGAGGCAAATGTGCTGTTATTGCTTATTGTTATGATTTAATTCCACTTAGTATGTACCGGACTGAGGATCGGCGTGGTCGTGAGTGAGGCAAATTTGCTGTTATTGTTTGTTGTTATGATTTAATTCCACTTAGTATGTACCGGACTGAGGATCGGTGGGGTCGTGAGTGAGGCAAATGTGTTGCTATTGTTTGTTGTTATGATTTAATTCCACTTAGTATGTACCGGACTGTGGCTCGGTGTGGTCGCGAGTGAGACCAATGTGTTGTTATTGTTTGTTGTTATGATTTAATTCCACTTAATATGTACCGGACTGAGGATCGGTGTGGTCGTGAGTGAGACGAATGTGTTGTTATTGTTTGTTGTTATGATTTAATTCCACTTAGTATGTACCGGACTGAGGATCGGTGGGGTCATGAGTGAAGCAAATGTGCCGTTATTGTTTTTGTTATGATTTAATTCCACTTAGTATGTACCGGACTGAGGATCGGTGGGGTCGTGAGTGAAGCAAATGTGCCGTTATTGTTTGTTGTTATGATTTAATTCCACTTAGTATGTACCGGACTGTGGCTCGGTGTGGTCGCGAGTGAGACCAATGTGTTGTTATTGTTTGTTGTTATGATTTAATTCCACTTAGTATGTACCGGACTGAGGATCGGTGTATTCGTGAGTGAGACGAATGTGTTGTTATTGTTTGTTGTTATGATTTAATTCCACTTAGTATGTACCGGACTGAGGATCGGTGGGGTCATGAGTGAAGCAAATGTGCCGTTATTGTTTTTGTTATGATTTAATTCCACTTAGTATGTACCGGACTGAGGATCGGTGTGGTCGTGAGTGTGGCAAATGTGCTGTTATTGTTTGTTGTTATGATTTAATTCTACTTAGTATGTACCGGATTGCGGCTCGGTGTGGTCACGAGTGAGGCGAATGTGTTGTTATTGTTTGTTGTTATAATTTAATTCCACTTAGTATGTACCGGACTGAGGATCGGTGTGGTCGTGATTGAAGCAAATGTGTTGTTATTGTTTGTTGTTATGATTTAATTCCACTTAGTATGTACCGTACTGAGAATCGGTGCGGGTCGTGAGTGAAGGAAATGTGCCGTTATTGTTTTTGTTATGATTTAATTCCACTTAGTATGTACCGGACTGTGGCTCGGTGTGGTCGCAAGTGAGACGAATGAGTTGTTATTGTTTGTTGTTATGATTTAATTCCACTTAGTATGTACCGGACTGTGGCTCGATGTGGTCGCAAGTGAGACGCAAATGAGTTGTTATTGTTTGTTGTTATGATTTAATTCCACTTAGTATGTACCGACCTGAAGGATCGGATGGGGTCGTGAGTGAGGCAAATGTGTTGTTATTGTTTGTTGTTATGATTTAATTCCACTTAGTATGTACCGGACTGAGGATCGGTGTGGTCGTGATTGAGGCAAATGTGCTGTTATTGATTGTTGTTATGATTTAATTCCACTTAGTATGTACCGGACTGAGGATCGGTGGGGTCGTGAGTGAAGCAAATGTGCTGTTATTGTTTGCTGTTATGATTTAATTCCACTTAGTATGTACCAGACTGTATCTCGGTGTGGTCGTGAGTGAGGCGAATGTGTTGTTATTGTTTGTTGTTATGATTTAATTATACTTTCTATGTACCGGCCTGTGATTAAGAGTGGTAGGAAGGGAAACGAGAGAACGCAGGGTGTTGTACGTAATTAAGAAATCTATACTCTTGAATCACCGGTTTTATTTCACACCGACAAAGAACTTCGCATGTCAGATATGCTTAACATGAATTTTCTACAAAAACAGTACCAATATACTTCCTAGATTTTTATACTATTTGCTCGCACGTTTTCTACGAAACAATATACATAGACTTGCGACATAGTAATAATCGTTTTCTTCAAAAAAAAATTCCGTTGCGAAATATCAATAACTGAGGTTTCTGTATTTCAATTTCTTTCTGTAGGAAGGCGAAGGAGAAAGTGAAGTAGGTAGCACTGACTTCACTTTTAGAGTAGCTGAATCGATTTTTTGATAATTTTTCCCCGTCTCGGTTAGGTCTACATCCGCACAGTCGAAACGAAATGTTTTGCATCGCAATCTGAAAAAATTCGAGGCTCTGATTTGCTTAGTTCGTAGAGTATCGCTATCAGATAAAGAAAACTTCGCAGAAAGGAAATTTCGTTGTTGGAATGTTTTTTGGCGATGAAATTTGCATGCAAGGCGAAAACTTGAATACTGTGGTAGGAATACCAATTGAAAAATAACGTTTAATGTCATGTATAGTGACTGGAAAGCTACCTTTAAAGGGTTGTTAGGTACTGCTATCACTTCATTCTTGAAAAAGTAGTCTGCTGCAGCAACAATTCCGTTTTCTAAAAAAAATGATAGCTATACTACATTTTCTAAACGGTAGCTACTTTCCTTTCTTTCTAGCTTCATTTTCTGTATTCAGTCCTAAGTACAAATTCTGAATGTATATTCTTACATACGGTTGTTGTTGTTATTAGGTTCCATCGTGTCGTGTTTGACCCTGGGTGAGTGTAAGAACAAAATCGCGCCGTTCTCAGCAAGATCTCGCAACTCGTCTATGTTCTTTCCGTCGAACCATCTTGTTCTCTGTCTATCCTTTCTGCTGAGTCCTTCAACCTTGCCAAGCATGACCATTTTTTTTAAAACCATTATTGACACACATCATATGTCCAAAATATGTAGGTTTTTCTCAAGGGAGCAGCTGGTCTTTATTTAGTGAAGTACTGACTAATAACTTCTACTTGCAGTCCATAGAATTTTAAGAAGAATCTTAAGTGACCTCTGTTTGATGTTCCTATTCCCCGTCAAATGTCTGTCTTAATTATTCAATCGCCTTCTAATTATTTCTTCAGTTGCTGCTTACCATCTTTGGTGAATCCCCAGCATTGTGCGGGGCTCCAAGAAGCAACCTGCCAAATTGGTTTGAAAGTTAGTGTATGTGAGTCTGGAGAAATTCTAGGCCGCTGTGGTGTAGTGGAAGCATATCCGGCGTGTAACTGGAAGACACTGGGTTCGATTTCCGGTGGCAGCAAATGAGAATTTTTTGGTGACTCACTTATAAACGTGGAAAGAGCAATGACCTCTGTTTGATGTTCCTGGTCCACGTCAAATGTGTGTATTAATTTAAGTAGGTGTCTCCGGTTTCATAAATAAAAAGCATCTATCTTTTTACTATCACTATTCCTCAAGTCAATAGCTGGGCTAGATTTCGTCAAGAACTGATTGATTAATTTTTCTTGCAATCCATGGAATTCTAAGTAGCTGTCTCAAGGTCAATAATTCATAAGCATCTATCTTTTTGCTCTCACTATTCCTCAAGGGAGCAGCTGGACTTAACTTGGTTTTAAAAAGTCGATAATTGGAAACAAATTATGTGGTCCGATTAATCATGTTTTCAGTTGCACCATGCCGATGGCCGAGTGAGAATTTGCAGGAAACAGCACGAAAGCATGGACCCCAAATGCATTGCTACAACCCTTCAAGCTGGTGGAGGCAACGTTATGGTTTGGGGAATGTTTTCCTGACATGCTTTGGGCCCTTTAATTCGTGTTGATCAACGTCTGACTGGCACATCGTATCTAAACATCGTTGCGGACCAAGTGCATCCTGTCATGTGGATGGTTTATCCCAATGGCGATGACTACTTTCTACAAGATAATGCGTCCTGCCATAGTACTCGTATAGTACAGGATTGGTTTCTGGAACATGCCAGTGAGTTTACTTTGCTCAGGTGGCCCCCACAATATCCAGATTTCAACCCCATTGCGAATTTGTGGGATGAAGTTGAACGAGCCATCAGACAGCTGGATCCACAACCCTGCAATCTCACACTCCTGGAAAGTGCTATTCATCAAGCATGGTCTCAGATTCCACAAACCACCTATCAGCATCTCGTGGAGTCCATGCCACGAAGAATCTACGCAGTATTAAAGGAAAAAAGGCGGCCCAACGAAGTACTGGGGGGGTGGGGTCCCCTCAGTGTATAAATAACCATACGTACTACAAATAACTGCGTCAGTAAATAGAAATATAATCTCGTATTACTTCATTTTAGATATTATAGGTGTCAAGAGAAATTGTTTAATAAAGGTGTAAAGTGACACACATAAATATTTAAATACACCAAAGCCACTGATCAGAAGTAATTTAATTATCCATAATTGTGTATGTTTTTACATTAAATATATTTGTGTGAATCTGATAAATAATATATTTGTCATAAAATTATGCGGTCCATTTGATCAGCATGTGTCATCGAGTATATCTATTATCCCAGATATGCCATCTAATAATATACTTAAAGTTGATTCTTTGAATAAATCAGTACGTATGGAGTACACCAAATTTGAAATCGAGGCCGTGGGTGGCCTAGTGGTCAACGTACCTACCTGCCGAGGAGAAAACCTCAGGTTCGATCCCAGGCAAGTACGAACGCTCGAACCACTAAGTATCCGCCGTGCGTCGGATGGGCACATTAGGCCGCCGAGCCACGGGTACTGGCCCCCGGTAATAAATAAGGGCGTCTTCTACCTCGCTTCCCTGTCACTTTCCTATCGGGCACTCTAGCCCAAATCTCCTAGCTTCCTATTTCTAAGGGTTGTTTAAGACCTGGGGTCAGACACTCCCTTCCTAAAATCCTCTACATATGATCTGATCTGATCTACAAGAGCATTGTGGGCACGTTAAGCCCTCGGGCCACAGGTACTGGCCCCCGGTAGTAAATAAGGGTGCCTTCTACCTCGCTTCCGTGTTACTTTCCTATCGGGCACTCTAGCCCAAATCTCCTAGCTTCCTATTTCTAAGGGTTGTTTAAGACCTGGGGTCAGACACTTCCTTCCTAAAATCCTCTACATATGATCTGATCTGATCTACAAGAGCATTGTGGACACGTTAAGCCCTCGGGCCACAGGTACTGGCCCCCGGTAGTAAATAAGGGCGTCTTCTACCTCGCTTCCGTGTCACTTTCCTATCGGGCACTCTAGCCCAAATCTCCTAGCTTCCTATTTCTAAGGGTTGTTTAAGACCTGGGGTCAGACACTCCCTTCCTAAAATCCTCTACATATGATCTGATCTGATCTACAAGAGCATTGTGGGCACGTTAAGCCCTCGGGCCACAGGTACTGACCCCCGGTAGTAAATAAGGGCGTCTTCTACCTCGCTTCCGTGTCACTTTCCTATCGGGCACTCTAGCCCAAATCTCCTAGCTTCCTATTTCTAAGGGTTGTTTAAGACCTGGGGTCAGACACTCCCTTCCTAAAATCCTCTACATATGATCTGATCTGATCTACAAGAGCATTGTGGGCACGTTAAGCCCTCGGGCCACAAGTACTGGCCCCCCGGTAGTAAATAAGGGCGTCTTCTACCTCGCTTCCGTGTCACTTTCCTATCGGGCACTCTAGCCCAAATCTCCTAGCTTCCTATTTCTAAGGGTTGTTTAAGACCTGTGGTCAGACACTCCCTTCCTAAAATCCTCTACATATGATCTGATCTGATCTACAAGAGCATTGTGGGCACGTTAAGCCCTCGGGCCACAGGTACTGGCCCCCGGTAGTAAATAAGGGCGTCTTCTACCTCGCTTCCGTGTCACTTTCCTATCGGGCACTCTAGCCCAAATCTCCTAGCTTCCTATTTCTAAGGGTTGTTTAAGACCTGGGGTCAGACACTCCCTTCCTAAAATCCTCTACATATGATCTGATCTGATCTACAAGAGCATTGTGGGCACGTTAAGCCCTCGGGCCACAGGTACTGGCCCCCGGTAGTAAATAAGGGCGTCTTCTACCTCGCTTCCGTGTCACTTTCCTATCGGGCACTCTAGCCCAAATCTCCTAGCTTCCTATTTCTAAGGGTTGTTTAAGACCTGGGGTCAGACACTCCCTTCCTAAAATCCTCTACATATGATCTGATCTGATCTACAAGAGCATTGTGGGCACGTTAAGCCCTCGGGCCACAGGTACTGGCCCCCCGGTAGTAAATAAGGGCGTCTTCTACCTCGCTTCCGTGTCACTTTCCTATCGGGCACTCTAGCCCAAATCTCCTAGCTTCCTATTTCTATGGGTTGTTTAAGACCTGGGGTCAGACACTTCCTTCCTAAAATCCTCTACATATGATCTGATCTGATCTACAAGAGCATTGTGGGCACGTTAAGCCCTCGGGCCACAGGTACTGGCCCCCGGTAGTAAATAAGGGCGTCTTCTACCTCGCTTCCGTGTCACTTTCCTATCGGGCACTCTAGCCCAAATCTCCTAGCTTCCTATTTCTATGGGTTGTTTAAGACCTGGGGTCAGACACTCCCTTCCTAAAATCCTCTACATATGATCTGATCTGATCTACAAGAGCATTGTGGGCACGTTAAGCCCTCGGGCCACAGGTACTGTCCCCCCAGTAGTAAATAAGGGCGTCTTCTACCTCGCTTCCGTGTCACTTTCCTATCGGGCTCTCTAGCCCAAATCTCCTAGCTTCCTATTTCTAAGGGTTGTTTAAGACCTGGGGTCAGACACTCCCTTCCTAAAATCCTCTACATATGATCTGATCTGATCTACAAGAGCATTGTGGGCACGTTAAGCCCTCGGGCCACAGGTACTGACCCCCCGGTAGTAAATAAGGGCGTCTTCTACCTCGCTTCCGTGTCACTTTCCTATCGGGCACTCTAGCCCAAATCTCCTAGCTTCCTATTTCTAAGGGTTGTTTAAGACCTGGGGTCAGACACTTCCTTCCTAAAATCCTCTACATATGATCTGATCTGATCTACAAGAGCATTGTGGGCACGTTAAGCCCTCGGGCCACAGGTACTGGCCCCCGGTAGTAAATAAGGGCGTCTTCTACCTCGCTTCCGTGTCACTTTCCTATCGGGCACTCTAGCCCAAATCTCCTAGCTTCCTATTTCTAAGGGTTGTTTAAGACCTGGGGTCAGACACTTCCTTCCTAAAATCCTCTACATATGATCTGATCTGATCTACAAGAGCATTGTGGGCACGTTAAGCCCTCGGGCCACAGGTACTGGCCCCCCGGTAGTAAATAAGGGCGTCTTCTACCTCGCTTCCGTGTCACTTTCCTATCGGGCACTCTAGCCCAAATCTCCTAGCTTCCTATTTCTATGGGTTGTTTAAGACCTGGGGTCAGACACTTCCTTCCTAAAATCCTCTACATATGATCTGATCTGATCTACAAGAGCATTGTGGGCACGTTAAGCCCTCGGGCCACAGGTACTGACCCCCGGTAGTAAATAAGGGCGTCTTCTACCTCGCTTCCGTGTCACTTTCCTATCGGGCACTCTAGCCCAAATCTCCTAGCTTCCTATTTCTAAGGGTTGTTTAAGACCTGGGGTCAGACACTCCCTTCCTAAAATCCTCTACATATGATCTGATCTGATCTACAAGAGCATTGTGGGCACGTTAAGCCCTCGGGCCACAGGTACTGGCCCCCCGGTAGTAAATAAGGGCGTCTTCTACCTCGCTTCCGTGTCACTTTCCTATCGGGCACTCTAGCCCAAATCTCCTAGCTTCCTATTTCTAAGGGTTGTTTAAGACCTGGGGTCAGACACTCCCTTCCTAAAATCCTCTACATATGATCTGATCTGATCTACAAGAGCATTGTGGGCACGTTAAGCCCTCGGGCCACAGGTACTGGCCCCCGGTAGTAAATAAGGGCGTCTTCTACCTCGCTTCCGTGTCACTTTCCTATCAGGCACTCTAGCCCAAATCTCCTAGCTTCCTATTTCTAAGGGTTGTTTAAGACCTGGGGTCAGACACTCCTTCCTAAAATCCTCTACATATGATCTGATCTGATCTACAAGAGCATTGTGGGCACGTTAAGCCCTCGGGCCACAGGTACTGGCCCCCCTGTAGTAAATAAGGGCGTCTTCTGCGTCGCTTCCGTGTCACTTTCCTATCGGGCACTCTAGCCCAAATCTCCTAGCTTCCTATTTCAAAAGGTTGTTTAAGACCTGGGGACAGACACTCCCCTCCTAAAATCCTCTATATATGATCTGATCTGAAATTTGAAATCGAGCCGTGGATGGTTTATTAGTTGGAGATTCAGACTGCTAATGGAAGGGCCCGGGTTCAAACCTAGATTGGTAATGGGAATTTCTGACAATCGCTGAATATCGGACGAGCAGGTTAAGTGACGGCGCCCTGGTAGGAATACCCCGGTTTCATACACAGTGCGTCAAAGAATTTTTAAGAATGGCGCTAGATTTCAGCCTACAGTGGCGCCACTAGTGTAATCGCGAATGCGTTATAAACCGTGACCATCTGCTTGCTTTCTGCCAAAAGTACTGCGCAGTTGTTAAAGTAACTCAAACGAAACGGCCGTTCATTAGAGAAGTTAAATTTTTTTCATGTTGAATTATTAAGATGGAACAAAGGGCTGTTATTAAATTTATCGCAAAACTTGGTAAAAGTGCCTCGGAAACGTACCAAATGATGAAACAAGTTTACGGTGAGTTTTGTTTAAGTAGATTAAATGTTTTCCTGTGGCACAAACGTTTTTTGGACGGAAGAGAGACGCTAGAAGGTTATAAGCACACCGGAAGACCAAGTTCATCTAGGACACCTGAGATTATTGAAAAAAGTGCGTGATTTCGTGGCAGACAATCAATGTGCGTCACTAAGAATGACGGAAGAGTCTTTAAACCTCAACAAAGAAACGATTCCAACCAACCTACATGAAGATTTGGGCAAAACAAGAGTCTGTGCTAAATTTGTTCCACACACGTTAACCAATGAACAATAATCAAGGAGAACTGCACATTGAAGAGACATGATTTCAGCCGCTGAAAATGATCCAAACTTCTTTAAATCGATTGTTACTGGTGATGAAACATGGTGTTTTCAATATGATCCTAAAAGAAAGCGACAAGTGCGTCAAAAAGCTCGCCACAAGCCAAAAAAACAAGAAATGTTCCATCGAAAATCAAAACAATGCTCATTACATTCTTCGATAGTACGGGTATTATCCACAAAGAATTTGTTCCAAGTGGACAAACAATTACTGGTGAGTTTTATTTAAATGTTTTAAGGCGTTTGATGGGCAGAATTCGTCCCATTGGTCCAGAATATCGGGATGAAAACAGTTGGTGTTTGTTGTACGACAATGCACCCAGTCACACCTCACTTCTTGTTCGTAGATTTTTGGCGAAAAATAACGTCTGTGTGTTGAATCATCCACCGTATTCGCCTGATTTAGCGCCCTGCGACTTTTCTTTGTCCCAAAACTTAAAATCACGTCAAAAGGGTGTTATTTTGAGGATATTTCGACCACACAATTAGCTTCAACGCGTGCTTTGGAGGCAATTCCGCAAAGTGAACTGCGACAGGCATTCGAATCATTATTAAATCGCTGTAACAAGTGTATTGAAGCCGGAAGGACTTTTTTAAATAACAAAATAAAACAAATTATAATTTATTGTTTCTATTTCATTTTACAGACCCAGTCTTAAAAATTATTTGCCACACTGCGTATAAAGGTGTTCATTCCTAAGCACACCTAATTTCTCTCTGCCTTGTATGCGCAAAATCGTACTCTTATGCGGTGGCGCCATCTAGTGTGCTCTCACTTAGAACTATTCTATATCACTAAATTCGCTCTAACTTCTTTCGGTTACTGTGCCCTTCCCGAAAGGGCACGTAAACTGAATGAAGTTAAAGCACATATATTTGAAATACATGGATTTTTTTCAGAACAACTTAAATCATTCTACTATTTGGGTCAAATTATGACTGAAGATGAGACTGGGGATTGCAAAAACGGCTTTTAGAGAGAATCAAAGTCTACTGACATCCAAAAATATAGATCTAAAACTGAGGAAGAGAATTTTATAGGCATACGTTTGATCAGTAGCTCTCTACGGTTCTGAGACATTAGAACCGTTGAGAGCTACTGACCCTACTGAGTTGTCACGATGGAAAGACTAATGAGAAGCTCTTGAAAAGGGTGGGAGAACTCAAGAATCTGATCAACATGTTAAAAAGAAGAAGAATGTTATTAATGGGACACACGTTGTGCCATGGAGGCCCGATTCTGGAAGGTTTGGAAGGTAAAATCCAAAGCAAGAGAGGAAGAAGACGACTAAGGAATGGTTTTGTGTCACAATTACTCCAAGGCACTGATACTAGGACATACTACGACTTGAAGAGAACGGCGAAGAATAGAGAGGAATGGAGAGACAGAGTGCATCTGTTGAACAACCAGTCCTTGGACTGAGTAACCAAGAGAAAGAAATATTTTAAATATATGTACTCAAAAATGAGTACATATATTTAAAATTGGAAATACCAGATATACTCCCAATTAATTCCCTGTATGTACTCAAAAATAAGTACGTGTCTTTTCCAAAAATGAGACAAAAGTACTCGGAGCTATTATCAGCTCAGAATGTACTCAAACACGAATACATTTTGCTTATTTCTAAGTACTAATTTTTAATAGTGAGGCTTGTGCTGTTTGTGTCAAATGCGTACACGGCCATCCACGGAGTGGAGTAAACTACTCGATTCGTCAGACCAGCATACTTTTTTCAGTCATCCGACGTCCAACATGCATGATCTTTGCACCAGGAGAGTCTTTTGCGCAGCTGAAGCAGAGGCAAAGCACAGGATGTCGTTAGGGTCGTCTTCTGTTATAGCCCATACGTGCGAGAGTGCGACGCATGGTCATGACAGATGCTGTTCCGTGTTTACCTATGTTTTATTAGCTAATCAAATGTTGAGCATTCAAATTTATTGGCTAGTCAAATGCTATTAGCTAGTCAAATTATTAGCTAGTTAATTTATTAGCTAGTAAAATTTATTAGCTAGTCAAATGTTGAACTGTTCCGTGTTTACCAATGTTTATGTTTTAGTAGCTGGTCAAATGTTGAGCTGTTCCGTGTTTACCTATGTTTATGTTTTATTAGCTAGTCAAATGGTGAGCAGTCAAATTTATTAGCTAGTCAAATTGTTAGCTAGTTAATTTATTAGCTACTTAAATGTTAATAGATGGTCAAATTGTTAGCTAGTTAATTTATTAGCTAGGCAAATTTATTAGCTAACCAAATGTTGAGCTGTTCCGTGTTTACCAATGTTTATGTTTTATTAGCTAGTCAAATGGTGAGCTGTTCCGTGTTCACCAATGTTTATGTTTTATTAGCTAGTCAAATGGTGAGCAGGCAAATTTATTAGCTAATCAAATATTGAGCTGTTCCATGTTTACCAATGTTTATGTTTTATTAGCTAGTCAAATTTTGAGCTGTTCCGTGTTCACAAATGTTTATGTTTTATTAGCTAGTCAAATGGTGAGCTGTTCCGTGTTTACCAATGTTTATGTTTTATTAGCTAGTCAAATTATTAGCTAGTTAATTTATTAGCTACTTAAATGTTAATAGCTAGTCAAATTGTTAGCTAGTTAATTTATTAGCTAGTCAAATTTATTAGATAATCAAATGTTGAGCTGTTCCGTGTTTACCAATGTTTAGGTTTTATTAGCTAGTCAAATTTATTAGATAATCAAATGTTGAGCTGTTCCGTGTTAACCAATGTTTAGGTTTTATTAGCTAGTCATATTTATTAGATAATCAAATGTTGAGCTGTTCCGTGTTTACCAATGTTTAGGTTTTATTAGCTAGTCAAATGGTGAGCTGTTCCGTGTTTACCAATGTTTAGGTTTTATTAGCTAGTCAAATGGTGAGCTGTTCCGTGTATTAGCTAGTCCAATGTTATTAGCTAGTTTTATTAGCTAGTTAAATGGTGAGCAGGCAAATTTATTAGCTAGAGCTGTTCCGTGTTTACCTATGTTTTATTAGCTAGTCAAATGTTGAGCAGTCAAATTTATTAGCTAGTCAAATGTTATTAGCTAGTAAAATTATTAGCTAGTTAATTTATTAGCTAGTCAAATGTTGAGCTGTTCCGTGTTTACCTATGTTTACCTATGTTTTATTAGCTAGTCAAATGTTAAACAGTCAAATTTATTAGCTAGTACAATGTTATTAGTTAGTCAAATGTTGAGCTGTTCCGTGTTTACCTATGCTTACCCATGTTTTAGCAGCTAGTCAAATGTTGAACAGTCAAATTTATTAGCTAGTAAAATGTTATTATCTAGTCAAATGTTGAGCTGTTCCGTGTTTACCTATGCTTATCTATGTTTCATTAGCTAGTCAAATGTTGAACAGTCAAATTTATTAGCTAGTCAAATTATTAGCTAGTTAATTTATTATCTAGTCAAATGTTCAGCTGCTCCGTGTTTACCTATGTTTTATTAGCTAGTCAAATTTATTAGCTAGTCAAATGTTATTAGCTAGTCAAATTTATTAGCTAGTCAAATGTTATTAGCTAGTCAAATGATTAGCTAGTTAGTTTATTAGCTAGTTAAATTTATTAGGTGGTCAAATGTTGAGCTGTTCCGTGTTCACCTATGTTTATGTTCTATTAGCTAGTCAAATGTTGAGCAGCGCTGAGTCTGTTGGCCTGTAGGAGTCGTCGGATCCGGCACTCATCTCTCACATAAACCTTTCGCTGTCCTCTGTAGCTTTGCCTCCGGGTCCTTGTTTGACCATTTCCATCCCAGTCCTGATGCACTTTAACTACGGCAGCTCCCTTACAACACACCAGTTTTAACCGTTTCAAAAAACCTGCTCTCCGAGCTCCCGCAATGTGTCATTTCTCAAAGTCCGATAAATCCCTTCTTTTACCCATAATGCTCTGAATTTTACTGCCAACTGATCCACTCATACCATACACTGAAGTGCCAGAAAAACTCCACTAGCTTCTGGAAATATGCTGTAGGCAATGCACACCATACTTCCTGCAGAGCGTTCCACAATTCGGGTGTATTTCAAGGTCTCGGATTCCTGTGTTCGATAGCGCGTTGCATGGCATCCCATGTGTCCTCTCACGTTCAGATCTGGGGACTTGGGTGGGAATGGCAACACCCCAAACTCAGAAGAATTCTCATCTAACCATAATGTGGCGTCCCGACGCTTGTGTGGAGGTGCATTGTTCTGTTGGAACAAACTCAACCCATCAGCATGAATGCATGACATGAACGGCTGTACCTCGTCAGAAAGCATGCGCTCATAGCGTTGGCCGGTCACAGACGTTTGTAGGACGTACCAGAGCTCCCAGTGAAGTATAGCTAAACTCACCCCATACCATTACGGTCCCCCCACCAGCCGGTACAGTTCCTGTTGTCAGGCGTGTTCCATGGCTTACGCTACACACGAATCTTTCCATCTGGCCGATACAGTTGGAAACGCAACTCGTCACACCAGGCTACTTGTTTCCAGTCATCAAGTGTCCAGAGGCGGCGTTGCCGTGCCCAAGCGAGGCGCATAGTTCTGTGTAGTGCACCCATTAAGGGGACCCGAGTTGGGGGTCGGCTCCCAAAGCACATATCGTGCAGGGTATGTTGCACAGTCCGGACGCTGATGCTTGTTGAGGCTCCAGCATTGAATTCCGATGCTACTTGCGAGAGTGTCGCGGAAAACGATTCTTAACAGCCGACGATGGTCGCGTTCACGCAATGTCTTTTTACGGCCACACTGGTATCGTAGGTTGGAGGTTTTGCCGGAATTCTTGTAGTCACGGTACACCCTTGCAATGGTCGTCCGTGAAAATCCGAACTTCGTTTCTACCTCCGAAGTACTATGGCCCATCTCACGAGCGCCAACTATGACACCGCGTTGAAAATCGCTTAAATCGTTATTACTTGTCATTCTCATGCCAAAAACAGCTCTGACAGCTGACAAGGATGTCTACCGCTTTATATACGCACTAGCGGACGCAACCGAGTACGCGCATAGGTGACGTTGCTATGCATTTTGCATAAGCTTGTCTGTACCAGTTTTTCTCGCACTTCAAAGTATACAAGTCCAAAGTTTTGCAATATTTGCATAACCGCTTGTGCTGCGGGAGTTATGTCACGTGTTTAAAGTAGTTCAAGTCACGCAATGCAGGCAGTCGAAAGGGATATAAAGTGGTAGTCGTTGCTGTGAACAGCTTTGCATGTCGTTGCTCGGTCTGTGGTTGGAACGCCTAAAAGGTGAACAACCTCAACCGGCTAATTAGGGAAATTTTACTTTACGAGTTGGAACTAGGCTATAACGCCGTCCAAGCAACACGAAACGTTTGTCATGCGAAAGGGGAAGGTTCCGTGGACCACAGCACCGCAACCAGATGGCTCAAGAAATTTCGCTCACGTGACAGAAACCTCGACGATCAGCCGAGGTCAGGTTGGTCGCGAATCGTGGATTCGGTGGCCGTAGAGGCAAATCCGACAACCAGCACACGGAGAATATCAGGTGAGCTGGGCATATCACAGACCACCGTGGTTCGTCACCTTTAGGACCTCGGCATTGTCTACAGGAGCTGCCGCGTTGTCCCCACACTTCCCCTCGGTGGTTTAGCTGAAGCAAACCGCCGAGGGGAAGTGTGCACGAAACTCTTAGAAAACCCGCGCGATGTACGTTTCAACAAGAGAACTGTTAGGAGCGACGAAAAGTGGGTCTATATCCGTAATCCTAACACACAACGGCCCGGGCCAGCTTCCTGAAACTGTGCCATAAACGTGGGCTCTTCGAGCACACGTTTGAACTGAAAGCGTGCTCTCCTCCAGCAGGACAACGCTCGACCTCATGCCACGCGAACGACCCAGGGAAAACTGCTGGAACTTGAGGGCATCGAACTGATACCACACCCAGAATATAATCCTGACCTTGCACCGTCGGATTATTATGTGTTTTGGTCTATGGCCCACCTCCTTTGCGGGCAGCACTTCACCAAACAGGAGGAGATGGCAGCTGGGGTGAAGGATTTTTGCGCCTCGAAGGACAAGAACTGGTACCGCTGTAGAATCGAAGAACTATCAGACAGATGGCTAAAGACGGTGCAACACGATGGCCTATACTTTGAATGCTAGTCAGCTTTCGTCGTAAAGGGTCGTATGAAGACATAAAGTGATCCAAATATTGCAAAACCTTCGACTCACCTTCTGTAGAATCGAAAAACTGGCAGACAGATGGCTAAAGACGGTGAAACACGATGGCCTGTACTTTGAATGCTAGTCAGCTTTCGTCGTAAAGGTACGTATGAAGACATAAAGTGATCCAAATATTGCAAAACTTTCGACTCACCCTCTGTAGAATCGAAGAACTGGCAGACAGATGGCTAAAGACGGTGCAACACGGTGGCCTATAATTTGAATGCTAGTCAGCTTTCGTCGTAAAGGTTCGTATGAAGACATAAAGTGATCCAAACATTGCAAAACTTTCGGCTCACCCTCTGTAGAATCGAAGAACTGGCAGACAGATGGCTAAAGACGGTGCAACACGATGGCCTATACTTTGAATGCTAGTCAGCTTTCGTCGTAGAGGTTCGTATGAAGACATAAAGTGATCCAAATACTGCAAAACTTTCGACTCACTCCCTGTTGAATCGAAGAACTGGCAGACAGAGGGCTAAAGACGGTGCAACACGTTGGCATATTTGAATTCTAGTCAGCTTTCGTCGTAAAGGTACGTATGTAAAGATAAAGTGATCCAAATATTGCAAAACTGTCGACTCACCCACGCCTGTCGACTAATCGCGCCCTCTCGGAAGTCACGTGGTTAACGGGATGCATCCATTTTGGATTGCCATAGTTATAATTCAGGGATTATTCGATGTATGTTTACAGGGTAAAGATATGTACTCCTTTCCATGAAATTAGATTTTCTAACAAGATGATTTAGATGATTTTCACCTTTCAGGGATGAATCGTTTGTAACGATTTCATCCCTGAAGGGTGAAAATCATGTAAATACGTGGCGTCAGTTGAATAAATAAATCCATCGCTCTTTCCCCGTTAAGCAACGCACAGCCACCGAAAAATTGTTATTCGGCCGCCGTCGGGGAATTCTAATCCCGAATCTCTCGATATCTAGCCGAGTGCGTTTATGATGTGATATTAGCCGAGTGCGTTTATCAAGGGATTTATGATGAGATGTGACGTGCCTGCCAGCAGGACGCACACGACATAAAGGCAGATAGCAGTCAAAACAAACATCCGCGTTGCTCAATTGGTAGAGCGACTTATTTCCGGAATGAGGGGACCCGGGTTCGAGCCCTGGCGTGGACTGAAAATGACGGAGAAATTTACTTCGTTATAATGGCGCCCGAACTTTACGGATGACCCGGCCGTTCAAAATCTCGCAATGGCGTGATGTTCTTTCCACACCGCGAGATAGGAAAAATAAGAGAATCCCTTCCCCAGCGCTTCGAGAAATAAATGTTTGTGACGTTGCATTCCACACACCAAATTGACTGGGAGTTCTTAAGTACGTGCTTCAGCCGACGGCTGCCTACGGCGATTCATGGTCACGGCTGACCCGTGGGCCATGGCCCCGGCCTTCTTTCGGGGGGGGGATGTGACGTACCTGCCAGCAGAACGCACACGACATAAAGGCAGATAGCAGTTAGAACGAACGTCCGCTTAGCTCAGTTGGTAGAGTGACTTATTCCGGAACGAAGGTACCCAGGTTCGAGCCCCGGCGTGGACAAAAATGACGGAGAAATTTACTTCGTTATAAAGGCTCACTCTCTCGAGAGATTCGGGATTCGATTACCCGACGGAGGTCGAATAAAAATTTTTCGGTTGTTGTGCGTTGCTTTACGTGGAAAGAGCGATGGATTTATTTACTTATCCCTGAAATGTACAAATTAACGTGCCTTCTCATCGCATTTCATTTCCTCCTTCTTTGTCACAAACTTTCGGTACAGCATTTTGTTTTAAGCCGTATTTTGCATTGGCTTTAAATAACGCGCGTCACATCCGCAGATGCGGAAGTTTCGGCCGAGCAATCTGCATTGTGCACTTTGTGCTGCAATCATCTTCCGATCCCTCATCCGAAATCAAACTCACGCTATTCACAGCTGCACGTAAGACACGAGTCGCTGAAAATTTGAAGCCGTCTTCGAAGTTCATCTTAATAAGTGCTCTTACGAATTGCGTGATTCTGGTTCTACCTGAATGCTCTTTCGGCACTCGCCAAGAATGCACAAGTAATCGAATCTATTATAATTTGCGAGGGAAATCGTTATCGGTCAATCATGGAGTCTTCCCCTCAGAGGCGGCGCTGTTGGGAAATCCTAGTTTGAGTTGCTATTCCGTCACGTTTCTGCCAATGTATAGCATCAAAGAGTTTTAAGGATTAGACCAAAAGCGCACTGCTGTTCACTGCATAACTTTTCGATATATAATTACTTGCGGAGATGTGTAAAAATGAAATCATTCTGCGGTGCGATCGTCGCAGACAGCTTCAGGTAAATAAAATGGAAATTTTTCATTCATGTAACAAATTATATGGAACAAAATGGGTACATTATTCTCGGGAAAATGCTACTGCAGAAACTAATATTTTCGTCAAATTTATTCCAGCTGCAAATTTCATTTCTGAATAGTCCCTCAAGTCTGCTGACTCGGCAGCATTTACCCTTCTGCAGTTTTATAGTTTGAAATCCAAATACATTAAGAACCGCTTGTTTTATACCGCTTATTTGTTTATTTTTTTTTTTTTGATTGGAGGTTTAACAACCCGGTCCCGGACGATTCGTCCAAAGACGATTGGTCAATGCCGATTGGTTCAACGCCGATTCGTCCAATGGTACGATTGTTTCAACGCCGATTCGTCCAATGGTACGATTGGTTCAACGTCGATTCGTCCAATGGTACGATTGTTTCAACGCCGATTCGTCCAATGGTACGATTGTTTCAACGCCGATTCGTCCAATGGTACGATTGGTTCAACGTCGATTCGTCCAATGGTACGATTGTTTCAACGCCGATTCGTCCAATGGTACGATTGTTTCAACGCCGATTCGTCCAATGGTACGATTGTTTCAACGCAGATTCGTCCAATGGTACGATTGGTTCAACGCCGATTCGTCCAATGGTACGATTGTTTCAACGCCGATTTGTCCAATGGTACGATTGTTTCAACGCCGATTCGTCCAATGGTACGATTGTTTCAACGCCGATTCGTCCAATGGTACGATTGTTTCAACGCCGATTCGTCCAATGGTACGATTGTTTCAACGCCGATTCGTCCAATGGTACGATTGGTTCAACGCCGATTCGTCCAATGGTATCATCTTACCAACGGTACACTTTTTTATTTTCCAGAAAGGAATAATAATTTAAATTATTCTCCTGTTTATATCCTTTTGAAGGATAATTTCTGTATATTTGGTATTTGTAAACATTCTATAAAACCTTATAAAGGACACTCATTGAATCATTTCCCAGGTCTTTACAAGGCACCTAGGCCGCGGGCCTTTCTAGAAGATTTTAAGTTACAACCTAGATATTTTGTATTTGTAAATATTTTATAAAACATAATAAAAGGCACTGATCGTATCATTTCTCAGCTATCTAACAGGCACCTATGTCGCGGGCCTTTTTAGAAGACTTTAAGTTACAACCTAGATACTTGGTATTTGTAAACATTCTATAAAACCTTATCAAAGGCACTCTCCCCGGTAGCGCAGTGGTCTAAGGCGTTTGCCTCTGATCATTCGTCCGTAAGGGGTCCGGGTTCGAATCCCGGTCAGGCATGGATGTTGTGTTTGTCTTACGGCACTGGCTCTCTCTCCCTTCCCTGGAACCAGTGACCCTAAATTAGGGACGGGTGACTGCTTATAGCCCATTGAGTTGCTCACGGTGGTCGTTAAACCTCCAATCAAAAAAAAAAAAAAAAAAAGGCACTCATCGAATCATTTCCCAGGTCTTTACAAGGCACCTAGGCCGCAGGCCTATGAAATAATATTTCGTGTTTAAGTGAAAGCGCAATATTATTAACCTGATTTAATTTGTAAACGTTACGAATATGACATCGGTAGAATAAAAAGTCCTAAAAAGGAGTCCTAGAGACTATGAATTAATATTTCATGCCTAAGTAAAAGCTCAATATTATTAACTTGATTTGATATGGAAACGTTATGAATATGACATCGCTGGAATAAAAACTGTTGAAAAGGCCTCTGTACAAACCCCGACCAGTTGTTTCCATTGGGCAGTTGGCGGAATCCCACTGCAAACAGAAACAGAAAACTAGTATTTTTTATTATTTCATGCAAAAGAGAAACATTGAAGTTGATTGAACGGCTCGTACATCAGTAACTTCATACGGCAGCAAAGACAGTAAAGCAAAAAAAAACGCGATTCAAAAAAAAAAAAAAAAAAAAAAAAAGGAATCTGTAACCACAATATTACGTATGAAATGTAACATTATTTTACATTCTTTGGACTACCGGTACTTTCGTATAACATCGGAGGTAGAATTAGAACAGATGAGACTTTTATAGCACGAGTAGCACTTCGGACAGATAGGACAGAATTGGACCAATCGTCCCATTGGACGAATCGGCATTGGATCAATCGTACCATTGGACGAATCGTACCTTTGGACCAATTGTCCATTGGACGAATCGGCATTGGACCAATCGTCGTTCGAGGAATCGTACCAGACCCTTAATAACCACTGTGAGCAACTCAATGGGCTATAAGCAGTCGTTCGTCCCTAATTTAGGTCCACTGACTCCAGGGAAGAGACAGAGCCAAGGCCGTAAGACAAACAAAACATCAATGCCTCACCGGGATTCGGACCCGGACCCATCTCGGACGAAAACTCAGAAGCCATCGCTTAGACAACTGCGCCACGGGGGCGGCGCTGATTTCTTTGCATCACTTCTTTTGTAAACAAAGGTCGTGCTTATGTTAACAAATTGTTCATCCGTTTCTGGACAATATATCTCTGCAACTATTAGTCCGATTTGAATTTTTTTTTATTTTAAGTTTAAAGACCACCGTGAGCAACTCAATGGGCTTTAAGCAGTCGCTCGTCCCAAATTTAGGGCCACTGTATCCAGAGAAGGAAGAGAGCCAGTGCCATAAGACAAACACAACATCCATCTCATAGAGGTTTAACGACGACCGTGAGCAACTCAATGGGCTACAAGCAGTCGTTCGTCCCTAATTTAAGGTCACTGACTCCAGGGAAGGGAGAGAGCCAGGGCCGTAAGACAAACACAACATCTATGCCTCACTGGGATTCGAACCCGGACCCATCTCGGACGAATAATCAGAAGCCATCGCTTACACAACTGCGCCACCAGGGCGGCGCTTATTTGTTTGCACTACTTCTTTTGTAAACAAAGGTCCTGCTAATGTTAACGAATTGTTCATCCGTCTCTGGGCCGCCCCGGTGGCGCAGTGGTCTACGCGATGGCTTCTGATCATTCGTCCGAACGGGGTCCGGGTTCGAATCCCGGTGAGGCATGGATGTTGTGTTTGTCTTACGGCACTGGCTCTCTCCCTTCCCTGGAACCAGTGACCCTAAATTAGGGACGGGCGACTGCTTATAGCCCACTGAGTTGCTCACGGTGGTCGTTAAAAAAAAATCCAATCCAATCCAAAATCCGTCTCTGGACAACATATCTCTGCAACTATTAGTCCTCTGATCATTCGTCCGTTAGGGGTCCGGGTTCGAATCCCGGTCAGGCATGGATGTTGTGTTTGTCTTACGGCACTGGCTCTCTCCCTTCCCTGGAACCAGTGACCCTAAATTAGGGACGGGCGACTGCTTATAGCCCATTGAGTTGGTCACGGTGGTCGTTAAAAAAAAATCCAATCCAATCCAAAATCCGTCTCTGGACAACATATCTCTGCAACTATTAGTCCTCTGATCATTCGTCCGTTAGGGGTCTGGGTTCGAATCCCGGTCAGGCATGGATGTTGTGTTTGTCTTACGGCACTGGCTCTCTCCCTTCCCTGGAACCAGTGACCCTAAATTAGAGACGGGCGCCTACTTATAGCCCATTGAGTTGGTCACGGTGGTCGTTAAAAAAAATAAATCCAATCCAATCCAAAATCCGTCTCTGGACAACATATCTCTGCAACTATTAGTCCTCTGATCATTCGTCCGTTAGGGGTCCGGGTTCGAATCCCGGTCAGGCATGGATGTTGTGTTTGTCTTACGGCACTGGCTCTCTCCCTTCCCTGGAACCAGTGACCCTAAATTAGGGACGGGCGACTGCTTATAGCCCATTGAGTTGCTCACGGTGGTCGTTAAACCTCCAATCAAAAAAAAAAAAAATAAAATAAAAAAATATTAGTCCGATTTGAAAAAAAAAAAATTTGATAGTCGCCCGTCCCTAATTTAGTGCCACTGTATCCAGGGAGGGGAGAGCGCCAGTGCCATAAGACAAACACAAAATACAACTTATATAGGTTTAACGACCAGCGTGAGTAACTCAATGGGCTATAAGCAGTCGCCCGTCTCTAATTTCAGGCCACTGGCTTCAGGAAAGGCAAACACAGCATCCATCTCACCGGTATTCGAACCCGGACCTCTTTCGGACGAAGGATCAGAAGCCATCGCTTAGACCACTGCGCCACCGAGGTGGCAAAATTCTTTATGCATTGGGAAATTTGAAATAAAATAGGATTTGCAGCACCAAGAAAGAAAAAAGGAATCACACTGAAATTTATGGGAAAGATTAGATATGGTACAAGCTGCAAACGATCACAATTACATACCGGTTCGCGATGAAGAAAGCCAAGAAATTTGTAATAAGTAAATCCGTCATGGGCGGTGATAATTGACATCACAAGCCGTTGGATTGAATGAAACAGTGTGGGTGGTCGTCTATGGTATTACAATCCATTCTGCTTCTACCGGGTGATCTAAAAGTCTTGCACATTTTGAAAACGTAATAACTGGCGCAGTTTTGACAGTAGGACCACCGCCATCGGGAAACGAACCCAGGGTCTTCCAGTTACGCACCGGATATGACAAATGTTTCGTGTTGCTTGAGCAGCGTTATGGCTGAGTTCAAGCGTTACTGGTGTGAAATGTTTCTCATATAAATTCATATTTTTCTTAACGCACAAGTATGCAACCAGAGAGTCTAAGATCACGATTCCTTTTACAGGAAAGAGACCCACTTTTCATCGCACGTAAAAATTCTCTTGATGAAACGCACATCGCGCGGTGTTTCGCGCACACTTCCACTCGGCGGTTTGCTTCAGCTAGCGTCAGTTCGTGAGACCCAATGTGGCAGCTCCATGCCGAGGTCCTGAAAGTGGCGAACTACGGTGGTCTGTGCTATGCCCAGCTCTACTGATAATCTCCTGAGTGCTGGCTGTCGGATTTCCTCTGCAGCTTGGCGCATGACCTCCGGATCCATGGTTCGCGTCCTACCTGACCGTGGCTGATCGTCGAGGTTTCTGTCACCTGAGCGAAATTTCTTGAACCATCTGGTTGCGGTGCTGTGGTCCACGGAACCTTCTCCTTTCGCATGACAAACGTTTCGTGTTGCTTAAGCAGCGTTATGGCCGAGTTCAAACTCGTTAAGAAAAAGTTCCCTAATTAGCCGATTGTGGCTGTTCATCTTTCAGGCGTCCCAACCACAGACAGAACGACGACATGCAATGCTGTTCACAGCAACGACTACAACTTTATATCCCTTTCGACTGACTAGCGTGCGCGACTCGAACTACACTGAAGTGCCAGAAAAACTGGTATACCAGTCTATTACTTGGTTGGGGGCCTACGGGAGCTCAGGAATGCAGAAATACGACGGACGTGGACTCCACTAGCTTCTGGAAAGGTGCTGTAAGCAATGCACACCATACTTCCTGCAGAGCGTTCCACGATTCGGGTGTATATCGAAGTTTCGGATTCCTGTGTTCGATAGAGAGTTGCATGGCATGCCAAATGTGTTCTATCACGTTCAGATCTGGGGGCTTGGGTGAAAATTGCAACACCCCAAATTCAGACGAATGCTCCTCTAACCATAATGTGGCTTCCCGACACTTGTGTGGAGGTGCATTGATCTGTTAGAACAGACCCAACCCATCAGCATGAATGCAGGACATGAACGGGAGTACCTCGTCAGAAAGGATGTGCACGTAGCGTTGGCCTGTCACAGACGTTTGTAGACGTGCCAACAGTCCCAGTGCAGCCCAGCTAAACACACCCCATACCATTACGGACCCCCCACCAGCCGGTAATATTTTCCTGTTGACAGACGGGATCCATGGTTTCATGGAGTTTGCGCCACACACGGGCAAATGCCCGTGTGTGGCGCAAACTATGACTAGTCGCGTTTCCAACTGTATCGGGCAGATGCCCGATAGAATTGGAAACGCGACTCGTCAGACCAGGCTACTTGTTTGCAGTCATCAAGTGTCCAGTGCCGGTGTTGCATTGCCCAAGCCAGGCGCATAGCTCTGTGTCGTGCACCCATCAAGGGGACTCGAGTTGGGCGTTGGCTCTCAAATCCCATATCTTGCAGGGTACGTTGCACAGTCCGGACGCTGATGCTTGTTGAGGCTCCAGCATTGAATTCCGATGCTACCTGCGAGAGTGTTGCACGCCTATCTCGTGAAACGATTCTTGACAGCCGACGATGGTCACGTTCACTCAATGTCTTTTTACGGCCACACTGGTAACTTAGCTTGGAGGTTTTTCCGGAATTCTTGTAGTCACGGTACACCCTTGCAATGGTCGTTCGTGCAAATCCGAACTTCGTTTCTACCTCCGAAGTACTATGGCCCATCTCACGAGCGCCAACTATGACACCGCGTTAAAAATCGCTTAAATTGTTATTACTTGTCATTCTCATGCCGAAAATAGCTCTGACAATTGGCAAGGATGTCTATAGCTTTATATATGCACTGGCGGACGCAACCGAGTACGCGCATAAGTGACGTTGCTGTGTATTTTGCATAAGCTCGTCTGTACCAGTTTTTCTGACACTTCAGTGTAGTTTTAGCACGTGACATACACGCCGCACCACACGCGTTTATGCAAATTTCGCAAAACTTTCAACTCACCCTCTGTATTTAAGAGCAAGAAGATGGCATTTCGAATTCATGAACAAAAGCGATGGACCGCGAGGTGCTGGAATCATTAAATAGGCTATAGAGAAAACACGTTCATTGAGAACTTATTTTGTGTCAAATGACGTCAGAACAGATGATTATTTTTATAGAGACAAGCGCTTGTTTTATGGCGTGGTATTCTGCGAAGGACATCGCTATTTGCAAGGCGTAGAAGAAATTCTGCAGAAGGTTGACGAAAGCGAAAATGATGAAACAATTAATTTATTACCATCGTTAAAAGAGATTCCCTGATGGTCTGGAAGTGACGACGGAGATCCAAGGTATAAATTATTAACTGAAGATTAGATACTAGCCGTTGAAGGTCTGGAAGCAAGTGAAGAAGTATACAGTAATTGCAGCAACATGGCGGTTCCCCACATTGAGAAGCTTTTGAATGCTTCGAAACACAGAAACGAAACGGATGGAGAAGTGGGAGGAATAAAACGCTATAGAGCTATATTAGCAAAACTAAGGTATTATACTGTTTACCAGTATCCATAGTTATTTGTTTTCTGAAATGAATACCTTCCTCACCAATTCCAAAACAATTAAAATGCTTTAGAGCTCTAATAAATGCTATAGAGCTCTGATAAATGCTAGAGAGCTCTATAAGCAGCAAAATAGCAAAGTTCTTCATATACACTAAAGAGCAATTGAATTAGAGATGCCTGTATAGTAACGTGTGGCACCACTTTTCGTCCTGATGACGGCGGCGATTCGTCTCGGAAAGCACTCGACAAGACACAGGAAGCGTTGGGGAGCCATACTAATCCACGACCCCTGAACAAGCTCCCACAGTTCACACGAAGATTTAATGGAGGGGGATCAGAGCCTCGAACATCTCTCTCGATGGCATCCCAGATGTGCTCGATGGGATTGAGGTCAGCTGGCCAAGGAAGCGAGGTCACGTCGGTGGAGTGTTCATCCAACCATTCGGATACAATTCGGGAGCTGCATTGTCTTGTTGCAGGATGAGGTCCCCAGTTGGATGTTGAAGCCGCACAAACGGGAGCAAATGGTCGTCCAGGATATCCCGGTAATATTGACCTGTGAGGGACGATGTCACACGTACCAGAGTCCCATTTCAGTCCACGTAAACAGTCCCCAGACGAGAATGCCACCCCCACCAACTTGAAGAGTACCCTGCTGGCAAGAAGGATCCATCGCTTCATGTGGTTTGCGCCGTACTCGTATCCTTCCATCCGCATGTACCAACGTGAATCTCGACACATCAGCCCAGGCAACATTTTCCCACATGTCTAGGGTCCAGTGGCGATGTTCCCGCGTCCGTGCGAATCTTTGTACCCTGTGATGTGCGGTCAGCAGCGGTACCCTCGTGGGACGATGGATTCTGTACCCCATAGCGAGGAGATGGTTCTGGATGGTATGGCTGCTTACACGTTTTTGTGCACCAGCGTTAAATTTCTAAGTGATTTCTTGCACTGTGTCCCGTTTATCCGCTGTTACAATGCGAGCTTGCAGACGATGACCCAGCTCATCCACACGCTGTTGTCCACGGCAGTTGGCCCTTGCAGGAATTGTTTTACCGGATTCGATGTACTCACGGTGTACCCGTGACACCGTGGCTCGTGAAAATCCCAGTGCCTGCACGACTTCAGAGATAAAATGACCGATTCGTCGGTCCCCGATAATTTTCCCACGATCAAATTTGCTTAGATCCTTCGTCTTACCCATACTGCTTCCGACTCTTACAGATTCCCGTCGCATCACTAATTATATTGTCGGATCGCTTCATACGTCATGTCGTTTCCATTTACAGGGCCGCCCACAGCGCTACATTTGCATAACGCCAGCTGTCTCTAATTCAATTGCTCTTCAGTGTATGTCTGCTTGGAAGACAAGGGGATACATATTAATGAACGTTATTTAACTCATTTCCCTTTTGCTAATGACGTTTCCATTTCTGAAAGTGTCTCTTCAGAGCTGGAGAGCATTATCCGGGAGCTTGGTGAGAAGAATAAAGAAGTGGGATTGAAAATGAACTTTTAAAAAACAAAGTTGATGTACAATGCTTTTACAAGAATTGACGATTTATGGATTGGTGCGGGAAATCCGGAGGTGAAGATTTACATTTATACATTTGGCAACAGATATCAAGTGTGTTCACGCTGATGGAGAAATTAACCGGCGTATAATACTTGGGTGGAGAGCATTTGGAAGAAACAGTACAATTTTCAAGAGCAATACACCGTTATGTCTTAAAAAAATTCCCAGTTAGGCTCAGTTCTGATTAGCCCGTCAGTTTGGAACGTAGGACTACGACTTGCAGATCGGAGAGTTGAAATGAGCTAGTCAAGTATGGTTTCAAAGCGTTTATTTAATTTGTTATAGCCAACACAGGTCTGTTACGTGAAAACTAGCCTGCATGACTCAAAATAGTATAACTATACTAAAAATCCGAAAATTCTTGGCGTAGAATAAAGATAAAATTTTCCAAGCTTTCGGACATCAAGCAGATGTCTTTCTCAAGGAAGGTAGACAGATAACTGCAAACTGGATAATACGACGTTTCAACTCTTTGAACGCGGTGACTTGACTAGACAATAAATGATTAGGAGCAAACGTGATATTTCGAAGAAACGAGGTCACGTTGGTTGGGCACGCGGAACAATGGTAGAGAACTCAGCATTATTTGAAGAATTGATTCCAAATACGTGGCAACTCCAGAGAAACGCTATCATTGCAAGCCTTGCAGCTGGTCAAGATTTCCATGGTTTCGCGAATGGCGGTAGATTTGGGTGTGGAGTATGAAGCTAATTTCTTTACATCACTCCATATAGGGTCGGCAGACTTTAACTTGACTTCTCTTGATAGGGCAGTGGTTGTTTTTACGTCTCTTGCATCCCTTTTATGTTCGCTGATTCTAATTCCAAACAAACGTTTGGTCATTCCGATGTAGTATCACCTGGAGCCGTCCGGATATTTTAGTGGGATGGCATAAACACTTGCCTCATTAAGAAGAGGGGGCTTGTCAATATTTATCTTAAGCTTACATGATTTTGGCTAATAATGCTGGATATATTACGAACAAAAAGCAGATCGATACATGAATCACTCAACGTATAGCTGTGTCTTCTTGGGCTTCTAACATTCCTCATCACTTGCTCTTGCCTTTCGTTTCGATTTTCTCCACCTTTGCCTGCGTTTATTCTGCGAATTCCGCGGCATTGACGAAAATGTTAACCCGTTCACACGAAAACATTTTTTTTTAACTTAATTTAAACCACTGCGATTGGTTCTTTATATATTTGAATAGATCTCGTCGAGAGCTTTAAAACGATACCACGCACAGTCGTTTTGCACTCATGGGTATCCAGATGAATTCCGATATTTTCAAAAGAGTTCAACTGTTAAAAAAAAAAAAAAAAAAACCTTTAGTTTAACCACTTTGAATTTTTTGTTATATTATATTTGAATAGATCTCGTCGAGAGCTTTAAAACGATACCACGCACAGTCGTTTTGCACTCATGGTTATCCAGATAAACCGCGACATTGTCAAAAGTGTTCACCGGTTCACAAGGAAACAATTTTTAAAATGTTCAGTTCAAACCACTGCGAAATTTTCTTCGTGTATTTGAATAGATCTCGTTGAGAGCTTTAAAATGATGCCACGCACAGTCGTTTTCCACGCATGGTTGTCCAGATGAATGGCGATATTTTCAAAAGTGTTCACCGGTTCAAAAGAAAATAATTTTTAAAATGCTTTGTTTAACCACTTCGAATTGTTTTCTTATATTTGAATAGATCTCGTCGAGAGCTTTAAAACGATACCACGCACAGTCGTTTTGCACTCATGGTTATCCAGATAAACCGCGATATTGTCAAAAGTGTTCACCGGTTCACAAGAAAACAATTTTTAAAATTATCAGTTCAAACCAATGCGAAATGTTCTTCGTATATTTGAATAGATTTCGTTGAGAGCTTTAAAATCATACCACGCGCAGTCGTTTTGCCCTCACGGTTGTCCAGATGAATGGCGATATTTTCAAAAGTGAAGTGTTCACCGGTTCAAAAGAAAATAATTTTCAAATGCTTAGTGTAACCACTTCGAAATGTTTTTCTTATATTTGAATAGATGTATACTTAAGACGATCTTCACGATCACGCACAGTCGTTTTGCACTCATGGTTATCCAGATAAACCGCGATATTGTCAAAAGTGTTCACCGGCTCACAAGGAAACAATTTTTTAAATGTTCAGTTCAAACCACTGCGAAATTTTCTTCGTATATTTAAATAAATCTCGTTGAGAGCTTTAAAATGATGCCACGCACAGTCGTTTTCACTCACGGTTGTCCAGATGAATGGCGATATTTTCAAAAGTGTTCACCGGTTCAAAAGAAAATAATTTTTAAAATGCTTAGTTTAACCACTTCGAAATGTTTTCTTATATTTGAATAGATCTCGTCGAGAGCTTTAAAACGATACCACGCACAGTCGTTTTGCACTCATGGTTATCCCGATAAACCGCGATATTGTCAAAAGTGTTCACCGGTTCACCAGAAAACAATTTTTAAAATGTTCAGTTCAAACCACTGCGAAATGTTCTTCGTATATTTGAATATCTCGTTGAGAGCTTTAAAATGATGCCACGCACAGTCGTTTTGCACTCACGGTTGTCCAGATGAATGGCGATATTTTCAAAAGTGTTCACCGGTTCGAAAGAAAATAATTTTTAAAATGATTAGTGTACCCACTTCGAAATGTTTTTCTTATATTTGAATAGATCTCGTCGAGAACTTTAGAACGATACCGCACAAAGTCGTGTTGGACACATGGTTGCCCAGACCGACTGAGTCAAACACAGCCGCACACCCAGAAATATTTCCTCAAACCCCCCACCTCCCGCGCACGGGTAGCGAGGGGAGCGTCGCGCGCGTGATGTATTGCGCAGTACGCGAACTGTACTCCATTCTGTTTACGCATATTCTAACACAATTAGTGTGAGGCACGTATTTTGAACGCTATAATGATTTCAGTTGGGACCTATTTTTGTCACAGGAAGTCGTCCGTTAGTCGTCCCATGATATCTGAGGAGTTAGACGTAGTCCTAAGTCTAAATATTTAATGACGTGACTCGTTTAGTTTTTACGTACGGAGAAGACTTGGGCTTTAACTGCAAAAGGATACACTAAGGCTGCAAGCAACCGAAAGAGGCAAGGAGAGATGCATGCGCGGAATAACCAGAAAAGAAAAGAGGAACTCTTGCATATTCCAGAAATAAAGCAATTTCCGGTTCTTTTTATATCATCATTGTAATCCACAACTGGATGGAGTCTCATAAGTATTCTTCACAACTGTCTTACACGGCCTTGATTTTGTTGAACGAACTCCTTGGAAACCGCATAACTATTTTCCATATGGTATTCCCATCACGTGCGGTTGTTTTCCTTGGACGTCCGCTTCTCTTTCGGTTGCTAAATTCACCTGCATCTCGATATTTCATGATCGCGCACTCAGGGACACTGAAATTTCAGAACCTAGAAGAAAACAACCGCGAACCTTTGCAAAGAGCTAGAGCGCGTGCTGGTATGCAAATGATCCACGTTTCGTGCGAGTGCGCATGACCGCCCACCCTGTGGTGTCTCTGCAAGCACGATCACGCAACCTTACGCACTGAAGAGCAATTGAATTAGAGACAGTTGGCGTTATGCAAATGTGGCGCTGTGGGAAGGCGCTGTAAACGGAAACGACAGGACGTATGCAGCGATCCGACAATATAAGGAGTGATGCGACGGGAATCAGTAAGAGTCGGACGCAGTATGGGTAAGACGAAGGATCTTAGCGCATTTGATCGTGAGAAAATCGTCGCAGCCGGACGAATGGGTCACTCCATCTCGGAAGTCGTGCAGTCACTGGGCTTTTTCACGCGTCACTGTGTCACGGGTGCACCGTAAGTACATCGAATCCGGTAAAACCATCCCTGCAAGGGCCAACTGCTGTGGGCAACAGCGTGTGGATGAGCTGGGTCGTCGTCGGCTAGCTCACATTGCAGCAGCGGATAGACAGGCCACAGTGTAAGAAATCACTCGGCAGTTTAACGCTGGTGCACAAAAACGCGTGAGCAGTCACACCATCCAGAACCATCTCCTCGCTATGGGGTACAGAATCCATCGTCCCACGGGGGTACCGCTGCTGGCCGCACAACACAGGCTGCAAAGATTAGCATGGGCGCTGGAACATCGCAGCTGAACCCTACATATGTGGGGAAATGTTGCCTGGAATGATGAGTCGAGATTCACGTTGGTACA
Organism: Macrothele yani; assembly: GCA_039090855.1. Classification (NCBI taxonomy): domain Eukaryota; kingdom Metazoa; phylum Arthropoda; class Arachnida; order Araneae; family Macrothelidae; genus Macrothele; species Macrothele yani. The sequence continues at coordinate 13,053,598 of CM076999.1, read as the reverse complement.
TGCGGATGGCAGGATACGAGTGCGGCGCAAACAACATGAAGCGATGGATCCTTCCTGTCAACAGGGTACTACTCTTCAAGCTGGTGGGGGTGGCATTCTCGTCTGGGGACTGTTTACGTATACTGAAATGGGACCCCTGGTACGTGTGACATCGTCCCTCACAGATCAACGTTCCCGGGATATCCTGGACGGTATTTTGCTCCCGTTTGTTTGACTTCAACATCCCAATGGGGACCTCATCTTGCAACAAGACAATGCACCGTGCCATCGCTCCCGAATTGTATCCGAATAGTTAGATGAACACTACACTGACGTGACCTCGCTTCCTTGGCCAGCTAGGTCAGCTGACCTCAATCCCATCGAGCACATCTGGGATGCCATCGAGAGAGATTACCCCACCCTCCCCTCCATCAAATCTTTGTGAACTGCGGAAGCTTGTTCAGGGGTCGTAGATCCGTATGGCTTCCGAACGCTTCTTCTTGAGTCCATGCTGAGACGAATCGCCGCCGTCATCGTTGCGAAAGGTGGCGCTACACGTTGCTAGACAGGTATCTCTAATTCAATTGCTCTTCAGTGTAAACCGAGGTGTAGTCGATTCCTCATGAAAGCGAAAAGCACCGGCCGACGCAAACAAGAGCACAGAGTGAAAAGAATCCCGGGTGAAAGCCGGAGACGTCGATTTACCAAACTTACGGACTTTGAAAGAGGCCCGATCATCCGGATGAAAACAGCAAGGTGGTTGGCGCGCCGTGTAGCCCGCCACGTGGATCTTTCTGACCATACTGTTGGACTGTGTAGGGAACAGTGGACACGTGACTGCACTGCCAACCGGTAGATCTGCTCCGGACGGACCAGGAGGACCACTTGTGGAGAGATTTGACGGATCGTGCGCCAACCACGAACGGATCGCTCGTGGACCCCATCCACTATACAGGCAGATGCAGTGTCTCTTGTGTGCCCACAAATCATTTCCCGTCGCCTCGCGGAAACGAATCGGCGATCACAGCGCCCCTTACGTGTGCTGTTATTAATACCTGAAAATCGCCGGCTCCGTGTGCAATGGTGGCAGGCCAGAGCGACGTGGAACGCCACAGACTGGCGACGTGCGGAGTTTAGTGAAAAAATGCAGCTTTGTTTTGGGGACAGGTAATCATCGTGTCCGGGTGTGAAGGTCCCCAGGTCAACCGCACAATCCCTACCTCGCTATCGTGCACCACACATCCCCCACTGCAGGCATTATGGTCTGGGGAGCCATTGCCAACGATAGCAGATCAGCCGTAGTAGTAGTAGTAGTAGTACGTGGATCATTGGCGGACCAGCGGTATGTGGATGAGAACCTACGGCTCCGTGTGCCGTCATTCCTGGCCGGGATTCCTGGTGCGCTGTACAAGCAAGATAATTAATTCCCGGCCGCACACGGCTCGGGTTGCCCAGGACAGCCTACGTCATGTCCAGACATATCCATGGCCTTCCCGCTTTCCGGACATTCCCCCTATTGAGCATGTGTGGGACCAGTTGAAACGCCAGCTTGCACTATCTGGGATTTGGAGCGCAGTGTCCAACACCTGTATGCCAGTGTACCGTAGCACAACATCAGACGTCTTTTGGCCTCCATGCCAGACTGTATTGCGGCATGTTGCGCCGCACGAGGCGGTGCGATGCGCTATTGAATATGACAAAACTGCGTGCCACAAATCCCTCTGTAATTGTCCTGCAGCTCTGTTTTTGCTATCATGTGTATCATTCATCTGTATCATTACGTCCATGAAATTTCAGTTCAATCCGATGCTTCCTTCTTGGTGCGCAAATTTCATTGTCCGTGAGTGTATTATGAATAGCATGCTTGCTCACATTCACCTTTCTGCTTATGTCGCATTCCTCTGAGTAACACTCAATGACGCTTTTTCGCCCATTTTTTGCTGTACAGAAAATGCGTACAAAACCTCTCAGTACGAAAACCAGAAGCAAACTGACGCTCCCAGGCTTCCACTAACTTTTTATTTTTTTTTTTTGATTGGAGGTTTAACGATCATCGTGAGGAACTCAATGGGCTATAAGCCGTCGCTCGTCCCTAATTTATGGTCACTGGTTCCAGGGAAGGGAGAGAGTCAGTGCAGTAAGACATACACAACATCCATGCGTCACCGGCATTCGAACCCGGACCCCTTTTGGACGAATGAACGGCGGCCATCTCTTAGACCACTGCGCCAACGCGGCTCCATCAACTTTATCAACAGCTGCAGCTGTAGGATGATGCACCTCCAACAGGAAGTTGAGTAATACAGACAGTAGCTGAAGCAATCGGTAGAAATCTCCTAAATTCAACAGATGTTTTTTTTTTTTTTTTTTTTTTTTGATTGGAGGTTTAACGACCACCGTGAGCAACTCAATGGGCTACAAGCAGTCGTCCTTCCCTAATTTAGGGTCACTGGTTCCAGGGAAGGGAGCTATTTTTGATTGGAGGTTTAACGACCACCTTGAGCAACTCAATGGGCTATAAGCAGTCGCCCTTCCCTAATTTAGGGTCACTGGTTCCAGGGAAGGGAGCTATTTTTGATTGGAGGTTTAACGACCACCTTGAGCAACTCAATAGGCTATAAGCAGTCGCCCGTCCCTAATTTAGGGTCACTGGTTCCAATGAAGGGAGCTATTTTTGATTGGAGGTTTAACGACCACCTTGAGTAACTCAATGGGCTATAAGCAGTCGCCCTTCCCTAATTTAGGGTCACTGGTTCCAGGGAAGGGAGCTATTTTTGATTGGAGGTTTAACGACCACCTTGAGCAACTCAATAGGCTATAAGCAGTCGCCCGTCCCTAATTTAGGGTCACTGGTTCCAGGGAAGGGAGCTATTTTTGATTGGAGGTTTAACGACCACCTTGAGTAACTCAATAGGCTATAAGCAGTCGCCCGTCCCTAATTTAGGGTCACTGGTTCCAGGGAAGGGAGCTATTTTTGATTGGAGGTTTAACGACCACCTTGAGCAACTCAATGGGCTATAAGCAGTCGCCCTTCCCTAATTTAGGGTCACTGGTTCCAGGGAAGGGAACTATTTTTGATTGGAGGTTTAACGACCACCTTGAGCAACTCAATAGGCTATAAGCAGTCGCCCGTCCCTAATTTAGGGTCACTGGTTCCAGGGAAGGGAGCTATTTTTGATTGGAGGTTTAACGACCACCTTGAGCAACTCAATGGGCTATAAGCAGTCGTCCTTCCCTAATTTAGGGTCACTGGTTCCAGGGAAGGGAGCTATTTTTGATTGGAGGTTTAACGACCACCTTGAGCAACTCAATAGGCTATAAGCAGTCGCCCGTCCCTAATTTAGGGTCACTGGTTCCAGGGAAGCGAGCTATTTTTGATTGGAGGTTTAACGACCACCTTGAGCAACTCAATGGGCTATAAGCAGTCACCCTTCCCTAATTTAGGGTCACTGGTTCCAGGGAAGGGAGAGAGCCAGTGCCGTAAGACAAACACAACATCCATCAGAGGCCATCGCTTAGACCACTGCGCCACCGGGGCGGCCAACAGATGGTCTTAAACTTTTGCAAAGGCTGTAGTAATGTGTACAGTGAGTCGGCCATGTTTGTTTTGGTTTTTAGGTTTTTTCCACTTTTCATCCCGCAACTCCATTTTTAGCACGTCTTTTGTAAAAAAAGATCGTGCTTATGTTATCGGTTTGTCCGTCTGTACCCACGATATCTCTGTAACTATTAGTCCGATTTGAAAAATGATTTTTGCATTGGGAAGCTTGAAATATGCGAAAGAAGATCCTTTATTTCGATTTTTTTTTACGATGCACAATTTCGCCGCTAGAGGACGTAAATGCAGATGATGTGGAATTCAAAAATACGTTTTATTCCACATATTTGCTTCTAAGCATCGGATTGAAAAAAATTCTTTTGTCTTTCGATTTCATTTATGTCGAAGAGTATTTTAGATATAGTTACTTTTTCAAATTACGCATAGATTTTCCGCTAGGGGGCGTAAATTTAAATTACATTTTTCCGATAACTCTTCTTCTAAAACTCCGATTTGAAAAATGTTTCCTTCAGCAGATACACCTCCTGCTGTAAAATCTTTTGCATATGTTTTCTAATTTTTGGTAAAGAATACGTTGGCCACCAGGGGGTGTAAGCGTTAATTTTTGCTTCTGATGTATTTGCCATAAAATCTGAGCTTCTAAAATGTCGATTGAAAAAATTCTTTTTTAGACTGATGCCACTCACATAGATAAACCTTTTTGGAATATTTTATTCTTAAAATATTCCATAGTTTCTCCGCAAGGGGGCGTAGATGAATATCCTATTTTTGTCAATATCTCTACTTCTAGGAGTGCGATTTGAAAAATGTCTTCTTTGTTGGATAGTGTTTTCAGTGTGACATGTTTTTCATGTAATTTCAAAATTTTCAAGTAAATTATAGACTTTCCGCTAGGAGGCACAAAGGTAAATTGCGTTTTCAGCGTTATTTCTGCTCCTGAAACTCCAATTTGAAAACTGTTCCTGTATCGCATACAAGACCTGACGGAAAATACTTTTCACATAATTTTTAATGTTTGGTAAAGAATGGTTTGGCCACCAGGGGTCATAAGTATTAGTATTTGCGTCTGATGGATTTGTAGCAAAATCTGGGCTCCTGAAAACTCGACTAATTTTTTTTTTCTTGGACCGATACCGCTCATATGGAAAAACCTTTTCAGAATACTTTTTTCCTGAAATGATGCATGGTTTTCCCACCAGGGGACGTAAAGACACATTTTACTTTTGTCGATATCTCTGTCGCTAAGAGACCGATTTAAAAAAATTTCGGTGTTGGAGAGCGTTTCCGTTGCGAAATGTTTCTCATATAAAATCATGTTTTTCTTAACGCACAAGTCTGCAACCAGAGGGCGTAAGCTCACGATTCCGTTTACAGCAATATCTGAGGGATTTAAAATCCGATTGAAGAACTTATTTCTTCCGTCAGATACTATTGTTTTCCAAACCGGTTCTATAACGAAGTAGATTTCTCCGTCATTTTTGTCCACGCCGAGGCTCGAACCCGAGACCCTTAAGTCCGGAATAAGTCTCTCTAGCAATTGAGCTACGCGGACGTTCTTTCTTACTGCTACCTGCTTTTAAGTCGTGTGCGTCCTGCTGGCAGGTACGTCACATCTTCCCCTCACCCCGAAAGAGGTCCGGGGTCATGGCCGACGGGTCATCCGTGAAAATGAGTCGTTGCAGGCAGCCATCCGCTGTAGAACGTGCACTTGAGAACTCCCAGTCAATCTGGTGTGTGGAATGCAACGTCACACACATTTATTTTTCGAACCGCTGATGAAGGGTTTTCTTATTTTTCCTATCTCGTGGTGTGGAAACAACATCACACCATTGCGAAATCTTGAACGGGCGGGTCATCTGTGAAGTTCGGGCGCCATTATAACGAAGAAAATTTCTCCGTCATTTTGGTCCCCGCCGGTGCTCGAACCCATGTCCCCTCATTCCGGAATAAATCGCTCTACCAATTGAGCTACGTGGACGTTCGTTCTAACTGCTATCTGCCTTTATGTCGTGTGCGTCCTGCTGGCAGGTACGTCACAGTTCCATTGACTTTGAATAGCTTTGATAGATTTAATTTGATTCAGAACGGATTCAAAAGACGTGCTTATTACACCCGAAAATTCGGTGTCCCCTTTCTTGTTTTAGTTGTTTTTAACGTCTTTGTTGACTTGTGATGCGACATAAAATATGAAAGGGTTTTGTAGAATGTCTTGCATCAATTAAATCTCGTTGAATCTTTTAGAGAAACAATGAAAGAAGATCCAGAAAAACTGCTACAAATAAGATAACAAAAATAAATCACAGCTAGGGATTCCCCAAAGCAAACTAAAGGCAAACCGTACGTTCCATGGGGAGTCAAGACTGTTCTATGATAGAAAACAGAAGTCTTGGTAGCGGAAACTCGGAAAACCGTCTACCCGTGGGACTTTCCTTTGACGATAGAGAACATACCCCGTGCGAGTTGTTGGCGAATTTCTCGATAAACAAGAAAACAAAGTAGAAAAACTACTTCTCCTCTTGTATAGGAATCGCTTCATCACAAGAAAACGCTGCTATTGCACGGTGTTAAAATCCGAGAGCATTCAAATCACCTGTAACGCAAAATGCGTTTTGATGTAGAGCTAGGTCTTTCTACGTGCTGGCGTGGGTGTAAAATCAGGCACACTGATGCAACGAAAACGCGTCACGATTTGAACGCTTATACACTATCTACCAACAAGTAATTGCACACCTGTGATAGCAAAGGAAAATATAGTTTATTCACCTTCAATAGTTGGTGGATCCTCCACGAGCGGCGATTACAGCTGCGATCCTTCGGGGCACACTCTCAACCAGACGTTGTACGACGGCTAGCGGTATTTTCTTCCACTCGGCTTGGAGAAGACAGGTCAGTTCCTTCACCGATTTTGGACGGTGGAAGCACCCCTTAAATCGACGCTCCAACTCGTCCGAGAGGTGCTCAAAAGGGTTAAGGTCCGTGCTCTGCGTAGGCCACTCCATTCGATTAACCCCATTGTCACCATACCAAGCCATGGTGGACCTCGCAACATGACAGGTGGCATTGACATCCTGAAAGTAACATGGGTCCAACCCGTAAAACTGCCACAACGTAGGGAGCGCATGGTCATCCAAAATGGTGCAGTAGGTCTCGGCGTTGAGTCTACCAGGAATTGCGACCAAGGGTCCCGTGCCATACCAGTAGAAACACCCCCATAGCATAATTAAACCGCCGCCGAACTTCACAGTTGGCACAATACATTCCGGCAAGAGGAGTTCTCCAGGTAGACGCCAAACCCAGACCCTGCCATCCGAACGGTAGAGGGTGAACCTTGATTCGTCGCTCAAGAGAACCTGTTTCCACTTTTCAACGGTCCACTGTCGACGTTCTTTGCACCACGTTAGCCAAGCAGCGCTATTGGACTTGGTGATCAAAGGCTTGTGGGCGGCAGCACGTCCATGATAACCAAGCAGATGGGCTTCCTTACGGATGGTATTCATCGAAAGATCACTCCCGGATGCCTGTTGAAACTCCTCGCGGACGTGGCCCATCGATTTGGTGCAATTCTTCCGAATTTCTCTGGCCAGCACCCGTCAGTCTCTAACTTCCAGTTTTGTGGGTCTGTCGGGTCGGGGCATATTCCGACAGTCACCTCTCCTCCTTCACTTGCCAATCACGTAGGCCACTGTCGATTTTGGGTACTTCAACTCGCTGGATATGTCACGTATGGATCCGCCATTTCTGTGATACCCGACGATTACACCTTTCTCGAAATCAGAGAGCTCCGAACTTCGTAGCATCTTGCATGCGACTGGTTGCGTTGTTGTTTCCCATCCGATATTCAACGGCGGCGGCCGTGACGTGTATCAGGACCGCACATATCGTCGATTGCAGGGGTTTCCAATTATTTGTTGGTAGATAGTGTATATTCGAAACTAATAACCATAGAGTAACAAATGGTACATAATTAGATAATTCATAGTCTTATTTATAACAAAGTAAGTCTCAACCTACTACCCTTAACCCTCCGATACAGTTCCATTAGAAAGTTAAGCTAAATTTCGCGTGATTTTGTTTCGACGCGCGCCATTTCGAGTTTGATTCAGTCCGTCACACAATTATATGGAAAGGTGTAAAAACAGAGTAAATGTACGATTAGTGAAATTGTACGCCACATATTATTAACACAGTAATGAAAATAAACCACATAGTCTTTGCAGACATATTTTGTGGATGAGAGAATAGTAATTTCGGATATGTATCAAACGTTTTAAACTTGAAGTGTACTGAGACTGTCCCACAATTATATGGAACTAGCTTTACTGTCCGGCTTTGCCCGGGGGTTAGGCTTATTAATTTCATATTCTCTTACATGTCACTGAAAAAATTTGGAAAAAAATTGATGCTTGCAAGAAAGAAAAAAGATGATTTTACAAAATCGGTCCTTATAAATTATTTATTCATAGTGTGGTTATTTCAGCACTTGGTGCAGAATGTTTGGAATCTGTAGAATCAAACGGACCAAAAGCGTTACGAATTATTTAACACGCGTCCAAGAGACACAGCATTAGAACACTGACTGAACAAAATTCGTTAACAATTTGTTATCGACGATCAAATGCATCACCTGATTTCAGTTTCAGACGTCTTTCAGGGGCGAATCTCTGGGATAAAAAAGTTAAAAACGTATCTTTGCGAATATTTTATGAAACTGGCTGAAATTTTAATGAATACCATAAATCGTTAATAGGAACATGACCTTCAAATTCTGCTTGAATCGGTAAATAACTTTTTAAATTAGCAGTCAAAATTCTATTAACCATGTCTGCGTATATATTTCTGTTTACCGATGAATTAAAAATGCCATGCCTATTTTAAAAAGTTTTAACCGGATTCCGCTGAAATTTTGAGGGACTCCTCTTATTACCAATTCATGGTGTTGATAAAAAATTCAGCCCGTTTCGTTAAGATTTCGCAAAGATCATTTTTGCATTTGTTATGGACAGTTCTCAAAGAACAGAAACACCTGTGGATGTGCCGCGGCGATGAATGCAACACGTGCTTTCAGATTTGTACCAGGATAGCGTTGACGTAGCAAACGACGCTGACTTTATTAATTAGCTTATTAATTAATGAAAAACTCGCGAACGGAACAATGTAGATATCTTAAAATAGTTGCCTAGAGCTAGAAATTCCAGTATTAATAAGCTTTGCAAATTTCACGATGCACAGTTCGGCGTTCGAGAGTTTTCGCTGCTTCAGACTAACAAACGTTTTGTGTCTTATATATAAGATTTCACACATACGCACGAACACTAACACGCATTGCTTTGCAAATTCCCCTGCGTCAGATCAGGATAAATAGTCGATAAACGTGATGATGCTGATTCAGATTTAACAATGCCACGTGGAAAAGAGCTGTCAACTACGGAGATAATTCACGTTTGGGAGTTGCACGATCAAGGAATGAATGTAAGTGCGATTTCAAACAATTTAAGGTGGACGTCTAAAGTTGCTGAGGGTCCGACTTATCCGATAGATGGCGCTGAAAATCTCCAGCTGGCTCCCTAAGGAAATTGGGTTTGTCTGTGATCATAAAGTAAGGATACATAGAGAAAACACTAGCTGTATTGAGCTGAAACTCATGACGTCATGAAGTCGACTGCAACGCACCATTGACCTACAACAGAACTCCCGCTGATAGACAGCTGAGCTTCCCAGGAATCACCGCGAACCACATGACTTTGTCCATTTGAGCTTTGAAATCCCAGCAGAGTGGAACACGACGTATACGACATGTACCTATCATTTTTCGGATTCTTTTTGGTTTGTATCTTCCAGTTTCCTGTAGCATTCTAATAAGTGGCATTATTCTTGCTTATTCCTCACTGATTGTTAACGTTTCCTTTGTAGATTCCATTACTTAGGTTTCTACGTGTTTTTGTTGCACATTTCATTCACGCATGCTTTGTCATTGTTTTCTTCATAATATACACTATCTACCAACAAGTAATTGGACACCCCTGCAATCGACGATATCTGCGTGCGGTCCTGGTACACCTCACGGTTGCCGCCGGTATATATCGTGTGGGAAACAACAACGCAACCAGTCGCATGCAAGATGCCACGCAGTTCGGAGCTCCCTGATTTCGAGAAAAGTGTAATCGTCGGTTATCACAGAAATGGCCGATCTATACGTGACACATCCAGCGAGTTGAAGTACCCAAAATCGATGGTGGCCTATGTGATTGGCAAGTGAAAGATGAGAGGTGACTGTCGGAATGTTCCCCGACCCGGCAGACCCACAAAACTGGGAGTTAGAGACCGACGGGTGCTGGCCAGAGAAATTCGGAAGAACCCCACCAAAACAATGGGCCACATCCGCGAGGGGTTTCAACAGGCATCCGGGAGTGCTGTTCCGATGAATACCATCCATAAGGAAGTCCATCTGCTCGGTTATCACGGACGCGCTGCCGCCCACAAGCTTTTGATCACCAAGTCTAATAGCGCTGCTCGGCTAACGTGGTGCAAAGAACGTCGACAGTGGACTGTTGAACAGTGGAAACAGGTTTTTTGGAGCGACGAATCAAGGTTCACTCTGTACCGTTCGGATGGCAGGGTCTGGGTTTGGCGTCTGCCTGGAGAACGCCTCCTGCCGGAATGTATTTTGTCAACTGAGAAGTTCGGCGGCGGTGGAATTATGTTATGGGGGTGTTTCTCCTGGTAAGGCAAGGGACCATTGGTCGCAATTCCTAGTAGACTCAACGCCTAGACCTACTGCACCATTTTGGATGACCATGCGCTTCCTACGCTGTGGCAATTTTACGGGGTGGACCCATGTTACTTTCAGGATGACAATGCCACCTGTCATGTTGCGAGGTCCACCATGGCTTGCTATGGTGACAATGGGTTTAATCGAATGGACTGAACTGCACAGAGCCCGGACCTTAACCCTATCGAGCACCTGTGGGACGAGTTGGAGCGTCGAATTAAGGGATGCCCCCACCGTCCGAAATCGGTGAAGGAACTGACCTGTCTTCTCCAAGCCGAGTGGAAGAAAATACCGGTAGCCGTCGTACAACGCCTGGTTGAGAGTATGCCTCGGAGGGTCGCAGCTGTAATCGTCGCTCGTGGAGGCTCCACCAACTATTGAAGGTGAATAAACTTCGTTTTCCTTTGCTATCACAGGTGTCCAATTACTTGTTGGTAGATAGTGTCGCCTTACTTTCAATTCTGATTTGTATTCCAATGTCATCGGTTTCGGTATGTACGTTTTTCTCTATGGATATTTCGTTATTGTCATCCTTCCGATGTCCCACTTGGCTTAGATTGGGACAGCAGTATTGAGGACAAAGGTGGGGGGGCCGGGGGAGGGGGCGGGACAACGTACTTCTACATTGTATGTAGAAGTGCGAGACAAAAGACAAGTTGTGAATTTTTTGATGCTATGCATTTTTCGCGACAACAGTAAAGCACGCTCAGTAGACAAAACATTGGAGATAGGGGTGATGGGCAGTTGACCTCTGGATATTAGTGTCATGACCCTTATATTCCGTGGGCCAACTTTGTCGCTTCTGTACATTCGTTCATCAGAGAGGCATCCTCTGTTTAATATTGAATGCATTTTCAAAGTAGAAAATGCTCATTTTTTCAGACTAAAGCTCAGAGTTGCGCGTTTTGAATCATTAATTTTACTCTTTTGTAACAAAAGTTATGTGTTTGCTTCTTTCTGTTGTTAAGTAATTCAGTGTGTTTTTTTTTTTTTTCAAAAAGGATACGAAGAAATATTTATTCGCTTTACCTGAGGCTTCATATATTTCTCATAAAACAATGTCACGGAGTAACGTCCCCAACAGTTAAAACTTAATGCTTAATGAAGAAAGCGAGTTCGCCTTCCATGAAACTGTAAACAAAAGGAAATGAAAGTTTGGTAATTTCTTTTCTATTCCGTGGTCAACTGCTTTTATTCTTTTACATTTTCAGACTTTCCAGTTTCCTTTGTTTTCACACGCATTGGTTTTTGTTGGCGTTACTGTTAGGGTAGACAGGTTATTTTTAAAACAAACGCGCAATATTTACTTATCCCGGATTTGTTCCTACTACAAAGAAAAGACGGGGAAAAAAAGTCAATTGAATTTATTTGACGGTTGATCAAACAGCAGAGCTACACATTTTTTTTTCCGCGTGTTATTTTTTTTTCCTTTTAGTAGCAGGGGCAATTTAGTTTTATTTTTAGTTAGTTGCCAAGTAGCTGTGTTACTTTGATTCACTTTCTTTGCTTCGCATTCTAGAATAAAAAGAACAAACATTTCTTCTCGGTTACCTCAACCCTGGACTCGAAAAGCGAATAACTCAAATCATGCCGAACATAAGTAGAGCACTGTTTGAGAAAATTGCCATACCAAGAAAGAATCGCGTTATACAAATGAAATTTATATTACAGGTACCTCATGTTCCAGGGGATAACTAATTAAATTTGTAGAGCTATACAAGATTTTTCGCTTCAAAGCGGAGTATCGTATAAAGCCACCTTGAGCAACAATAACAGGCTCTGCACGGGTATTGCCGCAAAAATGTGGTCAAAATTATATTAGGTATATTTCAACTACAAGAATGAACAAGTTAGTAAAATCATGCAATGCATTGATTATGATACGCTTTCCAACATACCAGAAATCATTCCTCCAGTTATCACTCAAGTTATGAGGATAATGGCTGTGGAATAAATCTCGGTCTTGTGCCCTGAACTTTGATCCAATTTCGATGATATTCAACGGAACCGGTTCTGTATACCTCCGAAATAACATAATAAAGTTTTGTCGGAATGGAAGCATTTTTACGTAAGTTATGATGTATAAGGGCTATAGAATAGATTCCGCTCCTATGTCCTAACCTTTGACCACATTTCGCCCATTTTCAATAGGGGTTGTTCCCAGGTGGTCCCCTACCATATACTAAAATTTAATCTAAATCGAACCTTTTTTACATTAGTTATGAAGCATAAGAGCAGTGGAATGGATCCCGCACCCATGTGCTAACTTTTGACCCCATTTCGTTCACGTTCAATAGGGTTCCTTCCCAGGTCATCCCCTTCCACATACTAAAGGTTCATCGAAATCGAATGATTTTTACGCGAGTTATCGTGCGGACGAACATACGCACACGAAGCGTGACGTAATGAGGCAGATGAGAATCGCGACCATCTGTTCGCAAGAGTGTGACGTCATAAAACTTTAATAGGATCCACACACAGCGCGTGACGTAATGAGACAGATGGCGTGACCGCGCGCCAACATAACAAAAGCGAGATTGTGACGTCATAAGATCGTCCCCAGGCGGTCCTCTATCACATAATAAAATTTCATCGAAATCGAACCATTTTTACGCACGTTATGACGCATAAAGCAATGGAATGCATCCCGCTCCTTTGTCCTGACCTTTGACCACTCTTCAACCATTTTCAATAGGGTTCATTCCCAGGTGGTCTCCTACAATATACTAAATTTTCATCGACATCGAACCATATTTACGCAAGTTATGACGCATAAAAGCAATAGAATGGATGCCGCTTCTATGCTGTGACCTTTGAGCCCCCTTCACCCATTTTCAATAGGGTAATTCCCAGGTGATCCCCTACAGTATGCTAAAATTTCATCGACATCGAACCATATTTACGCAAGTTATGACACATAAAGGCAATAGAATGGATCTCGCTTATATGCTGGGACCTTTGACCCCACTTCACTCAGTTTCAATAGGGTGATTCCCAGGTGGTCCCCTACCACATACTAAAATTTAATCGAAACCGAACAATTTTTACGCGAGTTATCGTGCCGACAGACAGACGGACGGACGGGAAAAGCTGGAACATATACGCTTCTTCAACCTACGGTTGGAAAGTGTAAAAAAGCACCAAAGTAAATAACAAACAAAACAATTGTAAGCAAATGTATGAATCGATGCAAATATGACAGTCGGGTAAATACAGGGTGTCCTAAAATTATTACCCTGATTTCGGAATGGTATAACTTTCAACTGATTTCGATTTTCTTTTGCAGGTGAGTAGGTGCACTCTGAAAGTTTTGCTGGCTGTGAGTTTTAGTACCCAAGTCCGCCACTTGGAGCGCTTTTGGTGCAGAATCTGAAGACATGGCTTCTAGACAAGAAAAGGCTCAGTGTATCGTGTGCCTGGCAGAGACAAAATCGCCAAAAATGGTGCAACGAAGGTTTCAGACTCGCTACGGAAAACAAGCACCAGATGTGAAATTGATAAATTCGTGGATGCGAATATTTTTAGAAACAGGTACTGTCGAAAATGGGTAACAGTGCTGGGCGAATCTCAGCATCTGCAGAGACCTTTGAAAAAAATCATGTAGCTTTCACCCGATCACCGCAAAAATCATTGCGGCAAGCTGAACGTTAGATCAAGGTACCGAAGAGTACAGTGCACAGGGTGCTACGAAATCGGTTGAAATTCTATGCGTACATGGTGCAGATTATTCAGGAACTCAAACCACAGGACTTTGACGCACGCGAGCAGTTTCCAAACACCATGTTTCAGAAATTGGAGGACGATGAACATTTCTTACAGCAGATAACATTCTCGAACGAAGCGACTTTTCACATTAGCGGTGCTATGAACAGATGTTACGTGCGAATTTGGTGTTCCAAAACCCCACATACCGTCAGGTAGCACATGCGGGACAGTCCCAAGGTTAATGTGTGGTTTGCATTACGACATGACAGCGTTATTGGGCTTTTCTTTTTTCATGAAAGAACTCTCAGCGGTAATGTGTACACGGATATGCTTGAGATTTATGCAATACCCCAATTGTAGGACATGCATCCCCGTGTGTTTTTCCAACAAGACGGAGCACACCTCACTGGGCAACATATGTACTAGACCTGCTGCACCATCACAGGTGATCTCTGTGGCCATAGGATTGGTAGAGACAGCCCAATCCTATGGCCACAGAGATCACCGGATATTAATTTCTTCATTGGACTTCTTCCTTTGAGGACATGTTGAAGACATGGTATACGCGACACCAGCTCCAAATGTGCACATTTGGTGTGAACGAATCAGGCTAGCCCTAGAGAGTGTAACTCCCCAAACGCTGCAAAATGTGTGGCGGGAGATTGAGTGCAAATTTGGAATTTGGCGTGTCACTCGCGGTGCCCATATCAAGTGCACCAAAAAAAAACAACTTGATTATCATGTGCGTTTATGCGCACAATATGGTGTTCGTAAATACACTGCTGGCCACCCAAAATGCAACACCAAGAAGGCAGCATCCGATTGGCCTGAAATTCGCAGCATGCGTCGCCCGAGAGAGGACATGCAGACGATTAGCATTGCAGGGCATATGCAAATCATGTGCGCCCGGCACGCCACCTAGAAACACTATAAGAAGGGTGCACAGAAGGCGGGGTGTAAGTAGTGGAAGTGTGTTTCGCTGCCGGATCTGTGCGTGGGAAGCTTCGTGATGCCTCGTCGCAGAATACGGGAGTCATTCCAGCACGTTTCGGAGTTCGACAGAGGACGAATTGTGGCTTATGGCGAGAGCGGTTTATCGTACCAAGACATCGGCGCCCGTGTGGGACGACATTAAGCCACAGTGAGGCGAGTATGGATTCGGTGGGTGCAGGAGGGACGGACAGACCGACGTGAACGATTGCCTCAGCCGCGGCACACCACCGAACGAGAGGATCGGCATGTTGTGCGGCGAGCATTGACGGCTCCCACCGCCACATCGCGAACGTTAGCGCAGGAATTAGGGTGTGTTGCGCAACAACCTGTGTCAGCACGTACCGTTCCACGTCGTCTGCATGAGCGCTTTGGCATTTTTGGGCATTTTTTGTCGCACGGCGCCCATTGCTCCGGTTACCCTTAACGTTACACCACCGGCGAGTGCGGCGGCAGTGGGCCGTGGAATGCCGCTGCTGGACTACGGAATGGCACGACATTGTCTTCTCCGACGAATCCCGCTTCTGCGTGCAACACCACGATGGTCGGATCCGCTTGTGGCGAAACCGCGGCGAGAGACTGTATGACGCCTGCATTATGCATCGCCATACCGGTCCGTCGCCTGGCGTTATGGTTTGAGGCGCAATTGGATATGACACCTGAACCAATCTGGTATGTATTGCCGGTACACTCAACAGCCACTGCCACATCTCTGACGTTTTGGAGCCTGTAGTCCTCCCTTACCTGTAGAACCATCCAGCTGCCACATTTCAACAGGACAATGCCCGCCCGCACGTGCCACGCATCGTGCAACAATTCTTCACGGCCCACCAGGTGTCACTGCTTCGGTGGCCAGCCTGTTCTCCCGATATGTCGCCCATCGAACACGTCTGGTCGCTGATCGGCAACCGAGTGGCCCGGCAAGCACCACCCGCGGCTACGCCTGATGAACTGTGGCAACGTGTGGAAGCATCCTGGACCGACATACCCGAAACCGACATCCAAAGCCTCTTTCGTTCGATTCCGCGGCGTGTAGCGGCCGTTATTGTCAGCAATGGGGGCCACACGAACTATTGATGTCTGCATGTTCCGCAAGTCGCACGGGCCTGTAAGCTCAATCGTTTCATCTTTGTATCTGTTGTTATGTGTCTAGTAAATGTAGCTTTGCTATCTCGTGTCCTTCTTGGTGTTGCATTTTGGGTGGCCAGCAGTGTATATTCACTGTAAAGTTAAAAGCAGTTTAAATCAGGGTAATCATTTTGGGCCACCCTGTATTACGAACTGTCCTGTGAGTCTTTGTCGGTCTGTAGTTCGTATTCTTCTTTCCTGGCGTAATTCGTCCGGTACAAGGGAAAATGTTTATTCCTGGCATCTGCTGCTTCCTCTGACAATTGCCCGATAGGCAAAAGTGCTTTGGAAATCACTGTCACTCCGTGAACCAATATTGTGTGTAGGGTTGGTGTCATCGGATGACAGGAATGCGACCTCATATATAATTGTGCAGTCTCGACTCAATAATTGTTGAACTTCTCCACGTCAATCTCATGCCCACTTGAGAGGGTTTCCAAAATAATTTTAAATCCATGTTTTAATCCTTCGTCAATGCCTGTGATGCTAGACGCCACTGCTGAGTCCTTGAAAAACAGCCAGCCGTCCTGGTGGCGCAGTGATTTAAGCGATGGGTTCTGATCATTCGCCCGAAAGGTGTCCGCGTTCGAATCCCGGTGAGGCATGGATGTTGTGTTTGTCTTACGACACAGGCTCTCAGTGGAACTAGTGACCCTAAATTAGGGACGGGCGACTGCTTATAGCCCATTGAGTTGCTGATGGTGGTCGTTAAACTTTCGAAAAACAACAACAAAGAATAATAGCGATAGGTATGCGCTTCCATCCAGTACATAATGCTGCCGCTAACTGTTGCTTAGCAGTAGGCCTTGGTTCCAAACTCCTTATGCGGCGCTCTAATTCATCCCATCGGTGCTCTATGGGATTAAAATCGGGGCTCTGTGCTGTCCAGTCTACAAAAAATACGACATTATCGTCAAACCACGCCGAAACAGTCCTTGCTTTATGGTTCGGTGCATTATCCTGCTGGTACCAACAAAGCTGGGTTCCATAGTATTGCCACAGAGTTGGAAAAGTACACTATCTACCAACAAATAATTAGACACCTGTGATAGCAAAGGAAAACGAAGTTTATTCACCTTCAATAGTTGGTGGAGCCTCCACGAGAGGCGATTACAGCTGCGACCCTTTGGGGAAAACTTTCAACCAGGCGTCGTACGACGGCTAGCGGTATTTTCTTCCACTCGGCTTGGAGAAGACAGGTCAGTTCCTTCACCGATTTCGGACGGTGGGGGCACCCCTTAAGTCAATGCTCCAACTCGTCCCACAGTTGCTCGATAGGGTGAAGGTCCGTGCTCTGCGCAGGCCAGTCCATTTGATTAACCCCATTGTCACCATACCAAGCCATGGTGGACTTCGCAACATGACAGGTGGCATTGTCATCCTGAAAGTAACATGGGTCCACCCCGTAAAACTGCCACAGTTTCACGCAAACGTCACGTCTTCCGAGTGGCTTCCAACGTTGTCTTGTATGACGTCCAACAATCGACAACCTATCAGGATGTGTAACATGAGAGTGACGTCACAAACAGCGGGAACTCATCTGTGTAATATCATGGTCTTATTGCCACCGTGAGCAACTCAATGGGCTATCGCCAGTCTCCCGTCCCTAATTTAGGGTCACTGTTTCCAGGGAATAGAGAGAGAGAGCCAGTGCCGCAAGACAAACACAATATCCATGCCTCTCCAGGTTTCGAACACGGAACCTTCTTGGACGGATGGTCACAAGCCAGTGCTTAAACCACTGCGCCTTCGGGTCGTCCTACCAGAAGTTACGCGGACGAAGCCAAAAGTACAGTGCGTTATGGCGTTTATTTTTAAGATCATCCAATCACTTGCTGCTTATTTTTTAGTGCGTTCACTGAAGTTAAGCGGACGAAGCCAAAAGTACAGTGCGTTATGGCGATTATTTTTAAGATCATCCAATCACTTGCTGCTTATTTTTTAGTGCGTTCACTGAAGTTAATTAAAAGGCTTTGTAATTATTTTTTTTGTGGTTGTGGGTTTAACGACTACCGTGAGCAGCACGATGGGCTATAAGCAGTTGCCCTTAATTGATTTACGGTAAGAGAGAGAGAGCCAGTGCCATAACACATACCCAACATCTACACCCAAGAAACATATCATCATCATCATTGTCAACCATTATCAATCCACTTCTGGACGAAGGTCTCCCCAAGTCTCTTCCACAACGGTCTGTCTTGTGCCAGTCTCTTCCATGTCACTCCCGTATACTTTCGAATTCCATCCACCTATCTCTTATGTGGTCTTCTTCTGGGTCTTTTCCTGTCTCACGGAATGCAGTCTAAAATTTCGGCTGTCCATCGATGGTCTGTCCTTCTGGCAACATGTCCAGCCCATTACCATTTCAGGGATTTTACTCTGATCATGATGTCTTCCACTCTTGTCATTTTTATTAACCACGAGTCTTATCTCTCTTGGTTACACCAAGCATGCACCTCTCCATGCTGCTTTGAGTTGTCTGCAGGCTTTGTATGTCTCTTTTAGTTAAGGTCTACGTCTTTGCACCCCACGTAAGCACTGGAAGGATGCATTGATCAAACACTTTTCTTTTAAGACATAATGGCATATTGCTCTTGAAAATTATGCTGTTTCTTCCAAAAGCTCTCCAGGCAAGTTTTGTACGCCGATTAATTTCTTCATCAATGTGACCCTCACTTGATATCTGCTGTCCAAGATAAACGTACGTGTCGTTTATCTCCAGCTTTTCTCCATCAATCGATAGATCTTCATTTCTTGTAAAAGCATTGTACATCACTTTTGTCTTCTGAAAGTTCATTTTGAATCCCATTTCTTTACTCTTGTCAGCAAGTTCCTGGATCATACTCTGCAGCTCTGATAGGGTAGTTGCACAAATTACTACGTCATCAGCAAAACGAAGGTGAGTTAGATAATCTCCATTAACATATATAAATATCCAGTGTATAGCGTATTAAATCATTTTAGTTCTGTGGAGTAGTAAGCTCAAAGATTCGCCAAGTTTTCGCACTACACTGGGAGGCTTTTGCAAGGAATTAGCAGACACAAAATACAGGGAAGTAGATCATGTAGGAAAGAATCATAATTTCTTGAAAATGTGGAAGTGTAAGAATTCGGTCAATGCAGCGATAACAAATTCTCCCAGTAAGACAATGAGATTCGCAGGATCTATTCCATATGTCCCAAGGCTTTACATATTGGTTAACGAATTTATTACGTCGTACAACATATTAACAGCAATGAAGTGCTCGACATCACATTTAATATCAATCTGCAAGGAGAGACAATATAGGAAAGAAAATGCAGGTGTGTACGCTATATCGTTGGTATATCCTGACATAACGGAAAAGATATACACTATACAAACCTCATCGAGCACCCCTTCGAAAGCAAATGAACGGATCCGCTGCGCTGTTAAGATGTGCGGTATAAAAACAAGCCTGCATTAGACCGCGATCATACCGCACTGAGAGGTTGAGTGAAAATGTCTGTTCGGGGCAGAACTGACTTTGAGTAAGGAAAGATAGTTAGGTGTTATGTTAGTGGGTTGTCCATAAGATAAACCTAGAGGTGTTTATACATACCCTGGTCAACTATTTCTGATGTACTGAATAAGTGGAAGGCACATGGCGTGCCTAAAGCAGCAAAAAACGTACCGGCAGACCAAAGAAAATCAGCGATAGAGGACGTCGAAGCCTCAGGAGAGTCGTCATAGCTAATCGACGGAGTACTGCACAAGACCTCAGTGTACAGGTGAGTAACAATGCTGGAAACTCGGTATGTACACGTACCACTCACAGAGAACTTCCTCCCATGAGCTACCGTGGTCGTGCGGCTGCTCATAAGCCTTTCATCTCCACTCGGATGCTACTCGTCGTTTAGCATGGTGTAAAGAACTTTTATCGTGGACCGCAGATCAATGATGAAAACGGGTTCTATGGGCTGATGAATCCAGATACACGATCCATCAGTCTGATGGCCGTGTGTGGGTACTACGGTAGCCGCGGCAACGCTATTTACCACAGTGTACTGTTCCTAATATCAAGTTTGGAGCTGGCAGTGTACTCGTGTGGGGGTGTTTTGCGTGGTATGGTCCCGGCCCATTGGTTATCGTGGACAAACCTGCTAACCAGCACGTCTACCTCGATATTCTAGAAAATTATACTTTTCCAACTCTGTGGCTCTGTGGCAATACTATGGAACTGAGCCCCTTTGGTACCAGCAGGATAATGCACCGAACCACAAAGCCAGGACTGTTACGGCGTTGTTTGACGATAATGTCGTATTGTTTGTACACTGGCGCTCTACTTCATCCCATAGAACACCTATGGGATGAATTAATGCGTTGCATAAGAAGTTTGGAACCAAGGTCTACTACTGAGCAACAGTTAGCGGCAGCATTTTGCACTGAATGGAAGCGCACACTTATCGCTGTGTTCCAAATTCGACAACCAAAACGCAAAACGTTTAATGAGAAATACGCCGTTAGCACCATAAGACATCCGCCTAGTCAGATGATAAGGGGTGCTATTCCAGCATCCGTTATACTTCATTATCCTTTTTGGCGACAGTACTGGTCCTTTTTATGTGGAAATGTCACGTGAGAAGCTGTTAACTCATATGCAAATGCACAGATGCAGAATCTTTATGCAAGATGGTGCTCCATGCCACAGATCAAAGACAGTAAAGGACTACCTTAAAAACACAACAGTGCTTGACTGGCCCGATAATAGTCCGGGCCTTTGCTCAATCTAAAATATTAGTCCCGGCCTCTGATAATAGTCCCGGCCTTCACCCCATCTAAACTAATAGTCCCGGCCTTTACCCATTTAAATAATAGTCCCGTCCTTTAAAAATAGTCATTAAATTTAATAATAGTCCCGGCCTTTAATAATGGTCATCAAAATAATAGTCCCGGCCTTTGCCCCATCTAAATAATAGTCCCGGCCTTTACCCTATCTAAATAATAGTCTCGGCTTTTACCCCATCTAAATATTAGTCCCGGCCTTTAATATTAATCAACTGCTGAGTCCCGACCTTTACCCATCTAAAATAATAGTCCCGGCCTTTAATAATAGTCCCGGCCTTTACCCCATCTAAAATAATAGTCCCGGCCTTTACCCCGTCTAAAATATTAGTCCCGGCCTTTAATAATAGTCCCGGCCTTTACCCCATCTAAATAATAGTCCCGGCCTTTACCCCATCTAAATATTAGTCCCGGCCTTTGCCCCATCTAAAATTCTTGGACCATTTTAAAAGACAAGGTAGCAGAAAACAGCCATCAAATTCCCAAGCTTTGACGCGATAAAGTAGGCGCAATATCAATTCAAGTAAATACTATAAATCTCTCGTTGAGAGTATGCCACATCGTATTATGTCCGTTATAAGAAACAAAGGTGGCCACGCAAAGTACCGATTTCGGTCTTTTTGGGTTCTAAGGAATGTATAGAGTTTGTCCAAAATAATGGAAACACCTCGCTGAAAACAGTGACTTTCGTATGTGGTGCTTTTTGAGTAAAACGAACATGTAACTACAATTGGTTTTGTAAGAAAGTGTTGCTTATACATAGTCTTAAGGGTTTCTGTAATTGCATTGTAAATCGGTGTTTGCATAATTTCGTTCCAGGTGAAGGCACAATGAGTGACCCGTTGGAGTTCCAAAGAGGGAAGATTGTAGGAGCCTGTCTGGTTGGTGCGTAGGTAACCACAGTGGCACAGGTATTGCGGTTATCGAAAGATACCGTGTCGAAGGTCATTGCAGCATACAATGTACACGACACAACATCATCTGCGAGACACAAGTGTGGAAGGAAAACCAAACTCACTGCGAGAGACAGGAGGACATTAAAGAGGATTGTGACCGCAAGGAGGGAGACCACGGCGACGAAAGTGACTGCTGAGCTTAATGCACATCTCCAAAACCCAGTGTCGACCCCATACCGTGCGAAGGGAATTGCACAAGAACAATATTTACGGCAGAGCTGCGATTACAAAACCCCTGGTGTCACAGGTGAATATGAAACTGAGACTACAGTGGTGCCTGGAACATAAAACGTAGACTGCGGATCAATGGAAACATGTCTTGTTTTCCGATGAATGAGATTTCTCATTATCCCCCACCACAGGACGGGTTTATGTGTGTAGAACCCTCGCAGAAGCCTACAATCCAGACTAGCTCTTTCTTACAGTGAAGCATGAGGGTGGTTCCGTAATGGTTTGGGCCATGATCTCGTGGTTCGCAGCAGGTCTCATTATCACCTTACACGGACGGATCATTCGCGGTGACTATGTCAC
Organism: Macrothele yani; assembly: GCA_039090855.1. Taxonomy (NCBI): domain Eukaryota; kingdom Metazoa; phylum Arthropoda; class Arachnida; order Araneae; family Macrothelidae; genus Macrothele; species Macrothele yani. The sequence goes on along the minus strand of CM076999.1, from coordinate 13,031,177 downwards.
TCTTTTGGCCGACCATGTGCATTCAATACCGCAGACATTGTTTCCGTCAGGGGATTGCACCTCTCAAGATGATAATTCCCCGATTCACAGGAATCAAACTGTTCAATCATGGTTTGAGGAACATGAGGATGAAGCTGCACACCTCCCTGGCCTGCACAATCACCGGACTTAAACCTCATTGAGCCCCTGTGGTCTGTGTTGGAAAACAGAGTGTGATCCCGTTATCCTCCTACGGTGTCTCTCAAGGAATTGGAGCAGTTTCTGCAGGAAGAATGGTACAGCATACCACTTTCTATACCATCCAGGACTTGTATGCGTCCATTCTAATCAGCATTCAAGGAGTTTGAAATGCCAAGGGTGCTTCCACACCATATTAGGTGCGTAACACCTATTGTCTCAAGGTGTTTCCATTAATTTGGACAACACCTGTAAATATTCATGTGTGGTGTCATTTTTAGCACGTCTTTTGTAAAAAAAGATCGTGCTTATGTTATCGGTTTGTCCGTCCGTCCGCCTGTAGCCACGATATCTCTGCAACTATGAGTCCGATTTGAAAAATTCTTTTTTGCATTGGGAAGATTGAAATATGCGAATGATGATCCTTTATTTCGTTTTTTTTTTTTTACGATGCACAATTTCGCCGCTAGAGGGCGTAAATGCAGATTATGACGAATTCAAAAATACGTTTTATTCCACATATTTGCTTGTAAACATCCGATTGAAAACATTTTTTTATCTTTCGATTCCATTTATTTCGAAGAGTAGTTTAGATATAGTTACTTTTTCAAATTACGCATAGATTTTCCGCTAGGGGACGTAAAAGTAAATTGCATTTTTCCCGATAACTCTTCTTCTAAAACTCCGATTTGAAATTTTTTTTCTTCAGCGGATACATCTCCTCACGGAAAATCTTTTGCATATAATTTCTAATTTTTGGTAAAGAATACTTTGGCCACCAGGGGGTGTAGGTGTTAATTTTTGCTTCTGATGTATTTGCCATAAAATCTGAGCTTCTAAAATATCGATTGAAAAAATTATTTCGTGAACTGATGCCAATCACATCCATAAACTTTTTCGGAATATTTTCTTTCTAAAATATTTCAAAGTTCCTCCGCCAGGGGGCGTAGATGTATATATTATTTGTGTCAATATATTTAATTCTAGGAGTCAGATTTGAAAAATTCCTTCATTGTTGGATGGTGTGACATGTGATTTATATAATTTCAAAAATTTCAGGTAATTCAAAGAGATTCCGCTAGCGGGCGTAAAGGTAAATTGCGTTTCCCTCTATATCTCTGCTTCTAAATCTCTGATTTGAAAAATTCTTTCTGCACCGGCTACAGCTCCTGATGGGAAATCCTTTACACATAAATTCTAATTTTTGTAAAAAACGTTTTGGCCACCAGGTGGCGTAAGTCTTAATTCACGCTTCTGATGTATTTGCAGCAAAATATGAGCTCCTAAAATCTTGATTGGAAAAAAAAAGTCGTTTGTTAACCGATACTACTCATGTTCAAAAACCTTTTAGGAACATTTCCTTCTTAAAATAATGCATAGTTTCAACGCCAGGGGGCGTAGATGCATGTCTTATTTTTGTCAATATCTCTACTTCTAGGAGTCCGATTTGAAAAATTCCTTCTTTGTTGTTGGATGGTGTTTCCGATACGAAACGTTTTTCCTATAAATTCAAAATTTTCAAGTAAATTATAAACTTTCCACTAGGGAGCACAAAGGCAAATTGCGTTTTCTGCTTTATTTCTGCTCGTAAAGCTCCGATTTGAAAAATTGTTCCTGTATCGCATACAAAACCTGATGGAAAATATTTTTCACATAATTTCTAATGTTTGGTAAAGAATGGTTTGGCCACCAGGGGTCATAAGTGTTCATTTCTGCTTCTGATGTATTTGAATCAAAATCTGGGCTCCTGAAAACTCGACTAAATTGTTTTTTCTTGGACCGATACCGCTGATATGGATAAACCTTTTGAGAGTTTTCCCACCGGGAGACGTAAAGTCACATCTTATTTTTTTCGATATCTCTGTTTCTAAGAGTTCGTAAGCTCACGTTTCCGTTTACAGTAATATCTCAGGGATTAAAAACCCGATTGAAAAACATCTTTCTTCCGTCAGATACTATTGCTTTCCATACCGGTTCCGTTGAATTTGAATAACTATGATAAATTTAATTTACGTCAGGACGGATTAAAAAGGCGTGCTTATTACACTCGAAAATTCGGTGTCATCTTTCTTGTTTCAAATATCTCTGACTAGTAATTGTTTGAAATTCCTAATTTTGAATAAATTGACAGATGTTCTTCAAATTTGTAAATGACTGTAGTACGCAAAAGAACATGCCTTTGTTTCTTCCGTTTTATTACATTTATTGGAGTGAACTACAGACAAGAAATTTCACACTTAAATCAGAAATCGGTTTCCAGCTAAGTAGCCCATCTGTCTAAGAATAAAATCAGGAAGAAGAAACTATTAAGATACGTTTCCCCTTCGCCGAAAATGAAAAGGGCTCAGTGAATTAATCATAATGGCCAGAAAAACAGAAGAATCTTCCTCCGTGATTCCATCCATTAAAGACGATATCGATAAAACCATTGAGACAGTCTGCTATCTCTCTGAAGTGAGCCGTCTCACAAACCGAAAAAAAAAAAAAAAAAAAAAGAAACGATTTTTCACGCGTGCTGGCAACAAAATGGAATGCATTTCTTACGCGCCCTTTTTCGACCACTGGCGACAGAAACTGCCGTCCTGAAGGCTCACAGTTGTCAAAATGAGCATAAGGCCTTCCTCACTTAAGCATGGAGACTGATACAGCGACCTCAAAATTTGTGTCAAAGTCCGAACTCTTTCCAGACGAAGAATTTATCATCTTTAAGAAAGTTGTACAGAACAGTGAGCGTCTTGATCTCGGGATTGGATTTATCAAGCTTTGCGTTGTCCAGTGCAGTCATTGTTCGCAGCTTTTAACGTTAGACTTGAAGGTATGTTCCGCGGAAAGAATAAAAACGTACCTTCTATTCTTTCCTTTTCTGGATTACGGGCAGAAAAATATATATTTCTTTCTCAATTTATGCTTTACATCTCTCCCTCCCTCTCCTCACCCTTCCAAAGAAAACAGCTGCTTCGTTCTGATATTTACAAAATGCTGAAGTTTCAAACGTTTGGTGCAAATAAAAATAACAGCAAAGACTTATATTGAATACTAGCTAAAAAGGTGACTGCAATAAATATAATATAAATATTTATATTTATTGCGGTAACCTTACCACTTATATGACGTCACCGATGCTTCGGTGACAACGAATGTTGGTAATTTGATTTTGACTAAAACAAATCCATTTATATGACGTCACCGTTGCTTCGGTGAAAACGAATGTTGGTAATTTGATTTTGACTCAAATAAAACAACACTTATATGACGTTACCGTTGCTTCGGTGAAAACAAATGTTGGTAATTGATTCTGACTCAAAAAAACATTGACATTCGATATGTCAAACGATAATATAAATGTTTAAGTGCAAAAAGAAAATGCTGAAGTTTCAAACGTTTGGTGCGCATAAAAATCATAGCAAAGACTTATATTGAATACTAGCTAAAAATGTGACTGCAATAAATATAATATAAATATTTATATTTATTGCAGTAACCTTACCACTTATATGACATAACCGATGCTTCGGTGACAACGAATGTTGGTAATTTGATTTTGACTAAAACAAAACCATTTATATGACGTCACCGTTGCTTCGGTGAAAACGAATGTTGGTAATTTGATTTTGACTCAAATAAAACAACACTTATATGACGTTACCGTTGCTTCGGTGAAAACGAATGTTGGTAATTGATTCTGACTCAAAAAAACATTGACATTCGATATGTCAAACGATAATATAAATGTTTAAGTGCAAAAAGAAAATGCTGAAGTTTCAAACGTTTGGTGAGCATAAAAATCATAGCAAAGACTTATATTGAATACTAGCTAAAAAGGTGACTGCAATAAATATAATATAAATATTTATATTTATTGCAGTAACCTTACCACTTATATGACATAACCGATGCTTCGGTGACAACGAATGTTGGTAATTTGATTTTGACTCAAAGAAAACAACACTTATATGACGTTACCGTTGCTTCGGTGAAAACGAATGTTGGTAATTGATTCTGACTCAAAAAAACATTGACATTCGATATGTCAAACGATAATATAAATGTTTAAATGCAAAAAGAAAATGCTGAAGTTTCAAACGTTTGGTGAGCATAAAAATCATAGCAAAGACTTATATTGAATACTAGCTAAAAAGGTGATTGCAATAAATATAATATAAATATTTATATTTATTGCAGTCACCTTACCACTTATATGACGTCACCGTTACTTCGGTGAAAACGAATGTCGGTAATTTCATATTGACTAAAAAAAAAAAACACTTATATGACGTCACCGTTGCTTCGATGAAAACAAATGTTGGTAATTGATTCTGACTCAAAAAAACATTGACATTCGATATGTCAAACGATAATATAAATGTTTAAGTGCAAAAAGAAAATGCTGAAGTTTTAAACGTTTGGTGCACATAAAAATAATAGCAAAGACTTATATTGAATACTAGCTAAATTCCCGTTCTTCGAACGTGATGATATTAAAAATATTTCTATAATACAGGATTTCATACCATACTATAATATAATTTATATCATAAATTAATATACTAATAATACACTTGATCGGTTTGTTCTATAACTTTATTATATCATATCCGTAACAAAATGGATTCAAATATTTTTATAGCATGAATTCCTGCATCCTTATAAGATGCGGAGTGTTGTCATTTGTAACTAAACATTTTTATAGCGATGAACGAATGGAAAAATAAAAAAAATATATATTGACTTATGTTAGTACCTCTTTGTACACTATGTTGGATGTTCTAGAATCATCCGCCAGTATTACCAAACTGCTAGGAGAACTAACTCTTGAGCACGTTGCGTATAACTGGCCATGAGAGAAACAGTTTTCTCTTAAGTCGATACCAGCTATTTTTAATGACTGTCCTTGTGATTTATTGAGCAAGTCAAATGTTTTTGGAAGCGTGAGCAATATTGTGTTACCATTCTCTAATATCTCAAGAGCGATTTTTTTTTTCAAATTTCAATTACTATGAAAATCTACCCGCATATTTATATTTATTGCAGTCATCTTACCACTTATATGACGTCACCGTTGCTTCGGTGAAAACGAATGTTGGTAATTTGATTTTGACTCAAAACACCTTGACATTCGATACGTCAAACGATAATACAAATGTTTGAATGCAAAGCATATTATGATATAGCGCGTTTTACGTGATATTTAAAAAAGATTATTTGTTAAATAAATTTAGAACAAATGAAAAAACCTTGGCATACGATATGTCAAACGATAATAAATGTTTAAATGCAAAGTATATTATGATATAGCGTTGTTTACGTGATTTTTAAGGTTTTTTCTTAAATAAATTCAGAACAAATAAATTTAGAACAAAATATATAGTGAGCAGGTCAACTCAAGTCATTCAAAACTTAGGGGGCGGGGCTTCATTTGCTGGGCAGCAATGGCTCGATCATTGCAAAGCGTCCTAGCGTTATCAAAGCTGGGTTGTTTAAAAAAGCCCATTTCGACCCACTTAATGTTATCGTAGGAAAAAACCCTTTCTTAGTGAGCCTCTATGTTGTAAAAGGAACATTCCTGCCAAATATAAAAGTTCTAAGTTCAGTAGTTTCGTATATTCGGTGATTAGTCTGTGGGGGCTTTCAGTTTTATATGTACAGATAAGTCTTTGCTTAAGCGAGAATTCATTTTTAATGCATTTTAAAAACACAAAGAATAAATACATGTAAAATGTTGATGTCAGGCATATTTCTGGAGAATGAAGAACAAGAGTCGTCCCGAAAGTAATGCAAAAGGGGGCATAACCTTTTTATTAACTGAGAAAGGTAGTTCAAATTGCAGATATTGGTAAAGTAATTCTTCCTCTATAGTAACCCTTCTTCTTCATTGCAGGTAAATACGAGGGTTGTACCGAAAGTAATGCAAAAGTGGGTATCACTTTTTTATTAACTGACAGAAGTCGTTCAAATTGCACATGTTGGTAGAGTAACTCCTCCTCTTAGTAACCCTTCTCCTTCATTGCAAGGAAATACGAGGGTTGTACCGAAAGTAATGCAAAAATGGGCATAACTTTTTTATAAACTGACAGAGGTTGTTCAAATTGCACATGCTGGTAGAGTAGCTCTTCCTCTATACTAACCCTTTTTCTTCATTGCAGGTAAATACGAGGGTTATACCGAAAGTAATGCAACAGTGGGCATATCTTTTTTATTAACTGACAGAGGTCGTTAAAATTGCACATGTTGGTAGAGTAACTCTTCCTCTATAGTAACTAGTTCTTCTTCATTGCAGGTAAATACCAGGGTTATACCGAAAGTAATGCAAAAATGGGCATAACTTTTTTATTAACTGACAGAGGTTGTTCAAATTGCACATGTTGGTAGAGTAACTCTTCCTCTATAGTAACCCTTCTTCTTCATTGCAGGTAAATACAAGGGTTGTACCGAAAGTGTTGCACAAGTGGGCATAACTTTTTTATTAACTGACATAGGTCTTTCACATTGCACATGTTGGTAGAGTAACTCTTCCTCTGTAGTAACCCTTCTTCTTCATTGCACGTAAATACAAGGGTTGTACCGAAAGTAATGCAAAAGTGTGCATAACGTTTTTATTAACTGACAGAGGTCGTTCAAATTGCACGTGTTGGTAGAGTAACTCTTCCTCTATAGTAACCCTTACTCTTCATTGCAAGGAAATACGAGGGTTGTACCGAAAGTAATGCAAAAATGGGCATAACTTTTTTATTAACTGACAGAGGTTGTTCAAATTGCACATGTTGGTAGAGTAGCTCTTTCTCTATAGTAACTAGTTCTTCTTTTTTTTTTTTTTTGATTGGAATTTTAACGACCACCGTGAGCAACTCAATGGGCTATAAGCAGTCGCCCTTCCCTAATTTAGGGTCACTGGCTCCAGGGAAGGGAGAGAGCCAGTGCCTTAAGACAAACACAACATCCATGCCTCACCGGGATTCGAACCCTGACCCCTTACGGACGAATGATCAGAGACCAGCGCCTTAGACCACTGCGCCACCGGGGCGGCCTAGTTCTTCTTCATTGCAGGTAAATACCAGGGTTGTACCGAAAGTAATGCAAAAATGGGCGTCACTTTTTTATTAACTGACAGAGGTTGTTCAAATTGCACATGTTGGTAGAGTAACTCTTCCTCTATAGTATCCCTTCTTTTTCATTGCAGGTAAATACGAGGGTTGTACCGAAAGTAATGCAAGAGTGGGTATAACCTTTTCATTAACTGACAGAGCTCGTTCAAATTGCACACCTTGGTGCAGTAGCTCCTTCTCTATACAAATGTGTTGCAGAACATAATCTCCAAAACAAGCGATGCATTTGGGCCAACGTTCAACCTAGCTTTCGAATCTTCTTTAAAAAATTTCAGGTGTGGACTGTTGTACCCACTTCTTCACAGCCACTTTCACCTTGTCTGTGTCATCAAACAGTTGCCCCCGGAGACATTCCTTCATTGAACAGAATAGGTTGAAGACGGAGGGCGTCAGATCTGTGCTGTACTTTGGATGAAGGACTGGCGGCCAGCCTAATTTGCTGTTCGCCTGATTTGTCGCCAAATATGTGTGTGGTCTCGCAATGTCATGGTGAATGTGAAGCTCTTACAGATTCCTGTTCGGTTTCCTTCTGCTTATGGCTTCACTAAGCTTCTTGAGTGTCTCAGTGTACTGCTCGCTCGCCAAGGCATGGCCATGTTCTAAAAAATCAAGGTGAATGACACACCCCTGACATCCCAAATGTAGTCATCATGACTATCTGTACTGATCGCTGATTCTTGAACTTCTCAGGCCTTGGTGAAGAGTGTGACGCCATTCCATGGATTGATTCTTCGCTTCCGGATCGTAAAGATACGCCCATGTTTCATCACCTGTCACCATATCGAAAAAAAAACATGTCTTCATTGGCTTTAAACTACAGTGGAGGAAAGTGAAAAAAGAACACCAAGAAGGAATGGGCGGATGATCATGAAATTTACATATGTTATTGGGGTCGAGTTTACGTAGATGTGATGTTAATTTCGGGACCAACTGGTGAGCGCTTACACCACAGCACGGCATAATATGCAAATTATTGTCGGTGGTATTTAAGGAGTACGATCGATGAATTAGTAGCTAATGTAATTAGTCGTTGGCGTACGGACACGTGCGAAGAAACTGAAGAAGCTGCAATGCCTGGACATGGAAGACGTGTACGATTTCAGCAGTTATCGGACTTTGAGCGAGGTCGTCTAGTCGAACTCCGCGAGGACGGGTGATCGTATCGTCGTATTGCGGAGCGAATTGGACGGGGAGTATCGGTGGTGGTACGATGGTGGCGTACATGGTCCGAGGAACATTCCCACACGAGAAGACGTGAAACCGGGAGTCAGAGACGGACTGATGACCGGACCGATCGACGCATAAGAAGAGCGGCGTTGTCAAGCAGAACATCCACTGTGACGCAAATCGGAACTGCCGTTGCACCTCAGGTGACTGTGCGAACAATTCGCAACCGTCTACTGGATGCAGGACTACGTGCACGTGTGCCTCTGGCATGTGTACCTCTGACTGCAGCCCATCGTCAGGAACGGCTGCAGTGGTGTCGCTAACGTCTGCACTGGAGAACGCAATGGCGATCTGTCGTGTTCAGCGATGAAAGAAGATTCTGCTTGGGAGCCTCCGATGTCCGAATGCGCGTTCGCAGACGTACAGGGGAGCATCTCCACCCTTCTTGCATCCGCCAGCGACACACAGGACCTGCACCTGGTCTCCTGGTGTGGGGCGCGATCAGCTATCACTCCCGTACACAACTAGTGTTTATACCAGGTACGTTAAACAGCACCTCCTACATCAAAAACATCATTCAGCCCGTTGTTGTGCCATTTGTAAGGTCGGTCTATCGTGGTGTTTTCCAGCAAGATAACGCACGCCCACACACGGCGCGTGCAACGCAGCATGCAGTTCATGGTGTGAGATAACTTCCATTGCCTGCACGATCACCGGATTTGTCCCCCATTGAACACGTGTGGGATTTTATGGGACAACGACTTATGCGGTCTCCACGGCCAGCCACGACCATCCCCGATTTACGCGTCCAGGTTGAGGATGCTTGGAACTCAATACCTCAAACTTACATCCAACTTTACGACAGACTCCATGCCAGACTTGCACAGTGTGACGCAGTTCATGGCGGTTCAACCTCGTACTAACCATGTTACATGGAAATGTTGTTTTTCAGTTTACCAGCAAATACAGCTGTATTTTGCCATAATGTTTTGATCACGTTATCCTCTGTATTCCGTTGTTGTGCTGTATGAATTTCGTTGGTATCAGACGTCTCCTTCTTGGTGTTCTTTTTTCACTTTCCGCCAGTGTATTTCAGTAGATCAGAGCAGACGCTCACTCTACTTTCCTTTAAACCGGGTGCCATGCCGATATACCTTGTTTGCACACGCTTTCCAATACTATAAGTCTTCCACCAACTTCTATATGGCATTCACGCTGCTGCTGCACGAAATGATCTAAACGATCGTTCATCTCGGGAAATCTACCCATCTTAGGTCCCAAGAACGTCTTTCTTGTTTTGGCGCACTGATTCAGCTTTTTCTTTCGCTTCTTCCAAAAAGCCTTACATTCACTTCTCAAACTCCATACTCCCTAAAACAAGAACGATTGCCATTTTTCTCTTCATAGGCAACCACCCTCAGTTTAAAATTTGCTGTATAATGCTGCCGTTTAGAATACATCTCTGGACAGTATTCTCCACGCTCAAGTAACAAAATGCAGTGTTTCATTCAGAGAGCAATACCATGAGGGAAGCTGCTGTCCGTATTTTATTATCTTTCGTCGAAACTCCTCAACGAATGTAGAAGACTGGGGAAATTTGGAAATTGTCGATGGCCATAGCAACAGTCAAATGCTCAGAGGAAATTCCATCCGTTCGCGCCGCAGCAACGACATCCTAGACACAGTCAGGCATTTGTGAGACTCCCGATGTTGTTTTTTGTCACCGATTCTAACGCGCACCCGGATAAACAGGTTCGATTTTGTGGGGAAAAAGTGCGCTTTTTTTTTTTTTTTCATTGGAGGTTTAACGACCACCGTGAGCAACTCAATGGGCTATAAGCAGTCGCCCGTCCCTAATTTAGGGTCACTGGTTCCAGGGAAGGGAGAGAGCCAGTGCCGTAAGACAAACACAACATCCATGCCTGACCGGGATTCGAACCCGGACCCCTTACGGACGAATGATCATAGGCCAGCGCCTTAGACCACTGCGCCACCGGGGCGGCAAAAAGTGCGCTTTAGATTCGAGTAAATACGGTGGGTTTTTTTTTTTTTTTTCAGTCTTTTTAGGACGTCTTTTGTAAAAAAGATCGTGCTTATGTTACCGGTTTGTCCGTCCGTCCGTCCGTTCGTCTGTACCCACTCTGCAACTATTAGTCCGTTTTGAAAAATTCTTTTTGCATTGGCAAGCTTGAAATATGTGAATGATGATCCTATATTTCCTTTTTTTTACGACGTAGAATTTCGCGGCTAGAGGACGTAAATGCAGATGATGTCGAATTCAAAAATACGTTTTATTCCACATATTTGCTTCAAAGCAGCCGATTGAAAAAATTGTTTTATCTTTCGATTCCATTTATGTCGAAGAGTATTTTAGATGGAGTTTCTTTTTCAAATCACGCATTGATTTTTCACTTGGGGGCGTAAAAGTAGATTACATTTTCCCCGATAACTCTTCTTATAAAACTCCGATTAGAAACTTTTTCTTCAGCGGATACACCTCCGGATGAAAAATCGTTTGCATCAAATTTCAAATTTTTAATAAAGAATACTTTGGCCATCAGGGGGCGTAAGTGTTAATTTTTGCTTCTGATGTATTTGCCATAAAATCTGAGCTCCTGAAATATCGATTGAAAAAATTCTTTCGTGGACTGATGCCACTCACATCGATAAACCTTTTCGGAATATTTTCTTCTTAAAATATTCCACAGTTTCTCCCCAGGGGGCGTAGATGTATATCCTATTTTTGTCAATATCTCGACTTTTAGGTGTCCAATATGAAAAATGTCTTCTTTGTTGGATAGTGTTTCCAGTGCGACATGTTTTTCATATAGTATCAAAATTTTTAAGTAATTGATAGAATTTCCGCTAGGGGGCGTACCGGTAAATTGCGTTTCCCCTTATACCTCTGCTTCTAAATCTCCGATTTGAAAAATGCTTTCTGCACTGGATACAGCTCCTGATGGGAAATCCTTTGCATGTTATTTCTAATTTTTGTAAAAAAGGTTTTGGCCACCAGGTGGCGAAAGTCTTAATTCCCGCTTCTTCATGTATTTGCAGCAAAATATGAGCTTCTAAAATCTCGATTCCAAAAAAGGTCTTTTGTTGACCGATACTACTTATGTCGACAAACCTTTTGGGAACATTTTATTCTTGAAATAATGCATGGTTTCTACGCCAGGAGGCGTAGATGTATATCTTATTTTTGTCAAATCTCCACTTCTATACGTCCGATTTGAAAAATTCCTTCTTTGTTGGATAGTGTTTCCGATGCGAAATGTTTTTCCTATAAATACAAAATTCTCAAGTAAATCATAGCCGTTTGCTAGGGGGCGCAAAGGTAAATTGCGTTTTCTGCGTTATTTCTGCCTCTGTAACTCTGATTTGAAAAATTCTTCCTGTATCGCATACAAGACTTGATGGAAAATATTTTTCACATAATTTCTAATGTTTGGTAAAGAATGGTTTGGCCACCAGGTAGCATAGGTGTTAATTTCTGCTTCTGATGTATTTGTAGCAAAATCTGGTCTCCTGAAAACTCGACTAATTTTTTTTTTTCTTGGATCGATACCGCTCATATGGAAAATCCTTTGAGAATACTTTCTTCTTAAAACAATGCATGGTTTTCCCACCAGGGGACGTAAAGTCACATCTTCTTTTTGTCGATATCTCTGTTTCTAAGAGTCCGAATTGAAAAATTATTTCGGTGTTGGAGAGTGTTTCCGGTGCGAAACATTTCTCATATAAATTCATGTTTTTCTTAACGCACAAGTCTGCAACCAGAGATGGCGTTAGCTCACGATTCCATTTACAGCAATATCTGAGGGATTAAATACCCGATTGAAAACCTTCTTTCTTCCGTCAGATACTATTGTTTTCCATACCGGTGCCATTGACTTTGAATAGCTTTGATAAATTTAATTTGCGTCAGAACGGATTCAAAAGACCGGATTATTACACCCGAAACTTCGGTGTCATCTTTCTTGTTTTCTTTTGTAACCAGTTCAATACACTACATTACGAAGAACCCTGTTGTTTAAATTGCGCATTTAAAATTAAGCGCAGTTTTCCTCTAGCAGACTGTAAATCCACTCTAAATTTGTATTTTCTGTGTTGGAAGAGTTTCAAAAGACCTGCTCATTCCGTTTTAGTATTCGGTGCCTTCTTTCTTGTTTTCCCTCCTTTCTAATCATCTCTTATGTGCGCTGTCACTTCGCACCTCCCTTAACAACCCCTTTTGCTCGCCCGGACTCATTGTTCTCTTCATATTTTGTCGGATCAGATGAGATCAGATCATATGTAGAAGACTTTAGGAAGGGAGTGTCTGACCCCAGGTCTTGAACGACCCTTAGAAATAGGAAGCTAGGAGTTTTGTGCTAGAGTGCCCGATAGGAAAGTGACACGGAAGCGAGGTAGAAAGAGGAGATGGACCCCCTTATTTATTATCGGGGGGCCAGTACCCGAGGTCCGACGGCTTAACGTACCCATCCAACGCACGGCGGATATTTAGTGGTTCGAACGTTCGTACCTGCCCAGAATCGGACCTGAGGTCATCCCTATGGCAGTCCCGAACGCTGACCACTAGGCATCCCGCGGCCCATTTTGTCGGGTGTTAAATGTTGAAGTCTTATAAGAGCCATATCCCGAATCACAATTTCCTGTTTTCTGGCATCATAGCTAGATATGAATTTGCCTCTAAACTCACAGAAACGTTTAATTGATTTATTCGGAGTTATATTGTTTCCCGGAAAACTTGGGCCGCGGGTGGCCTAGTGGTCAACGTTCGTGACTGCCACGTAAAGGACCTCAGGTTCGATACCTAGCAGGTACGAACCTGAGGTCATCCCTATGGCAGTCTCGAACGCTGACCACTAGGTCTCCCGCGGCCCATTTTGTCGGATCCTAAATGTTGAAGTCTTATAAGAGCCATATCTCGAATCACAATTTCCTGTTTTCTGGCATCATAGATAGATATGAATTTGCCTCTAAACTCACAGAAACGTTTAATTGATTTATTCGGAGTTATATTGTTTCCCGGAAAACTTGGACCGCTGGTGGCCTAGTGGGCAACGTTTGTGACTGCCACGGAAAGGACCTCAGGTTCGATCCCAAGGAGGTACGAACGCTCGATCCACTAAATATCCGCCGTGCGTCGGATGGGCACGTTAAGCCGTCGGATCCACGGGTACTGCCCCCCGGTAATAAATAAGGGCGTCTTCCTCCGCCTTTCTACTTCGCTTCCGTGTCACTTTCCTATCGGGCACTCTAGCCCAAATCTCGTAGCTTCCTATTTCTAAGGGTTGTTTAAGACCTGGGGTCAGACACTCCCTTCCTAAAATCTTCTACATGTGATCATGATCCTCCAGGAAAACTTATTTTCGTGAATTTGAAAACAACAACAGCATAATAATACCTATTAAAAACGTCATTTAATTTAAGGTGGCAATTTTTCATACAAAACACTTAAAAACCAAAAAAAAAAAAAAAGACTCTTACGTTTCGAAATACACAATTACTGCCGTTTGTCATTTTTTTCTACACCACAGCTGATATCTAGCATATTTTCGGAGGGAACTCCTATTTCCTTCCTTCAAACACCCTTCATATATAGATAAAAAAAAACGTAAGTAAAGAAGAAACAAAAATCTACAAAACGCTTCTTCGTTTTCAAGACAGTCAGAAAAAAAAACTGTTCTCGCGCATACACACAGCTGTGTAACGTGATTTTTTCCCTTTAACACGGGGAAAACAGCTACGTCAAGTAAGATACATTGTCGAGGGTATATTTCGACAGTTTGACCAGTTGAAACATTCTCCCCGGAGATTTTATTGTTCTGGAGCGGTGCCAGTTAACAAAATGTCACGAAATAGCTTCGCGTACACCTCCCTGATGCCCCCCCCTCCGTGTCCTAAAAGCACAACACAAGCAGACGAAACCACTTAACATTCACTAGAGCGTTTTGAAAATTCTGCTACCGAACGTGAATATGTATATATATATTTTAGGTTTCCTCACGCGAATTTATCATTAGTATAATTACAGTTATTGTTATCGCTTCGTGAAGAATTAAACATTGAGTGGGAGCTGGGCCATTCCAAGTGCTAACTGTGTCCGAGTCTTTGTTGTAATTGCATGGTCGTTAATATTCGTCAATGGCCATAAAAACGTGTTGCCGTTGGGGAAAACCCCCTTGTTCCTCGATTTTCACTCGTCTCCGTTAATGCCTTAATAGAGATTATTATTCGGTAAATGGGGTCTGCTGATCACAGCGCGTTCCTTTAAAGCAACAACTTCAAGCCGACCGTGTTGTTTTCTTAAATAATGACACGAAGAAAATATAATGTATCTCCTTTTTATTTCCTGGCTTTCAACTTGAGAGAAAAAAAATATTTTTCGTCTTGGAAGATAATTTTCTTTAATCGACGTCACAGCTCATAAAAATACTTTGCTTAACACATGTTTAGATTTGCCATATAAAAGAAACGAACGTCTAAGAAAACAGGAGCCAACACTAAATGCAAGATCTTCCGTCCTACTTTTAAATGACTCATTTTGAAACTGCCTCAGAAATTACTTCTCTGAAAATTTTATTTTAATCCCCGTTTATTGTATAAGGGGCATCGTGAAAGTAATGCCTCCTCGTTAATATCTTTTGAAATTTTGAAGTGACTTTAATGAAAGTCCACTGACATGTACTACTATACCGTGCAAATTAATTGGGACAAGCTATTTTATTCTCAGAATTGTAATGTGATCGCCAGTTGATGTCAGCAACCCACGCAAACCGGTTTTATTAGCTGTGCGGTGGTGTGACTGTTAGAACTTGATAGTAAGAACAGGAAATAGGCACTTCAGCTTCAGTTGTGAGCTTTCGTGTGTGACAGGTGGATGTTAGTTTTTGCTCTCTGTGAGTACGTGTTGCTTTCGTGTATTGAAAAATGGATATTTCCCCAAAGAAGCGTGCAAAAATAAT
This sequence comes from Macrothele yani, assembly GCA_039090855.1. Classification (NCBI taxonomy): domain Eukaryota; kingdom Metazoa; phylum Arthropoda; class Arachnida; order Araneae; family Macrothelidae; genus Macrothele; species Macrothele yani. The sequence continues at coordinate 13,015,759 of CM076999.1, read as the reverse complement.
TGCTCTGAAGGATCACACTTCTATGACAGTGAGAGATATCGCTTCTGCAGTTGGTGTAGGCAAATCAAGTGTATCAAGACTGCTTACGCGATACAATGCATCTGGATCATCGTCTCCAAAAAAGAGAGGTAAATGTGGAAGGAAATGGAAAACAACTCCACGAACCGATAAATATCTAACCAGAAATAGTAAAATGACCTTTAAAGAGATGCATTGGCTAGTGGTTGTGATGTTAGTGATTCAACTGTACGCCGTAGGCTTCTGGAAGTTGGCCGGAAGTCAAGAAAACCAACGAAAATACAATATTTGAATGCAAAAATGAAGATAAAACGTTTAGCATGGGCCAAAAGTTATAAATCATGGACTGCTGACGACTGGAAAAAGGTAATTTTCAGTGATGAAACTCATTTATTTGTGCAGGGTTACCAAGCAAATGTCGTTAGACGAAGCAACTGTGAACCCTTAACTGACAACTGGAAAAAGGTAATTTTCAGGGATGAAACTCATTTATTTGTGCAGGGTTACCAAGCAAATGTCGTTAGACGAAGCAACTGTGAACCCTTAAGACCTGAGCATGTCAAACAAACTGTAAAACACCCTCTGAAACAGATGTTTTGGGGTTTTTTCACATCAAATAGCACTGGAAGCTTAGTTTCTGTTCAAGGTATGATGAATTCAGCCAAGTACGTAAAAATATTACAACGTAGAATTGTTCCATTCTTGCAAACTTTTGACGGGACATTTCAACATGACTTGGCCCCATGTCACAATTCGAAATTGGTCAAGCTGGAAAATCAAATTCATTTGCTTGATTGGCCTGGAAATTCACCAGACTTAAATCCCATAGAGACTTGCGGAATATTTTGAAGAGACGTTTAGGAAAAATGGACTGTACAACCAAAGAACGCATGATAACGAATGCTATAAAAGTGTGGTTCCACGATTATGAAGTCAAAAATATGTGCACTCAATTAGTGGAGTCAATGCCAAAATGAATTTAAGAGGTCATTTCTGCTAAAGGAGGACATACTTCATACTAATATAGGCATTTATCAGTGTATATCAAGGCATAGTTTTGAAAAAAAGGAGTGATTTTTTTACTTTGTCCCAATTAATTTGCACAGTTTAGTATGATACAAATGCGGGAACAAACTTTTTCAGAATCGGAAATAAAAATCGTGAATGACTTCTGTTGGTGTATGGAGCTGTCGCAATCGATATCAATAATGTCAGAAGATGGATGAAGCGGTTTCGAGAATGGGGAAAGTTCGGAATGGAAGATGCCAACAGGCAACGAGTGAAAGTCCTGCATCACAGCTGATCGTCGGGTCACCATCCAGGAGTTGTATGGTGCAATTAATTGTGGTCATCTGTATATTAATTCTATAAGGTTTTTTTACTGTGAGTCCTATTTTGAGAGAACGGCTGAATGTAAAGATATGGTTGAGGTATCAAAAGAAAGGTCTTAATATGTAGATGTGCCAGTCGAAAAGGAAAATTAGATTGGGGCAACGATTCGGGCGTCGTAGGGCGGCAAATTTTCCAATGTAAAGTCTATGGGAGAAGCGTGCGGTTGATATTCGATTGCCTGCGGTTGACTCACGCGCTGTTAAAAGCGGCAGCTAGGAGGGACTGAGATAAAGTAAAATCCGAAGTCTCTTTTCTGAGCGAACCGTTGCCCAAAGCAACGCTAGCAGGCAATCTTATTAAAGTTCTCATCGGAACAGCGAACACTCTCGAAGACCTGATTGCGTTATGCCGTTGGACTGTGTGATGTATATATACAATTTAATATTCATTCGATCCAGTTTATCCACGTAGGTGAGACGTTTCCCTTTATGTACAGATGTAAATAAACATTCCGTTGACCATTGTTAGTGAAAATATTACGGGAGACTGCTTATAGCCCACTGAGTTGCTCACGGTGCTCGTTAAACCTTCAGTCAAATAAAAAAAAATCACCAACCTGGACTGTTGTCTTTTTTGAAGTGGTTGAATGAATTTGTCAATCTAATAAAGTTTACATTTGTTGTTTCATACGAGTTTATTCCTTTCAAAAAAAAAAAAAAAAAAAAAAAAGGGAAGCCTATCCGTCGATTCCGACGTGTGAATAGTATTCGCAACGCGAAACTCATTCCAACAACACTTACAAACACAGTTCTGACTGAAGATGAGAGTGAAAGAGTGCGCGCTATCGAATTGAATTTTTGTACACGATCGACATGAGTGGACTTCCGCCTCACATTTTACGACTGAAAAAGGAGTGCAGTCGTGATGCTCATCACGAACCTGGCCGCCCCGGTGGCGCTATGGTTTAAGCGCTGGCTTATGATGATTCGTTCGTGAAGGGTCCGGGTTCGAATCCCGGTGAGGCATGGATGTTGTGTTTGTCTTACGGGACTGGCTCTCTCCCTTTCCTTGAACCAGTGACCTTAAATTAGGGGCGGGAGTCTGCTTATAGCCCATTGAGTTGCTCACGGTGAACGTTAAATAAAAAAAATATCTCCAATTAAAAAAAAATATCACGAATCTGGACAATTGTCTTTACTGAAGTAATTGAATGCATTTTTCAATCAAATAAAGTTTACATTTGTTGTGTCATATGAGTTTATTCTTTAAAAAAAAAAAAATTAAAAAAAAAAATCAAAACTACTAAACATCGATTCCGACGGGTTTCGTCTAGTAGTGCTTCGGAGATATATATATATATATATTTTTGATTGGAGGTTTAACGACCACCGTGAGCAACTTAATTTAGGGTCACTGGTTCCAGGGAAGGGAGAGAGCCAGTGCCGTAAGACAAACACGACATCCATGCCTCAGCGGGATTCGAACCCAGACCCCGTTCGGACGAATGATCAGAGGCCATCGCTTAGACCACTGCGCCACCGGGGCGACGAGTCCACTTATTCTGGAACAAGTCGCTCTACCAACTGAGATACGCAGACGTTCGTTCTCGCTGCTATCTGCCTTTATGTCGTGCGCGTCGTGCTGGGCAGGTACGTCTTACCTCCCCTCCCCACGAAAGAGGGCCTCAGCCGTGACCATGAATCGTTGCAGGCAGCCATCCTCTGTAGAACGTGCACTTGAGAACTCCCAGTCAATCTGGTGTGCGAAATACAACGTCGCACACATTTGTTTTTCGAGGGATTCTCTTATTTTTCCTATCTCGCGGTGTGGAAGGAACATCACACCATGGCGAGATCTTGAACGGACGGATCATACGGGAAGTTCGGGCGCCATTATGACGAAGTAAATTTCTCCGTTATTTTTTGTTCCACGACGGGGATTGAACCCGAGTCCACTTATTCCGGAACAAGTCGCTCTACCAACTGAGCTAAGCAGACGTTCGTTCTCACTGCTATCTACTTTTATGTCGTGTGCGTCCTGCTGGCAGGTACGTCACACCTCCCTCCCCCACGAAAGAGGGACCGGGACATGGCCCACGGGTCAGCCGTGACCATGAATCGTTGCAGGCAGCCATCCTCTGTAGAACGTGCACTTGAGAACTCCCAGTCAATCTGGTGTGCGAAATGCAACGTCGCACACATTTGTTTTTCGAGGGATTCTCTTATTTTTCCTATCTCGCGGTGTGGAAGGAACATCACACCATGGCGAGATTTTAAACGGACGGGTCATACGGGAAGTTCGGACGCCATTATAACGAAGTAGATTTCTCCGTTATTTTTTGTTCCACGACGGGGATTGAACCCGAGTCCATTTATTCCGGAACAAGTCGCTCTACCAACTGAGCTACACAGACGTTCGTTATTGCTTGCTATCTGCCCTTATGTGGTGTGCGTCCTGCGGGGCAGGCACGTCACAAATGTTATGTGAGGGAGGGTGAGGTGTTTTTCCCTAATGGTGTGACAGGGGATGAAACCTGGGTGTTCTTTCATGACCCAGAGGCAAAACGTGCGTCAGTAGAATGGCATCGCACATCTTCACCTCAACAGAAAAAGGTAAAAACAACTCGTTCCGCAGAGAAAGTGATAGTGACAATTTTCTGGGACCAACGTGGTGTCCTTTTGACTGATTTCCTTTAACGGGTTGGGGTGCAACAATATACAATACTCACTATATCCAGACATTGAAGAAGCTAAAGGAAGTTATGAAGACTTTACAGTTTTGTTTTACAGCATGATAACGCACGTCCGCACACCTCAATGGAGACTTCACAGGCTATTACCAAAATGGGGAGGACGGTGATCACCCCCTATACAGTCCTGATTAGGCTCCTTTGAACTTTTTCCTGTTTGGCCCTTGAAAAAACACCCTTCCCGCGGAACGTTTCGACGATGTATTAAACTGGCTCTGAGCTCATGGGTGAAGCGAAAGCTCAGGAATTTTTTCAAACTTGATTTTACCGATGGGTTCAAAGGTGGCGGAAATGCATAGAAAGTGATAGACAATACTTTGTATCATCATCATCATCATCATCATTGTCAACCATTATCAATCCACTGCTGGACGAAGGTCTCCCCAAGTTTCCTCCACAACGGTCTGTCTTGTGCCAGTCTCCTCCATGTCACTCCCGCATACTTTCGAATTTCATCCACCCATCTTCCATGTGGTCTTCTTCTGGGTCTCTTCCTGTCCCTTGGAATCCAATCTAAAATTTCGGCTGTCCATCGATGATCTGTCCTTCTGGCAGTATGTCCAGCCCATTGCCATTTCAGGGATTTAACTCTCATCATGATGTCTTCCACTCTTGTCATTTTTCGGATCCACGTGTTCCTCTTCTTATCTCTCCTGGTTACACCAAGCATGCACCTCTCCATGCTTTTTTAAGTTGTCTGCAGCCTTTGTATGTCTCTGCACCATACGTAAGCACTGGAAGGATGCATTGATCAAACACTTTTCTTTTAAGACAAAATGGCATATTGCTCTTGAAAATTATGCTGTTTCTTCCAAAAGCTCTCCAGGCAAGTTTTGTACACCGATTAATTTCTTCACCAATGTGACCCTCACTTGATATCTGCTGTCCAAGATAAACTTCCGTGTCTGTTATTTCCAACTTTTCTCCATCAATCGATAAATCTTCATTTCTTGTAAAAGCATTGTACATCACTTTTGTCTTCTGAAAGTTCATTTTTAATCCCACTTCTTTACTCTTGTCAGCAAGTTCCTGGATCATACTCTGTAGCTCTGATGGGGTAGTTGCAAAAATGACTATGTCATCAGCAAAACGAAGGTGGGTTAGATAATCTCCATTAATCTTTATTCCTTTGTTTTCCCAGTTCAGTGATTGAAAGACATTTTCCAATGTGGCATTAAAGAGCTTCGGAGACATGGTGTCACCTTGTCTCACTCCTTTTCCAATTTTTATGTGTGTTGTATTTTCAAACAGCCGAATCTTTGCACTTGCATTTTCATAGATGTTATTAATAATATTAATGTATGCATCTTCAATACCGCAGGATTTCAGAGCCATTGCTACTGCTGATGGTTTCACCGAATCAAAGGCTTTTCATAATGGATAAAAGCCATGCACAATGGAAGTTCATATTCCCTCGCTCTTTCAATTAGTTCTCACAGTACGTGGATATGATCTATTGTGTTGTAGCCACTCCTGAATCCAGCTTGTTCTCTCGGTTGAGCCATGTCCAGTGTCACCTTCAAGCGGTGTGAAAGAACTTTAGTGAAGATTTTATAAACCACTGATAGGAGACTGATAGGTCTGTAGTTCCTGAGATCCTCAATGTCACCTTTTTTATGTAGCAAGATCATTGTAGCGTTGTTCCAGTCCTCAGGAATTTTATCTTCATTAAGGCATCGAGTGAAAATTTGGGCGAGTACTGTTTCGATTTCTCCACTTGCTTCTTGTATGATGTCTACAGTAATTCCATCTTCTCCTATAGCTTTTCCCCGCTTCATGTTCTTGATTGCATGTGAAACTTCTGCTGGAAGGACTGGAAGAACTCTGGTACTGGTACCTTTCATGATGTCTGGAGTACATGTATCATCCCTTTCCTATAATTTGGAGTAGAAATCTTTCACTCTTGTCAAAATTTCTGCCTCTATTTCTTGTTACTGAACCATTTTTCTTTTTCTCAGTGCCATAATCTGTTTTTTCCCCTTACTGAGATGTCCCTTTGCTATCTTTAGGCTTTGGTTGTTTTCAATTGCTTTCCTTACTAGTTCACAGTTGAATTTCCTTACGTCTTCAGTGATACGTTTTCGTACTGTCTTGCATAGCTCTATATATTCCACTTTGGAAGTCACATCTTCTTTAGTTGTCCCCATCACTCTTCTTTTTTTTGCATCAACATTTTGGTTTTTCCTGATAATTTGTTCACATGCAATTTGTTCTTAGACCCAGCTAATTTTGTTGCTGTTTCCATAAGAGCTTTGGTTACTTTTCTGTTAACTTCATAGATGTCCACTTCTTCCGATGTTAGGCCTTCTAAAGCAGAGAACCTGTTCTTCAGTTCCAATTTGAAGGTATTATGGTGTTTTTTAAGGTTGGTTATGTCAATACATTTTGTTTGTCTTATGAGCTTGCTACGTTCGAGTTTAGTGTTGAGGTGCATCTTACATCTCACCAATCTATGGTCACTGCCTGTGTTGAACTTGTTTAGCACACTGCAGTACCTTTATTATTTAGATCACGAATTTCCCCATAAAATTCTTCAATTTCTTCTTCAGCATGACTTGTGGTGGGTGCATAAGTTTGAATAATCTGAGCCTGGTATCTTCTCGAGAGTTGGATAACGAGTCGTGCAGCTCTGTCAGAGGAACTTTCAACTTCTACAACTTTATCCTTCAGTTTCTTGTTTATTATAAATCCAACACCACCAGTTCTGACAGTATCTGTCCCACGATAGTAGAAGAGATGTCCACTTTTCAGTTCAATGAGATCTTCTCCTGTTCTTCTTACCTCACTTAGCCCGACGATGTCCCACTTGATCCTTTGTAGTTCCTCTTCCAATTCAAGAAGCCTTGAATCAGAAGATAGGGAGCGTCCATTGTAAGTAGCCAAGGTCAGCATCTGATGGCAGCCTAGTCCGGTCCTCCGGGGATTCTTAGCACCCTCTGCCTTCATGTCGCACTGGCCGCTGCCTTGGCCAGGTACATTCCAGCTGCCGGAGACTGAGGGCCAAGATTTAAGTTGTGGAGTCATATCACCAAGTATTTTGCCACAAAGTTTCACATATTTGCTGCTACAAATCAAAATGTTACGAGGAACGAGACAATACTTTAAGGATGACCTTTGTACACTAAAGAGCAATTGAATTAGAGATAGCTGGCGTTATGCAAATGTGGCGCTGTGGGCGGCCCTGTAAACGGAAACGACATAACGTACGCAGCAATCCGACAATATAAGGAGTGATGCGACGGGAATCAGTAAGAGTCGGACGCAGTATGGGTAAGACGAAGGATCTAAGCACATTTGATCGTGGGCAAATTGTCGAGGCCCGATGAATGGGTAACTCCATCTCGAAAGTCGTGCAGGCACTGGGATTTTCACGAGCCACTGTGTCACGGGTGCACCGTGAGTACATCGAATCCGGTAAAACCATCCCTGCAAGGGCCAACTGCCGTGGACAACAGCGTGTGTATGAGCGGGGTCATCATCGGCTAGCTTGCATTTTAACAGCGGAGAGACGGGCCACAGTGTAAGAAATCTCTCGGCAATTTAACGCTGGTGCACAAAAACGTGTAAGCAGCCATACCATCCGGAACCATCTTCTCGCTTTGGGGTACAGAAGCCATCGTCCCATGAGGGTACCGCTGCTGACCGCACATCACAGGGTGCAAATATTAGCATGCGAGCGGGAACATCGCCACTGGACCCTAGACATGTGGAAAAATGTTGCCTGGATTTATGAGTCGAGATTCACGTTGGTACATGCGAATGGCAGGATACAAGTATGGCGCAAACCAGATAAAGCGATGGATTTTCTTGCCAGCAGGGTATTCTTCAAGCTAGTGGGCGTGGGGCGTGGCATTCTCGTCTAAGCACTGTTTACGTGGACTGAAATGGGACCCCTGGTACGTGTGACATCGCTCCTCACAGGTTAACGGTCCAGGATTATCCTGGACGACCATTTGCGCCAGTTTGTGCGTCATCAAAATTCTACTGGGGACCTTTTCCTGCAACAAGACAATGCAGCTCCCGAATGGTATCCGAATGGTTGGATGAACACTCCATGAACGTGACCTCATTTCCTTTGCCAGCTAGGTCAATTGACCTCAATCCCATCAAGCACATCCGGGATGCCATCAAGAGAGTTGTTTGAGGCTCTGGCACCCCTCCATCAAATCTTCGTGAACTGTGGGAGCTTGTTCAGGGGTCATCGATTGGTATGGCTTCCCAACGCTTCCGGTGTCTTGTCGAGTCCATGCCGACACGAATCGCCGCCGTCATCAGGGCGAAAGGTGGTGCTACACGTTACTAGACAGGTATCTCTAATTCAATTGCTCTTCAGTGTATATAGGGTTTTAAAAAGTCAGGCAATATATTTATTTTCTGGATACAATAAGCAAGCTGAATGAAATGATAAGTCTCTCGTTTTGAATTGTCAGTAGTGTGCAAAAAATCAGCTCACACAAGATGGCGCTACCGTCGCACAGCTTCTTCTCCTTCTTCTTCTTCTTTTTCAGCCATCCTCAGTCCAGTTCTGGAGGAAGGCCTTCACCAATTCTTCCCATTATTCTCTATTATTTGGTGTCGTTGACCAATTTTTTCCCACAACAGATTGATATACCAAGTATAGGGTGGTTCCCACGGGACTGCACACTTATTATGTGGACTATATGAGATGGGAAAAATACGATGAGCGTGAAATCAGAACGGAGCGGTTCCTGATTCCTTGACGAAGCATTCGACATGCATTACCTGTGAATAAAATGTCTCCTCGCCAGCTGGGCGTCGTCGTGCTGACGCTCCATCTGCCTAGTAGTGGTGGAGGAACAGCATGCTTCCGAAGACAGTTTAAGCGTGGAGGTCGAATGAAGATGATGTACTCAATTATAGAGCGTGTGGTTATTGTGAGGCAGTACTGGGTGACCGGTTTCTTCAAACATTGTCAGAAGGAGTTTCTGAAGAAATTTGGTGAGCGTAAACCACCCAAAAGAGCCACCATTTCGAAATTGGCGAAAATGGAGAGAACGGGAAATTTGGTGGAACCGCATACGGACTGACGACCCAACAGAGGATGTGAAGCAGTGGATCTGATCTGATCATATGTAGAGGATTTTAAGAAGCGAGTGTCTGACCCCAGGTCTCAAACAGCCCTTAGAAATAGGAAGCTAGGAGATCTGGTCTAGAGTGCCCGATAGGAAAGTGACAGGGAAGCCAGGTAGAAAGGAGGAGAAAGATTCATGTAGATAATTTTAGGAAGCGAGTGTCTAACCCCAGGTCTTAAACATCCCTTAGAAATATGAAGCTAGGAGATCTGGTCTAGAGTGCCCGATAGGAAAGTGACACGGAACCCAGGTAGAAAGGGGGAGGAAGATTTATGTAGAGAATTTTAGGAAGCGAGTGTCTAACCCCAGGTCTTAAACATCCCTTAGAAATATGAAGCTAGGAAATTTGGAGAGGGAGAAAAATTTATGTAGGGATTTTAGGAAGGGAGTGTCTGACCCCAGGTCTCAAACAGCCCTTAGAAATAGTAAGCAAGGAGATTTGGTCTAGAGTGCCCGATAGGAAAGTGACACGGAACCCAGGTAGAAAGGGGGAGGAAGATTTATGTAGAAAATTTTAGGAAGCGAGTGTCTAACCCCAGGTCTTAAACAGCCCTTAGAAATAGGAAGCTAGGAAATTTGGAGAGGAAGAAAAATTCATGTAGGTATTTTAGGAAGGGAGTGTCTGACCCCAGGTCTTAAAAAACTCTTAGAAATAGGAAGCTAGGAGATCTGCGCTAGAGTGCCCCATAGGAAAGTGACACGGAAGCCAGGTAGAAAAGGGAAGAAAGATTGATGTAGCGGATTTTAGGAAGGAAGTGTCTGACCCCAGGTCTTAAACAACCATTAGAAAGAGGAAGCTAGGAAATTTTGGCTGGAGTGTCGGATGGGAAAGTGACACAAAAGCGAGGTAGAAAGGGGGAGAAAGATTCATGTAGAGGATTTTAGGAAGGGAGTGTCTGACCCCAGGTCTTAAACAACCATTAGAAATAGGAAGCTAGGATATTTGGGCTAGAGTGTCGAATAGGAAAGTAACACAAAAGCGAGGCAGAAAGGAGGAGAAAAATTCATGTAGAGGACTTTAGGAAGGGAGTGTCTGACCCCAGGGCTTAAACAACCATTAGAAATAGGAAGCTAGGAGATCTGGTCTAGAGTGCCCGATAGAAAAGTGACACGGAAGCCAGAAAGGGGGAGGAAGATTTATGTAGAGAATGTTAGGAAGCGAGTGTCTAACCCCAAGTCTTAAACTGCCCTTAGATAGGAAGCTAGGAAATTTGGAGAGTGAGAAAAATTCATGTAGGGATTCTAGGAAGGGAGTGTCTAACCACAGGTCTTAAACAACTCTTAGAAATAGGAAGCTAGGAGATCTGCGCTAGAGTGCCCGATAGGAAAGTGACACGGAAGCCAGGTAGAAAGGGAGAGAAAGATTCATGTAGAGGATTTTAGGAAGGGAGTGTCTGACCCCAGGTCTTAAACAACCATTAGAAATAGGAAGCTAGGAAATTTGGAGAGGGAGAAAAATTCATGTAGGGATTTTAGGAAGGGAGTGTCTGACCGCAGGTCTTAAACAACTCTTAGAAATAGGAAGCTAGGAGATCTGGGCTAGAGTGTCGGATAGGAAAGTGACACAAAAACGATGTAGAAAGGGGGAGAAAAATTCATGTAGAGGATTTTAGGAAGGGAGTGTCTGACCCCAGGTCTTAAACAATCATTAGAAAAAGGAAGCTAGGAAATTTGGGCTAGAGTGTCGGATAGGAAAGTGACACAAAAGCCAGGTAGAAAGGGGGAGAAGAATTCATGTAGAGGATTTTAGGAAGGGAGTGTCTGACCCCAGGTCTTACACAACTCTTAGAAATAGGAAGCTAGGAGATCTGGGCTAGAGTGCCCGATAGGAAAGTGACACGGAAGCCAGGTAGAAAGGGGGAGAAAGATTCATGTAGAGGATTTTAGGAAGGGAGTGTCTGACCCCAGGTCTTACACAACTCTTAGAAATAGGAAGCTAGGAGATCTGGGCTAGAGTGCCCGATAGGAAAGTGACACGGAAGCCAGGTAGAAAGGGGGAGAAAGATTCATGTAGAGGATTTTAGGAAGGGAGTGTCTGACCCCAGGTCTTAAACAAATATTAGAAATAGGAAGCTGGGAAATTTGGGCTAGAGTGTCGGATAGGAAAGTGACACAAAAGCGAGGTAGAAAGGGGGAGAAGAATTCATGTAGAGGATTTTAGGAAGGGAGTGTCTGACCCCAGGTCTTACACAACTCTTAGAAATAGGAAGCTAGGAGATCTGGGCTAGAGTGCCCGATAGGAAAGTGACACGGAAGCCAGGTAGAAAGGGGGAGAAATATTCATGTAGAGGATTTCAGGAAGGGAGTGTCTGACCCCAGGTCTTAAACAACTATTAGTAATAGGAAGCTAGGAAATTTTGTTAGGGAGAAAAATTCATGTAGGGATTTTAGGAAGGGAGTGTCTAACCCCAGGTCTTAAACAACTCTTAGAAATAGGAAGCTAGGAGATCTGCGCTAGAGTGCCCGATAGGAAAGTGACACGGAAGCCAGGTAGAAAGGGGGAGAAAGATTCATGTAGAGGATTTCAGGAAGGGAGTGTCTGACCCCAGGTCTTAAACAACCGTTAGAAATAATAAGCAAGAAAATTTGGGCTAGGTTGTCGGATAGGAAAGTGACACAAAAGCGAGTTAGAAAAATTCATGTAAAGGATTTTAGGAAGGGAGTGTCGGACCCCAGGTCTTAAACAACCCTTAGAAATAGAAAGCTAGAAGATCTGCGCTAGAGTGCCCGATAGGAAAGTGACCCGGAAGGGAAGTAGAAAGGGGGAGGAATACACCCTTATTTATTACATGGGGGGAGTACCCGGGGTCCGACGACTTAACGTGCCCATCCGACGCACGGCGGATATTTAGTGGATCGAGCGTTCGTACTTGCTGGGATCGAACCTGAGGTCCTACCCACGGCAGTCACGAACGCTGCCCACAAGGCCACCTGCGCTATGTGTAGTAGTGGTTAATGGCACCCCCACGAAAATCTGTTCGGCGGCTATCCCAAGAAACCGGACGATAGTATTCGACATATCAAAGAGAAACCAAAGAGGCGAAGATTAAGCAGTAGCGTATCACATCTGTGAACGAGTTACAGCCACCGGATTTCGTAAAGCGATTGACATACTGTCAATGGTTTGCCAAATGTTTCACCGAAAACCCCGCCTTGTTGAACACAACATGGTTTATGACGAAGGTTGGTTCCATTTATCCTGCTATGTAAACTGCAAAATCCATGAGTGTGGCCCAGTGATAATCCATATGCCATCCATGAAGAGCCATTGGATACAGTGAAAACCGGTGTCTGGTGCGCGGTGTTCCAGCTCCGTATCATTGGGCTAATCTTTTTGAAGAATCAATGTACGCTGGCGTGCAAAAATTAAGGACGAGACGGTTTTTCGAATGTAACGTCGTGCAGAAGTGCTCCACATCGACTCAAATCATACTATAAGATCCCCAAGATGTACGAATATGGAACAAGTGAGCAAAACCGTCTAAACAAGGAATCCAAAGGATACAAAGGCACTTTATTGAAAAGGTAGCTTCGAGCACAACTAGGCAGAATACAGGAAACGTCCATGTGACAGGCAGCTGCCAAGAAAAATCCAGTCTTTAGTAGGGGATATGATCACCCCTGACTGCGTTGCATGATTTACAACGTCTGTCCATGCTGAGGACGAGGTTGTCAAGGAGCTGTTGAGGCATCGCGGCCCATTCCTCTTCTAGCGCCAATAGCAGCTGCGGAATCGTTGCTGGCGGCTGGGGACGTGCTGCCAAGCGTCTCCCGAGAAGGTCCCACACGCGTCCGATTGAATTTGGGTCCGAGGACCATCCATACGTTGAATATCTTCACTCTCCAACAGTTCTGCGACAGCCACTGTACGCTGAGGTGTAGCGTTGTCGTCCATGAAGAGGAATCAGGACCCACAGCGCCTCTAAACAGACGCACGTGAGGCAGGAGCACCTCGGTACAATAGCGATGACTAAATCTCCTTGGAAGATGTGGAGGTCAGTTTGGCTACCAAGCATGATACCGCCACAATCGAGAACTCCGCCACCTCCAAACCGGTCCCTTTTGAAGATGTCGGAGGTGTGATTGCTTGTTCCCTGCTCTCCCCAGATGTGCATACGTCCAGAATCGCTCGTCAGACTAAATCGGCTCTCATCCGTAAAAAGAACTCGACCCCATTGCTGATGTGTCCAGTTCTTGTGTTCCTGGTGCCACTGAAACCGTCGTCTCCGATGAGCAGGCGTTAATGGCACACACCGTACTGGTCATCGTGTAGATAGACCATCTTTGTGCAGCCTCCTGGTCATGGTAAAACGCGATATCGGACGTCCAGTTGTCTGTTGCATGTGCCTTGCGATTTCTCCCGCTGTCTGCCGTCTGTCTCTTCTCGCCGGTCGTCCGTCGCCGTGGTTGCTGGTGGACAACCACTGCTAAACGCTCGGACAGCTATTTCTGTCGTTTGAAATGCTCTCTAAGCTTGTGAAACGATTCTGTGAGCGATCCCGATTTCCTCGGCCACACTAGTCACACTTCGACCTTCTTCCAACTTCCAAATGACGCGACCTCGGGTAAAGTCATCCAGATGTCGTCTACTGGATTGCTTGTTGGCCATATCACACGGTGGCAGCAACTCGACGTGGTTCAAACCGATGTACACCGTGCAATAGCTTTCACCGAATTGCTGAGCGTACACCGCCCGTGTGCTTTATACCCGTCCGACACTCCCCCTCCCCCCCTACGTCATGCTGCATATATGCGCATGCCCTACCGTACCGGAGCCTAGTCTATCTCCAGAGTGGTCTTTCGGTCCGTTCTGCATGCTCGTTCTGCTGTTATGCTAATTTCTCCTCTTCGTCCTTGATTTTTACACACCAGTGTAGGTTTTGCATATATATCAAGCTATGTTTTCCATTAATTTCATTCAAATGTGTCTTTGCAATCGTGAGTTAATTAAAAAAAATAAGAGTTATGTCCCGAGTGAATCACCCTGCATATAAGACTGAAGTGGTAATCCGTTTAATCGGCGTAAGAAAACATCTTCGTGTTTAAATTGTAATCGTTTTAATTTTTCATTCTGTTTACGCTACTAGCCTTGAAAAAGCCATCAGTAGATGAGCGAAACCTCGCCAAATTATATTTTCTTTTCTTATGCCGATTAAACCATTAAGCGCCCGATGTAACTGAACAAAATAGTTCCCAAAACTTTCTGCGTTGCCCGAACAGCTAATATAGCCGTAGGGTTCTACGAAAGCTAAGGTTCCTTCACTTTTTTCATCTCAGCAATACCGACCATTAACCTATGAAAGGTTTCTCTCCTCCACAACACTTCCAATTCACAGAAAGATGGAGATGGGTTGGTACCCCTGACACCAGGGAATGATGGGGAAGGGATAGTGCCCCCTGGCATGAACATCATACAACTGGGTAGAAACTAGCGATCTGAGCATCTTTTCTCTCCTTTCTTAGGTTTGTCGCCATTGTTATAGCTCTTTCAGCAGGTAATCAGTCATAAAGGATTGGTGTCACGCATCTCCTAAATGACCACACTGAATTACGAAACTAACGGGAAAGCAACGCTTTCTGATGTGTAGGTTCAGAATTCGTTCCAGTTGCGTTCAGAATACTTCTCAGACAGCGAATATATTCGTTCGAGCTAATTTCATCTCATTTTTGCTAACCCCGAGTTAATTCGTTCCAGCTGGTTAAAGGGTTAAAATAATTACCAGTTCAATCTTTTTCCCACAAGTTTTGACAGGTCATCGCTCCACCTACTTTTAGGACGTCCTCAGCCTCGTATCCCTAATTTTGAAACCCAGTTCGTTAGTATGGTGGTCCATCACTCGTCTTCTGTTCTAGACAAATGTCCAGACCACTTCCATTTTAGTCGCTTTTTTTAAAGAATAATGTCAGTGTTACGACTCTGGATTCTTATCCAGGTCAGATCAGATCACATGTACAGGATATTAGGAAGGTAGTGCCTGACCCCAGGTCTTAAACAACCCTTAGAAATAGGAAGCTAGGAAGTTTGGGCTCCTAGCTTCCTATTTTAGAAGTGAGGTAGAAAAGGGGAAGAAGACGCCCTTATTTATTATCGTGGGGCCAGTTTCCGGGGTCCGACGGCTTAACGTGCCTATCTGACGCACGGCTGATATTTAGTGGTTCGAACGTTCGTACCTTCCCAGGATCGAACCTGAGGTTATCTCCATGGCAGTCCCGAACGCTGACCACTAAGCCACCAGCGGCCCTCTCATCCAGTAGTTCTGGTTCTTATATTTTAATGTGATGCCTGGCATCAGACTCTCCAATTAAATAACAAGTAACTACAGTGTACACCTACTGTACTTAAATAGTATAACTACTGATCCGAAATTTCTTAGTGTAGAGTAGAAATCGAAGTTTCCAAGCTTTCTCAGATCAACCAGATGGCTTTTTCAAGGAAGGTAGACCGCAGACTTCAAACTGGATAATGGAAAGTTTCAACAATTTGAACGCGTTGGATAATAAGAACGCTTCAACATTTTGAACAAAACTGGATAATAGAACGCTTCATCAATTGGAACGCGTTCAAATTGTTGAAGCGCTCTATTTTCCAGTTTGCAGTTCCTTGTTCACTTTCCTTGAAAAAGCCATCTTGTTGATGTGCGAAAGCTTGGAAACGTTGTTTCTATTCTATACCAAGGAATTTCGGATGCCAAATCGCCAGACCTATACCCTATCGAACATGTCTGCGACGATCTTGGGAGGGCAATTGGAGCTCGCCAACCCCCTCCGAGAAACCTCCAGGAGCTCAAAACTGCGTGGGGACCGACTGCCACATGGACTCATCAGCTGCCTCGTTTCCAGTATGACGTCACGCTGCGAGAGAGGACCATACCCCATATTAGAGTCATTTTATGTTCGATCTTGCAACTTGGAATTTGGGCATTCCTGTGCTGATGAGCCTTACTGACACTGACGATCATGAGTGCGTACCATGACTGTTTTATGGTATAATTTTTTTCTTTTATGTAACTGTGTATCCAAACAAATTTCATTGAAATGTGCCCATTAGTTTTTTCAGAAATTCGACGAAATGTGCAAATTGATGTTCAAAATTAAGAGAATTTGCACATTTCGTCGAATTTCTAGAGGTCCCAAAGTACTCTTAATTTTGAACTGATGTTCAAAATTAAGAGTACTTTGGGACCTCTAGTATATTGTGACGAAATTTTCAGTTGATCGGAAGCATATACCACGAGTTAAAATATTTTCTTTTTACTGAGATGTCCCTGGAAATGCCACGGTTCCTTTAATGTTCACGTTTTTTTTGACACACAACATACCTCACTTGTTTTGCGAAGAAAGATTTTCCACACGTTTGTTGTGCGTCAAATATGCGTGGTATTACGAAATAATATACATTCAATTTATCAATCTAAAAACAAAAGCATAATAAGGTATGTCATCATTATTCAAAAATATATGATTTGTGTATCATATAAAAAAATCAGTTGTTTAAATGACACAGGCAAACTTCAGGGATGATGTAGACCATAGAATCTCACAGAATAAATATGTCATTACAAAAGAAATATGCATCACTACTGTATTTACTTTTTTCTCGTACGCGCAAGCCCCTCGTTCATGAACCTTCAGTTTTGCATAACACAATTTCAGGTTTCTGTGTTTTTTTCTTCTCTCTTACTTAAATATCTGAAAATTTCTACAACCCTTCCTCATTAATTAATTAATTAATGTAAATGTTGCTGTTTATTTCCCTCCACCATTCCTACTTCTGTGATTTAGGTGACAACTGGTTTCTGACAAAGAAACAAAAATCGTAAACCAGGCAAATTCATATGCAGACACTATAATTATTTTATGCAGTAGTGTGCTCTTTTAGAATGTTTTTTTCATGGTGCAAAAAAAAAAGCATAAGCAAAATATGTTGTGACAACACTGTTTTCACAATTATTTTAGACATTAGTTTCAATTCTCAGATTTTGCTCGTCACCGCAAGTTGATGTGATGCTGTATTTAATAGACTAAAAACTGAGATTAAGGTAGGTAATGTGATCAAGACTCACTGTAGTAGCTGTACACTTGTAGGTATGTGTATTTTGAATGCACAAAAAAATCATAAAGGAAACCGATTGTGGTCATACAACATTTTTTGCAAGAATGAAATCTTTAAATTCATTTATCTCTGTTCGCATTTTCCCGACAAATCACTCCATTAAAAGTACTAAAACGTGAACATAGATTTATCAAACCACTTGAAAATACTTTGGTAGTTTCCGCAGCACCCAATTAATAGATTTAGAGATGGAATTTACAATTAAATAAAAACAAAAAAAATTTAAAATTTTAATGTAAAATATACTTTTGTTTTTCCTGATTTTGTACATATATATGTGTTTTTTTTTCTGCTAACCTATTTGCTTTATTTAAAATCAAATCCCTAAAGCTATAGAATATATACTCGTTAAATTCTAAAAAAAAAAACCCATTGCAAAATGATTAAAAATAAAGAAAGAGAAAGGATTTTTAAACAACTTCAATATTTTTTTTTATTTTAAATTTCAGAAATTGTAAACACAATATGTTTTTTTTTTGTCAAAATCAGTTCATAGTATCGCCCTACTTATTAAAAAGTACTAAGACAAGACGCTAACTGTAACCGATAACTCGGTTACAGTTGGCAAATTTTGAGCGAAACTGTTGTAAAATCTATGCTCATTAAGGCGTCTATTATAACAAATTCAAAAAACGAACGCGTAAAATTTATGACTTCCAGAACAAAAGTACGAAACATTCTAAAAATGAAATGCCTAAAATTTATCATGAACTACTTTCCTTCACGCCTTCACGTTGGTTGTGATCAGGTTGCATGTAAACAAAGCGGAAAGACACACTCAGATCGGTAACCACGTTTTTCATTTCGCATCGCGAAAGACACACACACACACACACACACACAAACTTTCTTTTATTATAATAGATTAAGCAAGTGTAGAGCAACAGACGGAGTTTTACATTTCTTCGTTTTTCAATTAAAACGAGTTTTTTTTTATTAAAGTTAGTGAGCCGACTTTCGTGAAACGGTTCAAGTAAAAGGCCATTTAGTTTTAATTGAAATTCCTCAATTACACGGAATTTCGGGAATCGGAAGGCGTCAAAACCTGACCATGTACGATGTCCAATCGCAAAGCAAACATCACGGTGATCGGATGTGCCATGTCGCAGCTATGCCCGAACAACTAATTGTCCCGAGTCTCGTACAGAGAGTAGATTTTTTCAAATATCGTTAAAATTGGTCAGTTTTAATGGTCATTATTTTCATACACGACCAATCACTATGATACCAACCCCATGTCCTACCCTTTCTTTGTGGCAAGGGTCACCGCGATCGGCTAAAGATCTTTGGAGGAGATATTATACTGTGCAAATTAATTGGGACAAAGTAAAAACACTCTTTTTTCCAAAACTATACCTTTATATCATTCTATGCCTTAATATACACTGATAAATACCAGTATTAGTATGAAGTATGTCCTCCTTTAGCAGAAATGACCTCATGAATTCGTTTTGATATTGACTCCACTAATCGAGTGCACATATTTTTCACTTCATAATCGTGGAAACACACTTTTATGGCATTCGTTATCATGCGTTCTTTGGTTGTACAGTCCATTTTACCTAAAAGTCTCTTCAAAATGTTACACAAGTTTTCTGTGGGTTTTAAGTCTCGTGAATTTCCAGGCCAATCAAGCAAATTAATTTGATTTTCCAGCTTGACCAATTTCGAATTGTGACATGGGGCCAAGTCGTGTTGAAATGTCCCGTCAAAAGTTTGCAAGAATGGGACAATCCTACGTTGTAATATTTCTACGTACTTGGCTGAATTCATCATACCTTGAACAGGAACTAAGCTTCCAGTGCCATTTGATGTGAAAAAAAAAAAAAAAACATCTGTTTCAGAGGGTGTTTTACAGTTTGTTTCACATGCTCAGGTCTTAACGGTTCACAGTTGCTTCGTCTAACGATATTTGCTTGGTAACCCTGCACAAAAAAATGAGTTTCATCACTGAAAATTACCTTTTTCCAGTCGTCAGCAGTATATGATTTATATTTTTTGGCCCATGCTAAACGTTTTATCTTCACTTTCGCATTCAAATATTGTTTTTTCGTTGGTCTTCTTGTCTTCAGGCCACTTCCAGAAGCCTACGGCGTACAGTTGAAGCACTAACATCACAACCACTAGCCAATAAATCTCTTTGAAGTTCGGTGCTTGTTTGTTTTTTGGATTCATTTTATTATTTCTGATTAGATATTTATCGGTTCCTGCAGTGGTTTTTCGTTTTCTTCCACATTTACTTCTCCTTTTTGAAGACGATGATCCAGAATGAATTGTTTCGCGTAAGCAGTCTTGATACACTTGATTTGCCTACATCAACTGCTGAAGCGATATCTCTCACTGTCATAGAAGTGTGATCCTTCAGAGAAATTACTTTTGCACGCTTTCTTGGAAAAATACTCATTTTTCAATACACGAAAGCAACACGTACTCACAGAGAGCAAAAACTAACATCCACCTGTCACACACGAAAGCTCACAACTGAAGCTGAAGAGATGTGTCCCGTTTAAAACCGGTCAAACCACATTTTTACTATCAAGTTCTAACAGTCACACCACCTCACAGCTGATAAAACCGGTTTACGTGGGTTTCCGACATCAACTGGCGATCACATTACAATTCTGAGAATGAAATAGCTTGTCCCAATTAATTTGCATGGTATAGTAGGTAACAAACGACCTCTTCTCAAAATCCGGAAACCATCCTAAAAATGCAAGTTTTTGGACGATTATTCCTCAATGACACGGAATTTCGGGAATCGGAAGGCTTCAAATTCTGACTAGGGACGATGTCCAATCGCTTGCAAAAAATCACGGTGATCGTATGTGTCATCTCGTACCTATGCCCGAACAACTGATTGTCTCGAGTCTCGTAAAGAGAGCTCCGCTCGGCCTTCGGCCTCATTTCGCTCAATGAAAAACAGAAGTTAATTTCCTAAAGAAAAAAAAAAAAAAAGAAAAAAAGGTTTTAAGGGTACCGAATCCTCTTAATCCAAATCTTATAAAATTATTTTTCTATTTTCCCAAGCATAACGAAGTAAATTTATCTGTCATTTTGTGCACGACGGGGCTCGAACTCGGGTCCCCTCATTCCGGAATAAGTCGCTCTACCAATTGAGCTACGCGGACGTTCGTGTCGCTGCTATCTGCCTTTATGTCGTGGGCGTCCTGCTGGCAGGTACGTCACACAAGTTTTGACGCATAGGTAGCAAAGTTTCGGATTTAAATGATAAAATTAATGCACGTATCAATACTACGGTGAGAGCCGAAACGTTTCAGAAATGCTGTTTAACGTAAAATATTGTGCTCATTTACTTTTTTGCAAGTATTTTATTTATTTATTATTTGTCATTATGTATGTCCTACATTGGTTGCTATTTTCGTACAACGCTGAATAACGGTTCTCTCTTAATCTAATGAAAATCATTATTTCTGTTTTATTGCGAGTATTAAGAGCTTTCCCTTCATTTCAGAAGCATTGCATAAAATTTTCCTCTTCTCTGAAGCATTGATCGTTGGGTAAAGTTATAGCATTTCTATTTGTTGCTCTCAAGGGCAGTTAGGGTTACTCTTTATAACTCTGATGGCCGTAACTGACAAAGGATGAACCGAGAGAAATTTGTGGAGCGATCAATGGCTGAGAAAGGTGAATTCCTTGCTGATATACTTCTTCCAGTGTTTTTCTTTTTCTTTTTTTGTTGCGGAAGACATAATGAGAGGTATTTTCTCCATTTATAAAATCTGTATGCCTCGTTCCAACGGAAAATATTTTTGATAATTCCAGTACAGACAGGAATGCATTGCGTAAAGTACAAGTCAAAACCTTAAATAAGTTTTTTATCACACTTTATTCAACAAAAATGGTACACACTTGTACTATTTTTTAAGTAAATTTCCATTTTGCGCAATACAAGTCCTCCAGCTCTTACAAAGTGTATAGATTTCTGTAGAAAACAATCCTTTCGGTCGTGTGAGCTGCCACTTACGCAGTTCCTGCTAAACCTCTTAATCGGGCCTGAAAGTCTTTCCTGCCATCGCATCTTTGAATGGTCCAAAAAGGTGTTAATCCCTTAGGGCAACCAAGTAAAAACAGACTTGCTGGGCCAGCAGTGCTAGCACTGGCTCAGTTCTATGTTGCCGTTGCATAAGCTGTCAAAAAAATGTCCCGGCGGACACCAGATGGGCCAACAGTTCAGGCCAGCTGCTGGCCAACAGTTGACAACCCTTTAGTTGTCATATGCCAGAGCAAGGCCATCAGTTATCCATCACTGGCAGTGGCTGCCACAAGCGGCCCAGCTGTCATGAATGATGGCTAGCCTAATGTGGTCCGCTAGTTTCCCGGCAGTGGCAGCCAGCAATCACGTGAAAGAATTGATGGCTTCCAGAATCTTGTCCGCCAATTTCCCAGTAGTAGTCATGAAAAAAACACTCACAATCGCGGTTTCCCAAAGGCACAATCTGCTCGAAGCGTTTGCAGGCAATGAAGTCACGTTTGTTTTCCAATCTGGTGACAGGGGATGAAACGTGGACGTATCTTTACGATCCGGAAAAGATGAATCAATCCACGGAATGACGTCACACCTCTTCACCAAGGCCTAAGAAGTTCAAGAGCCAGCGATCAGCACAGAAAGTCATGGTGATTGTTTTTTGGGATGACAGCGGTTTCATTCACCTTCATTTCCTGGAACGTGGCCGTAATGTGACCAGCGAGTAGTACATTGAGACAGTCAAGAAGCTTAGAGAAGCCATAAGGAGGAAGAGACCGAACAAGAATTTGAAAATGATCCACATTCACCATGACAATGCGAGATCACACACATCTTTGGCAACAAATCAGGCGATCAGGAAATTAGGCTGGTCGGTGGTTTCCTATCCACCATAAGGCCCAGATCTGGCACCTTCCGCATTCGATATGTTCAGTTCAATGAAGGACAGTCTCCGGGTACAAGGATTTGATGACACAGACGAGGTGTAAGTGGCTGCGAAGAAGTGGATACAACAGTCCACGCTTGAATTTTTTTAAAGAGGATCGGATAGTTGGGTTCAACGATGGCGCAAATGCATCGCTTGTGATAGAGAATATGTTGCGTAGTTCCTTTGTATAGAGAAAGAGTTACTCTACGTACATGTGCAATTTGAACGACAACTGTTATTTAACAAGTTAGTAAAATCATACAATGCATTGATTATAATACGTTTTCCAACACACCAGAAATCATTACTCAAGTTATTACTCAAGTTATGAGGGTAATATCTGTGGAATAAATCTCGCTGCTATGACCTGGCCTTTGACCCCATTTCGATGATATTCGACAGAATCGGTTAAGTATACTTCCGAAACAACATGATAAGGTTTTGTCTCAATCGAAGCATTTTTGTGTAAGTTATAACTCATAAGGGCGAGGGAATGGATCCTGTTCCTATGTCCTGACCTTTGACCCCACTTAACCTATTTTCAATAGGGTTGGTCCCCAGGTGGTCCCCTACCGCATACAAAACTTTTGATCGAAATCGAACAATGTTTACGCAAGTTATGACGCATAAGGGAATTTAATGAATCCCGCACTTATGTCGTGATCTTTGATCCCAGTGCACCCATTTTTAATAGGGTTCGTCCCCAGGTTGGTCCCCTACTACATACTAAAATTTCATCGAAATCGAACCATATTTACTTTATAACGCATAAGGGCAATGGAATGCATCCCGCTCCTATGTCCTGACCTTTGACCCTACTTCACCCATTTTCAATAGGGTTCGTCCTAAAGTGATCCGTACCACATAACAAAATTTCATATAAATCGAACCATATTTACGTTATGACGCATAAAGACAATGTAATGCTTCCCGCCTCTATGTCCTGACCTATGACTCTACTTCACCCCTTTTCGATAGGGTTCGTCCCCACGTAGTATCCTACTACATACTAAAATTTCATTGCAATCGAACCATTTTTATGCAAGTTATGACGCAAAAAGGCAATGGAATGCATCCCGCACCTATGTTGTGACATTTGAGCCCATTTGACCCATTTTCAACAGGGTTCGTCCATAGGTGATCCCCTACCACATAGAAAAATTTCATTGAAATCGAACCATTTGTACGTAAGTTATGACGCATAAGGGCAAAGGAATGCATCCCGCACTTATGTCGTGACCTTCGACCCCATTTGACCCATTTTCAATAGGGTTCGTCCCCAGGTGATCCCCTACCACATACTAAAATTTCATCGAAATCGAACCATTTTTACGCGAGTTATCGTGCGGGCGGACGGACAGACGGACAAAGCTGGAGAATATACGCTTCTCCAACCTACTGTTGGAAAGCGTATATAAAAACGTTATTGCCATTTTTGCGTTACTTTCTGAACATCTCTCGTACATTATTTAGATCTTCACAAGTTTCTTCTAGAATGGTCTCACTTCAGACAACCTCCTCCATGTCACTCCGGCATGCTTTCGAATCTGACCGTCCAATTTTCCGCGTGTTATTCCTATTTGCCATTTCCTGTTCTTTGGTATCCAGTCTGAAATTTCACATGTCCATCGGTGGTCTGTCGTTCTGGAAATATGTCTAGCCCATTGCCATTTCAGGGATTTTCTCTGATCGTAATCAGAGGTGGAAGCCGGTCAGAAATTTTGTACCTGGACCCGGACGTCCCATAACTGGATCCGATCCGGACCCGTAAATGACCCGAACAAATCTGCTTTGAACTATAAATTCGAAACTCAATTTATAAACATACTAAAATTTCATCGAAACACTATCTAGCAACAAGTAATTGGACACCTGTGTTAGCAAAGGAAAACGAAGTTTATTCACCTTCAATAGTTGGTGGAGCCTCCACGAGCGGCGATTACAGCTGCTACCCTCCGGGGCATACTCTCAACCTGGCGTTGTACGACGGCTAGCGATATTTTCTTCCACTCGGCTTGGAGAAGACAGGTCAGTTCCTTCACCGATTTCAGACGATGGGGACACCCCTTAAGTCGACGCTCCAACTCGTCCCAAAGATGTTCGATAGGGTTAAGGTCCGGGCTCTGCGCAGGCCAGTCCATTCGGTTCACCCCATTGTCACCATACCAAGCCATGGTGGGCCTCGCAACATGACAGGTGGCATTGCCATCCTGAAAGTAACATGGGTCCACCCCGTAAAACTGCCACAACGTAGGAAGCACATGGTCATCCAAAATGGTGCAGTAGGTCTCGGCGTTGAGTCCACCAGGAATTGCGACCAAGGGTCCCGTGCCATCTCAGGCGAAACACCCCCATAGCATAATTCCACCGCCGCCAAACTTCACAGTTGGCACAATACATTCCGGCAGGAGGCATTCTCCAGGCAGACGCCACACCCAGACCCTGCCATCCGAACGGTAGAGGGTGAACCTTGATTCGTCGCTCCAGAGAACCTGTTTCCACTGTTCAACGGTCCACTGTGGACGTTCTTTGCACCACGTTAGCCGAGCAGCGCTATTGGACTCGGTGATCAAAGGCTTGTGGGCGGCAGCACGTCCATGATAACCGAGCAGATGGGTTTCCTTACTGATGGTATTCATCGAAAGCACACTCCCGGATGCCTGCTGAAACTCCTCGCTGATGTGGCCTATCGATTTGGTGCGGTTCTTACGAATTTCTCTGGCCAGCACCCGTCGGTCTCTAACTCCCAGTTTTGTGGGTCTGCCAGGTCAGGGCAAATTCCGACAGTCACCTCTCATCTTCCACTTGCCAATCACGTAGGCCACTGTCGATTTTGGGTACTTCAACTAGCTGGATATGTCACGTATGGATCGGCCATTTCTGTGACACCCGACGATTACACCTTTCTCGAAATCAGAGAGCTCCGAACTGCGTGGCATCTTGCTTGCGACTGGTTGCGTTGTTGTTTGCCACACGATAACTAACGGCGGCGGCCGTGACGTGTATCAGGACCGCAGATATCGTCGATTGCAGGGGTGTCTAATTACTTGTTGGTAGATAGTGTACTTATAAATGTAATATATATGTATTCATCCCAATAACTGCTTGATATTTAATAACTGAAAACATTTTAGCCACTATTTTGCGTAATCCAGAAGTAATGTCTGACTATGACCGTGACCATGGAGTATATTACAAATGGGAATCATTATTTACGATTACACAAATGTATTTAAATTGTTCGCGCTTTCCACGCTTTGATGGAGGTGCGTATACTTTCATATGGTCCGTTAGATTTTTGGTCTTATGATCTCTTATTATACCGTCGACATCTTTCTTTGTAATTATACACTTTCCACATTTTGAACAACAAACAAGACCAAACAACACAGAATTATTCACCGGTCCCTCAATGAGACGAAACAATTTCCAGCATTCACTCTTCCCCTTGTGGTTTTCAACAAGCACGTATTTGTTGACCTCGACGCCTTTCTCAACCTCCTTAATACTAAATCCATCCATATTAACAAATAAGGAGTTAATTTCGACATGACATGTCATGGGAACGGATGTTAGCATATCAATCGAAAAGCTCTGAACGCTCAATGTAAAAGATGCGATGTGAAAAGTAACTCTTAGTCATACAGTGAACTTCGCACGAAGAGAGTGAATCAGCTGAGAAGCAGGCGAATGGCGTTTGCCTGTACCTTGCCCTGGACAATCGCACTGTAAAAGAACGCAAAGGGAGTATCTTTTTACGATATGGTGTCGGTGTGTCTGACGTCGGTCGGTGGAAATCTCCGCCGCTTTAAGAAAGAGACGACAATGTTGTCGCATGGCAAATCATAATTCACTTCGTGGGCACCAGTGTCGACTACAGAATTCCACAACGTGCATTTTTCTTAGGAATATATTTTCCTCTTTTTAAAAATAACACGGGAATATCACCGGGTCAAAATCGGGTCAGGAACATCTTGACCCGACCCGTTGGATCCGCAAGAAATTGTCGACT
This sequence comes from Macrothele yani, assembly GCA_039090855.1. Classification (NCBI taxonomy): domain Eukaryota; kingdom Metazoa; phylum Arthropoda; class Arachnida; order Araneae; family Macrothelidae; genus Macrothele; species Macrothele yani. The sequence continues at coordinate 12,989,529 of CM076999.1, read as the reverse complement.
CGTTGACCCGAGAACCTTTTCCGTCTCTGATCAAAAAGGCTTCCAATCTTTTCATTTGCCTGATCCACGAGTTCCTCTTATCTTTCCTGGTTATACTAAGCATTGATGTCTCCATGCATCTTTCAGTTGTCGGCAGCCTTTGTGTGTAATTTTCAGTTAATAATCTTCATTATTATTAACTAACAAGTTAGTAAAATCATGCGATGCATTGATTATATTACGCTTTCCAACATACCAGAAATCATTACTCAAGTTATGAGGATAATGGGTGTGGAATAAATCTCGTTCCTGTGTCCTGATTTTTGATCCCATTTCGATGATATTCAACAGAACTGGCTTAGTATACCTGCGAAATAACATGCTAAAGTTTTGTGGCAATCGCAGCACTTTTTACGTAAGTTATGACGCATAATGGGGATGGAAGTGATTCCGCTCCTATGTCCTGACCTTTGACCCGCCCATTTTCAATAGGGTTTGTTCCCAGGAGGTCCCCTACCACATACTAAAATTTCATCGAAATCGAACCTTTTTTGCGTTAGTTATGACGCATAAGGGCAATGGAATGCCTCCCGCTCCTATGTCCTGACCTTTGACCCCACTTCACCCATTTTCAATAGAGTTCATTCCCAGGTGGTTCCCTACAATATACTAAAATTTCATCGACATCGAACCATATTTTTTTACGTAAGTTATGACGCATTAATGCAATGGAATGGATCCCGCTCCTATGCCGTGTACGTTTGATCCCATTTTGTCCATTTTCCATAGGGTTCGTCCCCAGGAGGTCCCCTACCACATGCTAAAATTTCATCGAAATTGACCCGTTTTTACGCCAGTTATCGTGCCGACAGGCAGGCGGACGGACAAAGGTGGAGCATATACACTTCTTCAACCTACAGTTGGAAAGCGTAAAAATTACACACAAATTCTTCCACTTCTTATATACACTGACGGAAAAAAAATCCCAACACCACGAAAAAATAGTTGTAGAGGAATGAAATGGCGGCAATACATTTGTATAGGTAACATATTTAATCGATTAAGGTTTCAAGATCACAGCTTAATGTAAGCGCCAGAAGAGCCATTTTAAATGTGAAATGCTGGTGCATTAATAACCGGTGTAACCACCAGAATGTTGAATGCAAGCACGCAAACGTTCATGCATTGTGTCGTACAGGTGCTGGATGTCAGTTTGTGGGATGGAGTCCCATGCCTGTTGCACTTGGTCGGTCAATACAGGGACGGTTACTGCTGGTTGGGGGTGACGCTTTAGTTGTCGTCCAATGATGTCCTATACGTGCTCGATTGGGGAAAGATCTGGTGATCTAGCAGGCCCCGGCAACATGTCGACACTCTGTAGAGCATGTTGGGTTACAACAGCGGTATGCGGGCGAGCGTTATCCTGTTGGAAAACACCCCCTGGAATGCTGTTCATGAATGGCAGCACAACAGGTTGAATCACCAGACCGACGTACAACTGTGCCGTCAGGGTGCGTGGGATAACCACGAGAGTGCTCTTGCTGTCATAGGAAATTGCTCCCCAGACCATAACTCCAGGTGTAGGTCCATTGTGTCTCGGCCGCGGACAGGTTGGTTGCAGGCGCTCACCTGGCCTCCTTCTAACCAACACACGGCCATCAGTGGCACCCAGGGAGAACCGGCTTTCATCAGAAAACACAACAGATCTCCACTCCGTCCTCCAATGAGCTCTAGCTTGACAGCACTGATGTCGCAAACGGCAGTGGTTTGGAGTAAGTGGAATGCACGCTACAGGGCGTCTGGCTTGGAGCTGTCCTTCAAGTAACCGATTTGTAACAGTTCGTTGTGTCACTGTGGTGGCAACTGCAGCTCGAATTGCTGCCGCAGACGCGGTACGATGCGCCACGGCCATACGCCGTACACGGCGGTCTTCCCTCTCAGTAGTGCCACGTGGCCGGCCGGAACCCGGTCTTCTTGAGGCAGTACCTTCCCTTGCCCACCGCTGCCAACAATCATGCACAGTGGCTACATTCCTGCCATGTCGTTCTGCAATATTGCGGAAAGAAAATCCACCTCCTCGTAGCCGTATTACACGACCTCGTTCAAACTCCGTGAGCTGTTGATAATGGCTTCTTCGTCTTCTTAAAGGCATACTTGACTAACATCAACACACTACGTCGAATCTCAAGGATAACTAACGCTCACGAACGTTACAGCGCGTATTTACAGCAAACCTGCTTTGCATGTTCCGAGGGGCGCTACTAGCGCCACACGTATGCGCCGAGCGCGAAATTTGCATAAACGTCATCTTACAGATGTACTCTCACCGCCTACCAACTTTCGTGTATCTAACACAACCCCTTCTTGGTGTTGGGATTTTTTTCCGTCAGTGTATGAAGTATCTGCTTCATATATAATTAAATAGTGCTCTTGAAAATTGAATTATTTCTTCCAAATGTTCTTTAACCAAGATTTATAGGCCGATTAAATTTTTCAATAATGTGACTCTCGCTTGATAACTGCTGCTCAAGGTTAACTAAGTATCAAGTACCTTTAGATTTCCCCCATCAGTTGCTAATTTTTCATTTCTTGTGCAAGCTTTGCACATGACATTTGGTTTCTGAAAGCCCATTTCTACTCCCACTTCTTTAACCTTATCAGCAAATTCCAGGGTTTGCTGACAAGGACAAGACTTTGCAACTCTGAATGGGTAGTTGCAATATATACACTCACTGGACAATGAAATTTGCGCACCAAGAAGGAAGCATCGGGAAATTTTTTGGACGTAATGATACAGATGAAGTACACACATGATGGCAAAAACAGGACAATTACAGAGGGATCTGCGGAACGCAGTCCGTTCAACTTCAAAAGCGCGTCGCACCGCCTCATGCGGCGATACTTGCTGCAATACGGTCCGGCATGGACGCGAACAGACGCCTGATGTTCTACTGCTGCAGACTGGCCCACACGTGTTGAACGGTGTGCTCGAAATCCCGGATAGTGCGGTACGAGGGCAGCTGCCGTTTCAACTGCTCACACACATACGCGATTGGAGACATATCCTGGGAGCAGACAGGCCATTGAAGTGTCTCAACATGACGTAGGCAGTCCTTGGCAACCCGAGCTGTGCGCGGGCTGGCATTATCCTGCTGGTATAGCGAGCATTATTCTGCTGGTATAGTGGGCCAGGAATCCCGGTCAGGATTCGGAGCACGTGGGACCATAGGATCTTATCCACATACCGCTGGTCCGTCAGTTAACCACTTACCACTACTAGAGACAAAGGCTATGGCTCGCCAGACCATAATGCCTTCAGTGGGGGAGGTGTGGCGCACGAAAGCGAGGTTGGGATTGTGCTGTTGACCCAGGGACTTCCAAACCCATCTGTCCCCAAAACGAAGCGGGACTCATCGCAAAACATCACACGTTGCCAGTCTGTGGCGTTCCACGTTGCTCTGGCCTGGCACCACTGCACAGGGAGCCGCCGATGTTCCGGTGTTAATGGCAGAACTCGTAAAGGGCGCTAGGATCGCAGAATCGCTTCCGCGAGGCGAAGGGAAATGGTTCGTGGGCACACAGGAGGCACTACGTGTGCCTGTAACGTGGACCGAGTCCCTATGTCCTGACCTTTGACCCGTTGGTCCTCCAGGTCCGTCCGGAGCTGCTCCGCCATGTGACAGTGTCGTCACGTGTCAACTGCTCCCAACACATTTGGATGGTATGGTCACAACTATCCACGTGGCGGGCAATACGGCGTGCCAACCACCCTGCGGTTTTCAGCCCGATGATCAGGCCTCTCTCAAAGACCGTAATTTACGCAAATTGACGTCTCTAGCACCTACCCGGCATTGTTGTCACTTTGTACTCTTGCTAGTGTTGGCCGGTGCTTTTCGCTTTCATGGAGCATCGACAACACGCCGGTTTACAAAGCTGCCGGTTCGTACTTGCAGCGCCACTACAGGGAGTGCGGTCATGCGCACTCGCATTAAACGTGGATCATTTGCATACCAGCACGCACTCTAGCTATTTGCAAAGTTTCGCGGTTGTATCATGTTTCGTTTTAGGTGAGCAAATTTCACTGTCCGTGAATGCATATATGTATATTTATTGCATGATGCCCAAGAGCAGAGTCAAAGACTTAATTTTACACCTAAGAATTTAAAACCAAATTTGCTTAACAAACAATCTGAAGATCATGACGCGCAACGCAGCAGGTATGAATATTCAGAATTCACTCACTACTAAGTAGAGACTGGAATAACAAATAATTTAACAAGTACAAATACAACAAAGAAAAACTCAAAACCCAACAGGCATGAGTAAAAAAGAAAATAAAGTACACTGCCGGGCAATTGCTAAGGACGGATGACAATAGCAACGATAGCAACCATAAAATGTAAGGCAGGAAAATGTGGAAATTAGCATAAGTGCGGAATACAGTAAGACGTGTTGGGCGTATGCAAATTTTGGATTGCCAAACTTGTTCGTGACGTCATAGCGCTGATAAGAGATATAAAGGATTTGACGCGTATTGACCGTTGTTGTTCAAACGCAAAGTTGAAAGGGAAAGAATCAATTGACGAACTTGCAATTTTGAGTATGTCTTCCCGACATCACCTAGATCATTTTACGCGTGGCCGTATTATTGGCAAGATTGAAGAAGGGCGAAAAATAACAGATGTTGCCAGGGAGTTCGACGTCAGCCACAGTGTTGTTTCAAGGCTATGGAAATCATTTCAAACAAATGGAGAGTGTAGCAAACGTCACGGGGGAAGTCGTGTTCGCAGTACGACACCTGCAGAAGATCGGTACATAGTGCTATCAACAAAAAGACACCGGCGCAGCACAGCTAGTGAGGTAGCAAATCTGTTTATGGCTGCTACTGGTAAGCAGATATCCCGAAAAACTGTCGCCAGACGTTTGCATGAAGGAGGATTATACGCCCGCCGTCCTGTTGTGTGCATCCCATTGTCCAGACGTCACCGTACCGCCCGTTTGCAATGGTGCCATCAACATCGCAATTGGACTGACAACGACTGTTCTGCTGTCCTCTTCTCAGATGAGAGTAGATACAGTCTATCGTCTGATTGTCAACGACAACTGATCTGGCGTGATAGTGGTACTGCATATTGTCCAGCAAACATACAGGAAAGGGACCGATATCCGACATGTAGTGTCATGGTATGGGCTGGCATCATGATCAATGGCCGTACGTCCCTCTATGTGCGTCCAACTGGGACTATGACTAGCCAACGATGCATTAATGGTGTTCTGCTGCCTCATGATTGCATGTTCCATGGTGCTGTCGGTGATAGATTCATTTTCATGGACGACAACGCAACATGTCATCGAACAGTTGCTGTCCAGGAGTGTCTTGAGAGCGAGAATATTCAACGCCTCGTATGGCCAGCACGTTCTCCAGATCTGAATCCAATTGGAAATGTGTGGGATGCTTTGGGGAGGAGTCTTGCTGGTCGCCAATGCCCTCCAATAAACAAGGACACCCTCATCCGTGCACTGACAGAGGAATGAGATAAATTACCCCAACAGCTGCTTGATAATGTTGTGCAAAGCATGGCACGACGTGTGGAATCTTGCATCGCCCTCCATGGTGGCCATATCCCGTATTGACATCTTACGCCTGAACGCCTGCGGACGGTAATTGCATTTTTTTACGTTTACGTATTCTGCACAAAATGGCCTGTTTATCCCTTGAACACGTTCCAAAGCCTTCTGGATTTCAAAGCAGAATAAATTGTCTTTCTTGTAATGTCCTGGCATTCGGACATTATTTTATTTCACTTGGCATCCAACCAAACTTACTTTTTCATGCGCTATATAGCCGTTTATGATCCGTCCTTAGCAATTGTCCAGCAGTGTATATATATATTGCATGATGCCCAAGAGCAGAGTCAAAGACTTAATTTTACACCTAAGAATTTAAAACCAAATTTGCTTAACAAACAATTTGAAGATCATGACGCGCAACGCAGCAAGTATGAATATTCAGAATTCACACACTACTTAGTAGAGACTGGAATAACAAATAATTTAACAAGTACAAATACAACAAAGAAAACTCAATACCCAACAGGCATGAGTAAAAAAGAAAATAAAGTAATAGCAAACCTGAATGTAGAAAATGTTGAGAATGCCGAGCCTTGGCTTTATCAAGGACCAGCAAAACTCTGCATTTTCTCACTTGCACAAAGACTTAGTTGGAAATGGGTTTCTGCAAAGCCATAGATGCAAGTTTTAAAGTTTTTGCATGCATCCATAACTTTCCTGGCCCAACCCATACTCGTCATCTGCCACAAAAAAACAACAAAAAAAAAACAGAAAAAGTCCGAGCAAACCAACCAGGAAAACCTTCTAGGACATAAGCAGTCCAAGAAATTACCAAAACTCGAGCAAAAACAACACCCCCAAAAAATAAAACAACAGCCAAAAAAGCAAAATAGAAAACCAAAACCAAAATATAAAATAACAAAACATTTCAACTAGAATTTGCGCAAAATCTGCAAAATAGTAAATTGAAAACAGACACTCAAGAGCAGAGTTAAAGACTTAATTTTACACCTAAGAATTTAAAACCAAATTTGCTTAAGAAACAATCAAATTTGCTTAACGCGCAACGCAGCAGTTATTAATATTCAGAATTTACACACTACTAAGAGAGACTTGAATAAAAAATTATTTAACAAGTACAAATACAACAAAGAAAAGCTCAAAACCTAACAGGCATGAGTAAAAAAGAAAATAAAGTTATAGCAAACCTGAATGTACATTTTGTGGATGAAGGTCTCCCCAAGTTTCTTCCACAACAGTCTATCTTGCGCCAGTCTCCTCCATGTCACTTCGGCATGCTTCCGAATTTCATCCACCCATCTCCCATGTGGTCTTCTTCTATGTCTTTTCCTGTCCCTTGGAATCCAGTCTAAAATTTCGGTTGTCCATTAATGGTCCGTCCTTCTGACAACATGTCCAGCCCATTGCCATTTCAGGGATTTTACTCTAATCATGATGTCTTACACTCATGACATTTTCCTTGTCTACGAGTTACTCCCCTATTTTTTTTTTTTTTGATTGGAGGTTTAACGACCACCGTGAGCAACTCAATGGGCTATAATCAGTTGCCCGTCCCGAATTCAGGGCCACTGGTTCCAGGGAAGGGAGAGAGCCAGCGACGTAAGACAATCACAACATCCATATCTCACCGGGATTCGAACCCTGACCCATCTCGGACGAATGATCAGAAGCCATCGCTTAGCCCTCTGCGCCGCCGTAGCGGTCTTCTTATCTATCCTGGTAACACCAAGCATGCATCTTTCCGAAAGAACTATTCCTAAAATTAAGGCCTGATGATCTGTTGGTGCTCACAGCTGTCATTAAATCAGGAAAGAAAGCAGCAAAGGGGCACCATAATTCATTTCAGAAATACGTATAAGATAGCCATACAATTTCTTCCTAAAGATTCCTGCTTTTTTCTTATGCCTAAAGAGTTTTGGTTCGAAATATTTAATATCTTATTTCAACATTCTATCTCGACTGTCTTTCTTTCTCATCTGAGTAAATGAGGTTAGAGAACGCAGGCATGATCCGACTCTGATGGGATGTATAACTGTCAACTTGCTGTACGTAAGTTTCTCGACGCTTCCGGGTAAAAGGAATCCGGATGACATTTACGAGCAATACAAATGTTTGTGTCCCGTATTTTGTCACATGATGCGATCTGAGCTTCCCAATAACCCGTCAGTGAAGAGGAGATAATGTCGAAAGGGGGAAAATCGCTCTCAGAGCACCTTGACGAAGATCAGCAGTGAAGGAAACACGAGCTCTTCCTCTAGAATGTATCAAAGGATCGAATCTGAAGGCATCGGACACAAAGAGAGCTGGTGGATTTTGTTCCTCATCCATTCGAATTTCCGTTGACATGTGCCATTCCATTGAGGAATGTTGGGCAATACGTATTTCTATTGCACGAGCGTACAAAGAAATGTCGAAGGATTCCGGAAACCCGGAGAAGATAAATACTATCTGTTTGCTTTCTTCGATAAGCTTAACGACCCCGTAGAGCGTTATTGAGATCAAATATTACATAACCGAAGACTAATTCGGGATGCGATTTCGAAATAATTTGTTTGCCGAAGATTTTCGCAAAGTGTCAACAACAAGGCCATACGATTCTTGACATTTACCCCCAAAAGGATTGCCTCTTTCTAATTCTGAATTCTACGTACGAAGCTACGTTGAATTTAGAATTAGAAAGAGGCAATGTGGCTGTTATATTTGAACTTCTTAACTGGGCTATCAAATTTCAGAAATTCCTTCAATGGGTGACTTTCTCCAGAGATACAGAAATTATAATGGGAGGACTGCATCGACGTCGCAATGAATTTCCAAGTTGTTCCAATGTATTCCATAGAATGTAACACCTCAATCTTCCGAAAATAAGGTCAATCCACTGCTGGATGAAGGTCTCCACAATGTTTCCTACCTAGGCCTTTTGTACAGGTTGACAGATAAGTTTTAAAGCGTTTTTGTGTGACGTATAGCGATAATTTACATATCCGACATTCCCCTGCGTAGTTGTCATGTGACCGTAACTGGTCCAGACTATAAAAAGTGATACAGAAGTTTGCCCTACAGTCAAACACACTTGCGCATCCTTAGGTGCACTGTAAAAAAAAATGCTGCAGATTTTACGGTTTGAAACCGTTTTCCAGGGTGCCAACACAAAACCGTAAAATCTACAGTTTTATACCGTGTTGGAGCAAAGCTATAGCTTTACTCCAAGAATCAGTAAAGCTATAGCTTTGCTCCAACACAATCAACACATTCGTTCCAGCCAAATTTTTGTGTTTTCGTGATTATTTGGACTGTGACTCGCTCTAGCCAAATTCTGTGCTGTTTTCTTCATTAAATGCGGTGTTGGAGCAAAGCTATAGCTTCGCTCCAACAAGGCATAAAACTGTAGATTTTACGGTTTTGTGTTGGCACCCTGGAAAACGGTTTAAAACCGTAAAATCTACAAATTGTTTTTACAGTGTGAATAACAGCAAGCGGTATTGCATTTATTCGACATTGTATTCGTTATGAATTTCATCAAGGGGCAATTGAAATAGAAACAGCTGGCGTTATGCAAATGTGGTGCTGTGGGCGGCCCTGTAAACGGAAACGACAAGACATATGCAGCGATCCGACAATATAAGGAGTGGTGCAACGGGAATCAGTAAGAATTGAACGCAGTATAGATAAGACGAAGGATCTAAGCGCATTTGGTCGTGGGCAAATTGTCGGGGCCCGACATATTGGCCACTCCATTTCTGAAGTCGTGCAGGCACTGGGATTTTCACGAGCCACTGTGTCACGCGTGCACCGTGAGTACATCGAATCCGGTAAAACCATCCGTGCAAGGGCCAACTGCCGTGGGCAACAGCGTGTGGATGAGCGGGGTCATCGTCTGCCAGATCGCATTGTAACAGCGGATAGACGGGCCTCAGTGCCAGAAATCACTCTGCAATTTAACGCTGGTGCACAAAAACGTGTAAGCAGCCACACCATCCTGAACCATCTCCTCGCTATGGGGTACAGAAGCCATGGTCCCACGAGGGTACCGCTGCTGACCGCACATCACAGGGTGCAAAGATTAGCATGGGCGTGGGAACATCGCCACTGGACACTAGACATGTGGGAAAATGTTGCCTGGACTGATGAGTCGAGATTCACGTTGGTACATGCGGATGGCAGGATACGAGTACGGCGCAAACCACATGAAGCAATGGATCTTTCTTGCCAGCAGGGTACTCTTCAAGCTGGTGGGAGTAGTATTCTCGTCTGGGGACTGTTTATGTGGACTGAAATGGGACCCCTGGTACGTGTGACATCGTCCCTCACAGGTTAGCGTTACCGGGATATCCTGGACGACCATTTGCTCCCGTTTGTGCATCTTCAACATCCCACTGGGAACCTCATTCTGCAACAAGACAATGCACCGTGCCATCACTCCCGAATTGTATCCGAATGGTTGGACGAACACTCCACCGACATGACCTTGCTTCCTTGGCCAGGTTGGTCACCTGATCTCAATCCCATCGAGCACATCTGTGATGCCATCGAGAGAGATGTTCGAGGCTCTGACCCCCTCCATCACATCTTCGTGAACTGTGGGAGCTTGTTCAAGGGTCGTGGATCCGTATGACTTCCCAACGCTTCTGGTGTCTTTTCGAGTCCATGCCGAGACGAATCGCCGCGGTCATCAGGGCGAAAGGTGGTGCTACACGTTACTAGACAGGTGTCTCTAATTCAATTGCTCTTCAGTGTACTTTCATGTGTTCGCCTTATTGTGGGGTAGACTTTATGAAATGTAAATGACTACGCTGTTACGATGATCGGACCTTTTGCCACGAACAAAGTGTTACAAAAGACGTGCTACAAATGCACACGATCTTATTAAACAATCAAAACTTTGCTGTTGGTATTTAAAAAAAAGTTCTTCGGCTATACAATTCGGCTCTACGGTTCAGGAAAACTTTGTATTCAGGGGAAAGTCGTCGGCAAAAGAACGACAGAACATTCGCCCAGACAGATTCATTGATCAAATACAATCTGTCACTAATCTATCAGTTGCCGAAATCATGAGAACTGTGGAACATAGAGAAGAATGGCGAAACGTGACTACCGACAGGACGTGAATTGGGTCATGACGCTCGAACCGAGCAACGAAGACAGAGATTTAAAATAAATGTAGAACAAATATAAATTTGAGATTTTAAGTTTACACACGCATCCTCACCTTAATTTATGAGAATTCGCACTGCATTGTTATATCTCCGAAAAGACAAAATACACTCATCGTCAAAAAAACAGTTGCACCAAGAAAGACGAGTCGGATTCCAATACTATTCGGGAGGAAGGTAAAGGTTACCAGGAACAATAAATGATTAAAGATTGCAACTGATATAGGCAATATTTATTGAGCTACACGACAAAACGTCCTGTCTCTCAGTTCGGCGTCGGGCCGCCGTTTTTGCTCACACAGCATACCAGACGTCACCGCATGTAGTTCTACATGTTCCTAATTGTGTCCTGCGATAAGCCATCCCATGCAGCTTGAATCTTCACACGCAGTTCCTGCAGATTGTGCGGTACGCTTGGAGTGTGGATAGAGCGTCCAATAGCATCCCACACATTTTCAATCGGCGATAGATCTGGCGATGCGGCTGGCCATGACAGAGTGTCACTGCCTTGAAGGCAAGCTCTCGAGACAGCAGCAGTATGAGGACGAGTGTTGTTCCTTTACGAAACCGCTCAGGCGTGAGAGTTCAGAAGAGGCGACTGGTTGCGGGACATCATTAACGTAACGTTGGGCTGTCAAAGTGAATGCAATGAACACCAAACGTGATTATCGCACCTCACACAACGACACCAGGCCTTCTGGGCGTGTGATGCTCGACAACAAACCTCACATCTTGGCACTGACCACGGTACCTCCACACACACGGATTCGTTATTCGTCTCGTACAAGACAAAAGCGAACTCGTCACATAAGGTCACCCGCTGACATTCTGACCGGCTTCATGACAGTCTGGCACGACACCATTGCAGTCTTCCTCGCCGATGCGATGGTGTTAATGGTTCGCGTATTGTATCATTCAAGCTCATTTTCTTTTTAGCACGTCTTTCGTAAAAACAAGTTAGTAAAATCATGCAATACATTGATTATGATACGCTTTCCAACATACCAGAAATCATTACTCAAGTTATGAGGTAATGCAACTGTGAAATAAATATCGCTCGTGTCCTGACCTTTGAACCCATTTCGATGATATTATACAGAACCGATTCAGTTTACCACCGGAAAAACATGATATCGTTTTGTCGCAATCGAAGCATTTTTATTCAAGTTATGAGGATAATGGCTGTGGAATAAATCTCGTCTTGTGTCCTGACGTTCGACCCCATTTCGATGATATTCAACATACCCTGTTCAATGTAGCTCTGGAACAAAATGATAAAGTTTTCTTGTAATCGAAGCATTTTTATACAAGTTATGACGCATAAGGGCAATGGAATGGATCCCGCTCCTATGGCCTGATCTTTGACCCCATTTCGTCCATTTTCAATACAATGTGATCTCAGGTGGTCCCCTACCACATACTAAAATTTCATCGAAATCGAAACATTTTTACACAAGTTATGAACTATAAGGGCAATGCAATGGATCCTGCTCATATATCGTGACCTTTGACCCCATTCCGTCTGTTTTAAATAGGGTTCGTCTCCAGGTAGTTCCTTACAACATACTAAAATTTCATCGAAATCGAACCATTTTTACGAAAGTTATGACGCATAAGGGCAATGGAATAAATCCCACTCTTATGCCCTGCCTGACCTTTGACCCCATTTCGCCCATTTTCAATTGGGTTCGTGCTCAGGTGGTTTTTCTACCATATACTAAAATTTCGTCAAAATCGAACCATTTTTACGCATGTTATGACGCATAAAGGCAATGGAATGGATCCCGCTTTTATGTCCTGACCTTTGACCCTATTCCGCCCATTTTCAATAAGGTTTGTCCCCAGGTGGTTCTTTACCCCATACTAAAATTGCATCGATATCGAACCACTTGTACGCAAGTTATGATGCATAAAAGCAATGGAATGGATCCCGCTCCTATGTCCTGACCTTTGACCCCATCATGTCCTGACCTTTGACCCCAGGGATCGTCCCCAGGTGGTTCCCTACCACATACTAAAATTTCATCGAAATCGAACCATTTTTACGCAAGTTATGACGCATAAAGGCAGTGGAATGGATCCAGCTTGTATGTCGTGACCTTTGACCCTATTTAACCCATTTTTAATAGGGATCGTCCCCAGGTGGTTCCCTACCACATACTAAAATTTCATGGAAATCGAACCATTTTCACGCAAGTTATGACGAATAAGAACAATGGAATAGATCCTGCTCCTATGTCCTGACCTTTGACCCTGTTTCGCCCATTTTCAATAGAGTTCGTCCCCAGGTAGTTCCCTACCACATACTAAAATTTTGTCGAAATGGAATCATTTTCACGTGAGTTATCGTGCAGACGGACGGACAGAGGAACGGACAAAGCTGGAGCATATACGCTTCTTTAACCTTCGGTTGGAAAGGGTAAAAAAAAAGGTCGTGCTTATGGCATCGGTTTGTCCGTCCGTCTGTAGACACGATATCTTTACAACTAATAGTCCGATTTGAGAAACTCTGCAGTGGGAAGCCTGAAACATTCGAATGATGATCATTTATTTTGCTGTTTTTTACGATGTACAGTTTCGCCGCTAGGCGGCGTAAATGTTGATGGTATCGCATTCAAAATACATTTTATTCCGTTCATCGGCTTCTAAACATCCGATTGAAAAAATTATTTCACCTTTCGATTCCATTTATGTCCAAAAGTACACTCACGGGCAATGAAATTTGCGCACCAAGAAGGAAGCACAGGATTGAACTGGAATTTTATGGACGCAATGATACAGATGAATGATGCACATGATGGCAAATACAGAGCAACAGGACAATAACAGAGGGATCTGTGACACGCAGTCCGGGCGTCTTCAATAGCGCGTCGCACCGCCTCGTGCGGCGATGCATGCTGCAATAGGGTCTGGCATGGAGGCGAACAGACGTTTGATGCTGTCCTGCCTCAGACTAGCCCACGCGTGTTGGGCGGTGTGCTACAAATCTGAGCTAGTGCGAAACGGCGGCAGCTGGCGTTTTAACTGATCCCACACATGCTCGATAGAGGACGCGTCCGGGGAGCTGGCAGGCCATTGGGGTGTCTGGACATGACGTAGGCAGTCCGAACCATGTGCGGGCGGGCATTATCCTGCTGGTATAGCGCACCTGGAATCCCGGTCGAGAATGTGAGCACATGGGGTCGTAGTATCTCATCCACATACCGCTGGTCCGTCAATGATCTACTTGCCACTACTAGAGCTGATCGGCTATCGTAGGCAATGGCTCCCCACGCCATAATGCCTTTGTGGGGGAGGTGTGGCGCTCGACAGCGAGGTTGGGTTTGTGCCGTTGACGCGGGAACCTCCACATCACGATATGATGATCATCTGTCCTCAAAACGAAACGGGACTCATCGCTAAACACCACACGTCCGGCGTTAATGGCAGCACACGTAAAGGGCGCTGGGGATTCGTTTTGGCGAGATGTCTGGAAATGGTTCGTGGGCACACAGGAGCTGCTACATCTTCCTGTATAATGGACCGGGTCCCCGTGGGTTCCTTTCATGCCTAGCGAACGATCCGTGGATCCTCTTTACCGGTGGTGCTTCTGGTCCTTCCGGAGTTGCTCCATCGTTAGGCTGTGCAGTCACGTGTCCACTGCCCCCAACACAGTCAAACGGTATGGTCAGAACGATCTACGTGTCGGGCTATACGGAGCGCCGACCACCCTGCGGTATTCTGCCCGATTATCAGGCCTCCCTCAAATTCCGTAAGTTGCGTAAATCGACGTCTCTGGCGTCTATACCCGGCATTATTGTCACTCTGTGCTCTTGCCTGCGTCCGCCGGTGCTTTTCGTTTTCATGGCGCATCGAACTCCACGCCGGTGTATAAGTCTGCCGGTTCGTGCAGCACAGGGTGTGCGGGCATGCGCACTCGTACAAAATGTGGAACATTTGCATATCTCCTTCTAGGTGCACAAATTTCATTGCCCGTGAGTGTATTTTAAGTATATTGACTTTTTCAAGTTCCGCATGGATTTTCTAACCGACTAAGCTACACCGATGGAATGTATTGCTGCAGGTTTATCGTCTTGACACGTGTTTCATCTTCCTGTAGTAGGCGACATCATCTCTCGCATAATTTTTTTTTATTTTCAACCGAAGTAGGAAACTTCTTTAAAAAAACAGCCATCGTAGCATCATCTTTAACATCAGGTCTCAAAACACATGATATTTAAAACGTTATTAAGTTAAAAACACATATTAATTAAAATGACACATGAGCGCTTTCGGGGTCGCCAGCGACTCCCATCATCAGATGTGTGAACACTGAAGCAATTTGACATGTACTGAAGTATATATTTACAACGTTCAGTGACGTAGGAGTTAGAGTTATAGCACAAGCGCAACGCCTGCGAAATACAATCGACACAATACAATAAGCTTAATAGAATCAACAAAAATTATATATATTACGCGTGTTTTCTATAAGAAGTCTCCAGGGGTGAGGGATAATGTATGGAATGTCATCGTTGCATGCAGACTTTTTATGATGAATTATATACAGGCTTTCGGTGATTAAAGTGAGAAACTTATTAGGAGGTGATGCAAGGATTGTGACACTATTCCAGTCTGGGTGAAAGTTTCCAGTATGGACTAACATGGCTAATGAGGTATTTTGAGTACCCATTTTTACGTTGTATTTGTGTTTCTTTAAGCGTGTTGACAAGTTGCGCACTGTGGATCCGACATAAGTGCGTAATTCACCGTATTCATCTGTGGGGATCAGCGGGACACTGTATATACCATTTTTGTTTGCAATACCCACTGAGTCTCTATCGTTTTTAAGCATTGCCATGATGTTTGTAGTTTTTACTCCGAAGTTTAATTTGTATTTATGGCAAACGCTGCGCAATAATGGAGTATTACTGGGTCTCTACCGTTTTTAAGCATTGCTTAAAAAGGATAGAGACCCAGTATATTTGTATTTATGGCAATTGTTGCGCAATAATGGAGTATTACTGGTTCTCTACCGTTTTTAAGCATTTCTTAAAAAGGATAGAGACCCAGTATATTTGTATTTATGGCAAACGTTGCGCAATAATGGAGTATTACTGGGTCTCTACCGTTTTTAAGCATTGCTCAAAAAGGATAGAGAACCAGTATATTTGTATTTATGGCAAACGTTGCGCAATAATGGAGTATTACTGGGTCTCTATCGTTTTTAAGCATTTCTTAAAAAGGATAGAGACCCAGTATATTTGTATTTATGGCAATTGTTGCGCAATAATGGAGTATTACTGGTTCTCTACCGTTTTTAAGCATTTCTTAAAAAGGATAGAGACCCAGTATATTTGTATTTATGGCAAACGTTGCGCAATAATGGAGTATTACTGGGTCTCTACCGTTTTTAAGCATTGCTCAAAAAGGATAGAGACCCAGTATATTTGTATTTAAGGCAAACGTTGCGCAATAATGGAGTATTACTGGGTCTCTATCGTTTTTAAGCTTTGCTTAAAAAGGATAGAGACCCAGTGTATTTATATTTATCGCAAACGTTGCGCAATAATGGTGTATTACTGGTTCTCTACCGTTTTTAAGCATTGCTTAAAAAGGATAGAGACCCAGTATATTTGTATTTATGGCAAACGTTGCGCAATAATGGAGTATTACTGGGCCTCTATCGTTTTTAAGCATTTCTTAAAAAGGATAGAGACCCAGTATATTTGTATTTATGGCAAACGTTGCGCAATAATGGAGTATTACTGGGTCTCTATCGTTAGTTAAGCAACGCTTAAAAACGATAGAGACCCAGAATAACTCCATTATTGCGCAACGTTTGCCATAAATACAAATTAAACTTCGGAGTAAAAACTACAAACATCATGGCAATGATTAAAAACGTTAGAGACTCAGTGGATATTGCAAACAAAAATGGTATATACAGTGTCCCGCTGATCCCCACAGATGAATACGGTGAATTACGCACTTATGTCGGATCCACTGTGCGCAACTTGTCAACACGCTTAAAGGAACACAAATACAACGTAAAAATGGGTACTCAAAATACCTCGTTAGCCATGTTAGTCCATACTGGAAACTTTCACCCAGACTGGAATAGTGTCACAATCCTTGCATCACCTCCTAATAAGTTTCTCACTTTAATCACCGAAAGCCTGTATATAATTCATCATAAAAAGTCTGCATGCAACGATGATATTCCATTAAATATCCCTCACCCTTGGAGACTTCTAATAGAAAACAAACCTAATATATAGTTATTGTTGATTCTTTTAAGCTTATTGTATTGCGTCGATTGTATTTCGCAGACTTTGCGCTTGCGCTATAAGTCTAACTCCTACGTCACTGAACGTTGTAAATATATACTTCAGTACAAGTGCAAAGATTCGGCTGTTTGAAAATACAACACACATAAAAATTGGAAAGGGAGTGAGACAAGGTGACACCATATCTCCGAAGCTCTTTAATGCCACATTGGAGGGTGTTTTTCAGTCACTGAGCTGGGAAAACAAGGGGATAAAGATTAATGGAGATTATCTAACCCACCTTCGTTTTGCTGATGACGTAGTCATTTTGCAACTAGCCCATCAGAGCTGCAGAGTATGATCCAGGAACTTGCTGACAAGAGTAAAGAAGTGGGATTAAAAATGAACTTTCGGAAGACAAAAGTGATGTTCAATGCTTTTACAAGAAATGAAGATTTATCGATTGATGGAGAAAAGCTGGAGATAACAGACACGTACGTTTATCTTGGACAGCAGATATCAAGTGAGGGTCACATTGATGAAGAAATTAATCGGCGTACAAAACTTGCCTGGAGAGCTTTTGGAAGAAACAGCATAATTTTCAAGAGCAATATGCCATTATGTCTTAAAAGAAAAGTGTTTGATCAATGCATCCTTCCAGTGCTTACGTATGGTGCAGAGACGTGGACCTTAACTAAAAGAGACATACAAAGGCTGCAGACAACTCAAAGAAGCATGGAGAGGTGCATGCTTGGTGTAACCAGGAGAGATAAGAAGAGGAACTCGTGGATCCGAAAAATGACAAGAGTGGAAGAGATCATGATCAGAGTTAAATCCCTGAAATGGCAATGGGCTGGACATACTGCCAGAAGGACAGATCATCGATGGACAGCCGAAATTTTAGATTGGATTCCAAGGGACAGGAAAAGACCCAGAAGAAGACCACATGGGAGATGGGTGGATGAAATTCGAAAGTATGCAGGGGTGACATGGAGGAGACTGGCACAAGACAGACCGTTGTGGAGGAAACTTGGGGAGACCTTCGTCCAGCAGTGGATTGATAATGGTTGACAATGATGATGATGATGATATATTCATTCATTCAGCAGTTACAATGGCTTTGAAATCCTGCGGTATTGAAGATGCATACATTCATATTATTAATAACATCTATGAAAATGCATGTGCAAAGATTCGGCTGTTTGAAAATACAACACACATAAAAATTGGAAAGGGAGTGAGACAAGGTGACACCATATCTCCCAAGCTCTTTAATGCCACATTGGAAAATGTCTTTCAATCACTGAACTGGGAAAACAAAGTGATAAAGATTAATGGAGATTATCTAACCCACCTTCGTTTTGCTGATGACATAGTCATTTTTGCAACTACCCCATCAGAGCTGCAGAGTAAGATCCAGGAACTTGCTGACAAGAGTAAAGAAGTGGGATTAAAAGTGAACTTTCAGAAGACAAAAGTGATGTTCAATGCTTTTACAAGAAATGAAGATTTATCGATTGATGGAGAAAAGCTGGAGATAACAGACACGTACGTTTATCTTGGACAGCAGATATCAAGTGATTGTCACATTGATGAGGAAATTAATCGGCGTACAAAACTTGCCTGGAGAGCTTTTGGAAGAAACAGCATAATTTTCAAGAGCAATATGCCATTATGTCTTAAAAGAAAAGTGTTTGATCAATGCATCCCTCCAGTGCTTACGTATGGTGCAGAGCCGTGGACCTTAACTAAAAGAGACATACGAAGGCTGCAGACAACTCAAAGCAGCATGGAGAGGTGCATGCTTGGTATAACCAGGAGAGATAAGAAGAGGAACTCGTGGATCCGAAAAATGACAAGAGTGGAAGACATCATGATCAGAGTTAAATCCCTGAAATGGCAATGGGCTGGACATTCTGCCAGAAGGACAGACCATCGATAGACAGCCGAAATTTTAGATTGGATTCCAAGGGCAGGAAAAGACCCAGAAGAAGACCACATGGGAGATGGGTGGATGAAATTCGAAAGTATGCGGGAGTAGCATGGAGGAGACTGGCACAAGACAGACCATTGTAGAAGAAACTTGGGGAGACCTTCGTCCAGCAGTGGATTGATAATGGTTGACAATGATGATGATGATGACATGTCAAATTGCTTCAGTATTCACACATCTAATGATGGGAGTCGCTGGTGACCCCGAAAGCGCTCATGTGTCATTTTAATTCCTATGTGTTTTTAACTTAATAACGTTTTAAATATCATGTGTTTTGAGACCTGATGTTAAAGATGATGCTACGATGGCTGTTTTTTTAAGAAGTTCCTATCAGCACGAAAACCTTCTACATTTTACCTGTGAAGAAAGAAACTTTAATTAATTCCAGACACCACACATTTTATGAAGAACGCAAAGCTCCATTTTTACGTTCGGGGCCCAATGTGGAAACTGAGATTTTTGCTGACGGAGATCGAAAAAGCGTTTCGGCGCTCCGGAGTGAGTTACTCTAACAGACTAACGCGCTGCATATTGGTCGTCTTGACACCTGCTTAACCTCTCTGCAATACCTCACAAGCGTCTATGTATCGCCCGGTAAGAGCTGTTTTGGCAGCATGTGGCGGACCGATATGATATTAGGCAGATGGACATAATGTTTTGGCCCTTAGGTGTATTTTTCCTATAATTTTCTATAGACTATCAGAATGATTCACTTTGCGAAATAAAAGTCACCTTAAAATAGCGTAAATCGCTTCTAAATCAATTTTAGGAGTCATCATATCGCAGAATCTTTCCACGAGAAGAGAGATACAGAGATTATCATTCTGTTCTGCTGAGCACAAAATAAACTGAGTTCGTTTATTCTTCAGAAATCTTTGCTTTAGAAAGAACGCATTAATTTTATTGCCGTCATTTTCTTCCGTAGAAACCGAATTTAGTCATAGATTCGGTGATGTAATTCTTTCTTCGTACCGGACTCATAATATGCTGTTTTAATGGAGTAGAGAATGGAAAGGATTGAAATTTCATGTGTGCGTTAACCTCTCTTCGTAGAATAAAGATGCAGAAGAATTAGTTCGTCTCGAAACAGACTTTAATCAATAACGTTGGCTTGAACGAAAGGGAGACTCTCATATAAATACGTCTTTTACTTGTAGAAGGGGAAATTACGAAATACTTCGGTGCCGTTTAATTCCATTGCTGTCATTCTTGTGGTCATGACCTCGAGGCAGGTTAGTTCACTTGATTACTGTTGAGTATGCATTTCCCAGAGGCAGAGCAAAATTACTCGCCCGTTCTGCGGAAGAATGTTTCGTTTATTGAGAGCGGAATACATTGATGTTACTTTTCAATGAATATCTTAACCTCAAGAAAATCATCCATTAAGTATTCATCACTAAAATGCTCTCTTTTTTTTTTATTGCTGCGTATCGAGACCTGAAAACATACAATGTCTTACCAAAAATCGTTGAACACCCACGTGAAAATTGTGCGAAAGGACTAAAAACATTTTAGCCTATGAAATCAGATTTGCTTTGACGTCGAACAAGGGAGTACATTTTTGAAAATGTGTGTGCCCAAATTAGAGATATCCTAAAAAATCGAGACAGTGTCCTGGCACTTTTTTACGCTTTCCAACCGTAGGTCTCCAGCTTTTCCCGTCCGTCTGTCGGCACGATAACTCACGTAAAAATGGTTCGATTTCGATGAAATTTTAGTACGTGGTAGGGGACCACCAGGGGACGAACCCTATTGAAAATGGGTGAAGTGGGGTCAAAGGTCACGCCATAAAAGCAGGATCCATTAAATTGCCCTTATGCGTCATAACTTGCGTAAATATGGTTCGATTTCGATTAAATGTTAGTATGTGGTAGGGGACCAACAGAGGACGAACCCTATTGAAAATGGGTGAAGTGGGGTCAAAGGTCACGCCATAAAAGCAGGATTCATTCAATTGCCCTTATGCGTCATAACTTGCGTGAATATGGTTCCATTTCGATAAAATTTTAGTATCTGGTAAGGGACCACCAGGGGACGAACCCTATTGAAAATGGCTGAAGTGGGGTCAAAGGTCACGCCATAAGAGCGGGATCCATTTCATTGCTTAATGCGTCATAACATGCGTAAATATGGTTCGATTTCGATGAAATTTCAGTATGTGGTAGGAAACTACCTGGACACGAACCCTATTGAAAATTGGCAAATTGGGGTCAAAGGTCAGGCAGGGCATAAGAGCGGGATTTATTCCATTGCCCTTATGCGTCATAACTTGCGTAAAATTGGTTCGATTTCGATGAAATTTTGGTATGTGGTAAGGAACCACCTGGGAGCGAAACCTATTGAAAATGGGTGAAATGGGGTCAAAGGTCAGGACATAAAGGTGGAATCCATTCCATTGTCTTTAAGCGTCATAACATGCGTAAATATGGTTCGATTTTGATGTGATTTTAGTATTTGGTAAGGAACCACCTGTGGACGAACCCTATTAAAAATGGGCGAAATGGGGTCAAAGGTCAAGGCATAAAGGTGGAATCCATTCCATTGCCTTTATGCGTCATAACATACGTAAATATGGTTCGATTTTGATGTAATTTTAGTATTTGGTAAGGAACCACCTGTGGACGAACCCTATTGAAAATGGGCGAAATGATGTCAAAGGTCAGGGCATAAAGGTGGGATCCGTTCCATTGCTTTTATGCGTCATAACATGCGTAAATATGGTTCGATTTCGATGAAATTTTAGTATGTGGTAGGGAACCACCTGGGAACGAACCCTATTGAAGATGGGCGAAATGAGGTCAAAGGTCAGGCAGGACATAAGAGCGGGATTTGTTCCATTGCCTTATGCGTCATAACTTGCGTAAAAATGGTTCGATTTCGATGAAATTTTAGTATGTGGTAGGAAGCCACTGGGGGCGAACCCTATTGAAAATGGGCGAAATGGGGTCAAAGGTCAGGACACTGGAGTGGGATCCATTCCATTGCCCTTGTGCATCATAACTTACCAAAAAATGTTTCGATTGCGACAAAACGTTATCATGTTGTTCCGGAGGTATAGTGAACCAGTTCTGTTGAATATCAACGAAATGGGGTCAAAGGTCATTGCACAAAAGTAAGATTTATTCCACAGCCATTATTCTCTTAACTTGCGTAAAACTGCTTCTATTGCGACAAAACTTTAGTATGTTATTCTTGAGATGTACTGAACCGGTTCCGTTGAATATCATCGAAATGGGGTCAAAGGTCAGGACACAGGAGCGAGATTTATTCCACAGCCATTATCCTCATAACTTGTGTAATAATTTCTTGTATGTTGGAAAGCGTATCATAATCAATGCATTGCATGCCTTTACTAACTTGTTGTAAATAATTTATGCTAAGCATCTTTCGTATGCCAACATTTTGGAGGGTTAGAAATAAAAGAAGTGATTCGATCGTATATGTTACCGCTAAAGCTCGAAAGCCGTTAATGTGCACATTACCTAGCTAATCTGCAGATTAACTGATTTGCTCCGTTAACGTGCGGAATCAACAGTTTTCCGCATTTTACCTAGGTAATGTGCACATTAACGGCTTCCGTATCGTTAAAGTTCAAAAGTTTGTTTCTCTCATTTCCTTTCCCTCCACTTTTAGTTTGGTTTCGTGTCATATGTTTGTTCACGTAATTTGTGGTGAAATCGATCCTAAAGAGAAAGGGTATGGTAAGAATGTATTGTGCAACATCTGTAAAAAGAATATGGATCAGAAAATACAGCGTGATGAAGCCAAGAAAGGTTTAGAAAAGCAAGCAAAGAAAATGTTAGCAGTTTCTAATGCAAAGCACCCAAATGACGATGAAGATGTCACTGTGAGAATTAAAGTACCCGAAGTAGACAGAGCAAAAACTGATGCCCGCTCGATTTTAGCTGTGGTTCTTAGTAAAACAGAGGATGGCTTTTTTAAACTTGGTACTAAAACTGGTATTTTAAAACAATTGTATGCAAACTCTGAATTCAGTGTTTGCAAAGAGAGATTTTTAACGAAAGAAGATGTCACTGCTGTAGAAATATCTTTACGTCAAGCAGCAATAAAGCAATCCCTTGGCACAGGGCAGGGTTTCAGAAAATGTGACTGCAAATCTAAATGTACCACAAATAGGTGTGCTTGTCGCAAAAACCAATTGCTATGCAATTCAAAGTGTCACCAGTCTTTAGATTGCACTAATCATCATCATCATCATTGTCAACCATTATCAATCCACTGCTGGACGAAGGTCTCCCCAAGTTTCCTCCACAACGGTCTGTCTTGTGCCAGTCTCCTCCATGTCACCCCTGCATACTTTCGAATTTCATCCACCCATCTCCCATGTATTCTTCCTCTGGGTCTTTTCCTGTCCCTTGGAATCCAATCTAAAATTACGGCTGTCCATCGATGATCTGTCCTTCTGGCAGTATGTCCAGCCCATTGCCATTTCAGGGATTTAACTCTGATCATGATGTCTTCCACTCTTGTCATTTTTCGGATCCACGAGTTCCTCTTCTTATCTCTCCTGGTTACACCAAGTATGCACCTCTCCATGCTTCTTTGAGTTGTCTGCAGCCTTTGTATGTCTCTTTTAGTTAAGGTCCACGTCTCTGCACCATACGTAAGCACTGGAAGGATGCATTGATCAAACACTTTTCTTTTAAGACATAATGGCATATTGCTCTTGAAAATTATGCTGTTTCTTCCAAAAGCTCTCCAGGCAAGTTTTGTACGCCGATTAATTTCTTCAACAATGTGACCCTCACTTGATATCTGCTGTCCAAGATAAACGTACGTATCTGTTATCTCCAGCTTTTCTCCATCAATCGATAAATCTTCATTTCTTGTAAAAGCATTGAACATCACTTTTGTCTTCTGAAAGTTCATTTTTAATCCCACTTCTTTACTCTTGTCAGCAAGTTCCTGGATCATACTCTGCAGCTCTGATGGGGTAGTTGCAAAAATGACTACGTCATCAGCAAAACGAATGGATGTGGGTCGTGTATGAGACACCTGTGATTGCACTAATAAGTAAGCATAATTTTATCATAGGTTTTGCAAATTCATTTCCTTAATTATAATAATATTTTAAACCATTTGATTCTTTCTATTATAGTTTTTTAATTGATTGATGATTGATTCTATCAACTAATTTGTTGATTGTATTAACTTGATTCTTTATATATCGAAAAATAAATAAATAACATTATGTTAATTTAAGCGTACAGAAACGTTGCTGTTGTTCCAGCAAAGATCTTATTTTCACTTTAACGAGTGCCTAGTAGGTAATGTGCAGATTATCTAGGTAATTTGCAGATTACCTAGGTAATTTGAGAAATGAAACAATTCTCGGCACTTTAACGAATCACCCTAGTTAATCTGCACATTACCTAGATAATCTGTAGAATAACTGATTTCTGCACTTTAGCGGTAACATATACACTACAAGGTGATTGTAAACTCCTTTAAAATAACATGAGGGGCGATAGTACACGTCAAGACTAACAATATTTGCAATGCGGCCACATTCCACTCCCAGTGCCAGAAAAGAGCACATTCGAAAAACGTCCGACAGACACATGGACTTCCAACCAGTACGTGAGAAGCACAAGATGCAAATCAGGTGCGCTGAACACGTGCGTAGGCGATGAGGAGTAAACATTTAAAAACGTAGCCGAACCCGTTCAGCGATATTACCCGGAGAACATCACATGGTGATTGTCCGGTGGGACATCTTGTCAGAACGTCTGACCAGCGTAGCTTACCGTGTGTTCCTGGAGCAAGTCTGTTGCAGGATGTTCCGCTCACCACACGGAGGAACATGTGGTTTATGCATGATGGGGCCCCAGCGCACTTTGCCACCGAGGTCCGATACTTTCCTAAATGAGACATATCCAGGGCGGTGGATTGGACAGCGGTCGGCCTGTGGCTTGGCCTCCACGCTCCCCGGACCTTTATCCGCTGGACATCTTCTTCTGGGGGCACATGAAAACATTGGTGTATGAGACACCTGTGGACTCCTTGGAAGATCTCGTCGCGCGAATCGCTGTTGCTGAGGACAAGATCAACACCCTACCGGAGGTCTAAAAAAGGGTGCGACAGTCCTTCATACGCCGGTGTGGACTGTGCAACGACGCCCTTGGACGCCAGTTTGAGTAGCAGTCTTTCTCTGAAGCGATTGGTATTGTGCAACTCATAAATTAGGTATGTCTTTTTGTTTTCACTCTTGAAGGCTCAACGTGGATATGTAACTTTACTCTTTTCTGGCACTAGGAGTAGAATGCGGCCCTAGATTACAATGTAAATATTGTTCGTTGACGCTTTATATTACGGTACAGTACCCGTTTCTCATCACCCGTTACAATTCGTACCCAATGCGTGGACGCTTTACATTACGGTACAGTACCCATTTCTCATCACCCGTTACAATTCGTCCCCAAAACGGTTCATTTCTGTGACAACAAAGCAAAGAAACACTGGTACGGATTCTCTCCTCTCGTTACTTTGCAGAAAGCTGATGCGGAACCCAGTTATCGAACTTGGTGATGAACCCAAGCGCATGCATCCATCTTTCGACTGTTGTTCTGTGTACCGACAAGGCTTCCATAATTCCTGAACGGTTGGATGTGGGTCGTTATTTTTGGCTTGGTCCACATCCTCCTCTGAAACGACGGATGGACGTCCATCCGTCGTTGACCTTTACAGCTTCGGTCGCCGTCCCGGAATTTCCGAAACCAACGGCAACATGTGCTATCATCAAGTGCATCCTCCCCATACACTTGACAGATGTTGCGTCAAACCGCGGTTGCAGTACTGCCTTTATTGAATTCCTACAGTAAACAAAGTCTAATGTGTTTCTTTTCACATGCCATACATCAGTGGTTTCCGTTACGAATGACTTACTCGGACAAACCTAGTGCCTATATATGCTCTACTACTCTACGCTTTATTGGTCAAAAATTCGGCACCTCAGCGTCATCTGTGGCGTAACTACTCCGATGGCAATTTGCATCTATTACAACAACGGGTAGAACTTTTGCAAACACCCAATAATTCGGGATTTATTTTCTTCAATAATCGAAAATTAAAGAATGCGGTTTTTTCCTTTGCTGTGGAGAACCTTAACTGCTGGCTGCAAAATTCACGAGAAATTAAAGCATCACTGATTTTATTTCCCCCTAGACTTAATCAATATCATCCTCTATTTTCTCACGAAAAAAAATCTCTTCTTTTGGGAAGAAATATTTCCTTTAGCGGCATAGCATACCACAAGGAACGGATCTTTCATCTGACAGGTTACTGTTGCTTTACCCAGATTACTTATATAATGTAAAAGGCGTTTTTTCTTTTACCTTTCCTCCTGCTCCCGATCCTTTTAAATGAGTCACGCGATCATCTTGGGCTTTTCGTAACGGATTCAAGGTTATGAAGCTGGGATCAATAATCTGGTTTAGCGCAACAATATCTGTGTGATAAGGCTCAGGTTCATGTCCTCGTGTTACCTTCAAACAGCAGCGCGCGAAGCGATCTTTATCTGTCTTTCTCTGACGCTCTCTCTTTCCCTGTTTCTCTCTTTCTCTGTCTCTCTCGTTCTCTCTCTCCATTTCTGCCTTTCTCTCTCTCTCTGTCTTTTTCTCTTTCTCTGTATACTTCTCTTCCTCTCTCTCTTTCTCTCTCTTTCCTCTCTCTCTCTCTCTCTCTCTCTCTCTCTCTTTCTGTCTTTCTCTCTGCCATTCCCTCTTTCTTTTTCTCTCTCTCTTTCTGTCTCTCTTTCTTTATGTATCTCTCTCTTTCTCTCTCGTTCTCTGTCTTTCTCTCTCTCTTTCTGTCTCTCTCTCTCTTTCTCTGTAGCTCTCTCTTTCCCTGTCTCTCTCGTTCTATCTCTCTCTCCATTTCTGCCTTTCTCTCTCTCTCTCTCTCTCTTCTCTCTCTGTCTTTTTCTCTCTCTGTCTTTTTCTCTCTCTGTCTTTTTCTCTCTCTTTCTCTGTCTTCCTCTCTTTCTCTCTCTTTTTCTGTCTCTCTCATTCTCTCTCTTCCTCTCTGTCTTTCCCTCTTTCTCTCTCTCTCTCTCTCTCTTTCTCTGCCTCTCACCCTCTTTCTCTCTCTCTCTCTCTTTCTCTGTCTCTCTCCATCTCTGTCTTCCTCTCTGCCTTTCACTCTTTCTTTTTCTCTCTCCATTTCTGCCTTTCTCTCTTTCTCTCTCTGTCTTTTTCTCTCTCTTTCTCTCTCTTTCTCTCTCTTTTTCTGTCTCTCTCATTCTCTCTCTCTTCCTCTCTGGCTTTCCCTCTTTCTCTCTCTCTTTCTCTTTCTCTCTCCCTCTTTCTCTCTCTCTCTCTCTTTCTCTGTCTCTCTTTCTCTCTGCCTTTGACTCTTTCTTTTTCCCTCTCTCTTTCTTTATGTATCTCTGTCTTTCTCTCTCGTTCTCTGGCTTTCTCTCTCTCTTTCTGTCTCTCTCTCTTTCTCTGTCGCTCTCTCTTTCCCTGTCTCTCTCTTTCTCTGTCTCTCTCGTTCTATCTTTCTCTCCATTTCTGCCTCTCTCACTCTTTTCTCTCTGTCTTTTTCTCTCTCTTTCTTCCTCCCTTTCTCTCTCTTTTCCTGTTTCTCTCTCTCATTCTCTGTCTCCCTCTCTGTCTTTCCCTCTTTCTCTCTCTGTCTCTCTTTCTCTGTCTCTCTTCCTCTCTGTCTTCCTCCCTGCCTTTCACTCTTTCTTTTTCTCTCTCTCTTTCTCGCCCTCTTTCTTTATGTCTCTCTCTCTCTCTCTTTCTCTCCCTCTTTCTTTATGTCTCTCTCTCTTTCTCTCTCGTTCTCTCTCAGTCTTCCTCTCCCTTTTTCTGTCTCGCTCTTTCTCCCCCTCTTTCTTTCTTTTTCTTTCTCTCTTACCCTCTCTCTCTTTGTCTCTCTCTCTCTCTCTCTCTCTCTGTCTTTCTCTCACTCTCTCGCTCTCTCTCTCTCTCTCTCTCTCTCTCTCTCTCTCTCTCTGTCACTTCCTGAAAGTCTGTGTCTGTGTATGTTGCAAAATAATACTTTGTATCATGAAAGAAATACGGGATTACCCCATGGTTAGTATACCCGGGCGCTATCTGGGAGACGCGAGTTCGAGTCCCGGTCCAAGACGATGTAAGTTTCAAGATTTCGGATTTTATCTAACTTTCCATCCTTGTTACATTTACACCCAAAATCGGACTGTCATCTTTAAAAGTTGTATAATACCTCGGAATTGGATTATCTGTGGCTATTATCTTGAAGGTTTAGTATCAACTCAGTGCTTTACTTGTAACGCAAATCTTCACTTCAACCTAACGGTTACTTCTTTGGACGAATCTCAGCCATGCGTAGCAAGGGAGAACTTAATTGGGAGTATACACAGTCGTCTCAGAACAATGTGACCACTCTCGGACACATGGTGCACGTGACAAGTTCGACCACCCGAAGATATAAGCGGCCAGTCAGGACAGTTGAGCCATAGTGCATTTTGCGAGCACAGTGTGCAGAGATAGTGATTTAACCGACGTTCGAAAAGAAATGATCATGGACTAACACGTCAAAGCTGGAAGTATAACAAAAAAAAAAAAAAAAAACACACAGCAGATAACGTGGTCTGTTCGCGAGGTGCTGTAGTAAGGGTGTAACGAGAATGGTCCGCTGGCACAACGAGCGTCACCCGACGTCATAACTGTGGAGTCCCAAAGGCCATCTACCCCAGAGGAGTATGTTGCCTCCATCGACTGGTAAATGGCAATCTACGCGCCACAATACAGTAATTGACCACGCAAATAAACGCATGTGCACTTGTGCAGTAGTCCATTGGTAACACATTAGGAGACTTCATATTCCTTCAAAGTCCGCTGTTGTGTCGCCAATGGAAAATTGTGCCTTCGGGCTGCTAAAAAGAGCGGTCAGACCTAAAACAATGATTGGACTGTGGAAAGCAGTGGAAGATGAAAAAAGAGACGGGTATCAAGTCCATACCTTTTGCTCATATTCCTTCAAAGTCCCCTCATGTGTCACAAATGGAAAATTGTGCCTTCGGGACTGCAAAAAAGAGCGCTTTGACCTAAAACAATGATTGGACTATGGAAAGCCATGGAAGATGAAAAACGAGACAGGTATCAAGTCTATACATTTTGCTCGTATTCCTTCAAAGTCCGCTGATGTGTCACAAATGGAAAATTGTGCTTTCGGACTGCTAAAAAAGAGCGGTCAGACCTAAAACAATGATTGGACTGTGGAAAGAAGTGGAATAAAAAAAGAGAGACGGGTATCAAGTATATTCCATTTGCTCATATTATTTCAAAGGCCCCTGATGTGTCACTAATGGACTATTGTGTCTTCGGACTGCTAAAAAGAGCGCTTTGACCTAAAACAATGATTGGACTATGGAAAGCCATGGAAGATGAAAAACGAGACAGGTATCAAGTCTATACCTTTTGCTCGTATTCCTTCAAAGTCCGCTGATGTGTCACAAATGGAAAATTGTGCTTTCGGACTGCTAAAAAAGAGCGCTCAGACCTAAAACAATGATTGGACTGTGGAAAGAAGTGGAATAAAAAAAGAAAGACGGGTATCAAGTATATTCCTTTTGCTCATATTATTTCAAAGGCCCCTGATGTGTCACTAATGGACTATTGTGCCTTGGGACTGCTAAAAAGAGCGATCAGACCTAAAGCAATGATTGGACTATGGAAAGCAGTGGAAGTTGAACAAAGAGACGGTTATCAAGTCTATACCTTTTGCTCATATTCCTTCAAAGTTCCCTGATGTGTCACCAATGGACTATTGTATCTTTGGACTTCTAAAAAGAGCGCTCAGACCTAAAACAATGATTGGACTATGGAAAGCAAGTGGAAGATGAAAAAAGAGACGGTTATCAAGTCTATATCTTTTGCTCATATTCCTTCAAAGTCCGCTGATGTGTGACCAATGGACTATTGTGCCTCAGGGCTGCTAAAAAGAGCGGTCAGACCTAAAACAATGATTGGACTATGGAAAGCAGTGGAAGATGAAAATCGAGACGGG
This sequence comes from Macrothele yani, assembly GCA_039090855.1. Lineage (NCBI taxonomy): Eukaryota > Metazoa > Arthropoda > Arachnida > Araneae > Macrothelidae > Macrothele > Macrothele yani. Next base: position 12,959,548 of record CM076999.1, on the reverse strand, counting down.
TATCTTTTGCTCATATTCCTTCAAAGTCTCCTGATGTGTCACCAATGAACTATTCTGCCTTAGGACTGCTAAAAAGAGCGCTCAGACCTAAAGCAATGATTGGACTATGGAAAGCAGTGGAAGGTGAAAAACGAAACGGGTATCTTTTGCTCATATTCCTTCAAAGTTCCCTGATGTGTCACCAATGGACTATTGTATCTTTGGACTTCTAAAAAGAGCGCTCAGACCTAAAACAATGATTGGACTATGGAAAGCAGTGGAAGATGAAAAACGAGACGGGTATCTTTTGCTCATATTCCTTCAAAGTCTCCTGATGTGTCACCAATGAACTATTCTGCCTTAGGACTGCTAAAAAGAGCGCTCAGACCTAAAACAATGATTGGACTATGGAAAGCAGTGGAAGATGAAAAACGAGACGGGTATCTTTTGCTCATATTCCTTCAAAGTCTCCTGATGTGTCACCAATGAACTATTCTGCCTTCGGACTACTAAAAAGAGCGCTCAGACCTAAAACAATGATTGGACTATGGAAAGCAGTGGAAGATGAAAAACGAGACGGGTATCTTTTGCTCATATTCCTTCAAAGTCTCCTGATGTGTCACCAATGAACTATTCTGCCTTTGGACTACTAAAAAGAGCGCTCAGACCTAAAACAATGATTGGACTGTGGAAAGAAGTGGAATAAAAAAAGAGAGACGGGTATCAAGTATATTCCTTTTGCTCATATTATTTCAAAGGCCCCTGATGTGTCACTAATGGACTGTTGTGCCTTGGGACTGCTAAAAAGAGCGGTCAGACCTAAAACAATGATTATACTATGGAAAGCAGTGGAAGATGAAAAACGAGACTGGTATCTTTTGCTCATATTCCTTCAAAGTCCCCTAATGTGTCACCAATGAACTATTCTGCCTTCGGACTACTAAAAAGAGCGCTCAGACCTAAAACAATGATTGGACTATGGAAAGCAGTGGAAGTTGAACAAAGAGACGGTTATCAAGTCTATACCTTTTGCTCATATTCTTTCAAAGTCCCCTGATGTGTCACCAATGGACTATTGTGCCTTAGGACTGCTAAAAAGAGCGTTCAGACCTAAAACAATGATTGGACTATGGAAAGCAGTGGACGATGAAAAAAGAGACGGTTATCAAGTCTATATCTTTTGCTCATATTCCTTCAAAGTCCGCTGATGTGTCACCAATGGACTATTGTGCTCTTCGGGCTGATAAAATGAGCCGTCAGACCTAAAACAATGATTGAACTGTGGAGAGAAGTGGAAGAGGAGTGGAATAAAATACCAGTAGCAATTTTAAGAAATACCCTGCTAACTTGGAAATCTAGATGTAGGCTCATTGCAGAGCAAGGGCTATCAGATAGAACATTTACAAGAGAAATAATTATTTTAAACATTAATTATATTTCTGGAATATCTTCTGTATTTCGATTAGAGAGCACCGTGAAGTGTAATAGGATCCAAGATGAATTCCCGTAATTTTTATTAAGGAGTTTAAACAAGGAGATTCTGCGTCCGAGGTGGCAAGGAATATTGAATTCAGGGTTTGGTGAGAAAACACAGCTAGCCGATTGGAATTTATACGCAAACATGGTTTCGCCTTTCTAGTATTTTTTCAGAAAAACACGAGAAGAAACTTTTGTTTCGTGCTTTTACATAAAAAAAAAAAAAACCTAACAACGTCGTACCATCGTAACTCATAGAAAGAACTCGAGTGAGTGTTGGTATAGCAGAATATACATTATTCTTTTTCAAAATATCTTCCTTCAGAGGATACGCAACGGTCCCATCGTTCAGTCCCAACTTTTCAAAGCATGTGGCGAAGGCATTTTGTGGAAGCTGCTTTAGCGATCCCTGTACAGCTTGAATAACGTCAGCATCTGTGTTAAATGTTGCGCCACGGAGCTTCTCCTTCATTGTTGGAAACAACCAGAAATCGCACGGGGCGAGGTCAGGACTGTAAGGAGGCTGTGGCATGACTTAAATACTGCATTTCCAAAGAAACTGTCCGGGTCGCTTAATCGATATGTGTCGTCGCAGACGCTTCAAGACTGAAACGTAACACTCAAGATTGACACTAATTTGTGAAGGAACGGTATGCCGGTAGACTACACATTTACGATCAAATAAAATTACCATCATCCTCTTCCAAGCTGATTCGGTTTGCGGACTTTCTTTGGAGGAGGTGTGCTTGTATGCTTCAAGACTCTCGTTGCGCGTTTCGTGAGTGGGGTCGAAATAGTGGACCCATGTTTCATCGGCAGTTATTACTATGTTTAGAAAGCTTGGATCCTTCGCAATCATTTTTTTTTTTGTACTTATGACGCACCTGAACTGTGTCTAAAAATTGTTCTCTCGTTAGGTGATGAGGTACCCATCTGGAACCCACGCGTAATTTGTCGCGTAGAATGCGGAACCCCGACGTTGTAGAAATATTAGTTGACGTCGCTATGTCTTCACGCGTCATTCGGCAATTTTCTTGAAAAATTGCTCAAGCAGCGTCAACAGCGTCTCCGTGACAACACTTTCAGGTCGACCAGGCTTAGGAGCGAGCTCTGCCGACAAACGTCTTTTTTTTAAATCATGATGCCATCCAAAGCGAAATTGACTCACCCAAACATTTATTTTGGATATTTTTTTCATTAAATCAACTGTACTTGGAGCCGACCCAAACGATAGCAAAATTTTCTTGCACGACGCATTTCACTTCTTAGTTCTGAATCACTCATCTCCATAGCTGTATGGCGAAATGCAGACTTACCGTGAACAACTGCGCAATAACAAAACCAGAATCGTCTGTCACGGCTAATAATTGTAGCCATAGATACCTCCTTAATTCAGTTAGTCGTCTGCGCGGTTATTTTTCCCTTTCGCGCTGTTGCCAACTCAAAAACAAATACTCTCTGTTTTTACGATGATTTTAGCAATACACCTTTCGCATTTCAAGATCTTTGTGAGTGTGAATAAACGAGTTATTCGAGAACATACCTCTTTCGTTCGATATTTCTTCTTTTAAGTTTCGATTTGAAAATCTCTTTTCCCCTGATAGAAAATGTTTTGTGCAATAGTGCACAGAGACCGAACGGACAGAATGAAAGTAATGTAATAATCACGTACTTTTTCAGAACCACTGATAAAAAGATCACGCTATTTCGATGAGAAAATTTCCCGTGCGATCGTCAAGTACTGTGACACATTTAAATTTGAATATTCTGCGTCAGAAGACGGTCTTCGGAGGAATTAACCTCGCTTGCTTTTGTACCATATTTGCGTCGTACATAATTCAGCGCCATTCACGGAGAAGACACGGAGTCGTCCCAGACATCGTTCATAATAATTTCCCTTTTCCGTAATGCAAACTTGTTCCTAACGGATAAATAATTTTCTTCAAAGGCTGGCATCGCTTGAAAGACTGAAGGGGGGGGGGGGTCCTCGGCTTGAACTGTGAGCTCAGAAATGATCAACAGAAGCAGAGACGAAACTGATTTGTCCTCGGCGAATGTCCTTTACTAACGAGACGACAGCGGCATGCTCGCTAGCTTGTGTCGAAAATCGGCCGAACTGGGTATTCTTACTGTGAATTATTAATGCATTACCTCGACAAACGTCGATCTGTGAATAGCTGGAAACCGCTCTGATCTGGATGGCTTTGAAAGAGGTTTTGATTCTAAATAATGCATCGGAAGCAAGAATAGCATTCGTATATACAGTATATATATATTTTTCTGTTTTCCTATCGTGATCCGCGATTTTTCATACTGCGGCCTCCGGTGTCTGATAAACGCGTAATGTTTACAGCGATCTTCGAAATAGCGCTTCCAACGAGATTTATCCGAAATTTACAGATAAGGCTCGGTCATTTCTCAGAAGAGTTCTTTGTAAGAAATTCGGAAATTCACGGGTAACTTTCCGTCATTAATTTCGTGAATTAACGAAGCTTATTTCTGATACAACCTTTTCCGAGAAATGACGGAAAAAAACCTGAATTTCACGGATTCTTCGTACCACGGGAAAATTTCTGAATTTTCAGAAACCTTTCCGCAGTTTCTTTCTTATATTGACGGTAAATTACCGCTTTACAGATGTGTTAACGGAAATTCTGAATTTTCAGAAACCATTCCGCAGTTCCTTTCTTATATTGACGGTAAATTACTGCTTTAGAGATGTGTCAACGGAAATTCTGAATTTTCTGAAACCTTTCCGCAGTTTCTTTCTTATATTGACGGTAAATTACCGCTTTAGAGGTGTGTCAACGGAAATTCTGAATTTTCAGAAACCTTTACGGAGTTTATTTCTTCTATTTAGGGTAAATTACCGCTTTACAGATGTGTCAACGGAAATTCTGAATTTTCAGAAACCTTTCCGCAGTTCCTTTCTTATATTGAGGGTAAATTACCACTTTACAGATGTGTTAACGGAAATTCTGAATTTTCAGAAACCTTTCCGCAGTTCCTTTCTTATATTGACGGTAAATTACTGCTTTAGAGATGTGTCAACGGAAATTCTGAATTTTCAGAAACCTTTCCGCAGTTCCTTTCTTATATTGAGGGTAAATTACCGGATTAGAGATGTGTCAATGGAAATTCTGAATTTTCAGAAACCTTTCCGCAGTTTCTTTCTTATATTGACGGTAAATTACCGCTTTACAGATGTGTCAACGGAAATTCTGAATTTTCAGAAACTTTCCCGGAATTCATTTCGTGTATTAGCCGAAAATCTCCGTTCTCACTTTTTCCGTAACCATATAGCGAGATATTACCAGTAATTGAAGCAATTGGTGAGAATACTTGAGGTTTGATTAACTTTTAATTTTAATCGTCTGTCGAATTTGAAGTTCCGTAGCGAGATCGGATATTGTAGATAGCATATCGCATGTATTTTGTTTATTGTAGCAAAGGATATTTTCTCCTTTCCCATATTTGGAGCACCAGTTACTTATTATACACTGGCGGAAAATGAAAAAAGAACACTAAGAAGGAGACGTCTGATTCCAACGAAATTTATACAGCATAATAACGAAATACAGCACATTAATAACATTATGACAAAATAGAGCGGTATTTGCTGGTAAACTGAAAAATAACATTTCCATGTAAGATGGTTAGTACGAGGTTGAACCGCCATGAACTGCGTCACACTGTGAAATTCTGGCATGGAGTCCGTCGTACAGATCTTGGATGTAAGTTTGGGGTATTGAGTTACAAGCATCCTCAACCTGGACGCGTAAATCGAGGATAGTCGTGGCTGGCCGTGGAGACCGGATAAGTCGCTGTCCCATAAACTCCCACACGTGCTGAATGGTGGACAAATCCGATGAACGTGCAGACCATGGAAGTTGTCTCACACCCTGAAGTGCATGCTGCGTGTTTTGCCGTGCATTATCTTGCTGGAAAACACCACGATTGACCGACCTTACAAATGGCACAACAACGGGCTGAATGATGTTGTTGATGTAGGAGGTGCTGTTTAACGTACCCGGTACAAACACTAGTTGTGTACGGGAGTGATAGCTGATCGCTCCCCACAATAGGAGACCAGGTGTAGGCCCTGTGTGTCGCTGGCGGATGCAAGAAGGGTGGAGACGCTCTCCTGTGCGTCTGCGAACACGCATACGGCCATCGGAGGCTCCCAAGCAAAATCTGCTTTCATCGCTGAACACGACAGATCGCTATTGCGTTCTCCACTGCAGACGTTGGCGACACCACTGCAGCCGTTCCTAACGGTGGGCTGGAGTCAGAGGTACACATGCCAGAGGCACACGTGCACGTAGTCCTGCATCCAGTAGACGGTTGCGGATTGTTCGCACAGTCACCTCAAGTGCAACGGCAGCTCAAATTTGCGCCGTAGTGGATGCTCTGCTTGACAACGCCGCTCTTCTTATGCGTCGATCCGTCCGCTCATCAGTCCGTCTGTGACTCCCGGTTCCACGTTTTCTCTTGTGGGAATGTTCCTCGAACCATCTACGCCACCATCGTACCACCACCCGGCCTCGCGGAGTCCGACTAGATGACCTCGCTCAAAGGCCGATAACTGCTGAAATCTTACATGTCTGCCATGTCCAGGCATTGCAGCTTCTTCAGGGTCTTCGCACGTGTCCGTACGCCGACGACTGATTACATTCATTTCGCCGTACTCCTTAAATACCACCGACGATGATTTGCATACTATGCCGTGCTGTGGCGTAAGCGTTCACCGGTTGGTCCCAAAATTAACATCACGCCTACGTAAGCTCGACCCCATTAACATATGAAAATTTCATGATCTTCCGCCCATTCCTTCTTGGTGTTCTTTTTTCACTTTCCGTCAGTTTATATTGTGTTACTGTAAGAAACCGAGTACTTATTTTACAGATGATTGATTATACGATGTCTGTGTACCAGTCTTTGGGCAACGTAATAAAAAAGCTATCAGGTAATTCCAAAAATACAGTCGGTTTTTCAACGTGTGAATAAAAGAAAGAAAAATGTAACTGGAACAGATGTTTTAATCCATATAATAAGTGTCCCCGGTAGTTAAAACCTTCTTCCATCGATCGACAAGGTTTTTAATCCCAGACTTGTAGAATTCCATGGGTTTCGATGCAAAAAAGGCAGATGGTTCGCCGCACCTTCTCCACATTTCGAAGTGTAAATGGTTCTGCAGGCTCTGAAAAAGGTGGTAGTCGGATGGGGCGATGTCATGGGAATCTTCTGGATGCGGAAGTTTTCCCCATCCAAAGTCCTGCAACGTGGAACTGGTCATTTTCCCTGTGTGTGGTTTTGTGTTGTCCTGCTGCAGCAGCACGCCTTTACGATTCACGAGTGCTGGAGGTTTATCCTGCAAAGCAATGCTTAGACGCTGCAGCTGCTGACGGTAGACTTCCCATGTAATGGTTTTGTTGGGTGGCAGCGGCTCGTAACGGATTATGCCTTGCATATCCCACCACACAGACATCAAAACCTTTTGCGTGAAATGTCCTGGTTTCGCCACTGCTGCAGGCACATTCCATTTGGGAAGCCACTGCCGTTCGCGCTTAATGTAGGAATAAACAATCCATTTTTCATCGCCCGTGACAATTCTGTGTGAAAGCGGCTCCCTTTTTCACGGGAGAGCAAATATATACAAATGTCCACACTGTATTGTGGAGTGAGATAATGGGGTACCCACTTATCCAGTTTCGGCACGTAACCAAGGTCCTGCAGGTGCCGGTGAACAGTGAAATGGGTTGAATGAACAAGAGTGGCCAATTCCTCGACTGTTGCCTGCGGATTTCCCTCAACTACTGCTTTCAGCAAGTCGTTGTCCAGCTCAGCAAACCATCCGGGTCGCTGCTTATCCTTGAGGCTGCTGTCCCCCCGTCGAAATTTCTGGAACCAGGGTTGACATTTCCTGACTTCCAGAGTACCCAGCCTATATACGACATTGGTGTTTCGTGTTGCTACCTTCGCTGAATGTTGATGGTGGAACTCATACAGCATAATGTGCCTATGTAGTCTTCTGACGCTGCCATTTCCTATGCGGTTTAAGTAAACAACGACTGCACCTAGAACTCCCGTTTGCGGTCTCAAGTGACGTGACGGTCTCACTTGAGACCTCGCCGTGGTCGACGTCACAGTCTGGTCACCAGGGGACTCACTACTTTTGGGCTTACGTAAAACGACGTTACTTCTGGGATGACCTGATACACAGAAAATCGGTAGAACACCTCTCAGGATGAAAAGCAGAAACAAACTGACGATCGCGTGCTTCCCTCAACTCTGTCAACAAGTGCCACTGTAGTATGAAGCAACATTGGCAGGATGTCGAGTAATAAAGACAGTTGCTGAGGCAATCAGCGGAAATTTCCTAATACCAACAGGTGGTCTTAAACTTTTGAAAATGACAGTAACAACGCTAAGTATTACTGGGACCTCCTGCAAAAGTTACGAAACGCCGCGAAAAGCTGACAAAGGTGGTGCAGCTCCTTTATCACAACGCCCCAGCCCATTCTGCCCAAGAGACAGTGACACTTGTGGTTAGTTTAGGTAATGCTTTAGGTTGTTTGTGTTATGCCTCAGCCCTCTTACTTCCCTGATCTTGCACCATCCGATTTCTTTCTTTTTCCTCGACTAAAGAGCCCGATGAGGGGCAAGGGTTTCATGTGCGAAGACGAGGTGATCTTTGAGGAGGTACACTTCCTGAACAGCCAGACAGAGGACGCCTACAACACACGTCTCCACCAGATCATCCATCGTTGGGAGACGTGTGTTGCCCTAGATGTGGGATATGCGGAGAAGGACTAAATCCACCACCAAAGCTCATGTACGCAACTCTCTTTTTTCTTAGTGATATTGGGTTGGTGCGAATGAAATGTCCGGCGTGAACGAACAGTGGAGACAGCCCCTTCCCCCACCACAGCGGAATAGCACCACCCACAGGTGTTGCGGGTATGTCGTTACAGAGTTAATGTAAATAGCTAGCACGTGTGTGAAGAACAAGGTTCAGGCATAGTTTGTTTGGACGTAACGTGGCTTGCAAAGGAAACATGCAGACGCCGGATTTGAGAGTCATCTTCCTGTATGAATTTAAATTGGGCCATTCTGTAGTAATTGCCGCTCAAAACGTTAACAAAGCGTTGGTGGAGAATACAACCAACGAACGAACCATTCGGCGATGGTTTGTGAAGTTTCGAAGCGGAGATACGGACCTGAAAAACGAATCACGTGGTCACCGACATGTTGCTGTTTTCTGACGATGTTCTGTTACGTGTGGTTGAAGCGGACCTCCCGAAAAACGTGTTGCGAGATAGCGGGATAGGAAGGTGTCCACCACACGACAGTTGTTCGGCGTCTGGCTGCGCTGGGTAAGGTCAAAAAGCTGGACACGTGGCTGCCGCTTGAGTTGACAACTGCGAACAAGACTAGGCGTTTGGAAGTCTGCACGTCTCTGCTTGCCAGGAATAAACAGGAACCTCTACTGCATCGAATCGTCACCTGCGACGAGAAATGGGTCCGTTATGATAATCGGAAACGATCTGCACAATGGTTAAGCAAAGCACCACAGCCTGCTGGACGGCATTCTAAAACACCCTTACACACCAAGAAGATGATGCTCCTTGTCTGGTGGTCCACAGCCAGGATAATTCATTGGAGTTTCTTGGCATGGGGCCAAACTATCACTACTAAAAGTTATTGTGCTGAATTGCACCAGATGCATCGGACATTGCGGCAGAAACAACTGGTTTTGGGTCAACAGACATGGTGTTCTACTGCTTCCAGGACAACGCCGGCCCTCATGTCGATGCTGAAACTAGGTGCCTTGGGGTATGAAGCGCTGTCTCATCCTGCCTCTTTCCCGAACTTGTCTCGTCGCCTGGATCTCTTCCTGTCCGGGAAATAGTTCACGACAGACAACGAGGTTCAACGTGCAGTTGATAACTTCTTCGGGTCCCAGCCACAAGAATTTTTTTGTCCCGGGATCATTGCCTCGCCGGAAAGATGGCAACTATGTGCCGATGCGAAGGTGGGATTAATTTGCCTACTTGTCCTATTTTTCGTTCTCGCCGTCCATGAGTGCTTGTCCTTTGCCGGACATTTCAGTCACACCAACCCAGTAATAAAAATGTCTTGACCGGCCCCCGTATATGCTTACCAAGAGGTGGATTCGTCCACTAGCGCGAGAAGGGTGAGAACGTTGCGTTATCAAGTGTATCATGATTGCTGCCCTGATAGTGTATTCCTTGAGACTAAAGCTTGTGCTGAATTTTTGACGCTGTAGCCTAGCTATTGTTAAACAAAGACGTAATAGTCAAGGCTTAGTATGATTAAACCGCCCATATTTTAAACATTTATTGGTATCGGTGTGTCTGTGGCATTCTATGCGCACCGTGCTCTGTGAAAGATACTGATAGAAGCATTTAAATTGGTTTCATCAGTCAAATCTGTGTGATCCCCATTAAATAACAAGAGAGTTATTCACAGAAACGCCATCTCTTGAGATTAGCAACATTTCTCTGCTTTGACGGTGTCACGTTGACGTCTGAAAGAGCAGTTGCGTTCCGGCTGGCTTTTCTTTTTTTTTTTCTCGGAGAGGGGGAGGGGGGGGTTGATTCGCGCAGCACAGGCGAACAAGCATTGTACTTGATAGATATTAGATCAGAATTGGCATTTTCCCAACACCATCTTTCTTAACTAAAGCTCATATACCCTCAACTTAGCCTTCAACATAGCTAGCTCTGCGTGATACATCGCTACTCCGTGGTTTACCACAAATCCTAAACTTGCAAGTTACGTGACCTCTCTAATATTTCATTTTATAGCTAACTCTTATTTACTGAATTTGCTGTTCTTGGCACGATCAGTTTCTTTAGGAGAAATGCATTCAAATCTTTCTCTTTTTATGTTAAGATCTGTCGTGCTGTAAATTTCGACAGTGATTCTTTTAAGAGGATCTAAACCTTTTCTCAGAATGTACCAAAGCAAAGTACAATCTTTGCCAAAAAAAAAAAAAAAAAAAAAAGAAGCACCCCGAAGAAATCATCCCATAACAATTCGTATGGGAAATGTACATGTATACGAAGGGAAATGACTGCAATTATGTCCCATTTATTCGAATAAAACAGCCACAACTATGCTAATTTGGAGTTGTGATTCCGTCCACTGGTGAAAATTATGACGAGAGCGGTTGGTCAGATAATAACCGAAAACATTAAAATTTCATCATCCTGGAGTGGAGATCGAACCTGCGTCTCCCGGTTTGCGCCCGAGTATGCTAACCACTACACCACCCAGAACGACCAAGTCTCACGTTTCCGGGTAGTTTTTGGATATTACTTGACGTACTGCTCTCGTCATAATTTACACCACCAGACAGAAGCACAACATCAAATTTGTACTTTATACCGGTGTAATTCCGTTCATGATACAACTACATCGATGAGCCTTTACATTATGACCACCTACCTAACAAGCTGTAGGACACCCTTTAGCTCGCAAAACAGCGGCCACTTGGCTAGGCATCGTTTGGTTGGATGAGGTAGCGATAGGTATCCTGTGGTATCTGGCAACAAAAGGTCAACAGCAGGTCCTCCAGTTCATGCTCATAAGGTTTACATTAAAAGTAAAATCAATAATGTTGCACATTTTTTCAGGCAGAAAGAATCAAGTTTAGGTCCCTAGGCCTTGGTTTAGGCCTTTTTACCCAATTGTAATCGTGTGCGCGAACTCATGTTTATAAAATTTACATAAAAAGTTAAGTTAATGATGCTTCACATTTATTTAGGGCTAAAGAATCAATTTTTGGGAGAGTCCTAGGTCTCTCCTTAAGCTTTTTTAGCAAATTTTAACCATGCGTGCTCATGTGTCATAATGTTTACATAAAAATTTAATTTACATTTTAGGTTATTCTCAGGAATATGAGAAAGGTTTAAAATACACTGAAGTGCCAGAAACCCTGATACAAACGAGCTTATGCAAAATACATAGCAACGTCACCTATGCGCGTACTCGGTTGCGTCCGCCAGTGCGTATGTAAAGCGATAGACACCTTCTATGCTACCTGGGCGCCGGTCGCTCCATGGTTTGCGGTTGATTCTGGACTGCTACACCTATCAGTACCCTAGGACATTCTACACCTCCTTTGCTGAGTTCCGTGGCATCCTGGTGCCCCTCCTCCACTCTACGACTCGTGCAATCCACGCTACCGTTGAATTGTGAATGCTAATGCCATCTCAGTGTATTTTCATGCTTACTCGTGTACATTACTTACTTTCACCCAGCCTGTATTATGTTGCTTTGGTGCCCTCGTTAAATAACTTGCACAAATGTGCACGCTGTGTTTTTATCTCATGTTTGTAATGTTTTACCTTCACGGCGGTGTTTGTGCTGTTCTTTTTCTAATTATGTACTATTGTTTCGCCTGTGTTATCCTGTAAATCATGCCCAGCCAATGTCATGTGACACGATGTGTTTCTCTCTGTCACTTCTGCAATTTTTATTCAATAAGCTTTGCTTGCAGCATTTGTTATTCATCCCCATTGTCATCGCAGTGTATATACCATCATGTTTTAACAGTTTTGTATTATTTCCCAGTGAGATGCCCAATACTGTACGTCTCCCTCTTATGTTTTCTTATGATAAATTAGAATAAAGCGATTTTGAAACCTTGCCAGCTTTCAGAGCTGTTTTCGGCATGAGAATGTCAAGTAATAACGATTTAAGCGCTTTTCATCGCGGCGTCATAGTTGGCGCTCGTGAGATGGGCCCTAGTATTTCGGAGGTAGAAACGAAGTTCGGATTTTCACGGACGACCATTACAAGGGTCTACAAGAATTCCGGTAAAACCTCCAGCCTACTAAACCAGTGTGACCGTAAAAAGACATTGGGTGAACGTCACCATCGTCGGCTGTCAAGAATCGTTTCACACGACACTCTCGCAGGTAGCATCGGAATTCAATGCTGGAGCCTCAACAAGCATCAGCGTCCGGACTGTGCAACGTACCCTGCCCGATTTGGGATTTTGGGAGCCGACGCCCAACTCGAATTCCCTTGATAGGTGCACGACACAGAGCTATGCGACTTGCTTGGGCACGGCAACACCGCCACTGGACACTTGATGACTGGAAACAAGTAGCCTGGTCTAACGATTCGCGTTTGCAACTGTATCGGACAGATGGAAGGATTCGTGTGTGGCGCAAACCCCATGAAGCCATGGATCCCGACCGTCAACAGGGAACTGTACCTGGTGGGGGGAGGGGTCTGTAATGTTATGGAGTGTGTTTAGCTGGACTTCACTGGGGACCCTGATACGTCTACAAACGTCTGTAGCAGGCCAACGCTGTGTACCCATTCTTTCTGACGAGGTACACCCGTTCATGTCCGGCATTCATGCTGATTGGTTGGGCCTGTTCCAACAGGACAAAGAACCTCCACGCAGCCGCCCCGGTGGCGCAGTGGTCTAAGGCGCTGGCCTCTGATCATTCGTTAGTAAGAGGTCCGGGTTCGAATCCCGGTCAGGCATGGATGTTGTGTTTGTCTTACGGCACTGGCTCTTTCCCTTCCCCGGAACCAGTGACCTTAAATTAGGGACGGGCGACTGCTTATAGCCTATTGAGTTGCTCACGGTGGTCGTTAAACCTCCAATCAAAAAAAAAAAAAAAAAAAACCTCCACGCAAGGGTCGGGACGCCATATTATGGTTAGAGGAACATTTATTTGAGTTTGGGGTGTTGCCATTCCCACCCAAGTCCCTAGATCTGAAAGTTATAGAACACATTTGGGATGCCATGCAACGTGCTATGGAACACAGGAATCCGAGACCTCGGAATACACCCGAATTGTGGAACGCTTTGCAGGAAGTATGGTGCGCATTGCCTACAGCATTTTTCCAGAAGCTAGAGGAGTCCATGCCTCGTTGTATTTCTGCAGTCCTGCGCTCCCGTGGGGGACCTACCAAGTATTAGACTGGTGTACCAGTTTTTCTTGCACTTCAGTGTATATAATAATGTCAATAAAATTTTAGTACATATTAAGAGCATCAAACTTAATTTTTTTCGCAATATTGATATTTGTATTTTAAAATGAAAGTTCCTTTTCGCCTGGTTCGATTATACGACAACATCATGTACATCTCAAGTGACATATCATATTTGCTGTTTCCTTAACCCCTATGCAAAATCAAATCATCCATGGAAATAAAAGATCTCTGCCTTCGTCACATGCATATATTGCGCAATACATATCTGCTCAACTGAGGATTCCTTACAGAAAGAGCTTTATTTTCTTAAACGAATTAGGATACAGCCGATTTGGGATACAGCCCTTCAGTTATAGACAAAGCTGCACAAAAATTTAGAAAAACGAAGCCTGTCTGCACGCTTACGCCTATTACGATCCCAATACGATAGAATTGAGCGGTTGCTCCTCAGATTTGCTTCTGAATTTCAAAAATTATCAAAAGTTTTAATTTCAAAGTTATTTTTAAACCCATAAACAAGATGAATTTTTACGGATCAAAAGATTACGTCAAAGACATAGTTCCTGAGGAGTTTATCAGATACCTTGTGAATGTGGACCTTCATATATAGGACAGACCTGCAGGGCTGTCCTATAAATGAAGGTCCACATTTAAGTTTCCGTGTGAAGAAACACAAGACCTATCTACGGAACTATGAACTGAAGAAGTCGTCTATAGCTCAACATTGTCACGAAAATAACCATACATTTTTGATCGGAAACGCTACGCTTATTGATAAACCGGACTCAACTATCAAGCTCAATGTATTAGAAGCTTTTCACATATACCGGAATGCCGCCCCGGTGGCGCAGTGGTCTAAGCGATGGCCTCTGATCATTTGTCCGTAAGGGGTCCGGGTTCGAATCCCGGTCAGGCATGGATGTTGTGTTTGTCTTACGACACTGGCTATTTCCCTTCCCTGGAACCAGTGACCCAAAATTAGGGACGGGCGACTGCTTATAGCCCATTTGAGTTGCTCACGGTGGTCGTTAAACCTCCAGTCAAAAAAAAAAAAAAAAAAAACGTATACCGGAACTCTTCACGGCTTGTCAACGACATGACGTCGACTCCATTTCTTTCAAGCGCGTGGAAACAACTCACCAAAAACCGTGACCGTCAGAACTCTGATGATGTCACAATGATTTGAAAAATAACGCTCCATTCGAGATGATGATGCCGAGCCAATAGCTCTGCGAAACTATATTCGATGTGTAATAAACATTTTACTGTGAAAGAAGTTGCTATTTTTATTATGTCTTAACACCACAAATTTAGTAATTATAAATTATACGTATCATATTGTTCATCAAATTTCTTTTTTTTTTTTTCTTTACTGGAGGTTTAATGACCGCCGTGAGCAACTCAATGGGCTATAAGCAGTCGCCCGTCCCTAATTTAGGGTCACTGGTTCCAGGGAAGGGAGAGAGCCAGTGTCGTAAGACAAACACAACTTCCATGCCTGACCGGGATTCGAACCCGGACCCCTTACGGACGAATAATCAGAGGCCAACGCCTTAGACCACTGCGCCACCGGGGCGGCTCATCAAATTTCAAAATTCTCTGTGATATTTGCTGTATTTGATGACCATCCTCTCCCGCTTTGCAGTTAGAAACAATTTCTAGTTACTGACAAAATACTTTTTAATGATCGCAAATAGGAATTGAAGAGTTAATTAGCGACGAAATTAAATCCTTTACAATAGAAAGTAGAATTTTAGCTATGGGCGTTTTATCAGAATTACGTGCGAAAGTCACAAAGATTATTAATTTACAGATTTCAGTATCTATTAATTAGAGTAAACTTTTACAAGCAAATAATTTTACAAAACTGATTAAGATATTACGAAGTCGAGCAGGCATTGTTTCGCGAAAACAAGCTTAGCTTAAAATAAGTCATATCAATGTTTTCTAATTAGCTTTCGTGTTCAAGAACTCTGTTTTTTTATATGAGAATTTGATATTTATATTGCAATTTGGCACCTTTGTTAAATTTGCTAGTCAAGATCTCATTAATTTTTTTTTCTGTAATTATTCTTTGAACAGCTCCTAAGTCTTTTGCTAAAGTGGACTGCCTTCTCTGGAATAAATTAATGGCATTACGTTCATAAAAGAATTATAATCAAGAAAAAATAAAGTGAAATGTCTTTATCCCTGAAGATATTTACACGGACAGGTGCTGTCATGCGCCAAGAGCATTGGAATTGGAGTAATCCGATTTCAATCGAACTTTTGCTCTAATGAAATGCTGTAAAGAATCTCATTAATGCAAAGCTGGAATACGAAATGCAGGACAAACATATTTCCGGGCTCAGTTTATATTACTTTTTCTCGTCTTTTTGCATGAGACACTTGAATTTTTTTCTTATTTCTCGTGCCCTGAAAACATATAATGATTTCGAATTATAAAATACGAACGAATCTCAAATTATTATCAAATAAGAAACATATTTATTATTTTATTATCAATCAACGGTAATGTATATATTTTTTATAATATACCCTATATTGACAAAAGTCACCAGACACACCTTCAAAAGCAAATGAACGGATCCGCTGCGTTGTTAAGATGCACGGTACAGCTGCAAACGGTATAAAAACAAGCCTGCAGCTGACCGCGATCATATCGCTCTGTGAGGTTGAGTGAAAATGTCGCAGAACTGACTTTGAGAAAGGAAAGACTGTTGGGTGTTATATTAGTGGGTTGTCCACAAGAGGAACCGAGAGGCGTTTAAAGATACCCAAGTCAACTGTTTTGGATGTACTGAATAAGTGGACGACACATGGTGTGCTTAAAGCAACGAAACGTTCCGGCAGACAAAAGAAATTCAGTGATAGAGGGCGTCGAAGCCACAGGATAGTCGTTACATCTAATCGACTGAGGTATTGTACAAGACTTCAGTGTACAGGTGAGTTGAAATGTTGGAACCACGGTATGCACACATACCATCCGAAAGACTTTCATCCCGTGGTTACCTTGGTCGTGGGCCTGCTCATAAGCATTTCATCTCCACTCGGAATACTACTCCTCGTTTAGCATGGTGTAAAGAGCGTTTATCGTGGGCCGTAGATAAATGGAAACGGGTCCTGTGGACCGATGAATCCAGATACATGATCCATTAGTCTGGCGGCCCTGTGCGAGTATGGCGGCTACCGGGGGAACGCTATTTACCACAGTGTACTGTTCCTACGGTCATGTTTGGAGCTGGAAGTGTACTCGTGTGGGGGTGTTTATCGTGGTATGGTCCCGGCCCATTGGTTATCGTGGACAAACCTGCTAACCAGCACGTCTACCTCGATATTCTGAACAATTATGCCCTACCAACTCTGTGGCAATACAATGGAACCGAGCCTTGTGGGTACCAGCAGAATAATGCATCGAGCCATAAAGCAAGGACTGTTACAGCGTGTAATTCCGTATCGTGTGTGGACTGGCTGGCACAGAGCTCTGATCTTAATCCCATAGAACACCTATGGGATGAATTAGAGCGTCGCATAAGAAGTTTGGAACCAAGGCCTACTATTAAGTAAAAGTTAGCGGCAGCATTATGTACTGAATGGAAGCGCATACCTACTATCACTGTGTTCCAAAACCATGTCGAAAGCATGTCTCGAAGGGTCAGGGAATGCATTAAGGCCAAAGGTGGACCGACACCGTTCTAATGTATGGCAATAAATGCTAGGTTGTGTTTCTCTTCTAGGTGCCCGATGACTTTTGTCAATATGGTGTATTTTGCTGTACCTATATTTCTTCATTTTGTGTGATTTTACTCTCAGTTTTATTGGAACGGCCGTTGTACTTTGGTTGAGAAAGTATGTAATCAATTTCTTAATTGTTGTGTATTGTTATTCGTTTAAAATGCCTGGAGGAATTCGTGGCCGCTGTATTGTAGCGGAAGCATATCCGGTGCGTAACTGGAAGACCCTGGGTTCGACTCCCGGTGGAGGCCAATGAGAATTTTTCCGTGACTCACTTATAAACGTGGAAAGAGCGAAGATCTTTGTTTGATGTTCCTGGTCCACGTTAAATGTCTATATTAATTATCCATTCGCCTTCTAATTATTTCTTCAGTTGCTGCTTACCATCTTTGGTGAATCCCCAGCATTGTGCGGGGCTCCAAGAAGCAACCTGCCAACTTGGCTCGGCAGTTAGCGTGTGTGAGTCTGGAGAAATTCGAGGCTGCTGTGGTGTAGCGGAAGCGGCTATCCGGCGCGTAACTGGAAGACCCTGGGTTCGACTCCCGGTGGCGGCCAATGAGAATTTTTCCGTGACTCACTTATAAGCGTGGAAAGAGCGAAGATCTTTGTTTGATGTTTGATGTTTAAAATGCCATTACTTAAAGCATTATCTATCGTACTATCGATCAGTTGAATTCATAGAAGTGCAACTTCGAAGTTGAACTCATAGCAGTGCACCGGATGGCTATAGTGCGTCGCATAAATATAGAGACAGAACAAATTCTCGAATAAAAAATAAACAACAAAGAGCTGAAATGTACACCTCATATTTATAGCAAAAATAGCATAGGACACGCAGCTCCACAATAGTTTGACAGAAACATAACAATTCCTAGTACAAGAAAAAAAACAGAACTACGTTGTATGATCTTAATCTATATATAATCGTCACAAGACTGTGGTCGTTGAGATAAAGAAATACGCTGTCTCAAAATTATAAAAACTTACTAGTTATGAGCGCCTCCGGTACGAATAGTGGAGCCATTGTTCCGAATAACATTGAAAACCCGATTGGGCATGCTTTCCACCACGTGATGTAAGTGTTCTGGACGGAGTGCGTACCAGCTTCGTTCAATCTGCTCTTTCAATGCCACCACATCTGAGAACTGCCGTCCATTCGCATACACATCACGAGCGAGGATACCCCAAATGTTCTCGATAGGGTACAGATCTGGACTGAGTGCTGGCCAATCCATTTCGGTCACATGATGAGTGTTAAACCAGCTTTTCGTTGATGCAGACCGATGGATAGAGGCATTGTCTTGCTGAAACAGATAATCAACACCCGCTAGAGTTTCGGCAAACGGTAGAAGGTGGCTGCTGAATATGTCCTGATACGTTTCGGAGTTTTGCCTGCTTTGCAGAAAAGCGATATCCGTTGTCCCATTGAACGCAAAAGCTCCCCAGACCATCACAGATTCCCATCCTTTCTGTCTACTGAAGAAGGTGCGTGGCTGGCGTCGTAAATCATGACAATCGTAGTTCCGACCGTCAGGGACGTCCAGGTTGAACTTTTTCTCATCGGAGAAAATAGTTGTGATCCACTCGTCAGTCCAGTGCATGTGGCTGCTTGCCCATAACAATCCAGCTTCCTTGTGGTGCAGCGTGAGGTGTGGCAGACGGCGCATTTTACGGAGCACAATGTTGCGACTTTCCTGGATTCGTCGATGAACTGTGTCCTTTGAAACGGTGACGCCAACAGTCCAAGAAACTTGACGTAGTGATAACCTCTGGGATGAAACTAAACGCATGATGGCACGATCATCTCGTTTGGTTGTTATTCGAGGCCTTCCAGGCCGTTTTCTGGCAGTTATCGCACCGCGTTTCGATAAAGTCTTACAAATGACTGCCCTACTCCTCCCCATGGCTTTACAAATGTTCGCTACAGGCAATTTATTTGCTCGCAGTCTCCAAATCTTCTGCACCTCCTCACCAGAAAGTTGACTGTTGCGTGGCATTTCGGCAAATGAATGTCTGACGGCAGGTCCGCTGTCTCTTGTAGGCTGAACTGAATTATGGCAAATGCGCGTGCCTACAACATGCTAATTTGTACATCTCATTTGCATGTGGCTACTTTACATAGTTGTCTTTATATTTATGAGGCACCTAATATTACACTATTTCACTTTGTGGTGTTTTTTACACACAATCCGGTCATCTCGACGGAGTGAAACGTTTGTTGTAGGGTTATGTCTAATTAAGTACCACTTCAGCTTCCTACCTACTATACTGCGCAAATTAATTGGGACAAAGTAAAAAAATCACTCTTTTTTCCAAAACTATGCCTTTATATCATTCTATGCCTTGATATACACTGATAAATACCTGTATTAGTATGATGTATGTCCTCCTTTAGCAGAAATGACCTGTTCAGTTCGTTTTGGCTTTGACTCCACTAATTGAGTACACATATTTTTGACTTAATAATCGTGGAACCACACTTTTATAGCATTCGTTACCATGCGTTCTTTGGTGGAACAATCCATTTTACCTAAACGTCTCTTCAAAATATTCCACAAGTTTTCTATGGGATTTAAGTCTGGTGAATTTCCAGGCCAATGAATTTGATTTTCCAGCATGGAATTCTTGACCAATTTCGAATTGTGACATGGGGCCAAGTCCTGTTGAAATGTCCCGTCAAAAGTTTGCAAGAATGGAACAGTCCTACTTTGTAATATTTCTACGTACTTGGCTGAATTCATCATACCTTGAACAGGAACTAAGCTTCCAGTGCCATTTGATGTGAACAAACCCCAAAACATCTGTTTCAGAGGGTGTTTTACAGTTTGTTTGACATGCTCAGCTCTTAAGGGTTCACAGTTGCTTCGTCTAATGACATTTGCTTGGTAACCCTGCACAAATCAATGAGTTCCATCACTGAAAATGACCTTTTTCCAGTCGTCAGCAGTCCATGATTTATAATTTTTGGCCCATGCTAAACGTTTTATCCTCATTTTCGCATTCAAATATTGTTTTTTCGTTGGTCTTCTTGCCTTCCGGCCAACTTCCGGAAGCCTACGGCGTACAGTTGAATCACTAACATCACAACCACTAGCCAATAAATCTCTTTGAAGGCCGGTGTTTTTTTGTTTTTTTTTTTGGATTCATTTTACTATTTCTGATTAGATGTTTATCGGTTCGTGGAGTTGCTTTTCGTTTTCTTCCACATTTACCTCTCCTTTTTGGAGACGATGTTACAGATGCATTGTATCTCGTAAGCAGTCTTCATACACTTGATTTGCCTACACCAACTGCAGAAGCGATATCTCTCACTGTCATAGAAATGTGATCCTTCAGAGCAATTATTTTTGCACGCTTCCTTGGGGAAATATCCATTTTTCAATACACGAAAGCAACACGTACTCACAGAGAGCAAAACCTAACATCCACCTGTCACACATGAAAGCTCACAACTGAAGCTGAGAGGCCAATTTCCTGCTTAAAACCGGTCAAACCACATTCTTACTATCACGTTCGAACAGTCACACCACCTCACAGCTGATAAAACCGGTTTACGTGATTTTCCGACATCAACTGACGATCACATTACAATTCTGAGAATAAATTAGCTTGTCCCAATTAATTTGCACGGTATAGTATATTCGCATTGCGTTCACGGCGCAAAGTCGACTGTCTCTGTATTTATGTGACGCACCTTACCCGGCCATAAGAGAGAATGTTTCAAATACTCACATAAATGGTCTTTATGAATTGTTCCAGGAAAAGCATAAACATGCTATACCCTACTCCAAATTAATCAAAGGCGATCACATCCGCATCAGTTACAACACTGAACCTTTATCAACTTATGTTCGACTTGCTTACATCCAGGAACAACAATTTGTTGCAATACTCTATTTATCCTATATCACGACTACGCAAACGACGCCACCACACTTTTTCGCAGCTTGTTTGAACATTTTATATCTCTCGTTCTTATATGTCAACACGGACACTAACCTCAAGATTATTGCCAACACGATTCAGCGAGTGAGAAAAAAAAAGGGTAGAAAGCGCTTATATAGAATGAACTCAAATTTACATAGAAAAAGAAACTAAAAATGAAAGTTAAATTACACTATGCGCCATAGTTGCTGTAAAGTGTTTTATAAACAATTTGCAGATAATAATTAACTTCTCCTCATGTGTGTTTTGGTCCTGCGAAATGAATTTGACCTCTAGGGTCACATCATAAAGCCGAATAATGATGCATTGGGATAATCTTGCCGTTCTGCGAGGTACCTTTGATGATATATATCTTGCAATTTAGAAATTAATGAGATCTTTCGATCAAATCAGATTCAGCAATTTATAACTTGAACAAGAACCACTTAAATGGATACTGATGCAATTCCAGAGAGTGATCGTGAGAGGGTTTGGGGAGTCAATGCATTCAGATGCCAACTTGCGGCAACACGCCTATCAAACTGTACATCAACAGAAACGCCTGTTCTATTCCTCATTTAAATATTTCCAGGTCGGCGTGTATTTTGCGTCTTTGTTTTCTTTCAACAGCAGCCGAAAACTAGTGACTGCCTATAAAATGAAAAGGTTTCAATTTGTAATAATAAAATGGGATGTCGGTCTTCCGATCGGCTACTAGACTTCGGGTGACCTAGTGATCAGCGTCCGTGACTGCTATGGAAAATCTCCGTATCGATTCCAGGAAGGCAGGTACGAACGCTCGAACGACTAAATATCCGCCGTGCGTCGGATGGGCACGTTAAGACATCTGACTCCGGGAACTAGCTCACCGCTAATAAATACGGGTATATTCTTCACGCTTTCTACCTCGCTTCCATGCTACTTTCCTGTCTGGCACTGTAGCTCAAATCTCCTAGCTTCCTACTTCTAAGGGTTGTTTCGGACCTGGGGTCACACTCCCTTCCTAAACTCCTCTACACCAATCTCCCTTCCCTTTTCTACCTTACTTCCGTATGACTTCGCTGTCGGGCACTCTAGCCTAAATCTTCTAGCTTCTTACTTCTAAGGGTTGTTCCGGAACTAGGGTCAGACACTCCCTTCCTAAAATCCTCTACATGAATCTATTTTCATCTTTCTTCCTCACTTCCCTGTGACTTTGCTGTCGGGCACTCCAGCCCAAATCTCCTAGCTTCTTTCTTCTAAGGGTTGTTTCGGGACTGGGGTCAGACACTCCCTTCCTAAAATCTTCTACATGAATCTCTTTTCCCCTTTCTAATTCACTTCCGTGTGACTTCGCTGTTGGGCACCCTAACCCAAATCCTCTAGCTTCCTACTTCTTAGGGTTGTTAAACACTTGGGGTTAGATACTTCCTTCCTAAAATACTCTACATTAACCTCTCTTCCCCTTTCTACCTCACTTCCGTGTGACTTTGCTGTCGGGCACTTTAGCCCAAATCCCCTAGCTTCCTACCTCTTAGGGTTGTTAAAGACTTGGGGTTAGACACTTCCTTCCTAAAATATTCTACATGAATCTCTCTCCCTATTTCTGCTTCGCATCCGTGTGACTTTCCTGTCGGGCATTCTAGCCCAAATCTCCTAGCTTCCTACCTCTAAGGATTGTTTGAAACCTGGGGTCAGACACTCCATTTCTAAAATCCTCCACATGAATCTTTCTCCCCTTTCTACCTCGCTTCCATGTGACTTTCTTGTCTGTCACTCTCGCCCTAAATTTAATAGCTTCCTATTTATAAGGGTTGTTTAAGGCCTGCTCACACATTCTCCCTTCCTAAAATACTTTACATGAAGCTCTCTTGCCGCTTCTTCCCGGCTTACGTGTGACTTTGCTGTCGGGCACTCTAGCTCAAATCTCCTAGCTTTCAACTTCTTGGGGTTGTTTAAGACTTTGGGTCAGACCTACCTAAAATAGTCAACTCTGGAGATACGAAAACGTTTTTTTTTAATTGGAGGTTTAACTACCACCGAGAGCAATTCAATGGGGTCACTGGTTCCATGGAAGGGAAAAGCCAGTGCCGTCCCTAATTTAGGGTCACTGGTTCCATGGAAGGGAACAAGCCAGTGCCGTCCCTAATCTAGGATCACTGGTTCCATGGAAGGGAACAAGCCAGTGCCGTAAGACAAACACAACATCCATGTATCACCGGGATTTGAACCCGGACCCCTTTCGGACGAATGATCAGAGGCCATCACTTAGACCACGGCGCCGCTTGGGCGGCTACGAAAAACTTTACATCAGGAATTTTGGTTCACTACCTAAACCGGTGTTTAGCCCTCTGTATGTGGCAACGTCAAGAGAACGACGATCTGACTACGTCAAGATAAAAATAGTTCACGAAAAAGAACAGGGAAAATTGATACAGGGTTCACAGTCAGTGTATATGAAAAATGTTGTGTACAAGGAATTGTTGACGAAATAGGGATTAAAGGTTTTACAAAACACATAACAAACAGACATCCCGTCGTATCAAATTCCGTAACCGACTGATCGGGAAATTTTCAGAAAGCTGAGAGCCAACGTCGCCATCTATTGACGTGGAACTCAAAAATGTAATAAATAAATATTAATAATTTGTTTATCATAAATTTTATTTTTCCCCGTCATTATTGACGGGCTTTCATTTAGTAACATATATGTTGCTGTACATATATTTCTTCATTTTGTGTGATTATTCTTTTAGTTTTTATAGAACGGCCGTTGTAATTTCGGGGTGATATCTGTGTGCCAATATGTGTGAGCCAAAGTCGTCATTATTGACGTGGAACTCAAAAACGTAATAAATAAATAATAATAATTTTTTTTTCATAAATTTTATTTTTCCCCGTCATTATTGACGGGCTTTCATCTAGTAACATATATTTTGCTGTACATATATTTCTTCATTTTGTGTGATTATTCTCTTAGTTTTTATAGAACGGCCGTTGTAATTTTGGGGTGATATCTGTGTGCCGATATGTGTGAGCCAAAGTCGTCATCTATTGACGTGGAACTCAAAAACGTAATAAATAAATAATAATAATTTTTTTTCATAAATTTTATTTTTCCCCGTCATTATTGACGGGCTTTCATCTAGTAACATATATTTTGCTGTACATATATTTCTTCATTTTGTGTGATTATTCTCTTAGTTTTTATAGAACGGCCGTTGTAATTTTGGGGTGATATCTGTGTGCCAATATGTGTGAGCCAAAGTCGTCATTATTGACGTGGAACTCAAAAACGTAATAAATAAATAATAAGTAATTTTTTATCATAAATTTTATTTTTCCCCGTCATTATTGACGGGCTTTCATCTAGTAACATATATTTTGCTGTACATATATTTCTTCATTTTGTGTGATTATTCTCTTAGTTTTTATAGAACGACCGTTGTAATTTTGGGGTGATATCTGTGTGCCGATATGTGTGAGCCAAAGTCGTCATCTATTGACGTGGAACTCAAAAACGTAATAAATAAATAATAATAATTTTTTTTTTCATAAATTTTATTTTTCCTCGTCATTATTGACGGGCTTTCATCTAGTAACATATATTTTGCTGTACATATATTTCTTCATTTTGTGTGATTATTCTCTTAGTTTTTATAGAACGGCCGTTGTAATTTTGGGGTGATATCTGTGTGCCGATATGTGTGAGCCAAAGTCGTCATCTATTGACGTGGAACTCAAAAACGTAATAAATAAATGTTAATAATTTGTTTATCATAAATTTTATTTTTCCCCGTCATTATTGACGGGCTTTCATCTAGTAACATATATTTTGCTGTACATATATTTCTTCATTTTGTGTGATTATTCTCTTAGTTTTTATAGAACGGCCGTTGTAATTTCGGGGTGATATCTGTGTGCCAATATTTTTTAACCTTTAACCAATCGAGATATCTTAATATTTCATGGTTCAAGAACGCGAGAGATAAACTTGATAGGCCGAAATCCAGATCTTCGGAAATGTCTGCGAAACTAAGCCGCTCAGTAATTGCTGTATATCCAGTCACAGCGGTCTTTGTTCAGCTTTAGGAGTAACACAACAAAAATTTCGAAACAAAGATACGGGAAGGTTGTTTCCCGCTTTCACTTCAATGCTCAACATTGTTTTTTTTCTGTTGATCCGATAGGCCACTAGTTGAAGAAGTCGACGGATTAAGTCACAGAATGAGGCATTTCTATTGATCCGGAATCCCTCAAAAAAAAAAGGAAATCTTCATGGTACAAAGCCATTCAAGGGTCCTTCTCTTATGGATATCACGACGACTCATAAAGCTTTGGACTTGCATCACGTGATGTCCAGAAAAGCACGCCTGTTTAAAACTGAAATTTGTTCTTATTTTGTCGCAAATCCCTTTCACTGAAAGGAGATTTATAATAGATTCTTCTGTCTCCATCCTTTCGCGCTTCGAAACTGCATCATTTTTTTCTTCGAGCTCAGGAGAACATCTCTGTATGGAGTTAATCTCAAGTGATAGTACAATTCACTTTATAGCGAATGCTTTTAAAAATATCTAATACCCGATGACGAAACTTCGACGGAAAGAAGGAAAAGAAAAGTGTTGTCGGAATTCTATGTAGCAAAATTTACTAACAATTGTTTTACGAGGGTCATTTCAAAAGTTTTGCGCACTGCGAGTGATCTCTTTTTCACAACATATCTTTACAGGCCTTTGAAGTAATATCCATATTTCTTTATCGCACCTGCCCAATGTTTGGGAAAGTCTTGTACACTGAAGTTCCAGAAAAACCTGGTACAGACGAGCTTATGCAAAATACATAGCAACGTCACCTATGCGTGTACTCGGTTGCGTCCGCCAGTGCGTATATAAAGCGATAGACATCCTTGGCAGCTGTCAGAGATGTTTTCGGCATGAGAATGACAAGTAATAACGATTTAAGCGATTTTTAACGTGGTGTCATAGCTGGCGCTCGTGAGATGGGCCATAGTATTTCGGAGGTAGAAACGAAGTTTGGATTTTCACGGACGACCATTGCAAGGGTGTACCGTGACTACAAGAATTCCGGCAAAACCTCCAACCTACGATACCAGTGTGGTTGTAAAAAGACATTGGGTGAACGTGACCATCGTCGGCTGTCAAGAATCGTTTCACGCGATAGGCGTGCAACACTCTCGCAGGTATCATCGGAGTTCAATGCTTGAGCCTCAACAAGCATCAGCGTCCGGACGGTGCAACGTACACTGCACGATATGGGCTTTGGGAGCCAACGCCCAACTCGAGTCCCCTTGATGGGTGCATGACACAGAGCTATACGCCTCGCTTGGGCACGGCAACATGGCCAGAGTTATAGAGTGTTTAAGTAGCCTGGTCTGACGAGTCGCGTTTCCAACTGTATCGGGAAGATGGAAGGATTCGGGTGTGGCGCAAACCCCATGAAGCCATGAATCCCGCCTGTCAGCAAGGAACTGCACCGGCTGGTGGGGGTCCGTAATGGTATGGGATGTGTTTAACTGGACTTCACTGGGACCCCTGGTACCTCTACAAACGTCTGTGACCGGCCGACGCTATGTGCGCATCCTTTCTGACGAAGTACACCCGTTCATGTCCTGCATTCATGCTGATGGATTGGGCCTGTTCCAAAAGAACAATGCACCTCCACACAAGTGTCGGGACGCCAACTTATGGTTAGAGGAGCATTCATCTGAGTTTGGGATGTTGCCATACCCACCCAAGTCCCCAGATCTGAACGTGATAGAACACATTTGGGATGCCATACAACGCGCTATCGAAAACAGGAATCCGAGACCTCAGAATACAACTGAATTGTGGAACGCTTTGCAGGAAGTATGGTGTGCATTGCCTACAGCATATTTTCAGAAGCTAGTGGAGTCCTAGCCCCGTCGTAATTCTGCAGTCCTGCGCTTCCGTGGGGGACCCACCAAATATTATACTGGTGTAACAGTTTTTCTGGCACTTCAGTGTATTCCAGTCAGGACACCTCCATTGTTGAGGCGTCGGATTGCTTGGGTTACTTCATTAAAAACAACCTGAATCGTTTCCTGCGGAGTGGCTTCTTCAGTTTTGGTAACAAGTCATATTATGGTGGGCTCGTGTTAGGACTGTATCGTGCGTGCGGAAGGAATTCGCTTCCATACTTTTCCAGAATGTCCCTTACAGTACGGGTAATATGCGGTTTGTGTTGATGTGCAAAATGATGACACCAACTACGTGCATAGCGAGCCTTCTTTGGCGAATCTTTCTTTTCTCAACATTTTGCAGAAACCTTGTATAGTATTCCACCGTTGCAGTGTCCTCTTTTGGTAGTCTCTCTGTTGCTGCCACTACAACCTTTACATAAGCCATAATCATCATCAGCTTAACCTTCGATTTAAACAAAAATCTTCGCTCTTTCCACGTTTATAAGTGAGTCACGGAAAAATTCTCATTGGCCGCCACCGGGAGTCGAACCCAGGGTGTTCCATCCCCAGCATTGTGCGTGGCTCCAAGAAGCAACCTACCAAATTGGCTTGGCAGTTAGCGTGTGTGAGTATGGAGTAATTCGAGGTCGCTGTTGTGTAGCGGAAGCATATCCGGCGCGTAGCTGGAAGACCCTGGGTTCGACTCCCGGTGGTGGCCAATGAGAATTTTTCCGAGACTCACTTATAAACGTGGAAAAAGCGGAGATCTTTGTTTGATGTTCCTGGTCCACGTTAAATGTCTGTATTAATTATTCATTCGCCTTCTAATTATTTGTTCAGTTGCTGCTTACCATCTTTGGTGAATCCCCAGCATTGTGCGGGGCTCCAAGAAGCAAACTGCCAACTTGGCTTGGCAGTTAGCGTGTGTGAGTCTGGAGGAATTCGAGGCCGCTGTGGTGTAGTAGAAGCATATCCGGCGCTTAACTGGAAGACCCTGGGTTTGACTCCCGGTGGTGGCCAATGAGAATTTTTCCGAGACTCCCTTACAAACGTGGAAAAAGCGGAGATCTTTGTTTGATGTTCCTGGTCCACGTTAAATGTCTGTATTAATTATTCATTCGCCTTCTAATTATTTCTTCAGTTGCTGCTTACCATCTTTGGTGAATCCCCAGCATTGTGCGGGGCTCCAAGAAGCAACCTGCCAACTTGGCTTGGCAGTTAGCGTGTGTGAGTCTTTAGGAATTCGAGGCCGCTGTGGTGTAATAGAAGCATATCCGGCGCTTAACTGGAAGACCCTGGGTTCGACTCCCGGTGGTGGCCAATGAGAATTTTTCCGAGACTCACTTATAAACGTGGAAAAAGCGGAGATCTTTGTTTGATGTTCCTGGTCCACGTAAAATGTCTGTATTAATTATTCATTCGCCTTCTAATTATTTCTTCAGTTGCTGCTTACCATCTTTGGTGAATCCCCAGCATTGTGCGGGGCTCCAAGAAGCAACCTGCCAACTTGGCTTGGCAGTTAGCGTGTGTGAGTATGGAGGAATTCGAGGTCGCTGTTGTGTAGCGGAAGCATATCCGGCGCGTAACTGGAAGACCCTGTGTTCGACTCCCGGTGGCGGCTAATGTTAATTTTTCCGTGACTCACTTATAAACGTAGAAAGAGCGAAGATCTTTGTTTGATGTTCCTGGTCCACGTTAAATGTCTGTATTAATTATTCATTCGCCTTCTAATTATTTCTTCAGTTGCTGCTTACCATCTTTGGTGAATCCCCAGCATTGTGCGGGGCTCCAAGAAGCAACCTGCCAACTTGGCTTGGCAGTTAGCGTGTGTGAGTATGGAGGAATTCGAGGTCGCTGTTGTGTAGCGGAAGCATATCCGGCGCGTAACTGGAAGACCCTGTGTTCGACTCCCGGTGGCGGCTAATGTTAATTTTTCCGTGACTCACTTATAAACGTGGAAAGAGCGAAGATCTTTGTTTGATGTTCCTGGTCCACGTTAAATGTTTGTATTAATTATTCATTCGCCTTCTAATATTTTCTTCAGTTGCTGCTTACCATCTTTGGTGAATCCCCAGCATTGTGCGGGGCTCCAAGAAGCAACCTGCCAACTTGTCTTGGCAGTTAGCATGTGAGAGTGTGGAGGAGTTCGAGGCCGCTGTGGTGTTGGGTAACTGGAAGACACTGGGTTCGACTCCCGGTGGCGGCCAATGATAATTTTTCGGTGTCTCCCTTATAAACGTGGAAAGAGCGAAAAGCTTTGTTTGATGTTCCAGGTCCACGTTAAATGTCTCTATTAATTAACCTTCGATTGTTGGCTGCGGTAATTTTTCTGGCTGAGGTGATTCTGGATATTTCCACTGAGCGGACTCAGAGTTCAGTTCTGGTTCCAAATCTCGAATCCAGGTTTCATCTAAAGCCACAATTCTGTCCAAAAACTGCTCACCTTCTGTCTCTTACCACTGAAGCAATTCTTCTGCGATCCCTATGCGAACTGCTTTCTGCTCTACTCTCAGATAATGTGGAACCCATTTGGCAGCCGCTTTCCTCTTCTGTAATGTTTCAGTAAGGATTCGGAAAACTGAAGTGGTAGACATTTTCCCTCATCTGCAATCTCTTCACATGTTATTTCGTCGATCTCCAAAAATGCCGCTGACGATAACCACGGAAAGTGTCATCCGTTGCATCTGATGGCCGGTTGCTTCTTGGGTCGTCTTCGATGCTTTGTCGGAAACGCGAAGCCCACCGTGACACTGTACTACGATCCACTACACCAACCCCACAAACTTCACGCAGAGATTCACGAATTTCGGTCCGGGATTTTCCTCGCAAAGTTTCAATTTTAATGTAGGATCGCTTGTCGTTACGCAAGATATGACCTGATTCACATTCTTACTCCATTTCTTGGCAGAAGTTTTTGGAACAGCGACAAATTAGCCAGTAAACGTAGACACAATTTTACATACTGAAGTCTGACTGACAACTGGCACAACGATTGGAACGATTGCATCATCCTACGGGCAGCGTCTGCTCAGTGTTCAAAACTTTTTAAAATGACCTACGTAGAATGAATGCAAGTAACTTATTTTATATGTCTTCAATAAGTAATGTCTCCGCGCAATTATCTGCGCATGACTCGCTCCCTAGCAACCAGGCGGCAAACGATTCTTTGCGCCATTATCTTCATTTTACTGCGTGATAAAACACCATACATCTGTTTGTTTGTATTTGTGTTTAAAATGGATGATTCCTTTTCAACTCTGTCGACAGGTGTCAAACAACGATCATTTATAGAGTGTTAACTGATATAGTGTTTAATTTGTTACAGATTGTTAACTGATATAGTGTTTAATTTGTTACAGATTGTTAACTGAGTGTTTCATCAGTTATAGAGTGTTCATCATCATCATCATCATCATTGTCAACCATTATCAATCCACTGCTGGATGAAGGTCTCCCCTAAGTTTCTTCCGCAATAGTTTATCTTTTGCCAGTCTCCTCCGTGTTACTCCCGCATAATTTCAAATTTCATCCGCCCATCTCCCATGTGGTCTTCTTCTGGATCTTTTCCTGTCCCTTGCAATCCAGTTTAAAATTTCAGCTGTCCATCGATGGTCTGTTCTTCTGGTAATATGTTCAGCCCTTTGCCGTTTCAGGGATTTTACTCTGATCATGATGTCTTCCACTCTTATCATTTTTCTGATCCGCGAGTTCCTTTTCTTATCTTTCGTGGATCAGAAAAATGACAAAAGTGGAGGACATCACAATCAGAGTAAAATCCCTGAAATGGCAATAGACTGGACATATTGTCAGATATTATAGAGTGTTATAGAGTGTTCAATCAGTTATAGAGAGTTATAGAGTGTTAACTGATATAGTGTTTGTAGAATGTTCAATTTGTTATAGATTATTAATTGAGTGTTTTATCAGTTATAAAGGGCTATAGAGCGTTTTATAGAGTGTTTAATCAGTAACAGATAGTTATAAAATGTTTATTCAGTAATAGAATGTTTAATCAGTTATAGAGTGTTAACTGATATAGTGTTTATAGAACATCTAATTTGTTATAGATTATTAATTGAGTGTTTTATCAGTTATAGAGTGTTATAGAGCATTTTATAGAGTGTTTAATCAGTTACAAAGAGTTATAGAGTGTTTAACAACGATTAGTTATAAAGTGTTTACTCAGTTATAAAGTGTTAACTGATATAGTGTTTATAGAGTGTCTAATTTGTTAAAGAGTGCCGAGTGTTTTATCGGTTATAAAGTGTTAACTGATATAGTGTTTATAGTGTCTAATTTGTTAGAGAGTGCCGAGTGTTTTATCAGTTATAAAGTGTCATAGAGTATTTTGTAGAGTGTTTAATCAGTTATAAAGTGTTATAGAGTATTTTGTAGAGTGTATAATCAGTTATAGAGTTATAGAGTGTTTAACAACGATCAGTTATAGAGTGTTTACTCAGTTATAAAGTGTTAACTGATATAGTGTTTATAGAGTGTCTAATTTGTTAGAGAGGGCCGAGTGTTTTATGAGTTATAAAGTGTTATAGAGTGTTTTGTAGAGTGTTTAATCAGTTATATAGAGAGTTATAGAGTGTCTAACAACGAAAAGTTATAGAGTGTTTAATCAGTTATAGAGTGTTAACTGATATAGATTTTATAGAGTGTTAACTGATATAGATTTTATACAGTGTTTAATTTGTTATAGATTGTTAACTGAGTGTTTCATCAGTTATAGAGTGTTTAATTAGTTATAGAGTGTTTAATCAGTTATAGAGTGTTTAATCAGCTATAGAGGGTTATAGCGTGTTTAACAACGATCAGTTATAGAGCGTATGGAAATGTACCTCCCAAAAACATTCATTCCAGATTAGTGGCAGTTTACGGTTTTTAAATCTCGACATAAGCACTGTTCGTCGTTGAGTAAGAAAATCAGAGCACATTGGGCAAATGTTGGCTGTAAAGTATCCACCGCGGAGTGGGATGCCCGTAATCGTAACTTGCTATTTGAACAGGAAGAATAACTCAGATGACCACAGCAGGTAAGATGAACATTAGTTTTGGGAGTGTCAGTGACATTGCTAACGTTTTTGGATACAACAAAGTGTGTGCCCGTTGTGTAACACGTCAGCTAACAGCTGAAATGAAGAAATCAAAACATGAGATATGGTTCTTTTCTCGTTATGAAGAATATGGAAGTGATACTAAGATTTTCTCCAAAGTATTGTGACTGGTGATGAGAGTGGAGTTTACCATTATGAACCAGAATTAAAATATCATTAGCTGGAATACTGACACCCGTCTTTTCCTCGAGCGAAACAATTCAAAATTTAAATTTCTATCGGTACGCGTATGCTCATTACTCATCAGTAGAGCTTTGGGACTATACAGGCATTATTTATCAGCAGTACGTTGTCAAAGTTACGACTTTCAACTCTGAGAGCTACGTTTATATCTTGAAAAAATTAAAGCAAAGAATAATCTGCATGCTCAGAGGGGGGGGGATTATTACGCAACAGCGCAACACCAAACTCCACGCCAGCTCTTGCACTTCAGAGGACATACAGAAAATCCGGTTTGTAGTTCTTGAACACCCTACCTATAGTACAGATTTAGAGCCATCCGACTTATGGCTATTTTCTGATATTAAGAGACATCTGAAAGGAATTAAGTTAACCTGTGACGAAGATGTCCAAGCCGCTACGAGGAAATGGTTCGGAGGACAATCTGAAAAGTTTTACAGAGAGGGTTTCCAGAGACATATGAAAGGAATTCAGTTCACCTGTGACGAAGATGTCCAAGCCGCTACGAGGAAATGGTTCCTAGGACAACCTGAAGATTTTTACAGAGAGTGTTTCAAGAGACATCTGAAAGGAATTCAGTTAACCTGTGACGAAGATGTCCAAGCCGCTACGAGGAAATGGTTCCGAGGACAACCTGAAGAGTTTTACAGAAAGGGTTTCAAGAGACATCTGAAAGGAATTCAGTTCACCTGTGTTGAAGATGTTCAAGCAGGAACGAGGAAATGATTCCGAGGACAACCTGAATAGTTTTACAGAGAGGGTTTCAAAAGACATCTGAAATGAATTCGGTTCACCTGTGACGAAGATTTTCAGGCCGCTACGAGGAAATGGTTCCGAGGACAATCTGAAAGGTTTTACAGAGAAGGCTTCAAGAGACATCTGAAAGGATTTCGGTTCACGAAATGGTTCCGAGGACAACCTGAAGAGTTTTACAGAGACGGATTTCAAGAGACATCTGAAAGGAATTCAGTTCACCTGTGACGAAGATGTTCAAGCCGCTACGAGGAAATGGTTCCGAGGACAACCTGAATAGTTTTACAGAGACGGGTTTCAAGAGACATCTGAAAGGAATTCGGTTCACCTGTGACGAAGATTTTCAGGCCGTTACGAGGAAATGGTTCCGAGAACAACCTGAAGAGTTTTACAGAGACGGGTTTTAAGAGACATCTGAAGGAATTCAGTTCACCTGTGACGAAGATGTTCAAGCCGCTACGAGGAAATGGTTCCTAGGACAACCTAAAGATTTTTACAGAGAGTGTTTCAAGAGACATCTGAAAGGAATTCAGTTCACCTGTGACGAAGATGTACAAGCCGCTACGAGGAAATGGTTCCGAGGACAACCTGAATAGTTTTACAGAGACGGATTTCAAGAGACATCTGAAAGGAATTCAGTTCACCTGTGACGAAGATGTTCAAGACGCTACGAGGAAATGGTTCCGAGGACAACCTGAATAGTTTTACAGAGACGGGTTTCAAGAGACATCTGAAAGGAATTCGGTTCACCTGTGACGAAGATTTTCAGGCCGCTACGAGGAAATGGTTCCGAAGACAACCTGAAGAGTTTTACAGAGACGGATTTCAAGAGACATCTGAAAGGAACTTAGTTCACCTGTGACGAAGATGTTCAAGGCGCTACGAGGAAATGGTTCCGAGAACAACCTGAAGAGTTTTACAGAGACGGGTTTCAAGAGACATCTGAAGGAATTCAGTTCACCTGTGATCAAGGTGTTCAAGCAGCAACGTGGAAATGATTCTGAGGACAACCTGAAGAGTTTTACAGAGAGGGTTTCAAGAGATATCTGAAAGGAATTCGGATAACCTGTGACGAAGAATTTCAGGCCGCTACGAGGAAATGGTTCCGAGGACAACTTGAAGAGTTTTACAGAGAAGGTTTCAAGAGACATCTGAAGAAGTTCAGTTCACCTGTGACGAAGATGTTGAAGCCGCTACGAGGAAATGGTTCCGAGAACAACCTCAATAGTTTTACAGAGACGGGTTTCAAAAGACATGTGAAAGGAATACAGTTCACCTGTGACTGTGACGAAGATGTTGAAGCCGCTACGAGGAAATGTTTCCGAGGACAACCTGAATAGTTTTACAGAGACGGGTTTCAAGAGACATCTGAAAGGAATTCGGTTCACCTGTGACGAAGATTTTCAGGCCGCTACGAGGAAATGGTTCCGAAGACAACCTGAAGAGTTTTACAGAGACGGGTTTCAAGAGACATCTGAAAGGAATTCGGTTCACCTGTGACGAAGATTTTCAGGCCGCTACGAGGAAATGGTTCCGAAGACAACCTGAAGAGTTTTACAGAGACGGATTTCAAGAGACATCTGAAAGGAACTCAGTTCACCTGTGACGAAGATGTTGAAGCCGCTACGAGGAAATGGTTCCGAGAACAACCTGAATAGTTTTACAGAGACGGGTTTCAAAAGACATGTGAAAGGAATACAGTTCACCTGTGACTGTGACGAAGATGTTGAAGCCGCTACGAGGAAATGGTTCCGAGGACAACCTGAATAGTTTTACAGAGACGGGTTTCAAGAGACATCTGAAAGGAACTCAGTTCACATGTGACGAAGAAGTTCAAGCCGCTACGAAGAAATGATTACGAGAACAACCTGAAGATTTTGACAGAGACGGGTTTCAAGAAGCTTGTTAAATATATTAAGAAAATACAACGTGGTTTGTCACAAATATTTTTTTTTTCGCAACCACAATTTATCGGATGCCTTTCGCTGTTTTGTCACCTGCACATGCCAAGTCCAATCACCCTTGGCCACAAAAACTCAGAGCCTTTTACACTTGCGTATATCGCGCGATACATATATGTTCAGATAAAGACAGTTTTAATGAATATAGCTTCTTATACTAATGCTTCTTCTAATGGATGTTGTGTTATTATATCATGAATAAACTTTCCTGCTAGTAGTGTAGTAATAATAATGAACAAGCTTTTAACTGCTAGTAATGTTGTAGTAGTAATTAAGATGAATAAAGTCTTAATGCTGGTTGTTAATAATAACAACTAATGAAATATACCTAACAGCCAGACAGAGATCTGACAAAACTATGAACTGAGAAAAACGTACTAACTAGAACAACTTTTTATTAGAGAGACTCTTGATATGATCCAACATACACTTCACCGGACACACAGCTACTCAATAAAACGTAGCTCCTTGCACATGAACGAAGCTCTACTCACATAAACGAAGCTCTCCTTACGCATATAACCAAATCTCTCCCAACGCACATCAACAAAAAGCTCTCTCGCACATAAACAACAGCTCTCTCTGGTATCGTTGAACGCGCCTATTTATACTGGCTACCACCACGTCATGACTTACACTCATTGCCAGATCTCATTCAGCGGGAGAAATAACATCTCGTTCAGTAAGAAGATAATTTACATAGTAAAATAAAATAACCAGAGATAGTAAAAATCAAAAGGAAAATGTATCTAGAGTATACGTTACATCATCTCCGCCTTATTTTTTTTTTTTTTTTTTTTCGAAAAACCTATCAATTTTGGAGTGTAAGTTTTACACTTCGTTGACAGACGTTTATCGAACTCTTTTTTGTTGTTGTTTTGGTGGCAGCTGTATGTACAATATCAAACTTGGCATGACAAAATCCAGAAATCTGTATTCGTCTGTGAAACACTTTGTATACTTGAACAAAACAAACGCCGCCCCGGTGGCGCAGTGGTGTAAGCGATGGCCTCTGATCATTCGTCCAGACGGGGTCCGGGTTCGAATCCCGGTGAGGCATGGATGTTGTGCTTGTCTTACGGCACTGGCTCTCTAACTTCCCTGGAACCAGTGACCCTAAATTAGGGACGGGCGACTGCCCATTGAGTTGCTCACGGTGGTCGTTAAACCTCAAAAAAAAAAAAAACCCTGCATCGGCATACCTTCCTTTTATTCTGCCTAGCAGGAATCACTATTTTAATTTCAAATTACGTCCTCATATTATCGTTGAATACAAACCAACTGTATCAGCAGCGAAGATTGCCTGGAGCTGCCTAACAGTAACAATTTTTATTATTTTACCCCTAAGCACATATATATAAAAAAAAATTTTGGAGTAGTAGATGGACATAGAAGAAATAAAAAAAAAAACACATATATACACAAAAAGAATGCATAGGCCCACACGAAAAAAAGAAATTCTGACACGCCAACTGGTCGTGCAGGAAAAACAACAAACGGAGAAAAGAACCTGTCCGCGAGAACTTATTTATCTCGAGGACGCATAAAAAATTCTAGTACGATAACGTTTTCCAGGCCTAATTGGACTGGTAAATTCAGGTGGCGTAGCTCTCTTCAAGGACGTGACTGGATATGGACCATCCGTAGTCTGTCGGTCAAGAAATCCCGGCGGCTGACAGGAACGGTCAGGAACGGCTGAAGTCCGTCGGTCAGGAACGGCTGAAGTCTGTCTGTCAGGAAATCCCTGCGGCTGACAGGAACGGTCAGGAACGGCTGAAGTCTGTCGGTCAGGAAATCCCTGCGGCTGACAGGAACGGTCAGGAACGGCTGAAGTCTGTCGGTAAGGAAATCCCTGCGGCTGACAGGAACGGTCAGGAACGGCTGAAGTCTGTCGGTCAGGAAATTCCTGCGGCTGACAGGAACGGTCAGGAACGGCTGAAGTCTGTCTGTCAGGAAATCCCTGCGGCTGACAGGAACGGTCAGGAACGGCTGAAGTCCGTCGGTCAG
Organism: Macrothele yani; assembly: GCA_039090855.1. NCBI lineage: Eukaryota > Metazoa > Arthropoda > Arachnida > Araneae > Macrothelidae > Macrothele > Macrothele yani. Next base: position 12,922,508 of record CM076999.1, on the reverse strand, counting down.
GAACGGCTGAACTCTGTCGGTCAGGAAATTCCTGCGGCTGACAGGAACGGTCAGGAACGGCTGAAGTCTGTCGGTCAGGAAATTCCTGCGGCTGACAGGAACGGTCAGGAACGGCTGAAGTCCGTCGGTCAGGAACGGCTGAACTCTGTCGGTCAGGAAATCCCTGCGGCTGACAGGAACGGTCAGGAACGGCTGAAGTCCGTCGGTCAGGAACGGCTGAAGTCTGTCGGTCAGGAAATTCCTGCGGCTGACAGGAACGGTCAGGAACGGCTGAAGTCTGTCGGTCAGGAAATTCCTGCGGCTGACAGGAACGGTCAGGAACGGCTGAAGTCCGTCGGTCAGGAACGGCTGAAGTCTGTTGGTCAGGAAATCCCTGCGGCTGACAGGAACGGTCAGGAACGGCTGAAGTCCGTCGGTCAGGAACGGCTGAAGTCTGTCGGTCAGGAAATTCCTGCGGCTGACAGGAACGGTCAGGAACGGCTGAAGTCTGTCGGTCAGGAAATCCCTGCGGCTGACAGGAACGGTCAGGAACGGCTGAAGTCTGTCGGTCAGGAAATTCCTGCGGCTGACAGGAACGGTCAGGAACGGCTGAAGTCTGTCGGTCCGGAAATCCCTGCGGCTGACAGGAACGGTCAGGAACGGCTGAAGTCCGTCGGTCAGGAACGGCTGAACTCTGTCGGTCAGGAAATCCCTGCGGCTGACAGGAACGGGCTCCCCCAGGCTTTTGATATGTAGTCCCTGTTCGGGCGCCAATTATAATGAATATAGCTTCTTCTACTAATACTTCGTTATAATGGCGCACGAACTATCCGGATGACTCGACCGTTCAAAATCTCGCATTGGTGTGATATTATTTCCACATCGCGAGATAGGAAAAATAAGAGCATCCCTTCTCCAGCACTTCGAAAAAAAAAAAAAAATAAGGGGGAGATGATGTAACGTACCAGGAGATGTGACGTACCTGCCCGAAGGACGCACACGACATAAAGGCAGATAAGAATCAGAATAAAACGTCCGCGTAGCTCAGTTGGTAGAGCAACTTATTCCGGAATGAGGGGACCCGGGTTCGAATCCTGGCATTTTTATCCTGGCGCGGATAAAAATGACGGAGAAATTTACTTCGTTATACAGTTTGGAAAAAGAACTTTATTGCCTTAAACGTGTTGTAGCACAACGAGGTTACAACCCTTATATAATAAACAAGGCTCTAAAAAATTCCGGAAGCCGAAGCTTATCTCTACTATAATTCCTGTGGTACTCCCATTGCGCGATAAATTGCCATTATTCCATTTTCCCGTGACATTGCCTTCAAAATTTCAAAATTCTCAAAACCTTTAATTTTAAAGTAATTTTGAAACACATAAACAAAATGAGATTTTTAGGATCAAAGGACTATGTTGAAGACAAAAACTCGTGGGGAATTTATCAAATTCCATATGAATGTGGCGCTTCGTATATACGACAGATCCGTAGAGCCTTGCGTTTTCGATTGAAAGATCACAAGACCTACATGCGGAACTGTGACCTAAAGAAGTCATCGATGGTTAAAAACTGTTACGAAAAGGACCATCCATTTCTCCTTGAGAAAGCAAAACTAATTGACAAGCCAGATTCAACCACCAAACTTGATATTTTGGAAGCTATCCATATACAGGGTGTCCCACGATTCATTGGACAGTGGAATATCTCGTGATCGGACGAAGCTATTGAGGTGAAACAAAAAAGCAATGTAAATTAGTGAAGATGAGCTACCACGGAATGCAAAAGTTGCCCCCCTTCCCCGGGGTTTGGGGGAATGGGAGGAAAATGAAAACGAAAATCTGCGATAAAAAAAAAAAAAATTTCGTCAATGTACAACGTATGCCCAAAGACTGCCCATTTGAAAGCCATGCTTATGAACAGATCATTAGCGAAAACACAATTGAAGTTCACCGAAAGCGCGCGAAATGGCGGGGGTGCGAAATGTGATGTTCCACGTCTCCAAAACCCCAGAAATAACCCAGAAAGGAAACTGTTCGTTGCAAATGTAGATGAATGGAGGCGTGAAACAAACGTGCTATAGGATATTGACACCTCCCCGATCCTCATATCGGGTCAAAAAGGACGAGGCGGCGCACCATCTGGCTGAAACCATGGTTTTTTTTTTTTTTTTTTTTTTTGATTGGATTTTTAACGACCACCGTGAGCAACTCAATGGGCTATAAGCAGTCGCCCGTCCCTAATTTAGGGTCACTGGTTCCAGGGAAGGGAGAGAGCCAGTGCCGTAAGACAAACACAACATTCATGCCTGACCGGGATTCGAACCCTGACCCCTTACGGACGAATGATCAGAGGCCAACGCCTTAGACCACTGCGCCACCGGGGCGGCCCATGGGTTTTCCGATTCACTTAGTGTAGGTCCTCCAGCAAACTACGCAGAATATCGCAAAATACCCTTTGTGATGGTAACGCATGCTGCGCCATAAGTGTAATCCCCATACTCATTGAAACAGATTACGGCTCATCGAGGGTGAATGTACGACATTCCGCGAATAAATGCAATTTTTCCTTGATGAATTTCGTAACGAATGCGGTGTCGAATATACGCAGCATCGCTTGCCATTTTAGACCTATACCAATGTGAAAGTGAACTTGACTGTCGGCCAAACTTCGGTGTCACATTTTATACTCTGGACCAGTTACGGTCACATGACAACAACGTGGGAGAATGCCGGATATGTAAGTTAGCGGTATACGTCACACAAAAACAATTTAAAAACTCATTTGTACACCTAATACACGCACTTATTTTACGTTGAATGCACGTTAATACCTCACAACTGCTACCAAAACTTAACCCCTTCCAAAAATGACATTACTTTCCGGTCCCCCCTGATGACAATAAATGGAAGTCATCTTAGTGCACTTAAAATAGGGAAAAGGTGCTCTTGCCGTTGGAAAAATTAGTTTAATTTCTGTTTTTCGTTTATGAAACATAATTTGAAAGGATCAAAATCTAATTGGCTTGGAAACAGAAGAAACCGTCTCAATTTCGGAGAGATAAAAGCCGTTGGCTTTAATCCAAGGAGGTCGGTTGGAGTAAGAGAAAAATGATGGATATTATCTGGTCCACAAACTAACTAATAGCTTCATTGTTAAAATCATTAATGATACTAATGAAAGTAAAATATCATGAAAAAGTGAGCAACAAAATGAATTTCTTTAATTTCAGATTACATTAGCTGCTATCCCCCCCCCCCCCACTTCACCCCATTCGTTTTGGCAAAATTACAACTGAGATTAAGATATCATTAATTCGCAGATTGAACACGTCGTCATTATCAGCTCTCGGGATGTATTCATTCAGATTTAAAGAAGAAGTATTTTGCATGCCGTGTTCAAGTTCAGCTGCAGAAAAATTCAAAAACGTAGAACATAATACATAATACAACACGTCTTGCACAGTGCTTATAGGATATAATTCGTCTGATTTCATATAACTATTTTATTTCTAGCCTATAGCCCGTCCAATGACGGTTGTTTTCAAGCTTTAAATTAATATTAATTTACAGGGGATGTTTACCGTCCTAAGACGGTGGAATTCTTAATTGAAGCAGATTGAAAACGAATCAAATAGACGCCGGCTTTTTTGTGAGGAATTATAACAAAACCATGTATAGCAAGAACTCATTCTTATTAGAACTGAAAATTATATGCTATTACAAATTTTGAAGACGAAAATCCGTTTTTTGGTGTAAATATGGCAAGGACGGTAAGTCAGATAATATCCGAAAACTTGAAAATTTAATCGTCCTGGAGCGGCACTTGAACCCGTGTCTTCCATATAGCGCCCGGGTAGATGTTTTTGTCTCCCAGATTTGCAGAACAAAATGAGTGACATAAAACCCGAGGAGAGCAATGTTCGTCATTGTATGCTGTATGAATTTCACAAGGGGAACAATGCAACCGTGATGGCCAGCAATAACATTTGCGCTGTTTATCCGAATGCGTTTAGCATACCAGGGCGCTATCGGGGATACGCGGCTTCAAGTCCCGCTACAGGACGATGAAATTTTCAAGTTTTCGGATATTATCTGACTTACCATCCTTGTCACATTTACGCCAAAAATCGGATTGTCATCTTCAAAATTTGTATTTTATGGCGTAATCCCGTATTTCTTTCATGATTTATCTGCTCCTCCGGGCGCTCACGGGATAGGATTCTTAACCTCCAGATTCGCTAAACATGGATACCGGTTGCTTCGACTAGCGAATCCTGTGATGGTTATATTCAAATTAATCGGAAACTTGAGACTTGGTCATTCTGGGTGGTGTAGTGGTTAGCATACCCGGCCGCTATTTGGGAGACGCGGCTTCAAAGTCCCGCTCCAGGATGATGAAATTTTCAAGATTTCGGTTATTATCTGACTTGAATCTATAATTACTATTTACAGTAGCAAAATACTGTTTTTCACGTGTTTATACTAATAGTATAAACACGTGAAAAACAGTATTTTGCTACTGTAAATAGTAGTTATAGATTCTTTTTCTTTAGCCACGTATTATTCACTATGTGCATTTATGCACTTAGGATTTTCTAATTATCTGACTTACCATCCTTGTCATATTTACACCAATAAAAGGATTGTCATCTTCAAAATTTGTATTATATGGTGTTAATTCCGTATTTCTTTCATGATTTACAGTAGCGAACAAAAGTATTTGGACAAGCACTTTTTCGACCATAATATTTTTTCTGCTGGACCAAAACGGGTCATTTTGGGATATGATATGTGTTAGTCAGTTGTAAACATGACCCGTGTGCAGATGGATCGGAAACCTTAACACAGATCAGGTACCGAGCTTAATCGCAAAGATCATACAAATTGACCGACAAAGTAGGTGTGTATCACATTCATTTAATGCAACGATCACAGAAAACAAGTACGAGAAAACGACAAAACAATAACTAATACTTAGTGGGATAACCACGAGACTTAATAACAGCTGCACAAAGGGCCAGCATTGAGTCCACTAGCTTCTCGACAGTGACCTGTGGAATTTGCGCCCATTCTGCAGACAGCTGGTCCGAACTTCTGGGCGCTATTCCGGCAGGTTTTCTTCGCACATCGTCTCTCCAGCTCCTTCCACATGTGCTCGATGGGGTTGAGGTCTGGAGATTGGCTTGGCCAGTCTAGAATTGTGACCTGTTGCTGCTAGAAGGCTGCCTTCGCTACTCTGGATGTGGGTTTCGGGTCGTTGTCTTGCTGCATGATCCATCCGGGTGGCATGTTCTGGTTTGCTCATGGGAATACATCGTTGATTAGCATGTTCGTGTAGCTCTAGCCGGTCATTATTCCGTCTGTCTTGATAATGGGGCCCATTCCATTGCGAGAGAAGGCGCCGTAAACCATAAGCGATCCTCCTCCGTGCTTGACGGTCGGCTGAATGAACTGGGGGTTGAATCTCTGGCCACACGGACGTCTTGCGTATCGGACGCCATCACTTCCGAACAAGTTGAACTTGCTCTCGTCGGTGAAAAGCACTTTAATCCAGTCCGCCGCGGTTCAGTGTCGATGAAGGCGCGCGAACGCGACTCTGGCTCGTCGATTCTTGACTCCGATGAGTGATTTCATGGCGGGGCGTCTTCCATTCAATCCACCAGAAATGAGACGACGGGAGATGGTCATTCGGCTGACGTTCAGGTCGTCGCTGTCGCGGAATTCGGTGGCGATGTCCACAGCAGTCAAGGTGGGATCAGCACGAGATCGACGGAGGATGCGTCTATCCTGACGCAACGAAGTGGAACGAGGCCTACCACATCGCGGACTGTTCTCGACGGTCCCAGTCTTCTTATAACGTTGCAGGATAGCTGAAATGGACTGGTGTCGGAACTTTTGGGCCCTCGCAATGTCGATGACGCGCATTCCAGATTCAATCATGTTCACGGCTACCTGGCGAGCTCCAACAGGCATCTCCGCCTTTTTACACATTTCTGAAAACCTAAGATTCACTTATTATCACACTACACATCACAAAACCCACAAAAATCACAAGAAAAACATTAATACATGCAGCAGACAAATGGGTAATAATTGGCGACTCTTGAATATATCCCATTTCGAACGACAAATTCGCTCTGAGCGAAATACAAATTACGCGTCATTGTAACCCACGAATCAACACATATCAGATCCCAAAATTACCCGATTTGGTTCAGCAGAAAAAAATTATGGTCGAAAAAGTGTTTCGCCAAATACCTTTGTTCGCTACTGTATATGCTATTTTCGTTTTTCAAAAGTCCTCGCGATAAATAAACATTCTGTGCGATATATTTCTTTTTGTTTAACAATTTTCCTTGTAGTCCAGTTGTTTTCGTGTCTCTTAAAAACGTTTGCTTTGTTTTTCGCGTTAAATTACTTTTCTCCGACACACATGCTATTCAGATCACGGTTTGTTTCAGACTGTCCTATTCGAAGTTTAGTTTGAAACATCGTACCGAAGCTATTAATTAAAAAAAAAAATGCGCCATCTGGCATTACAAATTGGAACTATCTAAATTTTGGAAAATGTGCTGTTGGGGCGACATTTGTTTTTAGATGCAATTTTGCTCCCTTTGACCGCGCAGAATTTCAGTTTTTATTGTAAGTCAGAGCGTTTAGATAGATCGATATTATGCAGAATGGATAATGTAATCAGCACTAAGCTCGGAAAATTAGTTAAATTAAAAAGTCAAAAATAATTAAAGCGTACAAATTAGCGATCGAGGGCAGCGAGTTTTATGAGTCATTACTCCAAGTGGCTTTGTTCTGCTAGCATCGCGAGCTGTGCTACACGATATTTGGTGACCACGCGCAGAACACATCGGCGATTTCGTTAAGGTTTCAAAATCGCTTTATTATTATTCATCAAAAGAAAACATAAGAGGGAGACGTACAGCGTTGGGCGTCTCACTGGGAAATAATACAAACTGTTAAAACATGATGGTATATACACTGCAATGACAATGGGGATGAATAACAGATGCTGCAAGCAAAGCTTATTACATAAAAATTGCAGAAGTGACAGAGAGAAACATATCGTGTCACATGACATTGGCTGGGCATGATTTACAGGATAACACAGGCGAAACAATAGTACACAATTAGAAAAAGAACAGCACAAACACCGCCGTGAAGGTAAAACATTACAAACATGAGATAAAAACACAGCGTGCACAATTGTGCAAGTTATTTAACGAGGGCACCAAAGCAACATAATACAGGCGGGGTGAAAGTAAGTAATGTACACGAGTAAGCATGAAAATACACTGAGATGGCATTAGCATTCACAATTCAACGGTAGCGGGGATTGCACGAGTCGTAGAGTGGAGGAGGGGCACCAGGGTACCACGGACTCCAAGCTGGAGCAGCGAGCGAACACTAAATTCTGCATCAAACTCGGCAAATGGGGAACCAACGTTCCTGTCGCGGGTCATCACTGGGGACGAGACTTATGTCTACGGTTACGACCCGGAGACCAAACAACAGTCGTCGAAGTGGAAGAACCCGGCATCTACACGACCGAAGAAGACCCGACAGGTCTGGAGCGCAACCAAAAGCATGCTCATCGTGTTCTTCGACATTCGTGGGGTTGTGCACCGTGAATGCGTCTCCCAGGGCGAGACTCTCACTGACCTCTTTTAATGTGATGTTCTGCGGCGTCTTAGGGAGGACATTCACCGCAAACGACCTGAAATTTCCTGCTCCATCACGACAATACAGCAGCTCACAGAGCGTTGGCAACATGCCAGTATTGCAGCCGCAACAGCATAACTACCCTTCCTTATCCCCCTTACTCGCCGGATTTGGACCCCCTGCGACTTATTTCTGTTCCCGAAGATGAATCTGAAGCTCAAAAGTCGCCGGTTTGAAACCGTGGACGAGATCCAGCGCGAATCGCAGACGGTGCTTGACACGATCCTCGAACAGGACTTCCAGGGAGTGTTCCAACAGTGGCAAAAAGCTAGCAGCGGTGTATCGCTGCCCAAGGAGATAAATTTGAGGGAGATCATAGCCAGACTTAAGTAACATAAGTACTTTGTTGTATATCGACCTAGTTTCGGATCTTTTTAATCGGAATACAAACTCAACTTGCCGTGATATTAAGATTTTAATTCGAACTTTGTAGATTGGGTAAATAGAACTCGAGTCATTGATAATCCAATGTTTTTAAACTAGCACTCGATCACTTTGATATTTCAATGTGATCGCGTGCTATTATATAGCAGGCAATCATTTTGACATAGCGAGAGCACACACGGATTGATCGGTAACTGACGACGCAGCAATGCAGGCGTTGCTGTGACGTCAAGCGTTCCAGCGAGACAGAGGGATCTGGGTGTTTATCATAGTAATAGATATAACTTATCAAATGTAATTTGTTTTTGCAACTTATATTTGTTTCAGGTTTTAACGACGATGGCGAGAAACTCAAAGCGGTTCAAGCAGCCGCTTGCTCCTGTTTTGGAGCCACTGGTTCAGGGGAAGGCAAAGAGCCTAGGTAGTTCTTTACAGAGGTGTAACTAGGTATTTCTGTATGCCGTGCTACAATTTAACTAGTGGTTGATAGCTACACCTTTAGCAAAGCCAGTGATCAAGCATGAGTGTTTTTCTCACACAGTTATTTTCGATATTTGTGCTCAAAAAGTGAGCAGGTGTTCCAAAAGCGTCCCTGACAAACCGAAAGTTACAAATCAAATTCGGCCAAAAAAAAAAAAAAAAAAAACACTCGTATCGCGTCCCCTATAAAAATACAAAACACAGACCCCAATCCTCGCTTGATGAGAAAAGCTGTCACGTGACGTAAACACCAGCGGTCGCTTGATGAGAGATATGTTCACACGAAGCACACGGAAGAAAACAGCAGAATGCTTGAAGCTCAAAGATGCGCCAAGCCTTATCGGAATTGATACCTGATTGTTGAGAAGATTACAAAAGTCAGCTAGAAGCGTGGTGTATGGCACCCCCTAGATTTTCAAATCAAACAAATAGAAGAAGAAATACAGAGAGAAACATGATTATAAGCATACGGATCCTAGCAAGCAGAAGAATGGGAAGGACAGATATTGAGAAAATTGTCTTGATGTTTATATAGCTAATATACGAGGTGTCCATAAAGTCTTTCCCACACTACAAAAATTAATATAAAAAATCTACTTTAAAGAAGTAAATTTCTCCATCATTTTTGGTCCACGCCGGGAATCGAACCCGAGTCCACTTATTCCGGAACAAGTCGCTCTACCAACTGAGCTACGCAGACGTTCGTTCTCGCTGCTTTATGCCTTTATATGGGTGCGTCCTGTGGGGCAAGCGCGTCACACTACGTAAGTTAAATTAAAATGGATGGTTGGCAACAATAATATAATAGCACTCATAAAGTTTTTTCTTCTGTTCTTTAAGTGAGCGCTACTGCTGAATAAGAGGAGCATTTCATCGATAATGGCTTCCATGAAAGAAAAAGCAGAGTGCGTGTTGTGGTTAGATGAGACCAAATCGGCGGTTACTGTCCAGCGTCATTTTAGAGAAGAGTACAGACGATCACCACCGGACCAAAAAGACATAAAAGCTTGGTGTGAAAAGTTTAAAGCGATGGCTAGTGTTGGCGATCTCCCCGAAGGGGCTGATAACCGGTTACACAAGAGACAGCTACTGCTGTTCAGGTGACATTTCTGCGAAGCCCCAGGAAATCCATTCGTCGTGTTTAACTGGAAACTGGGATTCCCTGTGCCACGGTTCATAAAATATTACGCAAAAGTCTTCATCTGTATGCTTATAAAGTACAGATGGTTCAAGCTCTTCATCCTGAGGGCAGCGAGTGGCCTAGTGGTCAGCGTTCGTTACTGCCATAGGGGTGACCGCAGGTTCGATCCCAGGCAGGTTCGAACCACTAAATACCCACCGTGCGTCTGATGGGCACCTTAAGCCGTCGGACCCCGGGTACTGTCTCCACGGTAATGAATAAGGGCGTCTTCCTCCCCCTTTCTACTTCGCTTCCATGTCACTTTCCTATCGGGCACTCTAGCCCAAATCTCCTAGCTTCCTATTTCTAAGGGTTGTTCAAGACCTGGGGTCAGACACTCCCATCCTAAAATCCTCTACAAATGATCTGATCTGTTCTCTTCATCCTGATGACCAGTCTCACCGTGCTATATTTGCGACCAAGATGTTGCAGCTCATGACAGCGATTATCTGCACCGTGTCTGTTCGTCAGATGACGCCACATTCCACGTCACTAGTACAGTAAGTAGGCCCAATGAGCGAATCTGGGGATCAGAAAATCTCCATTATGCCATCGAACAGCAGAGGGCTAGCCCGAGAGTGAATGTATGGTGAGACCGGATGCATAACATAATTATCAGACCCTTCGTTTTCACAAAGGCCACGGCAATATGTAACGTGTATCTTGACATGCTGGAACTTTTTGCAGTACTTCAGTCGCATGCACTCCAACCATCTGTTATTTTCCAGCAAGACGGTGCCCCACCACGTTGGTGAATAATAGTGGGTGAGTCTCTGAATGCTACACTTCTGGACAGATAGATTGGTCCCGACAGTCAACATGACATCGCTACCCCGATCTCCCGACATAACCCTTCTAGACTTTTTCCTGTGGGGTTTTGTGAAAGCCCAAGATTACTCTAGACGTGTTCCGTATGTCGAGAAGTTGAAGAGCAGAATAACGATTGGTTCTGTCTCAGCTGAGATGTTAAACAAAACGTGACGTGAAATCGAATATCGCTTAGATGTCCTCCGGGCCACACTGACACTTGAAAAAGATAAACTTTACTTGTGCACCATCATTGTTGTGCAATACCTTTCTTGTACCTCTAATACATTTTTATATTAATTTTTGTAATGTGGAAAAGGCTTTATCGACTACCTGTACACTTAGTAGGTAAGTATTTTTTTTTCGATTGGGGTTTGACGACCACTATGAGCAACTCGATGCGCTATAAGCAGTCGCTCATCACTAAATTAGGGCCGCTGGTTCCAAGGAAGAGAGTGAGCCAGAGCGGTGAGACAAAAGCAAAGTCCATGCCTCACCGGGACTCGAACCCGGACCATTTACGGAAGAATACTCATAAGCCAGCACTTGCAACTCTGAGTCACTGGGACGGCGTAGGAAAGGCATTAAAGATACGGGTGATAGGCAGTTCACATGGGCAACCACCCGTGCAGAGTAGAACGGACAGTCTACTACTGCAACATATGGAACTTCACACAGCTGATCATCCGAAGTGAAACGTTTGCCTTTGAAAAGCTTTTACCATAGGTCCAAAGATGTGAAATTGGCAGAGAGATGTGTCAGAACTACACTGGCGAAAAGTGAAAAAAGAACACCAAGAAGGAGACGTCTGATACCAACGAAATTTATACAGCATAATAACGGAATACAGAGGAGAACGTGATCAAAACATTATGGCAAAATACAGCTGTATTTGCTGGTAAACTGAAAAATAACATTTCCATGTAACATGGTTAGTACGAAGTTGAACCGCCATGAACTGCGTCACACTGTGCAATTCTGGCATGGAGTCTGTCGTACAGATGTTAGCTGTAAGTTTGGGGTATTGAGTTCCAAGCATCCTCAACCTGGTCACGTAAATCGGGGATAGTCGTGGCTGGCCGTGGATACCGGATAAGTCGTTGTCCCATAAAATCCCGCACGTGCTCAATGGGGGACAAATCCGGTGAACGTGCAGGCCATGGAAGTTGTCTCAGACCCTGAAGTGCATGTTGCGTTGCACGTGCCGTGTGTGGGCATGCGTTATCTTGCTGGAAAACACCACGATGGACCGACCATACAAATGGCACAACAACGGGCTGAATGATGTTGTTGATGTAGGAGGTGCTGTTTAACGTACCGAGTACAAACACTAGTTGTGTACGGGAGTGATAGCTGATGACTCCTCACACCAGGATCCCAGGTGTAGGCCCTGTGTGTCGCTGGCGGATGCAAGAAGGGTGGAGACGCTCCCCTGTGCGTCTGCGAACACGCATACGGCCATCGGAGGCTTCCAAGCAGAATCTGCTTTCATCGCTGAACACGACAGACCGCCATTGCGTTCTCCAGTGCAGACGTTGGCCACACCACTGCAGCCGTTCCTGACGGTGGGCTGGAGTCAGGGGTACACATGCCAGAGGCACACGTGCACGTAGTCCTGCATCCAGTAGACGGTTGCGGATTTTTCGCACAGTCACCTCAGATGCAACGGCTGCTAGGATTTGCGTTGCAGTAGATGTTCTACTTGACAACGCCGCTCTTCTTATGAGTCGATCGGTCCGCTCATCAGTCCGTCTGTGACTCCCGGTTAAACGTCTTCTCGTGTGGGAATGTTCCACGGACCATCTACGCCACCATCGTACCACCACAGATACTTCCCGCCCAATTCGCTCCGCAATACGACAATACGACCACCCGGCCTCGCGGACTCCGACTAGACGACCTCGCTCAAAGTCCGATAACTGCTGAAATCGTACACGTCTTCCATGTCCAGGCATTGCAGCTTCTTCAGGGTCTTCGCACGTGTCCGTACGCCAACGACTGTTTACATTCACTTCGCCATACTCCTTAAATAACACCGACGATAATTTGCATATTATGCCATGCTGTGGCGTAAGCGCTCACCGGTTGGTCCCGAAATTGGCATCACACCTACGTAAACTCGACCCTATGAACATATGTAAATTTCATGATCGTCCGCCAATTCCTTCTTGGTGTTCTTTTTCCACTTTCCCCCAGTGTATAAGCCAGATGTTGAAGGACTTCCCGGCGAAAGTGCTACAATGTCATTTGCGGGGTAACTGCCGTATGCGGCCTGGCTTTATCATGCAGAAACACAATACCCTCAGTGATGTTGTCAATTCTCTTATTTTGATGGCTTGTCGAAGCTTTATTAAATTTTATAATGTCGTTCGGCATTGGCGGTTGATCCTTCTGGTGACCACTGAAGAAGCAGTGGTTCTAGATGGTCAAAGAATAGGATTAACAACGCCTTTCCTGCGGAAATCATGGGCTGTGATTTCCTTGGCGGTAGCGATGATGCATGTTTCCACTTCAGGCTCCGGTGTTTCAACTCTTGCTCGAAGTGATGACACCAGTCTTCGTCCCAGGTTTAATGCGTTGCAGGAGATCTTCACCTTCTTCGTGGTAGAGGAACAGGTGCTGTAACGATAATCCCATTCGTTGACTCATCTGTTCATCGGACAGATGTTTAGGTACCCACGTGACGCAGACCTTACGATATTCAAAGTGCGAATGTATGATTGTATGGACAGTTCCTATGCTCACACCCGCACTGTTCGCCAGTTCTCGGATCGTGGTTCTTCGGCTGTCCTTTACTGTAGCATCCACATACACACTGTAAAACATTGCCGTGAATAGTCGGTGCTTCACCCGGATTAAGACGGTTTACAGATTGTAAGCACGCCACCTGGCGGTCAACCATTAATTTACGGTAGATAAACTATATGTTCACGGTGTTTAAACTGTTTGAACTGTTACTGTATTTTACCCTTGACAATCTAGCAACGTTTTTCTTAAAGTGGTTATATGCCTGTAGACTGGCAACACCTCTAGGGACAACACGTTTTTATTTCCCGGTAAGTAGACATATTATTCATTCCCGGTCATCAGACATGTTAATGAACATTACGGCATGGACGTTTTTATTTCCCATTAGACATGCTTATGAACATTACGGCTATAGACGGTTATATTTCCCATTAGACATGTTAATGAACATAACATGTATTATTATTTATTTGTCATTAGACATGTTAAAGAACATTATGATCATTAGACGTTTTTATTTCTAGGTCATTAGATATGGTAATGAACATTACGACATTAGACGTTTTTATTTCCCATTAGACACGTTTTTGAACATGACATGTATTATTATTTTTTTGTCATTAGACATCTTAATGAACATAACATGTATTATTATTTATTTGTCATTAGACATGATAATGAACATTATGGTCATCAGACATGTTAATGAACATTATGGTCATTAGACATGTTAATGATAATTTCGGCATTAGACGTTTTTATTTCCCATTAGACATGTTAAAGAACATATTATGTATTATTATTTATTTGTCATTAGACATGTTAATGAACATTATGGTCATTAGACGTTTGTATTTCCCATTAGACATGTTAATGAACATAACGTTTATTATTTCGTATTTGTCATTAGACATGTTAATGAACATAACGTTTATTATTACGTATTGGTCATTAGACATGTTAATGAACATTATGGGCATTAGGCGTGTTTATTTCCCGGTCATTATACATGTTAATGAACATTACGTCATTAGATGTTTTTATTTCCCATTAGACATGCTAATGAACATGACATGTATTATTATTTATTTCTCATTAGACATCTTAATGAACATAACATGTATTATTATTTATTTGTCATTAGACATGTTAATGAACATTATGGTCATTAGACATGTTAATGATAATTTCGGCATTAGACGTTTTTATTTCCCATTAGACATGTTAAAGAACATAACATGTATTATTATTTATTTGTCATTGGACATGTTACTAAACATTATGGCCATGAGACATGTTAATGATAGTTTCGGCATTTGACGTTTTATTTCCTATTAGACATGTTAAAGAACATAACATGTATTATAATTTATTTGTCATTAGACATGTTAATGAACATTATGGTCATTAGACGTTTCTATTTCCCGGTCATTAGACATGTTAATGAACATAACGGCATGAGACGTTTTTATTTCCAATTAGACATGTTAATGAACATAACAGGCATTTTTTTTATTTGTCATTAGACATGTTAATGAACATTTTGGTCATTAGACCATTTTATTTGTCATTAGACATGTTAATGAACATTTTGGTCATTAGACCATTTTATTTCCCATTCGACATGTTAATGAACATAACATGTATTTTTATTTATTTGTCATTAGACATGTTAGTGAACATTATGGTCGTTAGACATTTTTATTTCCCGGTCATTAGAGATGTTTATGAACAATACGGTATTCTACTGTAAAATTACGGTTTATTGACTGGCCACTCAGCTGCTGGTGTAGATCCTGCAATTTTTTACAGTGCTTGCAATTTTCCTTACTGAAACAGCACGACGAGGTGTTCCTGATCTTGTCTGGTCTGTAGTGTTCGTTCGTCTACCACTAAAGAGCTGGCACTACCTCATTCCAGTGCTGCAGAGCCACGAATGACCTAGTGGTTAACATTAGGGACTGCCACGGAGAAACGTCAGGTTCGATCCCAGGCAGTTACGAACGCTCGAACCACTAAATATCCGGCGCACGTTGGATGGGCAAGTTTAGCCGTCGGACCCCGAGTACTGACTCCTAGTAATAAATAACGGCGTCTTTCTCCCCCTTTCTACCTCATTTTCGTGTCACCTTTCTATCGGGCGCTCTAGCCCAAATCTCCTAGCTTCCTATTTCCAAGGGTTGTTTAAGACTAAAGAGCTTGCACTAGACACTCCCTTCCTAAAATCCTCTACATATGATCTGAGATTACAGTGCTGCGTGGAAAACAAGCAGGCCCATACACAGCCTTCATTCGTCTGTGAATTTCACTTGGTAGCGTTTTCACCGCTTTCAAAAACTTTGAGCATCTTTGGATGTATCCATCTCCTACGAGAGAACAATAAAATTAGTCCAGTATGTTACACGACTTCCGTAACAAACAAGCTGTAATGTAGTTGCATAGCCTTTAAATCGGCTGTGCATTAGGGCCACCCTTTGTCAAAATTAGGAAGCGCAGACGCACTCCAAGAGAATCTCACTACTTATTGAACAACCCTTGTATATCTCTCGTTCTTTTCTGTCCATACGCACACGTTATGCATTCTGACTTCAACACTGTTGCCAACATAAATTCAGTGAGTGAGAAAACATAACGTTAAGGTAGAAAGCGCTTAAAGAGAATCAGCTCATAATTTATTTAGAGAAATAAACTAAAAATAAAAGGTAAAGCATTCATCATAAGCAAGAAATGAGAGTAATGCCTTTATTTAAAGGGTAAAAGAAATACACGAACTGTGCTGGAATAAAAAATTATAAGATACAGAGCAGTACACTGAAGTGCCAAATGTCACGGAGGTACGTACCTTGTAACGTGTAGGACCTCCTCTAGCCAGGCGAAGTGCAGCAACTCGACGTGGCATCGATTCCACAAGTGGCCGGAATATATCTGGAGAGAAATTAAGCCTGAACAGCAGTCCTCAGTACTCGGATATTTCTAGGTGCAGGATCTTGGGTGGGAATGCAGCTTTCTAACACGTCCCATAAGTGTTCTATTCCGTTCATGTCGGGAGAACGTGGTGGTCACACCATCCGTCGGAATTCTCAAGAATGCTCTTCGAAACAATTTTGGACAACTTGGGCCAGATTGTCCGCCTGGAAAACAATCGTTGCTAGGGTACATGAAGTCCACAAAGGGCAGCAAATGGTCACCCAGCAGAACAACAAAGCGATTACCGGTTCATAACATGTTTACAAGGACCAGAGGAACCAACCCGTGCCACGTAATGACACCCAACACATGCATGGAACCACCACCAGCTTGCATAGTTCCTTGTTGACAACTTGGGTCGATAGATCCATGGGGTCCGCGCTACACCCGAACCCCACCATCAGCTCTTAACAACTGGTAGCGTGACTCATCGGGCAACGCCACATGTTGCCAGATTTCCAGAGTCCAATTACCGTGTTCACGAGCCCAAGTGAAGCGCTGTGTCCGATGTCGTGGTGTTAACAAAATCATTCTGGTGGGTCTTCTGCTCCGATACCCCATGGATGCTAAATTACGCGGCACTGACCTGATGGATATGTCTCTGGTACCTCCTGCATTGAATGTGGATGTTATTTGAGCCAGTGTCGCTTGTCTGTTAGCATGGACAATCATGGTCAGACACCGGTGGCCATTGCGCACTCCACAGTGGGTGATAATGCCTTCCTTGAGGTATTCTCGGTACATACGTGACACTGTGGATCGAGAAATGTTGAATGTTAGTACAACTTCGGAAATCGAAAGTCCCATTCGTCTAGTCTCTCAATACGATGACTCGTTCAAACTCCGATAATTCCCGTCGGTTGTCATAGTCCTACTGTCGGTTGTTCCAAATGGCTCACGCGATTACACCTCACAACTGATAAAACCCCTTGCGTGCCTGGAAGCCTTTAATTGCTCGGCTGCGAATGCCAAGTTCCGTCTGAAGCTGGATGTCGCCCACTTCAGCTTCAGTAAGATCTGTCCCAGTCTGCAACGTGAACCTGAGCAGGTTAAAAACCGCGTCAACTATGGTTGATAGCATGGGGACCTATTCAGAGGCATGTGGCTCTTGAATACAGCGACTTAGAGGTCTACACCGGCTTTGATTTGGAAAACCCGGCCTAGCCCAAGCCAGCACATCCAAGGCCCGGCGTGTTTCAAATTTTTTAATTACATCCCGGCCCGTATATTTCTCCTGTTTTCAATGCCCGCCCCGTTTCAAATTTAAAAAAAAAAAAAAAAAACACAACAGCCATGCCTGACAGGGATTCGAACCCGGACCCCTTACGGACGAATGATCAGAGGCCAACGCCTTAGACCACTGCGCCACCGGGGCGGCTAAAAAAAAAAAAAAAATCCCGGTTAGGCATGGATGTTGTGTTTGTCTTTCGGCACTGGCTCTCTCCCTTCCCTGGAACCAGTGACCCTAAATTAGGGACGGGCAACTGCTTATAGCCCATTTGAGTTGCTCACGGTGGTCGTTAAACCTCCAATCAAGACAAGAATTTTTTTTTAATTATATCCCGGCCCGTATATTTCTCCTGTTTTCAAGGCCCGGCCCAGCCCGTATATTTCTCCTGTTTCCAATGCCTGGCTGAAACCGTAAAATTTCAACAATTACCAAAACACGAATTCGACACCTGGTGCACTCGGTCATTCGACTCCCCAAGGGTTTTCGTTTTCTTAATTGCTACACGTATTCTATTACAATAAACGTTCATTCAGAATACTTCTTAGACTCTGTATAAGTCACGTGACGTCCGAGGAGGGAGGGGAGCTTGTATACTCAAAAATATTGCACGAAAAGGACAATTTCCATGCCTTTCATATTTTCAGGGTTTTCAAATTATCATTCATTACCGCCGGACCCGGAAATATCCTTATGGATAAGCAGGGGGAAAGGGTTAATTCAAAAAGTAGAAAATAGCCGGAATTGTGAGTCCGATCGTTTTACTGGGACAAGATTTTATATCTTTATAAACCCCACCAATCTCTACTGTCATATCATATCGCTGGAACCCAATATGTCTCTCGTGTGTATGTGGGGAGCACATTTGTGCTGCTTAAGATGCGATTTTCCAGACATTGTGCTATCGTAACTCAAAAAGTTTTTGCATTTAGTGCACTGCACAACGTTCACCGGCCGACTAGTTTCAGAATGGGACAGTAATTTAAAATATTTCCAAATATCGTTTTTCCCCTTTCCATTGTCGACAAATACATATTCTCCGGAAGCGATTTTTTCGCGAAAATATTTCCCTTTCTTAAATTTCATAATAAGTATCGAAGAGCATTTATCAGCAACACTGAACTGAGCATATGCTAAGGGAAAACAACGACAGACTGCCCAGTTAATCAGTGTCACAGACGTTTTGATAACGGCTGCCTGATAGTACAAATCGGGAAAATACCGCACAGATTTATACACAGAAGTAAGTTTCTCCCAGCCCATTTCTTCCGTGCCACGACAACTTAAAAGCCTTACACACATCTAGAGAACAAAGTGCCGCCGACCAGAACAATAAAAAAGATCGTCTACGAGCGGGTGGCTCCGTTTATAAATGATGCAGTTAATAGCCTGCCCTGAATCATGAGAAGAGGGTGAAAGTTAGGGAGAGAGAGACAGAAGGGACCACATTCATATTGAAAAATTAAGGTAGCTGACCAACTCCAATTGTTTTGTAGGAGGGGAGGATGTCGTAAAACTTCAATTTTTTTTTCCATCAGCGGAAATTGTTCAATCTCATCCTGCTGCTGTATGTTGCAAGTTTTCCAAACGAGAAAGGCATTGTGCAGCGACTGTTTTGCTCATAAAAAAACCCTACTCGGCCAGTGTCTGATTTACAATAAATATTGAAGGCCGAACCCCGCCTGTTTTCCCAACTTAAAAATGAGCATAGGCCCGACCCGGCCAGGCCCGTTTTCGCAACTTAGAAATGAGCAAGGGGCCGTTCAGACCTCTTTACAGCGTTAGTTGCTCTATGACCGAGGTATTTCTGTTGACTCTGATCCGGAGTCATCACCGCAGCACAGGCCTTAGTACTTCGGACCATGTAAATACACTGCTGGTTACCCAAAATGCAACACCAAGAAGGAAGCATCCGATTGGTCTGAAATTCGCAGCATGCGTCGCCCGCGAGAGGACATGCAAACGATTAGCATTGCAAGGCATATGCAAATCATGTGCGACCGGCACGCCACCGAGAAGCACTATAAGAAGGGTGCACAGAAGGCGGGGTGTAAGTAGTGGAAGTGTGTTGTGCTGCCGGACCTGTGCGAGGGAAGCTTCTTGATGCCTCGTAGCAGAATACGGTAGTCAATCCAGCACGATTCGGAGTTCGACAGAGGACGAATAGAGGCTTATCGCGACAGCGGTTTATCGTACCGAGACATCGGCGCCCGTGTTGGACGACATCCAGCTATAGTGAGGCGAGTATGGATTCGGTGGGTGCAGGAGGGACGGACGGACCAACGTAAGCGATTGCCGTAGCCGTGGCCCACCACCAAACGAGAGGACCGGCATTTTGTGCGGCGGGCATTGACGGCTAGCACCACTTCAACACGAACGTCAGCGCAGGAATTAGGGTGTGTTGCGCAACAACCTGTGTCAGCACATACCGTTCTATGTCGTCTGCAGGAGCGGGGACTTGTCGTACAGCGCCCATTGTTCCGATTACCATTGACGTTACACAACCGGCGAGTGCGGTGGCAGTGGGTCGGGTAACGCCGCACCTGGACTACGGAATGACACGACATTGTCTTCTCCGACGAATCCCGCTTCGTTCTGCAACACCACGATGGTCGGATCCGCGTGTGGCGGCACCGTGGCGAGAGACTGTATGATGCCTGCATTATGCATTGCCATACCGGTCCGTCGCCTGGCGTTTTGGTTTGGGGCGCAATTGGATATGACGCTTGCACCCTCTGGTACGCCACCGCTACATCTCCGACATTTTGGAGCCTGTAGTCCTCCCTTACCTGTAGGACCTGCCAGCGGCCACGTTTCAACAGGACAATGCGCGCCCGCTCGTGGCACGCATCGTGCAACATTTCTGCACGGCCCACCAGGTGTCAGTGCTGCCGTGGCTCGCCTGTTTTCTTGATATGTCGCCCATCGAACACGTCTGGTCGCTGATCGGCAAGCACCACCCGCGGCTACGCCTGATGAACTGTGGCAAAGTTTGGAAGCAGCCTGGACCGACAAACCCCAAGCCCACATCTAAAGCCTCTTTCGTTCGATGCCACGGCGTGTAGCGACCGTTATTGCCAGCCATGGGAGGGGGGGGGCACACGAACTATTGATGTCTGGGTGTCCTGCAAGTCGCACGGGCCTGTAAGCTCAATGGTTTCATCTTTGTATCTGTTGTTATGTGTCCAGTAAATCTGGCTTTGCTATCTCGAGCCCTTCTTGTTGTTGCACTTTGGGTGGTCAGCAGTGTAAATTTCCTGTGTATTGTCATTTTGATATTCTTGATTTGTCGTAAGAGGTTACCCTGAATATGAAAAATGTGCATGTACCTGTTTTTTATTAGATATCAATAAAGGACGTATGTCCCAAAAACTTGCGTTGGCGAACTGGTCTCTCCGCCAGTGATGTGAAAATTAATATTGCTTGCCCCGCCCATTAGCACGTCGCACACACGGGTTATGGCCGAAAGGTGTAAAGTACCTGTCCCGTGGGAGGCGGATGACCCCCACAGATCCCAAGACCGATCCTGTCCCAGTGAAAGATGGCGGTTCCCGGTTACTGATGGGCTTGCTCGCACAGCGCCGTCAATTTCTAAACCTTGAGAGAGTTGCGCATATTCCTACGAAGTCTGCATTAGCCTTAGGACAGCAGCGCCAGTTAAAAAATTCCACACGTCTATCGCATGACTTTTGGCACTAGTTTTACATAAATAGCAGAGGCTGCTTTCTCATGGCAAAGTAATTTTTATTTCCTTCGAGAAGGCTTCACACGAACTGCAGGTTCCTCCTTTTAGCTTGTAATGGTTTCTACAACAAGCGATAAAGACGCACAATTTGAATAATGGCTAGAAGTGGTCTTCTTCTTGCCGAATTAGGAGTTTCATTTATTATCGTTCCCTGGGAAGTGGGGAAGTTTTTGGTGGCTATGAAAAATGATAGTTCGTTTTATCACGTTTTCCCCGATGCCTTCACGCGTGGAATCAACTAGCTCATCAATATTTCACAGGAGAATTGCTTACACATGCATTAGATAATCTGGGATCCTAAGCGGATGGTGGTTGTTATTTCTACCTAAGAATTTTGCAAGAAACAAAGTCTCTATCTGCGCTTGTTTAAGAGAACAGGAGGAACAATAGATAAAATAAGCCAGCAGTATATAAAACTGTAAAGTAACTGTCGTTTAGAATGAATATAATTTGGTATTTCCTTCATTTATGTCGCAGTAAAGATAAAAACAGAAAATCTTAGCGCGTTTTTCTAAGAACCTATAATTTTGTCGGAGGACTAAGTCTAACTACGCGGATAGTATAGGGTGACTGCCTCTGCTGAGATGTTAAACAAAATATGGCGGGAAATTGAATATCGTTTAGATGTCCTCT
Source organism: Macrothele yani (assembly GCA_039090855.1). Classification (NCBI taxonomy): domain Eukaryota; kingdom Metazoa; phylum Arthropoda; class Arachnida; order Araneae; family Macrothelidae; genus Macrothele; species Macrothele yani. Next base: position 12,900,621 of record CM076999.1, on the reverse strand, counting down.
GGGTCACAAATGGCGCCCAATTAGAAGTGTACTGACACTGGAAGAAAGAACTTAACTAGTGCTTTATCACAGTTGTGCGATCCCTTTCTTGTACCTGTAACACATACACTGGTGAAAAGTGAAGAAAGAACACCAAGTAGGAATTGGCGGACGATCATGAAATTTACATATGTTAATGGGGTTCAGTTTACGTAGGTAGGTGTGATGTTAATTTCGGGACCAACCGGTGAGCGCTTACGCCACAGCACGGCATAATATGCAAATTATCGTCGGTGATATTTAAGGAGTACGGCGAAGTGAATGTAATCAGTCGTCGGCGTACGGACACGTGCGAAGACCCTGAAGAAGCTGCAATGCCTGGACATGGAAGACGTGTACGATTTCAGCAGTTATCGGAATCTGAGCGAGGTCGTCTAGTCGGACTCCGCGAGGCCGGGTGGTCGTATCGTCGTATTGCGGAGCGAATTGGACGGGCAGTCTCGGTGATGGTACGATGGTGGCGTAATTGGTCCGAGGAACATTCCCACACGAGGAGACGTGGAACCCGCAGTCACAGACGGACTGATGAGCGGACCGATCGACGTACAAGAAGAGCGGCGTTGTCAAGCAGAACATCCACTGCGACGCAAATCCGAGCTGCCGTTGCATCTGAGGTGATTGTGCGAACAATCCGCAAACGTTTATTGGATGCAGGACTAGGTGCACGCGTGCCTCTGGCATGTATACCTCTGACTCCAGCCCACCGTCGGGAACAGCTGAAGTTGTCTCGCTAACGTCTGCACTGGAGAACGCAATGGCGATCTGTCGTGTTCAGCGATGAAAGCAGATTTTGCTTGGGAGCCTCCGACGGCCCTATGCGTGTTCCCAGACGCACAGGGGAGCGTCTCCACCCTTCTTGCATCCGCCAGCGACACACAAGACCTACATCTGGTCTCCTGGTGTGGGGAGCGATCAGCTATCACTCCCGTACACAAATAGTGTTTGTACCGGGTACGTTAAACAACACCTCGTACATTAACAACATCATTCAGCCCGTTGTTGTGCCATTTGTAAAGTCGGTTCATCGTGGGGTTTTCCAACAAGATAACGCACGTCCACACACGACACGTGCAACGCAACATGCACTTCAGGGTGGGAGACAACTTCCAAGGCCTGCACGTTCATCGGATTTGTTCCCCATTGGACACGTGTGGGATTTTATGGGACAACGACTTATCCGGTCTCCACGGCCAGCCACGACCATCCCCGATTTACGCGTCTCGGTTGAGGATGCTTGGAACTCAATACCCTAAACTTACATCCTACATCTGTACGACAGACTCCATGCCAGAATTGCACGGTGTGACGCAGTTCATGGCGGTTCAACCTCGTACTAACCATGTTACATGGAAATTATTTTTTTCAGTTTACCAGGAAATACAGCTGTATTTTGCCATAATGTTTTGATCACGTTATCCTCTATATTCCGTTCTTATGCTGAATAAATTTCGTTGGTATCAGACGTCTCGTTCTTGGTGTTCTTTTTTAACTTTCCGCAAGTGTATTTTATATTAATTTTTGTAATGTGGGAAATACCTTATGAACTCCCTGTACACTCAGTAGCCAAAAATATTTTTTTTTTTGCTTGGGGATTTAACGACCTCTGTGAACAGCTCGATGTGCTATAAGCAGTCGCTCGTCACTAAATCAGGGCCGCTGGTTCCAAGGAAGAGAGTAAACCAGAGTCGTGAGACAAAAGAAAAATCCATGCCTCGCCGGGAATTGAACCCGGAGCCTACACCGATGAATGCTCATAAGCCAGCACTTACACCACTGCGCCACGGGGGTGGCGTAGGTAATGCATTAGAGAAAGGGATGATAGGCAGTTGACAGTGGCATTTCCCCGCGGAGAGTGGATACCTAGGTCCCAATTGAAATCATTATGGCGTTAAAAATACGTGCCGCACTCTAATCGCGTTAGCATATTCGTATATAAAATGGATTCGAATTCATGTAATCCTAAATTTATCGTGAGCGCGACGCTCCCTTTGTTCGCTATGCTCGGAGGAGTGGGTTACAATGTTTCTGGGTGTGCCTCCGATTTGACTCAGTCTATCTCGGCAACTGTGAGCGCAATGCGACCGTGCGTGGTATCGTTTTATAGTTCCCGACGAGATCTATTCCAATATACCAAGAACATTTCGCAGTGGTTTGAACTGAGCATTTAAAAAAATATTTTCTTGTGAACCAGTAAACCCTTTTGACAGTATCGCGGTTCATCTGAGTGCAAAAATAACTGTACGTGGTAAGGTTTTAAAGTTCTCGACGAGATCTATACAAATACTTAAAGAACATAATGGAGTAATTTAAACTGAAATTTAAAAAATTGTTTTCGTGTGAACGGGTTAACATTTTCGACAATGCCGCGGAATTCGCAGAATGAACATAAGCGGAGAAAATAAAAACGAGAGTCGAGAGCAAGTGAGCCGCCCCGGTGGCGCAGTGGTCTAAGGCGCTGGCCTCTGATCATTCGTCCGTAAGGGGTCCGGGTTCGAATCCCGGTCAGGCATGGATGTTGTGTTTGTCTCACGGCACTGGCTCTCTCCCCTCTGTGGAACCAGTTACCCTAAATTAGGGACGGGCGACTGCTTATAGCCCATTGAGTTGCTCACGGTGGTCGTTAATCCTCCAATCAAAAAAAAATCCCAAGTGATGCGGAAAATAAGAAGACCAAGAAGACAGAGCACCACGTTGGATAATTCGTGTATCAAACATCTTTGTGTTCGCAATGTATTCATCATTATTTGTAAAAATTATGTAAGCTAGTTTTCATATCATAGACTTGTGTTAGCTATAACAAATTAAATAAATGCTTTGAAACCTTACACGACTAGCTGATTTCAATTCTCCGATCTGTAAGTCTTAGTCCTACGTTCCAAACTGACTGCTCAAGCAGAACTAAACCTACCTATACATTTTTGTGTGAAATTTACGCTATCATCCCTTACGTAAATGGTGTGCTTTCTTACAAATAGAAACAACAGCCTTTTTCTCGCAGTTGTCGCCGGTGAATAACACTTGCGCACAATGATCCTGTGACGTCATCTTATCTAAATCATTCTGAGCTGAGTTACGTCATGAGATCAAAGTCGTTTCAACAACTCCTTAGAAACAGAAGAAAAATTTCAAACTAGAATGTTTGAAACGACGGTGACCAATTAAACGTGCAGCGCCATCTATGAAAATGCGGGGAAGTTGAGAGTTAACAGATGCCTATTGCAACGTTAGAATATTTGATTCTATTCATAATGCACTGCAGAAATTACGTAGAAAGAATGTTCGCGTACGACTCGTTAACTTTCTACATCTAATTGAAATTAGCAAGTGGTCATATTTACACAAAAGACAGGTAGGCTCAGTTCCGATTGAACCGTCAGTTTGAAACGTAGGACTACGACTTGCAGATCAGAGAGTTGAAATGAGCTAGTAGAGTATGGTTATATAGAGTTTATTTAATTTGTTATAACCAACACAGGTCTATGATATCAAAAGTAGTATACATCACTTTTACAATAATGCTGGATACATTGCGAACACTGCCGCCCCGGTGGCGCTGTGGTCTAAGCGATGGTCTCTGATCATTCGTCCGAACGGGGTCCGGGTTCGAATCCCGGTCAAGCATGGATGTTGTGTTTGTCTTACGGCACTGGCCCTCTCCCTTCCTTGGAACCACTGACCCTAAATTAAGGACGGGCGACTGCTTATAGCCCATTGAGGTGCTCACGGTGGTCGTTAAACCTCCAACAAAGAAAAAAAAAACAAAAAAAAAACGATGCGTACACAAAGCAGAACAATACACGAATTACCCAATGTGGTGCTCTGTCTTCTTGAGCTTAATACATTCCTCATCACTTGCTCATGCCTCTCGTCTTGATGTTCTCCACTTTTGCTTGCGTTCATTCTGCGATTTCCGCGGCAATTTCGAAACGTTAACCCATTCACACGAAAACATTTTGTTTTTAATTTTTAGTTTAAACCAGTGCGATATGTTATTTACATATTTGGATAGATCTCGTCGAGAGCTTTGAAACGATAAAACGCAGAGTCGTTTTGCACTTACGGTTCTCCAGATAAACCGCGATATTTTCAAAAATGTTCACCGGTTCAAATGAACACAATTTTTTAAATGTTCAGTTCAAACCACTGCGAAATGTTCTTCGTATATTTGAATAGATCTCGTCGTGAGACTACGCTGATGTCCAAAATTAAGATCACAAACACATATTCTGTGATATCCTGAAAACCGAATGGTTTATTCCAATGAAATTTGGTACATAGATGTCTCATACTATGAGACATACAATTACAAAATAACCAAATGAACAGGAGTAAAATTGCGTGTGATATGCAAATTAGACCAAAACCGGTAAAAACATGATGAATCATATCTCGAGAACGGTTCGGCTAATAGGGAGTGAGTCCACCCCGCACAGCTTTACAATGGGACTTGTTGCCACAAGCTGTTATCAACAGCTTGTAGCAACAAATCTCATTTTTCTAAAAGCGCGAATTTTAACGCCTGCTAGGTCCTACGAGGCGGTTGACGTCGTGCAATAGCTCTTCCTACAGCATCCCAAACATGCTCTATAGGATATAGGTCCCGTGACTTCGTTTGCCACACCATACGGCGAATATCCTCTCAATCCAGAAAATTGCCACCAGGATGAGCTATGTGCACCCTCGCGTTATCGACCATAAAAAAATGTCGGTCCGACAGCTCCCCGGAAAAGCTTCACATAAGGTTCAAGGAACTCATCCCTGTAGCTCTGTGCGGTCACGTGTCCCCATCGAAGACGTGCAGTGGTGAACGGCCATCCAACGTGATTCCTGCCCACACAAGGATTCCACTTCCACCCCATTGGTCAATTTTCCTTATGTTGGAGGGATGACTGCGAGCTCCACGCCCTATCTAGATGATGACTCGTCGAGAATCACTTTGTGTACTGAAACTCGGCTCATCACAGAAAAGTACACGGCATCAATCTTGCTGTGTCCAAGAAAGATGTGTTCGGCTCCACGACAGACGGGCTCTCTTCTGCTATCTGCTGAGGGGGGCCCACACCACTGGCTGCTGGGCATAAAGAGCCTTCTCTGCTAGGCGTCTGTATACAGTTTGCCTCGAAACTGTTGTTCCAGTCGCAGCAGCAAGATCCTGAGCGAGGTCTCTATCCGTCATCCGTCTATGGCGTTTGGCGGTTAATGACACGTAACGATCCTCCGCAGGTGTCGTGACTCTTGGACAGCCTTGACCAGGCCTTCTGGTGATGGTACCCGTTGTTCGAAAATGGTGCCATAACCTGCATACCACCTTTCGTGTAACCTTCAACCTTCGAGCGACCATCGCTTGAAACTGGGCAGCTTCAATCCTACCGATGGTTCTCCACCTCAGTCCATCGTTTAACCGATTACGAGCACTCACTCCAACTGAAATCAGTTAATCTTGTGATATTTCTTGCAAGAAACACAACTCTGAAGACGAAATTCGCAGATGCAGAAAATTGTCACTTTCACGTTCTCTTACCAAACTCACCCTGTTAACCATTTAACAAACAGTAAATACTTACATTAGATTGATTGTTCTCCAAAGTATACATACAGTGCGTCAAAGAATTTTTAAGACTGGCGCTAGATTTCAGCATACGGTGGCGCCACCAGTGTAATCGGGAATGCGTTATAAACCGGGACCATCTGCTTGCTTTCTGCCAAAAGTACTGCGCAGTTGTTAAAGTAACTCAAACGAAACGGCCGTTCATTAGAGAAGTAAAATTTTTTTGATGTTGAATTATTAAGATAGAACAAAAGGCTGTTATTAAAACTAACGCAAAACTTGGTAAAAGTGCCTCGGAAACGTACCAAATGATGAAACAAGTTTACGGTGAGTTTTGTTTAAGTAGATCAAATGTTTTTCTGTGGCACAAACGTTTTTTAGACGAAAGAGATATGCTAGAAGATGATAAGCTTACCGGAAGACCAAGTTCATCTAGGACATCTGAGACTATTGAAAAAGTGCGTGATTTCGTGGCAAACAATCGACGTGCGTCACTAAGAATGATGGAAGAGTCTTTAAACATCAACAAAGAAACGATTCGAACCATCCTGCATGAAGATTTGGGCAAAACAAAAGTCTGTGCTAAATTTGTTCCACACACGTTAACCAATGAACAAAAATCAAGGAGAACTGCACATTGCAGAGACATCATTCCAGCCGCTGAAAATGATCCAAACTTCTTAAAATCGATTGTTACTGGTGATGAAACATGGTGTTTTTAATATGATCCTAAAACAAAGCGACACGTGCGTCGAAAAACTCGCCACAAGCCAAAAAAACAAGAAAAGTTCCATCGAAAATCAAAACAATGCTCATTAGATTCTTCGATAGTACGATTATTATCCACAAAGAATTTGTTCCAAGTGGACAAACAATTACTGGTGAGTTTTATTTAAATGTTTTGAGGCGTTTGATGGATAGAATTCGAAGCATTCGTCCAGAATATCGGGATGAAAACAGTTGGTGTTTGTTGCACAATAATGCACCCAGTCACACCTCACGTCTTGTTCGTAGATTTTTGGCGAAAAATACCGTCTGTGTGTTGAATCATCCACCGTATTCGCCTGATTTAGCACCCTGCAACTTTTCTTTGTTCCCGAAACTTAAAATGACGTTAAAAGGGTGGTATTTTGATGATATTTCGACCATACACACAGCTTCGACGCGTGCTTTGGAGGCAATTCCGCAAAGTTAACTGGAACAGGCATTCGAATCATTATTAAATCGCTGTAACAAGTGTATTGAAGCCGGAGGAACTTATTTGGAATAAAAAACCAAAAAAATTATAATTTTTTGTTTCTATTTCATTTTACAGACACAGCCTTAAAAATTATTTGACGCACTGTGTATGACAGCAATTTTTAAAGTTCTATTGGTTGGTATTTGGAATTATTGAAAGAAGTGTGTTTGGCACCGCGCTGACGCAGTGGTTTAAACGATGGCCCCTGATCTTTCGTCCGAAAGGGGTGCAGGTTTAAATCCCTCTCAGGCATGAATGTTGTGTTTGTCTCGCGACACTGGCTCTCTCCCTTCCCTGGAACCAGTGGCGCTAAATTAGGGACGGGCGACATCATATAGCAAATTGAGTTGCTCACTGTGGTCGTTAAACCTCCAAAAATAAAAAATAATAAATAAATGTGCACAGATCATCATCATCATCATCATCATTGTCAACCATTATCAATCCACTGCTGGATGAAGGTCTCCCCAAGTTTCCTCCACAACGGTCTGTCTTGTGCCAGTCTCCTCCATGTCACTCCCGCATATTTACGAATTTCATCCACCCATCTCCCATGTGGTCTTTTTCTGGGTCTTTTCCTGTCCCTTGGAATCCAATCTAAAATTTCGGCTGTCCATCTATGGTCTGTCCTTCTGGCAGTATGTCCAGCCCATTGCCATTTCAGGGATTTAACTCTGATCATGATGTCTTCCACTCTCGTCATTTTTCGGATCCACGAGTTCCTCTTCTTATCTCTCTTGGTTATACCAAGCATGCACCTCTCCATGCTTCTTTGAGTTGTCTGCAGCCTTTGTATGTCTCTTTTAGTTAAGGTCCACGTCTCTGCACCATACGTAAGCACTGGAAGGATGCATTGATCAAACACTTTTCTTTTAAGACATAATGGCATATTGCTCTTGAAAATTATGCTGTTTCTTCCAAAAGCTCTCCAGGCAAGTTTTGTACGCCGATTAATTTCTTCATCAATGTGACCCTCACTTGATATCTGCTGTCCAAGATAAACGTACGTATCTGTTATCTCCAGTTTTTCTCCATCAATCGATAAATCTTCATTTCTTGTAAAAGCATTGAACATCACTTTTGTCTTCTGAAAGTTCATTTTTAATCCCACTTCTTTACTCTTGTCAGCAAATTCCTGGATCATACTCTGCAGCTCTGATGGGGTAGTTGCAAAAATGACTACGTCATCAGCAAAACGAAGGTGGGTTAGATAATCTCCATTAATCTTTATCCCTTTGTTTTCCCAGTTCAGTGATTGAAAGACATTTTCCAATGTGGCATTAAAGAGCTTCGGAGATATGGTGTCACCTTGTCTCACTCCCTTTCCAATTTTTATGTGTGTTGTATTTTCAAACAGCCGAATCTTTGCACTTGCATTTTCATAGATGTTATTAATAATATTAATGTATGCATCTTCAATACCGCAGGATTTCAGAGCCGTGGTAACTGCTGATGGTTTCACCGAATCAAAGGCTTTTTCATAATCGATAAAAGCCATGCACAATGGAAGTTCATATTCCCTCGCTCTTTCAAATAGTTCTCTCAGTACGTGGATATGATCTATTGTGCTGTAGCCACTCCTGAATCCAGCTTGTTCTCTCGGTTGAGCCATGTCCAGTGTTACCTTCAAGCGGTGTGAAAGAACTTTAGTGAAGATTTTATAAACCACTGATAGGAGGCTGATAGGTCTGTAGTTCCTGAGATCCTCAATGTCACCTTTTTTATGTAGCAGGATCATTGTAGCATTGTTCCAATCCTCAGGAATCTTCCCTTCATTAAGGCATCGAGTGAAAATTTGGGCGAGTACTGTTTCAATTTCTCCACTTGCTTCTTGTATGATGTCTATAGTAATTCCATCTTCTCCTGGAGCTTTCCCCCGCTTCATGTTCTTGATTGCATGAGCAACTTCTGCTGGGAGGACTGGAAGAACTCTGGTACCTTTCATGATGTCTGGAGTACATGTATCATCCCTTTCATATAATTTGGAGTAGAAATCTTTCACTCTTGTCAAAATTTCGCCTCTATTTCTTGTTATAGAACCATCTTCTTTTCTCAGAGCCATAATCTGTTTTCTTCCCTTACTGAGATGTCCCTTTGCTATCTTAAGGCTTTGGTTGTTTTCAATTGCTTTCCTCACTAGCTCACAGTTGAATTTCCTTACGTCTTCAGTGATACTTTTTCGTGTTGTCTTGCATAGCTCTATATATTCCCCTTTGGAAGTCACATCTTCTTTAGTTGTCCTCATCTCTCTTCTTTTTTGCATCAACATTTTGGTTTTTCCTGATAATTTGTTCACATGCAACTTGTTCTTAGACCCAGCTAATTTTGTTGCTGTTTCCATAAGAGCTTTGGTTACTTTTCTGTTAACTTCCGAAATATCCACTTCTTCCGATGTTAGGCCTTCTAAAGCAGAGAATCTGTTCTTCAGTTCCAACTTGAAAGTATTATGGTGTTTTTTAAGGTTGGTTATGTCAATACATTTTGTTTGTCTTATGAGCTTGCCACGTTCAAGTTTAGTGTTGAGGTGCATCTTACATCTCACCAATCTATGGTCACTACCTGTGTTGAACTTGTTCAGCACACTGCAGTCTTCGATGACGAATTTTTTGTTACACATAATAAAATCAATTTCACTTGTCGTCCCAATTGGATGTCTCCATGTCCATTTCCTGTGTGGCTTTTTCTTGAAAAAGGAGTTCAAGATGAAAAATCCTTCTGCCTCTGCAAACTCAACGAGAGTATTTCCACGCTGGTTTCTGTTGCCGTGACCGAATTTACCTACTGAAGTTTCATTCTGTTGTCTTTGCCCTATTTTTGCATTGAAATCTCCCATAATTATCTTCAAGTGCTGCTTACCTTTGTTATTTAGATGACGAATTTCCTCATAAAATTCTTCAATTTCTTCTTCAGGATGACTTGTGGTGGGTGCATAAGTTTGAATAATCTGAGCCTGGTATCTTCTCGATAGTTGGATAACGAGTCGTGCAGCTCTGTCAGAGGAACTTTCAACTTCTATCACTTTATCCTTCAGTTTCTTGTTTATTATAAATCCAACACCACTAGTTCTGCCAGTATCTGTCCCACGATAATAGAAGAGATGTCCACTTTTCAGTTCAATGAGATCTTCTCCTTTTCTCCTTACCTCACTTAGCCCCACGATGTCCCACTTGACCCTTTGTAGTTCCTCTTCCAATTCAAGAAGCCTTGAATCAGAAGATAGGGAGCGTCCGTTATAGGTAGCCAAGGTCAGCATCAAATGGCAGCCTAGTCCGGTCCTCCGGGGATTCTTAGCACCCTCTGCCTTCATGTCGCACTGGCCGCTGCCTTGGCCAGGTACATTCCAGCTGCCGGAGACTGAGGGCCAAGATTTAAGTTGTAGAGTCATTTTGGAGGCGTTTGGCCATAACTCACCACGCTGGCCAAGCGGGTTGGTGAGTGTGGGATAGCATTTCCTCTGATCCCGATGGTATAGTTATACCGCTATTGGCGGTCGTCAGAGCCCCTTTAGTGGGAACAGGATGCACCACGAGAAGGCGGGGTTGACATTTGTCAAGGAGAGGCTGTGATGTTACGCATCACCTGACCTTACATCCCGGATACAGACATATTAATCAAGTAACACATTGATCGCCCCGGTGGCGCAGTGGTCTAAGCGATGGCCCCTGATCTTTCGTCCGAAAAGGGTCCGGGTCCGAATCCCGGTGAGGCATGGATGTTGTGTTTGTCTTGCAACACAGGCTCCCTCCCTTCACTAGAACGAGTAACCCTAAATAAGGGACGGGCGACATCATATAGCAAATTGAGTTGCTCACGGTGGTCGTTAAACCTCCAAAAATAAAAAAATAATAAGTAAATGTGCACAGATACAGACATATTAATGAAGTAACACATTGATCGCCCCGGTGGCGAAGTGGTCTAAGCGATGGCCCCTGATCTTTCGTCCGAAAAGGGTCCGGGTTCGAATCCCGGTGAGGCATGGATAGTGTGTTTGTCTTGCGACACTGGCTCTCTCCCGTCCGTGGAACCAGTGACCCTAAATTAGGGACGGGCGACTGCTTACAGCCCATTAAGTTGTTCACGGTGGTCGCTAAACCTCCAATCTGAAAAAAAGAATGTGTTTGTGATTTCAATTTTGGACATCAATGTATGAAACAATAGCACGCACAGTTGTGTTGCGCTGACGGTATCAGCGGCATTCCCAGAAATATTTCAATCCCCCCCCCCTCACACACACACACACATACACAGGGAGCGAGGGGAGCGTTTGTTAGTTCTTATTATTTTTATGTTGTTATTTGGTTCAAATAAAGATGTTTGTTTACCTTGAGTCTTGCTTCTTAGTGTTCTTAATATCCCATATACGTTACTAAGTGGATGGACGACATTAATTTTTTTCCTATTAGTTACACTGTGGAGGCGATGCTAATATCAGTTGCGTGAAAAACCAAGAGAACAACAGAAAAAATTCTTCATCGTATTCACATTGTGGACAACACACAAATTTACGAATTAAAAGACAATTTATTATAGTTAAAGCTGTATCCTCTGCACGCCAAGGTCAACAGGAGATTTAATCTGTGTCTTCATAAAATTCTTTACACGGTTCGAGTCCAGTCCTCATTAAACGTATTAAAGTTAAAAACGTTTTTAAATAAATACATTGATGCACGCGCGATGAGGAAACACACAGATAACTTATTAAAAACCGTATTTTCACACCACTGTTGAAATTCCCTGTCCCATGAGCTCTCATGTCCTTTCTGAGTCGACATTTCTGATGCTTGAATCCTCCTTGGAATGGATGCATACAAGTCCTGTATGGTGCTAAGTGGTATGTTGTACCATTCTTCCTGCATAAATTGCTCCAATTCCTTGAGAGACGCCGGAGGAGGATAACAAGATCGCACTCTGTTTTCCAACACAGACCACAGGGGCTCAATGAGGTTTAAGTCCGGTGATTGTGCAGACCAGGGAAGGCGTGCAACTTCATCATCATGTTCCTCAAACCATGATTGAACAGTTCGACTTCTATGAATTCCCTGACGGGAACAATGTCTGCTCAAAGGGTTGACCAAGATGGTGACATTGTCACCGCTAGTGATCCATCCGTGTAAGGTGATAATGGAACCTGATGCAAACCACGAGATCATGGCCCAAACCATTACAGAACCGCCCCCATGCTTCACTGTAGGAAGGAGACAGTCTGGGTTGTAGGCTTCTGCGGGGGTTCTCCACACGTAAACCCGTCCTGTGGTGGGGAATAGTGAGAAACTTGATTCATCGGAAAACAAGACATGTTTCCCTTGATCCGCAGTCCCCGTTTTATGGTCCTGGTACCACTGTAGTCTCCGTTTCATATTCACCTGAGACACCAAGGATTTTGCAATCGCAGCTCTGCCGTAAATATTGTGCTTATGCACATCCCCAAGCATCGCATGGGTCAACACTGGGTTTTGGAGATGTGCATTAAGCTCAGAAGTCACTTTCGTCGCCGTGGTCTGTGTAACAAACCTTATGCGGACGAGCTTCGTCATGCAATAAAACCACGCACTGGGATGACATTTTGGGCCTTTTTCGTCGAACTCTTCAGTCTCTTCAAGGTAACTTGATAAGCATCAGCACTGATTCTTGTTGTGGAGGGTGTGTAATCCACCAGTAGCACATCATGCATGTCCCAGAACACGGCGGCTGTGATCTTCCCATGCCCGTGGATGTGGTCTTCACTGTTGAATCCCGTTTCCGCATAGGTGCTGATGGTAAACGGATCCGTGCCTGGCGAAACCCTGCTGAGCGGAAGGATCCGTGCCTGGCGACACCCTGGTGAGTGGACGGATCCGTGCCTGGCGACACCCTGGTGAGCGGACGGATCTGTGCCTGATGACACATTGGTTAGCGGACGTATCCGTGGCTGGCGACATCCTGGTGAGCGGACGGATCTGTGCCTGGCGACACCCTGGAGAGCGGACGGATCCGTGAATGGCGACACTCTGGTGAGCAGACGGATCCGTGCCTGGCGACACTCTGGTGAGCAGATGGATCCGTGCCTGGCGACACTCTGATGAGCGGACGGATCTGTGCCTGATGACACATTGGTTAGCGGACGTATCCGTGGCTGGCGACATCCTGGTGAGCGGACGGATCTGTGCCCTGGTAAGCGGATGGATCCCGGTTTCGTTCGCGACCACCGCACCACCCGTCAGGCAGGCACAATGATATGGTGACAACAGGATATTGCGCATGACAACAGGTCACTTCTTGTCCGCATCAACAGGCAGGCATCAGACATCATCGTCAGGTAGGCATCATGGTATGGCAGGCATATAGATTATAGGATATATAGATTAGGCATATAGATTATAGGATATATAGATTAGGCATATAGATTATAGGATATATAGATTAGGCATATAGATTATAGGATCGTATGTCACGATCGTACATCAGGCATAAAGTATGTCACGATCGTATATCAGGCATAATTATGTCACGATTGTATATCTGTGAGTTATGTTTCAAAGGTAAGTATGTCACGATCGTATATCAGGCATCGTATATATGTCACGATCGTATATCAGGCATAAAGTATGTCGCGATCGTATATCAGGCATAATTATGTCACGATCGTATATCTGTCAGTTATGTTTCAAAGGTAAGTATGTCACGATCGTATATCAGGCATCGTATATATGTCACGATCGTACATCAGGCATAAAGTATGTCACGATCGTATATCAGGCATAATTATGTCACGATCGTATACCTGTGAGTTATGTTTCAAAGGTAAGTATGTCACGATCGTAGATCAGGCTTATACGATAATATATCAGGCATAAAGTATGTCACGATCGTAGACCAGGCTTATACGATCGTATATCAGGCATATACATTATACGATCGTATGTCACATCATGGTATGCCAGGCAGGCATCAGGCATCATCGTCCTGCAGGCATCATGGTATGGTGACAAGAGGACATTGCGCATGACAACAGGTCACTTCTTGTCCGCATCACGGGCACACTGACTGCTGCAAAATACTTAAGCGAGATTGTGAAGCCCATTTTAATGCTATTACTGAATGTCCTACAACAACCCATTTTCCAGCAAGATAACGCCCGTGTGCACACCGCTCGGGTCTCCGGACAGTGTTTGCAACATGGTCAAATACTGCCATGGCCAGCAAGATCTGCCGCAAGCCGATTCGATCGTCTGCAATTGAATCGGCCTGCGCAGGAACTTAATGAATTATGGGGCCAAATCAACAGTGCTCGGTTTTCCGTTCCTCAGGACGATATCCGTGGATTGTATGACTGATTATCAAGCCGTTTTGCTGCCTGTATTTCCCTTTGCTGCCGTGCAACCATTTATTGAAGCGCACCCATTGTGCTGCATTATCTCATCTGATAAACAATGTACGTGGATGAAACTGACATCAAGGTAAACCTTATTTGCATGCTCAATTTCACTCCTCTATCTTCACTACTTATGGGTGTAGCAATTTCTATGTTGAGCAATGTATTTAGCTTATGCAATGTTAATTTAATATCATTCTGTTTTAAAAAGGGAGATCAGTATAATGGACTAAAGATGACGTCAGAAACGTGAGAAACTTTTTCAGCAGATGACGCCTAGTTGATTGCAACACACATTGAGGTATTCGGAGTGTTTCGTTTGTTTTAGCATTTTTTGTAATAGGGAATAGATCTGTTTTCGCCAAAAAATTTATACTTGTTTTAAAAATGAAAAAGCGCTGTGCATTTCGATGTGTCAACCCATCAACTAAAGTACCTACTGGTGTAAGCTTTCATCGGTATTTTTATATGATATGATATTTTTTGTAAACATTTTGTATTTTTCAGGAAGTCTTTGGAATGTCGCTAGAAAACTGCTGGTTCCTAATTTTTAGCACAGGAGAATTTAGCATAACTTTACTCTGAAAATATACACTATATTGACAAAAGCCACCAGACACTTGGAAGAGAAACGCAACATAGCTTTTATTGGCATACATTAGTATGGTGTCAGTCCACCTTTGGCCTTAATGCATGCACCGACCCTTCGAGACATGCGTTCGACAAGGTTTTGGAACACAGCGATAGGTATGCGCTTCCATTCAGTACCTAATGCTGCTTCTAACTGTTGCTTACTAGTAGGCCTTGATTACAAACTGCTTGTGCGGCGCTCTAATTCATCCCATAGGTGCTCAATGGGATTAAGATCAGAGCTCTGTGCCAGCCAGTCTACACACGATACGGAATTATCGCTAAACCACGACGTAACAGTCCTTTCTTTATGGCTCGGTGCATTATCCTTCTGGTGCCAACAAGGCTCGGTTCCATAGTATTGCCGCAGAGTTGGTAGGGCATAATTGTCCAGAATATCGAGGTAGACATGCTGGTTAACAGGTTTGTCCATGATAACCAATGGGCAGGGACCATACCACGAAAAACGCCGACACACGAGTACACTGCCAGCTTCAAACTTGACCGTGGGAACAGTACACTGTGGTAAAGAGCGTTCTCCCGGCTGCCGCCATACCCACATACGGCTATCAGACTGATGGGTCATGTATCTGGATTGTTCAGTCCATAGGACCCGTTTCCAATGATCTGCGGCCCACGATAAATGTTCTTTACACGATGCTAAACGACGAGTAGCATTTTGAGTGGGGATGAAACGCTTATGAGCAGCCGCACGACCACGGTAACCCATGGAATGAAGTTCTGTGGGAATGGTGCGTGTCCATACTGAGGTTCCAGCATTTTCACTCACCTGTACACTGAGGTCTTGTGCTGTACTCCGTCTATTAGCTGTAACGACTCTCCTGAGGCTTCCACGTCCTTTATCACTGATTTTCTTTGGTCTGCCAGTACGTTTTGCTGATTCATACACGCCATGTCTTCCACTTATTCAGTTAATGCGAACAGTTGACTTGGGTATGTTTAAACGTCTCTCGGTTTCTCTTATGCACAACATACTGATATATCACCCAACAATATTTTATTTCTCAAAGTCAGTTCTCTCCCGCCGTGACGTTTTCACTCAACCTCACAGTGCGATATGATCGCGGTCAGCTGCGGCCTTGTCTTTTTATCTCATCCGCAGCTGTACCGCGCATATTAATAACGCATCGGATCCGTTCATTTGCTCTTGAACGGACGTCCGGTGACTTTTGTCAATATAGTGTATATGTGAGTTTTTCTGATCTTTGGTTTTGGCGGCGGAGAAGGTGTAACTCGGCAAAGTGTTTCATTTTTCTTTGCGAATCTTTCACAGACATGGATACATATAACTATTAAAGAAGTGGTCATCTTTTTCGAAATGCTGTCCATTGCATCGAATACAGGGGTCCCATCGTTCCTCCCATTTTTCGAATAAATTCTGGAATTCTTCTGAAATGTTGTTGAACCAACCCTGCGCAGCTATAAAAAGTTATTGATCAGTCTCAAATTGTCGTCCCCGTAATTCCGTTTTTTACGCTTTCCAACCGTAGGTTGAAGAAGCGTATATGCTCCAGCTTTGTCCGTCTGTCAGCACAATAACTCGCGTAAA
The DNA here is from genome assembly GCA_039090855.1 of Macrothele yani. Lineage (NCBI taxonomy): Eukaryota > Metazoa > Arthropoda > Arachnida > Araneae > Macrothelidae > Macrothele > Macrothele yani. The sequence continues at coordinate 12,884,243 of CM076999.1, read as the reverse complement.
AATGGTTCGATATCGATGAAATTTTAGTATGTGGTAGGAGACCACCTGGGGACGACCCCTATTGAAAATGAACGAAATGGGGTCAAAGGTCAGGACATAGGACAGGGATCCATTTACTGCCCTTATGCGTTATAACTTGCGTAAAAATGGTTCGATTTCGGTGAAATGTTAGTACGTGGTAAAGGGCCACCAGGGGACGAACCCTATTGAAAATGGATGAAATGGAGCTAAAGGTCAGCACATATGACCGGGATCCATTTTACCATTTTGCGTTATAACTTGCGTAAAAATGGTTCGATTTCGGTGAAATGTTAGTACGTGGTAAAGGGCCACCAGGGGACGAACCCTATTGAAAATGGATGAAATGGAGCTAAAGGTCAGCACATATGACCGGGATCCATTTTACCATTTTGCGTTATAACTTGCGTAAAAATGGTTCGATTTCGGTGAAATGTTAGTACGTGGTAAAGGGCCACCAGGGGACGAACCCTATTGAAAATGGATGAAATGGAGCTAAAGGTCAGCACATATGACCGGGATCCATTTTACCATTTTGCGTTATAACTTGCGTAAAAATGGTTCGATTTCGGTGAAATGTTAGTACGTGGTAAAGGGCCACTAGGGGACGAACCCTATTGAAAATGGATGAAATGGAGCTAAAGGTCAGCACATATGACCGGGATCCATTTTACCATTTTGCGTTATAACTTGCGTAAAAATGGTTCGATTTTGGTGAAATGTTAGTACGTGGTAAAGGGCCACCAGGGGACGAACCCTATTGAAAATGGATGAAATGGAGCTAAAGGTCAGCACATATGACCGGGATCCATTTTACCATTTTGCGTTATAACTTGCGTAAAAATGGTTCGATTTCGGTGAAATGTTAGTACGTGGTAAAGGGCCACCAGGGGACGAACCCTATTGAAAATGGATGAAATGGAGCTAAAGGTCAGCACATATGACCGGGATCCATTTTACCATTTTGCGTTATAACTTGCGTAAAAATGGTTCGATTTTGGTGAAATGTTAGTACGTGGTAAAGGGCCACCGGGGGACGAACCCTATTGAAAATGGATGAAATGGAGCTAAAGGTCAGCACATATGACCGGGATCCATTTTACCATTTTGCGTTATAACTTGCGTAAAAATGGTTCGATTTCGGTGAAATGTTACTACGTGGTAAAGGGCCACCAGGGGACGAACCCTATTGAAAATGGATGAAATGGAGCTAAAGGTCAGCACATATGACCGGGATCCATTTTACCATTTTGCGTTATAACTTGCGTAAAAATGGTTCGATTTCGGTGAAATGTTAGTACGTGGTAAAGGGCCACCAGGGGACGAACCCTATTGAAAATGGATGAAATGGAGCTAAAGGTCAGCACATATGACCGGGATCCATTTTACCATTTTGCGTTATAACTTGCGTAAAAATGGTTCGATTTCGGTGAAATGTTAGTACGTGGTAAAGGGCCACCGGGGGACGAACCCTATTGAAAATGGATGAAATGGAGCTAAAGGTCAGCACATATGACCGAGATCCATTTTACCATTTTGCGTTATAACTTGCGTAAAAATGGTTCGATTTCGATGCAATTTTACTATCTAGTAGGGGACCACCTGGGAATGAACTCTGTTGAAAATGGGCGAAATGGGGTCACAGGTCAGGACATAGGACCGGGATCTATTCATTGCCCTTATGCGTTATAACTTGCGTAAAAATGGTTCGATTGCGGTGAAATGTTAGTACGTGGTAAAGGGCCACCAGGGGACGAACCCTATTGAAAATGGATGAAATGGAGCTAAAGGTCAGCACATATGACCGGGATCCATTTTACCATTTTGCGTTATAACTTGCGTAAAAATGGTTCGATTTCGGTGAAATGTTAGTACGTGGTAAAGGGCCACCAGGGGACGAACCCTATTGAAAATGGATGAAATGGAGCTAAAGGTCAGCACATATGACCGGGATCCATTTTACCATTTTGCGTTATAACTTGCGTAAAAATGGTTCGATTTCGGTGAAATGTTAGTACGTGGTAAAGGGCCACCAGGGGACGAACCCTATTGAAAATGGATGAAATGGAGCTAAAGGTCAGCACATATGACCGGGATCCATTTTACCATTTTGCGTTATAACTTGCGTAAAAATGGTTCGATTTCGGTGAAATGTTAGTACGTGGTAAAGGGCCACCAGGGGACGAACCCTATTGAAAATGGATGAAATGGAGCTAAAGGTCAGCACATATGACCGGGATCCATTTTACCATTTTGCGTTATAACTTGCGTAAAAATGGTTCGATTTCGGTGAAATGTTAGTACGTGGTAAAGGGCCACCAGGGGACGAACCCTATTGAAAATGGATGAAATGGAGCTAAAGGTCAGCACATATGACCGGGATCCATTTTACCATTTTGCGTTATAACTTGCGTAAAAATGGTTCGATTTTGGTGAAATGTTAGTACGTGGTAAAGGGCCACCAGGGGACGAACCCTATTGAAAATGGATGAAATGGAGCTAAAGGTCAGCACATATGACCGGGATCCATTTTACCATTTTGCGTTATAACTTGCGTAAAAATGGTTCGATTTCGGTGAAATGTTAGTACGTGGTAAAGGGCCACCAGGGGACGAACCCTATTGAAAATGGATGAAATGGAGCTAAAGGTCAGCACATATGACCGGGATCCATTTTACCATTTTGCGTTATAACTTGCGTAAAAATGGTTCGATTTCGGTGAAATGTTAGTACGTGGTAAAGGGCCACCAGGGGACGAACCCTATTGAAAATGGATGAAATGGAGCTAAAGGTCAGCACATATGACCGGGATCCATTTTACCATTTTGCGTTATAACTTGCGTAAAAATGGTTCGATTTCGGTGAAATGTTAGTACGTGGTAAAGGGCCACCAGGGGACGAACCCTATTGAAAATGGATGAAATGGAGCTAAAGGTCAGCACATATGACCGGGATCCATTTTACCATTTTGCGTTATAACTTGCGTAAAAATGGTTCGATTTCGGTGAAATGTTAGTACGTGGTAAAGGGCCACCAGGGGACGAACCCTATTGAAAATGGATGAAATGGAGCTAAAGGTCAGCACATATGACCGGGATCCATTTTACCATTTTGCGTTATAACTTGCGTAAAAATGGTTCGATTTCGGTGAAATGTTAGTACGTGGTAAAGGGCCACCAGGGGACGAACCCTATTGAAAATGGATGAAATGGAGCTAAAGGTCAGCACATATGACCGGGATCCATTTTACCATTTTGCGTTATAACTTGCGTAAAAATGGTTCGATTTCGGTGAAATGTTAGTACGTGGTAAAGGGCCACCAGGGGACGAACCCTATTGAAAATGGATGAAATGGAGCTAAAGGTCAGCACATATGACCGGGATCCATTTTACCATTTTGCGTTATAACTTGCGTAAAAATGGTTCGATTTCGATGCAATTTTACTATCTAGTAGGGGACCACCTGGGAATGAACTCTGTTGAAAATGGGCGAAATGGGGTCACAGGTCAGGACATAGGAGCGGGCTCCATTTCATCGCCCTTATGCGTTATAACTTAAGTAAAAATGATTCGATTAAGACAAAACTTTATCATGTTTTTCTGGAAGTATACTTAACCGGTTCTGTTGGATATCATGGAAATGGGGTCATAGGTCAGGACGTAGGAGTGAGATTTATTCTGCAGCTATTATCCTCATAATTTGAGAATGATTTCTGGTATATTGGAAAGCCTATCATAATCAATGCATTGCATGATTTTACCAACTTTTAGAAATGGTGAACAACTAGAAGTAACAAGGTGAAAATTCTGGACTATATGCAAGTTTGGGCATCGATTTAATATCCATTTTTCCCAAATAAGAAACTACAGAAGTGGCTAAGTGCGGCCTTGTATTGGGCTGCACTTGAAAAGGAATGGGAAAACCAAGTTGAACAAACTCCTTTCATAATTAAAATTCTGTGAATCGATGATTTTGAAATGTGAACCATATCTTTGATATCTCTGATTGATAGGTGTCTGTCTTGCCGTATAATAACACATATTGTATTAATGTTTGCCTATATAACACTCGTTGAAGGTTTTCCTTCATTTTCGATTTAAGCTACCGATTCGCTCACGACCATCCATGAATTCTTTATGCCATTGGTAAATTGTTGACATTCATCTTTAAAAGCCTTTTGCATATGACGGAAGGTCTCCGCGAGACACTTCTTAACTAGACAGCAAAATTTAATGGCGCATTTCTGTTCCTCCTTCATATCCACTTTTTCAAAATTACAGGGCAAAAACTGTTAGGGGTTCATAAAACAACACTTATTAAACTGCGCACTAGAGGCGACGAATGAATGATAAGCAGGTGTGGCCGGTTGCTATGGTTACTACAACGACTACCGTGTTTTCGAGATTCGTGCCAAGTTCGAACGCAGTCTTGCACAAATATTATAAATACACTCTCAGCTGTTTTGGGGCAAGCTATGCAAACGGATATATTAGTAATCGTATGCTCAGTTACGGCCCGAGCTGACCTTGTGACTGACCATCTTATCTTTCCGTCTTTGTAAGATTCCACACGTCATGTCATGCAAGATTCCACACGTTGTGTCATGCTTTGCACAACATTATCAAGCAGCTGTTGGGGTAATTTATCCCATTCCTGTGTCAGTGCACGGATGAGGGTGTCCTTGTTTATCGGAGGGCATTGAAGACCAGCAAGACTCCTCCCCAAAGCATCCCACACATTTCCAATTGGATTCAGATCTGGAGAACGTGCTGGCCATACGAGGCGTTGAATATCCTCGCTCTCAAGACACTCCTGGACAGCGACTGTTCGATGACATGTTGCGTTGTCGTCCATGAAAATGAATCTATCCCCGACAGCACCACGGAACATGCGAACATGAGGTAGCAGAACAGCATTAATGTACCGTTGGCCAGTTATAGTCCCAGTTGGAAGCACATAGAGGGACGTACGGCCATTGATCATGATGCCAGCCCATACCATGACACTACATGTCGGATATCGGTCCCTTTCCTGTATGTTTGCTGGACAATATGCAGTACCCCTTATCATGCCAGATCAGTTGTCGTCGACAATCAGACGATAGACTGTATCTACTCTCATCTGAGAAGAGGACAGCAGACCAGTCGTTATCAGTCCAATTGCGATGTTGATGGCACCATTGCAAACGGGCGGTACGGTGACGTCTGGACAATGGGATGCACACAACAGGACGGCGGGCGTATAGTCCTCCTTCATGCAAACGTCTGGCGACAGTTTTTCAGGAGATCCGCTTGCCAGTAGCAGCCATAAACTGATTTGCTACCTCACTAGCTGTGCTGCGCCGGTGTCTTTTTGTTGATAGCACTATGTACCGATCTTCTGCAGGTGTCGTACTGCGCACACGACCTCCCCGTGGCGTTTGCTACACTCTCCATTTGTTTGAAATGATTTCCAAAGCCTTGAAACAACACTGTGGCTGACGTCGAACTCCCTGGCAACATCTGTTATTTTTCGCCCTTCTTCAGTCTTGCCAATAATACGGCCACGCGTAAAATCCTCTAGGTGATGTCGGGAAGACATACTGAAAATTGCAAGTTCGTCAATTGATTCTTTCCCTTTCAACTTTGCGTTTGAACAACAACGGTCAATACGCGTCAAATCCTTTATATCTCTTATCAGCGCTATGACGTCACGAACAAGTTTGGCAATCCAAAATTTGCATACGTACAACACGTCTTACTGTATCCCGCACTTATGCTAATTTCCACATTTTCCTGCCTTCCATTTTATGGTTGCTATCGTTGCTATTGTCATCCGTCCTTAGCAATTGTCCGGCAGTGTATTTGGTGACATTCGTTCGGCTGACGGCAGCACACGTCCGTTGTGATTGTTTGACCTCGCGGCATAAACTCACAATGAACCACAGTCTTGGCAGTCCACCACACAGAGATCAGAACCTTCTGTGGGTGCATCTCGGGTTTGGACATGTGTTTGGGTGCTTCCCCTTTATCGAGCCACGGCACTGTTCGCTTCCTCACACATTTTTCATCAACCGTAAGGATCCGATGCAAGAAGGGAGCACTGTACTCACTTTTTGGAGGGCATTGCATGTTTCCAGACGTCGTATCTGCTGCTGTTCAGTGAGTTCGTGTGGAACCCAAGTATCCAGTTTTTTTAAAATAGCCCATAGCTGCCAGGTGTCTGGAAACCGTCGCTGATGATACGACAAGTTCGGCACTGAGCTCACGTATTGTAAAGGTTGGTTTTCCCTCTGCTTTTCACCTTAACTGTACCGTGTCACACGCAACCGGACGACCAGTTTCTGCCTTATGATCGATGGCAACATCACCAGCACGGAACTTGGAAAACAGTCTGTGGACAGTTCTGTCACTTGTACCGACACCCCACGCTCTATTGACATTTGCGACCGGTTCGGACACATTCCGGCCAAGTTTGAATTCGTGCAAAATCACTGATCTCACATCGGGTTGCTCCATCACGTCTCCACCTGCTGAGATCTGTCTGAAATACTGTTTTATGCACGTGGACTGAACCGATTCACTTTGAAGGGGCGTTTGGTAGTTCCTCCTACCAAGCGTCCCTTGTAATCGGCTATGCAAATTCGCCTTGCCGGCATCGGCCAATAATTATAAAACGACCCAATAATGATAAAAATAGATATTGGTTTTCAAAAACTAAATAATCGAAGTATTTAATACTGTAGTCGCCATAGTTTAGTAAATATGTACTTTTATGACTTACATATCTTCTTTCATTGGTTTTACGACAATGATATTCATTAATCCACCCATTAAAGTACCATTGAATATAAGAAATTTGTAAACCTTACTGTTTGTTTTTATTATTTAATTCCACTTTGTTTTTACCGGATTGTGGCTCAGTGGTCGTGAGTGACGTAAATAAATGCAACGTGTTGTACGTAAATAAATGTATACTCTCGAGACTCTCGTTTTATTTCACACCCACAAAGAACTTACCGTGCGAAAGATGCATAGCATAAATAATCTACAAAACACCAGGATACTCTCTCGATATTTTTACTGAGAAATGTGTTGAATTTTGAAAATACAGAGTGAAAAACTCGGCAAAAGCGAAATTTAATAGACAGGAAAGTTTGCTTATCCCGCCTTTCTTAATCGTGACGTCACTGAGTGACATCACCGTCCTAACATGTGAATCGTAAATCCGAACTGCAGCTATGGAGAAAGATGTCTTGCCAACAATTTTTATAACTCAAACACAGAAGAAAAGCACATTTGCATTAAATACAGAAGGAATTCACAGTCATGTGAATATTTTAGTAAAGAAGATTTTAAGAAATTAGTAAAATCATGCAATGCATTGATTATGATACGCTTTCCAACATACCAGAAATAATTACTCAAGTTATGAGGATAATGGCTGTGGAATAAATCTCGCTCCTGTGCCCTGTCCCGATTATTATTATTATTTTTTTGATTGGAGGTTTAACGACCACCGTGAGCAACTCAACGGGCTATAAGCAGTCGCCCGTCCCTAATTTAGGGTCACTGGTTCCAGGGAAGGAAGAGAGCCAGTGCCGTAAGACAAACACAACACCCATGCCTGACCGGGATTCGAACCCGAACCCCTTACGGACGAATGATCAGAGGCCAGCGCCTTAGACCACTGCGCCACCGGCTGTCCCGATTATGATTATATTCAACAGAACCGGTTAACTTACCTCCGGAACAACATGATAAAGTTTTGTCGCAATCGAAACACTTTTACGTAAGTTAAAACTCATAAGGGCGATGGAATGAATCCCGCTCCTACTTCCTAACCTTTGACCCCATTTCACCCATTTTCAACAGGGTTTGTTCCAAATTGGTCCCATTCCAAATACTAAAATTTCATCGAAATCGAACCATTTGTAAGCAACTTATGACGCATAAGGACAATGGAATGAATCCCGCTCCTATGTCCTGACCTTTGACCTGATTTTGTTCATTTTCAATAGAGTTCATTCACAGGTGATCCCCTACCTTATACTAAAATTTCATCGAAATCGAACCGTTTTTACGAAAGTAAAATGACGCATAAACGCAATGGAATGGATCCCGCTTCTGTGTCCTGAACTGTGACCCCATTTCGTCCATTTCCAATACGGTTCGTCCCCAGTGGTTCCCTAGCACATACGAAAATTTCATAGAAATCAAAACACTTTTACGCGAGTTATTGTGCTGCCAGACAGACAGACAGGCAGACAAAGCTGGAGCATATATACGCTTCTTCAACCTACAGTTGGAAAGCGTAAAAAATACCTTCCGCACATTTTTATTGTGAGAAGGGCGGGAAAACGGTTATCCTTTTAAATGTTAAGTTAGTTACTAGGGGAAGTTTTGCTGTTTTTTACGCGTTGCAACCGTAGATTGAAGAAACGTATATGCTCCAGCTTTTTCCGTCCGTCTGTCTGTCTGTCCGCACGATAACTCATGTAAAATTTGGTCGATTTCAAAGAAATTTTAGTATGTAATAGGGAAACACCTGGGGACGAACCCAATTGAAAATAAGCGAAATGGGGTCAAAGGTCAAAACATTGGAGCGGGATTCATTCGATTGCCCTCGGGCGTTATAATTTGCGTTAAATTGGTTCGATTTCGATGAAACTTTATTATGTGGTAGAGCACCACCTGGGGACAAAACCTATTGAAAATGTGCGAAATGGGGTCAAAGGTCAGAGTATAGGAGCGGGATTCATTCGATTGCCCTTATGCGTTGTAATCAGCGTAGAAATGGTTCGATTTCAATGAAACTATATTATGTGGTAGAGCACCACCCAAGGACGAACCATATTTAAAATGGGCGAAATGGGGTCAAAGGTCAGGACATAATAGCGGGATTAATTCCATTACCCTCATGCGTCGTAACTTCACTAAAAATTCTTCAATTGAGACAAACCTTTATCATGTTGCTCCGGAATTGTGCTTAACCGGATCTGTTGAATATCATCAAAATTGTGTCAAAGGTCAGGACACAGGAGTGAGAATTATTCCACAGCCATTATCCTCATGACTTGGGTGATGATTTCTGGTATGTTGGAAAGCGTATAATAATCAATGCATTCCATGATTTTACTTACTTGTTATATAAATTTAGAAGGGAAATCGTACAGCCGGACATATTATTGTCATATAATAAACAGTTTCTTTATGAGGAATAGGAAGAGCATCTCGGCAACACTCCTATAATTTTTTAAATTAAAAATTTAAGACATGCATTAAAACATCTGGTACAATCTATACAGATTATTCCAGCTGGCTTACGAATAATAATTCCGACATGCTGCAATGGTGCAGATACAAAGAAACGTGGTGATTAGACAGTCTTACGATGGCGATTTGGACAGTGACGTCAGAAAGCAATCACCGGAAGTTCAGAACCTTGTCATCTGCGAACCTTGTATTTTAGAAACGAAGGTTTTTTTTTGCTTTTTTTTGTTAGGTTTAACGACAACCGTGAGCTGCTCAATGGGCTATAAGCAGTCGCCCTTCCCTAATTTAGGGTCATTGGTTCCAGGGAAGGGAGTGAGCCAGGGCCGTAAGACAAACACAACATCCAAGCCTCACCGGGATTCGAACCCGGACCCCTTTCGGACGAATGATCAGAGGCCATCGCTTAGACCACTGCGCCACCGGGGCGGCAAACGGAGGTTTCAAAAATACCTCCAACACATTTTTGTTACTCAAAGGACGGGGAAACGGTTATACTTTTAAATGTTAATATTGCCACATGGAAACTTTTTGTTGTTTTTCTTTTATACGTGTAGAACAGGAAAACGCATGGCTGGACGTAATATTGTTGTTATGCGTATCATAAAGAATTTCTTTATGAGGAATAGGAAAAGCATGTCGGCAACATACAATTTTTTAAATAAAATATTGAAAACTACGCATAAAAAAATCTGGCAGAATTTATGAAGATTTTTCCTGCTGGTTTAAAACTAATAATTCCGATACACTCCTATGATGCAGGTAAGTAGTGCGATCAAAACGTTCCGAGTCTAGGTACGTAGCGCTCCAACAGATGGCAGCACGCGGATGCGCAAGCAGCGGTCGAGGGCAGTGACCATCATGAGTCATTGTGCCGAGTGGCGTCGTGTTGTTAACATCGGAAGCTGTGCTACACGATATTTGGTGACCACGTGCAGAACACAGTTGCCATTTCGATATGGATTGCAAACTAGAGAAGCAAGCGATCATTAAATTCCGCGTGAAACTCGGCAAATCGGGAACGGAGACGCATGAAATGTTGCGGCAGACTTATTGGATTGAAGCAAAGAGTCGTGCGTGCGAGGTGTTTTGAGTACCACTCGTGCTTCAAGAGCGGCAGAACGGCACGGAAAGACGATGAGGGGGAACTGTTGCATGAGGATCGTTGAAGAACCATTCAAGACATTGCTACCGTCGTCAATGTGTCACACGAAACAGTGCAAGAAATTCTGACGCCGGTTTTGAACATGCGACGCATTGCTGCAAATTTTGTGCCAAAGATTCTGAACCCAGAACAGAAGGCGCTCTGAGTCGAACTCTGTCAACATCTTAGTGAGTAGGTGATGAATGAACCAACGTTCCTGTCGCGGGTCATCACTGGGGATGAGACTTGGGTCTACTTTTACGACGCAGAGACCAAACAACAGTCGTCGCGCAGTGGATGAGCCCTGCATCTCCACGATCAAAAAGGCCCGACAGGTCTGGAGCACAGCTAAAAGCATGCTCATCGTTTTCTTCGGTTGTGTACCGTGAATTCATTCCCCAGGGACAAGTCGTCACCGCCCTTTTTACTGCGATGTTTTGCGGCGTCTTTGGGAGGAAATTCACCGCAAAGACCCGAAATGTGGCGCATGCGCGATTTCCTGCTCCATTACGACAATGCAGCTGCTCACAGAGTGTTGGCAGCTCGCCAGTTTTGCAGCCGCAACAGCATGACTGCCCTTCCTCACCCGCCTCACTCGCCGAATTTGGCCCCCTGCGACTCCTTTCTGATCCCGAAGATGAAGCTGAAACTCAGGGGTCGCCGTTTTCAAACCGTGGACGAGATCCTGCGCGAATCGCAAACAATGCTTGACACGATTCTCGAACAGAACTTTCAGGGAGCGTTCCAACAGTGGCAAAAACGCTGACAAGGTGTATCGCTGCCCAAGGAGACTACTTTGAGGGAGATCATAGCCAGACTTAAGTAACGTAAGTACTTTGTTGTATATCGGCCTAATGTCGTACTTTTCTGATCGGACCTCGTATAAAGAAACGTGGTGATTAGGTAGCCTCACGATGGCGATTTGGACAGTGACGTCACAAAACAATCACCAGAAGTGCAGAATGGCCGTAACCTTGTCATCTACTAACCTTGGCGATTAGGTAGCCTTACGATGGCGATTTGGACAGTGGCGTGGCAAAACAATCACCAGAAGTGCAGAATAACCATAACATTGTCATCTACTAACCTTGGCGATTAGGTAGCCTTACGATGGCGATTTGGACAGTGACGTCACAAAACAATCACCAGAAGTGCAGATTGGCCATAACCTTGTCATCTACTAACCTTGGCGATTAGGTAGCCTTACGATGGCGATTTGGACAGTGACGTCACAAAACAATCACCAGAAGTGCAGAATAACCATAACATTGTCATCTACTAACCTTGGCGATTAGGTAGCCTTACGATGGCGATTTGGACAGTGACGTCACAAAACAATCACCAGAAGTGCAGATTGGCCATAACCTTGGCGATTAGGTAGCCTTACGATGGCGATTTGGACAGTGACGTCACAAAACAATCACCGGAAGTGCAGAATGGCCATAACCTTGTCATCTACTAACCTTGGCGATTAGGTAGCCTTACGATGGCGATTTGGACAGTGACGTCACAAAACAATCACCGGAAGTGCAGAATGGCCATAACCTTGTCATCTACTAACCTTGGCGATTAGGTAGCCTTACGATGGCGATTTGGACAGTCACGTCACAAAACAATCACCACAAGTACAGAATGGCCATAACCTTGTCATCTACTAACCTTGGTGATTAGGTAGCCTTACGATGGCGATTTGGACAGTGACGTTACAAAACAATCACCAGAAGTGCAGATTGGCCATAACCTTGTCATTTACTAACATTGGGTAAAAGCAAGGCCGCCTAGAAAACATAAGGCGATAGCATTAGAGAGATGAGTTCCCTCCGTTTGTGACGTCATTTTGATATTATGCGGACTGATAAGTTCGTGTTGTGTTTGATGTCACCATGACAGCATTGGAAACCAATCGAAAGCTTTAGTCTCCTCGTGACGTCACTAAGAGAGGAATCTCGTTTTTCTTGTGATATCCTTGTGTTTTCAAGATGGCGTTGGTAAAATGCAGTCACATGCTCACAAATCAATGTGATGTTTGGATCTCAATCGTCTAACCAACATGTCGGCAGAAGCTGTGACGTCATGTTCGTTCGTGATGATTCGCTGCCATCTTTTGATCACATAAGATAAATCCCCGCACTCTTACTCCATTATTTTAACCTCTTTGGCTTCAATTCAATAATTTTTGACCGATTGCAGCTGGTACCCTCATAACTACACACAGCGGCCATTTTGTAAAGCTCACTCTTGCATTATGGATAGGGAAAAATTGCGTTATCAAGTGCTGCTTAGACTAAACGTAAATAAAAATTCATTGTGTTAAGCTAACGTTACATGAACCAAGTACGATTTTTTTAACTTCTGTAAACTGCCATTTATCTCTCAAAGATTATTATTAGAGACACGTGTTTGCGATCAAGAACAAATATTTGCCTGAAACAAATGCAAAAAGTTACAAGCACTGTGCAGAAGAATATCCAATTAGTGCGAAATTTAGTTGAAAAAGCCTTTGAGAGATTGAAGACAAAAGACGTCTCTGTATCGCACGCTGGAATATAACATTTTCTTCTGCATTGAAATAGGTAAGGACAGCTGAACTGCACATCCATCGTAACTTGGATCTAATTATCACAGAACTAACAATAACGGTCTTTTCTCGTTTTTCAGGTTTCATGTTCATCTATTACTCTCGTCTGGGAATTCGATGCAAACTTATTAAAAACCATATTGCGTAATTTGAAGAAGTTGCGTCGTTGCTTTTGAAAGCACGCTGCTCAATTTTAGAGTCGCTCTTGGGTGCTTCGTTTTGTGATTTTTAGAAGTTTTTGCATGATTGCGCAGTGGATCAATTTACGTAGAATTCGAGGCTCGCATTTTTCGATGCATTGCTTCATTTGTGCGCGTCTGTTTGCACAAGAAGTAATTTTAAAGTAGCTGTTACCGAAAATTTCTTGAATCAAGTTTTCGAGAAAGAGTATTTACACTGTCTAATAAACAAAAATCAGATGTCCTTTGTTTGGGTTCCTAACAAATTCCAAATACATCAGTTTAAAAGCAGTAACTATACGCCAACTATATTCAAAATACATAGCATGACTATACCAGTGATAGAAATTTATTGGCGTAGAATAAAAATCAAAGTTTTCAAGCTTTCGCACATCAAGCAGATGGCTTTCCAAGAAGGTAGACTGCTAATTGCAAACTGAATAATAGAACACTTCAACAATATGAACGAGGTTAATTTGAAAAGACGATAAATGAATAAATGTGAGTGTATTAGGTGTACAAATAAATTTTAAAGCGTTTTAAGACAACGCAACATGTAATTCGAGAGAAAACAACAATATCTTTACGAATCAAAGTATGCGCCGTCATTATCTGTCACCTTCCGCCATCGATCGGGCAGCTGACGGACTCCAGCCATGAAGAATACTTCGTCGTGTGACGTGATGAAGTCGTCAACCCATTTTTGCACTTCGTCACATGTCCGGAACCTCAGAGCAGACTAACCGTGTTCCCTCGACCGGAAAAAATGATAGTCTGAAGGGGCTATGTCGGGACTATACATCAGGTGCTCCAAACCTCCCCAGCCAAGCGTCAATGACGTTTCCTTGACCAATTTCGCGACATGCGGCCTAGCGTTGTCATGAAGTAATTTCATGGAACGCATTCCTTTGTCTGTGAATGGACGCTTCCGACAGATATCCTGGTTCAATCGCAGCAATTGTTGCTTGTAGCGATCAGCAGTAACACTTTTACCCTGTTCCAATTGTTAATAACACAGCACACCCTTCATATCCCACCAGACGCATAGTGAATATTGCGTTTCGGTGTCGACGTCGTTGCTACACTGGGGTTTACCCTGTGTTTTTCGCGTTTGGAATTGTCGTACCATATCCACTTTCCATCATTTTTTTCTAATGATTTTTTTCCCACAGGAAACGCTTTCTGTGTCGTTTATTTAACAGACTCAATCCCTTCATGATATGCTCATTCTTGTTGTTCTGGCTCAGGTCATGTGGTACCCATTTACCTTTATCTTGAGTCTTTCCCATTGCGCGCTAACGATTAGAAATTGTTTGTTGAGTTACCCCAGTTGTTCAGCTAAATATACTGCAGACCACCCAAAATGCAACACCAAGAAGGACACGAGATAGCAAAGCCAGATTTACTGGACACATAACAACAGATACAAAGATGAAACGATTGAGCTTACAGGCCCGTGCGACTTGCGGAACACGAAGACATCAATAGTTCGTGTGGCCCCCATGGTTGGCAATAACGGTCGCTACACGCCGTGGCATCGAACGAAAGAGGCTTTGGATGTGGGCTTGGGGTATGTCGGTCCAGGCTGCTTCCACACGTTGCCACAGTTCATCAGGCGTAGCCGCGGGTGGTGCTTGCCGGGCCAATGGGTTGCCGATCAGCGACCAGACGTGTTCGATGGGTGATATATCAGAAGAACAGGCGGACCACGGCAGCAGTGACACCTGGTGAGCCGTGAAGAATTGTTGCACGATGCTTTCCACGAGCGGGCGCGCATTGTCCAGTTGAAATGAGTTGAAATGCGGCCGCTTGCAGGTCTTGCAGGTAATGGAGGACTACAGGCTCCAAAACGTCGGAGATGTAGAGGTGGCTGTTGAGTGTACCGGCGATACGTACCAGAGGGGTGCAGGTGTCATTTCCAATTGCGCCCCAAACCATAACGACAGGCGACGGGCCGGTATGGCGATGCATAATGCAGGCGTCATACAGTCTCTCGCCGCGGTGCCGCCACACGCGGATGCGACCATCGTGGTGTTGTAGACAGAAGCGGGATCTGTCGGAGAAGACAATGTCGTGCGATTTCGTAGTCCAGGTGCGGCGTTCAATGGCCCACTGTCGCCGCACTCGCCGGTGGTGTGACGTTAATGGTAATCGGAGCAATGGGAGCCGTGCGACAAGTCCCTGCTCTTGTAGACGACGTCAAACCGTACGTGCTGACACAGGTTGTTGCGCAACATACCCTAATTCCTGCGCTAACGTTCGTGATGTGGCGGTGCGAGCCGTCAATGCCCGCCGCACAACATACCGGTCCTCTCGTTCGGCGGTGTGCCGCGGCTGCGGCATATCGCTTACGTCGGTCCGTCCGTCCCTCGTGCACCCACCGAATCCATACTCGCCTCACTGGGGCTAGATGTCGTCCCACACGGGCTGCGGTGTCTTGGTACGATAAACCGCTCTCGTGATTTCCCACTAGTCGTCCTCTGTAGAACTCCGAAACGTGCTAGGATGACTGCCGTATTCTGCGACGAAGCATCAGGAATCTTCCCACGCACAGGACCGGCAGCACAACAAACTTCCACTACTTACACCCCGTCTTCTGTGCACCCTTCTTATAGTGCTTCTCGGTGGCATGCCGGGCGCACATGATTTGCATATGCCCTGCAATGCTAATCTTTTGCATGTCCTCTCGCGGGCGACGCATGCTGCGAATTTCAAGCCAATCGGATGCTTCCATTTTGGTGTTGCATTTTGGGTGGCCAGCCGTGTAGTTCTTTTTACGTTTCAGACGAATCTTCATCCAGCAATGCTAGCAGTTTCTCATGTGCAACTTTCTGTGCGGCGCCACTACATTCTCAATCGCTAACATCAAAAACACCTGCTTTAAACCATCTAAACCAAAACTAATATGTGCTTATTCATACAATATTTTCCCCCAGAACAGAACTGATCGGTGCACATGCTTTTGCAGAACCTTTTCCTTTATGAAATTCGTGACCAATACAGTGTCGAATAAATGCAGTACCTATCGCTTGCCGTCTTTCACCTACCGATGTGAAAGTGCGTTTGACTGTTGGGCAAACTTCTGTGTCACATTTTATACTCTGGACCAGTTAAGGTCACATGGCAACAACGCAGGGTAATGTCGGGTATGTAAATTAGCGGTATACGTCACACAGGAAACGCTTTAAATCCGATTTTGGTCACCTCATAATTATTCATTCACGAAAACCAGGCGTCATGTTGGTCGGGCACGAGGTACCATGAGAGAAAACGCAGCATTATTTGACGAACTGGCTCCAAACTTATGGTAATCCTAGATAGACGTTACCATTGCAAGCCTCACTGTTCTTAATGATCTCTGAGGTTTTGCGAATGGCAGTAGATTTAGCCGCAGAGTAGGAAACTAATTTATTTATATCATCCTACGTAGCTCACCTAAACTTGATTTCTATGAACAAGGTAGTGGTAACTTTTTAATCCTTTGTGTCTCTTATGTTCGTTGATTCTAATTCTAAACGAACTCTTGGTCATTCCGATGTAGTGTCGCCTGGAGCCGTCCGGATATTGTAGTGGAATGGTACAAACACCTGCCTCGTTGAGCAGATGGGGCTTGTCAATATTTATCTTAAGCATGATATATAACATGCCGGAGACCTTATGCCGGCAATGAAGTTCATTCACATGAGAGCCTTCTTGAATTGATAGAAAACTTTTAGTATGTAGGTAGTAGAACCCAGGTAGCATCGCTGCGGATCATAAGGATTAACACGGCTGGATCATAATTTTTCGATAAATTAATATATCTGGTTCGAGGTGTACCCTGCCTCAGTGGTCAATTCGATTAAAGTATTTAATCTATTCATTTATTGTCTAGTCACAAGTCACCGCGTTCAAATTGTTGAAATGTTCTGTTATTGAGTTTGCTGTCTACCTTCCTTTAAAAAGCCATCCGGTTGATGTGCGAAAAGTTGGAAACTTTTATTTCTGTTTCAGGTCAATAAATTCGGATCACTAGTATAGTTATGCTATTTTGAGAATAAGTATATCAATAATATTTTAAATTTATTTTACCCGAATCGTTTCATAACTACTGAAAATGAGAACTTTACTTGAAGCATTAAGCATTTTCAATATACGATCTTTAGGCATCGTCTTGTGTGTCGAAAGTTTTTTTTTGTGATGACTCAGAGGTATTTGCATGATTGCGCCATGAAACAATTTACATAGAATTTCGGATTCACATTTTTCGGTACATTGCTTTACATGTGTTCGTCTGTTAAAAATTCTGAAATCAAGTTTCTGAGAAAAGTTTTTGATGCTACCTATTCTAAAAAGTTCTGAAATCAAGTTTTTGAGAAAGGTTTTTGATGCTACCTATACTGAAAAGTTCTGGAATTAAGTTTCCAAGAAACGTTTTGATGCTACCTATACTGAAAAGTTCTGAAATCAAGTTTCTGAGAAAGGTTTTTGATGCTACCTATACTGAAAAGTTCTGGAATCAAGTTTCTAAGAAACGTTTTGATGCTACCTATACTGAAAAGTTCTAGAATAGGTTTCTGAGAAAGGTTTTTGATTCTGGAATAAGTTTCTGGAATAAGTTTCTGAGAAAGTTCTGGAATCAAGTTTCTAAGAAAAGTTTTGATGCTACCTATACTGAAAAGTTCTGGAATCAAGTTTCCAAGAAACGTTTTGATGCTACCTATACTGAAAAGTTCTGGAATCAAGTTTCTGAGAAAGGTTTTTGATGCTACTTATACTGAAAAGTTCTGGAATCAAGTTTCTAAGAAAGGTTTTGATGCTACCTATACTGAAAAGTTCTGGAATCAAGTTTCTAAGAAAAGTTTTGATGCTACCTATACTGAAAAGTTCTGGAATCAAGTTTCTAAGAAAAGTTTTGATGCTACCTATACTGAAAAGTTCTGGAATCAAAGTTCTGAGAAAGGCTTTTGATGCTACCTATACTGAAAAGTTCTGGAATCAAGTTTCCAAGAAAAGTTTTGATGCTACCTATACTGAAAAGTTCTGGAATCAAGCTTCCAAGAAAAGTTTTTTATGCTACTTATACTGAAAAGTTCTGGAATCAAGTTTCTAAGAAAGGTTTTGATGCTACCTATACTGAAAAGTTCTGGAATCAAAGTTCTGAGAAAGGCTTTTGATGCTACCTATACTGAAAAGTTCTGAAATCAAGTTTCTGATAAATGTTTTTAATGCTACTATACCATGCAAATTAATTGGGGAAAGCTATTTTATTCTCAGATTTGTAATGTGATCGCCAGTTGATGCCGGAAACCCACGTAAACCGGTTTTATCAGCTGTGAGGTGGTGTGACTGTTAGAACTTGATAATAAGAATGTGGTTTGACCGGTTTTAAACAGGAAATAGGCATTTCAGCTTCAGTTGTGAGCTTTCGTGTGTGACAGGTGGATGTTAGTTTTTGCTCTCTGTGAGTACGTGTTGCTTTCGTGTATTGAAAAATGGATATTTCCCCAAGGAAGCGTGCAAAAATAATTGCTCTGAAGGATCACACTTCTATGACAGTGAGATATAACGCTTCTGCAGTTGGTGTAGGCAAATCAAGTGTATCTAGACTGCTTACGCGATACAATGCATCTGGATCATCGTCTCCAAAAAGTAGAGCTAAACGTGGAACAAAACGAAAAACAACTCCACGAACCGATAAATATCTAATCAGAAATAGTAAAATAAATAAATAAAAAAACCAAGCACCAACCTTTAAAGAGATGTATTGGCTAGTGGTTGTGATGTTAGTGATTCAACTGTGTGCCGTAGGCTTCTGGAAGTTTGACGGAAGGCAAGAAGACCAACGGGAAAACAATATTTATGCGAAAATGAAGATAAAACGTTTAGCATGGGCCAAAAAATATAAATCATGGACTGCTGCCGACTGGTAAAAGGTAATTTTCAGTGATGAAACTCATTTATTTGTGCAGGGTTACCAAGCAAATGTCGTTAGACGAAGCAGCTGTGAACCCGTAAAACTTGAGCATGTCAAACAAACTGTAAAACACCCTCTCAAACATATGTTTTGGGGTTTTTTCACATCAAATGGCACTGGAAGCTTAGTTCCTGTTCAAGATATGATGAATTCAGCCAAGTACGTAGAGATATTACAACGTAAGATTGTTCCATTCTTGTAAACTTTTGACGGGACATTTCAACATGACTTGGCCCCATGTCACAATTCGAAATTGGTCAAGCTGGAAAATCAAATTCATTTGCTTGATTGGCCTGGAAATTCACCAGACATAAATCCCAGAGGAAACTTGTGGAATATTTTGAAGAGACGTTTAGGTAAAATGGACTGTACAACCAAAGAACGCATGATAACGAATGCTATAAAAGTGTGGTTCCACGATTATGAAGTCAAAAATATGTGCACTCAATTAGTGGAGTCAATGCCAATTCGAATTGAAGAGGTCATTTCTGCTAAAGGAGGACATACTTCATACTAATACAGGTATTTATCAGTGTATATCAAGGCATAGAATGATATAAAGTCATAGTTTCGGAAAAAAGAGTGATTTTTTACTTTGTCCCAATTAATTTGCACAGTATAGTACCTATACTGAAAATTTCTGGAATCAAGTTTCTGATGTACTGATCCATTTATTAAAAGGTTGATGCTATCTAATAACTGAAAATTTCTGGAATCAAGTTTCTGATGTACTGATCCATTTATTAAAAGGTTGATGCTATCTAATAACTAAAATTTTCTTTAATCAAGTTTCTGATGTACTGATCCATTTATTAAAAGGTTGATGGTATCTAATAACTGAAAATTTCTGGAATCAAGTTTCTGATGTACTGATCCATTTATTAAAAGGTTGATGCTATCTAATAACTGAAAATTTCTGGAATCAAGTCTCTGATATACTGATCCATTTATTAAAAGATTGATGCTATCTAATAACTGAAAATTTCTGGAATCAAGTTTCTGAGAAAGGGTTTTGATGCTATCTAATAACTGAAAATCAGATGTCCTATGTTTGATGTCCTTATAACGTAAGAATACAGTATAACACGGCTGATCAGAAATAATTGGGACCGGGATCTATTCAAATTAGCAAAATTTCGGATTATCCGAAATTTCCCTATGAATAAAATTTATAATAAGCATGAAGCGAAAATTTTAAGGGAGTTGGTGAGCTATCAATTCACTGAAAATAGAAATACATTGTGTGTACTAGAGTCCTTCCCGATTTCCCGGAATTTATCGCCACCCCCACCCCCACGATGCCGAATGTAGCGAAACGAACTCCACCAGCCCACACTGAAATTTTCTGAGAAATGTGATGTGACGAGAGAACAATTAAACGTATGTATTAATCTATTTATTAAATATGTATTTATTAATCACTTTATTAATTCTTCAACCCAGAGGGCAGTTAAACGTATGTATTGATCCCTTTATTAAAAGGTTCATTTTGTTCAGAATGTTTTCATTTTATTCCTTTCTTTACATGCAGTATGTACATTATGTGCATATTACGTACTGTATATACAGTACACTTAATTCATTTTGGGTTCATTTTTATTTCATTCAGTGTCTACACTGAATGTACATTGCGTAATTATGTTTTGTATTCGTGTTTCACATACTATTGTATGTTGAAAACATAATAAAACTACATGTGATACATATTTTCGGTTCCTAATATTGAATACATTTTTCTTCTTTACATAGCCCAATTTTGACTTTTGCAATTTCGGATTTCGGTTCGGATTATCCAGAATTTCGGATTAGCGGGGTTCTACCGTATTCCCTTTTCATCATCTCTGACGATACAGTGCCAAAACCTATGGTCCTATGGATTTGACAGCAATTTGCGACAGAGAGCGACACGTTGTACCCCCTACTAAGTTGTCGTAGAGGCCTACATGGGTTTTATTTGGTGAGCCCGGCCTGAGATCAAGCCCGTGCCTTTAAGGCCTGCCCAGGCCCGGCCGGTCCGTTACCGCTCTTATATAGGCCCCACCCGTGATGTGTCATTTTGTATTATTTTCTGTTTCGTTTAAACATGAAACAGAAGTCATCGCTCTTTCCACATTTATAAGTGGGCCACGGAAAAATTCTCATTGGCCGCCACCGGGAATGGCAGTTAGCGTGTATGAGTCTGGAGGAATTCGATGCCGCTGTGTTGCAGTGGAAGCATATCCGGTGCGTAACTGGAAGACCCTGGGTTCGATTCCCGGTGGCGGCCAATGAGAATTTTTCCGTGACTCACTTATAAACGTGGAAAGAGCGATGACCTCTGTTTCATGTTCCTAGTCCACGTAAAATGTCTGCATTAATTATTCATTCGCCTTCTAATTATTTCTTCAGTTGCTGCTTACCATCTTCAGTGAATCCCCAGCATTGTATGGGGCTCCAAGAAGCACCCTTCCAAATTGGCTTGGCAGTTAGTGTGTGTGAGTCTGGAGGAATTCGAGGCCGCTGTGTTGCAGTTGAAGCATATCCGGTGCGTAACTGGAAGACCCTGGATTCGATTCCCGGTGGCGGCCAATGAGAATTTTTCCGTGGCTCACTTATAAACGTGGAAAGAGCGATGACCTCTGTTTCTTGTTCCTAGTCCACGTAAAATGTCTGCATTAAGTAACCTTTAAAAAGAGAGAAAAAAGAACGACTAAACTCGTTAAAAATCCTCTTTCCTGTAAACTAGGAAGCGGGAACACTACAAAAATCAATCCCTATCTGGATTAAGGATAGGAGAAACAATGATGCTGTTCTATTCTCTCATACAAACACACACACACACACACTCCCAACCCCACAACTGACACCCTCGTCCGCCACTCCACACATTAGCTCCGGGTTGAATCTTTTTGTTGTCAAGAAGCCCTAAAATGTTTTTACCAACTTCATACCTACAAGTAGTAAAAATTGTCACAGTTAATAATGAAACGAGATATTATATCGCTGAAAATTTCTTGAATCAAGGTACCTCTTCTCGCTTCTGTGATTACGCCCTAGTCTATGTCATGGAAGTAAGTAAAGCCAGCGAAACAGTTAAACACATCATGAAATCGGGAAACACGACTTTTTTCTTTCCCTACCGTTGCGGTAAAAAGAATGGGTCGACTTGGCCCAGTACCTGCCGTTAGTGGCCGTAAAATGGCCACGCCAAGCTGTAAATGGCTGAAAAAAATGCCAGCCCGGCCGTTACTGGGTGGGAAAAAGGCCCGCCCCAGTCATTATTGGCTGGGAAAAAAGCCCGCTCCGGGCGTAAGTGCGGAGAAAAAGGCCCGGCCTTGCCATAAGTTGCTGGAAAAGGCGGGGCCCGATCGTAAGTGGATGGAAAGAAAGCCGGCCAGGCCATAAATGGCTGGAATAAGCCCGGCCCGAACGTAAGTGGCAGGAAAAAGGCCTGGCTCGGCCATAAGTGGCTGGAAAAAGCCCGGCCCTAACGTAAGTGGCGGGAAAAAGGCCTGGCTCGGCCATAAGTGGCTGAAAAAAGGCCATCCTGGCCGTTAGTGGCTAGAAAAAGCACCCGGTCCACCCGTAAGTGGCAAGAAGAGACTTGCCCCGACCGTAAGTCGCCGGAAAAAGGCCCGGACAGGACCGGCCCGGCCCGTGAAGACCACTAGATTGTCAGTGCATGGGGAACAGTTCAATGGCACCTGGGGAAGAAACTGTGCTGCTGAAGGTGAAGAAAGTTTGTGGATTAGGAAGACTCTATCTCATCTCCCGATTATCCTGTACTGGTGCCAGAGTTCGCCATTACAGGTTAGACCAAGATGTCAGTGCTTGTAGTCGTTAGTAATTCCGATTTTGGTTTGCCTTGGAGATTGCGATCTCTAGCAACGAGATGCAGGAATGATTTTTGTTCAGCACCGCTCTCCACTATTTCGTCGCCTTCAGCTGAACAAACTTATCTCGCAACCCCTTCCGTTCAACCATTTTTCTTAATGACACAGAACAACCAGAAAAGCGCGTTTATCGACCTCCATCGTCTGCTCAACTGTAAGCGCAATGTGACTCCTAGCAAACGTCATCGCGTTACTCATTTAACGTTGGCGCGGAATGGTAATATTATGCGTACCTCAATGTTATCGGTAGCCCAAAACGAGACGAACTCTGCTAAAACGTAAGTTCCACTGTGAAAATTCAGTAAATATGTGGCGTCAGTGAATAAACGAAGCCATCGCTCTTTCCACGTATATCAACACATAGCAACCGAAAAATTGTTATCCGGCTACTGTGTGTTCGTACCGCAGATCTCTCGATATCTAGCCGAGTGCGTTCGCTATAAGCTACAATGGCCAACAATCAACGGCGCTATGTGTGTTTATCTGTCAGCTTCTGACGTCACATATCCGTAGGATAGGCTCAGCATCACAGACGTCTCCATCTGGTGGTTATTAGCGACACAAGCTGTATATTAATATAGTAAATAAATCCAAAGGGCGAGAACAATAGTAAAAATCTACTAAATACGTGGCGTCAATGAATAAGCAAAGACATCGCTCTTTCTACGTTTATCAACACCTAACAACCGAAATATTGTTATCCGGCCACTGCTGGGATCAATTTTTCGGTTGCTATGTGTTGATAAACTTGGAAAGAGCGATGCTTTTTTTATAATGTTCCAGTGTCTTATACACTGAGTGGCCACTCACTTTATTATGACCACCTGAGAGTTTTAAACAAATGAGCTATGGCTGCACGCTGCTGCCGCCAGAGGGCGAGGCTAGAATAAAAAGGGCAAGCTTTGTGCTTGCGACAGTAGTAGAAGTGACTTTTGAGTGACGAGATGGATAAAAAATGCGATTTGACGGACTTTCAACGTGAGATTATTGTAGGAGCTTAGAGCCATGGAGCGAGTATCACCGAAACCGCAGCATTCGTGAAATGTTCCAGAGCAGCTGTTGTTAAAGTGTTTAAAGACTGGACTGTCAACCAAAAAACTGGGTCTCTACGTGCAACGTGTGGTCGTCATCGACTAGTGACTGCCTGGGCGGAACGTAGAGTGTTCAGACTGGTAACAGACAACAGAAGGGCAACAGTGCAGCAAATTACGGACCATTTTAATCAAGGATCCCATTAAATGATCTCTGCACGCACTGTTCGCCGTACACTGCATGGGATGGGATATGGCAGCCGAAGGCATGTTCGAACACCTTTGCTGTCTGCAGTTAACAAGAGAAAATGTCTCCAGTTCGCACAGGAGCGCAAGGATTGAAGAGTCGATAATTGAAAACAAATTATGTGGTCCGATGAATCACGTTTTCAGTTGCACCATGCCGATGGCCGAGGGAAAATTTGGCGGAAACAGCACGAAAGCGTGGACCCCAAATGCATTGCTACAACCCTTCAAGCTGGTGGAGGCAACGCTATGGTTTGGGGAATGTTTTCCGGTCATGCTTTGGGCTCTTTAATTCGTGTTGATCAACGTCTGACTGGTACATCATATCTAAACATCGTTGCGGACCAAGTGCATCCTGTCATGTGGATGGTTTATCCCAATGACTTTCAACAAGATAATGCCATAGTGCTCGTATTGTACAGGTTTGGTTTCAGGAACATGCCGGTGAGTCTACTTTGCGTAGGTGGCACCCACAATCTCCAGATCTCAACCCCATTGAGAATTTGTGGGGTGAAGTTGAACGAGCCATCAGACAGCTGGATCCACAACCCTGCAATCTCACACTCCTTGGAAGTGCTATTCATCAAGCATGGTCGCAGATTCCACAAACCACCTATCAACATCTCGTGGAGTCCATGCCACGAAGAATCGAAGTAGTATTAAAGGCAAAAGGTGGCCCGACGAAGTACTGAGGGAATGATCGTAATAAAGTAGCCACTCAGTGTATAAGGATTGGTCAGTAGCAAAATTTGCAAATTTGATCATTCACGAATGAACCTGTATGAAGTTCGACAGCTATGAATGAAATTAGTGTTTTTGCTTCTTGAAACGAGGAACACCTTTTTCATCTTTCACAGAGAAAAAATATGCAGACCTTCGTGATTGCTGAGAAAATTAAAGGAAACTTCTATTCCTGAAAATATCACGCAGACTGATAAACTAAAGGATATCTACAAAGCTCTAAATTTAAAAAAATTAAACAAAATTAGAAACTATACTGAACACACCAGTAGTAATCTCTGTTTGGAAACAACAAATACAAATAAAATGGGGATCACACATTCACGATTTAAATTTTAAAATTTCACATAACATTATTCCAAATCGTAAATGGCTGCATAAAATGTATTTATCAAATGAACTATACTGTAAATACTGTGGACTTTTAGAAACCGATGCACACATTTTTGGAAAAATGCAAATTTGCAAAATATACATATTTGGGCATGGTTTAAAAATTTACTTAGATTTAACAGAATATGTAAATAGTAATAAAATCCTATGACACGCGCGATTAAAATACAGTAATTCAAAAATAATGCAATGCACTATTTAGTAGCCATAAACGAATATAATCTTTGGAAAAGTAGAAACGTAATGTCTTACAACCAAAAATAACGAAATACAGAACACATAAAACTAGCAGTTAAATGTGATTTTCGACGAGTGTTAAAATTTGAAACTATGGAGTAAATAAGACTTTTAAGAAATGGATATCATTAAAACCAATAGTTTACAGAAAACGAAATAATGTTCATAATAAAATATTGGAATAAGATAATACAAATAATAAAAAGTAACATAAAACTTAAATTTTGAAAGAGGATTTAGAAACAAACGTTTGTGTTGTGAATCTTTAATTTTCCTGTGGCAACTTCGTCTTCAAATGTTTACTACTTTCTAAATTATTTTTTATTTTATTTTTTACTGTTCCCTTTTTTGAAGAATTACTTCAGAGTGTGACTCTTCTTAGTGTTCCCTAAAGGAGTGATTCTAAATTAATTGTACAAAACCTGTTCCGGTTAGCTCTTCCTTCTCGTGCTCCATCCCATAAAGTTAACGTGAAAGAGTTGTATGGATGAATAATCGATAATAATTATAACAAATTTTAAGTAACTTTTTATTGGATCCATGAGAACTTAGATTTTGTAGTAGAGGAGAGGTGGATTTCGGTTTCTCTTCTACTTTTTTTAAAACCTAAAACCTGGTATTTTTAAATACATATGATAGTTTTATCTAAATAAATAAGTGGTTTAAATTACTTAGTAAGTAAATATTATAAAAGAGTGCAAAAGTTGTGCATAAATGTGAAAGTAGGAAAAGCAATTCATAAAACTTTACCAATTCTTTATTAATCCCTCATAGTTGGCTTTCAATGAAGTCTGGAATGCGAAAAAAAAATAAAGAAACAAAAATGTTCCCCAATAGGAGAAACCCTTTGCAACTTGAAAGCGGATGCGCACATTAAAGCTGCGTTATGGCAGTTCAAAAGGGCGATTAAACTAGAGATTCCATCTTAAGATTACGTCAGAGGTCTGATTGAATTCGATTTTTGTTGGTTAAGAAAATTTCGTCTGTTGATTTATGTAGGTATGTGAATTAAAAGGCAGCCCGTTGTGGAAGAAACTTGGAGAAACTTTCATCCAGCAGTGGATCGATGATGGCTGATAATGATGATCATCATACACATCATCAGCATTGTGAACCAAATCAATCCACTGGTGAATGAAGGCCTCCCCAAGTTTCTTCCGCAAAGATCTGTTTTAAGCCAGCCTCCTCCATGTC
This sequence comes from Macrothele yani, assembly GCA_039090855.1. Taxonomy (NCBI): domain Eukaryota; kingdom Metazoa; phylum Arthropoda; class Arachnida; order Araneae; family Macrothelidae; genus Macrothele; species Macrothele yani. Next base: position 12,857,402 of record CM076999.1, on the reverse strand, counting down.
CCTCCCACGTGCTTTCGAATTACATCCTTCCATCTTCCACGTGGCCTTCTTCTTGGTCTTTTACTGTCCCTTAGAACACAGACTAGAATTTCAGTTGCCTACCGGTGGTCCGTTCTTCTGGCAGCATATGCAGCCCATTGCCATTCAGGAATTTTATTCTGATCATGATGCCTTCCACTCCTATCATTTTCCTTATCCACAAGTTCCTCTTCTTATCTCTCCTGGATACAACAAGCATGCATCTCTCCATGCTTCTTTCAGTGGTTTGCAGTCTTTGTATGTCTTTTTTAGTTAAGATCCGCGTCATTGCTCCCCAAGCAAGAACTGGAAGGAGGCATTGATTAAACAATTTAAGACCTAATGGCATATTGCTCTTAAACATTGCACTGTTTCTTCCAAAATCTTCTCAACCGAGTTTTATACGCCGATTAATATATTCATCAATGTGATCTCGCTTGATATCTGCTGCCCAGAGTAAATGTAGTTATCGGATATCTCCAGGTTTTCCCCGTCAATCGATAAATCCTCATTTCTTGTAAACGCATTGTGCGTCAGTTTTGTCTTTTGAAAGGACATTTTAATCGCACTACTTTACTTTTGTCGGCAGGTTCCTAGATCACAATTTGCAGCTCTGAACAGGCAGTTGCAAAAATGACTACGTCGTCAACAAAACGAAGGTGAATTGAATAATCTCCAGAAAACTTTATCCCTTGATTTTCCCAGGTCATTGTTTGATGCCACATTGCAAAATGTGGCATCAAAGAGTTTTGGAGATATGGCGACACCTTGCCTCACTCCCTTTCCAATTTTTAATGCTGCTGTATCCTCAAATAACAAAACCTTTACACTTGCATCTTCACAGATGTTACTAATAATACTAGCGTCTGTATCTTTAGTACCACAGGTTTTCAAAGCCATTGAAACTGCTGATGATTTCACGGAATCGAAGTCCTTTTCATAATCAATGAAAGCCATGCATAATGGGAGTTCGTATTCCCTCGTTCTTTCAATTAGATCTCTCAGGACATCGATATGATCTATAGTGAAAGAAATACGGGATTACGCCATATAACAAAAATTTTGAAGATCATAATCCGATTTTGGGCGTGAATGTGACAAGGATGGTAAGTCAGATAATATCCGATAACTTGAAAATTTTCATCGTTCTGGAGCGGGACTCAAACCTGCGTCTTAATCGGAAACTTGCGACTTGGTTGTCTTGGTGGAGTAGTGGTTAGCATACTCGGGTGCTATCCGGGAGACGCGGGTTTAAATACCGCTCCAGGACGGTAAAAAATTTCAAGTTTTCGGATATTATATGACTTACCATCCTTGTCACATTGACAACAAAAATGGGATTATCATCTTCAAAATTTGTATGTATGTTGATAATATTCGTCTTTCCTGACAGTTATGAAGCGAAATTTGGCTCCCTCCCGACCTGCCATTAACGAGAGCTTTTCGTAGTGAAGTTCGGCACCCTCCCGACCTGCCATTAACGAGAGCTTTTCGTAGCGAAATTTGGGTCCCTCCCGACCTGCCATTAACGAGAGCTTTTCGTAGCGAAATTTGGGTCCCTCCCGACCTGCCATTAACGAGAGCTTTTCATAGCGAAATTTAGCTCCCTCCCGACCTGCCATTAACGAGAGCTTTTCGTAGCGAAATTTGGCTCCCTACCGACCTGCCATTAACGAGAGCTTTTCGTAGCGAAATTTGGCTCCTTCCCGACCTGCCATTAATGAGAGCTTTTCGTAGCGAAATTTGGCTTCCCTCCCGACCTGCCATTAACGAAAGCCTTTCGTAACGAAGTTTGGCTCTCTCCCGACCTGCCATTAACGAGGGCTTTTCGTAGCAAAATTTGGGTCCCTCGCGACCTGCCATTAACGAGAGCTTTTCGTAGCGAAATTTGGCTCCCTCCCGACCTGCCATTAACGAGAGCTTTTCGAAGCGAAATTTGGCTCCCTTCCGTCCTGCCATTAACGAGAGCTTTTCGTAGCGAAATTTGGCTCCCTCCCGACCTGCCATTAAAGAGAGCTTTTCGTAGCGAAATTTGGTTTTCTCCCGACCTGCCATTAACGGGAGCTTTAAAATGATGTATAACACGGTAGGGTGTAACCTGTAGATATCCAAGCCTTAAAGTTTCTAGGTTCCTAATCCCCCTTGCGATTTAGCCTTAGGGCTGATTTTATCTTGTGCATTCGCAGAGCGAAGTTTGTAGATACATCTCATTTCATCGGTATCGTGGTCGTTCTTTACTTTCGTCTAAATTTACCTTTATGACTAACATATCATGGTTTTCCAACGTTAATATTCATTAATCCACCTACGCTCCCTGTCAGAATTAGTGAACCGTATTACGTATTTGTTATTATGATTTACCCAGTCTTATCAGAATAATATGACCACCCCCGGATCAAAGTGTACCCGCCCAGGCGCGCCACTGAGTGCTCGTTACAAGGTCGACCGAGAGGAAATATAAGCCTCCGGCCAGGACAGATGAGCCATAGTGCGTCACGCGAGCACAATGGGTAGAGGTAGTCATTTGACGGACGTTAAAAAAAGGAGTAATCATCGGCTACCGCACCAAGGATGGGAGCATCTCGGAAACAGCAGTCTTCGTGGGCTGTTCGAGAGTTGCTGTAGTAAGGGTGTACCAAGACTAGACCGCTGGCACATCGAGTCTCTCCTGACGTCATAACTGTTGAGCCCCAAAGGCCATCGATGCCAGAGGAGAACGTCCCCTCTGTCGACTGGTAAAGGGAAATCGAAGTGCAACAGTGCAACAATTGACCACGCAAATGAACGCTGGAGCACCCAGGTCCACGATAACAGTAGAACAAACCCTGTTACATGGATATCCGCAGTCGACATGCGACTGCGGACATCCATGCGTAGCATGGTTTGGACATCCTGCATCCATGCGTAACAGGGTTTGGACATCCTTATGCGACTGCGGACATCCTGCTGTTCGGGTGGGACTCAGACATGTTGGACAGATGGAGCCATCAGACATGTTGGACAGATGGAGCCATCAGACATGTTGGACAGATGGAGAGCGGAAAGAGGTTGCTTTCTCCTGCGAATCGAAGTTTCTACTCCACAAGAGTGACGTGTGGTGGCTGATACGGCGTGAGACACAAGAGAACCAACACTCTGACACGCTTGTCGATCAAGTACATTTTCTCATTTATAATTTTTTTTAATATATTTTGTTTGTCGACGAGGGCTTAGGAGATTTTATCAATTTTCTTTTTAAGTCTCAGTAGTACCAATTAATAAATTTCAAACAAAAGCCAACATCCTTTGCCTTCATCAAGCAAATAAAATGGAAAGGTGCAAGTTACACAGCCATCAGACATGTATTGGGTAAAGGAATAAAGAATCAACTGCTTCGGATAGCAGAAAGACCTAGGTGTAGATGGTAGAAAGAGCGTGAATATCACGTGTCAAGAACGGTATAAAGCGGTACTGCGTCGATCGGTCAGCAGGCACGAACGAAAGAAGAACAGAAGAAAATACAAAGACGTAAGCTCCAAATTATAGTCATCTTACATAGATTTTATCAGAATCTCCAAAAAATTTGAAATAACATTTTTTTTTTTAATTTTAAATGCTAAAATCTCGAGATCAACATTTAAAATGATGAAAATTTCTGCCCGTGGCGCTCAATGTTTTAAAGTCTTCGTCTAAATTTCAACACATTAAGTTTCTAAATTTATTTCTTGGCTTTCTAATCTAAATAATATTTTTTTGCTTTTATACACGTCGTCAGCAGAACTGTAAATTTTATATTTTGTTTAGATCAAAAATATTCATCTGATACTTGGGAGTTTTACTAAATAAGATTCAATTCTGATTCAGTTTTTCATGAAATATGCCATCCTATAATTATTTTTTCAAAATGTGATTGAAATGCGAAAGAAGATTTCATTTTTTTTTTATTTTAAATGCTGAAATCTCGAAATCAACATTTAAAATGATGAAAATTTGGGACCATGGTACTCCAAGTTTCAAAAACTTCATCTAAATATTAATATACCAAGTTTCTAAATTTCTTCGCTTTGTGATCTAAATTACGTAATCTTATTTTTGTACATACCTTAAGGAGAATTGTTATTTTCTTATTGTGTTTAATTTAAAAATATTCATTTGGTGCGTGGGAGTTATAATAAATAGTAATTCTATTCTATTTCTCTTAAATAAGTCATTCTAAATATATTTGTCAAAATCTGATTAAAATGCGGATGATTTTATTTTTTGGAAAATTTTGTATTTTTAATCTCGAAATCATCATTTAAAATGATGAAAATTTCGATCCACGGCGCTCAAAGTTTTTAAGTCTACATCTAAATATCAGCTCATAAAATTTCTAAATTTCATTTTCCTATTTTATACATATCTTAAAAGGAATCGTTACTTTCATGTTGTGGTTAAGTCTCCGTATGATGCGTGGTAGTTATAATAAATAGGACTAAATTATGGCTCATTTTTTCAAGAAATTAGTCGTTCTATAAATATTCATCAAAATCAAATTGCAATGTGAAAGAACATCTTACTTTTCTTGAAATTCTAAATTCTAGAATCTCGAGTCATCATTTGAAACGATGAAGCTTTCAAACTAGGAAGATCAAAGTTCTTAAGTCTCCATTTAAATTTCGACACATTAAGTTTCTAAATTTCTTCGCTTTATAATCTAAATTATATTTTTCTATGTTATACACATCTTAAAGAGAATTGTTATTTTAATGTTGCGTTTATGTCTGCATATGATCCGTAGGAGTTATAATAAATAGGGTTCAATTACGGCACACTTTTTCAAGAAATTAGTCGTCCTACAAATATCCATCAAAATCTAATTGAAATGTGAAATAGGATCTTACTTTTTTGAAATTCTAAATGAATAATCATTTAAAATAACAAAATTTTCAAACCAGGGCGCTCAAAGTGTTTAAGTTTAGATCTAAATTTCGACACATGGAGTTTCTCAATTTCTTAGAGTTGAAATATAAATTATATTATTCGGTTCTTATACAGTTTTTATATTTCATTGTTTAAATCCAAAATATTCTTTTGCTCTGTAACAGTTATAATAAATATGAAAAAAATTCCTGTTCACATTTTAACGAGATTAGTGATATTTCCACACCTTTCGATTTCTTGATATTTAATAACGCATATTTTGTGGAACACTAATTTTTGTTTGGTCCAATATTTCCACAAAAATATAGTATTAAATTTCATCATATCTACTTTTTTGAAATTCTAAATACTGAAATCTCGAATCATCATTTAAAATGACGAAATTTTCAAACCAGGACGCTCGAAGTTTTAAAGTCTACGTCTAAATTTCAACACATTGAGTTTCTCAATATCTTAGTTTGTAATCTAAATTATATTATTCGGTTCTTATACACTTCTTATATTTAACTGTGTTTAGATCAAAAAATATTCCTTTGATGTGTGAGAGTTATAATAAACATAAATGAATTCCTGTTCACATGAGATAAGTGACATTTCCACACCTTTCGATTTCTTGATATTTGGTAACGCATATTTTGTGGAACTCTCTAATTTTTGTTAGGTCCAATATTTCCGGGAAAAATATACGAATATCATCACATCTGAGTACCTTTGCAAATGTAAAAATAAAATTTATTTTTAGATTGGCGCAGTTCCAGTCGATACCAGCTCTAATAGTTCAGTTTCTGATTTCTTAAATTGAAAAGCGATTGTTCCGTTTTCCTGAAAGAGTAACGTGGTCAGTAAAAGGAAACAAACTAAGTTTGTGTGCATTTACTACACACGTTGTTGAAGAAATTACCTGAATTTAAATTTAAATGATTTTCTACGAAAATATTTATGAATGGATGAATAAGTTGTTTTCAGAAAAACAATAGAAACTTTATGTTTCCTACCTTGAGTTAGTAACAAGGCCGCTATAACTAGAAGAAACATTCTCCAAGTGTATCCATACACGGTCATTCATAGCACAAGATCGCTTCAAACTAACTCATCCTCATCTGTGAGCTCCAAAGTGCGTTCCGACCTCAGCACCGCAGCGACACCCAGTGGTCTTTGCCGCAACTACTGGGGTATTAGGAGGCGAAGTTTTGACGGGTTTGAGAAAGAGGAAGATGATTTATCTTCTCGCGCTTTCGAAACAATCCAGATCATCGACTGCATTGTCGAAATATGTTGAAATCTGGGAAAGAATGTATCATGAGGAAGAGGAGAAAAGTTTTCGTTTCCTGTGTTTCTTAGGACTTCTGTCTTTGAATCATTTATTTTTGCGATTTTCTTTTAGGAGAACGGGCCTTTTTTTTTTCTTCTTCCTCGTTTATGATACAGTAGGGATTTGGTCCAAAACAAAAAAACACTTTTATGCGATACATCATTTATTTTTTCGATTTCCGAGTTTACCATATCCATTGTGGTTGATTCAGTTTCAGCACTCAACTAGAATTTTAACACGTTTCTACAAAAGAGTCTAAATCAAAAAAGAAAGATTTACTTACTTCTCTTAACGGAGATCTGATGGAGCTTCGAAATACGAAACAGAATGTTCCTTACTGCAGGGATTATTTGAGAAATACAGAACAAAAAAAAAAAAATACTTTTCATTATTTTAAATTAGCTTTTCATGCTCATAAAAGCCTTCATTAAACATTTTATTTTTTGAAATGAATTTAAGTGTAAAAACAAAAGTAAAATAAAACACCACGACATAGAAATAAATTGGAAACCAAATGAATAAACTGGGATTACACAGAAAGCACGGTTATTTTCCCTTCACCAGAAAAATTTCAGTTTTCGGGTTATTTTAAAACATCCAGGTAATTTAGTATACATACCTGGGTTGGTCAGAATAATGTGAACACCTAAAAAATACGCGATATTGAATTTGAAATTAATTTAATTTTAATTTTTGCCTCATTACACCATTCACTACACAATCAAATCACAGATGCAATTTCCGTATCAAAAATATGAACCCAATACAAAGCGTACCATATGCAAACACAAAAGAAATGTTGTAGATATATGTAAAAAAAGAATTAATACAACACATAAATGCAAAAATATGAATTATAATACAACTAATACAAACACATCAAACATGCAAATACAAATATTATACAATAATATTATACATATATTGAAAAGTATAAATGAAGTAATAGGAAATACAAAAACACGTATGATAATATGAATAATTTTGTTTTTAGTTTTAGTTTAAATAAATTGAAGCACCACTACAGGTTCTTAAAAACGAATCAGTACGATGCATTGTGGCAAGGAAACCAGGGAAAAAGGCTAACAATAGCCTAACGATCCACCCCTCTCCCCCTCCCGAAAAAAAGAATCTAAATAGTCAAGCCAAAGAACAATTTAACCAATATGCAGTAAATTAAAGTAATAATACGTAATATATAACCAAACGTTAGTCAACCATTAATTTTGAAAGTCTTTAGCTCTCTTTTGAATACCGAAAATTCTGTCATCGTCTTGATTCGAAGTGGCAACCCATTCCAGTACCTAGGGCAGTTCAAGTTAATATTATTAAATTACAAATTAGTGCGCGCTGTATGTATTGAAAAACTAGTATTTTCACGAGTATCGTGATAATGGGAACGGAAATGCAAGGTGATTAGATCTGAATATTTATCAGCAAATATACGTTCATGCATAAACAGTAATAATCGAAAACTGCATTATTTATCAAATGACATTATCTGATAACTGAGAAAAAGAGAATGCACCTGTAAAGACGGATTCACCAGACCTAAAATTTTTTTTTGTAAAACATAAATTCCATTATCATTCCCAAATAAATGAAAAATCCAATATCAACTTAACCCTGGAAGGCAATAAATTTGAAATCCTATAAATGTTCCCAAATTACATTATTTATATTATTAATAATACATTATTTATTTTTTATATTTAATAAATAATGTATTTATTAATACGCTTTTGGATCCCCATTTGCCTTTAATAGAGCTCCCGTTATTTTAAAGTATTTAGAAAATTAAAATATTTATTTGACCAAGTGGTACCGATACGGTCACAGGATAAAGAGACATAGTTGTATAGTATTGTCAGGCAGACATAGGCAGTATATTTATTTTACACCATAGCGAACAAGGTATACAGTATGCCAAATGATCAAGTATAACACAGAGAGAACCAGTGCTCATCAATTAAAACACAAACATCGCGAACATGGTATATAATATGTCAAATGATCAAGTAACACAGAGAGATAAAATAAAAATTCTTTGATTGTGGAAAACATTGGTATTTTTATTTTATCTCAACACCACAAGTTTTGTAGTCACAAATTATACATAACAGAGAGAGCCAGTACTGATAAAGTAACACATGGACATAGCGAGCATGGTATACAATACGCCAAATCATCAAGGAACACAGAGAGAGACAGTGCTGATCAAGTAACACATGGACACAACGAACATGGTATACAGTATGCCAAATGGTCAAGTAACACAGAGAGAGCCAGTACTGATAAAGTAACACATGGACATAGCGAGCATAGTATACAATACACCAAATGATCAAAGAACACAGAGAGAGCCAGTGCTGATCAAGTAACACATGGACATAGCCAACATGGTATACAGTATGCCAAATGGTCAAGTAAGACAGAGAGAGCCAGTACTGATAAAGTAACACATGGACATAGCGAGCATGGTATACAATACGCCAAATGATCAAGGAACACAGAGAGAGAGCCAGTGCTGATCAAGTAGCACATGGACATAGCGAACATGGTATACAGTATGCCAAAAGATCAAGTAACACAGAAAGAGCCATAGCTGATCAAATAACACATGGAAATAGCGAACGTGATATACAGTATGACAAATGATCAAGTAACACATGGACATAGCTAACAGGGTACACAGTATGCAAAATGATTAAGTAACACAGATAGAGCCAGTGATGATCAAGTAGCACATGGAAATAGCGAATATGGTATACAGTATGCCAAATGATCAAGTAACACAGAGGGAGCCAGTGATTATCAAGTAACACAGCGAACATGGTATATAATACACCAAATGATCAAGGAACACAGAGAGAGCTAGTGCTGATCAAGTAAAACATGGACATATCGAATATGTTATACAGTATATCAAATGTTCACGTAACACAGAGAGAGCCATAGCTAATCAAGTAACACAGTGGCATAGCGAACATGGTATACAGTATGCCAAATGATCAAGTAACACAGAGGGAGCCAGTGATTATCAAGTAACACAGCGAACATGGTATACAATACGCCAAATGATCAAGGAACACAGAGTGAGCCAGTGCTAATCAAGTAGCACATGGACATAGCGAACATGGTATACAGTATGCCAAATGACCAAGTAACACAGAGAGAGCTAGTGCTCATCAGGTAAAACATAGACATAGCGAACATGGTATACAGTATGCCAAATGATTAAGTAACACAGAGAGAACCAGTGCTCATCAATTTACACACAGACATCGCGAACATGGTATATAGTATGCCAAATGATCAAGTAACACAGAGAGATAAAATAAAAAATCTTTGATTGTGGTAAACATTGGTATTTTTATTTTTTCTACACACCACAAATTTTGTAGTCACAACTTATATATAACAGGGAGAGCCAGTACTGATCAAGTAACACATAGACATAGCGAACATGTTATAATATACGCCAAATGATCAAGGAACACAGAGAGAGCTAGTGCTGATCAAGTAACTCAGGAAGAGCCAGTGTTCATCAAGTAACACATGGACATAGCGAACATGGTATATAGTATGCCAAATGATCAAGTACCACAGAGAGAACCAGTGCTCATCAATTAGCACACAGTAATCGCGGACATGGTATACAGCATGCCAATTGATAAAGTAACACAGAGGGAGCCAGTGCTGATCAAGTAACACAGCGAACATGGTATTCACTACGCCAAATGATCAAGGAACACAGAGTGAGCCAGTGCTGATCATGTAACACATGAACATAGCGAACATGGTATACAGTATGCCAAATGATCAAGTAACACAGAGAGAGAGAGCCATAGCTGATCAAGTAACACAGAGCCATAGCTGATCAAGTAACACATGAACATAGCGAACATGGTATACAGTATGCCAAATGATTAAGTAACACAGAAAGAGCCATAGTTGATCAAGTAACACATGGACATAGCGAACATTGTCTACAGTATGCCAAATGACCAAGTAATAAAGAGAGAGTCAGTGCTGATCAATTAAGACATGGGCATAGCGAACATGGTATACACTGAAGAACAATTGAATTAGAGACAGCTGGCGTTATGCAAATGCGGCGCTGTGGGCGGCCCTTTAAACGGAAACGACATGACGTATGCAGCGATACGACAATATGAGGAGTGATGCGACGGGAATCAGTAAGAGTCGGACGCAGTATGGGTAAGACGAAGGATCTAAGCGCATTTGATCGTGGGAAAATTGTCGGGGCCCGACGAATGGGTCACTCCATCTCGGAAGTCGTGCAGGCACTGGGATTTTTACGAGCCACTGTGTGCACGGGCACACCGTGAGTACATCGAATCCGGTAAAGCCATCTCTGCAAGAGCCAACTGCCGTGGACAACCGCATGTGGATGAACGGGGTCATCGTCGGCTAGCTCGCATTGTAACAGCAGACAGACGGGCCACAGTGCAAGAAATCACTCGGTAATTTAACGCTGGTGCACAAAAACTTGTAAGCAGCCGCCACACCATTCAGAACCATCTCCTCGCTATGAGGTGCAGAAGCCATCATCCCACGAGGTTACCGCTGCTGACCGCATATCACAGGGTGCAAAGATTTTTGTGGGTGCAGGAACGTCGCCACTGGACCCTAGACATGTGAAAAACTGTTGCCTGGACTGATCAGTCGAGATTTACGTTGGGACATGCGGATGGCTGGATACGAGTACGGAGCAAACCCCATGAAGCGATGGATCCTTCTTGCCAGCAGAATACTCTTCAAGCTGGTGGGTGTGGCATTCTCGTCTGGGGACTGTTTACGTGGACTGAAATGGGACCCCTGGTAAGTGTCTCATCGTCCCTCACAGGTCAACGTTACCGGGATATCCTGGACAACCTTTTGCTCCCGTTTGTGTGTCTTCAACATCCCACTGAGGACCTCATCCTGCAACAAGACAATGCACCGTGCCATCGCTCCCCGCTCCCGAATTGTATCCGAATGGTTGGATGTGACCTCGCTTCGTTGGCTAGCTAGGTCACCTGACCACTATCCCATCGAGCACATCTAGGATGCCATCGAGAGAGATGTTCGACCCTCTGGCCCCCTTCATCATATTTTCGTGAACTGTGGGAGCTTGTTCAGGGGTCGTGGATTCGTATGGCTTCCCAACGCTTCTGGTGTCTTGTCGAGTCCATGCCGAGACGAATCGCCACCGTCATCAGGGCGAAAGGTGGTGCTACTCGTTACTAGACAGGTATCTCTAATTCCATTGCTCTTCAGTGTACAGTATGCCAAATGATCAAGCAACACAGATAGAGCCAGTACTCATCAGGTAAAACATAGACATAGCGAAAATGGTATACACAGAGAGAAAAAATAAAAATTATTTGATTGTGGTAAACATTGGTATTTTTATTTTATCTCAACACCACAAATTTTGTAGTAACAAATTATATATAACAGGGAGAGCCAGTACTGATCAAGTAACACATGGACATAGCGAACATGGTACACGATACGTCTAATGAGCAAGGAATACAGAGATGCCAGTGATGATCAAGTAACACATGGACATAGCGAACATTGTATACAGAATGCAAAATTATTAAGTAACACAGAGTGAGCCAGTGTTGATCAAGTAACACATGGACATAGCGAACATGGTGTACAGTATGCCAAATGATCAAGTAACACAGAGGGAGCCAGTGCTCATCAGGTAAAGCATAGGCATCGCGAACATGGTATTTTTTTTTTTGATTGGCGGTTTAACGACCACCGTGAGCAACTCAATGGGATATAAGCAGTCGCCCGTCCCTAATTTAGGGTCACTGGTTCCAGGGAAGGGAGAGAGCCAGTGCCGTAAGACAAACACAACATCCATGCCTGACCGGGATTCGAACCCGGACCCCTTACGGACGAATGATCAGAGGCCAGCGCCTTAGACCACTGCGCCACCCGGACGGCGGTATACAGTATGTCAAATGATCAAGTAACACAGAGAGAACCAGTGATGATCAAGGTATACATAGACATAGCAAACATGGTATACAGTATGCCAAATTATCAAGTAAGAAAGACGGAGCAAGTGCTGATCAAGAAACACATTGATAGCCAGTGCCGGAAGACCAACACAAACATCCATGCCTTACACGGGATTCAAACCCGTACCCATTTTGGACGAATGATCAGAAGCGATCGATTAGACCACATGCGCCACCTGGCTCAATAGGACTTCCAACTTTCTCGTTACAGATTCATACCGCTTTTGAATAGTCATCAGTGGAATGTTGTACCATTCGTTGATTAGAACATCAGCCAATTCAGAAATGTTGGACCACCATTTGCCTTTAGTACGGCTTCCAACTTTCTGGGAACAGATTCAAACAGCTTTGAATAGTCTCCAGTGGGAATGCTGTACCATTCGACTATCAGAACATCAGCCAATTGCTTCAGAGATGTTGGACGACCATTTGACTTTAATACAGCTTCCAACCTTCTTGGAACAGATTCATATAGCTATTGAATAGTGTCCAGTGGAATGTTGTATCATTCGTCGATCAGAACATCAGCCCATTGCTTCAGAGACGTTGGAGGAGGGAATCTTCTTCTCACTCTGCTTTCCAAAACTCCCCACAGTGGTTCGATGATATTCGAATCTGGCGATTGAGCTTATCAGGGTGGATGTTTAAAGTGATCTTGATCCTCCTCTAACCAAGACCGGACTATTTTGGTTGTGTATACAGATGGATTATGATCTTGAAAAATAGCATCTTTGTTGAGAAACGGCATTTGGTCCACGAGGTGCAGCTAGTAACATAGAATCTCCAAGTTCTAGCTGGCAGTAATTCGACCATGTGAGGTAATGATGGAGCCAGCCGCACACCAAGACATCGCCGTCTAAATCATCACAGATCATCTTCCCTCTCTATGTATGACAGGAGGAACCGGGCGTTACGAATTTTACGCTTCCTCCTCTCCATAGATAAACCCAACTTATTGGTGAGAATAATGTAATTAAGGACTCGTCGGACCATATCCCATTTTTCCAGTCATTAGCTGTCCACAATTTATGCCCATGACCCCATCTTTTCCTCACTGTATAGTTGGCGCCTGAAAATAAAAAATTTAACAATTGCAGCTCTTCCATTAATGATGTCTTTGTGAAGTTCTCTGCGGACTGTTTTCGTGGAAACAAGATCTTCCAGGTGGATATTGAGTTCTGCACTCACTTTTTCTGCAGTTCTCTGTTTTTTTGCACACAATCCTTGTTAGTGTTCGATAATACCTCTCATTCAATCTCTGCTTTATCCCACTATTCTTCCATCTTGATGAAGTTTAGCCATGCTTTCTGTACGCAGTCACAACCGTGGAGACCATTGGTCTTGAAACACCGAATAATTCGGTGGTTAAGTTTAGAGATGCTCCTGCTAAACGAGCTCTCACGATTTGTTCCATTCGGAAGTCTGACTGGTTATATCTCACGTGAGAACAGCTGATGAACACAACTTGTACTACACTCGCATACAACCAAGAGAATATAACAAAATAAAAGATATGCAAAAGATAATCACAAAGTTTTTTTTCAGTGTTGCCTACATGAATATTATTAATCACTAAAATGACGGTGTTCGCATCATATTATTTAACCCCTGTATATATCGTCATCATCATCATCATCGTCATCAATCACATTCAATCCACTGCTGAATGAAGGTCTCCCCAAATTTCCTCCACAACTTTGTGACTTGAGCCAGTCTTCTCTTTCTGTGTCACTCCCACCTGCTTTCGAGTTTGATCCCTAGGAATCCAGTCTAGCGTTTCAGTTGTTCAACGGTGGTCAGTTCTTCCAGCAATATGTCTAGCCCATTGCCACTCGAAGGTCTTTACTTTGACCATGATGGTGGTCTTCTTCTGGGTCTTTTCCTGTCCTTTGGTATCCAGTCTAGTATTTCAGGTGTGCAACAGTGGTCAGTTGTTCTATCAATATGTCCATCCCATTGCCACTTGAAGGTCTTTACTTTGACCATGATGGTGGTCTTCTTCTGGGTCTTTTCTTGTCCTTTGGTATCCAGTATAGTATTTCAGTTGTCCAACGATGGTCAGTTGTTCTAGCAATATGTCCATCCCATTGCCACTCGAAGGTTTTTACTTTGACCATGATGATGGTATTTCCTTTTTCTCTCCTTTGGTATCCAGTGCAGTATTTCAGTTGTCCAACGGTGGTCAGTTGTTCTAGCAATATGTTCATTCCATCGCCACTCGAAGGTCTTTACTTTGACCATGATGGTGGTCTTCTTCTGGGTCTTTTCCTGTCCTTTGGTATCCAGTCTAACACTTCAGTTGTCCAACGGTGGTCAGTTGTTCTAGCAATATGTCCATCCCATTGCCACTTGAAGGTCTTTACTTTGATCATGATGGTCTGCTACTGGACCTTTTTCTGTCCCTTGGCATCCAGTCTAGTATTTCAGTTGTAAAATGGTTGTCAGTTCTTCTAGCAATATGTCCACCCCATTGCCACTCGAGGGTCTTTACTTTTATCATGACGGTGGTCTTCTGGCTCTTTTCCTGTTCCTTGGTATCTAGTCTAGTATTTCAGTTGTCCAGCGGTGGTCAGTTTTTCTAGCAATATGTCCTACCCATTGCCACTTAAGGGCCTTTACATGGGCGCCTTGACCCTGCGACGACTCCGGAGACCCATGTGTAACAAGGTTCGCTCTACTGTTATCGAAGACACCTGCTTGGGTGCCTCAGCGTTCATTTTCGTGGTCAATTGCTGCACTGTTGCGCATCGATTGGCTTTATCAGTCGACGGAGGGGTCGATGGCCTTTGGGGCTGCACAGTTATGACGTCGAGAGGTACTCGGTGTGCCAGTGGTCCATTTCTTTTTTTGGCGGGATCCTGAATATCCCGAGTCTGATCAATACCTTAACTTCAAAAGATTTATATTAATATTATAATTTATTATGCAAACACGCTCAGCCATATATGACTTATATACCCTAATTTAACATTCACATGTAGTTGTCTTCCTCTACGTAAATATTGCATTTGTTCTCTTTCAGAGTTTCAACCTTAAAGTAATATTTTCTCACTCACTGAATGGTATGTTGGAAACATTCTTCAGAGGTCAAGAGTGAATGACGTGTACGTGTTCGAGAAGCTAAGAACGAGATATAACGTCATGAACTAGCAGACAAAGTTAGGTGTAGTATTCGTGGAAGTTGTCTTAAAGTTGAAAGAGGTATTTTTTATGCAGATAGGAACTCTCGATCTGTGATGCATACAGTATATACACTCATCGTCAAAAGAATAATTGCACCCAGAAGGAAGCAATCGACAGGAAATGAAACTTGCTGGAAAGGTTTGACAATATGAGACATGCAAGTGATTCAAGTATCACGCTCGGCCGCGGATGTAACGCAAGAATAAGGTGTCGTAGTGCTGTGCATGACCGGCTATATGAGGACGTCCCGTTGCGCGTGTTTGCCATTCTGGCTCGTTATGTTGTGTTGGTTGAATCCTTTGAAAAAAAGTGTGCCTCGGAGAAAAGTTCGGAAACGATTCGAGCAGTTGGAGGATTTCGAGAAGTGTCGCATCGTCGGGATCCGGGAAGTAGAATTGGTCTGATTGCCGTATTGCGCGCCATACCGGTCGTGCGGATATCACCATACGGCGCTGTTGGAGGCAGTGGATAGAAAAAGGCACTTAGCGACGGCAGGAAGGGTCTGAGAGACATAGGTGAACCACGGAGAGAGAGAGTACAGATGGGTTGTCCGACATGCGCGGAGTTACCCAACAGCCAAGTTTAAGAATAGTCAGCGAGCACTGGTGCCCTCCATGTATCGTGCGATCAGTGCCAGCAGCGTTGTCAGATGGATGTACGACGTAGGACTACACACACGCAGAACGTTACGATGATTACCCTTAACACCATTGCATCGTCGTCAAAGACTGCAATGGTATCGTGAAAGACTGTCAAGGGGCCGCTCAGAATGGCAGCGGATGATCTTCATTGACGAGTCCCGCTTTTGTCTTGGAGGAGACGACCACTTAAGCCGTGTGTGAAGGCCCCGTGGTTAGGGCCAAGATGAACGGTTTGTTGTCGAGCGCAACACCTCCAGAAAGCCTGGTGTCATGGTGTGGGGTGCAATTGCCTTCGATGCCAGGTCACCTTTGGTGTTCATTTACAGGCACTTTGACAGCCCAAAGTTACATTAATGCGTTCCTTCAACCAGTGGCCATGCCTTTCCTGTACGCTCGCTCCGGTGCAATTTTCTAACAGTACAACACTCGTCAGCATACTGCTGCTGTCTCGAGAACTTGCCTTCAAGGTACTTACACTCTGCCACGGCCACCCGCATCGCCAGACCTATCGCCGATTAAAAATGTGTTGAATGCTATTGGACGCACTATCCACACTCCATCCCTACCGTTCAATCTGCAGGAACTGAGTGAGAAGTTTCAAGTTGCATGGGATGGCTTCTTGCAGGACACCATGCCATTTCCGATACGTCTGGCATGCTGCGTGAGCAAACATAGCAGTCCGACGCCGCCATACTGAGAGACACTACTTATTGGCGTTTAAGCTCAATAAATATTGCCCATATCAGTCTCAATGTTTAATCACTTATTTTTCCTGGTAACCTTTACTTTCCTCATGAATAGCATTGCAATCCGACACGTCCTTCTGGGTGCAAACTATTTTTTTGACTATGAGCGTATGTTTTCTGTTAGACTCGTCAAGCTGCTATTGTGTTTACTAGTCCATGCTAATCCGATTAAGTGACTATTGTTGCTATTGCAGTAATTACCTAAGATTTCTTCATTAGTGAAGTGCCTAGAGAGTTTCTGCTGAATAAAGGACGAACTCTAAGTTAATCGACCTTGCACTTTATTTGAGCGACTCCTGTTTCTCTTAAAGTTAGAGTAAGAGTAACAAACTTTACGTAGTGTTCACTAAGCCACATATACAAGTTTTAAACATTGAGGTACATTACACATATAACAGGATGCTATCTCCTCAAGAACTAAGAGAAACATGGATAATAACGAAGAACACTAGTAACCTTCCGAGAGAACAAGATATTTAGTGGCAGCTCTTAAACGAAAGACTCCCAGTTCCGAGAACGCTTTTTCGTTTCAACAGAGTTACAAGCATCAGTTGAGCATACTCTCAAGTATTTGGGGACGATCAGCACATCTATACTAACTGCAGAATTCTACCTCCAGTTTCTGGATTCCTGGACGAGTTACAAACGGAGAATCGAATAACTGGAATTTTAACAAGTTCGATTATCCAAGGCTCAATTATCCACAGGATCGCATTAACCGTGATGCTGTGTAGTATTTAAAAATTTAATTTTTTTGGTATTCTGTGTACAAACGAATTTGAGAAATAACACAGAACTCATTACTGTACATTTTAAGTAACTTTGCATCATAATTAAACAATATTGCATCATCCTTCTAGCAGGACATATTTGTCATCATCTTTGAGGCGTCCCGTTCTACCGCCATAGTGTGGAATGAAGTGTATTACGACTTTAGTCTGTTAAGCATTACGAGTGTTTCTCTCGACGAGGACGATGATGTGAGGCTACAACCAGCTTACAAAGTAAGTTGTAATGAACGAATTTAGTCAGCTAAAGAAACATTAATTAAATGTGTGGAAAGTCAAGATAATGTTGATTGCATTGAAATTTTACGACATTCGTGGAGGGTATAAGAAAAATAAAACAAAAAAAAATGCTACGGAGAAAACAAACAAAAATCGAGGTATTTCTATGCTGGTGTCCAAAACCTAAGCCGGACTACTTTTAACCTGTACAAGAAAAACAATACATGGCGGCAGCTGAATGCGGAAATATTTACAATCGTGGCCAAACGTCCTGCATCATTAGACCGACAATTAATTTTTTAATGTTTGAAATCAACTTATACAGCGTAATGGTAAAGTCCGGAATACATATAATACGTCATTTTAAAGAATAGTTTATGCTGAATTCAAATATTTTTACAGAATGTTATTTCCAGTAATATAAGTGAAGTTACAAGCAAAAGTACAGCGTCTAGGGCTGTACCTTTGTAAGGGCCGCATGGCATCGTGTTATCAACAATCGACAACTAGAGAAGCTCATTAATTAAAAAGTTTAATTAAGTCTGTAAGGGCCGTATGGCACCGTGTTGTCACTAATGGGCAACTAGAAAAGTTCATTAATTAAATATTTTTATTTAGTCTCAAAGGGCATTATGGCACCGTGTTATCACCAGTGGACAACAAGAGAAGCTCATTAATTAAAGACTTTAATTGAGTCCATAAGGGCCGTACGTCACCGTGTTATCAACAATGGACAACTAGAGAAGCTCATTTTTTAAAGACTTTAATTGAGTCTCTAAGGGCCGTATGGCACCGTGTTATAACCAGTGGACAACTAGAGAAGCTCATTAATTAAAGACTTTAATTGAGTCTCTAAGGGCCGTTTGGCATCGTGTTATCACCAATCGACAAATAGAGAAGCGCATTAATTAAAGACTTTAATTGAGTTTCTAAGGGCCGTATGGCACCGTGTTATCACCAGTGGACAACTAGAGAAGCTCATTAATTAAAGACTTTAATTGAGTCTCTAAGGGCCGTATGGCACCGTGTTATCACCAATGGACAACTAGAGAAGTTCATTAATTAAAGACTTTAATTGAGTCTCTAAGGGCCGTGTCGCACCGTGCTATCACCAATCGACAACTAGAGAAGCGCATTAATTAAAGACTTTAATTGAGTCTCTAAGGGCCGTTTGGCACCGTGTAATCACCAATCGACAACTAGAGAAGCTCATTAATTAAAGACTTTAATTGAGTCTCTAAGGGCCGTATGACACCGTGTTATCACCAATGCACAACTAGAGAAGCTCATTAATTAAAGACTTTAATTGAGTCTCTAAGGGCCGTATGGCACCGTGTTATCACCAGTGGACAACTAGAGAAGCTCATTAATTAAAGACTTTAATTGAGTCTCTAAGGGCCGTGTTGCACCGTGTTATCACCAGTGGACAGCTAGAGAAGCTCATTAATTAAAGACTTTAATTGAGTGTTTGAGGGCCGTGCCGCACCGTGCTATCACCAATCGACAACTAGAGAAGCGCAATAATTAAAGAATTTAATTGAGCCTCTAAGGGCCGTGTCGCACCGTGCTATCACAAATCGACAACTAGAGAAGCGCATTAATTAAAGACTTTAATTGAGTCTCTAAGGGCCGTGTCGCACCGTGTTATCACCAATAGACAACTAGAGAAGCTCATTAATTAAAGACTTTAATTGAGTCTCTAAGGGCCGTGTCGCACCGTGCTATCACCAATCGACAACTAGAGAAGCTCATTAATTAAAGACTTTAATTGAGTCTTTAAGGGCCGTATGGCAACGTGTTATCCCCAATTGACAACTAGAGAAGCGCATTAATTAAAGACTTTAATTGAGTCTCTAAGGGCCGTTTGGCACCATGTTATCACCAATCGACAACTAGAGAAGCTCATTAATTTAAGACTTTAATTGGGTCTCTAAGGGCCGTATGGCGCCGTGTTATCACCAGTGGACAGCTAGAGAAGCTCATTAATTAAAGACTTTAATTGAGTGTTTGAGGGCCGTATGGCACCGTGTTATCACCAGTGGACAACTAGAGAAGCTCATTAATTAAAGACTTTAATTGAGTCTCTAAGGGCCGTATGGCACCGTGTTATCACCAATGGACAACTAGAGAAGCTCATTAATTAAAGACTTTAATTGAGTCTCTAAGGGCCGTGTAGCACCGTGCTATCACCAATCGACAACTAGGGAAGCTCATTAATTAAAGACTTTAATTGAGTCTCTAAGGGCCGTATGGCACCGTGTTATCACCAGTGGACAACTAGAGAAGCTCATTAATTAAAGACTTTATTTGAGTCTCTAAGGGCCGTGCCGCACCGTGCTATCACCAATCGACAACTAGAGAAGCGCAATAATTAAAGACTTTAATTGAGCCTCTAAGGGCCGTGTCGCACCGTGCTATCACAAATCGACAACTAGAAAAGCGCATTAATTAAAGACTTTAATTGAGTCTCTAAGGGCCGTATGGCACCGTGTTATCACCAATGGACAACTAGAGAAGCTCATTAATTAAAGACTTTAATTGAGTCTCTGAGGGCCGTATGGCACCGTGTTATCACCAATGGACAACTAGAGAAGCTCATTAATTAAAGACTTTAATTGAGTCTCTAACGGCCGTATGGCACCGTGCTATCACCAATCGACAACTAGAGAAGCGCATTAATTAAAGACTTTAATTGAGTCTCTAAGGGCCGTTTGGCACCGTGTAATCACCAATCGACAACTAGAGAAGCTCATTAATTAAAGACTTTAATTGAGTCTCTAAGGGCCGTATGGCACCGTGCTATCACCAATCGACAACTAGAGAAGCGCATTAATTAAAGACTTTAATTGAGTCTCTAAGGGCCGTTTGGCACCGTGTAATCACCAATCGACAACTAGAGAAGCTCATTAATTAAAGACTTTAATTGAGTCTCTAAGGGCCGTATGGCACCGTGCTATCACCAATCGACAACTAGAGAAGCGCAATAATTAAAGACTTTAATTGAGTCTCTAAGGGCCGTGTCGCACCGTGCTATCACCAATCGACAACTAGAGAAGCTCATTAATTGAAGACTTTAATTGGGTCTCTAAGGGCCGTATGGCGCCGTGTTATCACCAGTGGACAGCTAGAGAAGCTCATTAATGAAAAACTTTAATTGAGTCTTTGAGGTCCGTATGGCACCGTGTTATCACCAGTGGACAACTAGAGAAGCTCAATAATTAAAGACTTTAACTGAGCCTCTAAGCGCCGTATGGCACGGTGTTATCACCAGTCGACAACTAGAGAAGCTCATTAGTTTCCATGCCAAGAAGGTGCACTTTGTTATTAAGTAACCGTCGTTATTCAATTAAATATTAAAGCGTAGTTTGCTTGTTGGTCAGTTATTTCCAGTGTTCTGCAAGTGTCAATAATGCACTGTACACTGATTTTACATTAAATACATTGTGCACTAATTTTACAAATTCCACTATTTGTTGCTTTTTATGACTTGACGCTGTACCTTTGTTGGTAACTTCACTTCTGTTACTGGTAATAACATTCTGTAAGTATATTTTAATTCAACATAAAATATTCTTTAAAATTTTGTATAATATGCTTTCCTGACTTTACCATTACGCTTTAAAAGTTGACTTTAAACATAAACAAATTGACTTTCAGCCTAGTGGTAGAAAATGTTTGGCCACGATTGTATATTGCCAGCATATGAACACATGAAAAGACACAAGAAATTGTTTATCATTGACGCACAAATTACATTTTTATCAGTGTTTGCGCAAAAGTTACAATTTTTTAAAAAGAAATAGTTTCTTTTTTTTAAATTGGAGATTTAACGACCACCGTGAGCAACTCTATTGGCTATAATCAGTCGCCCGTCCCTAATATATGACCACTGCTTCCAGGGAAGGGTGATAGCCAGTGCCGTAAGACAAACACAACATCCCAAAATCCATGCCACACCGGGATTCGAACCCGGACAAACATCAAGGCGAACCACAGATGCCTTGATGTTTCCTTTCTAGGCATCTGTGGTTCGCTGTTTCCTTTGGTAAACTCTCCCTTTTAGATATCCCCATACAAAAGTAATCAGGTGGCTTCAGATCGGGAGAGCGGGGATGCCATAGACCCTTAAAAAATACGCGGTTGCAGGAAAAGGACTGAATTTCGGCCATACTGGTTTTTGATGTGTATGTGATGTCGCTCCATCATGTAGGTAATATCCAATTGAGAGTTCTTCGACTTCCAATTTCTGTTTTCTAATAAGTACGAACAATAAACACTCGCTCCTCCAGGTTATACCCATACGTTTTCACACGTATGCGAACAGCTACGAGCACGAGCACCCACTATCAAAAACCGTATTGTGTAGACACGCTCAGCGAAATGGCATGACAAAGCAGCAGAGAGGCGCGTTCTTCTTGCCGGGGAACGGCTCCTCAGTAACGACACACTTAGGAATGTGTCTGCCACAAAGGAGCACTACGGCTGTCTGGAAGACAGCGCAGAGTTCAATACTGTCTGAACTCAAATGGTGTCCACTTCCAGCACATGTGGGGATGTCATCTCATTTCGCAGGAAATGAGGTAAGTCCACTTCAAATTTCGTTGCAATATCTCGATTGGTGTTAATATTATTAAAGAAATGCCGGATTCCGTTGCAAGTGGGACACCCTGTACCAGATAAATTTTTCACTGATTATTTAATTAGTGTTGCCGTATCAAACGTCTCCAATTACAGCGTGCTTTACACACAACTCCGGTTTCACTGACATGCATCACACGACGTACTTCATGCTCCTGAATCTGTTCCTCCCATGACTTCCTTGGCATTCCTCTGCCTTTCCTTCCTGCCACTTGGGTTAAAAGGATTTTCTTAGCAAACATCTCATCATTCATTCTTTCAACATGGCCAAACCACCGAAGAATATTAGTCTCCACCTTGCTAACAACATTTTCCTTCGTATTACACAACTGCAACACGTCTTCATTCCTCACACGATCAGAATGTGACATGCCACAAACACCCCGTAAGTAACGCATTTCTCCAGCACACGAACGTCTTCTATGTTTCTTCTGTAGTACCCAAGTTTCACTGCCATAGTATGGCAGTAAAACCCGACTACTACAGAAGAAACAAAAAAGCCTTAAGCCCTTTTTCTATGGCACTGCCATACATCAGAGTAGAAACAATTACACTTTCATACACAACCATGCAGAACTCTCTTGAGAACCCATCATTCCTGCGAAAACTTCCCAAAACAGCTATTAATATGATTTCCAATGCCTACTAATTTCACCATCCAATTTGTTCTCTCTGTCAAACATGCTTCTTTTTCTTTTCTTTTTTTGATTGAAGGTTTAAGGATCATCATGAGCAACTCAATGGGCTATAAGCAATAGAACGTCCCTAATGTAGGGCCACTGTCTCTAGGGAAGAGAGAGAACCAGTGCCATAAGGCAAACACAACATCCATGCCTCAACGGGATTCGAACCCGGACCCATCTTGGACGAATGGCCATAAGCCAGCGCTTAGACCACTGCGCCACTGGGGAGGCTCAAACATACTTCCAAAATACACAAACCCATTCACCTGATACACAAACTCATTCACTGTGCCGTTTAAACTTGATACCAGTTCCTCTTTCAAAAATCATAACTTTGGTCTTTCCCTTATTTATACTCAGTTGAATTTCATGCAAACTTCGTACATCCCGGACAACATACCACGCAACTCACTTTTGCTCTCTGTAAACAGGACAGTGTCATCAGCATACAGCAATCTGCACGCACTGATATCACGAAGACATAAACCAGTATTGTTCATCTTGGCATCACGCATGCACGCATCCATAAATATATTAAACTATTTTGATAAAACACTTTTCACTCGTACACAAGCTCTGTTGTCAGCATACATGGCTTTAACGCTATTACGTAGACTCCCAGTAGCACCATATTTATTCAATATCTTCCACAAAAGTGTCCTATTTACTCAGTCATAAGCTTTCTCTAAATCCATGAAGGCAGCAAAAACTTTCTTACCAACAGCCAGATACTTTTCAATCATTATGCGTAATTCAAAAATTTGGTGAGTGCAGCCTTTATCAGGGATAAAACCTCTGTGTACGTTCCACACTTCCTCTGATGTAAGACCTATTACTTTTTCAATAATGACCTTACTAAACACTTTCCCTGGCACACTCGGTAGGCCAATTCCCCGATACTTAATGCAGTCAGTCTGATCACATTTTCCCTTATATAGTGCTTCGCATAAATATAGAGACAGAACAAATTCTCGAATAAAAAATAAACAACAAAGAGCTGAAATGTACACCTCATATTTATAGCAAAAATAGCATAGGACACGCAGCTGCACAATAGTTTGACGGAAACATAACAATTCCAACACCGAGTACAAGAGAAAAAAATACGATGTCTCAAAAATATAAAGACTTATTGGTTATGAGCACCTCCGGTACGAAAAGTGGAGCCGTTGTTCCGAATAACATTGAAAACCCAATTAGGCATGCTGTCCACCAAGTGAAGTAAGTGTTCTGGACGGAGTGCGTACCAGCTTCGTTCAATCTGCTCTTTTAATGCCACCACACTTGAGAACTGCCGTCCATTCGCATACACATCACGAGCTAGGATACCCCAGATGTTCTCGATAGGGTTCAGATCTGGACTGAGTGCGGGCCAATCCATTACGATCATATGATGAGGTTAAACCAGCTTTTTGTTGATGCAGACCGATGGATAGAGGCATTATCTTGCTGGAACAGATAATCACCACCCACCCGCTAGAGTTTCGGCAAACGGTAGAAGGTGGCTGCTGAGTATGTCCTGATACGTTTCGGAGTTTTACCTGCCTTGCAGAAAAGAGATACCAGTTGTCCATTGAACGCAAAAGCTCACCAGACCATCACAGATCTCCCTCCTTTCTGTCTGCTGAAGAAGGTGCGTGACTCGCATCGTAAATCATGCCAATAGCAGTTCCAACCGTCAGGGCCGTCCAGGTTGAACTTTTTCTCATCGGAGAAAATAGTTGTGATCCACTCGTCTTTCCAGTGCATGTGGCTGCTTGCCCATAACAATCTAGCTTCTTTGTTGCGCCGCGTGAGGTGTGGCAGACGACACATTTTACGCAGCACAGTGTTGCTACTTTCCTTGATTCGTCGATGAACTGTGTCCTTTGAGACGGTGACACCAACATTCCGAGAAACTGGACGTAGTGATAACCTTTGGGATGACACTAAACGCACGATGGCACGATAACCTCGTTTGGTTGTTATTCGTGGCCTTCCATGACGTTTTCTGGCAGTTAACGCACCGCGTTTCGATAAAGTCTTCTAAAAGACTTCCCTACTCCTCCCCATGACTTTACAAATTTTCGCCACAGGCAATCCATTTGCTCTCAGTCTCCAAATCTTCTGCACCTCCTCACCAGAAAGTTGACTGTCGCGTGGCATTTCGGCAAATGAATGTCTGACGGAAGGTCCGCTGTCGTTTGTAGGCTGGACTGAATTACGGCCCACGCGCGTGCGTACAACTTGCTAATTTATACATCTCATGTGCATGTGGCTACTTTACATAGTTGTCTTTATATTTACGAGACACCTAAAATTACACTATTTCACGTTGAGGTGTTCTTTTCACACAATCCGGTCATCTCGACGGATCGAAACGTTTGTTTTGGGGTTATGTCTAATTAGGTACTATTTCAGTTTCTTACCTATATTCGCATGGCGTTCACGGCGCAAAGTAGACTGTCTCTATATTTATGCGACGCACTTTACAAGGGAACAATGATGGCATCCTTTCAATCCCGGGGGACCATTCCCAGCTTCCAGCAGCACAACTGGCAAATTTCAGTTAACCAGTCAATTACAGAGGTACCATCGTATTTTAACATCTCAGCAGTTATTCCATCGACTCCCGGAGCCTTACCATTTTGAAGCGATTTTAGAGCTTTCCACACCTCTTTAAAATGGCAAGGCTCCGGGAGTTGATGGCATAACTCCTGAGATGTAGATTCCCAGAGCTTCCCTGTAATTCATTCCCATGTGAAATCATCTAAATGATACCTTTGAGATATAACGCAAATTACAAGCTCGTACCTTTATGCTTTCACAAGCAGATTTTCCTTGAACCACATGTCGTCCACCGCTCTCTTTTCGCTTTTATCCGTTTAAGTAATACCACGTGACCCCTGTGCGCACAATTCGACATTTTGCATGTGCATCGGCTTTTTACAGGACTTCAACATTATTGCAAATTTCCACAAGCTCCTGCGTCTGATTTTCTGCTTGTAACCTTTCAAAATAGAGTTCCTCTTAGGTTTTGAACCTCAGTGTATTTAAATAAGTTTTTAAAAATCATGTTTTGTATTTATTTACACACTGCAAGAATATTGAACTTGTGTTTTATAGGGTTTTTTACGCATTTAACACAATAAAATGTAATTTTGATTTCCATGTTTTTTTAGTAATCGGCTGCAAATTCTTAGATTTTGCTGCAAATGCATCAGAAGCAGAAATAAGCACTTACGCCCCTTGGTGGCCAAATCAGTTTTTAACAAAAAATTTGAAATACATGCAAAACATTTCCCATTAGGAGTTGTATCCGCTGCAGAAAGAATTTTTAAAATCGGATTTTTAGAAGCAGAGATATCGGAGGAAAGCCAATTTTAGTTTTACGCCCTTTAGCAGAAAATCTATGCGTAACTTAAAAACTTGAGTACACCTAAATCGTCTTCGACCTAAATAGAATCGAAAAGCAGAAATTTTTTTCAATAGGATGTTTAAAAGCAAATATATCGAATAAATTGTATTTTGAATTCGATATCGCGTGTAATTACACCCTCTAACGGCGAAATTGGAAATCGTAAAAAAAAAAAAAAAAAGGAAATGAAGGATCATCATTCGCACATTTCAAGCTTCCCAATGCAAAAATAATTTTTCAAATCGGATTAATAATTGCAGAGATGTGGTGCCCACAGATGGACGGACAAACCGGTAGCATAAACACGATGTTTTTTACAAAAGACGTGCTATCAAGAGACGGTTATCAAGTCTGTAATTTTTACTCATATTCCATCAAACTCCAATGATGTGTCACCAACTGACTATTGTGCCTTCAGACTGTCAGAAAGTGTTCTTTCTATATTCAGACGTAAAACAATGATTGCACTATGGAAATCAGTGGAACAGGAGGGGAATAAAATACCACTAGAAATTTTAAGAAATGCCTTGTTATCTTGGAAATCTAGATGTACGTTCACTGTCTAGAGAAAGGTATATCAGACAGAACATTTAAAAAAGAAATAATTGCGTTTTATACAATATTGCTAGAAAATCGTTCTAAAAATGTAAGATCATCCTATGTATGGACTTTTAGTACCATGACGGACTTCCCCTGGATATTTGCATTTTATGTGACTTCTTAATAAATTCTGTTAAAAAGATTTGTCACCGTAGGTGTTTTACAGAACATTTAAAAAATAAACTTTCGTTTTAAACATTAAATATGTTGCTAGAAAATTGTTCTAAAAATGTGAGATCATGCTATGTATAGACTTTCAGCACCGCGTGGAACTTTCCCTGGAGATTTGCATTTTATGTGACTTGTTAATAAATTCTGTCAAAAAGATTTGTCACCGTAAGTGTTTTACAGAACATTTAAAAACGAAATAATATCGTTTTAAACATTAATTATATTGCTAGAAAATCGCCCTAAAAATGTAAGATAATCCTATGTATAGATTTTCAGTACCATGACGGACTTCCCTCGAGATTTGCATTTTATGTGACTTGTTAATAAATTCTGTCAAAAAGATTTGTCACCGTAAGTCTTTTACAGAACATTTAAAAACGAAATAATATCGTTTTAAACATTAATTATATTGCTAGAAAATCGTTCTAAAACTATGAGATCATCCTATGTATAGATTTTCAGTACCATGACGGACTTCCCCTCGAGATTTGCATTTTATGTGACTTGTTAATAAATTCTGTCAAAAAGATTTGTCACCGTAAGTCTTTTACAGAACATTTAAAAACGAAATAATATCGTTTTAAACATTAATTATATTGCTAGAAAATCGTTCTAAAACTATGAGATCATCCTATGTATAGACTTTCAGTACCATGACGGACTTCCCTTGGAGATTGTCATTTTATGTGACTTGTTAATAAATTCTGTCAAAAAGATTTGTCACCGTAAGTGTTTTACAGAACATTTAAAACAGAAATAATTTCGTTTTAAACATTAAATATGTTGCTAGAAAATCGTTCTTAAATAATGAGATCATCCTGTGAATAGACTTCCATTACCATGACGGACTTCCCCTGGAGATTGGCATTTCATGTGACTTGTTAATAAATTCATCAAAAATATTTGTCATCTTAGGTGTTTTACAATGGCACTAAATGGACATGCTTATTGATGCTAACAATTCATGAACTGAATTTCAACACTTACTCACAAACGTCACATTGCTTATTTTGAAATAACTCAAGGACTCATATTTTTCCTTATCCAACCTTTATTCCTGAAACATCATTGCGACAGGTACACTTAAAAATGATTGTTTTAAAATCATTGGGTAAATATTTTGTATATACAGTATTCACAACCATTATTTTTAAATACATCAACTACATGGTAAACACCAAACATTTCCTTAAAAAAGTCTCTATTGAAACTCATAGTGGTCATTTATCTCGAAACAAATAGATGTTGTTAGAATTTCTGTTTCACACTGTTGTCATAACTGATAACAAAAAGAAATAACAAATAACACAATTAAATTCTTTTGTGAAGCACTCTCTTAGTAGCTGTGGAAACAAAAAATACATTCGATATTATAAGAAAATCTATTTTAAGAGCATATTTTTGCATAAAATCGATTTGAAATGTCAAACGCGAGAAATAAAAAGAAAAATAATGCTTTTAAGAACTTTTCCTT
This sequence comes from Macrothele yani, assembly GCA_039090855.1. Classification (NCBI taxonomy): domain Eukaryota; kingdom Metazoa; phylum Arthropoda; class Arachnida; order Araneae; family Macrothelidae; genus Macrothele; species Macrothele yani. The sequence goes on along the minus strand of CM076999.1, from coordinate 12,828,586 downwards.
TCATGAAATATGCATTATTTAAAGAGTGCTATAAAAATATATCTTCCATTACCAAGTGATTTGCAAATATCTGACCGAGATTTTCGGAATCTAACTTTAAAATTTTCATGACAAGATTAATGTTCCAAATGTTATACCCATCTCAGCAATAGTTCCCTGCTGAATTATTCCAGATTGAAAACTAATACCACAAATCAGGTTCTTTTAATCTGAATGCATTTCCGCCGAATGTATATATAATTTACATACATGAATTCATTGTTTTTGTGGAATGCAATAACGCCTCATAAATTGCTTGCAATGACAATTTTATTTTATTTTACGGTTAATAAAAGCGCCGAATTCTCTTCCATAATTCAGTTTCAGTCCGACAGATGCACATATTCGTCTAAATTATATCATGCTATCTTTATGTCAAGAAGGCCAGTTAACCAAATACACTATCTACCAACAATTAATTGGACACCTATGATAGCAAAGGAAAACGAAGTTTATTCACCTTCAATAGTTGGCGGAACCTCCACGAGCGGCAATTACAGCTGCGGCCCTCCGGGGCATATTCTCAACCAGGCGTTGTACGACGGCTAAGGGTATATTCTTCCACTCGGCTTCGAGAAGACAGGTTAGTTCCTCCTCCGATTTCGGACGGTGGGGGCACCACTTAAGTCGACGCTCCAACTCCTCCCAGAGGTGCTCGATAGGGTTAAGGTCCGGTCTCTTCGCAAGCCAGTCCATTCGATTAACCCTATTGTCACCATACCAAGCCATGGTGGACCTCGCAACATGACAGGTGGCATTGTCATCCTGAAAGTAACATGGGTCCACACAGAAAAATTGCCACAACGTAGGAAGCGCATGGTCATCCAAAATGGTGCAGTAGATCTCGGCGTTGAGTCTACCAGGAATTGCAACCAAGGGTCCCGTGCCATACCAGGATGAACACCCCCATAGCATAATTCCATCGCCGCCGAACTTCACAGATGGCACAATACATTCCGGCAGGAGGCGTTCTCCAGGCAGACGCCAAACCCAGACCCTGCCATTGATTCGTCGCTCCTGAGAATCTGTTTCCACTGTTCAACGGTCCACTGTCGACGTTCTTTGCACCACGTTAGCCGAGCAGCGCTATCGAACTTGGTGATCAAAGGCTTGTGGGCGGCAGCACTTCCATGATAACCGAGCAGCGCTATCGAACTTGGTGATCAAAGGCTTGTGGGCGGCAGCACTTCAATGATAACCGAGCAGATGGGATTCTTTACGGATGGTATTCATCAAAATAACACTCCCGGGTGCCTATTGAAACTCCTCGCGGATGTGGCCCATTAATTTGGTGCGGTCCCTCCGAATTTCTCTGGCCAGCACCCGTCGGTCTCTAACTCCCAGTTTTGTAGGTCTGCCGGGTCGGGGCACATTCCGACAGTCATCTCTCATCTTCCACTTGCCAATCATGTAGGCCACTGTTGATTCTGGGTACTTCAACTTTCTGGATATGTCACGTATGGATCGGCCATTTCTGTGATTCCCGGCGATTACGCATTTCTCGAAATCAGAGAGCTCCGAACTGCGTGACATCTTGCATACGACTGGTTGCGTTGTTGTTTCCCACACGATATTTTTACGGCGGCGGCTGTGACGTGTATCAGGACCGCAGATATCGTCGATTGTAGGGGTGTCCAATTACTTGGTGGTAGATAGTGTGTAATCACTATACAGGATGAATGGGAAAATCCCTTTAGCCTGGAATACTTGCGAACGCAGAGAGGTACAGTTATGCAAGTGAGATAACAGTATAGTAAAGCGACTACGCCCGATCGAATGCATCCAATAGCAGCGCCCCTAGTTGCGAAATGCGGAAGTAAGCCATTGCAAATCGAAAACGAAAAGAGATAGAGCAAAATTTCCAATTACAAAGTTGTAGAGCATCAATTAATTAGTACAAAACGACATTTGTTTCACACGGATAAAGATAAATTGTCGCCTGAATACCCTACAATGTCCGAAATCGATGTGCGACGATTCGAATCTGCATATTTACATTTCGCAAATGTAGACGAATGCAAATGCAGATTGTGACGTTGTACCGTACCTACGATATAAAAACCAGAAGCAGGATGTACCCTGATCAGAAGTTTAGGTATACGTACGCTGTGTGAGAACGGCGATCTTGGATTTCTGGGGTTACGTAAAAAATCAGGTGTATGCAACAGCGCCTAGAAGTCTGCTGGATCTACGTCGTCGTGTTACAGATGCTTGCAATAGTGTGACACCTTCCATGCTGAGGAATGTGCATGCAGAGTTACTTTCACGAATACTAATGTGTATCGTGGGCAACGGCGAACTCTTCGAACATACTAGACATTAACTTTTTTATCACTGTGCACCAGTTTGCCTTTTTTGTTTTTGTTTTGTCTGACGTCATCAAACTGTATTGACATAAGTACGCATTTGTGCAATAAACTGTGTGTATTTGCTCATACTTATGCCTGTTCCCTTCAAACGTTCATACAAAAGGTCGCGCATCGATTTCGGACATTTTAGGGTATTCAGGCGACAAATTATCTTATCCATGTGAGAAAAGTGTCGTTTTGTTCTAATTAGTTGATGCTCAACAACTTTGTAGTTGAAAATTTTGCTCTATCTGTTTTCGTTTTTGATTTGCAATGGCTAACTTCCGCATTTCGCCACAAGGAGCGTTGCTATTGCTCGCATTTTATCGGGCGTAGTCGCCTTACTATATCGTTATCTCTCTTGCATAACTGTACCGCTCTCCGTTTGCACGTTATTCCAGGCTAAAAGGACTTTCCTATGCACCCTGTATAGATATAAATCTATATGTTCTTAATTGCTTGACATTTTTAGGGAACGTTTAGTTCTGCAACCATATCTTTATTTTTATCATGTCTGCATTGATTTTGTTATCATTGGCCTCATTCTCGAGGTCTTCATAAAAAAAAAATAGTACGTTTGTCATGTCTTTTGTCACATATTAAATCGTAAATCAACAAAACCAAAAGCACTTTATATCATGACAGACTGTTTTCGTTCCAGTATAAGATCCTGCGTGAGATGGAATAGCTATTTTCAAGTACCAGTCGACACCTTATAATTTGACAGACTGTTTTCTTTGCTGTATGAGATACAGCAGCCGCTTCGAGTACCAGCAAATACTTTATACTTTGGCAGATTGTTTTCTTTGCTGTACGCGATGTACTAGCCACATTGAAGTATCAGTAGATGCTACTATACTTCGGCAGATTATTTTCTTTGCTGCGTGAAATGCAGAAGCCACTTTATACTTTTACGGTTGCCTGGAAAGCTGTTGGATGGCGCTTCAATCGGTCATTATCGCACCCAGCTATTTGCATTTGCCGACGTTCTATGATCGCTTCCAGTTAGGAGCCGATAATTAAGTTGCCCACCTAATACAAAGAGGAGTTTTCGCATTCGGGTATTCGAAAGATACAGGGTGTCACACTTGAAACTGAACCCGGCATTTCTTTAATAATATTAACACCAATGAAGATATATTAGGTCGATTTTTTGGGAATTTGTTTGATCCAACAAAACATATTGTTATCATGACGAAATATTTTGTTGCTGCAACAAAACATGTTGTTATCATGACAAAATATTTTGTTGCTGCAACAAAACATATTGTTACCATGCCAAAATGTTTTGTTGCTGTAACAAAACATGTTCTTATCATAACAAAATATTTTGTTGCTGCAACAAAACATATTGTTATCATGAAAAAATATTTTGTTGCTGCAACATAACATGTTGTTATCATGACAAAATATTTTGTTGCTGCAACAAAACGTATTGTTATCATGCCAAATTGTTTTATTGCTGTAACAAAACATGTTCTTATCATGACAAAATATTGTTTTGCTGCAGCAAAACATATTGTTATCATGACAAAATATTTTGTTGCTGCAACAAAACATATTGTTATCATGCCAAAATGTTTTGTTGCTGTAACAAAACATGTTCTTATCATAACAAAATATTTTGTTGCTGCAACAAAACATATTGTTATCATGAAAAAATATTTTGTTGGTGCAACATAACATGTTGTTATCATGACAAAATGTTTTGTTGCTGTAACAAAACATGTTCTTATCGTGACAAAATATTCTGTTGCTGCAACAAAACATATTGTTATCATGAAAAAATATTGTTTTGCTGCAACAAAACATATTGTTATCATGACAAAATATTTTGTTGCAGCAACAAAACATTTTGTCATGAAAACAACATGTTTTGTTGGATCAAACAAATACCCAAAAATCGACCTAATCATTTTGTTAAATGAACAAAACGTTTTGGGCGTGAAAACAATAAAATTTGTTAAATCAACAATAATTTTGCAAATTCACCAATTGTTTTTTTGTTGACTGTATATCGACCAAATATTTTGTTGAATTAACAAAACGTTTTACTCAGTGTAGCGAAATTCAGTCTTTTTTCGTCGACAGCTTCATTTCCAAGGGTCTATTCTATGGAGATATGTAGACATTCGGAAATGAAGTGGTCCCCGAGAAAGGACTGAATTTTCCAAGGGTCTATTTCTGTGGAGATATATAAAAGGGAGAGTTTACCAAAAGAAACCGGGAACCATAGATGCCTTTAAAGCAAACATCACCGAAGAAATTCAGGCAGTGACGGCGGACGTACTGGTAAGGAGTTTCCACAATATGGTACGTCGAGTTCAATGCTGTCTGGACTCAAATGGTGGGCACTTCCAGCACATGCCGTGATGTCATCACATTTCGCACGAAATAAGGTAAGTCCACTTCAAATTTCGTTGCAGTAACTTTATTGGTGTTAATATTATTAAAGTAATGCCGGGTTCGGTAGCGAGTGTGTCATCCTGCATTATAACTACACCGCCGATAAGATTCAAACGCTGCTCCGATGGAGTAGTGGTCTAAGCTCTCGCTTATGACTATTCGCTAGAGCTGGGTTCGAATCCTATAGAGACGTGGATGTTGTGTTTGTCTTACGACACTGGCGTTCCTGGAACTAGTGGTTTTAAATAAAGGGGGCGACTGCTTATAACTCATTGAATTACTTATGATGGTCGGTAATCACCCACACCCCGAAAAAAACAAGATTGGCAAACCTAGAATGCATAAAAAACAAATATATTCCCTGCTAAAGAGGACAGCCATTCACTCCAGCGACGCGCCAGTAGCGTAGCGGTCTGAGTGACGGCTACTGATCACTCCTCCGAGATTGGGTCCGGGTTGGAATCCCGGTGAAGCATGGATGTTGTGCTTGTCTTGCGGCACTGGCTCTTCCCTTTCTCTTAAACCAGTGGCCCTAAATTAGGACGGGCAACTGCTTATAGTCTACCGAGTTGCTCACGGTGGTCGTTAAATTCTAAACAAAACAAACCCAAGATGTTGAGTTTGCCTTACGGCAATGGCTCTCTCCCTTCCCTGGAAGCAGCAGTACTAAATTAAAGCGGGCAACTGCTTATATTCCATCGAGTAGCTCATGGTGATCGCTAACCAACCACTCCCCGAAAAAAATACAAGATTTACAAACCTAGATTGCATAAAAATCGAATATTTATACTGCTTAAGGGGACAGCCATGCTCTGCAGAAGTCCCGGTGGCGCAGTTGTCTAATCGATGGATTCCAATCATTCGCTTGAGATGGGTCCGGGTGCGAATCCTAGAAAGACATGGATGTTGTGTTTGCCTTACAATACTTGCGTTCTCCCTTCTGTGAAAGCAATGCTACTAAATTAGGCCAGGCAACTGCTTATAGCCACCGAATTGTTCATGGTGTTCGTTAGCCAATCCATCCCTCCTCCCCCCAAAAAAAACAAGGTTTACAAACATAGATTGCATACAAAACGAATAGTTTTCCTTTTTAAAAGGACAGCCATTCTGTGCTGTAGAAGACAGAATATACTGGCGTGCCGAATAAATGCATAGCTGAATATAACTGGCTCGCTCCAACCACGTAAGAACGCACAGCCAAATATCAAGCCATGATCAAATTTGCTCAGAACACTGCTTATGCACATTCTAATCCTCAGTGCAACGCTAACTAATACTCAACGAGTTGGCCTGCGTAAATTATGCTGCACACCGTACTCACGTGCCATCATACGGTATGCAGCTATGCATATAGGTTACGCAGACAGTTGTACTGGAAAAAAATTGGCATATAAGTTTATATTCTCAGTATAAAAAACATTAGAGATATGAGTGCTGAACAGTTGATATCGGCATTTCTCCAGAAGTGTATATCATATTACTACGTTTCCGCATGTTTGTTTTAGCAATCGTCAAGCATGGATAAACTTGGTGATCTGAGCTACTTTGATCGCGGACTCATTGTCAACGCAAGAAAGATGGGTTGTTCTATCGTCCAAGTGGTAAGAAGAGTAGGGTTCACATGGACAACCGTATCAAGGGTGTACCACAAGTATACCATCGACGGATGTACCAACGCCCAGAGAGCAAGTGGTGGCTAATCATATGCCACCAAGTGGTACGAACCGTAGGGTTTCCGAGGGCAGCCGCATCAAGGGTGTACCATCAAGGGGACTCGATACTAAAATTTCATCGAAATCGAACCATTTTTAAGCGAATTACTAAGGTTCGATAGCGCAAAAAAACTTAATATCTAGAATAACGCCGGAACTTAGAGGAAAATTCTGTCCCACACTCACCAGCTGGGCCAAAATGGTGAGTTATACCCCCTCCCCCTTCCCCGAAAAAAAAGACGACTTCACAACGTAATTCGAAAGTCTGCCGGAGTGACATGGAGGACACTGACGCAAGACAGACCTTTGTGGAAGAAACTTGGAGAGAACTTCATCCCGCGGTGGTTTCATAATGATTGACAACGATGAAAATTCTCTAAATACGTGGCTTTAGTGAATAAACAAAGACATCATTCTTTCCACGTTTATCAACACATAGCAACCGAAAAATTTTTATCCGGCCACTAATGGAATCTTTCGATATCTAGCCGAGTGCGTTCGACTTACGCTGTAATGGCCTACAATCAACGGCGCTATGTGCGTTTATGTGTCAGCTTCTGATATCACATATCCGTATGATGGGCTCAGCAACTGACAAGCCTCCATCTGGTGGGAATTAAGGGCACAAACTGTATATTAATTATAGCAAATAAATCCAATTGGCGAGAACAATAGTGAAAATCCTTTAAGGCTGTCTTTGAATGAGTGTTAGCCTTCATCTTCTGCGATAGATGGCGCAAAATATCGTTCCTTGGACGTGGCTTTTACGTCTTAAGGGATTGTCCCAGAAGTTGAAGTCGGCGAACGACTGAAGACCTTACCATATTCAGAATGGAAACGGTTTCTCGTTGGCTCCACAATGAAAAGACAAAATACGCCCTGTAATGTATCAACCAATGACAGTTTTTGGGTGTTGAGCTGAGTAGGAAGGCGTTGTTTCTGTCTCAAATTCAGGTGTTTTCTGGAAATGTACACATTTTCTCTTAAAAACATGAACGTACAGTAAAGTTTATGATGATCTATAAAAGACAAGATTCCAATCTCACTTCAGTGGCCATTCTTTGATTTCTATTTGGCCTAGATAATTACAAAAATCAGACAGAAATGAGAGATTTCGTTTCTTCCACACAGAAACACTGCCAAGCTAGCTTCTGACGCCATCTAGTGTCAAATTGGAATACTATCGAGTTAGATAAATTGAATTTAAAAAAAAATTCTAACAATTTTTTTGGAAAAATGACTGCGACACGTATTAGCTATCGGTTGTTTTTATTTGTGCTCAAAATTTCAAACTCTACAAAGTAACAGTTCTCGAGAAAATATGTGCAAAAGAATTTCCACTACAGATATAGGACATAATTTCTGTTACACTCGTTCAAAGGCAGCCTTAAATACGTGGTGTCAGTGAATAAAGAAAGACGTCGCTCTTTCTACGTTTATCAACACATAGCAACCGAAAAACTGTTATCCGACCACTGCGGGATCTTACATCAGATCTCTCAATATCTAACCGAGTGCGTTTGTCTTACGCAATGATTAAAATGATTTAGAATAGTCCCACGGCAAGCAGTTCCTTGCGTCCAATTTCGTGGAAACTAAAAGTAATGAATAGAAATAAGCAAATTTTCAATAGAATCCATTGAAATATATTTCCGAGATCAGATGTTTTGTTCTTACAACAAAACTTTTGCACTCAATAGTAGCTAATACGTGTTGAATGTGTTCTTATTTTATCCGTTGAAAATAAAGAAACGGCTTATTTTCGGAAGTTTTAAGTATTAAACATTTCGAACAGAAGATATTTGTTTCTTTCATACGTGGAGAGATTAGAAAGCTCGTGAGAATGGAACGGGGGATTATGAATGTCTTTCACGCTTATCCTATTTGGAATTTCAAAAAATTGAGAGTGTACTAAGAGAAGAGTACGCACGACTTGAGATAAATGGAAAAATGAAGGCTATGTAAAACAAACAACTACGATGAACATAATAATAATGACCTTCGCTTCGAATTCTTAAGGGGATTTTATCCCAAAAAAAAACAAACTGATGAAGATATGTTTCCTGTTTCCCGCGAAATGGTGTGTGAATATTCCTTCAAGTAATGAAATGTGATATCTTTATTCTGATAAAAATTACTTTTGGATTTGAATATCGAACAGTTATTTCGAAATTTTACAATCAGTATGAGAAGAAAAGAACATCTATGTTTTGTAATGCCTTTTAAAAACATCATCATCATCATCATCAATGTCAACCATTATCAATACACTACTGTTTGACCAACTTTCTTCCGCAACTGTCTATTTTGAGCATGTCATTTCCATGTTACTCCGGCATCCTTTCAAATTTCGTCCATACATCTCCCACGTGGCCTTATTCTCGGTCTTTTCCTGTCCTTTGGAATCCAGTCTAGGATTTCGGTTGTACATCGGTGGTCTGTCCTTCTGGCAATATGTCCAGTTCATTGCTCGGTATTAACAGACGTTGTGTTGGTGATTCCTACCTTTTATGCATTCCAGTGAGATATACACTGAAGTCTCAGCAAAACTGGTACAGACGAGCTTATGCAAAATACACAGCAACGTCAACTATGCGCGTACTCGGTTGCGTCCGCCAGTGCGTATATAAAGCGATAGATATCCTTGCCAGCTGTCAGAGCTGTTTTCGGCATGAGAATGACAAGTAATAACGATTTAAGCGATTTTCAACGCGGTGTCATAGTTGGCGCTCGTGAGATGGGCCATAGTATTTCGAAAGTAGAAAAGAAGTTCGGATTTTAATGGACCGTAACTACAAGACTTCCGGCAAAACCTCCAACCTACGATACCAGTGTGGCCGTAAAAAGACATCTGGTGAACGTGACCATCGTCGGCTGTCAAGAATCGTTTCAAGCGATAGACGTGCAACACTCCCGCAGGTATCATTTTAATTCAATGCTAGAGCCTCAACAAGCATCAGCGTCCGGACTGTGCAACGTAACCTGCACGGTATGGGCTTTGGGAGCCGACGCCCGACGAGTCACCTTGATGGGTGCACGATACAGAGTTATGCTCCTTGCTTGGGCACGGCAACACCGCCACTGGACACTTGATGAATGGAAACAAGTAGCCTAGTCTGACGAGTCGTGTTTCCAACTGTATCGGGCAGTTGGAAGGATTCGTGTGAGACGCAAACCCCATGAAGCCATGGATCTCGCCTATCAACAGGGAACTATACAGGCTGGTGGAGAGGTCCGGAATAATATGGGGTGTTTTTAGCTGGACTTCTCTGGTACTCCCGGTACGTCTACAAACGTCTGTGACCGGCGACCGCTATGTGCGCATCCTTTCTGGCGAGGTACACCCGTTCATGTCCTGCATTCATGCTGATGGTTTCGGCCTGTTCCAACAGAACAATGCACCTCCACACAAGTGTCGGGACGCCACATTATAGTTAGAGGAGCATTCATCTGAATGTCGGTTGTTGCCATTCCCAACCAAGTACCCAGATCTGAATGTGATAGAACACATTTGGGATGCCATGCAACGCACTATCGAACACAAGAATCCGAGACCTCGGAATACACCCGAATTGTGGATCGCTCTGCAGGAAGTATGGTGTGCATTGTCTACACCATGTTTGCAGTAGCTAGTGGAGTCCATGCCCCGTCGTATTTCTACAGTCCTGCGCTCCCGTGGGGGACCTACCAAGTATTAGACTGGCGTACCAGTTTATCTGGCACTTCAGTGTACCTCGTTCCGTTATGACGATAATAGTTGTAGAATTAATCTCGTTCCTATACCCTGACCTTTCACCCCATTTCGATGATATTCAACATAACCGGTAAAATGTACTTCCGGAACAACATGATAACGTTTTGTCTCAATCGAAGCATTTTCACGTAAGTTATGACGCGTAAGGGCGATGGAATGGATCCCGCTCCTATGTCCTGACCTTTGACCCCATTTCGTCCATTTTCATATCCCAGTGGCACGTGGAAATACTGTCGTACTCTAGTTAGCTAGTTAGTGTTCACTAGTGTCCGTCGTTAAGTTTTGCACGCCAGTGTATAATATCTTAGCACGTTTGTTCGTTTTGAATCAGAAAAAGAAAGTCTCAATAAAAGTAGTTGTTAGTTTGTAAAGGTAGAAAAAACAATGATGTTGGCATATTGAGAAGTTTAACCACTACGCAAGTTTAGAAAAAAATAAAGTAAGATATACATTAAAGGATACATTTCGTTTATTAATCATGAAGGAATTTATGTCATCCTACAGAAAAATAAAATGTTCTATGAAAAAAAAATGTGTTTCTATTAAATAACGTATTCGCAAAGAATTTAGAAAAAATAAATTAAGATATACATTAAAATGTACGTTTCATTGATCACGAAGAAATTTAAGTCATCCTACAGAAAAATAAAATGATCTGTGGAAAAAATAATGCATTTCTATTAAATAACATATTCGCGAAGTATTGGCTTTCTCGTTAGAACGGTGTAATAGCGAAGCGACCCCTAGTCTAGTGAGATGATTCGTCTGCTTAGAAACCCGCTGGACAGGGGTTCGAACCTAACATGATCTTCGAGGATTTCTACTTCCTTGGAAAGAAAAGTTCTCCAGCGTTGTGATGCCACACCGTAAAATGTCTTGATCGGAAAAAACAAAACGGCATACAAAAGATATCCATGTGGGAAGGTAAAAAAAAAAATGGCGAACAGAATATATTCGGTAACGTGGCACAAAAGTTATATTTGAACACAAAGAGAAAGATGCGGACAAAAGATGGTCGGAAATATCACGTGGAAAAAATGGATGCGACTGACGTCATGGTTGACCAGGAATCGACCACATCCGTCCTTGAAGCAGCTCGTGGAAGGCTACCTATGTTACAGAACGCGGTGTGTAAATTGCGAACTAAAGTCGGAACGCTCTGTAGCGTATACTCTAGATTCACTTTCCTTTTGATTTTTACTATCTCTGGTTATTTTATTTTACTATGTAAATTATCTTCTTACTGAACGAGATGTTATTTCACCCGCTGAATGAGATCTGGCAATGAGTGTAAGTCATGACGTGTGGTAGCCAGTATAAATAGGCGCATTCAACGATACGTAGAGAGAGCGTTTGTTTATGTGGAGAGCTTTTTGTTGATGTGCGTAGAGTGAGCTGTTGTTGTACGAAGTGAGCTGTTGTTGTACGAAGTGAGCTGTTGTACGAAGTGAGCTGTTGTTGTACGAAGTGAGCTGTTGTACGAAGTGAGCTGTTGTTGTACGAAGTGAGCTGTTGTTGTACGAAGTGAGCTGTTGTACGAAGTGAGCTGTTGTTGTACGAAGTGAGCTGTTGTACGAAGTGAGCTGTTGTTGTACGAAGTGAGCTGTTGTTGTACGAAGTGAGCTGTTGTACGAAGTGAGCTGTTGTTGTACGAAGTGAGCTGTTGTTGTACGAAGTGAGCTGTGGTTTATGTGTCAGAAAGCTGTTGTTGTATAAAGAGATCTTCGTTTATGTGAGAGCCAGAAGTTTATCAAATAAAAGATTGTCATCGTAAGTACGTCTTTCTCAGTTCATAGTTTTGTCAGATCTCTGTCTGGCTGTTAGGTTTATTTCATTAGTTGATTATTATTAAGAACCAGCATAAGACTTTATTCATCTTAATTACTACTACAACATTACTAGCAGTTAAAAGCTTGTTCATTATTATTACTACACTACTAGCAGGAAAGTTTATTCATGATAATAATTAACACAACAACCATTAGAAGAAGCATTAGCTTAGTAGTAGAAGAGTGATATTCATTATAATTCAGTAGTAAAAGTTATATTCATTATAAAGCATTAGAAGAAGCATTACTAGAAGAAACTAGTGGCAGAAGCATTATATTCATTATAGCTCTCAATCCCGATGTGTAAATTGCAAAACAACTTTTCTGCGCCCACTCTGACGATATGAAAAAATAATGATTAAAGCAATTTGTTGACGAAAACAACAAAACTAGTTTGTCATCCTTGCGCAGGGGCCATGCTAATTTTTTTCTGTGATGCTCCGTATTTAGTATATGTACATTTGTACTTAATTCATTGTATTCACGAAAATATCTTTATTTTGCAGTAAGTGTAGGCATTTACGATTAACAAACCTTTTCCTTTTTCAGAGATCGAGGGCGTCACTTCCATCGTAAAACTTGTCGAACAACAGAAGATATATCTAAAGCAAAGCAATCAAAACAGACGAGCTAGCTTAAGTAATTACAGCAGATTTTTTTTTTTTTTTGAGGTTTTACGACCACCGTGAGCAACTCAATGGGCAGTCGCCCGTCCCTAATTTAGGGTCACTGGTTCCAGGGAAGGGAAAGAGCCAGTGCCGTAAGACAAACACAACATCCATGCCTGACCGGGATTCGAACCCGGACCCCTTACGGACGAATGATCAGAGGCCAACGCCTTAGACCACTGCGCCACCGGGGCGGCACCAGCAGATGTTCGGAGAAGTCGATTCGGAATTTACATATAGCGGTCATGGGCCTTGGTTCGCAGTTTACATATAGAGATTTCAGGACGGTCTGATTTTGGTTCCCAATTTACACATTTTAGTTCGCCATTTTCATACCACAGTTCAGAAAGCCCCTAGTATCACGTCACAGTAATATGATGATGTCCCAATATCTTTCAAATACGTAACAGTAACATGAAGTTCTTATATTTCAGTGCTACGTAATTGTAACATATACGAAATATTCTGTGCTGTGTGGGCACACAATATATGAAGATTTTTATTTCCTACTTTTCCGAACGAACAACTCTTTTTATTGAGAATTTTTTTTCTGATTCAAAACCAACACTGTGATGTATATATACAATTTAATATTCATTCGATCCAGTTTATTCACGTAGGTAAGACGATTCCCATAATGTGAAGATGTAAATAAACATTCCGTTGACAATTGTTAGTGAAAATATTACCGTTCACTGCTTTTATAGCCCATTGAGTTCCTCACCGTGGTCGTTAAACCTTCGGTTAAAAAAAAAAAAAAATTACAAAAATTCACGAACCTGGACTATTGTCTTTACTGAAGTGGTTGAATTAATTTCTCAATCAAATAAAGTTTACATTTGTTTCATATGAGTTTATTTTTTTTCAAAAGAAAAAAAACAAAACAAAAAAACTAACCGTTGATTCCGACGGGTGAACAGCACTCGCAATGCGAATCTCATTCCAACAACAATTACAAACACAGTTGTGACTGAACATGAGAGTGCCGTCCCGGTGGCGCAGTGGTCTAAGCGATGTCCTCTGATCATTCGTCCGAACGGGGTCCGGGTTCGAATCCCGGTGAGGCATGGATGTTGTGTTTGTCTTACGGCACTGGCTCTCTCCCTTCCCTGGAACCAGTGACCCTAAATTAGGGACGGGCGACTGCTTATAGCCCATTGAGTTGCTCACGGTGGTCGTTAAACCTCCAATCAAAAAAAAAAAAAAAAAAAAAAGATGAGAGTCAAAGAGTGCGCTATCCTTTTGAATGTTTGCACACGATCGATATGAGTGGACTTCCGCCTCACATTTTACAAGTGAAAAAGGGTGCAGTCGTGATGCTCATCACGAACCTGGCCGCCCCGGGGGCGCAGTGGTCTAAGGGCTGAATAAGGATCATTCGTTCGTGAAGGGTCCGGGTTCGAACCTTGGTGAGGCATGGACGTTGTGTTTGTCTTAGGGCACTGGCTCTCTCCCTTCCCTGGAACCAGTGACCCTAAATCAGAGACGGGAGACTGCTTATAGCCCATGGAGTTGCTCACGGCGGTCGTTAAACCTTCAGTCAAATAAAAAAATCACCAACCTGGACTGTTGTCTTTATTGAAGTGGTTGAATGAATTTGTCCATCAAATGAAGTTTACATTTGTTGCTTCATATGAGTTTATTCTTTTAGAAAAAAAAACCTGACCGGCGATTCCGACGGGTTCCGTCTAGTATTGTCTAAAAAAATATACATCGATGGGTTGAATATATTTCGCAGTTTTTGGTGGAATGATTTTTAAATGAACTTGTTTTTCCCCGGAGGCCTCTTGAAGTATCTGTTCATCTTTGACACCTGACCAGGAATCACAAAGTACGAGTGACTTGTCAGACAGATGTACTATATTCAAAACTGACGCAAAAAAGGTCGAACTATTTTGTCGTCTCACTACGTACACAGACAAACAAGGCATGTGATACCAGCACCTGCGCACTCTCGACTGAAGTAGCAGCCGCCGACCGACGGGGGACTGAACGGAACCCTCTAGCGAGCAATTGTAGAGCTTTACAGAAAAATGTATATCACCATTGAATTCGGTGGTACGTAAATACTTAGTTTGGTACGGTTTTGTTTGTTCGAACCCGGGAGTGTTCCTTGTTAGTTTTACAGGGACTGTAATTAGCTGTTTTTACGCTTTCCAACCGTAGGTTGAAGAAGCGTATGTGCTCCAGCTTTGTCCGTCCGTATGTCCGTCCGCACGATAACTCCCGTGAAAATGGTTCGATTTCGATGAAATTTTAGTATGTGGTAGGGGACCACCTGGGAACGAACCCTATTGAAAATGGGCGAAGCAGGGTCAAAGGTCAGGACATAGGAGCGGGATCCATTCCATTGCCTTTATGCGTCATAACTTTGCATAAAAATGGTTCGATTTCGATGAAATTTTAGTATGTGGTAGGGAACCACCTGGGCACGAGCTCTATTGAAAATGGGCTGAATGGGGTCAAAGGTCAGGACATAAAAGCGGGATCCATTCCATTGCCTTTAGGCGTCATAACATGCGTAAATATGGTTCGATTTCGATGAAATTTTAGTATGTGGTAGAGAGCCACCTGAGCACGAACCCTATTGAAAATGGGCGATATGGGGTCAAAGATCAGGCCGGGCATAAGAGCGGGATATATTCCATTGCCCTTATGCGTCATAACTTGCGTAAATATGGTTCGATTTCGATGAAATTTTAGTATGTGGTAGGGAAGCACCTGGACACGCACCCTCTTGAAAATAGGTGAAATGGGGTCAAAGGTCAGGCAGGGCATAAGAGCGGGATATATTCCATTGCCTTCATGCGTCATAACTTGCGTAAAAATGGTTCGATTTCGTTGAAATTTTAGTATGTGGTAGGGAGCTACTGGGGACGAACCCTATTGAAAATGGGCAAATGGGGTCAAAGGTCAGGACACCGGAGTGGGATCCATTCCATTGCCCTTGTGCATCATAATCTAACCAAAAATGCTTGGATTGCGACAAAACTTTATCATGTTGTTCCGGAGGCATAGTGAACCGGTTCTGTTGAATATCAACGAAATGGGGTCAAAGGTCATTGCACAAAAGCAAGATTTATTCCACAGCCATTATTGTCATAACTTGCGTAAAACTGCTTCTATTGCAACAAAACTTTATCATGTTGTTCCGAAGGTATGGTGAACCGGTTCTGTTGAATATCATCGAAATGGGATCAAAGGTCAGGACACAGGAGCGAGATTTATTCCACAGCCATTACCCACAATAGTAATCATTTCTAGTATGTTGGAAAGCGTATCATGATCAATGCATTGCATGATTTTACTAACTTGTTATTACATAGTCGTACGTTTGTGGCTTAAATTAAAATCCTTTTGTCGATGATAGTTTTGTTCCTGAAAATCTTGTTATTTCCTTAAAATGATCGTCAAATGCTACCGCATGCCATAAACTTAAAATTACTTTATCGTCATCACGTCACGAATTTTAATTATCCGTTGCCAATTTCCCAGATCTCAACCTTAAATGTTGCTGTCACCTGGATGAAACCACACAATTCTATCGCCTTCCCTAAAGCAATAGATGTTCATTGTCTACACTTGCAAGGTCGCACAAGGGCAATGGAATGGATCCCACTCCAGTGTCCCATCACATTGCATCGTTTTGGGAACCTTGCAAGCCCAGACTGCTTCTACTGCAGAACGCCAGCCGACATCCGTCACATCTACTCAGCTTGCCTGATATTACAGCCAGCCTCTCTTCTCTCTCAATGTTCAGTCTTTCCGGCAAAGTCTGCCACTCGTCTCACGCTATGCACGACAGCCTCCAACTATAGCCAGCCACAATTGTGTGTTTTTAGCACGTCTTTTGTAAAAAAAATATCGTGCTTATGTTATCGGTTTGTCCGTCTGTAAACACGATATCTCTGCACCTATTAGTCCGATTTGAAAAATTATATTTGCATTGGGAAGACTGAAATATGCGAATGGTGATCCTTCATTTCGTTTTTTTTTCTTTTTTTACGATGTACAATTTTGCCGCTAGAGGCAGTAAATGCAGATAATGTCAAATTCAAAAATACGTTTTATTCCACATATTTGCTTCTAAACATCCGATTGAAAAAAAATATTTTATCTTTCGATTCCATTTATTTCGAGGAGTATTTTAGATATAGTTCCTTTTTCAAATTACGCATAGGTTTTCCGCTAGGGGCGTAAAAGTAAATTACATTTCCCCCGATATCTCTTCCTCTAAAACTCAGATTTGGAAAATGTTTTCTTTATTTTATTTATTTATTTATTTTTTTGATTGGAGGTTTAACGACCACCGTGAGCAACTCAATGGGCTATAAGCAGTCGCCCGTCCCTAATTTAGGGTCACTGGTTCCAGGGAAGGGAGAGAGCCAGTGCCGTAAGACAAACACAACATCCATGCCTGACCGGGATTCGAACCCGGACCCCTTACGGACGAATGATCAGAGGCCAACGCCTGAGACCACTGCGCCACCGGGGCGGTAATGTTTTCTTTAGGGGATACATCTCCTGATGGAAAATTTTTTGCATATAATTTATAATTTTGGTAAAAAATACTTTAGCCACCAGGGGGCTAAAATATTAATTTTTGCTTCTGATGTATTTAACATAAAATCTGAGCTTCTAAAATCTCGATGGAAAATGTTTTTCCTGGAGCGATGCCACTCACGCCGATAAACCTTTCCGAATATTTTCTTCTTAAAATATTCCATGATTTCTCCGCCAGGGGGCGTAGATATATATATATCTTATTTTTGTCAATATCTCTACTTCTAGGATTCCGATTTAAAGTTTTCCTTCTTTGTTGGATAGTATTTACAGTGTGACATGCTTTTTATATAATTTCAAAATTGTTAAGTAATTCAAAGACTTTCCGCTAGGGGCGTAAAGGTCAAGTGCGTTTCTCCCTATATCTCTGCCTCTAAATCTCCGATTTGAAAAATTCTTTCTGCGCCGGATACAGCTCCTGATGAGAAATCCTTTGCACATAATTTATAAATTTTGTAGAAAATGGTTTGGCCACCAGGGGGCGTAAGTCTTAATTTCCGCTTCTGATGCATTTGCAGAAAAATATGAACTTCTAAAATCTCGATTGAAAAAAACGTCGTTTGTAGACCGATACTACTCATGTCGAAAAACCCGTTAGAAACATTTTCTTAAACGAATGCATGGTTTCTACGCCAATGCCGTAGATGAATATCTTATTTTTGTCAGTATTTGAAAAATATTGACAAAAATAATTTGAAAAATTCCTTCTTTGTTGGATAGTGTTTCAGATGCAAAATGTTTTTCATATAAACTCAAAATTTTCTAGTAAATATCATAAACTTTCCGCTAGGGGACACAGAGGTAAATTGCGTTTTCTGCGTTATTTCTGCTTCTAAAACTCCGAATTAAAAAATTCTTCCTGTAACGCGTACAACACCTGATGCAAAATATTTTTCATATACTTTCTGATGTTTGGTAAAGAATGGTTGGCCACTAGAGGGCACAAGTGTTAATTTCTGCTTCTGACATATTTGCAGCAAAATCTGGGTTCCTGAAAATTCGACTAAAAATTTATTTTTCTTGGACCGATATGGCTCATATTGAAAAACCTTCTGGGAATAGTTTCTTCCTAAAATATTGCATGGTTTTCCCACCAAGGGGCGTATAGTCACATCTTATTTTTTTTCGACGTCCCTGTTTCTAAGAGTTCGATTTGAAACATTCTTTCTGCGTCGGAGAGCGTTTCCGGTACGAAATGTTTCTCATATAAATTCATATTTTTCTTAACGCACAAGTCTGCAACCAGAGGGCGTAATCTCACGATTCCATTGACAGTAGTATCTGAGGGATTAAAAACCCGATTGAAAAACTTCTTTCTTCTGTCAGATACTATTGTTTTCCATACGGGTTCCATTGTCTTTGAATAGCTTTGATAAATTTAATTGCGTTAGAACGGATTCAAAAGACGTGCTTATTACATACGGAAATTCGGTGTCATCTTTCTTGTTTCTTCATTTTAGCAAAGTTTTCAATATATCCATATCACTTAAATAATATCACTGATATCCCTCCAGCATCCTACATTAATGCAAGACGCAAACTCTGTAACATGTAAAAACTATCTATATTTTCCGTGCTTCAAACAGAACTCAATCAAGCACTTATATCAGGAAAAAGCTCTGATTTCTACAAGAAATGAAACATTGGTTTCAGGTCATTCTAAACAGGATTGTTTTCTAACTTTTTTCTCACCAGAACAATGTTTGTCAAAATCATCTTTTGGTTGACTGCTGTAATTTTTAATTCGATGAACTCCCGAATTTTTAGAACTTCATAAATTCATGTTTCATTTAAAAACTGAACTCTCGTAATATTTTCAAAGTTGGAACTTTTCAATTTCTGCACCCCCAGTAGGCGTTAATTTGTTTACGCTTTCTAACCGTTGGTTGAAAAAGCGTATATGCTTCAACTTTGTCCGTCTGTCCGTCCGCACGATAACTCGCGTAAAAATAGTTCGATTTCGATGAAATTTTAGTATCTGGTAGGGGACGAACCCTATTGAAAATGGACGAAATTGGGTCATAGGTCACGACATAGGAGCGGGATCCATTCCGTTGCCGTTATGCGTCTTAACTTGCGTAGATATGATTCAATTTCAATGAATTTTTAGTATGTGGTAGGGGACCACCTAGGGACAAACCCAGTTGAAAATGGGCAAAATGAGGTTACAGGTCAGGATATAGGATCGGGATCCATTTCATCGCCCTTATAGCTTACATAAAATGGTTCGATTTCGATGAAAGTTTAGTGTGTGGTGGGGACGAACCCTATTGAAAATGGGCGAAATGGGGTCATAGGTCAGGACATAAGATCAGGATTCATTCCGTCGCCCTTTTGCGTTATAACGTACGTAAAAATGTTTTTATTGAGACAAAACTTTATCATGTTGTTCCGGAAGTATAGTAAACCGGTTCTGTTGAATATAATCAAAATGGGTTCAAAGGTCAGGTCATAGCAGCGAGATTTATTCTACAGCCATTATCCATATAACTTGAGTAATAATTGGAGTAATGATTTCTGGTATGTTGGAAAGCGTATCATAATCAATGCATTGCATGATTTTACTAACTTGTTTTTAAACAGTGTAACTATACTAGATATCCGAAATTTCTTGGTGTAGAATAGAAATCAAAGTTTCCAAGCTTTCGCACGTTAACCAGATGGCTTTTCCAGTTTGCAGTTTGCTGTCTACCTTCCCTGAAAAAGCCATCTGGTTGATGAGCGAAAGCTTGGAAACTTTGATTTCTATTCTACACCAAGAAATTTCGGATATCTAGTATAGTTATACTATTTAAGAACAGTTAGTGTACATTTCCTTGTTATTTAACTAGGCGTTAGTTGTATTTTGTTATTTTGTTAATTGTTGTTATATTGTGTTATGTTATTTCTTCATTTGTTTTGTGCATGTATTGTTTCTTGGTTAATAATATTTGTACTCCTGAAAATCTTGAGCTACAACATACACACACACACACACACACACCGTATCATTCTTTCTGACCATCGCAATTCTAAGTCATTAGCATATCTTTGATTGTTAGAAAAGTTCGAAAATTTATTAGAAACATGTTATTCCTTTAATACGATTTAGTACCCCGCTTTTCTGTTCTTTTTTTTTTTTTTTTTGGAAATTATTGATTTTGGTAGCTGCATAAATTTGCTGCAGTCACCGAGAAAAAGCAACTGCAGCTACACTATCTACCAACAAGTAATTGGACACCTGTGATAACAAAGGAAAACGAAATTTATTCACCTTCAATAGTTGGTGGAGCCTCCACGAGCGGCGATTACAGCTGCGACCCTCCGGGGTATACTCTCAACCTAGCGTTGTACGACGGCTAGCGATATTTTCTTCCACTTGGCTTGGAGAAGACAGGTCAGTTCCTTCACCGATTTCGGACGATGGGGGCACCCCTTAAGTCGACGCTCCAACTCGTCCCAGAGGTGCCCGATAGGGTTAAGGTCCGGGCTCTGAGCAGGCCAGTCCTTTCGATTAAGCTCATTGTCACCGTACCAAGCCATGGTGGACCTCGCAACCTGACAGGTGGCATTGTCATCCTGAAAGTAACATGGGTCCACCCCGTAAAACTGCCACAACGTAGGAAGCACATGGTCATCCAAAATGATGCAGTAGGTCTCGGCGTTGAGTCTACTAGGAATTGCGACCAAGGGTCCCGTGCCATACCAGGAGAAACACCCCCATAGCATAATTCCACAGCCGCCGAGCTTCACAGTTGGCACAATACATTCCGGTAGGAGGCGTTCTCCAAGCAGACACAAAACCCAGACCCTGCCATCCGAACGGTAGAGGGTGAACCTTGATTCATCGCTCCAGAGAACCTGTTTCCACTGTTCAACGGTCCACTGTCGACGTTCTTTGCACCACGTTAGCCGAGCAGCGCTATTGGACTTGGTGATCAAACGCTTGTGGGCGGCAGCACGTCCATGATAACCAAGCAGATGGGCTTCCTTACGGATGGTATTCATCGAAAGAACACTCCCGAATGCCTGTTGAAACTCCTCTCGGATGTGGCCCATCGATTTGGTGCGGTTCTTCCGAATGTCTCTCGTCAGCACCCGTCGGTCTCTAACTCCCAGTTTTCTTAGTCTGTCCGGTCGGGGAACATTCCAACAGTTACCTCTCATCTTCCACTTGCCAATCATGTAGGCCACTGTCGTTTTTGGGTACTTCATCTCGTTGGATATGACACGTATGGATCGGCCATTTCAATGATACCCGACGATTACACCTTTCCCGAAATCAGAGAGCTCCGAACTGCGTGGCATCTTGCATGCGACTGGTTGCGTTGTTGTTTCCCACACGATATTTAACGGCCGTGGCCGTGACGTGCATCAGGACCACAGATATCGTCGATTGCATGTGTAACGTACCAGGAGATGTGACGTACCTGCCAGAAGGACGCACACGACATAAAGGCAGATAGGAATCAGAATAAAACGTCCGCGTAGCTCAATTGGTAGAGCAACTTATTCCGGAATGAGGGGATCCGGGTTCGAATCCTGGCGCGGATAAAAATGACGGAGAAATTTACTTTGTTATACATGTGTGTCCAATTACTTGTTGGTAGATAGTGTACAAAAAAGACAAAACTAATGGTAATAGGGAAGGATCCAAAACAGGCTTTCATTAAACTTCAAGGACAATGCATCGAACAAGTTAAATCATTCTACTATTTGGGTCAAATTATTACTGAAGATGAGACTAAGGATTGCAAAGTCGGCTTTCAGAGAGAGTCAAAGACTACTGGCATCCAAAAATATAGATCTAAAACTGAGGAAGGGTA
This sequence comes from Macrothele yani, assembly GCA_039090855.1. NCBI lineage: Eukaryota > Metazoa > Arthropoda > Arachnida > Araneae > Macrothelidae > Macrothele > Macrothele yani. The sequence continues at coordinate 12,806,462 of CM076999.1, read as the reverse complement.
TCTTAAAGGCATATGTTCAGTTAGTAGCTCTTTACGGTTCTGAGACGTGGACATTGACCAAAACGGAAGTGAAGAGGCGGTAGGCATTGAAGATGTGGAGCTATAGAAAAATGGAGAGAATAAGCTGGCTCGAAAAAAAGACTAATGAGGAGTTCCTGGAGAGAGTGTGAGAACCCA